>OY730178.1:16953546-18232303 GCA_963422495.1 Polyommatus iphigenia | reverse complement strand
ATGGAAGGTTCGGAGGTTTATACTTTATAACCATGGTTGCATTGAAAAGATTGATAAATAGATAAAGTAAGGGTGAAAGGCAATGATACTCTTTAAAGTAATGTTGGTTTTAACTAAAACTAGATTCGTGAGAACTTGAACAAAATTAAGTAATCTACACAATTGGGTACCCGGGTACCCAGTTGTGTAGAGTACTTAATTATCTTTTGACCCTTTCGTGAAAATTCATGATAGCTCTCATGAATCCGGATTCATGAGAGCTATCATGAATTTTCACGAAAGGGTCAAAAGATAATAATTATACCTATGCATGGAATCGATCGTAAATACGAGCTTAAAACTCAAGCCAAATTCGCAGCATCTACTATCTACTTATAATTTTGGGTATGTGCAAGCCAAAAAGAATGTTAAATAGAAATAACTCCACAGACTAATCCAAGAATAGGTAGCACTCGACATGTTCAAGTCGTAATATTAAAAATATAAATTCAGTGCCAAATGTACCTTAGGTATGATTGATGTACACTTAGACCTACAATTAATATATAATATTCACTTGGATTGGACACAACAAATGGATGACGTTGACGTGAGAATGTTTAAGGATTGTTTCTTTACAAGACGGCGGCGTTAATTATTGTAATTTTAGCGCCGAAAGTACCTTGTAGAGGTGTCCCCGATGAATACAATAGTGATAAATGGCCTTAAAATGATAGATTGCTGTTAAGTGACAAGTTGTTTGGTTAATGACTATATTTTTGAGATAAAATGTGCAATGGACACTAGTAGCCGAACGCAATATCTGTGTACCAGCAAGCCTCACCAATAACGCCATAAAAGCAGGTCCTCAGGTATCCTGTCCATGTTCTGACAACTTATTTAGTAAATTGCGCATGGTACGATGACAAACCACAAACGCTGCGCCACCGCACAATAACAAAACTCGTAAAAACGATAAAGGATGACGCAATAAAATTCATCGTCGTTTGAGGTGAAAGACAGTAGATGTGTCAGCCATTTGTTCATGTGCCTAAAACCTGAGTCCACCGGTAGTAGGTAGGTAGGTACTACGGTACTCGAAAAGTTCGCGGTGTGTTGTACAAAAAGAAACAGTAGGTATGCAATAATAAGCTTAATGGTGATAACCTGGACATAACTATAAGCAATGTATATTTAGGATATTTGAATATAAATAAAATAAGATTACTCGTAACTGAGCTCCAAAACAAGTGACCTAATTTTTAATTAGTGATAGGTTATGGGCCCACTTCAACAACCTTCCAATATTGAAGTAATTTGGGACAGGTGATTGAAGTAGGTCAATTGTTAGCAATCGCAGACCTAGATACCTCATAGGCACATAATTCGTGACTCGTAATACTTTTATAAATGTCGTGTAAATACAGCTTGTTACTGTAAGCAATACGTAAAGCACAACGACTGATTAGAGCTATAGATTAATGGGCCGCTCACAGTATCCCAATCTGTGGTACAATCACAAGCTGATACCCCAATCACGCAATATAGAGTTAACTAGAATAAGACACAATATTCCTTTTGCACACCTACTGTGATTAAAATTGTGTGGTATACCGTACGTGTTTTGCAAATATAAGACTAAAATAATTGCTTTCGAAGTTATGACAAGGGACATTAAAGTTGTAGACGTTAGCGTCGAGAACTTAAAAACAATGGAGGTAAAGTCAAAGAGCATGAAAATGTATATTTCGTTTGATTTTGTAGGTATGCCTAGTTAAAGCACAGATAACTATATCTGAATGCTGATAAAAGTGTGTAACGTTTTGTGGATAATATAATGATCCTAATATCAGAAGCAATAACAGTAATTTTATAGTGCAGATACTCATGCCAGAAAATATAGGATTTATGAAACAAGGTATCGAAAAGTGACCGTGATTTTTTCAAGACTTTACTTGGTTCCAATCGTTTTATTTGGTCTGTGGGTTTTGATCCAAAATTTTCTGAGTCTGAGCATCAACACGTAATGGTGTGAATATACCAAATATTTGACGGTAACAGTGTCTTATTTTGTAAGAACACGCAATATTCGATAATATTGAAATAAGCCTATTATAATTTTTATTATAATACATGTAGAAGATTATTGTATCGCAACTCTGGGCGCAGGTTATCCTAATTCTAGTCCCGAAGGTTAAATTTGTTGGACATGTGACATCTGTATAGCTCAAGCCTTATTTTAATTAACAGTATTTTAATATATTTGTAATGTGTATTTAGTGAACCTAAGTCGAAAACTGAAGCGCTGTACAAAATGAAGAGTCTTTTAGGCCACAGACAAAAAGACAAAGGTGGCATGAATTAAACACTCATTGAATTGGGTTTCAGTATTCGACCAGCTGACGTAATTTATTTCGTGCATACTGCACACAGTTAATACATTTTTTCCGAAATCTTGTAACCAAAAACGCCACCTGTCATTTCGTATTCGAAACTTTACAGAGACTTATTAAGTGAATGTTGTTTTATTGCCTAGTTTCTGAGCCCATATGTTTCAGGAGTTTTAAATCAATAGATCTAAGGGTGGGTTACACCGACTTACTTTAACTATAACAAAATGTCAAATGAAATCTCTAGTAAAAGTCGCCATATTTGACGATAACCTTAACTATAATAACGCCTATGGTGCAACCCACCCTAAGAAAAATGCTGGTTTAACACCTGATAACATCAGAAACCAGGCTCAAGTCCATTCCAGTGGATTTATGTAACAAAGTACATTTATAAGGCTATAGAATACGTTTAGGACGCTCTCAGAGATACGACGAAATGCTAACAATACGTGGGTCATTGTTGTTAAAATCAGTTAGAGCTGGTATTAAAAAAAATACTTAGGATGATCGTGTCAAGTAAGTCGTGATGGTTAGTTTTTTTCGAGGCAGTGAGGATGTTATGATTTTTGGAACGCTTCGCGTCACGTATATAGTACACTCTATCTGTCAGATTAGTTGTGGATAGCCTAACCGGAACCTATCAGTAAGTAGTAAAGCAGGTCCATAAACCGGTGGGTTAATTATACATTTATTATAACCTTTTAGTGTTAGCATAAGTAACTGCCAGAAAGACCCGGAAGGAGTATATTATCATAACCCAAGTGTAGCGACTTAATTTAGGTGGTTACTATATCATAAAAATATGTCAACCGTTTTATGAAATATCGTATCTCTAAGAGCACCTTTACTATTGTTTTTGTATAGAGTTTTTTTGAAACACAAATAATTAGTTTTTAAGTATGTAGTTTGAACTTTGACGTAAGTATGTTTGTTTATTGACGTTGAGTTATTTGTTAATAATATATAACGGTTACATCGGCGCATGGAATGCATTGGTAACACTTGTAATGTAAGTTAGTTCATTGTGTTTTATAAAAATGAGAATCTTAATAAAACGGTTCAAAATATTTTAGAGTATTATTTGTAGTTATTCCCAATTATTGATTTATTTAAATTACTAATTTAATTTAAATACAGAAGTACCTAACTATTCCGTAATAGTGTAGTGGAATCCTGCTTGCTTCATCATAATTTTTCAATGGATAATGGAATAGGGATGATGACAAGGTCAAAGATTAGCAAATTTTGTTAATAATATAAAGAAATCACAGTAAAAAATAAGTGTTCCCAAAATTTCAGCTTGATAGCATTTGTATTTTTTTTGTTATGCGCCTTCAAAGTTGGTAAATCAAGTCGATTTTTTTTTTCAATTAAATTTATTAATATCAATATTTAATATACCTACCTAACAAAGTTCTCTCCCGATGCGTACAAACTACGAAAGATTGACGTCATTCTTTCGTAGCACTTTGTATGAGCGTTTCGGGTACAGGTCTATTTTATGAGATGTTTGAATTGTCATATCTTGGTGAATTTTTAAGCTATCAGAGTCATTCTTTCAGCGATGTTTCTATTTTTAAGGGTCTTTCAATCACCAATAAGAAAAAAATAGTCATCATGCCTATTGTCGGCTAGCCATTTGAAATCTTTAATTTTAACATAATTTTTAATATAGAAAACTCTTATAGGAAATTCTTAATCATAAAAACTAGGGTAACGTTGTTTTGGAGATGCTTAAAACATATTTTTATCATTCGATATTTAATTGGTTAAATTAACGCGGATCGTACCTATGACTTGGAAGTAAATAAATGGACACAAAATATAAGAAGTAGACGTAAGAACAGTACATTAAAAAAAATATAGTAAAAACATTTTACTGTAGCTCTAGAATCTAGATAAACACCATTTTACACTTTATAAATATTGAGTATTTTTCTTGTTTTACTGATTTTTTTATTATGAACAATTTAAATATTTAATGTACTTGGTAAGTACCTAGGTCACGGAACGCGTTAAAACTTTATTGAACCTGTAGGAAAATTAACAAAAGAATCAAAATATAAACTACAGTCTGTATCTTGTATAATGTTAAAGTTCACATCAAATCGGAACTGTAAAATCAATAAAATCATTAAATATTACGACATTTTTCACGTTTGCCATACACTACTCAACTTACACAAAAGTCGTTACCATATTCCTTCCCGGAGTCAATAGTAGGTCGTCTTGCTCCTTTCAACTTCTGGCCACGAAGGTGAAACCTCAAGAGGGTTTAATGAGAGATTAAAGTCAGGCCCGCCTCCCCGCACTTTGTCCAATGGAGGGGCGAAAAGAAGTAAGGGTGTTTCTCGCTCCGCCCCTCCGTTAGCCACCCTAAAGCCGCCCCTGACAAAATCCCATTTGTAGTGCGGTCGTTCAAGTGACAAAAGTATTTTCATTTTTTGTATATTTTAAAGTGTTTTGTGTAATAATGAAATATAAAATTGTGTGATATTTTTTGTGTTTAAAATAATCATCGAAACTGGTGAGTGACGAAATATAAATATTTTTTTGTTGGAGTGTAAATCAGTTAATTTAAGCAATTACCGGTAAGTTTTATACATATTAGGGGGGCATAGTACCTATTACTTAATTTACATGTGGACGGGTTCAGTACTAAAAATAATCCTAGTACTTAATAGGTAAATACCTCTAGGTACGTACAAAGAAACTGTGGTAAAAACACAAACATTTATTATAGTGTAGGCACAATAGACATAACTACCCTGTCTACTCTGGTGTAGGTACCTGTCTACTGTAATTATTAATTAATGTAACAATATTAAATGCGTTTACTTACATAAATTATTTAATGTGTCAATCTGCTACCTCACTACGCTTAAACCACTGAATAGCTAACGAAATTCTATACTTACCTATATTTTAAGTCCATTAAAAGACAAAGGATTGTTCTTATTCTGGAAAAATGAACGGTTTCAATGATTTCCATCATCTTATCAAATGATTGTAGGTAGGTACTTACATTTAAATTTTGGAAAAAATATTTTAAACGTTAGAATACGCTTCTATTAGATAATATTTAAATTTATAAAAAAAATCCTTACCCTATACGTTTTTTCACCACAAAACAAAAGCGTAAGCAAATTTTTCTCTCATCTTTACCTTGCTAAGTACGGTCCCTGTCTGGCATACTGAATTGGGCTAGTAAGCGACACAGCACCTGAGGCTCTATAAAACTTCACAACTTCACAGAATATTGCTGGTGAGTCATCTTATCAGACTAAGTAGGTATATCATTTTGAGCACAAATCACCAATTAGGTTGACGCGGACAAAATCGCGGGCAATGGCTGGTATAATATAATAATAATAATAACTCCGACGCATGGATCATCTTACTTGTCAAACAATCAGGTGATCAGCCTGCATTGTTCTAACCAAACTTGGAAATAGCATGACGTTTCCAACGCGGGAATCGAACCCACGACCTCCGAGTCAAGAGCCACGGTCTGAATAGAGATCACTCGGGCAAAGAAACAGCACGTCAATAGAATTAGTAAGAGACTCGAGTGCCTCCCCTCGGGAACCCGTGCATTCTGGTTGTTGGCCAAAGCTAATGAAGAGAATTTCTGCAAGCCATCCCTACCATCCCTACACGTAGGAAATGGGTCGTTGGTCCACGACGCAAAAGATAGCCGATCTTCTGGGTAAGCTCTTTGCGTTAAACTCGACCCTAGATGGACTTGGTTTGGACATTGCGAAGTTTGGGCTTGGCATAAAGCGCTGCTATCATACGGGCTCCCCGAGACATTATGCAAGTGGGTCAAAAGTTTCTTAGCAGATAGATTAAGCATAAGGGTCGTAGTTGACAATGAATGCTTGGAAACCCAGTCTGTTGATGCTGATATCTAATATTTCTCCGTCATTGAGAGTCGAAACGAACTTGTGTCTAAAATAAAGAATTCATTGGAGAAACAAAAAAAGGTTAATTAAGTCCAATTCAACCCCGTCAAGACACAAGTCTGCGTGTTCACCACTAAAAAGTCACCAATGGTCGTATATCCTCGTTTTGAGGGCACATCTTGAACCATCTCCCCTAGCATTGAAATACTTGGCGTTAACATATCGAGCGAAGTCCAGTTCCGATATCATCTAGATTCTAGAGGGTAAGGCCAAATTAGCCTCGAAGAAGCTTGATGTTCTTAACAGAGCGAGACAGTACTTCAGTCCGGACCAACGCCTACAACTCTACAAGGCGCAGGTTCGGCCTCATATGGAATATTGTACTCATCTCTGGGCAGGGGCGCCAAAATACCAACTGCTCCCTCTGGATCGTATGCAACGAAGGGCCGCTCGAACTGTTGACTGCCATAGTGTTACAAACAGCTTGGACCCCTTGGAATTACGCTGAAATGTAGCTTCACTCTGCATTGTCTATCGGTTGCATCACGGGGAGTAGGTACTCTGAGGAATTGTTCGGAATCACACCACCTGCAACTTTTCGCCATCGTCCCACGCGAAAAATATACCATCCTCATCACCTTGATGAGTGGCAGTCTTCCACCGTGCGTTTTTCGCGTAACTTTCTGCCGCGCACTGTAAAACTCTGGAACGAACTGTCGCCAGCAGTATTTCCGGACCTATACGACCTGCAAACCCTCAAGAAGAGAGCGTATTCCCTCTTTAAAGGCCGGCAACGATCCTGCAGCTCTTCTGATGTTGCAAGTGTCCATGGGCGATGGTAGTTGCTTTCCAACAGTTACCCCGTTGGCTCGTTTGCCCCCTTATTTTTATATAAAAAAAATTAAAAAGGAGAGTCAAGTTCAATATAAAAATTAAGCCTGGCTGTGGGCTTCGCCGCCAAAAGAATTGAGATCTAAATGAGTGCCAAGTTCTATACAAAATCGAAATATTATGTATTTGTAGAAATACAATAACATTATAAACAAGTATTAAACTCTATTTCTTTGCTTTACCTATTGGATACTTATAATAACAGTTCATGTTATTTAAAATATGTGAGATCTTAACAACTTTAGCTTAAATCCCGGAAATACCGAAAATACCGGATTACCGGTATTGGTCTGGAGCCAATACCGAAAATACCGGTTTTGCTTAAATGATCCAGTATTGCGACCCCTAATAGTTAGGATAAGCAAGTAAATAATAATAGGCAAATATTTAATCATCTGCCTGCTTTGTATAATTCATATTATAATTTTATTTCATTATATTTGTGGTTATGGATAATGATGGAGGATCGACTCACGGCGCCCCTCTTGCCTTTCCGCGGCGCACAGATTGGGAACCCCTGCTCTAGACCATGTGACACCACTGACCATGAGAGATGTTACATAGTTGCTTAGTTGTTGATATATAAACTCCAATTAAGTTCAAGCAGTAAAGTTTATATTTATCTGTCACTCAAATGGTCATCTTGAAATCACTAGGGTGGTGTCATATATGGACTAAAGTTTCCATATGACACTACCGGTGGTGTCGTTTTGGTGGTTTCAAGTGGAAGGAACGAGCGAAAGCTTATAGGTAATAACTAATAAGTTATAGGACGGAAGTGATACGAAATTCAAGTTTCAACGGGTCATCTAGTATCAAATGAAATGTATTTTTCTCACCTCCGGGTGGAAAGCGTCAACTTTCTTCCCGCTGCGCTTACCGATGTTGCCGTTTTCCGCCTCCGTCGATGAGAAAAATAGTATACGTGTCGCAGCCGACTAGTTAAAATAGCCGTTCAATCAAACAGCTAGCCCTTTGACTGAACAACGCTATTCAATCACATGGCTCAGGCTATACGTCGTTTAGCCGACTAGTTGACTGCAACGTTCAACACTACAGCTAGACGACGCTTAGCTAACTGGTTAAATGGCAAATCAACTTACAACAGGAATTCGTTATGTTCGTCTGTCATAGGAATGTAACAGGAACCCTTATATAGATTCGTTATGTCCGTCTGTCTGTCCGTCCATATATATATATATATATATATATATATATATATATATATATATATAGAGTCAGCGTCGACGCAGGTGAAGACAAGTCCACCCGATCTGTGGACGCATCCTATTAGCTTAGGTCCCTCTCCCTCCTCGATCGTCGATGACTCGAAGAATGCATTTCTTCAACCCCTCGGCGCTCTCCCGTGAGAGAGGTCCCCCAGCATCGAGGATGCCCACACGAATGGCACTCGCCGCCTCACTGAAACTCGGCTTGGGCGCCTGAGCACTAGTGTGCTTGGCTACCTTCGTCGGTCTTTCCTGTGAGTTGGCGGTGGCAGAGAGCTGCCGTTTGGAGCTCGAACGCTTCTCCAACTCCTCGGCATACTCAGGAAACTCACTGAGTGGTTTCTGACAAAGGGTCTTCGCCTCTTCGAGGCTCTTACCCCTCGCCATCCACCACTCAATGCGTCTCTTGGCTGCCCCACTGAGTTGTCTTCTCCTTCTCTTAGGGGCGTTAGCGGTAGCGCCAGCCCCAACTTCAGAAGAAGAAGGTGCAGAAGCGCTAGATGGTAGAGGGTCAAAAGGGGTACCAGACACAGTAGTGTCCTCTGCCCCGACAGACCCAGACAATAGGTGGTCCTCGGCTACGCCGATTTCCATCGCCTCCGTGGAGCATAAAGCTTCCAGTTCGGCCACAAGACTTTCCTGGTCCTTTTCTATCTCCATTCAAATCCCACGAGTAGCTAGGGAAATAAAAGGTCCACCCCCACAGAGCCCCGCTTGCAAGGGTAAGGCTATTTACTCCTCGAGGTCGCCTGGTATCGAGGGTCCTCCGTTCGCGGCTGACTTCCCCCAGCCATGCATCCTTCGGCACGGGTCGGATAACACCGATTGGATTGGGTTTTTATTGTCGAGTTGAGTTCTGGTCTGGGTTGGGGTTCTAATGCTGTGAGCTCTAGGACTCCAAACCAGACCAGACCTCAACCCAACCCAGACCGACTGATTCCAAATCTGACAGCAACTTGTCGCAGCCGTTTGGGGGTAGAGACGCGCTCGTCTGCCCATCGAGACCTGGCTGTTTACACAGCCAAGCCCCGACAGGCCGAGCCGAGCCCGCCCCCTCCCCCAAACGGCGGCAACGCCGCAGTCAGGTCCGGGGTCAGCCGGTCCGCCGGTCGATCTGCCGCCCGCTTGCCACATCCGCTAGATGTTTCAAGCGAGCGTTGCCCAGGGACATCGTCACGATTACTTCACCAGAACCCAGAGAACCGTCGACATACAGATTTAGTCCGTTAGTCGGCGGCACCGAAAGACTGGAGAAGTATTCGTGCACACTTGGAGGTAACCGGAAATCGCCCCCCCTATCCATATATATATATATATATATATATATATATATATATATATATATATATATATATATATATATATATATATATATATATATATATATATATATATGGATAGGTCTTTAAAAATATTGAGGTTTCCAATATCATTTTTCCACTAGTCGTTATACTTTTCGATATCACTTTTCCAAAGTGACTCTTACTTCTAAAATAGGGGCATGATAAGTCAAAAAAATATATTATGATGTACATTACTATAAAAACTACCAACGAAAATTGGTTTGAACGAGATCTAGCAAGTAGTTTTTTATGCGTCATAAATGGTAAACCTTAATTTAACTTCCATTAAATCAACTCAAATAAAAAAATAAATCAAACACCTTTTAATTTCATAAAAATAAACCTTATTGCTGCTGCAGAACCCTTCATGGGCGAGTCCAACTCGCACTTGGCCGATTTTTTAATTATGTAGATTGTAGAACAATAACGCTAATAAAAGTAAGTTTTCATCGTCCATTCTATTTTTTTATTACTTTTGTTAACCCCAGACCATTCCAGCTAGGCTGCGATCGGCCAACCGCCTGAACTCGGACTCGCCGGAAGGAAATTTCTGATAGGTGTGTGGTGTGGTATTCGGCGGGCGTCCGAATTTTTCTGATTGCAGCGGCTAAATACTTGAGAGTATAAAGAACGTCAAAACCCAACCCCTTAAAGATAACAATCAGCTATCTTATCGATTGAATCAGTGTCAACCGTTAATTGTTTGGCGTGTTTGCATCAGTAATGTTATCGGGGGGCAGAGCCCAAGCACTCCGGGTTCAAATACCGGAGCGCCGCACGCGCCAACCACAACTGTTTGCCACTTAACTCCCCTCGCTCAACTTAAACACCACTTAGTTTGTACACTCGGAGAAATACTTTATAATCATTATTAATTGTATCAGAAATCTTAATAGGTGTGCGTGTATAGGTACATAATATAAGTAATAGCGGGCCTGACGGTGAAGTCCCGTTATATTATCTACATGTACTTATAAAGTTTAAATTGTAAGAAGCTGGAGTATTCTTGAATTTTCTAAATAACGACGTAAATTTTTTTTCTCCTTAAGAGGGCGACTAAACCAAAAAACGAAACATCGTCCTTCTCTCTTCACCTCAGACTCTTCACACTCACGCCCGTCTTTCATATGCCAGGTGAAAAAGGACGACGCGGTTTCATCGCCAAAATACCTAGTTTTTTCTCAATAACTCGATAAATATATTATAACATTTTAAAAATCCGCTAGGTCGGGTTCTCAATAATAGAATTTTATACAACGTGTTAAAATATTAACTTAGTTCTGTAAAACAATAGAAAAATTCGTGAAAATTAGATGCATCTTTGCGATTTTTTTTCTATCGAGAAAATTTTCAGATATTGTGTTTTAGCTCAGATCGAATTCTTGAAAATATAATGTATTATCTAATTTTAGAAAATGTGACAATTCGTGGCTTATTTTCAAGTATAAAAACGTTATAAAATCGAAAAT
Source organism: Polyommatus iphigenia (assembly GCA_963422495.1). Lineage (NCBI taxonomy): Eukaryota > Metazoa > Arthropoda > Insecta > Lepidoptera > Lycaenidae > Polyommatus > Polyommatus iphigenia. Next base: position 18,221,094 of record OY730178.1, on the reverse strand, counting down.
TTTGGGTTAGTCGCCCTTCAATAATTTTCCTCTTATATAGTAACAAACACAACAAAACAATACATAGTTAATTAGCGAAATAGTACCTACAGTATGGTAGTGATATTTTGGTTTTAAAACATATCTACTTGGTTTCATTTACATTAAATAGCAAAAAGCTACAGTTTGCTAAATAATTTATTGTGCTATCTAAACTAACAATCTAACTCTTCAGTTATAATTCATTTCTATATTATCGACCAGTCCAGGTAGTTTGTCAGGCCATATTTATATTAATAAAATACTTAAGCTCGATTCAATAGGGAATATTACGCAAAAAGGTCGGAGCAGAGGGCGCAATTAAGAGGCCAAACGAGCGTAATTTTGTGAGTCGTGAGTCTAACGTGCGCGTTATTGTCGGATATCCATAAGAAATAGACATATACCATCCCGGAGTTTTCTGTAGATCTCTTCATAGTGTACAGTACTTAGTACATTATTTTGATAAATCTTGTAGGGTTTAGCCTGCATTTGCAATGTAAGCGGGAAAAAATATAATTATTTGCGACATCACATTAGAAACCCCAAAAATAACAGTAAGTATACATATTTCTCCACTATTGAATGAATGTTATTATACGTCTTATAAACCGGAAGGTTAGATAGAGTGATCAAAGAGGGATCTTTGATCACTGTAAAGAAAACCGCATCAAAATCCGTTGCGTAGTTTTAAAGAGGGAATAAAGGAACATGAGGGAAAAAAGCGACTTTGTTTTTTAAGAGTACGTATACGAAATTTGCCGATTTCGCTGATTTTACAGACGTGATTTAACAGTTAAAATACAGTATTTCCATAAGTTTTAATGCACAACATGTAAGATCATTTCAATTATAATCTAATGTTGGAGCTAGATTTTTTGTTTTTTAAGTATTTTTAAATAATCCAACTCAAACCCGCGACAGTTTTGTGATTTTTGCTGTAAAAGGTTTAGAATATCACCTGTTTATGGATTGTATTGACGTTTTAACGGTATGAAAAAAATACAATGTACTGTTGAAAAAGTCGTCTATAAAATGTTGGAATTACTTTTAACCACTTTAATATGAAATAGTTGAGTAAAAAAATATGTAACTCGGCAAAATTTTCGAGAAAATGGGCAAAGAATTGCTGTTAATTTCGGCAACTTGGAGCTGTAATTCATAAAAAGAAAACGACAGAAATAATCTATAGATAAAATTGTATCCAATTCGAGAAAAAAGAAAAAAAAAAAAACAAATTGAGCCAAAAAACACCATTCAAAACAACCTAAATCTCACATTATATTACTCGCCGCAAGGCTCGAGTCGGCTTTCCGCGCTTAAATATATTTTAAATCTAATAATTAATATTTTTTTTTTTAAGTCTAATAAGGGGAAAAAACCTAATAATATTTCTGTAGCGAACCTTTGCAATTTCGTATTCATTGGCAAAATTTCGTTTAAGGACTCTTAAATACTACGTAGTGATGATTCATAAACAACGAAATTAAACAGTTTTAGAAAAATACGATTTTTTTACTATTAAATCGTGAAGTTGGTATTTAGTAAAAAATACTTTACGTTAGAATACGGTTTTTACTTAACGTTAGCATATTATAAGAATGCTACACTTGAAAATATGCTACACGTGTGCCCAAATTCTAAAGGGCTCCGATACCATCTATCACCGATTGACCTGTGTCCGCAGGTGACATAACAAGCGTGCACGCACGCCACACACGCCACAGTTTTGTTGCCACTTGCCATGCCCCGTAATTGTGGCGAACTATTACGCCGTATGGCAACCTCACTAATTACAGTCCGCCTTATGTTTTGATTGGAATCGGCCAAAGAACGCGAGACGATAATTTAACTTTAATGAAGCATTTACTCACTTGTTTTGGTGGTTGCAATTTGCAAATGCAGACGACCTCTGTGGCTCAGTTGGTGGCGCATGGTGGCGCGTTGATAGCGCAAGCCGAGGGTCGCGGGTTCGAATCCCGCCTACGGAACAAAAAGTTTTCAATGTTTCTAGGTCTTGGATGTGAATTGAATATATCTATATATTATACATCTATACTAATATTATAAATGCGTAAGTGTGTCTGTCTGTCTGTCACCTCTTCACGCCCAAACCGCTGAACCGATTTGACTGAAATTTGATATGGAGATACTCTGAGTCCCGAAAAAGGACACAGGATACTTTTTGTCCCGGAAAAATGTACGGTTTCCGCACAGTAAACTTTTATGATTTGCACGTAAACTGTTTAACCGATTTCAATGAAATTTAGTATGGAGATACTTTAAGACATAAGAAAGGACAAGGTATACTTTTTGTCCCGGAAAAATGTACGGTTCCCGCAAAATAAACTTTTATGATTTGCGCCCAAACCGCTGAACCGATTTTGCTAAAATTTGATATAGGGAGATTTTGAGTACCGAGAAAGGACATAGGATACTTTTCGTCCCGAAAAAATGTACGGTTTCTGCACAATAAACTTTTATGATTTGCGCCCAAGCCGCTGAACCGATTTTGCTGAAATTTGGTATGGAGCTACTTTGAGTACCGAGAAAGGACGTAGGATACTTTTTGTCTCGAAAACATGTACGGTTACGGCACAATAAACTTTTATGACCAAAACTAAACATACACTTTTCGGCCGTCATTTGATTAATATGCGGGGGACTTTGATCTCGGTCCGTACATGGGGGGGCTGCGCTCCCCCAAACCCCCCCCCCCCCACCATCTGGGATTGTTGCTGACATCAGAATGGTGCCGCGCCGTTAGTGTTGACTTTTAATTTTCCCTTTTAAGAACAAAGTTATTAATACAACCAAAACTAAACATACACTTTTCGGCTGTCATCCTACTAATACTACGAGTATAAAGGCGAAAGTATGTGAGTTTGTGAGTTTGTGAGTTTGTATGTATGTTACTTCTTCACGCTTAAACGGCTGGAGCGATTTCGACAAAATTTTACAAGGAGGTAGCTAACATCCTGTAACACATAGGCTACATTTTTAACCGACTTTCAAAATGGAGGAGGTGTTATGTTCTTTTTTTTTTAATTACTTATGTTCAACGATGACTCCGCCGTTTGTGTAAAACGGCAAACTTTAACGCGCTAATCTCAGGAACTACTGGTCCGATTTAAAAAATTCTTTCAGTGTTAGATAGCCCATTTATTGAGGAAGGCTATAGGCTATAATTTATCACGCTAAGACTAATAGGAGAATGTGGAAAAACGGGGGAAATTATTTGAAAGGGCTTATCTCGCGAACTACTGGAGCAATTTTTATGTTATTTGGCACAGATAAGAAGTAGACCACGTGAAGGATCGTTATCGATTTTAATCATTTTTTAAGTGGCTATATATTTTATACCCGTGCTACGCCGGGGCGGGTTGCTCCGGCGTTTCCGTTGCACGGAAATATATTTAATACTTTTAAACTATATGTATAGTTTAAAAGTATTAAATATATTTCCGTGTTCTGGTACCCGTAACACTAGTTGACTAGTCCTTCAGGTACCTACTTAGCACGGGGCCAGACTGACGTGGTGTGACGCGTCCATAGATATTATTCTATATTATTATTATTGTTTGTTTGCTCGATTTATATGCGTCCTCCAGAACGCGCGGTTTGGCCGCTACACCGTGAGATCACAAGCAATTGACGGTACGGGTGACCGTATACAAATCTATACTAATAATATTATAAAGCGGAAGAGTTTGTTAGTTTGTTTGTTTGTTTGAACGCACTAATCTCAGGAAGTACTGGTCCGATTTAAAAAATTCTTTCAGTGTTAGATAGTCCATTTGTCGAGGAAGGCTATAGGTCATATTTTATCACGCTAAGACTAATAGGAGCGAAGAAATAGAGGAAAATGTGGAAAAAACGGGGGGAAATTATTTGAAAGGGCTTATTTGAACGCGCTAATCTCAGGAACTACTGGTCCGATTTGAAAAATTATTTCAGTGTTAGATAACCTATTTGTCGAGGAAGACTATAGGCTACACTTTATCACGCTAAGACTAATAGGAGCGAAGAAATAGAGGAAAGTGTGGAAAAAATGGGCGAAATTATTTTGCAATTATTCTGTTATTTGGGTCAGATAAGAAGTACACCTTTTTGTGGACTAATTATTTGTCTGTGAAATATCTTATATACGCGGGCGTAGCCGCGCGGAACGTCTAGTCTATAGTAAAATCACCTTAATTATTAAATTAAAAAACAATTGATAATTTACGCTTTATAAGCCAAGGTATTAAATAATTCATACGGGATTTATACGGGCTTTATTATTGAGCAAAATTCCAACTTAATTGCTCTATTTTTCTAACTTAGCCATTGAAAATAAACACCATAATAATATAGTTTAGCTGACAAGTGACAACACTATCGCATATGGTATAAAAATATAGTATTTGTAGGAAAAACTTATGCGTCTTGAGTACAGAGGGTTCCACATTATATTATTATGTCTAATGTAAGTATATCAAAGTTTGTATACGAACTAAACATATTTGTTAAATTTCTTAAATGTTCCTTGTAGGTTGACATTACTAGAGCAATTGAGTTCCACTACAAAAACTATTATAAGCTTTAGCATTTCTCAGAGCATGTTTACACACAATTGCATTCAAATCGATTCTGGAACATCGATACCGACATACATACACATTTTTCATCTGTAATGTTTTACAAGTTAGATCCCTCGATCGTGGAAAAACGAGACACAATAAATAGCCTTTCTATCGTTATCGTGGTCGCATGCGACCGCTTGGGGCTCGAAGGATTAATCCTTCAAGCCCTATAAGAGCACCGGTGATCGCGAAGACAATAGAATACAATAGCATTTCCAAGAATCCGCGATCGAAGGATTAAATCGACGGAAGGAATTGGTTTTGTTGTTTTGGTAAATAACCCTAAAAACTATGACATGATCGTTCCAACATAATGATCGGAAAGTCGACGTTCAGAACATATTCATAATGGCGACGTAACGTAACACGTACATAGTAATTTGCGTCGGAACACCAATGAAACGTTATCCACAAACATAATAGATCACAATGACGTACATCATAAAGGGACATCGCATATCGTCGGCTTGGTAAACAGAATACGTAACTCTGTTTTTTTTTATTAATTTATGTCTCAGGTCTGGTTTATATTATAGATTAATCAGACTAAAACAATTCCTCTTCATATGCAAACACTTTTAATTTGCTGCTGTGAAGTTAATTAATAACGTAGCTAGGTACACATTCTGATAAATTTAATTAAGCAAACTGGAAAAATGGACAATATCGTCAGAATAGGCAACAGACAACGAAATAAGCTTGTGTTTAGTTGAATTAGTCAGAGCTTGGAGGCCCAGTTTAAGATCTACTGTATCTACAGTTGTTTACCTAATACATTATAAACAGTGCAATAAAACCATACGAAAAGACCCGCTTGCTTTGACTTACTCGAATACACTATCACAGAAATCGATTCATAGGCAAAAACCAAGTGGATCTACGCTGTTTGGTGGGTTATATCAAGTCAATGATAGTCATTATCTGTGACCTGGCTGATCACGTAGGTCCATCATTTGCCTCATTCAATTTCGCAGATAGAACAGGAAAACATACTTTTAGTACATACAAAACCACTTTAAAAACGTCCCCTTTGCTGATACATGAAGAAAATATGCAACCTCCCCAGTTATGGTACGTCGATGCTTAATAACCGTAAGTCAGACTACCCGAGCACCGTGGGACACACGGCACATGCTTAATTTGTACACAACTTTAGACCTTTTGATAGACAGGGAACCCAGGGACAGTTGCTCGGAGTCATTTTCATCATTCATCTTTTTTCATTTCTGATGGAAGAATGTTAATAGTAAGCATTGCTAAATGTCAAAGCTTTAAAATCCGTTTTTGCCTGACAGCGGCCATAGGAAATGGAGGAAATCGATAGTTAAGTTTGGAATTGGAGGTGATAGGTATTTTATTATTGACCTTTATTTTTAGATTCTATCAAGAAATACAACCTACCAAGGAATAAAGGGCTGCTTGCAACTTCTTTGAACCAATGAACCGTACATTTTCCCGTGGTGTATATATATCTTTTCCCGGGTTTAATATATCTCCGTGATTTTCACCTTTGAGTTAAAGCTTGACGGACCTTAAACTTTTGCATTTAGATATATAGCAATTTTTCTGAATTGCCTCAACTTGAAATAGTGGCAAATCTAGTAAAATGTGACATCGGAACTTCTCGCCTCAGGGAAGACTTCTTGCGATCTCGCGGTTAAAGTTCAAAAGTTTTGTTCACTTGGGTTCAGTGCCACATGACTATTTTTAACCGACTTCCAAAAAGGAGGAGGGTATATTTTATTAAAATGTGTATATTTGAGCAAAACTATGATTCTTTTACAACCGGCAATCCAAAACAACGTAGGAGGTGTATTTTAAAATAGACACCGATTAAAATATGACTTTGTTATTGTTGTAACAACAATCATTTTTTAAATTGATCAACCATTCAGCCTGCTAGACTAAAATTATAAACATCTTGAACAAAACTAGCAAAACTTATCCTGTGATAGGAAAAAATCTGTCTTTCCAATTATGGTTCTGTAACCATAATAATAATTGGAAAGACAGATTTTTTTTTATTTAAAATTAATCTGCTTTTATACTATTCGTCACTAGCGTCCTAAGTCCTAATTACAAACCTTACCTAGACTTCCACGAATATATTTTTAAGACTGAAATTACCCAAATCGGTTGAGCTTAAGTTTTCGCGAGAGTAACCAAATTTTAAACTCATTTTTATTTATAAGGTGAACTAAAACTTTGCAGTTTAAACTTAAAAATGGACGCATCAAACTCACATTTCGCGGCATCTTATTATCATATCCCCCTTTCTATAACCAATCGATAAACGATGAGTCGATGATTCGGCAATATGCTTACAAATTTTTGCAAATTTTTCAACATTGACGACATTTTGATTATCCTATTGTAGAAAAAAATATGCACATATTTTAACACTTTAATGCGAGGGGGATCAAGCCAAAAGTTAATGTTGTAACCATGTTGTAACAAAGAGGTCGTATAATAAAAACATACTAATTCGGGATATTCATTATATTTTTAATATCGAAAATAAATAAATTAAATCGGAACTGTGTTAATCGTCGTCGTCATGGTCGTGATGGAACATTTATGTTTATAGGCTTCTTTGTTTTCAAGCCTCTTCCAACGGTATCTTTCAAGTGTTTCTTTTTGTTTCATATACCTACTCTCAGAGAAGTTTACCGTTCGCTAAATCAGCTAATTTATTATTCTTTTTTTCCAGGTATAACGTTAATATTTCCTATTTCAAGAGCTCCCAGCCAAGACGTTTGGCTTATTTATAAAATAGCCGACCAAATATATGGAATTTACATGACAACATGGCTATGAGTCGAATGTCGACTTTCGTTCATTAATATGACGTTGACGTTCGACTTGTGTAATGTCAATTCCATACATATTTCGATCGGCGATTCTATAAAGAAGCGATAAAAAACGTCTTGGCTAAAGGGTCAGGTAAATAAACAGACATATTTCAGGTATATATGGAGAAGGGTGAGTCACTCTGTCGAGTGTGCGGAGACAAGGCATCGGGTAAGCATTATGGCGTGCCCTCCTGTGATGGCTGCCGAGGCTTCTTCAAGAGGAGCATACGAAGGTACCAATTGAAGACATTTTCACACAATTCATAGGCAGATGACGGACCTACGTCATTTAGTCGAGTTTCAATCCAATATTATAAATGCGAAAGTGTGTCTGTCTGTCTGTTACATTCAGCAAGGACACATGAACACAAAGGCGGCTTTATTGCTATTGAGCAATTTCTGCCAAGCAACCTTTGGTATAGCCTATAGGAGTACATTAATTTGGTATAGGTGATGTTATACATTTGTTAAAACATCCTCGATCATATCAGGTTCGGAGCACAAAAGAATTCATCAAAATCGGCCCGGCCGTTTAGATGCTACAATGACAAGGTATAAAACCCTGTTTTTCAAAATTAAATGATTACAATAAGAATTTTAACCATTCTTTTTGACGTCGAAAAAATACATTGAGTCAAAGAGTATTTGCTAAAATACTATTTGAAGCATAAAGTTAATATACCTAGCGGATATACCTTCCGATAGGTATATTAACTTTATGGTTTGAAGTCGGTGTTTTTGTTTAAAAATATATATCTATTTCTTTTTAATAATATAATATTGAAAAACGGGCTTAGGCGGTAGGCCGTAGCCTGTGGCGCTTCCGTGGAACGGCGTAGGCTTCGTAGACAATTAGCAGCGTAGACGCCTACGGTGGCTCTACGAAACAATTCAGCAACGTATTTTCACTACTATAATAATATTATTATAAAACAAAGTCACTTTTTTTCCCTCATGTCCCTTTGTTCCCATTAATCTTTAAAACTGCGCAACGGATTTTGATGCGGTTTTCTTTAATAGATAGAGTAATTCAAGAGGAAGGTTTATAAAATAAATACGAGTAACATTCATTAAATAGTAGAGAAATACTGTTATTGTTGGGGTTTCTAATGTGATGTCGTAAATGATTTCATTTTTTTCCGCTTACATTACAAACGTAGGCTGAACCCTACGAGATTTATTAAAATGATGTAAGTACTAAGTATAATTGTACACAGTGAAAAGGTGTACAGAAAACTCCGTGATGGTATATATGTCTACCTCTTTTGGATATCCCACAGTAACAGTTTTTTGTCATTTACTTTTAACGACAAATAATGGCCAATTTTCGAAGCGATTGTAACCAATACGGCATTATTCCTTGTTCAATTTAACACTTTAAATACATTGTTGATTTAATATAGATCTAAATGGCCCTTTGCAGCATATGATTTAAATGAATATTTTCGAAGATACATAATATTAAAAAATTGCGAGACGTAGCTTTTGCGGCGGTACCGACCAATGCGGGCCACGGGTAGTAATTATAATGAATATTATATAAATCAAAACTGCTGAATCGATTTTAATAATTTTTTCAGTGGCTATATATTTTATACCCCGGCCCAGGTGCGAAGGCGGGGCGGGTCGCTAGTAATTAATAATTATTATTACTAGTCGTATAAGACAGGTTTAGTTGGACGTGTCTGTATGTGGCATCGTAGCATCCATACGGGTGGACCGACTTTGATCTACTCTTTAGTCTTTTTATTTGAAAGCTGACATGATCAAGAGATGGATAGTTATCAGCCCGGTTAGTGCCTTATACATGGTATAGATAAACCCGATCGGGTTTATCTATATTCTATACCATTTATAAGCGACTCCAGTGACTCTAAATTTCGCCCAAGTAAATAAAGGTACCTTCCAGGGGTAGGACATTTCTATACAATGGCAAATTTAGGTAGCATAATCTGTGAATTTAGGTTTTAATCTGTAGTTTTTAATCGACATCTGTGATCATACGCCGCAATTAGTTGCCCACTAGTTAGTTGCTTTGTGGTATCACAGATGGCATCGTAACATCGTAGACCACAGATTAAGTATTTTCTTTTCTTCTTTTTTGGCAACTTGACACAAAGGATGTGTATGTTGTGCCACAGACAAGGTAAAAAGGTAAGGAATATGGCGGGAAAACCATATTCCTCCTATTATAATTTTCATCATCATTTTCATGTATCGTCAGGTCTAAAGTCTAGTCAAAGTCTAAGTAAAAGTCAATACAGTCACAGGAGTCAAGTCGGTCGATTCAGTAAAGTGGTAGACGCTTTACTGAAACTTTCAATGGAGTTTTGGAGGGAACACAAAATAGCACGTTTCTGGATATTACATCACTTTCCTACACTTGTGCATGAACACGAATATCTAATGGTTAATATTCTACCAATATTACACATTAAAAACCCAGCTAACACAATTTTAGGAAAATAATACAAAAACACAACAGCACTCTTTCACATGCCCGCCAAAACTCTCAGATTAAGTATTGTCGTAGACTATACAATATCCTTTTTTTTTTCAAATATTTTTTTATTGTTATAGTAACAAGACCTTTAAGCCATGTCTTTTTTATACCGCATTTTATTTATAAATTTTTGGAAAACTTACAGCTAACATATTATACACATAGAATCTAAATAAACAACACAAGAAGGCCAATTAAAAGTTTCCACAGATAGAGCATTTTCCACACATTATATTACTAATTGTTGCGTTTGCATTGATGATACAAGCGCGCGTATGAATTTATGCGTGCGCTTGTATCATAGAAGTAAATTTCTTCGATCTTCTATGTATTATCAATTTTTAGACGTTGTATGTTGGCCACTCAATCAATTTTCGCTCGTAAATAGGTACTTATAGATTCGCTTTTTTGAACGTTTTCTTTTTAAAAGAAGTACTAAAGCCAACGTAAGCAGTGTTTTCTCAACCGACCCATTATACAACTGGACAAGAGGAGTCTATGATCAAACGCCGTGTACTATGGATCTTAAAGGGTTTGTATAATACATCCACTTTGGTCTTGTCCAAATAGTATTTATTAAGAATATCTAAATCAATGTTTTGTCATAATATTGTCAGAAATATACTTTGACAAATATGACAAATGTCCTTTACGTTTGTGCTTGTTAAATTGTAGTTTTGTTTCTAAAAACGGATTTTGTAATGGTATAAATGTGAAATTAATCCGCTGATCCACGTTGAGTTGAGTGCAGTGTATGAATTTTTCGAAGATATATTCTAATATTATATCATTAGGACTTCGGTGATTTCTATAATTCCATATAATAATTGTCAACATTCTGTGTTCATGTAATAAGTAAGTAAGCATAAATAAAATATAAACTGTAAACTAAAATTTGTTTTAATTTATGCATGTTTCATTAAAAAACTTTCTGACTTAAGGCTCCCTTACTTTTATTAAGTATTATTAATTTACAATTGTGTTCAAGTTGATAAAGTTATTATTAGAGGTATAAAGTTTCAGCTTCTTACTATTTTACTTGTATTCAAATTGATAAGTCTACGATTTGTAAACTATATCAACTTGAATACAAGTAAAATAGTAAGAAGCTGAAACTGCATAGGTATATATATATATATATTTATATGTATTTATATATTTATATATTTATATACATGCCAAAAGTTTGCGGAAGTTAATATCAGATGGCGCAATGTAGCCATCAATTCTCATTATTGTTTTGACAAAATTCTGCGAGGGGGCTCTCTATGCCCCGTGTATTATTTTCCTCTATGGTACCTTCTGAATAATAGGGTATTTGACAGATTTTTAATTTCTATCTTGAATTACTTGGTTGTGATTAAGAAGTTCATCGAAAGTATTTTTTTTATTTTAAAATACGTATTTCGTAAGAAACATATAAATAAAAATTCGAATAAGCCGCCGAAACGCTTTATTCAGCAATATGGCGTCGCGCTTTGTAGATAAGTGACGTCACTAGTGTGTAAACCAATGTATATTTCAATCTGTTGTGTAAACGACATTACTCGCCTATGACGTCATCATGACATTAGCCAATCCGGATCGTTTTCGAATAAGTGGCACGAGAAACAAAAAGCCAAAGATATTTTTGTGTTTTTGGATATATAAGTTGTTATTATTTTTATCAAAACTTATGTAAATCACATAAAAAACTATCATTTTATGCATTTAAAGCAAATAATCCCAAAAAAAATCTTACTGTCAAATAGCCATCGGTAATAGGCTATTTGACAGTAAGATTTCACACTATGACTAAATTACGTCGCGTTATATTGTATGCGTTTGACATTGCTGACGTAATCATGCCGAACTTCCGCCGCGGAACTTCGGCATGGCGTGTTTAAAGACACTAATTTGTTAAAATACTGTTTGAAGTCGATGTTTTTTTTTAAATATATTATATCTATTTCTTTTTAATAATCCATACGAATACTAATATTATAAATGCGAAAGTGTGTCTGTCTGTCTGTCTGTCTGTTACCTCTTCACGCCCGAACCGCTGAACTGATTTTTCTGAAATTTGGTATAGAGATACTTTGAGTTCCGGGAAAAGACATAGGATACTTTTTATCCCGGAGAAAGCTCGCGCGATAAACTTATTTCGGCGCAACGGAGTTGCGGGCATCAACTAGTATATTGTAAAACGGGCGTAGCCCGTAGCGCTTCCGTAGAGCGGCGTAGGATTCGTAGACATACTTGTCTACGCTACTGCGTACACGTCTACGGTGGCTCTACGAAACAATTCAGCAACGTATTTTAATATTATTAATAATACTAGTCGTAACACAGGTTTCGTTGGACGTGTCTGTCTGTATGTGGCACGGTAGCATCCAAACGGGTGGACCGACTTTGATCTATTCTTTTTGTTTGAAAGGTGACATGATCAAGATATGGTTAAGGCGACTCACTACACCGTAGGCCATAAGTTAATTTATTTGAATTAGTTCTTTATAAGAATACAGAATACAATGCATGGTCTATACTGTCAGTTTAAATAATAAGTATTGGTTTTAAAATATTGCTAACACTTTGTATGGTTTCCACAAATAAAATATAGGTGCTGAAAGAGCGTTCCCACAAAAAAAGGTTTCAGGCCCTTAACCTTACTCCCCGGGATCCACAGTCGCAACTAAAGTCGCAAGCAAGTCGCACGCAAAGTGACACTCAACTATTGAACGCTCCGACTCACCATAGTTTTTCTAATTCGTGGTTTTATTAAATTCCTTATAATTTATCGTCTTTCGAGTCAGTTTTGAACCAGCGATCTATGGATCTACAGTCTAGGGCGTCGCCTACAGATGGATAGTTCATATCATCAGCCCGCTTAGTGCTGATCGGGTTTATCTATTCCATGAAATTTTTAAGTTACTCTAAGCTCATTTTGGGTAACTTTGAATTGCAGTATAACTTTGAATAATACAAAAATTGACAAAAATGTATTGTTCAAAGTTAAACCGCAATTCAAAGTTACCCAAAATAACTATAGTGACTCTAAGTTTCGCCCAAGTAAATAAATTGTAATATTATGTAGCGACCTCTGTGGCTCAATTGGTTGAGTATGTGGCAGCTCAAGCGGGTCGCGGGTTGGAATCTCGCCGACGAAACAACAAGTTTTCAAAATCTTAAATATATGTAGAGTATAAAAGTACTAAATATATTATTTCGGTTGTCTGGTACCTGTAACACAAGTCAGATATTTAGCACGGGTCCAGACTAACCGCCTGGCCACGGGACATTCGCCGATGCGAATATTCGCGCGGTGCGAACAGCGAAGCGACTTGCGACTGAAACAAACGTATAGCAATGTACTTATCAAGCCACGCGCAACGGCGACCGGCGAAATGTACCGAGCGGGTCGCGCGCGCGGCGTCTTGCGGCGCGGCGGGCGAGCAAAACAAAAGTATGAATCTGTACGGCGCAAGCCACGGAGTCGGGCGGCAGTCGCGGAGTTTAGTCGTTTTCGCCGCGAAAAATGAACACAGAGACTTTTATTGCTAAAGTACTAGCTAGACCAGCTATTTGCATTAATTTTTTTCTCCAATTCTGGTTGAATATTTATAAGAATATAATCGAAAGTTTCAATACTCATTCTGGTACCTTTACTCAAAAAAAAATTCTGGATATATTCTGTATTTCTCGTACTTCTTGTGGAATTCTCCATCTATAACCCGATTTTTATTCAAATCATGTGCTATGTGCATATGCAAATATTAGGTCTTGAACCAAAAACTATTAATTACTTTCTAAGCAATATTGAGATAATTTCGATAAAGACATTTTGCTGTCGGACTTCCTTACTGGTCGCGGCGGCGAACGTGACTGCCCGTGGCCTGCAAACGGCGCCGCGCGAGTGGTCGCCTCGCCCACCGCGTCGCCGCCGTTCGCACCGACAATTCCCGTGGCCAGGCCGTAACGTGGTGTGAAGCGTCCATAGATATTATTATTATTATGTAAGTAAATACTAGATGACGCCCGCCAGTCGTTTGTAACCGGAAACCGTACATTTACCGCAATGAAAACTTTCCTTAATCCTATACCGTCCCTTAAATTATATTAAATTTCATCTACACCGGTTCAGTGGTTTAATCATTCAGTAGTAACAAACAAACAGACATACTTTCCCATTTACAATATTAGTAAGGTTTTACTACATAACGCCTATGTACTTTATCAATGAGTTGTTTACTTTAAGCTAGTTTTAAATATTAAATATTGTACTATCTGAGAAGGTGATTCATAGACAGATGGGGGACCTGCGTAATTTGGTCGCTTTATGTCAAACCCAGCAGACAGATCACAGCTAACATTGAAATGAAATAATCCGACCAATTGACGTAGGTCCGTCAACTGCCTATGATTTCTTCGATGGTACATAAAAATAAAATAAAAAAATAAGGCATCAGATTCTTTTTTATAGAAACCTGGACTACGTGTGTAAGGACAAAGGAAGATGTGTGATCGACGTCAGCCGAAGAAATCAGTGCCAGGCGTGTCGCTTCTCCAAATGTCTCCGAGCCAACATGAAAAAGGATGGTGAGTGATTATGATGATGATGATGGTGATGATGATGATGATGATGATGATGATGGTGGTGATGATGAGAAAACATGTAGAAGATGGCCGGCCATTTGCTATTCTGAGAAATGGCGAAGTATAATCTAGGGGCTCCGAAGTTAAAGTGTTCACTGTGTTCTCAGTCAATAGTTCAGAAGTTAATTTCTTGTTTCATTAAACGGAGCTAATTGAGTTTTTTTTTTCATTTTAATTTTTTTGCCATTATAATTCACCAAAGAAGTATATTATTTTAATGTCAAGTAAACGAATAGCTTAACCGTCCATTATTTAATTTAGCGTATATAAATAGCAAGGGATTTTTATTAATAAAACAGTATTTCAAAAAGAAACATAGACAATTTGTTAGAGGTGCAATAAAGCTGAGAATAATATTGCCGAGAAATTTGCGACAAAACGCAAGAGCAAGATAACAGTCCATGAACTTTTTAATTTTTTAAACATAGATATAGCTGTACCTACTACATTATATTTGCAAAGTCGTGTAAGTCGCCCATATCCTTTGTTTGTTTCATTTATACTACGAATAACCAAACTACAGGAAACGTAACTCCCATAATTCAACCGTTTTAAATTTGGCTCCTTTTCGAACACTAAAATATGGCAATTCAGATTCTCGCCAAGGTCGTTTCCCAGGTAACGTATCATAATATTGCGCGCTGGACGACAGCCTGCGCGGTTATTGTCACTGTCACAGTTATGAAACAAAGCCGTGGACAATAATTGTCAAAAGCGGATGGCATTATGCAGTATACACCAAACATATCTACTATCACGAAGAAAGGAGTACATAATTATTATTTTAAAATCAAACATTTTCCTCTGATCCTTAAGGGGCCGGGTACCCTCGAAATTCTCATACATACGTAATTCCAAAATCATTTTCTCATACGAAAATATTTAACATGTTTGAGTTGTTTTTCAGTTTAAAATAGTAATTATCTAGGTTCCTGCACAAAAATTTACTTCAAAATATTTGAACATTAATAATTTTTTTTTTGTTTTTAATTTTTTTTTAGTAAATTTAGTACTTAATATTTAAACACTAAAAAATAGAGTAAAACACTAAAAAATATATAAATAAATAGTACATTTATTTTTAATTAGTAGGGTAGCCTTTTGGTGCACTTTTTTTGACGGAGTTACTCTTCCTGTAGTTTTAAGTTCACTGCATTTACATAACTTTGTCGCGTACCAAGGTAAGTCCATCACGCCTTGGACCTTTTAAATTATACATTATATACTCTTACTATATTTTATATAATACTATTATTATACATATTGAAAACTGCCTAACTTAATAAATATTTTATTAAAATATCACTATTTTATAATGTCTGATGCCCTAAAGGGGCGTGTGTGTTTTCAAATCTTTCAAAGCCTATTTGAAAGATTTGAAATATAGATTTACTTGTTATCCTAATTAGTAAATAACATTCCTAAATACATAATGTTAAAACCAGGAAAAGGAATATAACCAAAACTGGCGAATCTTTTTTCTGCCACATAATAATATATGGAAAAGAAACAGCAGATCTCGATTCACTGCGATACGAGAAATACGTTCAATTGGTTAAAAAAATAATTCTCGCCTTCTTTCACATTTTTGCAGCAGATTTTGAAGGAATATCAACCCTAGACGGTCAGTAATATTACGCAATACGTGATATTGACAATAAAACTCGTCTAGGGGGAGTTTTATCTGTTCAATATTTCTGACACTTAATAAAGTTTGGAATCGGAGTTGTTTTTTTCTTAATTTAACATTATTAGTCACTTGTACTGTACTTGTACTTGTACTTTTACTTCAGAACTTAGATAAACCTAAATTTTCCAGCACTGAGCGGGATGATGATAATGAACTATAAGCTAAGAATCTCGATCATGTCAACAAAAAAATTTGATCAAAAAAGACGGACAGACTCATGAAACCTTTTATCGGTGGTTTAAAAAAGATTTTGAATGAAATATTCTGATACCGATTTTTTGGTATTAATTTGAGCACACCGCGGGTGTAGTTGGCGTTGAGAGCGACGTCAATAAAGTATTTACACAGGCGCAGCAAGTCTTTTCCATTAGCAGACACTTCAGATAAGAGGAGGGTTGCTCCCAGCCCGCAGTTCACACGACTCACAAGATCATGACACTTTATTTCCGAATCATTTTAACCGACAATAAAGATACTAGCTAGTAGCTGTTGCCCGCGACTCCGTCCGCGTGGACTTCAGCTTATAGCGCGCGGTAGTTCCCGACATTGAGTATCTTAAAATAAAATCTTTTAATAATAATGTGTACGTGTACGTGTACAGTAGGTACTCATTAACATTAAAAATTGTAATTTGTAATGTACATTTTTAAAATACACATTCAATTAAACAATGAGTAATGTAAACTTTTCTCACTACAAAAAAAAATGTAATGAGAATTTATTTTTTGCCATTAAAAAAAAGTAATGAGTAATGGGAACTGACACCATTACTCATTACTAAAAATAATGAGTAGTGGAAATTTCTCATTACTCATTACTAAAAGTAATGAGTAATGGAAATTTCTCATTACTTATTACTAAAACTAATGTGTAATGAAACGTCAACGCATTAACTAAAGTAATGCATTATTTGCAACTCTGCTGCCATGTTTCGCCGAGTACAGTATAATTTTATTAAAAATACATATAAATTTGGCACTGAGAGAGAGCTTGTTTTATATATCGTGGAAATACTGCGTATTTGCGATAAATGTACTCTTAGGCCGTTTGACCACCCCCGCCGTCCACCGAGAACGAGATTATTTTGGGCCGATAAAATACCATTGTATGGCCTAAGCCAGGGGTCATCAAATGGCGGACCGCGATCCGCATCCCGACCGCCGACCCATTGAGTGCGGACCAAGTATTTATAAGATGAACTCTGTTAAAAATAAAAATACAGTAAAACCCGTTTAATACGATTTCACAGGGACTCAACCAAAAACGCGTCTTATGCGGGAAAGCGTATTATGCGGGATATAGGGAAATAAAAAACGGACCTACTACATAAGTATGAGTTAATATTTATTATGTTTTTTCGGATGTAGGTGTTTATATCAATGAAGAGAATTATGCGTTTACATTAATTTAATCTGGAAGTGATCATCTAGAGCTTTTAACCAATCGATGAAATGAATGCCGGTCATCCTAGAAGCTCGAGATTGTGCTGATATATTATGTTACAGGAAGCAATTTTACGTTTTTGAAACAACGTGGATTTTTCGCATTACCAATCACCAGAAAACGTACCTGAAACATAGGATTTATCTGGCATTCCCACTGATTTGACGGTACAAAATGCCGTGGCGATGAGGTAAGAGGTTGGCCGTTAGGGCGTATTAAACGGGATGACGATCGTATTAAGCGTTAAAGAATGTATGAAAATATGTCTCAAGTTGCAGGGACTGATGCAAAATGGCGTATTATGCGGGAAATCGTATTAAGCGTGATCGTCTTAAACGGGTTCTACTGTATTACGCAAAGGTCGGAGCAGAGAGCGGCTACTAACACGTATTAGTAAACAATCCGACACACACACACCGCACACGTCATATCAGAATATTAACAGAAACGTTGACAAAAGTTAAGAACTTTTAAGATTAATCTTAAGAAACCGACTGCAAAATGCGGTCACCGCACGGCGATCTGCAGTTTTTATTGATTTTATTGATTTGAGATATTTTACAGTTTACTAAATTGATATCCACAATACACAGACCGCTCGAGTAGTTCTTGAGCTGTTGGTGGGTCATAAACAAATGAAGGATTCAAAAAATAAAAAATAAAACGTCTAATTTTTATATTAAAAATCAGCATTTATTAAAAAAAACATTAAGTAATCAACGTAAAAATGTAATCCGAGATCAAACTCTTAATTTGTACTAATTATCACCGCACTGTCCACGGAAAAGTTTGTCCACGGAACGGAAAATACATTACAAAAAGTCGTTTAGCACAAGTAATTTATAGGTAAGCTCACAAGCAAATGCGTTTGTAAAAATGGCGACCGAGAACAATCTGTGCTCATATAATAGGCTACTTGACCTATATTCAATTTCATTGAACAAATGCATATTTCTCGTAGAACTTGGCCTAGGAAACCATATTTCACCCTTACCATCAAATAAAAGCTTATGATCGATAAATAAGTCGATTTGAAAATATGATTTTATGAAAATAGGATTTGTACTGACGAAAACGCCTTTGCGGTACTTCCGATTTGGATGTGACGTCATCCTCATAGTAATTTAATATCTTTTATCAATCGCGCTCGTTATATGTAAGTTTATCTGTACATAAATAATAAGAATAAGCCTAGAAAGATTTGTAAAATATATTTTCTTGAATAATTCGCTTAAAACATCAGTTTTATATATTATCTCCATTTATTGTAGACGGGATATGAAATGGCCAAAACTTTTCTGAAAAAGTTTTCAACATTACAAATGATTTCTAATTTCTTATTTAATTCTTTTATAATTTTTGGGCACTTTTAGACTCGTACATTAAGCACATAAAAAAATGTTCAATAAAGAGAGTTTAAAATACAAAGCGTATGACGTCACACTATGGCGGACAGTGTTTTCGGCGCCATTTAAGAGGCGTATTTTTCAAAAAACATTTTTATGGGTTTCTTCTGTGTAAAATATTAAAATATTAGTTTTTTTGTGAAAATGAATGATTAAGAAGCGATTAGCATGGAGAAAAAAAGTAGGTCAAGTAGCCTATTAGGTAAATTTGAATACAATACTTACTGTAATATCGAAGACACAGAAAAGATTAATGATCTTTGACGTTCATCAAAACAAAACACTTCTTCTGACAATATTTTTATTTTAATAAACACAGCGCACGATCAGTTAGCATCCATTTTTAACATGAACTGACAGATCGAAATGTTGGCATTTCAAAAAATAATTGGTTTGTGACTATTATTAATATATTTTTTTTGTTCCACGGAAGGAGTCGCGGTTCTGGTAACAGGTTGTTTATGTATTATAGTGCAAAGTAATCTAGAGTAAATATTACAAAATCTTGGAAAAGAAAACTTATTTATATAATGAACAAGTAAAATAGGCAATTTACCTACGAATAACAAAACTAAATTTACTTAAAATTTTAAATATTCTTATTAGAAAAACAGTCATGAACTTTAAAACCCAGGCTGTTCACGGTCCACGGAAAGGTACGAAAACTATCTTTTTTTTTTGTAATATTTTTAAAACTTATAATATTAGTGTAAATTTTTTTGTGTACGATCGTCGTATACGCTGGTGTTAAAACTATAAAAATATATACATGTTTCATTTACATTGTTTTAGTGTTTTTTTGACTGCGCACACTTTTTTTTCATGTTCTGTTTATGACCCTGGTGCAAATTTCAACACGACCGCTCTAGAGCAGTCCGTCCCGACTGCAACTTGCGGTCCGCCTATGGCCATTTGAAGATTAAACAAAGATAACTTTAACTGTTTCACCACTTCCTGATAAGCACCGGATAGGCTATCCACTACTTAACTTGACAGACAGAGTATGGAGAATCTGTCAAAAATGTTGTGGATAGCCTATCCGGCACTTTATTAGGAAGTGGTGAAACAGGCCCTACATATATTGTAACTAGCTGTTGCCCGCGACTTCGTCCGCATTAACATAGTATAATAACAAAGATGGATAGTTTTCCCCTTTTTGTGGTTCCTTATACAAAGGGTAAAAACGGGACCCTATTTAAGCAAACGTCAAAAAACTTTCATGTTTTTAACTCAAGAAATGACGGACTTTCATTGAAACTTTCTACCCTGATTTCACCCCCTTGGGGGTAGAATTACCAGAAACGCTTAAATACGTATCCATTCATTTTTAATCAGTAGCACAAAAATAAAGTTTCATGTTTCCAACTCAAGAAATGACGGACTTCCATTCAAACTTTCAACCCCAATTTCACCCCCTTTGGGGTAGAATTTCCAAAAACGCTTAAATGCGTATCGATTCATTTTAAATCAGTAACCCAAAAATAAACTTTAATGTTCCTAACTTAAGAAACGACGGACTTTCATTTAAACTTTCAACCCCTATTTCACCCCCTTGGGTGTAGAATTTCCAAAAACGCTTAAACACGTATCCAATCATTTTTAATCAGTAGCCCAAACATAAAATTCAAGTTTCTAACTTAAGAAATAATGGACTTTCATTCAAACTTTCAACCCTAATTTCACCCCCTTGGGGGTAGAATTTCTAAAAACGCTTAAATACGTATCCATTCATTTCCAATCAGTAACCCAAAAATAAAGTTTCATATTTCTAACTCAAGAAATGACGGACTTTCATTCAAACTTTCAACCCCTATTTCACCCCCTTCGGGGTAAAATTTTCGAAATTCCTTCCTTAGTGGGTGTCTACTTAATAAAACAACCCTACTTACCAAATTTCGTGGCTGTAACTTTAACAGTTTTTGCTCAGCGATGATGAATCAGTCAGTCAGTCAGTCAGGACATGTAATTTTATAAGTATAGATAAAAAAGTAAATTCAACTGGATGTTAAATTACAACAGACTGTAGTAGACTGTACTGTACAGGGGAATATGCAAATATATGACTTGGCAACACTGGCCGGAAACGACGCCATCTTGATCGCACCGTGCACCGGAAGTGCACTCAGATCTCGTGTAGTAACTCTACAGTGCGTCTGTCATACTCTCTGGGTGGTTTGTCGAGAGATCTACAAAGTGATGATCAATATTTAAAAATAGAATAAGAATGAGATTGTTTAACTGCAAAAATGAGTCGTTATAACTTCTAAACTATTTGAGTGAGAGCAAAGAAGCTTAAGAATTTATTCTAGGTAGAAACCTCCTCTATTATCTATACTTCTATACTATATTACTATATAAGCGGAAGAGTTTGTTAGTTTGTTTGTTTGCTTGTTTGTTTGAACGCGCTAATCTCAGGAACTACTGGTCCGATTTGAATAATTATTTCAGTGTAAGATAGTACATTTATCGAGGAAGGCTATAAGCTATATTTTATTACGCTAAGACTACTAGGAGGGAAGAAAAAGAGGAAAATATGGAAAAAACGGGGGGAAATTATTTGAAAAGGCTTATTTGAACGCGCTAATCTCACGAACTGCTGATCCGATTTGAAAAATTCTTTAAGTGTTAGATAGCCCATTTATCTAGAAAGGCTATAGACTATATTATATCACGATAAGACTAATAATAGCGAAGAAATAGAAGAAAATGTGGAAAAAAACGGGGGAAATTATTTGAAAGGGCTTATTTGAACGCGCTAATCTCAGGAATTACTGGTCCGATTTGAAAAATTCTTGCAATGTTAGATAGTTCATTTATCGAGAAAGGCTGTGGGCTATATTTTATTACGCTAAGACCAATAAGATTGAAGAAATAGAGGAAAATGTTGAAAAAAGGGGGGAAATTATTTGAAGGGGCTTATTTGAACGCGCTAATCTCAGAAACTACTGGTCCGATTTGAAAAATTCTTTCAGTGTTAGATAGCCCATTTATCAAGAAAGGCTATAGGCTATATTTTGTCACGCTGAAACTAATAGGAGTGAAGAAATAGAAGAAAATGTGGAAAAAATGGGGGAAATTATTTGAAAGGGCTTACCTCACAAACTACTAGAGCAATTTTTCTGTTATTTTGGTCAGATAAGAAGTATACCACGTGAAACATCATAGGCTATTTTTTAAATATCTAATTTACGCGAGCGAAGCCGCGCGGAACATCTAGTCTATACAAGAATACATACATCTATACATATTAAAATACAAAGTCGCTTTTTTTCCCTCATGTCCCATTGTTCCCTTTAATCTTTAAAACTACGCAACGGATTTTGATGATTCTTACAGTGTTAGATAGCCCATTTATCGATAAAGGCTATAGGCTATATTTGATCACGTTAAGACAAATAGGAGCGAAGAAATAGAGGTGAATGTGGAAAAAACGGGGAAAATTATTTGAAAGGGCTAACTTGAACGTGCTAATCTCAGGAACTACTGATCCGATTTGAAAAATTCTTTCAGTGTTAGATAGCCCATTTATTGAGGAAATCTATAGGCTATATTTTATCACGCTAAGACTAATAGGAGAATGTGGAAAAAAAACGGGGGAAATTATTTGAAAGGGCTTATCTCGCGAACTACTGGAGCTATTTTTATGTTATTTGGCACAGATCAGAAGTAGACCACGTGAAGGATCATAGGCTATCGATTTTAATCATTTTTTCAGTGGCTATATATTTTATACCCGTGCGGCGCCGGGGCGGGTCGCTAGTTTAACATAAAAAAGATCCAGTTTAATGCGCTAAGGTGACTAAGCCAATAATCAAAAAAATACACAAAACCCTAACTTTTTTCTTTAACTTTTAAGCTATTGGATAGCTTTTGTGGTTTTGAGCGCGGCGACAGGTCAAGAAATTTCGTAACAAAAACACCTAACATTCGTCTAATGTCGTTTCAGTTCGGCAGAATTTGGCTCGGCGTTTGTGGTATTGTACGGAACATGCACCGCTACGGCGCGTAGCCGGTAGCTACGCTCTAGCTACGTCGTAGATGTTCTGCGAAGATCTTGTTGGTTACCTACTGTTTTAAAACCGCCCGCTTTACATTATCTTAGGCTGCCTTCACACTAGCGTTTGTCCAGCGTAGGCGTTTGATGAACGTATGCGCAGCGCAGACGCTGCGACAACGCGGCGCGTACGTCGCGTTGTCGCTGCTTCTCTACCGGAACAATTAGTACGCTGCTGCGCCGCGTGTGCGCCGCGTTACTGACGCTGGACAAACGCTAGTGTGAAGGCAGCCTTAAGGTGCCGGTTGCCAGCGGGCGACATGAAGCAGCCGCAGATGACGTGTCATCGCGACACTACTGGTTTTTATGTATTTATATTAATGAAATACTCTCCGTAGCTAGCGACGTGAAGCTAGCGAAACTTATTCACAGAAATACTTAGAAACCAGTAGTGTCGCGACGACACGTCGTCTGCTGCAACTTCATGTAGTCGGCTTCCAACTTGTACCTTTAGTGTTTAGGAGAGTATTTTAGTAAGACTTGAAAGGCAAGTTCTTTAGTACTTTAGTGCACTGCGAGTGATAGTCTACATATATTTCTTCCAGTAGAGAACGTGCAACGACTTCGCCAAATACGCGATATTGTACGCAAAATACTAATTGTAGTTACGGAATAATTATAGAAGACGATATTTCATTTGAAAAATAAATAAACCGAAACCAACATAGGAGCGTCAATGGATTAGTCGCACGGCAGATCCATGCTTGAAGGAAGTTCTTTGTTGCTAAAAGACCTAGAGAATCCTTCAGTTGCTGGATTGACACAAAGTGAGGCCTGCTACTAAAAAAATTATACTCACATGAGGAGTGCAAACATACCGGCCAAAATAAAACTCCAAGCAGTTATGCTTGCAACAGGAAATCATTTGAAGAGCCTATCTCATATTTTCAGAATATCAAAATCTTTTCATCTTTTCAGAATATGAAAGCCTAATGATTACGGTAATTTTTGATGACATCTACAAAGCTTTAGAGGAATTTATACACAAAAACGCACGTGTTTCACGGCAAATGTGCACTTTCCTAAAGATTTTACTAAATTTAACGAGGAAAGGCCAACGTTATCAGGTTACTATTAGCCCAGACTAGTAAGTGAACCTTTTATGCGACGCATAGGACTTACCTCTATAAAATTCAATAGCCTTGTGATAGCGCCCTCTAGCGTCATAAAATGTAAAAACTCGGTTGAAACAAGGGTTGAAAATAAAAACACGAACCCCTTACGAAATGTTTCAGAAACCAGCTATTTTGCATAGATGGCACATTTTCAAACGTTTTTATTTTAAATAATGATATAAACATTAAAATAAAAGTTTAGTTCGCGTTAAGATCGGAAATAGCGTGCACGTATCTTTCGTATAAAATTTTACTTGCGTTCGGGCACTTAACGATTGTAATTCCTAAGTGTTGCTATTTGTTTATTTATTAAAAAAGCTTTTAAATTTTTTTATCGGTCTGAGTATCTTGCTAACTAAACTACTTAAAACTTACTCAGAATCGTACTGTACTGTTACGGTAAAGTCTTATCATCAAAATTGGTAAGTTGATTTCATTTTTTATTTTTTATTAAATAACTTCCTGCTTATTTGCGATTTTTATGCTATACTAATTTAAATTAATAAGTATAATAAAGTTTTGAAGTAAAATACTTTTGAGGATTTACGATTTAGATTTTAATATTAAAATCGTTTAGCCACTAGATATTTTAATAATAGCAAACTGCAAAAGGTTTTATTTTTATTTTCAATAATTACAATGAAAATGAAAACGATATAAATTTAATTTTCTTTTTAGTTATTTAGTACTTGTCGTTGGCGCGTTGCAAATACCTGCAGTCTTCTTAATTTGCAGCGTATTCATAGGTTTAGCTTTATAAGAAACGACTGACTATCTATTATTTCAGAGTTCAGACAATACTCCGATAGGGCTAAGTTTTTGGGTTTCGAAAATTCTAAAGTTTCTAATTTTTTTGCGACCACCAGGTAATATAGACTAAAATATGATTTTGTGTCATTTTGGTATGTTGCTTCCAAAGGTATTTAGGTATTTTTCTATTTGATCGCCAAATTTAAAATTCACAATTCATGTTTACAATTTAGCTTTTGTGATATTTTAAAAGATTAAATTTAAAAAGCTTTCTTGAAAAAAAAGATGTCTAATAGGTCACCACGCTTAAAAAGTGTACCTAACTTGAATTAATATCAAAGAAAAAAAGTGTTGCATTTAAAATATGATGAAAAAAAAACTGCAATAATATTATAATAATGCCATTATTATTTTTAAGTAAATTTTTTGTCAGCTAGTTATAAGTAAGTATACCAAATTTAAAAAATCGACTAAAATTTTAGATTTACTCAAAAAGAAATTAGACACAATTTTAAGAGTTTTTGAAACTTAACACCTCAAAAAAGGGGTTGTAGATGACAGGACAAATGTTTTAATACTTGGCAAGGGAGCTAGATTTGGTATATTGGCTATTACAATGTGTAACAAAACTATCACTTTCTTTTAAGAGATACCCAACTTTAAAGTATATA
This sequence comes from Polyommatus iphigenia, assembly GCA_963422495.1. NCBI lineage: Eukaryota > Metazoa > Arthropoda > Insecta > Lepidoptera > Lycaenidae > Polyommatus > Polyommatus iphigenia. Next base: position 18,195,335 of record OY730178.1, on the reverse strand, counting down.
TATTTACCCTTATCTTGCGCAGCGCTGAAAGCGTCACTTTTTTAGCTCATAGACGGAAAATTCACAACATTGGGGCATTTCTCAATAATCTCATAGAAAAATACAAGCAATTTTCGAACTTATTAGTGTTGTTTTTACAGAGAAAAAAAAAACATTTATTATTTTACTTAAATCCTTTCGTATTTGCTAATCCCGGCTATACCTACGGCAAATTCACAACTTTGGGGCATTTCTCATGGAAAAATAGAATAAGAGAGTTTTTAAATTGTCCTATAAGGCTACAACTCGAAGAGTTGTGATTTCCAGCTATCCAATAATTAGCTTGGGGGTAATGTATCTAGTCACCTAAAGCTATTTTAAGTAATGAAAATTTATATTTTATTTATCTCTTTTAATAGTGTTAGCTCGAAGACATGTGATCTCTATCTACACGTATTCTAAAGCAGCCCCATTATACCTATTTTTTGTATCAAGGTTTTTTAAATTTTTACTTTCACATATCATATATTTACTACTACTACTTTCACATATCATATATTTACTACTATTCAATCTTTCTATTTTTTAATTTTGCTAATATTTCACAATATTTTTATATGGGTGGGGCAAGATACCAAAGGTTCGAAGCATAAAAGCTCCTGTAGATTAAACTGTAATAAGAGTTCTATTACTCTGCATCCTAGATGCCATCTTGCTCTAGCCTGTGACTGACTAAATTTCTTAACAGTGAGGATTTGCTCCGTTTTTGTGTTGCAATTATGACGTCATTGCTGTTGATGATACTACATGAAAAGGGGTGGGATGCACGCACCCGTTACGTGGGTGTGGGGGTCGTCCATCGGATGCAAATCAATGAAAGCCCTCTTTGTAAAGTTTATTTTTGGTTTGTTCAATACTCAACGATACTTCCGAAAACCAATAAAGTCTCGAAACTATGAAATCAGAGTATTGCTTTATTTATTTTTCTCTTACTTTACAAGATGCAGCGATTCAATATAGTTTTATCGCGCATCAGTAGTTACAGTTTATTGTTAAATTTTGTTGTTATTTTATTCAGTTTTGTAACAATCTATTCAAGTGTAGTCAGATCTACCTGCGAGGAGGTGTGTACGACAAATGTGTTTGTGCAGACCGCAAATATTTCAGTTAGACCATTAGCTGAAAAAAATGTTATAGAGCAGATTGTTACAAACGTGTGTTAGTTTTTCACGTAGGGCAAGACGGGGTTGGAAGCTACCGGGGTGAGTCGTTCCGACGGGCATAATTTTGTACAGGATATATAGCAATACACGTGAAATGGATCAGGTAAAAAATAAGGCCCAAAGGGGCTAATCGTTCCCCGGAAAATATGCAAAAGTTGAAAAAAAAAATACAAGAAGATGTTAATCACAACAATGATAATATAATATTTAAAAAGGTAGCAAAACATCATTACTAACAAGAGAAAACAAAAACAACAATAATAAAGCAAAACAATATTAAAGAAAAAAACAACACTAATAAAGGAAAATAAAGGAAAACAAAAAACCTAAGCGACGACTATTACAAGGAGGCGAGAGTGAAAAAGGCAAGGATATTAACGAGTATTTTTTGTTGCTGTTTTTTTAAATTTAATGAATTGAGTTGACACTGTATAATAAAATATGTAACTTTAAAAAAGAAAATAAACCTAATATATTATTCTCATATTTTATTTATATTTAAGTTAAAAAAATTACCGTGGAACAATTTGCCCCACTCCTGGAACAACTCGCCCCGACACGGGGTAGAATCTTCCCTTCCGAAATTTTGTAAAAATACGCCTGAAAAAAGCTATTGAGATGCTGGCAGAAATGACAATTAGACCGATAACAATTTTTTAATATGTAACAATATCAAGAATAAAACTTATCATTTTCCTCATAGTATTCCGTCTTATTTAAAAGTCTGAACTTCCAGCCCCGGTCTCCCCTAAATTATATTTTATAATATTTACGTGTTAATGATCGTTTTACAGTACCTATAGTTATAAATTTGGAAAAAATATATTAACGAAAGTATGGCTGGAGAGAGATCAGTAAGATCACCTAACTCAAGGGACCCTAACCCCGGTACGTAGAAGAGATAGATTATTTAGACTTTGATCTGAAAGAGCGATCTACTCCGAGAAATTTTACGATCAAAGTAGAGACCGCGCACAACTTTAATATTGCTTGGCTTTTGGGGTGGGAAGGTCCAGCTTTAGATTATTAGGTCTATACCACTAAAGACAGTTGGGACGCGAGGAGACCACGGGATTGGGGTAACGCGCATAAGTGATCAGATTTTTGGTAGATTGCGATCAGACGGTTACGAGTACTTGTTATTGTCCGTCACAACGGATGCCACGTTAATGCAATACAGCCTCGTGTTTCGCCGAGCAATCTTTAACTGTGCGCGGCCTAAGGCTGCCTTCACACTAGATTTTGTCCAGCGTAGGCGTTCGATGAACGTAATGCGCAGCGCAGTCGTCGCGTTGTCACCGCTTCTCTACTGGAACAATCAGTACGCTGCCGCGTACTGATAATTGTTCCTGAAGAAATTCTTTAACGTCTGCGCCGTGTTAGCGCAGCGTTTAATTAATTCTGATTTCTGAAACGTTACGACAACGCGACGCACGTGCCGCGTTCTCGCAGCGTCTGCGCTGCGCATACGTTCATCGAACGCCTACGCTGGACAAACGCTAGTGTGAAGGCAGCCTAATAGGCACTAGAGGGCTACAATGTTTATCGTGGTTCGCTTTTTCCGATCAAAGTCATAGGTTCGGCGCTTTCCCATTTGTGAGCTGTTTGCGTGTACCTAAGCGTTAGTTCACGTCGTTAAGAAACGAAACGATAAGAACGAAAGACAGCGATCTGAAATTAAGATTTATTAATTGCATGAAATATTTCGTTTCTCATGAAAATTTAAACTTGCACCTCGGTGTGAGCTGACCTTGTGATGTAACATAAAAGGTGTAACAAAACTATATAAGTGATACCTTAGGGTGTGTATGTGTTCCTTGTAGAGAGTTTACTGTGAAAGTAGCAGCGCTGAAAGACCAAAAGTTTTTTTCACTTTTGCATGGGGAAACTCGTGACGCTGGGGCGCTTGCCCATACAAAAGTGAAAAAAAAATTTAGTCTTTCAGCGCTGCTATTTTCACAGTGAACTCTTTACAAAGAACACGTACACACTCTAAAGTATTATCACTTAGTTTTGTTACACCCTCTAAATCTGTCTACAGGCTTGTAATTTGAACTATCATGTTCTCAGGTCATGATTAACGTACATCATCTATCAATGGATCATAATAAATTTATGATGCATGAGGTTTTCTCCATTGCACGTCGTTGTATCACTCTAATATTTCTCTATACAGTGTTCCATGCCCAGTTCCTGGGGTCTTTTTTGGCAGGAGTTTAACTTTCTAATAGCGTTATTGATTGGTTACGGTATTTGATGTTAGCTAATCGAACTGTGAATAGTCTAACTTCTGTCAGGAACGTTCAAAAACAGAGCTCCAGAATCCAGATATAGGTACCTGAGTCTACCTACACTATTCTACAGCATAACCATCAATACTTCATCATCAGACATCATCACTGTCGTCACTGCTATTGTTTTATGTTATATTAAACTATTACTTTTCTATGTGATTGTTTATTTTTTAGCGGTCCAACATGAACGTGCTCGGAGACCAGGCGCTCAGCCTCCCCTTCGACTAGGCTTCTTCAACCGGGCAGGGTTTGCCCAGAACCTATACTATCAGTCCGTAGGCATAGGCTACATGCCCAACGGTCCCGGCTACATCGTCCAACCTCCTTCCCCTTCGCCCCCCGCTCAGTCTGAGCCCTTCCCGAGTGTCCCTCAAAGCCCGCCGGCCTACGCTAATTATGAAAGCGTCCCTCCGAATACTCCATCCAATCAGTCTTTTCCATTTCTGTTCCCCTCTTTGAATAACATGAATCCGATTTACGCGTTGCAAATGCAGGCGATGCAATATGGGATGGCACATGTACCGCCGAGGTACTTCCATCCCCCGACCATTCAGCACGATGGCGCTGGCCCTTCGACTGCTCCAGATAATCGTAAGTTCTTTATCGTCATTTTATACCAAATATTTCCCAATTTTAAACAGTAACTGTGGCCTATATTATGTTAGAATAATGCGTTGTGATAGAGAACAATGGAGCGCACAACTATAAATTTAATCTGTTGTTATGATTTCTATTTTATTCTGTTCGTTAGTTGAGATTCTAGCGAATTTCACCAATATAGTATTATTTTTAGGCGTATTTGAGCCGTCATTTAAATTCGAAAATGTTGTAATAGGTCCTTTCGAATTCTCGACCTTTCACAAAGTATTGATCGGTTTTCCGAAAACTGTTTAGAAATGGCATAGTTTTTTAAAAACGGTAACTGTCGCATCTTCGACTCAAATTCTTTTTTTATAATAATATATTCATATTTCAGAGGTAGTGCCGGTGGAAACACGAACTGTGCGTCCTCCGGTGATTCGCCATACCGACCTTGATCCAGAAGACGTAGCCACTGGTAGATTCAACTTCGAGGAACTATACAACGTGGCCAAGTTTGAATACTTTGGTGAGATCGAAACCACATTACTTCGTTTCGTTGCAGTTCATTGCTTCTTCGGAGCGGTATTAATTTTTAAAACGACTTTCATGTCTCTGCGCTATTATACCAGATACAGATGCCCTACAACACAATACAAGCCAAAAGACGTTGAAAACGCAGCGTGTCATTCGCTTTCCCGTTTAATCTCATATCCGCTTTTCTTCATCAGAACACTGCGTGACTCAATGCATCGATGTATCGTAATATCTATTATGTATTTAAAACTCCGGGATATACGCTGCGACGACGCTATGCAACGGAACGAAGCAATGATGCCTCGCGTTTGAAACTTTAAAGCCTCTTCTCAAACTTCACTGCAAACGACCATAAGCATGCGCTGTGCGCTATACAAACATGATAATATTGTGTAATTATTTAGGGGATAGTGGTCACAGGATTAGAAATGAGCACCAAGCTATGCAAAAGCATAGCTTGGTGCTCATTTCTCGCAGAATCTAGTGTTATTAATAGGAACGTTGTAGATAAATCTGCCAAGCAAATATTATTAATTATTGTATAAAGCTATGCAAACTTTCTTTAATGTAAGGTTGCTTGCAAATCAGTTTTGTACATGTTTAGCCCACCTACTCAAATATTATTTTATTTAACGCTTTTATCTTACCGGACCATACTTCTTACCCTTATCTTTTGTTTATACAGATCGCCAAATGCGCGAATCCATGATTATTCGTCTGGAGCACAGGAACGATTTCGACGAACTTGGACTGTTCTTGGAGGAGACCGTGAACTGGGTACGACGAGCCTCAGTCAGCGAGAACATACCGTTCTCTGAACAGAAGAACCTGCTCCTCAATAACTGGAGGGAGTTGCTGATCATCACGACCGCTCAAAGGAATCACTGTTTCAGTGCTGGTAAGTGAGTTTAGCTTGGGCATAATAAGGATTTTATATTGTGATTCTGATGATATCTAGCTTAACTAACCTATAAGATTTTTGCTTGCTTCACGATGTTGAACAATTGTTTAGGATAACAATTATAATAATTGCTATTGATTAATATGTGATCTACAAATGCGAATGTAATAATTTTGTTTGTGACTATGCGATTTTGCTCTTATAGTTAGCACAAGCGAATGTGTCATCGAGGAAATTGATTCTTAGGCAGTTGACTGACCAACGTTATTTGGTTGGATCATGTCAATTAAATGCTAATTCTCATTTGTTTGACGTAAGGCAATCAAACTACGTAGGTCCCCCATCTGCCTAGGAATCAACTTCTCTGATAGTACCTACACAATATACGTCATATTGTCCTTTTGATTTTGAATTTATGAAATATTTATTTGTTTATTTCATTTAACTTCGTCTCTTGTGCTCAAATCCTGAAATGAGAATCTCCCACAGAACGCATCGTAGCTCGGCTGGCGGCGGATCGGCAGAACATCGAGGACGAAGTGACCCGTCTCATGACTGTCATCAACCGTATTCTGCTCCTCAACATGGACCCAACTGAATTTGAATGCTTGAAGAAGATCTTGCTATTCCGCACAGGTAACGGTCAAATTTTTCTGTGAAAAAAGTGGGTATTTGAACAAGATCCTTTTACGTAAAACCGCTAAAATTTTAAAGTTTCTAAATTTTCGAAAAAAATAAAAGATCCTTCTAAAATCCGTTAAAGTTGTGCAATAACCGTTTGATAGTTCTTTTCGAATCCGAATCTAACGAAATGCGAATTGCGTTCGAGAAACAGTAATATAATTAAAACCCAGTCTGTTCCTCAGAGATTCCGGTGTTGTGCGCCTCGTCCTCCAGGGATGAACTTCAAGAGCGAGCGCTTTACCAACTATACAAATACAACGAGACGGACTATCCCTTCAGGGTCGGGAAAACTCTTTTGATCCTGCCGAGTGTCTGCTTCGTGGCGCAAATGGGCCTCCTCGAATGTCTGCTGTTTAAGATACCGTGTGATCTGAACATGCTGCTCCTCACCTGGTTGGCCAGGGAACAACAAGCCTAAGTTGCTTGTTGTTAATATTGTAAAGGAGCTCAGCCTGCAGTCTTTATTAATTAGGCTGAGCCCTTCTAGCTATCTATCCTTCAGACTCGTTCGGAACTCGAAAAAGATTTTGAGCGCTGAAATCTGCTATGAATAATTATTATCAAGCTGAAAGTCGATCTAAACTTTACTGGCATTTCGGGTTCCGGACTATGCAGACCCTATATAGGTGTATCTCCCTATCATTTTAACTTCGTTCCATCTCGATGTTACGTGCTAATGGTGGTCAATTTTTCAAGGAATTAATAGAGAAAAATATTGTTCATTCGTTACAATATGTACTTCCTGGAAAAACACCTTAATCGAATTGACCACAATCAGAACGGGTGTAGATTAGTAAAAAGAAACAAAATATATTTGGGTACTTAATATCCAAATATATTTGTAAACTTTATTATATTGTGTAACATGGGTGTTTAAACATTGATGTATTTGCTCAATGTATTATTGTTTTAAATGAATATATGTACTAAATGTATATAATTGTTGTTTATTTTTTAATTTACCTTATTGATGACCCGGTTAACTTAGTATCACTTCAAAAAAAATGTTACATTACGTTATTTTAATCGCTTTTTTTCAATAACTATTTTCTCACCAATCAAACCATTCCCTGGACTTCTACGAATATTTTAAGAATAAAAGCTGTCATATCGGTTCAGCCGTTCTCGAGTTTTAACCACACCTGGCCAGACCAGCAAAATTGATACTTAACTTATTTTTTTATAATAAAATCTATATTTCCACTCTTTCCTCTTTCTAATAAATATTTTTTATGCAGCGTTACCACTTTCCGGTAGGCTGACTTTAACTATACTCGTATTATAATGTCAGATAAAGACAATGCAGTTATATTGTATTTTTGCTAAGAAAGTTTTGGGGTAGTTCTGATTTTTTCATTCCATATGTGTTTTGGGGTGCTAAATCCGAATCTGAGGTTTGCGGACAAAATTTCGTGACGCAACATTAAAAAACCAGAAAAAAACGTTTTTTTTTTTGCTTTTTTCCGGTTTGTTGCTTAAAACTCGAAAACTATTAACTTTTGGTAAATGGTCTGTTTACATAAATTAAAGTACTTGAAATTCTCTACAAATAGCAGTATTTAGTTTTTTTTTCAGACGAATGGTTCGGTTTCTAGTGCGAGTTGAAAATTGTAAATTTTTAGCAGTTTATGCAAAAACCCACTTTTTACATTTCAATATTTAATTTTTATGGATGCTGTCATTTGATAAATTCACCTGGTTTTCCACACAAGTAAATTAAAAGAAAAAAGGCAGAAATTATGCAAATTCAGTAGGTATCAAAAAAAGGAAGAACTCGTAACAAAATAAAACCTAAATGTGAGTGGTTGACCAAAAAGGGACCTCAAGGTAAATAATTTGATTTCGAGTGAATCGCCTTTGAAGTTTCGTTTAGAAACAACTTGTAGAACTGCCTCGGTTCACAAAACAATTCATTAAAAAAAAAACTACGGCACCTAAAAATATTCTGGTTATTCCAAAACAAAGCTAAAAGACCATTGATTAAATATATAAAAAAGACGGGTTGCACTCCGGGAGTGCCGGCAGAAGTGAAAACTTGATTATTAACGTTGTGCATTATATTTTTTAAACCATTTTTTATGAAAATCAATATTAAAAAAAATAAAAAATAATAATAAGAAGAATAATAAAAAAAATAAAAACGATCGTTTTTTACCCGACTGCCAGGAGGGTTATGTGTTTAGCGCGTATCTTCTATGTATGTAATATTCTTTATTACCTCGTATCTTCAGAACGGCTAAACGGATTTTCACATTTGAGGTATCGTTAGATTTGTCTTAATAGCCCGAGTGTTCTTAGATAGGTGACATTAAAAAAAAAACCAAAATGGCAGATGATTGACGCCATATTGTGAGGTAACACTTTTTTTTCTCGTGTGGCAACATTTGTGACAATACGCCAAATTGTATCTCCCGATTAAAAAATTGTAATTTAATTATTTAATTATGTAAGTTGTGTTAAAATTGTTTGTAAATAAAAAACCCGAGCAAACGGGTCACCTGATAGAAAGCAATTACCGTCACTTATGGACACTCGCAACATTAGTAGAGCTACAGGTACGTTTAAGAGGGAATACGCTTTCTTCCGAAAAACGTACGATGACATCTCTTTTTAGGGTTCCGTAGTCAACAAGGAACTCTTATAGTTTCGGTCTGTCCGTCCGTCTGTCCGTCCGCCCGTCTGTCTGTCCGTCTGTTTGTCCGCGGTTTTACTCAGAGACTATAGGACCTACAAAGCTGTAATTCGGCATGAATGCACATATTAATGATGCCGACAAAATGGTATATAAGATCTTTAAAAAAAATGTTTAAGGTAAGTAGGTACATCCCCTACACATATTTTAGCAGGGATGAATTTTTTATGAGTATAACATACCATTTTCCGATTTAGAGATGTGAAATATGAAGTTTTAAAGTGGAAAAAAAAAATCTTTAGAGTCCTGCAGTGTCCCCCTTCTACCAGCTAAACGGTTGCTTCTGGAAAAATATTCACGGGAGTAGGAAATATGCTGAATTTAAAAGAAAAACTATCACGGCTAAGAAGACTTCATAAGTTATTGAGTAATAGTCGATCAACTAAAAAAAATGTAGACAACTACTCGGAGAAGTATTAAAGGAACTTATAATTTAAGTTCCTTTAAAAACGTAACTGAGATGATGTTGTTAGTAATGTATAACACGTTATAAAATATGCACATTCATTGACCATTAAAAAATATCAAAAACTAGCGGTGGCCCGATGCGCACTTGGCCGGTTTTGGCTTTATTTTTTCTAAATTGTATATTCTTTTACGTGTCACCATCGCTTTCATGAGGTAACACACAAAAACAAAGGAAGAAACTACATAGTTGATTCAAAGCGCTGTCTCAAAATCTCAGATTTATTTTTCAAATTATCCGTTTCGGATATGGTTTTGAATAAAATGTGTTACATATTTATAATCTACTATTAATGGTCTACTTTGCTATATATAAATAATTTTAATCGACTATGGGTTTTTTTTGGGCATTCACCTTTACTGGATCAACCGTGGAAAGTTAATCCTCCTGTAAATTTTGCTGTAAATTTAAAAACTGCTATTAGAAAGGGAGTTACTTTTTATGAAATCAGCCAAGTGCGAGTAGGATTAGCGCACAAAGGGTTATTATATTATTGATTTTGAAAGTTCAAATATAATTAGGGATTTTGTGAGTATTTCGAATGCCTATATTTATTGCCATTATTGATTACGAGTAAAATCGGCCAAAAAATCACGTTAGTTGTATGGTATTATAATAATATAACCCAAGGAATAACCTATATGCTACCGAAAGACCTGAAAGATACAGAAAACCCAGCCAAATATCGTCCTATTACATGCCTCCAGAACATCTACAAAATCATCACATCATGCATAAGCGAATCTATACACAGACACACACAAGATCACAACATCTTAGCCGAGGAACAGAAAGGCTGTCGTAAGCATAGTCAGGGGTGCAAAGAACAGCTTACAATAGACGCCGTAGCTTCGAACCAAGCACTGAAAGAGAAGCGAAACATTCATACCATGTTCGTCGACTACAAAAAAGCATTTGACTCCGTACCACACTCATGGCTCATTTACATACTGCAATATTATAAAATACATCCAATCATAATCAACTTTCTGAAAAATATAATGTCACGATGGAACACTAAATTAAAAATTTGCAACGATAGTAACACTGCTGAAACTGATTTCATTCCCATTAAGAGAGGAATCTTTCAAGGCGATGCCTTGAGTCCTTTATGGTTCTGTTTGGCACCCAATCCGCTTTCATTCCTTCTCAGCTCTACTAAAATAGGATTCATCATTCATAATTAAACAAAACACACAACAGACCAGTCTCACTCACCTTATGTACATGGACGATATAAAGCTTTGACTTACACCGACTTGCCGATATCACTCAAACATTCTCAAAAGACATCTGTATGGAATTTGGAGTAGACAAATGTAAAATACAATCGGTAAATAAAGGAAAAATAGAGCACACCTCATACGAACTCGACAATCAGGAAATTATAGGACCAATAGATCAAGCAGAAGGATATAAATATTTAGGTTACAATCAAACAAAGACTATCCATCACAAAGATACAAAAAAGTTGCTGCGAGAAAAATTTAAAAGTAGATTACATAAAATATTACACACACACCTCAACGCACAAAGTACCATTAAAGCCATCAACACCTTTGCAATACCTATACTTACGTACTCTTTCGGAATAATTAAATGGAGCAAAACCGACCTCAAATCACTGCAAACCACAATAAATACAGCACTAACAAAACACAGAAAACATCACCCAAGAGCCTGCGTCCAGAGGCTGACTCTACCTAAAATGAAAGGAGGTAGGGGCCTAATCGATATTACAAATCTACACAACAAACAAATAGAACATACTTTTACAACCGTTCACAACAATCACCAATTCACAACGCTATAATATGTCAGTCAGACTCATTCACACCACTCATGCTTGTAGATCACACTAAACCTATAAACACTTACCTCCAACAAACAAAAAATAGACATATGGACTCAAAAGTCTCTTCACGGCCGCCATCGTATGGATTTAACCAGGCTACCAGCGCCAATGTTGACAAAGTAGAGTCAAACATGTGGTTAAAGAGAGGCGAGCTGTTCCCAGACCGAGGGATTTATGGTGGCAATTCAGGACCAAGTCATCGACACTAAAAATTATAGAAAACATATAATCCGAGATCGCGGGGCAGGTAGCGATCACTGCAGACACTGTCACCGACAACCTGAAACCATCCAACACATCACCGGCGCTTGTTCATCCATCACCCAAACAGACTACAAACACAGACACGACCAGGTAGCAGCAATCATACATCAAACACTCGCACTCAAATACAACCTCATCACACCACAAATCATACTTGGGTGAATTTCAACATGTCCATATTTTTTTTCATTTCGGTGAACTTTTTTGTTTCTATGTTTTTTTGAGTTTTTACCGAAGTTTCCTCTCAATTTTAATGTTTTATGACTACGAAACTAATGACATAAAAATTAAATAATAAACAAACGTAGCACACACGTTTATATTTTAGCTGTCACCGAGATGAAAACAAAATTCACCGAAATGTAAATTCACCGAAATAGTATACAGCGTGATTGTAAAACAAGCGAAATAATGTATTTTTATGGAAAAATTTTGACACTTTGGTTTACACTTTTGCAATTTTCGAAATTATCTCTAATATTTTTCAGAATAAAACATAGCCTATATCCATCACAAAAAATCCATCACGAAATCAGCTATAATTGCACAACTCTTTTGCCTCCGTGACGTACCGATGATAAGAAACGTGTCCATTATCAAGGCCAATGTTTCTATTTGAATTTCTACAGCTCAATACGGCCATTTTAGGCATTGAGGCATTTTCAAAATTCCGATTTACGTCCGATTTCGATAGCAGATTAAAGAACAGACTTTCGAAAGACGAGCATTGCTCGTCGTTTGGGAACGCGATATTTCACGCGAAGTACATAGACATGCGGTATCTATCTTGATCTATGTCTGTGGATAGAACAATGTATTTTTATAAAAAAAAATCATGTTACAAACGACTTTAATTACAAATAACAAAATATATTAATACTGGGAAATAATTGACACATTTGCTTTGAATAAAAATTACCACGCGCCAACTTCACTCGGCAAAGAATAAATGCTGTTACTATTTTGAAAAGGTATCTTCTAGTGCTTAGTTAAAATTTTTCGTTATAAAAATATACTTAAGTTAAACAGTTAAAGTAAAAATTGAGTAGCTATTATTCTATCATTATTATAACCAAAACTACTTTTTGATAGGATTCATTAAATTCTAATATTAAATAATCATATTATATTATCTCGTACTGTTTTTGCTAATTCACTAATCTACAAAAGTCAATATTTTAGGTAATCCTAATAAACTACATGAGGTCAAAATATCAGTCTCTGAGTTTCTTATTCATAAAATGAAAGGAAATATTGGGTCCTTATAAATATTTAAAGTTAAAAAAATTTACAAATATTGACTGAAACGACGTTAGACGAATGTTAGGTGTTTTTCGTTACGTAATTTCTTGATAAACGCGATCAAAGCTATACAATAGCTCAAAAAATGAAACATTAAGAAGCACCATACTTCTTTTTTATTTATTAACATTTTTTTACGATTTCGCAGATTATTATTCATTCTGTATAAAACAACTTTAAAAATCACCGAGATGAAAATGTATTCACCGATATGAAAACTATTGTCACCGAAGGTCACCGAAAGTCACCGAGTCACCATTTCCGTGATTTTTTTTTTCATATCGGTGATTTTTTTTTCATTTCGGTGACCAAATAGGTCACCGAATTCACCGAAACGGAATCACCGATATGAAAATTTGCGACAAATCGTTGAATATTTTGACACCTTTAATAATTATACCGATATCTATACTACATACTGATACATATTATTAAAAGTGTTTATAAGAAAATAAATTAATACTTCTTGCTGGTTCAATTAATATGATAAATTGAATCACGAAAATGTAGAGAAAAGTGTCGGGTGTCACCGAGACGATATACTTAGTTTTTAGCGGGAACACGCAGCGACGCAGCAAACCACCTCTAGCTCTGAAGGCACAAGCATGACTGGCGCTTGAGTTCGAAGCGGCATTACGTTCAAAAGTACTTCTGGTCTCGACAATTCATGTTTCTTTTTTATTCACCGAATCAAGACAAAATGTTGGGACAGTTTTATTTCTCCCGCTATTTTGAAAGTATAACGATTGAGGTTATGAAATTTGTACTGATTATAGCTCCATTCTTTAAGAATCCAATAAAAGAATCCGTTTGTTTGTACCACTAATATTTTTTCCTCGGCTGACGAAATTAGGACTAAAAAGGTCGTTGGGACAGTCACCGAGGGGCCTAATTTCCACCTTTAGAATTTTTTATTTTTATGTTCTAGTTATCGAATCAAAAACGTGTCTGTTGTCTCATATGGATAATCACACAAACTATACGATGAAATTTTATTTAACCCTAAAAAGCCATTTCACACCCCCAATTTCACAGTAGCCGCGAAAAAAAAGCGGTTGGGAAATTCACCCACTTGATACACCTGAATACAAACTTTACTGGGACAGAACAATATTAACAGACAAGACCGTACATCACAACAGACCAGATATAACACTGCACGATAAACAAAAAGGAATAGTCTACCTCATAGATATCGCCATACCCAACACACACAGCCTCACAAGTACCCATACAAATAAAGTCACAAAATTGATTTGAACACACCGATTGACACACCGATCTCACAATAGAAATAAAATCACAGTGGAAAGTAAACTCGGTCAAAACCGTACCCATAATTATTTCGACTACTGACATCATACCGAAAACTTTACATACGTCTCTCAAAACACTTGACATTCATCCACTCACGTACATCACCTTGCAGAAAGCAATCATAGACTCATACTCAACACATGCCGCATCGTCCGTAAATTTCTGTCAATTAATTACTAAGCCGCCTCATCACCTGAAGTTGCTTGGCCACAAGCCCGCAACTTTAGAGGACCCCGCAAGGGAGAAAAGAAATTTAAAAAAAACATACTAATAATAATAATAATAGGCCCTATATAATGATGGGATCTCTTCGAAGAATCGAGGGAACTCTTCGAAAGAAGAACTACCATTTGTGACCCAGGCCCGACATGAACGAGACATTTCTCATATTTTTGTTATTATAAAGATAACTCAAATATATATTTGTTATATTCAAAATCAATGGCTAACACCAAAAATATTAACTTCGGATTTTGTTCAGGTGTCATACTTTATCATTGTTTTAATAACTATTTACATTGTTTTTATGTAGTTCAGTGAAGATACAATAAAGACTTTTCATAACTAAACATTATTTTTATAATACATAATTGTGTGAGCAATAAAGAGTTGACTTATTATTATATCATTGGGCGTTTGTCCACTTGCCGGCACGGCGTCGGTATGCGGCATTGGTATCGGTGTGGCGGTACCCACAATTCGCCTAACATTCCTGCATCGCGCTATCGAAGTTTTCTGAGCACGTCGGTATAGGACAGCTGAAACGTATCACGTGGGCTTCGGCCTGACCGGGCATACCACCTCGCTCGGTCGGAAGATCTTCCTTTGTAGCGGCCACGCATATTCCCACATTGGTGACCCTCGACAGAACACGCCTCCTTCATCATCATCACTCCCCGCCCCTCCGCACCGCGCCAGCCAGCATCGCCTCATCCACTAGCCGCAATGTACCGCGGCCTGGGCGACTCCGCATCGGCATCATCGGGCTTTCTCACTACACCGACCGGTCAGCAAGCAGAGCACATCTCTCCTGGTCTGCAGGTAGCATCGGCCCCGCACGGCAGCTATCGACTCACTAGATCTCGTGCAGCAGCATCACAGTTCCGACTCACTTCGACTTCACTGCAACAGTTCCGACTCACTGGAACTCTCTGGCACTGGCGACTCAAGCGACAAGACTTCAAGATTCGAACTCCGGTCTTCGGGGGAGAGTGATGTGGCGGTATCCACAATTCGCCTAACATTCCTGCATTGCGCTATCGAAGTTTTCTGAGCGCGTCGGTATATATACGACAGCTGAAATGTATCACGTGGGTTTCGGCCTAACTGGGCATACCACCTCGCTCGGTCGGAAGATCTTCCTTTGTGGCAGCCACGCATTATTCCCATATCAGCACGTGTTGTACAATTCCACTTCTTTTTCCACTTATAGGCATCGGCGACGACCCGGCTTAATATATTTTGCATTTCTGGCAGATGGGTCGGTGGTGCCATGACGGCAAGTAGAAAACCACTCAGTAAATAAAATGCAGGGAACTAGAGATTGGTTTTGGTAGTAAAATAAAACCAATTTATAAAATCAAGTTTTTATTCAATTTCAATGTCCTTTATTACATAATCCATACCCAGTGCGGGATGGTCAGTGATCTCGATGTGTAGCCCACCCCAAGTAATGTACAACACTGTGAGAATATGTGCGTGGTGACCGCAAAGGAAGATCTAATATGTTTCGTTACTGTCGGGCCTGGGTTAATTTTGTATGGGCCGTGGTAGTTCTTCTTTATATGGAAACATAATTATAGTAATTTTTAAATTTTTCTGAAGCAATCCAAGCAAGCATAGCAAGTGCTACCAGAAAGTAAGATTTTGTACCAAGGTATACCGTTCCGAAGGTACCAATAGAACTGTGGGCTGTGGAGTCCTCATAGATCATACATGTTTGGGATTTCGGCGTTGTTTAAAATAACTTTTTAGTTCTTTTAAACAACGCTTTGCAGTGCTTTTGCATTTGCAACTATGCAAATTAGATTAATAATAATCATCATGGTTACCCTTACACCATGCATCATCACAATATTATAAGTTATAACTTATAACTGAAAAAATGTATTTAAAAATCTAAAATATAGATATTATGTACTTACATAAAATATGGACGAAAAAATCAAAAATACTTATGGAAAAAATATGGAGTATTAAAAATATCATAATTTTCATAATAAGTATAAGATTAGGTACTCGTATTTTATTGTAAGAAAAGGGTCACTCGTCATAGTCAACAATGGGAAGAGTTAGAAGAGGCCTATGCCAGAAGGCATATTAATTGGTTTCGAAATAAAGGTCCTTAGGTATTATTATTATATATTTGGAAATAATTGCCTTATTAAATGGGTTCCAATACACAATGACGTGCTTCATCATTCATCGTAAAATATTAAAATTAAATGGTCCGGGAGCTGTCGATCTCGAAAGTGCTCTCAGGGGGGTGACAGACACGCGAGTAAGTACGCGGACTTATGGCTCGACGATCTTAATCGCCTGTGTGTCAGCAAAGAGCCGCGAGCCGCGAGCCTGGGGGCATGGTAATTCAGTGTGAGCGATTCTCGTGTGTCACCGACGCGAGCCGAGTAATGTTTTGTTCAAACCTACGCGACCAAGCGACTGCGAAGCGGGAAGTTGTCAAATGTGTGTTTTGAATCAAAACACACATTTGACAACTTGACGCAACTTGACGCTCCCGCTTCGCAGTCGCTTGATCGCTTAGGTTTCAACAAAGCATTAGTTCGCGAACTCAAAACCCGCGTACTTTAAGTTCGTACGTCTGTCACCCCTTTCATAGTGTGCATGATTTTTTTTTATGAAAATAGATAGTTTAGAAGTTAGAACTATAGGAACTCGAAACGCTCGGTTTGCGTGGATTTGCAAAGTCGGAAGTACGTAAAAAATTTTTTTGACAAAAAAAATGTTTTGCCCTCACCATGTGCACTGGTTTGCCTAGAATGTATTCAATAGACCACCAAAATTATATAAAAATGCAAGTTGCTGAAATCCACTCATTTACATAATACCTATAAATCCGGGCCCTAAATCTTAGGATTAATTAGTTATGGGTTATAATTAGGGCCCGGATTTACCTATATTATGTACCTAAATACATAACTATTATAATAATGTATTCTTAGCACTTTTCATAGTCTTTAATGGCTGGTTTACACGTATTAAGTATATAAGTACTACCTATATTATATAGTAACTAAATTCTAATAATGTCATCTAGTTTAGTAGGTGGTTCGTTTCCCATACAAAAAAACAATCGACCTTAATTAGCTAATTTCATACTATTACTACATATACGTAAATTTATATGCACATCTATTTATTTTGCAATACCATTCCCGCAATATTTTGCGGGAATGGTTTATTTTTAAAGTACTTTATTTCACACAGAAGTCACATTTTTATTAGAGATGCGCCGATCATGACTTTGGCCGACTAGCCGATTAGTCGGCTGCAAAGAAGCCGACTAATCGGCCGACTAGTCGGCCAAGCCGATCATGGTTGGTTGATGGTTTCGGAAGTTTCCGTAACGCTTTTTACTGTTGTTTCGCGGGTAAGTCGCACACGCCGCCTGCAAACGTGTCGAATCTTGTTGTTTTACTTCGCGTACGTTATAATGCTACGTCCGCACGTTTGGCGTTTGCTACAAACTCCAAATCGATACAAATCGTCACAAACGTTTCGCTTGATTTGGAAACCCATCCACACGCTTGCGAGTGAGTTAGTTTGTTCTGACGCGGCAAGCATTACGGACGTCGAAGTTGCTGTATCGGCTATAAACATTTGGCAGTTATTTTTATCTATACATATAAATAAAATTAGAGTGTCTGTTTGTAATATTGAAAGAATATATTATATACGCTACATACACCAAAACAACATTTTTTAAAATTTTTGTCTGTATGTCTGTCTGTCTGTCTGTCTGTTTGTTCCGACTAATCTCTGAAACAGCTGAAGCTATTTTGACGGGACTTTTTTTGGTAGATAGCTTATGTAGTAAGGAGTAACTTAGGCTACTTTTCAAACTCAAACTCAAAATTTTTTATTCAGAATAATTTTTTGCAAATATTTTCTGAAAGTCTACATGATGCCTACCACCGGTTCGGGAACTAACCCGGCGAGAAGAACCGGCGTAAGAAACTCGCAGGGGGCCCACTTTATTTACCAAAAAAAGTGAGAAAAAAATTAATCTTTTAAAATAAAGTTTACAATGCTGTAACTTAAAATTATACAATGTCAACATACATACATAATTGTAAGTCATAAAATAATGTAGAAGTAGCCTTGCAAGCAGCCATCCTACTCCCAAGATGTGCCGTCGTTTATGAAATCATTGACCTTATAATAATAGGCTTTGGCACACAAACGTTCTTTGACTACTTTTTTAAATTTATTAATGGAAAGATTTTGAACTTTTTCTGGGATTTTATTGTAAAGGCGTACACATTGACCTTTAAAAGATTTACTAACTTTACTAAGTCTGATCACCGGTATTTCTAGTTTGTACTTATTTCTAGTGTTTCTTCCGTGACTGTCACTTTTGGTTGTAAATTTACTAAGATTCTTTCTAACATATAAAACATTATCCAAAATGTATTGAGAAGCAACAGTTAGAATACCAATTTCTTTAAACTTTTCTCTCAGAGATTCAAAAGCTGACATTTTATAAATTGAACGTATAGCTCGCTTCTGCAGCACAAAAATCGTATTAATGTCGGCAGCGTTTCCCCATAAGAGGATGCCATACGACATTCTACTATGAAAATAACTGAAATAAACTAGTCTTGCTGTGTCTTCGTCAGCAATTTCCCGTATTTTTCTGACTGCGTATGCTGCAGAACTGAGCCTATCCAAAATATTTCAACCGACTTCCAAAAAGAAGGAGGATATATTTTACTTTGACGCGGGCGAAGTTGCGGGCAACAGCTAGTTATAAATATAAGAAAACTATATAATTAATATTATCTAATTTAATACGTTTTCATTTGACCACCAGTCATTCATTTTTCGAAAGCACACACAGACGTACTACGTACGTATAGCACGTCTGTTCGCTTACAGAGCATCGATGAGAATGAACGCGCACAAACGTGTGGACGGGTGGCAAACGCTTGCGGCAAATTCCCTTTGATTTGTGTTCAAAAACCGACACTGAGTCGGATCGGCTACAAGTCTTTGCAAACCTAAACAAACCAAGCCAAACTCCCTATCCACACGTTTGTTTTTGTGACCGTTTGTGACGATTTGTTGAGGTTTGGCAAACGTGCGGACGGGCCTTAACAGTACCTACTTCCAAATTAATAATGCGCATGCAAATCTTCGCTAATTGTCGTAATCACAAAAAACACCCGAATCTATGAAACGTAAGAACCTCAAACAATGCACTTGCATTTTGCACCTTGTTCAAGTGAAATAGAAGTAAATATCATATTGCTGGTGGCTGTCCGTCAATAATGGCGCATTCACTGGTCGATAGGGCCCGCATGCGGGGTGCTAAATTTTATTTTGCTACTTGCTACTAAATTTTGAGTTTACATGCAATTAAGAACTTAAAATTAAGTTAACTACTTTTCAACTTAAGGCCGTCCCCCGAGCAAACGACCTTGACCATACATTTGCCGCGCTGCCGAGATCGCACCAAAACCCTATATTTTTTACTTATCTTAGTTCAAAATTGTCCTAAAAAAAATTAAAACGGGGAATATGTAGTTTTAATGATATTGTCGATCTATTAGTGTGTGTTTCAAATAAAAGTAATTTATAAATACCAAGGAGATGCTGAATGTATGCTTGAATTTTAATAAATTGGTTTCACTTTGGAAGCTGATATCATGAGTATAATAAACAAAAATAGAAAATTTAAAACGGGGAAAGGAATATTGATATACTGAAGATTATTGCTGTATTTTTATCATAACTGTGTAGCTTTCAAATTGTGAGTTTATAAGGCTTTAAATATGGTAAATTACGGAATTTCCGTAAGGAAGGCCCTTAATACGTGTAAACCAACCAATTAGGCCCAGACGGATATCTTTAGTCATTACTCAGCTCCGTCGTTTGTGACTTTGAAATAGTACACTCGAGGAAGTTGATTCCTATGCATGTCGCGGGTCAACTTAAACTGGTCAGTGGTCAGTGTTGGTCGGGAAAAAGAACAGGACAGAATCGTATTTCTATATTTCCATCTTGGTCATTTTGTGTTTACCAAAATATCAACATTGCGATCTCCTTGGCAACGATAGGTTTATTGGTCGCTATCTGTCGGCTATGCTCGTTCACGATAGAATCGAATTTTATTGGTCGCATTGCTTTTGACAAAATATAATCTACTTAGCGACCGCCTTAGCAACGAAAGTATTTACATTTTGAAGTTTTTGACACGGTCATCTTCAAAAATGTTTTGCAAATATTGGGAAATGATTTAAATAAGTAATATACTATTTTATTTCTCTCATCCGAACAATTTTTGAAAAAATTATTAAGTACTATATATACTTAATATTATATAAAATGTGTTTATTGAAACATTATAACCCATCCAATTTGTGCAACAAAACAATGGACTTATTAACAGCAAATCGTTGAGCAGATCAAACTGGCCAACCTAATTCTACTCCCAATATCTTCGTCAATAAATATTATCATGAGTTGGTTAGTTGGAAAAAGCTACCCCAAAGGATTAAGTAAAACTTAAGTTATGTTTTTGAATTATATTCTCATTGCTGATTATTATAACAACCCAGAGTTCATAATAATACCTCAAGAAGAATACCTAAGAGTTCATAATGATTTTATAAGTTTTACGTTTTTCGATATTGTTTTAACGCTCAAATAAAATATTATCACGATATTATACAAGTGTGTACTGATTTTTATGGTTTCTTGTAGATTGGAAAGATGTTGATCTATAATTCTAGAGCGTTTTTATTACATTACGCAAAACATAAAAATGAATAGTAAGTAGTAGGTTCAGATTCCCTAGGGCCTGGGATATTGATTGCTATCAAGAAAATTTTTCGTGAGTAGCATAGTGATTAGTGAGTAGCTTCTTTTTTTTTTGATTAGACGAACAACAATTTCCTGTGCAAAAATTCTCGAAAGTTAATAAGTATTTCGATTTGATGGTCCTAAAATATGATTGTTCTATTTGCAGGAAAATGTTATTGTTAAATTATATAACTATAGTAGCTAGTTTTTTGTATACTTCTCAGTATACAAAAAAATCTGCTGGTTAGATGTTTTAGGGTTCCATAGTCAACGAGGACGTCTTGTTAATTACAGAACCCTAAAAGGGGTGTAAAAGGGGTGACAGACGTGCGTAAAAGTACGCGGACTTATGGCTCGACGATCTTTTTCGCCTGTATGTCACCTAAGTACGCCTCGGAGTATCTGTGAAAATGATCTTTAAGATGTGGTCAATAAGGTCAACCTTTATTACCACGTATTAAAGTTAATTTCATGAGTAATCGAGGTAACTTCTCAAAAATTTATGAAAGCACAAGAGGGCGATTTTGGCTTTATGAGAAGTATCCCAAGCATATATTATATGCTACCAAAAAGTAAAATGTTCCGAAAATACTAAGAGAACTCCGGATTCATTTTTTTTATGAAATAAAACGGGGGCAAACGAGCAAACAGATCACCTGATGGAAAGCAACTACCGTCGCCCATGGACACTCGCAACATCAAAAATAGCTGCAGGTGCGTTGCCGGCCTTTTAACAGGGAAATGGGAATACGCTCTTTTCTTAAAGGTTTGTAGGTCGTGTAGGTCCGGAAATACTGCTGGTGACAGTTTGTACCAGAGTTTTACAGTGCGCGGCAGAAAGTTACGCGAGAAACGCACGGTGGAAGACTGCCACTCATCAAGGTGATGAGGATGGTATATTTTTCGCGTGGGACGATGGCGAAAAGTTGCAGGTGGTATGATTCCGAACAATTCCTCAGAGCACTCCCCCTGATACAGCCGATAGAGGATGCAGAATGAAGCTACATCTCGGCGTAATTCCAGGGGGTTCAAGCTGTTTGAAACACTATGGCAGTCAAC
The DNA here is from genome assembly GCA_963422495.1 of Polyommatus iphigenia. Classification (NCBI taxonomy): domain Eukaryota; kingdom Metazoa; phylum Arthropoda; class Insecta; order Lepidoptera; family Lycaenidae; genus Polyommatus; species Polyommatus iphigenia. Next base: position 18,173,139 of record OY730178.1, on the reverse strand, counting down.
AATTCGAGCGGCTCATCGTTGGACACGATCCAGAGGGAGCAGTTGGTATTTTGACGCCCATGCCCAGAGATGAGAACAATATTCCATATGAGGCCGAACCTGCGCCTTGTAGAGTTGTAGGCGCTGGTACGGACTGAAGAACTGTCTCGCTTTGTTCAGAACACCAAGCTTCTTCGAGGCCAACTTGGCCTTACCCTCGAGATGGTATCGAAACTGGACTTCGCTCGATATGTTAACGCCAAGTATTTCAATGCTAGGGGAGATGATTAAAGATGTGCCCTCTAAACGAGGATATACGACCATTGGTGACTTTTTAGTGGTGAACGCGCAGACTTGTGTCTTGGGGGGTTGAATTGAACCAAGTTACGTCCACCCCATTCGTAGACCTTCTCCAGTGAATTCTCCACCTTAGACACAAGTTCGTTTACAGAATTAAAGATACAAGTATGGGGGTTGGGGCGCTGTTTTAATAACTGAAATAATTTATACTAGGTACTTATATACTATGCAAATTACATCCATCATCATCATCACTACGCAGAACACAGTCTTTATACAGAAAGCCTTATAAAATATAAGGCTTTAAAAAGAGTTAAAGTCGGTACCAGTCCCAAAAATTAAATATATTTTGTCATAGAATTCACGATTCTGAGATGGTACCAACCGACTTCAAAATAATGAAGTACTGTCTTATATTTCTCTATGTAATGAAGAGTGTATATTATAGAAATAGTTGAGACTAAAGAGTACGAATTATTAGTTAAGAGTATTAAAAGAACGAAATATTAGAGTACTAAAGTGTAAGAATTATTTAATATACTATTTATTTGAATAAGTAATGTTATTGTTTTCACTTGGAAGTCGGTTTTAATTAGAATACGAAGTTTAGGATTTTCTTAATTTGCCCTCCTATAATTGTAAAATCCTGGCTACGCCCATGCGAATCTATAAATATGTTACATTACACGCAAACGCTCCCGGTGAGGGAGCACCTTTACACATTGAATCGAGACTATCCGTACTTGCAATAAATTATTATTGTTTCAAAAAATTCGCGAGCAGCGCGCTGTTGCCTCTCCGCACGGTACATGTGACATTCCTCTGTAAATCTGGCAATCTCGCGTTGCAGAACAGGCTTATTGATACATTTTGATGCAGAGTAGACAGAATTATAATATTATGTCTATTTTGTCAACTTACATGGTATAGGTATTATTGAAGTAAGGAAAGGTCTTATCTACTTATTTTAAATATTTTGACGTGATTGCCCCGATGGGACGACTCTATCAGCAGTCTAATGCTGACTTCTCTCGGTACGTAATATCACGCGCCGCACCGCGCCAGCTCTAGCCACTCGCCGTGTGTAGGGGGTGGCTCAAGGTGACGCGGGCTGGCTCGAGCAGGCGCGTCCGATCCGATTTATGTCGATAACTTCAAAGACGTGGCTCGGCGCGGCTCGTGATATTACGCGCCGTAAGAACGGGTAGCGCGAACTCACCTATTGGCTCGTGCTCGCTCGTTCAAATTACGCGCCGTGAGAAGCCAGCATAAGGTTCACGAGATCTGAAAAATACGTTTATGGCACCTAATAAGCTACACTGCGCCCAGTAGTGACAAGACTTTCGGCTGAAACTACGCATTTTTATAATTATTAAGTATCAGAATACTTCACTTAGAGCTCCGAAACTTTTAGTTAGCTTAGAATTTAGATGTATTCCGGACACTACAGAGGCCGCTAAAACTTAAGTGAAGCTCTTTAAGTAGTCGGCCTAAAATAATATTAGCTTTTTGAATAGACACTCGTTTGTAAATATTTCGAGGGACTCCGGCTTCGTCCTTACATTCGAAATCATTGTTTCTTGTTTGATATTTTTAATTTTAAAATTTGAAATAATTGACACTAAATTAGTAATATCGTGTCCTTGACTCAGTTCGTTGTTCTACCAAATAATGATCCGTAACACGTGGTCAATAGGGTCATTAAGATCGTCTTAAAGATCATTTTCATAGAAACTCCAAGGCAAAAACACAAAACGAAGTGATGCGATTTGAACTGCTCCTGCCTTGCTTTAATGGCATTTTTGGACCATAACAATGGAAAAGACAATTTATACCTAATGTTACTTAAATTGTGACAATCCAAAATAGGACAAAATGAAATCGGTGTTTTAGGCTAAAATTTAATTTAAATTGTCGCAATTTAAGTAATTTAGGTATTTATATAAATAAGAGACTGTAAAATGTATTCCCTCAAAGCCTATCGGAATCCGTATAGTTATGATATTAAACTAAACCCACAGGCCAAAACTCCCACCCACAGGCCACAATGATTAATCTAAGAATGCTATTATTCCAAAGCAACTTACTACCTACCCATTTTTATCTACTGCTTAACGTAAAAACGCTCTAACGATCAGCGTCTTTCTAATCTACAAGAACATATTTTAACAAAAATCACAACACAAGTAAAAAGTGACAATATTTTATTTCACAGTAAAACAGTACTTAATAATTTACAATTCTGGTCATTTAAAAAATCTTTGGGATCTTAAAACGATCAGCAACACGAAACGAATTTGAAGACAAAACGTTACGTTAGTGTTGCGACTCTTACCATGACCATCAACGAAGATTGTAGAATGAGGGTGTGCTGTTGATATAGACTGGGTTGATCTGCTTAATTATAACCTGTGTATGACTTCATTGTTCTTATAGTACATTTTGAACAGTTAGGTTAGTTGATGATTTGAAGCACATAAATGCTTTGATAAGCCACGTTTGAAGTGCATATTATTAAGTTCAGATAGGGGAAATAAATGTTCACACCAATAATTCAGAACATGTTGAGAACCTAAAAAATCAGAACCATATTTGCAAAACTTAAATTAATAATCCTGTCTAAACCTTCAAAACGTAAAAACTTTCGTTGCTAAGGCGGTTGCTAAGTAGCCGGCGTATGTTTATATTTCTCGGTATATGGTAAAAGTAAAGTGACCAATAAAATAAGATTATGTCGTGTCATACGAGTATAACCGATTAACCGACAGATAGCGACCAATAAACTTATCGTCGCTAAGGAGATCGCTGTGTTGATATTTTGGCAAACACAAAACGACTAGGACGGAAGTATAGAAATACGATTCTGTCCTTTTCTTTTTCCCGACCAACATAATCGCGAAATTGGGCTGACCCGCTACCTGCATAGGAATCAACTTCCTCGAGTGTACATTACGCACCTAGGACAGGAAAATAAGAAATGTCTCAGATCACATTTAATTGTAATAAATTGTTGGCCGAGTTGAGAGCGTCCGTGGCCTAATGGGTAGACCTTAGGTTGGCACTCCTAGAGGGTGCAGGTTCAATCCCGGGTGGAGGCGTGTACCAATAAGACATTTTCTGATCTCAAGTACATTAAACGGACGCTCGTACGGCGAAGGAAAACATTGTGAGGAAACCCGCACATACTATAGCTGTTGGTCCCAGACGTATTGACTAGTTCTTTCCTCTGGACTAGGCTGACTATGTTGCGAGAATGCCGTATGTGCTTGGGCATCCATACTGTCATTTAAAAATCTTGTCCCAGGAACTACAGTATTTGAGGAGTGGTGACTTCGCTCTGAAAATACTATATAAAATATTATAAATCATCCACAACGGATGCAAAGGCCTAGTTGGCCGAGGCGAAACCGAGGTCAAGAAACATGACGTGATCTGAGGCTTTCTTATTTACTGCCCGTGGGGCGTATACTATTTTTCTCATTTTTTAATTGAATATTTCATTCTTTCATCATCATTCAGTTGATTCAAAAGCAGCCGTTTGATTGAATTAGTTCAGCGCTCACCACTGCGGCGCTAGGTGCGTTTTGTTTACAATATGGCGTCAACTAGCCGGTGTTTTGTGATTGGATTAAGATATGTTTCGTAAATATACGTTACAACTTACAAGTGTTATTATAAAGTGACAGAAATTATGGGGGCACATACGAGTGAATCAAAATTTTAAGAAATATTCGAGGAAAAATTACGGGATTATGAAATGCATCACCAAGGTATTAATTGCAATTATTGTGTTCAAAACGAGTTAGAATACAATTTATTATGTATTCTTAATTAAGCTGACCATTAGTTTAGGGGAACAAATATAATGACCACCAAAAAATGCTCTGATACCCTAAACTTGTTTACCAAAAAAAGTTACTTAACACCAAAAAAAAAAAGTCTAAAATTGCAACACTACCAGCTATTTTAGTCATGACAACACTTCAAATTGTAATCGAACACCAAATATAGTAAATGATCACCAAATATAGTAAATGACCACCAAATATAGTAAATGATCGCCAAATAAAGTAAATGATCACCAAATATAGTATAATGAACGCCAAATATAGTAAAATGTTAATGATCACCAAATATAGTAAATTATCGCCAAATCCTTGTGAGCAAATCTATGCAATATTTCTGTCCAAATAAATCACTACGATTGACAAAAAATTTAAGCATATTATTAACAAAATAATCGGCCAAGTGTGAGTCGTATGGAGGGTTCCGTATCGTTTATAGAGCAAAATTAGACCTAAAATTGTGTTTTTGTATGGGTTGGGACTTGGGCCCCCTTTAATTTTTTTTTATATTATTATTAATTATTGAAATAAACATATAATCAAGGCCTTTGCGAAAATATCAACGTGCCTACTGGTTGCCATTATTGATTTCGAGCAAAAAAGGCCAAAAAAATCACGTTTGTTGTATGGGAGCCCCTCTTAAATAAATATTTTATTTTATTTTTAGTACTTGTTGTTATGGCGGCAACAGATATACACAATCTGTTAAATTTTCAGAAGTCTAGCTGGAGCGGCTCTTGCTATACAGCCTAGAGAAAGACAGACGGACGGACAGATGGACAGACATCGAAGTCTCAGTACTATTACTGAGACTTCGATGTATGTCCATCTGTCCGTCCCGTTTTTAGGGTTCCGTACCCAAAGGGTACAAACGGGACTCTTTTACTAAGACTTGCTATTGCTAAATTAAAATATATTTGGTTATAATTTTACATTAAAGTACTAACGTATAATGTTGGTGATCGCTTACTATTTTTGTCTGTGAAATGTTACTATTTCTGGTGATCAGTTAATTATAAGCCATAGTAAAATATGATCACCAAATCCTTGCGAGCAAATCAATGCGATAATTCTGTCCAAATAAATCACTACGATTGACAAAAAATGTAAGCATATAATTAACAAGGAAGTATTATAATTATTAACTCCATAATATTATTGTTATATTCAGCAGTTTGGACCTGAAGAGATAACAGACGGACACCTACTCATTCCAATTTAAAATATTAGCATGGATGATGAGAGTTTTACATACTAATAAGTAATATTATAAATGCGAAAGTGTGTCTGTCTATTTGTAACCTCTTCACACCCAAACCACTGAACCGATTTTGCTGAAATTTGGTATGGAGATACTTTTACTGAGTCCCGCTATCATGATAATTATTATTTATTTACGATAGTCAAATAACGAGATGTAAGTAATTCTTTTGTTTCTTTTAAGTATTTATTATTCTCCGGAGCAATATGTTTTTTGGTTCATTTTTCTTTAATATGATAGCAAAATGAAAATACTTTGTTTATAATTTTACATTAATTATTTTTGTTATTCGTAGTTCAAGCCCCAAGCGGTCGCATGCGACCGCGATAACAATACAAATCTATTACTCTGGTTAACAAGTGCCATTTTCGTCAAAACCTGATCTCATGCACCGAAAATTATGATTTTGGTCTCATTCGATTCGGAATACCATTCTATCAAAATTCCAAGAGGGGCTGAAAAAAAATGCAAAAGTTATAAACAATTAAGTAAACATAAAAAGAAGGGTTTGGTTTTTTTTTAATATTTCGAAAAATATTTGAGATAATCAAAATTTGAAAATGGATCATTAAAGAGCAGGAAATTTCCTAAAAAAAATCCTACATCCTGGAACCTTACCAATAATTCTTATAGCTGTAATTGAGCGGCGAAAGTAGCGATAAAACCGCGTGGTTCGGGTTTCGCGTGATTTTCCGCAATCTGCTACGTGAACTAAAAAAATATTTTAAGTGATTAAATAATAATATTATGGAATAAAAAAAAATTGGGTACTAAGAAGATATATCAATAAACAATAATCCGTTAACAAAAATCAATAATCACAATTCGTTTAATTAATATGCTTTTCTTAATTTGTTAATAGTCACCATTTTAATTTTAACATAAAACGCTGATTATTTCAAAACAAGAAATCCAGATTTTTTTTATTATTCTTTTGAGCTAATCTTAAAAGGCCTTATAAGAGATCCCCGTTGAAAAAATTCATTTTTTATAATTTTTCCATTTTTGTATTAAATCTTAATTATCTCAAAACCACATCTGCTTACCAAGTTTCAATAGTATAGCTCTTATAGTTTCGGAGAAAAGTGGGTGTGACATATGGACGGACAGACAGACGGACATAACGAATCTATATAAGGGTTCCTGTTACATTCCTATGACAGACGAACATAACGAATTCCTGTTGTAAGTTAATTTGCCATTTAAACAGTTAGCTAAGCGTCGTCTAGCTGTAGTGTTGAACGTTGCAGTCAACAAGTCGGCTAAACGACGTATAGCCGTGTGATTGAATGGCGTTGTTCAATCGAAGGGCTGGCCGTTTGATCGAACGGCTATTTTAACATTGCTCGTTTAGGGAGATCGCAGACGACAGACTATCCGTGACGCACTTTTTATTCTGTGGAAATAGAACCTATGCAATTATATGCAGTAACGCACATGACGCGCAATAAGTCCGACGCACAAAAAATTCGTATAATTCTGGCAGACCGCATCGCGCCGCTTCGCGCCGCGCCGCGCTTCGCACAAAAAGTGTGCGAAAAAAATAGAACGTTTGCTTCAACACGCGCTAACGCAGACGGCGCATACTTTTAGTCTACAATCTGCATTTGTAGTGACGTAACGTACGCGATATATTTAATTAACATGGCGCCAGATATCGATGTAACGATGTTAACTCATGAAATACAAAACAGACCAGTAATTTATGATACCTCTAACAGTGGCGGGGCAAGACCTAAATTTTATGTGGGCAAGATATATCTTGCGAGGCCCCCTAAAATATATTATGCGAGGCCCCCCTGATGGATGATGCTATAGAACGGATTTATTGAGAGAAATAATTTTATGATAAGTACTTAAAGTTTTATTTATAAAACTTTTTATTTATGAATATTTGAGTATCACGTACAACTCGTCAAACCTTCAAAAAAACCTAGTGGTCCAAGGGGCGCGAGGCCCCTAGGACCACGAGGCCGTGGGCGGTCGCCCACACCGCCCACGCCTTGCACCGCCTCTGACCCCTAAGGCAGAATAATGCAGAATTGAATGTTTATTATGGAACTGTCCCTTCAATAATCTGTCCGAAATTATAGGATGTACCCAAAATTTTCTATTTTTTCTTCTTTTTCTGTACTTCAAGTACAAAATAATACTTCGCGATCTTTGCACGATTTCCATAGCGTCTACGTCCCTACAGTTCAGCGGACAGAATGATTGAAGATGTGCGTCGTGTGCGTTAAGTCTGTGAAAAATCCGCGAAAGACATTTGTGCGCCTTTTGTACGCCGCAGACTCGATCACACAAAAATTGTGACGTGTGCGATCTCCCTAAGATACATAATATAAGATATCACTAATTTTCTGGTTTACAAGTGCCATTTTTGTCAAAACCTGATATCATGCACTGAAAATTATGATTTTGGTCTCATTCGATTCGAAATAACATCTAGAACATTCTGTCAAAATTCCAAGAGGGGCTGAAAAAAAAAATGCAAAAGTTATAAACAATTAAGTAAACATAAAAAGAAGGGTTTGTTTTTTTATTATTATTTCGAAAACTATTTGAGATAATCAAAATTTGAAAATAGATCCTTAAAGAGCAGGAAATTTCCTAAAAAAAATCCTAGATCCTGGAACCTTACAAATAATCCTTATAGCTTTAATTGAGCGGCGAAAGTAACGATAAAACCGCGTGGTTCGGGTTTCGCGTGATTTGCCGCAATCTGCTACGTGAACTAAAAAAATATTTTAAGTGATTAAATATTAATATTAAGGAATAAAAAAAAATGGGTACTAAGTAGACATATGAATAAACAATAATCCGTTAAGACAAATAAATTATCACAATTTGTTTAATTATTATGCTTTTGTTCATTTGTTATTAGTCACCATTTTAATGTTAACATAAAAACGCTGATTATTTCAAAACAAGAAATCCAGTTTTTTTTTATTATTCTTTTGAGCTAATCTTAAAAGGCCTTATAAGAGATTCCCGTTGAAAAAATTCATTTTTTTTTATTTTTCACTTTTTTATTAACATTCAAAGTCATTCGAAAATTATTCATGTAAATAAAGCAATTACGGTACTTTTATATCTAATTATTGTTACTATTTTGTTTTGTTATTGTTATAAGCCAGATAACAATATATATTTTTTTATTTATAAGGTCAATGTGTGGAAGTCCGTCTGGGAGGTAAGTCCGTCTAGCGGCAATAACTTCCATATTTGAACGACTAGTTTCATATGGCTCAGTGGGTAAAACAATATTGCAAAGTTAGTTTGACCTAAGAAACAGATATGTCGCTACTAACTACCTGTTACGAAAAAAATGATCTCAAATTTTTTCCCGTCTTGTACTCGCAGTCAGAGTGTAAGTCTCTGCCAAAAAAATAAAAAAAAGTGGAAATACGAAGGAGTTTTTGGAGTTTCTGGGATTTCATAAGTAATTTAGTGATCCTTTTAATTATTACTGGTGTTCGATTCGATAATATCGCTTTAATTTCGTTATTATCACCTGCAACATGTGTCTAACCTAAAATTGCAATAATTGGGAAGTCTGTCTGGTTTTCATAAGGAAAGGCCGTCATATGCCGGTCTTGCCTCGAATCAGATATTGTCAACCTTTTCAAATATACATGTCTTTATTGTTAATTTGCATTTCAACTTAGGACTACTAAATCATAGCATTGCCCAAATTTTACTGCACGAAAAGAGCATACAAGAGGGGCTGATAAAAATTGCTAAAGTTATAAACAATAAAGTGAAATAAAAGAAGGGTTTGGTTTTTTTAATATTCCAAAAACCAAAAATTATTTGAAATAATCAAAATTTGAAAAAAGATCCTTTAAGAGCAGGAAATTTCCTTAAAAAATCCTACCTCCCGGACCAACAACCCTTAAAATTTTAATTGAGCGGTGTAATGAAAATGTTTGCAACCACTTAGACTAACGATATGCCGGACTTGCCTTAAAGTGATATAAAATTAATTTTCTCTGGAATGCGAACCTTATTACCGACACCTTAAACACATATTTGAATGGCCGTTTTGCGGCTTTGCTAGAAACCGTTGCCATGCAGTTTACTTCACAAATTAGGGCTATACTGCTGCTAGACGGACTTACCTCAAGCCGTAAGGGAAGTCCGTCTACACGCCGAGTTTTTAAAAAATACCACGTAAGTAGAAAAATACGGCAATTAAGATTATTTTTAGATAATTATAGGTCAAATAATATATAGCATAAAAAAAGCGAATCTCAAGTCAATAAATTATGTTAAACTTTAATTTTAGAAAAGTATGCCGGACTTCGACACATTGACCTTAACTAATAAAATTAAAATAATAATTTTTATTGATGAAAAACCCCTAATTGCTATATTTACATGAAAATTTCATGAATGCCTTTGATTGTTCATAAAAAAGTGAAAAATCAAATTTTATGAATTTTTCCAACGGATATTAAGATTAGCTCAAAAGAATAATAAAAAATTCTAGATTTCTTGTTTTGAAATAATCAGCCTTTTTATGTTAACATTAAAATGGTGACTATTAACAAATGAACAAAAGCATAACAATTAAACAAAATGTGGTAATTTATTTTTGTTGACGGATTATTGTTTATTGATATGACTACTTAGTACCCAATTTTTTTTATTTCTTTATAAGTATTAATATTTAATCAGTTAAAATACATTTTTTAGTTCATGTGGCAGATTGCGGCAATTCACGCGAAATCCGAACTACGCGTTTTTACCGTTAATTTCGCCCCTCAATTAAAGTTATAAGGATTGTTAATAAGGTTCCAGGATCTAGAACTTTTTTTAGGAAAATTCCTGCTCTTTAAGGATCTATTTTAAAATTTTGATTGTCTCAAATAGTTTTCGAAATATAAAAAGAAAACTAAACCCTTCTTTTTATGTTTACTTAATTGTTTATAGCTTTTGCATTTTTTTTCAGCCCCTCTTGGAATTTTGGTAGAATGTTCTACATGGTATTCCGAATCGAATGAGACCAAAATCATAATTTTCGGTGCATTAGATCAGGTTTTGAGGAAAATGGCACTTGTTAATCAGACTATAAACAGAACTCCCGAGTCCTTATAGGTGATATTATGATAGATGCTTGAATATTGTAGCAACTAGCATTACTTAAAGAAATTCAAACATTTGTGGGTGTGGAGTGTGGATTGTGGACTGTGGGTGTATCCCAGATCCGAAGTCACTGAACTAATAGAACTCCTTTTTAGGGTTCCTTACTCAAAGGGTAAAAACGGCACCCTATTAATGAGACTTCGATGTCTGTCCGTCTGTGTGTATCAAGGCCTGCCTGTTTCTCAAGAATACAAATACTAAAAACATTAATATTATATATTTAACAAAAAATTGTAAACGACTTCCAAGGCAAAGACAATTATAAAATATATTCTGTGGCACGATACGTTGTCGTGACGTGAAAATTCACGTCAACTTAACGTAAAAATGCACGTCACGATGTAGCAACATTGTACGTCATCAATCACTATGCCTTACAAAACTTACGCACAGTACGTGTTCTGCTTAGCTGCTATTGTAAAGAAGACGGAGAGAGAGATTTAAGAAAAAAGACGTAAAATGTTGCTACACCGTGACGTGCATTTTCACGTTACGTTGACGTAAATTTTCACGTCACGTCAAGTGTCAACGTACCGTGCCACGTTACCGCACCGTTCCACGTTGACGACGTCGTGACGTGAGGTTATACTTCGTTGCGGTGAAATAATATACGATTCGAGCCAAATTTCTTTTTTGTGCTCTATTAAAGAAAATCAGACGATTATGATATTTTATTCTGCAATGACGATTTTCATTGCACTTGACAACAGTCGAAAAGAAAAAAAAATTCAAAGTTTCTGTCAAGTGTCAATGTCATGCCTTATGTGGCGGCAATTTCTAAACATTCCAAAGTTAGTTCGTAAATAAAGTTCTTACGGCGTATGTACGAAGTTTAGTTTACTATAAAGTGTGAAGTAAAATGTGCTTTGTTTTGTTAAATTTACTATAAATTGCAATACTACTGAAATGGATATATCTAAAGCAGAAGAAAATCACAATTCGGTATGTTGTCAACATTTCGTAAACTTTTATTTTCAAGATGTAAAAATTAAATATACAATAACTATAAAGTTTGCTATACAAATTTTAAGGTTATTAATTAAAACATAATATTATTATGAAGTCTAAAAACACATTTTGATACCATCTGATATTAAAAATATTTGAGGTTATAAATCTTTTTTACGTTTAATCTAGTGTTTTGAGTAATAATATTTTGATAACGGTGTATTTTTATTTAAAAAAAAAACTTTCATTTGTATTAATCTATTAAACTGCCAATTTAGAAATTGTACATCACAATAATATAGTATTCATTATTATTTCTACAGCATTAATTCTAATAAGATGCCGCCTATTTGCCATATTCCTTACCTTATGTTGTTTTTGTTATGCTATATTGTTTATATGCTAATAAAGAATTTATAAATAATTAACCAACAATTAAAGTAGTTAGTAGGTATAGTTTTTTTTTCCAAAGTTGTACCTATTATGTAAATTATTTAGGTACATAATATGTAGAACAGTAAATATCAATAATTATATTATAGAAATTTTTATTACTTATTGGATATTGCTTGCAAAGAGTGCCTGTGGCCTAGTGGGAAGAGCTTTGGTTCGCTCTCAAGAGGGTGCAGGTTCTATCCCGGGTGGAGGCATGTACCAATGAGACATTTTCAGATCTCAAGTACATATTACCAACACTCATAAGGTGAAACATAAGGTGAATAAGGTGATATGTTCATTCTTCTGGACTAGCCCGACTATATTGCAATAATGCCGTATGCACTTGGTAAACTATACGGACATTTGAAATCTTGTCGCAGCCACTGCAATATTTAAAGAGTGGTTATTTCGCTCTGAAAATACTGTATTTATTCCCTCGAGCGCGGATTCTTGGAAATCTATTGTTATTCTATTGTTATCGCGGTTGGATTCGACCGCTTGGGGCTTGACGGGTTAAAATTGCCTGCTAATTTGGTTGCACTGAAATTTGAATGGTGCATGGAAAGCATACATATTTCAGCAACTAAAACTTTCACACAATGTCCATTTGTCTCTCTCATTACCAAAAATCCATAAATAAAAATATATAAATAAAACTTAAATTAGCATTCTTAGATATTAGTAGTAGTACAAATAACTGTATGTTGCTACAACTTTGATAGTAAAAATCACACAATTTACTACAGTAAAAAAATTAACTATGGCCCTTTGGGTGGCTACCCCGTAAAAGTGGCATATGCCTAAACATAAAGAAGTTACATTAAGAGACACTTTTGTAATCATAGTATTCTGTGAATTATATTATATAATTATATTTAATATAATTCACAGAATACTATGATTATTACAGCCCTAACAAATATTGTTTTGCCATAATACATTATTTGGGTTATGATAAATTTATATGATACCTATCTATTAAGCACATAAAATTTTATCAAAATTGGTTCAGCCGCTTTGGAAGAGTTTGGCAACAAATAGCTCAAGAGACGAAGGTTTAAAGGTTCCCCTCCTAAATATTATCTTATATTGTAACATAACTTGTTTGTCAGATATGATAGTTAAAATTATCTCAATGTTGTCAATCCAGTTATTATCTTGAGAGATATTTTATTGTTCACTCACACTTACATATCTATATATTCTATACTTATCTATACTCTATAGTCTATACTAATATTATAAAGCGGAAGAGTTTGTTTGTTTGTTTGTTTGAACGCGCTAATCTCAGGAACTACTGGTCCGGTTTGAAAAATTCTTTTAGTGTTAGATAGCGGATAGCCCATTTATCAAGTAAGACTATAAAGCTATATTTTATCACGCTAAGACTAATAGGAGCGAAGAAATAGAGGAAAATTTGGAAAAAACGGGGGATATTATATGAAATTACTTATTATCTTAAGAACTACTGGAGTAATTTTTATATTATTTGGCACACATGAAAAATAGACCACGTGAAGGGGGGACATAGGCTATTTTTTGCGGAAAAATGTACGGTTCCGTAAAATTCCTAAATTACGCGGGCCAAGCCGCGCGGAACATCTAGTATGTAATATTTAACAATAGCATTGTTTTATTACATTGTATATTGGTATAAATTCTGTGCTTTGCTCGTGAGCAGTGAGCACAGAATGCTGTACACACACATTTCATAATATTTAATAATAATAATACGTCTATGGAATATTCAAACCACATCTGTCTGGTCTCATGCTTCGTAGTACGTACCTACTTAAAGGATTTGTGTTATGAGCACCAGACAAAGAAAATAGGTTACATAATATTATGTAATATGTACTTTGATACAGTTATTCAAAATACATTTAAGATTCTTATTATATGATACACATTAAATTACACAATATCTATGGACTATGGACCAAGGAAAATTGAACTTTTTTGTTGCGTCGTCGACCGGATTCGAGCCCGGCTCGCGTGCCTAGTACTGAGGAATGTGAGCCACTGAGGTTTTAGAGATTAATTAGAGGAATTTATAGATTCTTAAAATAAATCAAGGGCAATGCCATGGCGTAATATTTCACCACTTTTATTGTAGGATATCATTGAATACAAATCACCATGATTGTTACAATATCTTTTATCTTATTGACATATTTAACATCTTAAGATCTTCACATGTCTTCACCATCATTCTAATCTTAAGGATCAAGATTTAAAACTGGTCTTTGTTAGGATCATTGATATGGCCTATGGGTTATATTTTACCAAGAATTCACTTACGCCCGTCTTTCCATTTATGCCAGGTGAAAAAGAACGACGCGGAATCAGCGCTAAGCTAGTTTTTTCTTAATCACTCGATAAATATACAACATTTTAAAAATCCGCTAGTACAGTCCCTGAGTAATAGAATTTATATTATTTATTAAAATATTGACTCAGTTTAATGCACCGTTTCCAAAAGAAATGAAATAAGGACGGGCGTTTTTCAAATGTAGAATATTAGTTTATGTGGTGGAATTCTGATATTCATTGTACTTTTTGCGTTACAATGGTATAAATTAGTGGTCGGCAACACGCGGCCCTAAGTCCTTACGTGGAACGTGTAACTTGCGGCCCTATAACTTATTCACAAAACTTGTATGTTTTGTGAATAAGTTATATTGTATCAAAAACAATGTTTTCTAATATTGGCAGTAGTTATCGCAACTTAAAAATGAAGCTGTTTGGGTAATTTTGTAATAAAAACTGATCCGATGAATCCTTTGTTTATTTTTTCTGAATCATCTCACTCTCTCTTACAAATTTTGACAGCTCACTTTTTACTAGTGCCTTCCATCAGAGAGGTTGAAACTTTTTTAAATTGTGGTCTATAAAAGCCCTCATTCGGGATTTGTGCTTCTAGGTTTAATACGAGTATAAAGCCTGAGGCCCGCCGCCCGCCTGTACTTTTTTGTCACCTTTTGGCCCTTGCCTACCAAATTGGCTCGAACGCTGGTTTAAAAAGTAGTAGTTGTCTTACGACTTGAAGCAATGCATCTAGAGAACTTCCCTCTCTTGGGCGAAGAAGATCTTATTTCAACTTAAAGTCAAGGTCTTACTGCAGCGAGCATATTTTAAATAATGGATTGTATATTAAATTACTACGTGTTATGAATGTCGGAAGGAACGGTGTATGCTCCCAAGCCCATCGGCTCCGAATGTGAGTTAATCTGACGATCACAGTTTTATTTCAGCACGTAGCTAAAGCGCTTATTCCACTTATCCTAGCTAGGTTCCTAGGTAGGATCCTAGCTAGGATCCTAGCTTTCTAAATGTTATTCCACTTGACTAAATCGGAAACGATTTAGGATCCTAGCTTTCTAAATGTTATTCCACTTGACTAAATCGGAAACGATTTAGGATCCTAGCTAGGCTAGGAACCTAGCTAGGATAAGTGGAATAAGCGCTTTATGTACGCCCACAATCATGGAGGATGAATGCAATATTATTCCACAGTCATTGAATCAGTTTGTATACTTTGTAATACCGCTCGACGATCCGATATAATATATTTTGCGACGCCCCCTGATGGATGACGCAAGAGGACGGACTTTGTTGAGAGAAAGAATATTTAGATACTTAAGCTCTCATTTATAAAAAAATATACATATGTATATAAAAATTTGAAAATCAATACTCGTAAATCCTTAAAAAATCTTCCGGCCTCGCGCCAATTAAATACTCGGTCGAGGTTTTGACTTAAAAAAAATAATTTTATTTCAGACCAACAGAGTTCTTACTACTAATTTAACAATCGAAAGAATCCCTTAACTATCTTAAGTCTACGTTTTTATATAACTAAAGTGCTGATGAGGTGTTTGTCAGCTGTTCTACTTAGGAAGAGCTGACAAAGCTGATCTGGGCAGGGCTGCCACTCTTAACTCGACCCTTGGACCGCGATCGTAGGTGGTGGCCCATATCGCCCACGCCTTACGCCGCTACTGAGCTCCCAATTCCCATACAAACAACGATGGTTTTTTCGGTAAGGAACCCTTCGTGCGTGAGTCAAACTCGCATTTGGCCGATTTTATTCTGACATGGGTGAAATGCTTCCGCTTCCCTGGGGATTGGGAAATTGGCCGGGGTATTTAGCGTGTGCTATTTAGCTCCCCAAGCATGTGATCTACACGGTAAAACTTCATGCTGCACTTAGGGTTGCCAACTCTTTTCACAAGAAATAAAGTCTATTCAGATATCTGCAAAGAATTTTTAACAGTATTTTAGAAAAATTAACAGTATTGTCTTTATTTATTATTTTAAATACGTACATTATTAGAGCTTTCCGCAAAACTTACTAAAAAAAGTCTGAGTGCCTAAGTTTAATACGTCATAATAAAGTGTTTACATTTTGCTGCTGGCATTGTTATGTATACCTTATTTTTGTTCAACAGTAAAAACATTATAGTTGGCAACCCTAGCTGCACTCCCCGCTTAAGGCTAGAATCTAGATTATAGGCAACTGACATTTTATGTTTCGCGGAAAGCTAGCTCGACAGATGGCGCTAGATAGGTACATGTGAGGCCGTCGTCGATTTTTGTAATTTTCAGAAATAATGTGATTGAAGATTGAAGAATGACATGTTAAAGGATAAGGTCCAAATTGGGCTAATTTTAAAAGTGCCGGCCAACGCAAATAAACCCATTATTTAAATAGAACATAATCAGGAAATAATTTTTATTATTCCACCAAAGTTCTAAGTCAAGTCTCCGAGTTGTTATTCAAGGTCAAACTTTTTTATAACATATGTACCTAATAAAACTTATTTTATTAATTAAAAGCAATAAGTAATCGATCCCAACGTCCCTAACCGAGTCATATAACAGATTAGAAGCCAAATACCTACAAATGATTTGGAAAAATTCAAAGGAAGAGGGAACCTCTACGTGCTTAAGGTGCTTTCAGGGCACAACTCATTGCTTACTTGGAATAATAGCGTGCGTACCTCATCACGTAGAGTATCCCCCTTCCTTTGAATTTTTCCAAAATCATTTGTAGGTATTTGGCTTCTAATCTGTTCTATGACTCGGACGGACGGACGGACGTTGGGATCGATTACTTATTGCTTTTAATTAATAAAATAAGTTTAATTACATATTATGTTTTAAAAAAAGTTTGACCTTGAATATCAACTCGGAGACTTGACATAGAACTTTGGTGTAATAATAAAAATTATTCCTTAGATTATGTTCTATTTAAATAATGGGTTTATTTGCGTTGGCCGGCACTTTTAAAATTAGTCCAAAATTGTATGGACGTTGGGTCTTGTCCTTTGGCATATTATATGCCAAATTATATAGAGAGAGCAATTACGTAATCTATATGTCGCAGGCTGATTGTATAATATTTAGCCGTATTACATTACGGCTAGCCGTTTTAAAAAACGGCGCCGTTTTGTAATGCGGCGTGTCGACGTTTAGCCGGATTGTAATCGCGATACGTTCTTCAATAAGGCGGCCCACGTTTAGCCCCATCGTACAGGAGTACGATGTACGATGTAGTAGGAACTTAAGTTATAGGGTGACCATTATTGCAAAATAAAACAATGTTGAAAATGAAAATCAATTTTACTTATTAGAAAAATGTAATAGATATTTCTTGATTGTTTTCACGATATTCCTTACCAATCAAATATATTTTATTATGCATTATGCATATTTGGCATTAGACATTTTTATGCTCAATATTATAAATCACAATTCACAAGGTACTGCCTAGTATACGTAAGTATTTACGATTACGTAATATTTTCCAAAATTTTGGTATACAAAACGACAAAGGTAACATAAAATAAAATTTAAAGGACTCAAAACAATTAACTTTACCAAAGTTAATATCATGTTAAAAATAAAAAGATTAAGTACTTACTGAAAACAATTATCAAGCTATTCAAAATATTATGAAACAAAAAAGCTATTTTGTAGCTAATGTAATAAATAATAATATAATAAAATTCACCAGTACCTACAAACAAAACAAAAATGTTAGTTACATTTGTACATAGTACTAATAATCCGGCACTTTGTGATTTGACATAGAAAATAATAAACTATATATAAATTATTAAAAAATTGTTGAGATCGTAGACAGTCTTCTTAAAACACAAATAAAATAACGTACTTAATTAATATCATGGTTTCTAGATACTCGTAATATGGTAATTTGATGAACACATTGCTGATGTGACATTATGTTGTTTGAATTGTAGAAATGGAAAACAAACATAATTAAAGTAATTATTATTATTTGTTAACACATGTTAAGCTAGAATGGCATTTAGATCCACAATGAGTTTTATTCTTAAAACACGCACATCTATTATAATTGCAGCATTGATTTTTTGATGGTTTGCAGGAACACTTCTGAAAACCTTGCCCACCGAACAGTGACTGTTTAGTAACAGCTTCTCGCAGTGATAAAAAAGTTTCGGGTATTTCTTCATTATAACTATTTGAAGATAGTTTTAGTTCACATCGTGGGAACCAGTTTTTTATTATTCCGGATTTGGTGCCTACTTGGTAGACACCATTTCTGGAGTCAATAATTCTTCCAGTAATGTTCTTCTTATCTAGGGGACCACGGTAAATTTTAGGCACATTAAGAAATATAGTATCTCCGACATTTAAAGGTGTAAATTTTTTTACGGTGTCATGAACCATTCTTTCTGCTGCGCGTTTTACGCCTTGATATGCTTTTCCTCGTTCATTTATGATAGTTTTTTGGTTATTGCATAATGTGCAAAGCACCTTCGATCCATACCCTTCACAGGTTTCAAGCAAGAATAACACTGATGAGCTGGGGCTCATCCAACCCATAGTGGATAACCCAGTAGAATAACCCAGTAGTGGGCTACTGGGTTGTCCACAGATCACACACTTTGATTCTATATATAATATTGTTATAATAGTATGAGATACGACTGCAAAACTATGCAGGTATCGAGTACACGCTTAAAACCACATTTTTACAAATATTTATGATAAGGAGAACCTATTTCTACTGGGGTGTCAGTCCAAATGTGGCCGCAACTATTTTTAAATATTTTTAAAAAAATTGAGTTTGCGGGATAAAATGTTTTCATCGGGTATTGAAAGCAAACATGGTTCATTTCACGGCAATGAGTATAGAGATTTAGAAAAATCCGGTGTGCCGTTAGGCACCCGGCCGCAACTCTATCGTAACCAGGTGTGAACAGGTACCATTCCGAAACATTTTTGCATCCATAACGTATATTGATATTTTATACATCAAATGGAAGCTTATTTTCCTCTTATTATTATAATAAAGGTGTGCCTAATTAAATCTGGCCGCAAATAAGGGGTGCCGGCTGTCAAAGATGGCAAACTATCGATGGTTGAGGGAAAGGGAGCTAGCGCGTAATATTACGGGTTTAACGAGGACCCGGCCGCAACTCTGTCGTAACCAGGTGTGAACAGGTACCATTCCGATACATTTTTGCATCCATAACGTATATTGATCTTTTATATATCAAATGGAAGCTGAATTTTATTGTTCTAAGTTAAGGTTAAGGTTATCGTCAAATGCAGCGTCCATTATGAACTTTTACTAGGGATTTGACAGTTCATTAGACATTTTGTTATGGTTAAAGTTAAAGTTATAGTTAAAGTAAGTGAGTTCAACCCACTCTAAATCTCTAATTTCGGTGGATACAAATATTTCCACCAAAATTATATAAATAAATGCAAGTATGTAAAAATGTATTATGTCAAAAAAAAATAAGAGGATTTCAACAAAGCCACTCATTCTTTGACATAGATCATTTAATGAATATTTAATCTTCGGTTTAAAAATCTTTATTTCCCATTAAGACATTTCGTCACTTACATGAGACCATAATATATTACAACGTTTTAAATTTCGACAGTGCGGGTAGATTAAAAAAAACATAATAATTATTTAAGAAGCGAATGTCTTTGCTATACATCTTGGGTGGTGGTCCAAGTACAAAACGCTATCACTGGTTATATTTGAATAATTATTATAATAAGGTTGATGATTTAGCTATCGTTAATGTAATTGCGTAATAATCGTTTGAAAGTATTCAAAGATTTCGCTTCTTTTACAGATTTTGGTAGTTTGTTAAACAGCGGTGCTCCCTTATAAGTAATGTTATTTTTACGAAATTGGTTCGTATACAAGGCAATACAATGTTACTTGCTCGTCGCGTAATATACGTCTTGTTTGTTTGTTTTTTTGTTGTAAATTTAAGTTGTGTGTGTATTAGTTGGTGTTTTATTTTGTTAACAAGAATACATGTTTGGTATGTGAATAGTTGAGAGATAGTTACAAGTTTAGTTTCTTTATAAATAGTGTCTGATGGAGTTAGGTAATTGTAGTTGTATTTATAAGATTTTTATAATTTTGTTTTGAAGAAATTGAATGGTTTTTATATTTGTCTTAGCAGCGTTTCCCCATATTTCGACTACATAAAGTAAATGTGGTTTCACTAGGGCATTGTAAATTAAGATTCTAGCATTTTTTGGGATTATTTGATGGAGCCGGTAATCTATATGTAACAAACTATTGAACACTTGAATAAACTTTTAAATTCTTTTGGAGTATTAATTTATTTGGTCGTTTTTAGGGTTCCGTACCCAAAGAGTAAAAACGGAACGGGACCCTATTACTAAGACTTCGTTGTCTGTCCGTCTGTCCGTCTGTCTTTATGTCTCCAGGCTGTAACTAAAGAATGGTAATAGCTAGAGAGATAAAATTTTCACAGATTATGTATTTAATATGTTGCCGCTATAACAACAAATACTAAAAACAAAATAAAATGTATATTCAACGGGGAGTCCCATACAATAAACGTGATTTTCTTACCTTTTTCGCTCTATGTCGATAATGGCAACAGAATATAGGCACTTTTAAATTTCACGAAATCTTCAATAAAATGTGCAATTTAATTATCAGTAATACAATCAAAGTAAAATTAAAATATAAGGACGGATCCCATACAAAAAACACAAAATGTTAATTTTGCTCTATAATATGTAGTACGGAAACCTTCGTGCGCGAGTCCGACTCGCACTTGGCTGATTATTACTATTGTTTGAACCGATGGTTAAGTACACTAACATGATGTACTATCACTATCCTCGTTAAACCCGTAATGTTACGCGCTAGCTCCCTTTCCCTCAACCATCGATAGTTTGCCATCTTTGACAGCCGGCACCCCTTATTTGCGGCCAGATTTAATTAGGCACACCTTTGTTATAATAATAAGAGGAAAATAAGCTTCCATTTGATTTATAAAAGATCAATATACGTTATGGATGCAAAAATGTTTCGGAATGGTACCTGTTCACACCTGGTTACGACAGAGTTGCGGCCGGGTGCCTAACGGCACACCAGATTTTTCTAAATCTCTATACTCATTGCCGTGAAATGAACCATGTTTGCTTTCAATACCCGATGAAAACATTTTATCCCGCAAACTCAATTTTTTAAAAAATATTTAAAAATAGTTGCGGCCACATTTGAACTGGCACCCCAGTAGAAATAGGTTCTCCATATCATAAATATTTGTAAAAATGTGGTTTTAAGCGTGTACTCGATACCTGCACAGTTTTGCAGTGGGATCTTAGACTATAAGAATCAAGTGTCTCAAAAGCACCGATCACCGTACAGTTATTGTTAACGCTTTTATTATCAAAGAGAATGCCTTCAGCGCTTACTGTTACGTACTCTGATATATTATCATTAATTTTGACGTCATTTGTCACCAATTTAGTTGAAAATTGCGGTGAACATATGGTTTCTGTCGATTTTGTAGTTGGTACCAAGGAGCTAAGAATTTGTATGGACTCAAAATTATTATTAGTCATCACTTGATTTAATGACTGTGGCATTAAAGCGGTTGGATTTTCATCTTTTTCTTGACAATATGATTCATAGGCACATGTGAAACATGTAAGACTGATTTTCTTAATTTCCATTTGTCTAAACCTAAAGACCATGATTGACAAATTCGTCAATTTCATCTTCAATTAATGGCGAGTTCAAAGAGTAATCCATATTCGAAAAATAATCGTCTCCCTTAGAAAGAAAACTTGAACCCTCGAAATCAATGTCAGACACTGATGCTTGATATGAATCAAAGGAGTTCAGGCTTTCATCATCTCCTAAGGTAGACAGCGTGCAATATATATTTTGGGTCTCTCATAGGCATTTTTCTTGGGAACCGAGGGTCTATTGGCTTCGGAAGCAGTCTAAATAAAAATCGCGTATTTTTTTCCATTTTGGTTGACCAAAAATTATCATCCTTGTCTATTATTTCTGTTTTACTGGAAAATTTTGACCCGACCAAATAGCAAAGATACATTTTTGTCTTCTTGTGACATGCAGCAGTCCTTGGACCTGGTAATATCATACAATATGTTCTGTGTTAATTTTTAAATTGCCCCACGACTTTTTTGTAAAAAATATGTTTTTATTTATTAGATTATTCAATATAACAGCTAGATCGCCTAAATATTAATAATTATATTAGATAACAGCAATCTAAACACTAAAAAATACAATCTAAAATATACAAATATATATAACTTAAAGTATTAAGTATGTTTTTATTATTTATTCAATATGTAAACCAATATCAAATGACGATTTCGGGCATTTTGTTTCGACTAAAACTCCCTTCTCTGTTATTCCATCTGGAGATGCAAAAAAATATGGTACATCTGGATCAATAAAAAGTCCGCATGGTAATATTTTAATATTTTGTTCTGTTGATAACTGCTCCAGTGCCAATTTTTTAATTATCTTTTCCGTTTTAATGGACTGGATATTATCGATAGATTTTTTAAAAAATATATGTCCTTCACAATATTGTGACAATGTCTTGACGTGTCTAAACGTCGTTTTTTCACGCGTCCAAAGTTAGAGGCAGTTATTACGCCATTATTCGAGCCGCTCGCTACATCCGCTTTGCAGTATGGTTTCCCGAACGATCCTTTCCCTTTATTCAAGAGTCTTCAGAAGATTTTGCAAAAATCATCCATTGATTTAGCCATCATATCTTCATCTATGTCAGGCTTACTGCAATTTTCACCGTAATTGCTAGTATCGCGTCTTTCGAATCTATTTTTTTTTTGTAAACTTTTTGATACGTCCAGCACTGGTCGTAATAATTGTCATTGGTAATAGGTAAATGAACTATAAGTTGCGCAGCTTCTAAGATAAGATTTGCCTTCAGGTACTGCAGCTTTTGAACTTTGTCTATTGCCATGTTGTTGTGGACCAGTGATATAATCAAATCCCAGAAGCTGAGCCATTCCAAATAGACACCTGAAAAAAAATGGTATACTAATCTGTGGCAACTTTACAATCGAATTGGCCTGTTTAGAATTTCCAGCGCAGTCTTCTTTCATGGTGTTATCGCTATATACTGTCGAAAATTCCTGTAAATGGTGTTTCTATCCATTATAATACCGTCCTGGAAGAAACAAAATCCATCAACAACTAATATTCTACCTTTAACGAATTATAAATTAATTGATTTTTGTAAGTGACAGAATGCATTCTGACTCCATCAATCTTAAGAAGCTCAGGTATTTCACCTTTACAAAAGCATTTAAAATTAGTGTCGTTATGTGTAAATCCAAAAATAATGCCCTCCATTTCTTTATTGCATTTATTAATTTGCCTGCCCACCCAATTAAATAAGACTGCAAGATTTTGAATGTTCCATCTGAGTCTCTGTGTTTTATTTAATACATCCATTATTCTACAAGTTGTGTGTACATTCAAATTCAAAATTTTACCTCCGAACCAATTATGTAATGATTCATAGGCACATGTGAAGCCTGTAAGACTGATTTTCTTAATTTCCATTTGTCTAAACCTGAAGACCATGATTTTCTGTATGGTCGTCCTCTACTGAAATTGACAAATTCGTCAATATCATCTTCAATTAACCCGTCAAATGTTTCTTGTACACACGGGTGTACAAGAAGTTTGAATCTCCCGCGCGCCGCATGTACACACGGGTGTACAAGGTCACTACGCGCTGATTGACTTTTTATTTTCTACGTTCCTTTACACGTGGCCTAATTTATTTATTTTGTAAATAAATCTGTGGTTTACTGGCAAAAATTTTTTCGCCAGTTGATGCGTATAACGGAACATGTTGAGTAAAAAAATAAAAAACAAATGCAGTATGGTCTGTGACCGCCATTTTTTATTCGACGCATGACATTGCTCCGTGTAGTGGATAATTGTGAAAATGAATTCTTGCAGGAAACGGTGAGTATTCTTATAAGAATCTTATATGGAATTACTGGAAATTTAGTGTAGTTTCTTATGAAATAATAACAATAGCAGAAAGTGCAATGTTTTTTGGAGAAAAAACGATGAAACTTTTCAGCTTAGGTTTTTTTCACTCATGCCGCGTCATATTTAACATGACATTTCCCACTTATTTCAACGTTTACTTGTATTTATTCGTTCTAAAGTGTAGATTAGTTATTTAGAAACTTATTTGCAAAAGAATTATTCAGAATTTAGTGGTAATAAAAGTTTTATCGTATTTGGAAACAATAAATGGCGCGAAATTAGTGTTGCTATGGTGAAAGTTGGTGAAAGTACAGGCAGCAACAAAAGTGATAAAAAAGTAACACTATATACATTTATACAATTGTGTATAAAATCACTTTTTTGGAGTGATTCTGTGAATGATTTCTGTTTTTGGTTTCGGAATATTAAATGCCTAAATGGACTTTAGTTTTTTACTATAAAAATTTAATTGAATTCCGTACTGTATATAACTCTCACTTTCCGTGGTGTTCTTTGATATAGTTTGATATAGTTCAAAATAAACACTTTATTGTTTTTTTTTTGTTTTATTTGGCAATATTTTGTGACAAAGGACAATGCTCATTTTGTATAGGGAAAAAATCCAAAGTGAACAGATATAGGGTCTAGTCCAAAACGTTAGTGATATGTAGTAAAATAATAGTATAAATATTTTAATATAAAATTCCATGGCTAAATAGGTAAAATTGCTATTTTTTTTTTACATTAAAATTGTAATGGTTTATAAGTTTGTTTGTTTGTTGTAATATTGTAGGTATATCGATTTTCATGTTTCTGAATAACTAAAAAAAAAGTGTGTGATTGAGATGTTTTATACTATTGTCAATTTTTAGATTCGGACGACTGCGGTCGACCTCTCGGTCTCGGAGTGTGACGCCGTCACACCTCCACTATTCCCAGCGGCCGTCGGCCGCTCGAAGAGCCCTTTTAATGGGCTGCTCCCTGGACGGCCCCGACCCGGATCCAAAACCGGTCTCTCCCGTCCCACAGTAAGTATAATATTTCCTTCTACTTAGTGTCCGTCCCATATAAGCTCTGTTTGCTTGTCATGGCTGAACTGATTTGTATGAATTAGGTACATACATATAGGTTTAGGACTTTGTAGATAGGGATTGATAATATAAATCAAGAGACAACATATATCCGATATATGATAAATATAATGTGTGATATATATATATATATATATATATATATATATATATATATATATATATATATAATAGGTACATACATATAGGTTTAGGACTTTGTAGATAGGGATTGATAATATAAATCAAGAGACAACATATATCCGATATATGATAAATATAATGTGTGATATATATTTATATATATATATTGCCTAGCTTGTAATTTTTATTATTGTTTTTTCAAAAGGGCTCGAATTCAGAAGACACCTGGTGGCAGCCTCCTAACCGGCGCGTCCATGGGCTTTACAAAAGCGCCCGGTGGCCACGTCCGTACGTTGGAACCACCACCACCACTATGGTAAGTTGTTTCCGAACATATTTCTTGACATTGGCAGATTCATGATATAGTTTGGGTTTCAAAATAAAATTTGTTTGCAGTGTTAACGCTGTGGAAAGGGTGGAGGCCATGGACCTGTCGGAGGAGGAGGTGGATGAGGTGATGGATGCCGCACCGTGGCATGTCACCAGGTGGCTGGCGGACCTGCCCCAGGACCAGGACGGAGAGGCTGCTCCAAGGGGGGAAAGTGAGGCGGAGGGGTGGTTCTCAACTAATGTCCCCGATCTGAGTACTTCTGCAGAAGTTGCGGCCGATAACGCTTCAGGAATTATTAGTATTTGCGCTGCAAATATTAGTAATTCCGAAGGCTTACCGAACGCCACTTCTGATGATGTCCTTCCGTCAACGTCAGGGATGACGGAAACACGCAAACGAAGTGCTAGGATTAGGGTACGCGGAGGTAGTGAACTCGACAGTGAATTCGACGATGAATTCGACGAATCCCCTGTCGATGTCACTAACTTGGCTACATTAGATAGGAACATCCCTAACGACGACGAACTAGAGGAGCCCGTTCGTCAAATCATAGGCGCTATGGAGAGTGTAATGGATGCAGAAGCCGATCATCTTCCTGGCGTGTCGACTAGTTATCTCTGGAAAGAAGACTTTGACTCGTTCTTGGGTGTTCCTGAAAGTTTTTCAGGTCCTACTCCTGGACCAGTCAAAGACTATGATACGGCCTATGATGCTTTTACTGACATCTGGAGTAAGGACATTATAGATCGTATCGTTCTGGAAACTAACCGATACGCTAAGCAGACGATCGACAAGATGAAAGCTGAAGGCACACTGAAACCATCATCACGTCTGCATAAGTGGACTGACACTGATGCAGACGAGATAATGGTATTATTTCTCTAATGGTATGTATCTAATTATTACGTAATATTTGTTAAAAAAATCTATTTTAAAAGCACAATTTCAAAATAATATTAGCGCGATGCACTCCTTCAACATATAAACCTTAACTGTGCAAAATTTCATTCACCTACGTTCCCGCATTTTTTGTCAAAAGTATTTATATTATATAGATAATAACAGATTATTAGAAACATCTATCTTAGTAATTCTATTATAGGCATCGGTATCCATTTTTTATAAAAATTGAAATACATAGTTTAAGGTTTTTCATAATAATTTGTAAAATTATTTTGTGAGAAATAAAGTCTTAAACCGTAAACCGTAAAAAAAAATGAATGTAAAATAGTATTAACCTACTGCAGTATTCTATGATCATATATAAATAAATAATAATTATAATAAAATGTTTTTCCAGAGAATGTATGATATAATATAATTTTGAAATGGTTATGAATGATAAATGTAATGTTTGTTTTCCAGAAAATGTATGATGTAAAATTTTGAAATAGTGATGAATGGTAATTATTGTAATATTTGCTTTCCAGAAAATGTATGATGTATAATTTTGAAATAGTGATAAATGATAAAATATATAATGTTTATTTCCAGAGAATGTATGATGTATAATTTTGAAATAGTGATGATAAATGTAATGTTTTATGAGAATATGAAAAAGACAGAAATGTAAATGTCTATACTTAGGAAGAGTTTGCCAAATGTATCACTCAATTTATTTTTGTAACACGTGTTTCTCGCCGTGTATAATAATTTGTAAAATTATTTTGTGAGAAATAAAGTCCACCATATTATATAGCTTACTTTGATTTCGATTTTTTGTTACAATATGTACAAAACTTGTTTGTAAATAAATAAAACTATGTTATCAACTGTCCACTTTTGTTTTATTTTGACTCTCACTTGAGTATTCCTACGCAATGGCGTACCAACATGGCGTCTACGCGTAGACAATAGATACGCATGCGGCCATAATATTGAAGTGGGCGGCGCTAACGCAATGCGTCTGCGCAATCAGGTGGCGTGATTTTATGCTTCGCTTACTTGCAAGTTGCAACTTGCACGACGACTCGCCACAACCTCAATGGGGATAAATGGATAAATATACTCGTGTACAGTCAACCGCTAGCCAAGGTACCCTATTCGGACTTTGGACCGAACTCCGGTTTGTATGCGCATCCATAGTGATGTTATCTCATTTTATACTGGTGGTTTTACATTTACCGTGTGGCCCACTGTACAAAAACAGAGGCTGCATCCTGTATAAGAGGAAGTATATCTCCATTGAGGTTGTAAATTTCAACCCTAAAAATATATAATTCCTGTACTCGTACTATAGGAACATAATATTATGCTCGCAGCACCATTGTAGCAATCGCAGTGCGGTTATTATTATGTTCGCGGCGCAGAATAAATGGCAAGGAACCCCAAGTCCCAACTGTCACGTGAGTATATTACTATGGTCGCATCGCCATTCTAACAATGCCAGTGCGGACAATATGCTCACGGCGCAGAATAGTGGGCCAGGAACCACAACTGCCACGATAGATTAGCAACCTATCACTAAAGCATCAATTTTCTATCTTGAAACCCTCAAACGCATCATGATCCAAACCCATAGCACACATTCTCCTAGTTTGGGTTTCCTGTCTTCCCACTAGTAAAAAATTTAAAAATATTCAGTTGCCTAGTTTTAGTTTATTTCAATTTACTCTTGTGTAACTAGTGGAGAGAAAAATGAAAGAATTTTATTAATCAATATTTTTTATTTTTATTCAATATTTTTTATGTTGTATAATTTATGTACATACTTAGCTTAGTGATATTTCATCTATTTTTACAATTTTCAAAGAATTATAATATCACCTGAATAATATAACATTTTTAGATGTGATAGAATAGACCAAGTATAATTTATCCCTCTAAAAGCATAATATCGATTTATTTACCTACTTGGAAAATAATTTATAACAGAGCCTAAAAACGTGAACTATGATGCTTTGCCATATCCCGTAAGGGATAATATTTGATAATATATACAAATAGTACGATAAAAAAATAAATCATAAAAATATTATTTATTTTTGGCTTTGCCTACCCAGTAAGGCGTGATTTTATGTATGTACGTACGTAAAAACTTGATATCCAGCTAAAATGTTGGATAATAAATACAAATAAGACGATAAAAATATACATAAAATTATACATATTTTTTTTCGTATACACTTTTCGTGCCGACAGTACTTTTGTGTCTGATCTGTGCACGGCGCATGCGCGCGCGGCCCGGCGCATGCGCGGTGTAGCGCGTCTATGCGCCGGAGCCGTCGGAATGTGTTATGGCCGCGCGTGTTAATTTTTGTAATGTAAATATTTAGATTGTGAAGTAATTACTGTGATTTGGAGAGAAATAACTTATGTTGTCAATTCTAAAATGTATGTGGTTTATTGTGATAGTGATTATTTTGTGTATTGTGAAAGATAATTGAGTGAAATTTGTCAAAATTTCCAACAGTGTGAGGAAGAAATAACAAATCTATGAAAAAACACAAAAAAATTTTCAGGTTAGCGTTTATTTTATAACATTATTCTTATTTTATAGGGTAGGATTTTTTATGTAGATTACAACGATGTATGATTCATGGTGTAATTTATAGGTTATTATCCGTAACTTTACGATTTTCGAACCCCTATTGCAAATTTTTTTCAAATACTGAAAAAACTTGACATTTAGGTAAATATGACATTAGCAGAGGCATTCGCTTCACGGGTTAATGGCGAGTTCAAAGAGTAATCCACATTCGAAAAATAATCGGCTCCCTTAGAAAGAAAATTTGACCCCTCGAAATCAATGTCAGATACTGATGCTTGATATGAATCAAAGGAGTTCAGGCTTTAATCATCTCCTAAGGTAGACAGCGTGCAATATATATTTTGGGTCTCTCATAGGCATTTTTCTTGGGAATCGAGGGTCTATTGGCTTCGGAAGCAGTCTAAATAAAAATCGTGTATTTTTTCCATTTTGGTTGACCAAAAATTATCATCCTTGTCTATTATTTCTGTTTTTACTGGAAAATTTTGATCCGACCAAATAGCAAAGATACATTTTTGCCTTGTGACATGCAGCTGTTCTTGGACCTGGTAATATCATACAATATGTTCTGTGTTAATTTTTAAATTGCCCCACGACTTTTTTGTAAAAAAAAAAAATATTATTTATTCAATATCTAAGCCAATATAAAATGACGATTTCGGGCATCTTGTAGGAGTGTAAGGAGTGTAACACTCCAACAGGTCTAAATTTACTATTATTTTGTTTCGACTAAAAAAAATATGATACATCTGGATGAATAAAAAGTCCGCATGGTAATATTTTAATATTTTGTTCTGTTGATAACTACTCTAGTGCCAATTTTTAATTATCTTTTCCATGTTTAATGGACTGGATATGATTGATAGAGTCTTCAGAAGATTTTACAAAAAATCATCAATTGATTTAGCTATCATATCTTCATCTATGTATGTCAGGCTTACTGTAATTTTCACCGTAACTACTAGTATCGCGTCTTTCGAATCTATTTTTTTGTAAACTTTTTGAAATACTATTTTTTTTCCTTTCCATTCATAGAATTTTTATACTATTTTGTCGATATCGGCCTACGATTGATTTATGAAGGATGGTTAATGTTTATGAGTATTAAATGATAATGCTGTAGCCATGCGCATGCATTGATACTTTTGCGTGAAATTAATTCTTTTGCCAAACTGTAAAATATTTGGCTACCATATATGAAATCTTTCAACATAACTACTGTCAACGTCAATTATAAGGTTGCGAAAATGAGCTGCCAGTTGATTTATTATTATTATTATTTTTCTTAGCCAAATACTATTTTAAAAAAAAGTTTCTCAATTTTTTTTTGTTTATCTTCGTTATTTAAACAATAGTCGATTTTGCATATTTATTCGTTATACCGCTCAAAAACGTGCTCGGCAACATTAATTATAATATCGTCATGAAGACTTGAGACGTTTCCAGTTTCTTTGTAGGCTTTTATTCTTTGAACAATGAATCTTCTCATAGACAAAATCCTTTTTTTTGGTTAAATAGTTTCTCAATTTTTTTTTGGGTATTTTGTGTCAATGGTAGTTGCCAGTAATTTGTTACAATCCTTCTCATATTGTTTCGTTGTTTCGGATTCTATTCCTGTAGATGGACCTAAAAATAAGTACCCGATAATGTACAATAAAGAAATAAACTAATTCTCTTAACCAACAACAACAGAACCGATACATTTAATAATATACTTCTTTTTTCGAAACTGAGTAAAACTACGTAGATAACTCAGTTTCGAAAAAAAAGTCAGATACGCCAGTTAGAGAGGCAAGCGACGACATATGCACACATTTATTTTTGATGCCCAAAAATAATATTTTATTTCTCCTTCTTCCAATAATAGCGGCTGCTCCAGACAATGAAGAATTTTTTTTTGTAGGACCTTTACTTTAGGAGGCTATAACACTCATCTACAATGACATCAATAAGATAGAGTTAACTCTCCCTTCTTTCACTGCCAAATCATATTCCTCTGTAGCTACTTCTTTCAGAGATGTTGTCAACACCTTTTCCCATTTTTCGTTAACTAGGTTCATTTTTTTGATGAATATTTGGTTGCTCGTGGGAGAGAGACCAATAACACAAGTCAACTCTTTTATTTTGCGAATATCCACATCCAATTGATAT
This sequence comes from Polyommatus iphigenia, assembly GCA_963422495.1. Taxonomy (NCBI): domain Eukaryota; kingdom Metazoa; phylum Arthropoda; class Insecta; order Lepidoptera; family Lycaenidae; genus Polyommatus; species Polyommatus iphigenia. The sequence continues at coordinate 18,141,679 of OY730178.1, read as the reverse complement.
CGAACAAGCAACTGCGCTGGTATTAATGTCCATTTCGTCTATGGGTTTATCGGTATGTAATATGAAAGACATGTTGCACATTATGCACTTTAACTTGAGTTTAGAAATAAGGCCAACACGAATTTCAGATATAATTTTTACTGACGTCCAACCACAATTTAGAGGGCCATGGGCTTGTTGGAGTTCTTTAAAAAAATGTGTATGAATAATCCGTCTACCAACTTGTTTTTCTTGGTTTGAATTACTGTAACAATGTAGAAAATAATACATGATCAAACGAACTTCCAAGTGAAGTTCGATCAGTATTATATGAGTCTCTTTATTCGAAGATATAAAATCTTAATAACATATTGTAGTAGTATTTCTCGTTTTGCATTCATTCGCACGATTCAGAGTTTAAAATATCGATATTTCTATCAATATTCAAACAAGTTCTATCCTGCATCCCTACTGGTCGACACCATGACACCTCATTATTAATGAGATAGCTTTTATTATATTATTGTTGGCAAAACTTAAAGGGTTGGGTCGGGTGGGACCTTAGTCTATATCTTCGAATAAAGAGACTCATATAATACTAATCGAACTTCACTTGGAAGTTCGTTTGATCATGTATTAATATTTCATCTCTTTATTCGAAGATATAAAATCTTAATAACATATTGTAGATGTTTAGAGATGGTCACAAGTTTTGCCTCTAAATTAAACAAATAAAACTTATAATATAAGTTTATTCTCTTATAAACAATAATCATAATATGGTATAGCACAATAATGATAATATATAGTCTTACAACAACAAAATATAATAATTTTTGTTCCCAGAATCCTTAATTAACTATTTCAGAACAGACTGCTGTTGCAAAATTATTCTCGTCTAAAATCTGTCTATTATAAAATTTTGCAAAGGTATTCGAGGCGGACGTCCATCGTCTTTCTTATAACCTCGAGCGAGACGCCCGCGCGGCTGGCGGCGGAGGTGGCGGCGTGGCGGGCGCTGTGTGCACCGAACACCGTCACGTCCACACCGCTGTCGGCCAGCACCTGCTTCACCCACCGCGAGATCGTCTGGCTCGTGGCAGCTCGATGTGGCGTTCGCCAGGTCAGCAGCAAATTATCAATTTTTTGCTGCGATCTCAATGTCTCGGTTCGCTGAATGTATGTTTCGAGAACCGTAGCTGGACATACATCCCTATTTTGGAAAAACTAGGGAAGAGTCAGCAGAGGTTGATCTCGACCGGCCGCAGATGTCTTTACTATATCTGAAATAATTATCTCTACACTGTTGTTGTTGAACCTAATGTTACTTAGTTTAATATACGACAGTGTTTGTGCTCTTTGAGCAGTACATAAAGCTAATAATACTGTCAGTTTTTTAGTTAATTTTTCAAGACATATACTATCGTGAGGTCTCCATTGAGCGACATGATCTAATACTTTTTGAGGGTCCCATGTAGCGACATACTTGGGTAGTGCAGGCCTCAATCTGTATATACCTTTAAAAATCTTTTAATTAAACTGTTAGATCCAAGATCGCGATTTAATAAAAGAGCCAGTGCGGATCTATGTGTATTAAGAGAACCGTAAGCCGCACCGTGTTCAAATTAATTATTAAGAAAATTTTAAATTACTGCATCAGAGTAACTATTAAATGGATTCAAATTTGCTTGCTTACAAAATTGCCACCATAGCTTGTATGTGGAATTCTACTGCTTTATGGTGCTATCGGCGAGAGAGGACAGCACTACGAGTATGTGTAAGGTGGACTCGGGGCTTCCACTTTGGATGAAAGCTTGCCGGAGAGCTTCACGGCAGCCAGGGTAAATTTGAACTGTTGTCTCGTCCTGGAATTAAAGTTTACTATGTGTTTATTTGGGTCTAAAAATATTATTTTTGAAATGCGCATAGTCTGTAAAATTGGAAACCACGGTTGAGAAACGGAAAAATTAAAATACCTTCGGCTTTTTCGCACCTAATTTTTTTTAAACATTTTAAAATTAACGTGAACGGGGGAAAGGCATAAAAGAAATAATTATTCCAATTTACAGTAAAGGCATCGACTGCAAAAGAATCGGGATCCGGTTTCCATGAAATATATTTCTCACACTTAGCATTGGCACGAGAAGCGAATATATCAATGTCGGGTTTTCCGAAAACCTGTGTTATACAGTGTGTTTGTGTAAACACCGTTATCCTTGAAACCATCAAATGAGCCCGTCAAAATGAACAACTTTTTCTATGAAAACAATGCTGAGAACTCAAAAAAAAAAAATGCCGTCTTCATACCCATACGGATGCCCGGATCGGAAATTTGTATGGGTATGAAGGCAGATTTTTTTAAATTCCTAGCGTTGTTCTCATAGAAAAAGTTGTTCATTTTGACGGGCTCATTTGATGGTTTCAAGGACAACGGTGTTCACACAAACATCTTGTATATTGAAATGTACAATTTGAAATTTCTAATTCTGTATCTAAATTTTTATTTCGCGACTCTTGGTCCGCTTCAATATTTTCTTTCGTATTTATGTATGACGCGTACAACCATAGATTTCGCTTCTCGCACCACTGCCAAATTTCGTTAGTGATATCATTTAAATGAGGAAACTGTATTCCTCCCATTCTGTTAATGTAACTTATTGCAGTAGTATTATCACATCGTAATAGGATGGCACTGTCCTTTAAATCTTTGGCAAACAATTTTAAACATAGAAAGACAGCTTTTATTTCTAAGTAATTTATATGAAAGGTGAGTTCTTCACTCCTCCATTTACCACCACACCTAACATTATTACAAAAACCACCCCAACCATGTCTCGATGCATCCGAAAAAAATTCTAATATAAAATACGGTTTTTCTATGTCATTTTGATGAATTAAAACATTTTACTCCACCATAACAAATCCGGTAAAATATTATTTGAAGGCTTAAATTTGGTGTTATAATTATTGTTAGCACTGAGTAAAGCCAAGTATTTTTCTCTTTCTAATAATTTTGTATATTTCCAGCTATATTTGACAGCTGGACATGCTGCTGTAAGAACCCCAATCAAATGTGAAAATTCTCTAATAGTGCATCGAGGCAAGGTTAGGTACTTTTGAATAAGATTAAATATATAATTTTGTTTTTCTATAGGTAAACTAATAGACATGTTTACAGAATTAAAATTAAAACCCAAATATTTAGTTAAAGTTCCTGGTTCAAGATTACTTTTATCATAGTTAATAATAAACCCTAAACATTCTAATAATCTGATAGTTTCTAATACATTCCTTTTGCACTCTTTATAGGTTGATCCTATACACAAAACATCATCTAAATGTACCACTGACTGAAAGCCTTGACTTCTCAATTTACCTATTACAACTTTCATTATTTTAGTAAATGTCCTTGGAGCTATTGATAAACCATAGGGCATAGCATTAAACTCGTATGTTTTGTTTTGAAACTGAAACCGAAGAAACTTTTTATGGCTCGGCTTAATAGGAACTAATAAATATGATTCTTTTAAATCTATTGTAGCCATATAACAGCCTCTGTACAACAGTTGAGTGACAGTTCTATAGTCCTCCATCTTAAAATGAATTTTTTCAATAAATTTATTAAGAGGTTTTAAATTTAAAATAAATCTGTAGTCCCCGTTAGGTTTAGGTGCTAAAAATATGTTAGAAATGTGTTGGTTCTCTGACGGTATGCAAAGTGACACAGCACCTAATTGTACAAATTTTTCAATAGATTCAGATAGCAAGTTAGTGTTTTGTGCCCCTAGCCCACAGTAATTGTTATTAAAATTAACTTTTTTAATAAAAGGTATAGGAAAGCCATCACGAATCCAAGATAACACTACCTTATTACTAGTTATTTTGCACCAGCAATTATAAAAATATTTTAATCTGCCTGCATGTACCTCTATGTCCGAGGGCCTGCACGCTGAGGGGGTTTGTTCCAAACTCTGTTCGGGTTGGAATTGTTCGGGTAGGAGTGGCTCCTCTGGCTGCTGTAGGGAGTCTTCCTGGCACCTCCTCGCCCCCCCCCCCCCCCCCTGTTCGACGAGCGAGAATTGCCTTTCCAGTTTCCCTACTGCTTTGAAGATTGAACAGTAGATTGTCTGGAAGTCGTCTCTGCCCTTTTAATTTGAGAACCCTGTTTCTCAATAGCTTTTGAGGCCTTAATTTTCTCTGGCAAGTCTGACCCAAATAGCATTTCATCTCTTTCAGAATTTTGAATTAAATTAAAAAAAGTTTTATCCAAACCAAATGACACAGACGTCATTCTGGTGCTGGTTTCCAGAGCATGAAGATCGGACAAAATTCTAGTGGCATCCGATAAATATTTTACTGCCACCACTTTGTCACTGGACTCCAACAGGCAGGACAATGCTCTGTTGATTGCTGTCAAACCTATTCCTAATTGTTGTTGAGCATTCTCGATTTTTTTGTCCCGAGCACGAGTAACCTCGGAAATAGCGGCTGCTATTTCGGGATTTAAATGAGGAGCTCCAAAAAATTTGCAATTTTGCGGGATTGAGTATTCCTTGAAAAGGGACTCCTTTTGTTTTGTGTCTGCGAAAGGTTTCTTAAGAATAGGAACCCACCTTTGGGCCAAATCCGGGTGTTTGTCCGGGCCATATGTGATGTTCTCCAATGGCAACTCACCCAGTGCCACTAAAATATCTGGGTCTAAAGGTGCTGGTTGGGATTCCACCGGTTCCGGCGGCGGTTCCGAACTACTAGCTGGAGGTGTGCCTTCAACGTTATCATTAAAAATTGGTTGTCCGTCCTCCATCTGCCTTTTTTCCACGGCCTTTTGCAGTGTGTCCACATCATCATCGTGAACATCTGAAAGTTACATTTGATATTTAAGAAAGTACACGCGGTTGACTCACGGACAACTCTGTACTTAGATATAAGTACTCAATGATTAACTCACGGCTAATTCCAGGGTGAAATTATTGCTTTTGGTTGCCTCACGGACAACTCTAAGCTATATTTATCCTATAAAAATACTACATGGGAGAGGTATCTGCACGCTACTACATGGGAGAGGTATCTGCACGCTTATCCAAAATAATGAAAAACAACGATATGCATGTCGCATTCAGGACAAATAATACTTTAAAACATAATTTGTGTCATAACAAAGACCGGATTGATGAAAAATATCAGTCCGGTGTCTATAAGATCGATTGTCCTGAATGCGATAGTGTATATGTGGGTCAAACTGGGCGCAGGTTTGAGACTCGGTATAAAGAACATATCGCGGCTTATAGGAATGGTCATCCTGATAAGTCACATTTTGCTAAACATCTTTTAGATAGTAATCATACCGTGCCCGATGACCATTCCTATAAAGTTTTACATAAATGCGATAAAGGCTTTCGGCTGAGCGTGTTGGAACAATTAGAGATCATAAAAGAAAAGAAAAATAACAGATTTGCATTGTTGAATGACCAAACTTGCTTGACTACGTCACCGCTTATTAATATGTTCGGGGGTACTGGTGAGGGTAGTGGGGGTAGTGGGGATAGTAGCAGGGCTCGATAGGGTATAAAAGGCGGTGTTTTGGCCGGTAGCGGCACTTGACGGACGTTGTTCGTAGAGTCCACATCCTGAGGATGCTCCGGTGTTGTAGCGAAACGCGCGTCGAGGTTTTCAACCTGCATGGTGGTGAGGGGCCTTGCACGGATTTGCCAACATTATTGCTTGTGTGGTGGTGGTGTTTGCAAGTTCTTGCATGCGAGTGTACGCATAGGCAGTGTGGGAGGAGGGAGATGCTGTACGCATGCCTATACGTACACTCACTCATTTACTTAAGGTGGAAGTTTATTTCGCGGAATACTGCTAAAAATAATAACAAACTATTTTTTTTAATATCTTGGTGAATTTTTAAGCTATCAGAGTCATTATTTCAGCGATGTTTCTATTTTTTAAGGGTCTTTCAATTACTAATAAGAAAAAAAAAATAGTCATCATGCCTATTATGGTTGAAAGTTTGAATGAAAGTCCATCATTACTAAATTTAAGTTAGAAACATGAAAGTTTATTGACGTTTGCGTTTGACGTTTGCTTAAATAGGGTCCTGTTTTTACCCTTTGTATAAGGATCCACAAAAAAGGGAAAACTATCCATCTTTGTTATTTTACTATGTTAACGCGGATGAAGTCGCGGGCAACAGCTAGTCTTATATATGGATGCTGTTAAACATTCGTGTACCATCCCACATCGAACTAGTTTTGAGTAATCGGCGTTTTAAGTTTTTTTGAAATAATCTTTATTTTCTGCTTATTTTAAGCAAAAAAATGTTATTGTGCGGTATCATTTTTTTTTTGTTGAAATGCGTAGATTATGATTATGAAAAAAACATTTTAATTTTACATTCAGTTTTGAGAGAAAACGTATAAAACTGGTTAATGCAAAATTGCTATAGCATTATTTATTATTATTATTATTATTATTATTATTATTACATAGCATTAATGTACTTTGTGATTTCGCACATAAATGCAAAATTCTGATTTGTTCTTTCAATACAAATTTAAGTGCTTATTTTAACAAAATGTTATAAAATTACCGCGTCCTGCCCAAACCGCTGAACCGATTCTTCTGAATTTTAGTATGGAGATAACTTTGAGTCCCGGGAAAGGACCTTTTTATTCCGAAAAAATGTACGATTCCCGGGCATTAGATAAAAAGTATTTCTGCTTATACCGCTACGTGGATTTCGATGATATTTGGTATACAGATACGTTATGACTCGGGAAATACATAGAATACTTTACATCCGGGATAAAGGTACGGTACCAGTGCCTAAACCGCTGAACCGATTTTGATGCAAATCGGTGTGCACATACTTTGACTCTCGTAAAAGGATATAAGACAATAATTATTATCTTGAAACATGTACATTGTACGGTTACTGCGTTATAAAGTTTCTTATTTTGCGCCTAAACCGCTGAACCGATTTTGAATAAATTCGGTATGCAGATAATATTGAGTCTGGGGAAAGCACACGGGATATTATTCACCCCAAAAAATGTACGGTTCGAACGCAGTGAATAAAAATGATTTATGCTTTTACCGCCAAACCGATTTCGATGATAGTTGGTATGCAGCCACGTTGTATCTCGGGAAACTCTTATGTAAACTCTTATGCCCTAATTCATAAGGCATTTAAGTCTCTTAATATAAAACTCTACCCCCCATTTTAGGGTGGGCGGGTGCAGATATTATAAAGTTTGTGAGTGTGTACATTGAGTTAACTAACATCCTGATCTAAAACTTATGTTACATTTTTTACCGACTTTCATAAAAGAAGGACGCCTCCTTCTTGTATGAAAGTTCGGCTGTGGATATATTTTTTTTTGTTTAACGATGACTCCGCCGTTTTACCTGATGAAGGAATCCATGACTTCCGAGAGCAATCGAGGGGACTCCTCGAAATTATTTTAAGTTGATTTAAAAGAAGTATTTATATTACAAGTTGGTTTTTATTTCTTTATTACAAATAATAATAAACAATGTAATTAAATAAACTACTAGCCTATTACAATTTTGTTGTACTTATTTATTACAATATGTTCTAAATATAAAATAATATTCTCTCTGATAATTACCGAAGAAGACTGATTGTTATTCGTTGGTAATAATAATCAATATGAGTTACAAATCACAATATTCATTCTTCTTATAACGCTAAAGTAATAAAATAGTCAAGAGCGTCTTATAAGGCTTAAATTAGGATGACGACTATTAATTTTAATCAAGAGTCTTATTCGGTTTCTATTTGATAATCTAAAGTTCTCCCAATTCCTTCGACATCATCTTTGGCTCAATGGGTAGAGTGTGTGGCAGCTCAAGCCAGGGGTCGCGGGTTTGAATCCCGCCGACGGAACAAAAAGTTTTTCAATGTTCCTGGGTCATGGATGTGTATTAAATATGTGTATGATATAATAAAAATCTTAAATATATGTGTAGTATAAAAGTATTAAATATATTTCCGTTGTCTGGTACCCGTAACACAAGTCCTTCAGGTACTTAGCACGGGGCCAGATTGACGTGGTGTGACGCGTCCATAAAAAATATAAATATCTTCAAACTCAGCGGACCTTACAGTTTCCAAAAAGCTGTAGAAATACTTACAATCTTCTGGAATCAAATTTTGAATGTCTTTCAGGTCTTTCACTTTACTGCTAGACAATTCTTTACCATTTGGCCATAATATGGGCAATATTATGTTTTTAAACTGTTCCATATCTTTATTTTTTTATTTTTTTGATATGTTTACTGTCCTTGCGATTTCATCTAAGGTAGATTTTATATACATAACAGAAGGTGTATCTTTTTAAAGTACAAAATTGAAGGTTTTAAGCCAAGAAAACTTATTCTCTGTATCTATTTTACGATTAGTAATAGCTTTTAGCAAAGGTTCAACAGACATGAATTGACTTTTATTCATTTTTTTAACTGTAAATTTATTTTATCTTCGGCATTATTCCATGACTTTAATATAATCTAGATCAGTATATAGCCTGAAATGAGGTTTCAGGCGACACTACGTCACCAAACTCAGAATCGTTTGGTAGATATGTATGACCAGCGGGCCGATTCTGTATCGTACATTTGTGAGTTAATAACTGAGTTAGTAACGAAACCGAGGAGTGAGTAACGGAAAGTGCCACTTTTTGTATTCACTTGCATACAAAAGTGAGACTTTTGGTTGCTCACTCCTCAGTTTCGTTACTAACTCAGTGATTAACTCACAAATGTACGATACAGAATCGGCCCGCTGTCTGAAGAAATCTGATGGTAATTTTAGTCAACCTGTCATGATTTAGAAGTATATGAAGCAACATAACAATTAATTTAATGCTCCTGTTTTGGTCACCGCAAGAGTCAGCTCATAAAATTAAATGCGTAGCCGTAGGTTTCAACTCCTCTGAAATAAAATTTGAAAAAAAACAAGACTTTTTTTTTTCTACTTCTTGCGTCCCGCGTCCCGCTTCATGCTCCAACCATGTATGGAAATACGCTTTGCCAGTGGTGCCTGAATGGATTCCTAAATTATAAAAATTTAACTGGCGTTTGTAATAAAGAACACCAGTTGGAAAACTTGGCAGGTTGTGCGTTTTTTGAAGGTCGAATGTGGGAGTTTATGCTTTAGTGTCGGTCTTGGCGTGCTCTAAATCTTCTCTCATTTGTTTCCTGAGGCAAGCTACGTGATCTAGGTGTGTCTGATGTTCTTTTTCTGTGGCATCTAATCGATTTCCAGTAGCTCCCTGCTTATTTGATTGGAATATATCACATTTCAAGCAAGTATCTTTATGGGGCTTTTTGAAGCGCAAGTTAAAATGTCTGTAAAATATATTCTTAAAAGCACTCAATTTTACTGGATTTAAATGCTCATTAGCGTACAAATCATAATATAATTTTTGTAAGTTGAAATTAGGAGCTAGATATTTGACATCAGATTGTGATCGACAATAGTGCGATTTATATTTCGGAATTTTGTTTATAAAGCTTATATTATCTTCTATCTTTTCTGTAGAAGTTTTGTTTTTTCCACCGCTGCTTCCTCTATTATCTGTTATTTCTTGATTTACTTTTTTCTTGAATGTTTTATAGACTTGCGATTGGCTAATTTGATAGGTGTTCAAGAATGTTTTCTTGCAAATTCGTACACTATTAATATAATATTTCCTTGTAATCTTACGCTGTGAGCTTCGTCCTTGAACGTTACTTCAAATTCACGCTTCATTTTGTTTACTTGTACTTTTTCTGTGCATTTTAGGGGACAGTTACATGCTATATTACTGCCACAGAAAGTTTTTTTCTTAATAATTTTACCATTCGTGTTAAATGTTAATGTAATCTTGATTCGTGTTAACTTTTTGCTTTTTTATAGCTCTGTTTTGACTCTCATGCTTCCTTTCCCTGCCTAGGGGCTCTTTCTTCCTCTTTGGTTCAATTGAGAACCGCTCCTAGACAGATCAGGAGATGTTTCTAAAACTGCGATGCAGTCATCACCTTCTAATAAAATATTTGTCGAAGTAAAATTTGAATTAAAGTATTGGTTTTCAGTCGACATAGATCTTACACTGTGTTGTTTTTTTTTTGGGAGATTGGTAAACTAGAACTTTCGATATAATTTGTGGTAGTATCCATTTGTTCTTCGATATTATTTGGGAAGTCTTCTAATTTACTATTGTGTAGTAATAAAGAATTAAAAGACGCAGAACGCTGAAACGGCTGAAATAAAGTTATACTTTTAGAGTCATAACACACTTTTGGTATGTATAAAGTGATGTACTTTTAAATATAGGTAACATAATATTGTAATATTGTCTGTCTGTCCGTTATCGCTTCACGCCCAAGCAACGAAACTGTTTTTGCTGAAATTTGGTTTGACTATACTATATTATTTTGGTATGGTATGGACATTATAGAGTCCCGAGAAAGGACATAGTTTTTATACCGGAAAAATATATGGTTATCGCGCAATAAATGAATGCGGACGTCGCTAGCTGCATCTATCATCTGTTGACAATTCGGTTTTGCGTCTATAATCCGTTGAAAATGTAGGCATACAGTCGCTTAAAAGTCCGTAATTTTGCCGATTAATATGAAATTGCAAAGGTTCGCTACAGAAAAATTATTTGGTTTTTTCCCCAATAGATTTAAAAAATATATATATTAATTATTAGACTTAAAAATATATTTAGGCGCGGACTGCGGACTCGAGCCTTGCGGCGAGTAATATAATGTGGGATTTAGGTTGTTTTGAATCGTGTTTTTTGGCACAATTTGTTTTTTTTTCTTTTTTCTCGAATTGGATAGAATTTTATCGATAGATTATTTCTGTCGTTTTCTTTTTATGAATTACAGCTCCAAGTTGCCGAAATTAACAGCAATTCTTTGCCCATTTTCTCTAAAATTTTGCCGAGTTACATATTTTTTTACTCAACTATTTCATATTAAAGTGGTAAAAAGTAATTCCAACATTGTATAGACGACTTTCTCAACAGTACATTGTATTTTTTTCATACCGTTAAGACGTCAATACAATCCATAAACAGGTGCTTTTACAGCAAAAATCACAAAACTGTCGCGGGTTTGAGTTGGATTATTTAAAAATACTTAAAAAAATCTAGCTCCAACATTAGATTATAATTGAAATGAAAGATCATTGAGTAAGCATAGTACACGTTGTGCATAGTTTTAATGCACAACGTGTAAGAACACGTTGTGCATTAAAACTTACAGAAATACTGTATTTTAACTGTTAAATCACGTCTGTTAAATCAGCGAAATCGGCAAATTTCGTATACGGACTCTTAATATGCCTCTATAAATACTATTTTTTTTAAGGTGATAATGACCAATTTTGATTTCAATTTTGTCTTAAGAGCATTTTCACAATAACCGATAAAATGGATCTAAATTAATAAAATATCCAAGTAATACGTTTACGAATTAAAGTTGCCTTGAAACACACTTTTAAAAATTAACTAATAATTATTATTTTGAGATTAGCTCATAAGCTATATTCGTCGTAGCTAAATTTATAATTATATCAACTAAATTGAGAAAAAACAACTCCCGAACCGAAAATATATATTATAGGCCTTGTTTGAATTTGGAACGTACGAATATGCGTGCGTTTAAAAGTGCGTTAGTAGTTTATGGCACATTTAACATAAATGCTAAATACAAAAATCCGTTCCGGAAAAAAACAATAACCATTTTTGGGCTCTAGAATATTCTACAGTTGTTTTTCTTAAAAGCGGATTTCACTGTCGTACAAACCTTATGTTATAAAGAACAAAACTGCATTATTAACTCAAAACCCGATTTTATGTGGAATGGAACACCAATGCTAAACAGCAGCCATATAAAATTCTCGTGTCACAATGTTAGTTACCATACTCCTCCGAAACGGCTTTACTGATTTTTACCAAATTTTATATGCATATTCAGTAGGTCTGAGAATCGGCTACTGGGTACTTTTTATTGATAAGTGCATATTTTATTGAATAAATAATTGTAAATTATTACAACTCAAGACTGACGGCGACCATTGTTTGTGCGACGGGATAGCGTTGGACGTTGCCATTGTAACATACATATTTAGTCACTTCAATAAAATAATATAGGCGAAATACTGTATATTATGGTATTTTATGGCAAAGCAACGTTTGCCGGGACAGCTAGTGTTAATATAAATTCAACCCTGCTCTTTTCAGTGTTCCCCAATAAGAAAATAAATTCGAAAAAACAAAACATAATATTCTTTATTTGCAAAAAGAAAAAAAAATTAATATGGACCAGCAAAATCAGAGAAATATGTCAATCCATTAGGTACCTTGTATTATCTAACATCAATTTTAATTTGGTATTATCTACGAATTACGATGTCTAGAGTATATATATATATCATCAGTGTTTGACTCTAAATTCTCACTTCCTACCTCTTTAAAATCATATCAATAAACAATAATATTAGTTACGGAGGCCATAATAGCAGTCTCTATCAATTTATTAATCGGCCAAGTGCGAGTCGTACTCGCGCACGAAGGGTTCCGTACCGGTATAGAGCAAAAGTAGACAAAACATTTTGTTTTTTGTATGGGAAAAAATAAAGGGAGAAGCCCGTGAATTGATTGAATTTCAGTTGTGGCCAAGATTGTAGCAAACCTGAATATAATATCTATGGACACTCCACACCACGTCAGTTTGGCACAGATAACGCAAATATATTTAATACTTACATACTACACACATATTTAATATATAGATATGAGTTATGACTTATGACCCAGGAACATAGGAAACTTTAATTGTTCTGTCGGCGGGATTTGAACCCGGGACCCCCGGCTTGGGCGCTGACAACACGCTCAACCACTGAGCCACAGAGATTGTCAACTGACATAGATAACGATAATTATGATTTTCGATTCGATTCAAAGAAGTTTTTTGCAAAATCTGCTGAAGACTCGAAAAGTGAGAAAGGATAGTTCGGCTATATACTTATCATCATCAATGTTATGTACTTACCCTATAATTTCTGACAGTACACTACCTGTGACATTATTATTTGCGGTCTCTGTACTTACCGACGGTACTCTGCAATTTTTTTCAGACTCAGTCGAAATATTTACTTCTTTTGTATTCGCTTGCCTAAAATGAATAAATTCCATTGAAATACCATCCATCCATCATCCTATTTGGTAGCCTCTAGAAATATAAAAATATTTCAAAAAATATTTTTATATTTCTAGCATATTTTAATATATAAAATGAGAGCTGCTCGAATGATATAAAATCATTCGAGCAGCTCTTTGTAAAGTCGCTTTGTTTTATCACTCCGATAGTGTTTATTATTAATTTTACCCATCGTTTACCTAATCCAAAGGAATTGTATACCACAAATTTTTAGATTTCGAATATAAATAGTTAGGTAAAGTTCACACGGCACAAGCCTGTACGTTTTTTTGCAGTATACGTCTTAGACCTCGAGGACGCGCGATCATTTCTTGTAAGGTTTATAGCATTTATGCACTTTAGTTTAATTGCGGTTTAAGCGTAAATACTGAAGACGTAACAGACAAACTTTTGAATTTATAATAATTAGTATGGACGTGGAGGCCTATAATAGAACTATGAACTCTCAAAGTGCCAATATTTGTGTGTTATAGGTTAGGTAAATTATTTACCATATTCTAAAACACACAATTATTGCGTATTGTCATCTTTATAACAGATAATATTGTATTGTGAAGTGTTTAGGCGTAAGCGTAAAAATAAAAGATAAGTAGTTACGTAATATCAGAAAAGTTGATTCATAGGCAGATGGCGAACAAACTTAATTCGCACTAGTCGGATCTAAATAAACGCAAAAAAATCGTAACCTCGGAATAATTCGCATAGAGCTGAAAATTGGTAGAGACGTTAAATACACCATTATTAAATAAAACCTTAAAAGTCCCCGGCGATCCTTCTTGTGCTAAAAATTTTATTCACTTGGTCAAATGTATGAAAATGAGGTTTTTCCTGTTTTTTTTTTTAACTGTACATTTTATCATAAAATTTGGTAAGACAATATTGTAGATAAAAAAATATTCAGACACTTTTTATACGATTTACCATTCCTTCTAAATTCCTTCGTTTTGCGTTAGATAGTTTTATTTATCGAGGAAGACTTGAGCTATATGTATAACATCACGTTGCCACCAAAAGGAGCAAAGAAACAGAGGAAAATGGGGATAAACGGGAAAAATTATTTGAAAGAGCTTATCTTACAAACTGCGGAAGCATTTTTTATGTTATTTGGCACAGATATAAAGTAGACCACGTAGAAGGACATACTAGGCTATTTAGTTTCTCGGTAAAATATACGGTTTCCGTGAAATACACGATTAACAGGGCGGAGCGGAAGATCTTGTACTTCAGCATGCAAGGGATGTTCTTAGCCAATCATACCAAATCTATGCCAAAGCATGACTTACCAAATCTAAACTTTTCGAGTCGCAAAGAGCAACAGTAGTTCATGGGATTGGTACATTTTGGTTTGCATCAAATGGGGTAGTTCTGATTTTTTTATATGTTATATGTAATGAGGTGGTAATGTCAAATATAATTTTTCCACCTCGAAATCCTTCCGGAACATTGTAAAATTCATGAGAAACCATTAAATTTTTGATCAGTTTTCAGTTTTCGCCATTTTTACCGCCAAGGACCTGCTTTACCATCATCTACTAAAGACGTAACTTCCTGGTACGATTTTGGAAAGTCGAATCGACATTTTGTTTTTCCGTTTTTATGAACCATACACTTTGCATTGGGATTTAAATCGCCACATGGGTTGTGAATCATCCATTGGAGTACTAATTTTCATAACTCTAAGTCATAATTTCCGGGAATTTCGGATGATATCAAGTCATCGAGCTCTTCAGCTCTTCTGGTTGATAAATCTTGTCATCAGATGACATAATTATAAGCAGATGCATATGTGGTAATCCTCGTTTCTGAAATTCTATAGTGTATACAAAAGCCGATACTTTTCCAAAGATTTGTTTTTTATCTAAATCTTCTATTAATTGGTCAAATTTTAACTTAGCAGCTCGAGCCACGATATCAGGACAATCCTGCGGAAGCTGTTGCAAGATTGTTTCATCTTCTAAATTTATTTGCCATGCCTGTTTTATTTCTGGCCAGTTAGGATTTGATGTCATGGTGATAAAGAAATCAGGCGATCCAAGCCTTCGAACGATTGCCATTGCATCTTCAAAATTTTCTGTGTAATACCCCGTCGAACCAGAAAAAGAAGAGGGTAAAATAACCTTTTCACCAACTGTGGCATTTTTTTTCGACAAGTTGGTTAATGAAACTGGTTACTCCCGTATATTGTTCAGCTAGAATCTTATTTTGGTTGTATTTTATTAGTGTCCGACCGAAACTGATTTTTCATCCGAAACCGAAACCGAACTTTCGGCCTTACTCTCTGTTTCGGCCGAAACCGAAACCGAAACTTGGTAAAACATTTAAAATTACGATTATTTACTGAAATTTATTGATTTTTAACATATATTACAACTTTTTGTAACTAAAGAAAAATTACCACATTGAATTTTTTCCTTTTTGCAACATTAAGGGAGATCGCAGACGACAGACTATCCGTGACGCACTTTTTATTCTGTGGAAATAGAACCTATGCAATTATATGCAGTAGCGCACATGACGCGCAATAAGTCTGACGCACTAAAAATTCGTATAATTCTGGCAGACCGCATCGCGCCGCTCCGCGCGGCGCCGCACAAAAAGTGTGCGAAAAAATAGAACGTTTGCGTCAACACGCGCTAACGCAGACGGCGCATACTTTTAGTCTACAATCTGCATTTGTAGTGACGTAACGTACGCGATCTATTTAATTAACATGGTGCCAGATATCGATGTAACGATGTTAACTCATGAAATACAAAATAGACCAGTAATTTATGATATCTCTAACAGTGGCGGGGCAAGACCTAAATTTTATGTGGGCAAGATATATCTTGCGAGGCCCCCTAAAATATATTATGCGAGGCCCCCCATTGGATGACGCTATAGAACGGATTTATTGAGAGAAATAATTTTTTGATAAGTACTTAAAGTTTTATCTATAAAACTTTTTATTTATGAATATTTGAGTATCACGTACAACTCGTAAAATCTTTAAAAAAACCTAGTGGTCCAAGGGGCGCGAGGCCCCTGGGACCGCGAGGCCGTGGGCGGTCGCCCACACCGCCCACGCCTTGCACCGCCTCTGACCTCTAAGGCAGAATAATGCAGAATTGAATGTTTATTATGGAACTGTCCCTTCAATAATCTGTCCGAAATTATAGGATGTACACAAAATTTTCTATTTTTTCTTCTTTTTCTGTACTTCAAGTACGAAATAATACTTCGCGATCTTTGCACGATTTCCATAGCGTTTACGTCCCTACAGTTCAGCGGACAGAATGATCGAAGATGTGCGTCGTGTGCGTTAAGTCTGTGAAAAATCCGCGAACGACATTTGTGCGCCTTTTGTGCGCCGCAGACTCGATCACTCAATAAGTGTGACGTGTGCGATCTCCCTTTCTTAAAATAAAAATTATTAAGAGTCCGTATACGAAATTTTGCCGATGAATATGAAATTGCAAAGGTTCGCTACAGAAATATTATTTGGTTTTTTCCCCTTATTAGATTTAAAAATATATATATTATTAATTATTAGATTTAAAAATAGATTTAAGCGCGGACTGCCGACTCGAGCCTTGCGGCGAGTAATATACTGTGAGATTTGGGTTGTTTTGAATCGTGTTTTTTGGCACAATTTGTTTTTTTTCTTTTTTCTCGAATTGGATAGAATTTTATGTATAGATTATTTCTGTCGTTTTATTTTTATGAATTACAGCTCCAAGTTGCCGAAATTAACAGCAATTCTTTGCCCATTTTCTCTAAAATTTTGCCGAGTTACATATTTTTTTACTCAACTATTTCATATTAAAGTGGTAAAAAGTAATTCCAACATTGTATAGACGACTTTTTCAACAGTACATTGTATTTTTTTCATACCGTTAAGACGTCAATACAATCCATTAACAGGTGATATTCTAAACCTTTTACAGCAAAAATCACAAAACTGTCGCGGGTTTGAGTTGGATTATTTAAAAATACTTTAAAAAATCTAGCTCTAACATTAGATTTTAATTGAAATGATCTTACATGTTGTGCATTAAAACTTATAGAAATACTGTATTTTAACTGTTAAATCACGTCTGTTAAATCAGCGAAATCGGCAAATTTCGTATACGGACTCTTAATTTTAGACTCGAATATGTTCCCTAGAAACTTTTTTGTACTATATTCCATTTTTATACGATTCCAAGTAGGTGCGATTACACCAAAGAAATTGAGCGCGCTTAGCGCACACTTAACCGGTTCTAAACGTATAAACACGTTTATAACACTCAATTGCACTTCACCAACATAACGTTCACAGCAAATCCGAGTTTTATCTTCAAAATATCCAATGTTGTACGGCTAAACTTTATAAAAGCCGTTAAAGTCCTGTCAGTGTAGTGTCATGGGCCATGGCGAATCGAAAATCATAGACATTTTAATAGAAGCCTTTGGGTAGTTTATGTATCGTTTCTTGCTTTTTTGTTGATAATAACGTGAAAATAACGTAACTAGACTCCAAAATTATAAAAACACGTTAAATCATCGCGTGACGTCACATAAACTTATATTTATTAATCGTGATTAAGAGAAGATTATGAAATCCATTTGAAACAAAACGATATTTACATCCCCGTAGGAACGCGTTTAGTGAGAACTAAGTCTTGTAAAACTAAGTTGTGTGATTGGTGAAATCTTCCCTTAGACATTAACAACGTACTACCGTCTACCGAAAACACAATCAATAATTGCAGTTTATTATTTTTATGGAAAACATGGACACGACCGCGGTCGAATTTCAGAACGAAAGCATTATGCAAACTTGCAGTTGGCGTCACTTTTTTTTTTTTGCTCCAGAAGGTGTTTTGCCACTAAACCTGAAAAATATACCGAGGGCCGCAAGAGTGAAACTTACAGGGAAGTGGGCTAGATAAGATTCTAGCAGGGTAGGAACGGTCTAACGGACGTTCCCAATATTCAATCTATCCCTGGTTTGACATACGACCGATCGCAGCTAACATTGAATTGACATAAAATAGATGTCTCTAATGTCTAATGACAGCTATTCCTATCTCCAGTAGGGCAAAACCAGAGATAGATCAAATATTGGGAACGGCCGTAAGAGATTGCGTGTCCATAGTTAAAAGTTAATTTTACATATTTAAATAAAACGCGTGGTAAAAGGAAAAGAGTGAGGCGAGATGATTTACTAGATAAATCTCGCAAGATAATCTTATAATCTCACAGTCAAAGAAAATTCTTAAGTAAATAGAGTTCATACAAAATATAATCATTAAATCATCGCGTGACGTCACATAAACTTAGATTTATTAATCGTGATTAAGAGAAGATTATGAAATCCATTTGAAACAAAACGATATTTACATCCCCGTAGGAACGCGTTTAGTGAGAAGTAAGTCTTATAAAACTAAGTTGTGTGATTGGTGAAATCTTCCCTTAGACATTAACAACGTACTACCGAAAACACAATCAATAATTGCAGTATATTATTTTTATGGAAAACATGGACACGACCGCGGTCGAATTTCAAAACGAAAGCATTATGCAAACTTGCAGTTGGCGTCACTTTTTTTTTTTGCTCCAGAAGGTGTTTTGCCACTAAACCTGAAAAATATACCGAGGGCCGCAAGAGTGAAACTTACAGGGAAGTGGGCTAGATAAGATTCTAGCAGGGTAGGAACGGTCTAACGGACGTTCCCAATATTCAATCTATCTCTGGTTTGACATACGACCGATCGCAGCTAACATTGAATTGACATAAAATAGATGTCTCTAATGTCTAATGAGAGCTATTCCTATCTCTAGTAGGGCAAAACCAGAGATAGATCAAATATTGGGAACGGCCGTAAGAGATTGCGTGTCCATAGTTAAAAGTTAATTTTACATATTTAAATAAAACGCGTGGTAAAAGGAAAAGAGTGAGGCGAGATGATTTAATAGATAAATCTCGCAAGATAATCCTATAATCTCACAGTCAAAGAAAATTCTTAAGTAAATAGAGTTCATACAAAATATAATCAATTTATCATAGTATTTACTAAATCATTTGTTTGGGAAACATTGTTAAAATAGCACGTAATTTTCCAACAGTTATGTATCCATACTTTCATACTAATATTATAAATGCGAAAGTGTGTCTGTCTGTCTGTCTGTTACCTCTTCACGCCCCAACCGCTAGACCGATTTTGCTGAAATTTGGCATGGAGATACTTTGACTCCCGGGAAAGGACATATGATACTTTTTATCCCGAAAAAATGTACGGTTCCCGGGCGATAAACGAATTTCGGCGCAACGGAGTTGCGGACTTCATCTAGTATTAAATAAGCCTGCGTTTGCCGTAGAAATAAAATACAATAATATAATTTCGATAACAATAAGCTTAGACAATTTAATGAAAATAAAACAAAGTGCTAATTTTTGATTTGGGACTAATCTGGAAAACATCTTCTCAAAACACGATTAAATAGATGGTGGCGAACTGAGCCGGGGCCTCGCTGGCAAGCAAGCACGAGTTAAGGCGAAGACAGCTGCCAATTCGACATCTTTGTGCAGTTTTCTAAACGTATGTATTTCATTGATTGGCACAAAAAAAATATATGTGATTTTTGATTATATTTGGCAAAGCTTGTCTAATTTAAATAATAAAATAATGTACTCCTACTGGATGAAAAAAAAATACCAAAGTCACATCTTTCAGGAACTTTAAACAGTTCTAACTATAAAAGTAATAATACAATATATGCTTTAAAAATTTGTTTATTTGATACCTTTTACAAAAATCCAAAGATTGCCAGATATTTAATTTTCGCTTCTGACACCTAGATTTCCCATAATGTTCATTTTTTCCTCTTACAAACGAAAAATGTATCCACGCTACCGAGTGAACATTTGACATCTCTGTCTCTCTGGCATGAAAATCGACAGTGGTGCGAGAGTGATGCGAGATCAAGGTCATTGGCAGTTGTCAGCGCCTTAACTGCGAAGTTTACCGAACGACGCATGAGTTTCGGCGGGGCCGAAAGTTTCGGCTATATTTTGGCCGAAACCGAAACTAAGGCCGAAACTAGATTTTTTGGCCGAAACTGGCCGAAACCGAAACCGAAAGTTCGGTCGGTCACTATATTTTATCCACTGAATACGGTCACGCTCTACACCCGCTATCCCCAACCCGCGGCCCGCGGGCCGCATGCGGCCCGCCGGGATTTTATTTGTGGCCCGCGTTATGATAAACCATTTTAAAATTCCAATGAAATTCACGTCCACCGGCATAATAATATAAAGTCGTCGTGATAGTCGTGAATTATTTCCACTTTTAAATCGTTCATTTTGAAGAATATTATTTTTTAGCCCTAAAAATTTTTTGTTACGGCCCGCGACACCAAGACCAAAACATGTTTGTGGCCCGCGTGAAAAAAAGGTTGGGGACCACTGCTCTACACGAATGTAAGTATTTATTTATTTATTCGGTATAGTAACAGACAGCAAAGTAAGTAATACAGTTAACAAAAATATACAAAAAGAATTAACATTTTACCATGCAGTCCAATAAATACTACTTATACACAAAATTAAAAAAAATCAATAATAATAATAATAATATCAAATGTCAAGTAAGTACTCCAATTACAATAAAATATTCAAATAAGTCATTTAACAATAATTATTAGAATTATGATTGTCACAGTCACATATGTTTTAATACAGGTAGGTACTTAATATCATAAACTACAAAACACAAATAATAATAATAAATTCATTGCGATCCACCCACTAAATATTGTTGAAATAAACGACCCCCAAAGTGCAGTGCATTAAATGGAAGTTCATCGTTCATCGTACATCGGGTATTTCTGTTGATGGAGACTCTGTTAAAAATTTAACAAATTCTGGTCGAAACGAAAGTCTGTATTGTGCCAGTTCAAGCCGAGTCAAATAACTGCGGCTGGCGTAAGGCGTTTGTAACTTCAAATCTGGGCTAAAACCATCCGTACCAGCTGGGTAAAATAATGGGTAAGTAAATGGCTCAACTCGCTTATCAACATTACTTGTATAGACAATTTTTTTTTTTTGCGCTGGTGAACAATCATTTCATTTTCTGGAAAGCTTTGATCAGCACTTTGTGTAAAAACAGCACAAATCTCATTACACGCCGGTATATTGAACCTTCTGCGATCAGCTTGATCTGGAAGTCTAAATAAAAGCTTTACGTATGGTGGGGGCAACCCTTAGGCAGAAGTTAACCGATTCATTTCGTCCTCTACTTCTCGCATCATTATATATCCCTGTGCATAACGATTTTGCGCTCGAATGATAAACTCTAATAACTTCATCATTGAGGTAGTAATTCCAGAATTAAGTGGATGATTAATGCCCATTTTCACCAACCACACCTAAAATTTAGGTGTCCCTTAAGCCTGTTAAGTAACACGAAGTCAATGAGTGTTTGCTTTGAGGTTAGACTAAGAAAATATATTTAAAGATATAAGATTTATATTATTTGTGTCTTCTTAATGCACGTGTTCACTTAAAAATGCCAAAACGATCTTGGAAAAAAACGCTTATAAACAATCTAACTGCACGAAGCCGCAACTCGTCTCAAGAACACCTAGAAGAGCATCGGACTGATCAGGATTCTCAAACTTCTCACAGTGAAGACTCATTTCAAGGATACCGTCATGAAAATAATCAGGTTTCTGCTCGTCCCAGACGTGCTGCTAAAGTAAGATGCTTGCAAAATTTGACTGACATTACACGAGCAGACAGTTCTTATGATTGAGATGTTTCACGAGAGCGTGCGGCCCAACGTGTAGCTAATGAAAATAACGAACAACGAGAGCGACGTCTGCAAGATTTACGGCAGCGTGCGGCAGAGCATGTAGCTTCTGAAAATGACGAACAACGAGAGCGTCGTCTGCAAGATTTGCGGCAGCGTGCGGCACAACGTATAGCTAATGAAAATAACGAACAACGAGAGCGTCGTCTGCAAGATTTGTGGCAGCGTGCGGCACATCGTGTAGTTACTGAAAATGTCGAACAACGAGATCAACGTCTGCAAGATTTGCGGCAGCGTGCGGCATATCATGTAGCTACTGAAAATGACGAAAAACGAGATCAACGTCTGCAAGATTTGCGGCAGCGTGCGGCACATCGTGTAGTTACTGAAAATGTCGAACAACGAGATCAATGTCTGCAAGATTTGCGGCAGCGTGCGGCACATCGTGTAGTTACTGAAAATGTCGAACAACGAGATCAACGTCTGCAAAATTTGCGGCAGCGTGCGGCACATCGTGTAGCTAATAAAAATGAGGAACAACGAAAGCACCGATTAGAAGAACAAAGACGTCGAGACGGAAGACGACGTAGGGCTTTAGAACTTAATAATTGTTTGCCGACTTATAAATGTGCCGTTACTGCAGCTGTGCAATACCACGCCTTAGGACCATTTGAAATTTTGTGTATCCATTGTGGTGCATTGCATTTCGCTCAGGAACGCGTTTCTAATCGTATAAATAGAAATTCTTTTGGTGACTGTTGTTTGCATGGACGAATTGTAATGGAGCAACCAAAATTTTCAAATGAATTAGTACGTCTCTTTTTAAACCGTCACCCATATTCGGAAGAATTTCATAAAAAAATAAGAAAGATAAACGCATCTTTTGCTCTAGCATCCTTCAATGTAGAAGATGATAGAACAATAAATAGCCATGGAATTTATAGTTTTATTGTTTGCGGACAAGTATATCATAAAATGAATATGGCAGCACATCCGACCCAAAATGATGTTGGTGTCTTTGAACGGTCACAGTATGGACAACTATACTTTTTAGACCCTGATGAAGCCGTGAATGTAAGAGTTTATGCCCGTTTTCACCAACAACCCCTAAAATAAGGGGTCCCTTAAGCCAATATTCCAAGTTTTGTTCTTGATGAATTGACAACCCCGTAATTCTTAGGTGACGTTTATAACTACATAGTATAAAACAAAGTCGCTTTTTCTGTCCTCATGTCCCTTTGTTCCCTTTAATTGCGGTTTTCTTTAATAGATAGAGTGATTAAAGAGGAAGGTTTGTGATAAATATGTATATTAATTATGGGAGTTCGCTATTTTACAAGTAAAATATCAGACGGCCATTCTATAACAGATTTATTGTCAAGGCAACCGTCGTCGTCGCCACATTACGTCATAATTAGCTTTGTCCACACTGGGCATTTTTTTGTTCATCAAGGGCATGCGTTATAGCGCAGTCAACAGCGAACGTGAGGCATGCCCGTGACGCGCATTGAAATCGTAGCGCTCGCTATGACACTTTTCTTTCAACGCGGGTAGATTTTGACGCATTCAATTATTGAATATGCCAAACGAAAGTTGAATAAAAAGAAGATGACGAAAATTGAAGATGAAATTGCACAATGTGGACATAGCTATTGATCAGCTGAAGCGGCTATGACGTTATTCCATGTTTTTACATGAAGTAACAACGTATAAAATTTAGCCTGCAACTTTATTAAAACTATCGTATTTCCTTTCCTGGATCTTCATAAATATCCTCATAGAAAAGAAATCGGTTCAGTTTAAGTGTAAAGATAACAGACAGACAAATAGACAAATAGATAGATAAACATACGAATAGAATGGAAATCTTTCGTATTTATAATATCAGCAAGGATTCTACGTCATATATTTTATTTGTAGGCGAAGGAGCGTAAGCCATGGTACACATACGTGACAGTGGAGCCGCCAATGTTCCTCTACATGATGGCGTACATGATAACCAGCGTGATAGAACAGACATTCTACGTGTTTCAAGCCTGCCGGGTTAATCATGGGCAACCAGAGGACGTGTGCTACAATATACAAGACTACGAAGACATTAACAATGAAGTCCAGGTAAAGTTATTTTTCTGATTTCTACCTTCCAGTTCGGAAAGAGATGCCATTAAGCTAATAAGCCATTGATTCTTTTTAGAATATAATAAGAGACCTAAGGCCGTGTTCACACCAAACCGACTGTGAGCCGCCGAATGTGAGCGAACGTTACGCAGTTTATTGTATTTCCATACATATTCACTTTTCGTTCAACCTAACCGACAGTACGCCATTTACCCCAGTAGTTAGATTTTTTTAAAATTAATTATAGTCAGAATTTTTTCGCACCAGTGTTTAGAAGAGGTCACAAATAGCTTAAGGCCGTCCCACGAGCAAACGACCTTGGCCATACATTTGCCGCGTTGCCGAGATCTCACCAAAACCCTATTATTTTTACTTCTCTTAGTTCAAAATTGTCCTAAAAAAAATTAAAACGGGGAAAATGTAGTTTATGATATTGTCGATCTATTCGCGTGAGTTTCAAATAAAAGTAATTTGTAAATCCTAAGGAGATGCTGAACGTATGCTTGAATTTGAATAAATTAGTATTACTTTGGAAGCTGATATCATGAGTATAATAAACAAAAATAGAAAATTTTAAACGGGGAAAGGAATGTTGAGATACTGAAGATTATTGCTGTATTTTTATTATAACTTTGTAGCTTTCAGATTATGAGGCTTATTATAAGGCTTTAAATACGGTAAATTACGGAATCTCCGTAGGGAATGCCCTTAGTTTCAAAACTCGACCAAATCCGACGAGTGCGTTAGTCGCCATATTGGTTTGAAGATCTAATCTATTTTTAGCTATATCTCCTTTATTTTTTTTTAAGAGAGTGATAAGGATCAAATTTGTCGCAAATTTGATTCTCTACAACTTTAGTCCTTATAATTTTTATTGTAAAATCAAAATGTACGGAAATAACTGCAAAAACAAGTCAAAGTATAATTTCGACCTGTTCGACCTGTATCGCGACTATTGTCAAATACAGAAATAAACTTGTAGTTCATTAAATTAACCACAATTAAAATTAAGACTTCGCTGTCTGTCCGTCTGTCTGTCTCCAGGCTTCAAGAACGGTGATAGGTAGAGACTTGAAATTTTCAGATACTAATATGTATTTTGTTTTCCTCTATATAATTAATAACAAATACTAAATAAAAATTGATAATAATATCGAACAGATCATGGCGAAATTATATTTTGACTTGTCTTTTACAGTTATTTCCGTAAATATTGATTGTACGATAAAAATTATGAAGAATAAAGTTGTAGAACATTAAAATTTCAACAACTTTGGTTCTTATCATTTTTGTAAAAAAAAATAAAGAGATAATGGGCTATAGCAAAAAAAGGTTTGACCTTCGAACCAATATATAACGCACCAGTCGGATTTGGTCGAGCTTTTGGAATTCAGCTATTTATGACCCTTCATTTAAACATTGGCGTAAAAAATCTGACTACCGGATATACAACATATGCCCTATATGTTGTAGCTAACGCAACTGGGCTATATGGAATAGCATTTTAATATGTACTTACCTGATTATAGTCCGTGTTTTCAATAAAATTATTTTGATTAACTGACACGTGAATTAATAGAATTTAAATTGAAAGCGTCTGTAACGAATTTCGACGTATATCAAGTTGCAAACAATACACTAAATTTAGCTTCGCCGCTGTTCCCTGTATGCACAGATTCCTGGAAAAACCTCCACACTGGACCAGGAAAACTATAAATAGAACGTAAATGAATAAAAACTGTATATGAAAGGGGAAAATTTTCCAGCTAATTCATTTAGCTGGTTGACGTCAAAGCTTTATATGCAGTTGTGAATTAAAATATTATTAATAAGTCTGTAACTAGACAAGAAATACAAATGAAAAATTAAGAAAGCAGATAAAGTATACTAGGCTGTAGGTTTTGTCTCTGAACTTTTTCTAACATATTATATGTTTTTGACAAACCTACCTACTAATGTTTTCTTCTACTGTACAGTAGAGCATCCGAAGCTTAAAATATTTTGAAAAAGGCTCATTAGTAGTTAGTACTTGAGTAGTGTGTTTTCGCGGATTCTGGATCACGATTCTGGGTCCACCCCTCCCCCCCGCTCGCGGCTCGCAAACTTTCTCGATCACTTTTTGTCGGTTCGAGCGGCGACGTCGCCTAAAAAAAAAGAAAAGAGTTTGGTGTCAAAATAGGGGTTTTCGACCATGCCCGTTCGATATATGCGATCCGTTTCTGCGTATTTGCACTAGTTTCAAAGTTAGCTTTTGTGTTTAACCCTCATTATCTACTATCACCACGCTCCATTGTTCCTTCATAATTACAATCGCTACTTATTGCATTGTTATGCTCGCCTCGGTGTCCTATTGTTCGTAATGACTACCTGGGTTTATCGCTTACGTCACCTTAATTTCTTACAAGATTTTAAATAAATATGAATGATAATTAACTAACGAATTATTGCAAATTAAAAGTACCTAATAATTAATTATGTAGGTCACCCGATCATTCGATGGACTTCGTAAACATACGACGACGCGGTGCGCAAACTGAGTCTTTTAAATTTGAAATAAATATGAATGATAATTAATTAATGAATTATTGCAAATTAAAAGTACCTAATAATTAATTATGTAGGTCATCCGATCATTCGATGGACTTCGTAAACATAGGAGGCCCCGGCGCGCAAACTGAGTCTTTTTTAAAATAATATAATTAAAGCTAAGGTTAAAATAAAACTTTGGTTTACTTTCAAACAAATTATTTATTTCGTATTACATACCACAGTTCATAAAACAAGATTCAAACATTTTATTCAAAAATATATCATTTCTAAGTGTGTCACTACCAAATTCAGTCTGAAACTCTGACAATGACTTGTTATGAAACTTGTATAACAAGTACATTAAACAGTACTCTCCTCACACAGAAGTCCAATCATTTTGTAGCCTGATAGTATTATAACGCCATTTCCTAGCATTTCTATTCAAAAACATTTTGTGCATCCCCGTAGGGAAGCGACCATATGTATCAAAATATTCACCGATGCCATGTTTGTCTATGTGAATAGCTACCCTATATGTAGGAGTCGTTATATGCATTGGCAATCGATTCGCGGCATATACGCTATTTTTTAGACTTGGATGAATCTTTTTTAAGTATGATTTTAGTTGTAAAGTATCCATTATTCGTTAAAAAAAGACTTATTCATTCACTCTATCATATGATTCACACGCAAATGAAATAAATAAGGTAAGACAATCTTATTTAACATGCAATTGACTGGGGTTTTTATTAAAAATGAAAGCACAACTTTACAATAATCATTTATTTGCACATTAAAAACATATTACAGATTAAGAACTTAATAATACTTAGAAAGATAATACAATGTTTATTTCTTAGCTACTATAGTCAACGTTTACATTACGATTTTTATCTATTTCAATAACATTATCAAATTCTGCATAAACAACGCAATTTATCGTTTGAGTTAGAGCAGATTCAAAGCGAACTTCTAATCTAACACTACCATGTCTAATAAGATTCCAATGACCAGAAGAATTGGCTGATAAATCAGGTGTGAGATCAAATGCTAACAAACAATAACCTTTCGAACACTTATCGTGAGATATACCATTCCCTTCGTTAAGAAAATGTATTCCTGTTCCTGAGAATAATGTATGATAGGTTGCAGTAAAAATATTATTATCGAAAGATGGTTGTAAAGCTTTTGAAGGAATTTGCTGACCGTCAATATATAAACAAAAGGAATTCATTTTATAGTTCTCAAAATTGAACGGATTTTTAGACAAACAACCATTAAATGCTGAATTATTTACAAATCCAACTATACATCTCTTAGGTACTTGACCCAAAAATATATTGTCTAATGTCTTGCCCTGAACCCCTGACGATATCGTTAGAACTTTTACTTCGGCTCGAGTTATTGGATATTTTGCAGCTGTGGTGGCTAAAACTTTTTGATGGGCAAGTAAGACGGAAGGGTTAATTTTTGTCCTTCGAACAAGGAGAGTCGCATCTGTAATGTTTATTTTGTATTTAACGTCATCTGTTGGAGCCATGAGGTTAAACGATTCACGTGACCTAACCAATTTAATATTCATCTCAACACCATTAATTAAAAACTTTGATTGATTGAATATGTCACCATGGAGATGTCCTATCATTTCAACTTCCTTACTTTCTGAAACTAATTTTTGTCTTGTAGTAAAACCTGAATTTTTTTCATCGGTTGAATCCATTTTACCAGCAGCATCTTCATACCAAAGACTACAAGTCAAATGAGATTGTTTGGCGTCGGGTGAATAATTCAAAAGAGTTTCAATGTATGCTCGATAAACATATGTATTGTTTGGAGGTGAAACTAATTTTTGATTCAAATAAACATCGAGTTGACTAAAAATTGAATGAAGCCAATTGTTTACAGGTGCTACAACAGTTGAAGCTGCCAATTTTGAAGAATCTTCGTTTAACACTTTCGCTTTTAAATGAATGAGTGTATGGGATAAGTCTATATAGTCATCACCAGTTCCAGGAACTTGAAATTCTATGGGTCCATCGTCGGCTAAAGATGATATTGGTTTGTAGTGCACCCACATTCCACTTTCGATGCTTGTTTGTGTTGATGGTAAAGCAAATAAATCTAATTCAGACTTTATACATTCACAAGAGTGACTATGTAAGAAAGACATTGTTTTTAAATTTATGAAAATATATCTCCTTGATATTGACGAGTTAACTTTCTTTTCTTAACACCTCTTCCTTTAGCACTCGATGAAGGAATGACTGCTCCAAGACATTTTCTTTTAGTTATATAGCCTGTACCAGACATATTTAATTTATCAATTTTTTGATCTGCCCTTCTTTTCAAATTTGAACTAATTTCCTTAAGTCGTGATTTTACTGATTCATCCATGGGTCGCGCTTTCGCCATATCAGATAGGAATCCAACACCCGCACTCAAAGCTTCTTTTCCTATTGCTTTAGCACCACTCGAAAGCAAAGGTAGGACGGATCGAAACAAACCTCCCAAAAAGCTTCCAACACCATGACCACGTTGATAAGGAACTCCTTTATATATTACACCTATTCCAGAACCAGCTTGATGAGTATAATAATTTTCATATGGGCAATTTATAATATTATTGTGATGGTGCATTATAACTTATAACTTTCTGAAGTGCAGTTTAATACACGCTGTTCCAAACTGGAATGGTATCTTTTGACCAGTGCTTGATCTTATATCTATTTCAATTGTATCAAATTCTCTGCGCATGACTGGTAAGTAGTGAGGGGGAGAAAACACATGCATCTTATTTGCTCCATATATATATTTTGAAGGGTCTAGTGGTATAATTCTAAGTAAAGAGGTCATTACATCTCCAACAATCTGTGGTTCCACTATATCACAATAAACAAAGAGTTGTGATGGAAGTCCCAGATGTAAGTTTGCAGGGCGTTTTCCAAACGTTTTTTCTACCAAATTCCTACTAGGCTCAAATCCTAATTGAATGCCTAACTTAGGTGACAATGTTAAGGACTTCAATGAATCATCTGCGATTGTCACAGATACAAACTTAGATATTTCATCATAACGAAAGGTAACATTTTCTCTTATATTATTTAAAGCTTTTAAAATGTGATTAATATTATCATAGTTGGTTGCAGGAATGTGTTTTTTGTAGTGAACAATAGAAGGATATTTTTCATTAGGCATTATCATATTCTTAGAAATATAGACTATGTTTTCTTGTTCTTGAACAGTAAACATTGTACACGGATATTGAAATTCAACAACACCGACAACCCATTCTCCTTCTAATTTAATTGATTTTGGTAATTTTGTTGAAAACTTTGTTGTCATATTATCTGGAAAATATTGTATTGAACTGTTGCTCAGTAACGTTAGATGAAAACTTCCTTTCATTATATCTGTTTTAAATGAGATGCCAAAATCCAACTATTAAATTTATCAGGATAACCTTTCCACTTGACAAGCACTTGCCTTCTGCTGCCGGAATATCGAGAAGTTATTATTTTATCTATTTTGTAATCTGAAGTTGGACTAGGAGGTTTAATTTTTTGTAATTCTCGTTCATAAAAAGTACCTTCTATGTCTTCATTTTGCAAATCCCTCAAGGTGTATATGTCGCAGTCATCTGGTTTAATCTGCGATTCGATTGAATGACTAGCGTTTTCATTGAATGACTCCATTCAATTGAATGACTCGGCAGAACGTCGATTGAACAATCGTCATCCAACGTCCAACTAGTTCGCGCATTGTAACACAGCCCTTTGAAAAGAGCGGACATAAAATCAGTCAGGCTATTAAATAATTTAGTTCATTTTTTTCCACTGCGGCGCTAGTAGTCGCCAATACCAATATGACCTCAAACAACTTGCACAAAGAACACTGTGTTGATATTTTTTCCGATTGAGTTTTCTTAAAGTGCTTTATTGATTATAAAATAGTGTGACAAATGGATTTCACGATTATTACTCCGCCGCTGGCTACTCTTAAAGAAAAATTTGAAGCGAAACTGGTCGAATAGGTACGAACAACAAAATCAAGGTTACGAGTAGTAAGTATATTGTTGAAGTGAAAACTTCTTTAGCGGCGTTGAGCACTTTTGTGGGATGGGTAAAAACTGTAAAACTCGCGTCAGATTCTCGTGCTGATCGAAAAACCATATAAAAAGCGTAAGACGGTTGGAGAGTAGTATTTTGTGTCGAACTCGAACTCGAACTGGAACTCTAACTCTAACTCGAACTCGATTTGAAATTTGATCGAAACTTGATCGAAACTTGATCGAAACCTTAATCGAAACTTGATCGAAACTTGATCGAAACTTGATCGAAACTTGATCGAAACTTGATCGAAACAACTTGATTGACGATTTTTAAAAATCGATTTTCATAAAAAATGGGTTAAAAAAATGCACAACGTTAATAATCAAGTTTTCACTTCTGCCGGCACTCCCGGAGTGCAACCCGTTTTTTTTATAGTTAATTTTATTTCGTGATATTTAAGGGTTTGTGTTTTAGTGTTCTTGATTGCGTGAACACAATGATAATAAGTTATCATGGTGTTACTGTTTCAGGATCACAAAGAATCCTCAGGATGGGGCCAAACGAGCGTAATTTATTCTTTGATTCTTTGAAATCCTTGAATTGGTTCATACAAAATACAAATAGGCAGTATTGCAATTTGCACGTCTTAAAACTTAAAATACAATAGGTAGGTACCTATAGAATCATAATATTATATTATGGCCGTGTCCTCAATCGTTATTTAATATCACTAATTATTGTTATTCAAATAAGGTTGCAAACTCTTGGTCATCCTAAGCAAGCAATACAAAGTCGGCTATATCGCCTATATACCTACCATTCAACGTCTTCACTATAATGACGTTTAGTCAAGACGTTAAACGTTTCAGTCAACGTCTTGACTAGTTGTCCTTCAGTCATTCAATTGAATGGAGTCATTCAATGAATACGCTAGTCATTCAATAGAATCGCAGATTAAACCAGATGACTGCGACATATACAACCCATGGTGATCTTGGGATGACACTCGAAATAATAAAGATTTCATCGCTCCAGTTAGATTCATATCCCTTTTGGAATATATATTTTAACCTTAGCTTTAATTATATTGTTAAAAAAAAGACTCAGTTTGCGCGCCGGGGCCTCCTATGTTTACGAAGTCCATCGAATGATCGGGTGACCTACATAATTAATTATTAGGTACTTTTAATTTGCAATAATTCATTAGTTAATTATCATTCATATTTATTTCAAATTTAAAAGACTCAGTTTGCGCACCGCGTCGTCGTATGTTTACGAAGTCCATCGAATGATCGGGTGACCTACATAATTAATTATTAGGTACTTTTAATTTGCAATAATTCGTTAGTTAATTATCATTCATATTTATTTAAAATATTGTAAGAAATTAAGGTGACGTAAGCGATAAACCCAGATAGTCATTACGAACAATAGGACACCGAGGCGAGCATAACAATGCAATAAGTAGCGATTGTAATTATGAAGGAACAATGGAGCGTGGTGATAGTAGATAATGAGGGTTAAACACAAAAGCTAACTTTGAAACTAGTGCAAATACGCAGAAACGGATCGCATATATCGAACGGGCATGGTCGAAAACCCCTATTTTGACACCAAACTCTTTTTTTTTTTTTTAGGCGACGTCACCGCTCGAACCGACAAAAAATTATCGAGAAAGTTTGCGAGCCGCGAGCGGGGGGGAGGGGTGGACCCAGAATCGTGATCCAGAATCCGCGAAAACACACTACTTACTTGCCACCATCTTGGATTGGCAAGCCTACACTCTACAGTCACTGACGCTCTTATTCTATTCAATGTTTTAAGTACAATGCACATAACATTGTTATTTTATGGGCCATAATAATTATTATGTTATAGTATATAGAATTTATTTATATTCCTTCAGGCCACGTACTAATAATAAAGGTGAGATTATACTGCGACTCTTAACGACTCACGAATTACGACTAATATCTAGGTGGCCAATAAATGATTACTATTTTTAGGTAACCGTGTCAACGTTTCATCAATGGAATGGCATCGCTGCGAACATTATTCCTTTGTTACTGGCATTCTTCCTTGGTACCTACAGCGATAAACGTGGCAGAAAAGTATTACTTCTTGTCGGCTTACTGGGAAAACTGTACTTTTCTATCGTCATCACCCTTAATACAATGTTCCGTAAGCATCATTATGTGATAACTGATAACAAAACAATTTGTTTAGAAAAAGCTAAATTTCATGAGTCCAGAATTACAGGTTTGTACCCAACCTGCGATAATTTAAATTAGAGTAAGTAATTTTGTTAACAATAAATTGCGATATTAGTTTCCAGAAAGACAAAAAGGGTTATTGTATTGAATTTAGTGTAATTTTAGGTTTCTTTGCAGTTTGGCCGGTAGAATACATTATATACACTGCAACATTTCCGAGCGCTTTGACTGGTTCTGATCTGGCGATTTTCGCTGCTTGTTTCTCATACATAGCTGATGTGTCTTCGCTCAAGAACAGGACTCTCAGAGTTGGGATATTGGATGTTGTGTATTTGAGCGCTATGCCTTTTGGGGTTGCTTTAGGTAAGTCTAAGGTCCCTATACACAGTACACACGGCGACTTTTTGTAGCGAAGTTGTTGCACGTTTAGCAAGTGTGCGATAGCATCGCTACTAGCGCTTGTTAGTCGCATATTTATGCGCTACAGTAAAGATGCTAACGCACTACCATCACGCTCGTCGTACAGTGGAAAGTAATTCACAAAACGTCGCATAAGACATTCTGTAACAACTTTTGAATTGAAGATCATAGTTTTTTTTTATATTTCGAATGTTGTTACGTGATGCCCATGAACCTATTTATTAAATGGATTCATCCAATATCGACGCTGATAGTTTTGTCCTTGCTTCGGCTGCTTACGTTAAAGCTGCACCAATGACAACCAAACCAGAAAGCAATTATGGTGTAGAGCAAAATAAAACTTATAGCATAGGGTCATAAAGTGGCATTTTATTTGATTTTTTGTCGGTCGCGGTCACTTGCCGCGTTGATCGGACCGGTACCATTCTGCATTCTGTTTTGTTCCTGGCCCTGACACTCCTCTTTTTATGACTGACAATTCTATTTTGAGTCTGACAATCTATTGTTGATTCTGACAACATGTTCTATTTCAGGCAACGTCATATTCAATAAGCTGGTGGATAGATCTTTTACGTGGATGTTCATCATAAATACTACACTAATGGTAATTGCATCTTTATACAGTATCTTCTTTCTCAAATGGCAAACCAGGCCTGAGCAAAAAAGCCTTTTTGAGGCGGGGGTTAAAAATCCCATAACTGACTTTTTTGATCTCAGAAATATCGGTAAAACAATTGTGACCTTGACGAAAAAGAGAGCCAACAATCGAAGACTTATCTTGTGGTTCCTGCTGATCTCAATGGCGTTTTATACTTTCCAAAGAGGTATGCAATTTTTTTCTTAAGGGCTGATTTTTCAACCGTTACGTAAATAAAAATTATTATTATTTGAATGCCCGTCTCCGCATTGGGCCATGGATATCTATGATTGACACAGGGGCGTAGCTACCGGCTTATATTCAATGTAGAGTAGCCCCATAACTATTGAGAAATAAACCCTACACCCTGTTTTTTAATATTTATATTTGCTTGTTAGATTTATCTCTTTAGAGAAATGTTTGTGCTTTTTGAATTAGCAACATTATCCAATTTTCCAAGTAATATATCCGGTGGAGCTTCTAGTTAATTTTTAGTCTACCAAAAATTATTTTATCGCGGGAATCGTAACATTTTTCGTACTGGAAAAACTATCCTATGTCCTTTTCAGAGAGCAGACAGACACACTTTTTATAATACGTATGGGTTCAGCCCACTTAAACTTTATTACTCTGACTTCAGTCTCAAAATCAGCAGGCAGCAGGGCGGGAGCGGCGGCGGCGCTTGACAATGTATAGATTTATACGAAACGTCTTAATACGCCGCGCGCCGCGCCGCGCCGCTCGCCTCTAGACGGCTTATCCATATAAATCTATACATTGTCACGCGCCGTCGCCGCTCCCGCCCCGCTGCCCGCTGATTTCTAGAATGAAGCCTTACAGGTTTTTTATTTGTGAAGTGACTTTTTTAACGTGTAGCAACTTTGTAAAAGTTGTTAACACTGTGTTTTTTTTAAGTACTTACAATTTTAACGATACTTTATAAATGCTGTTTATTTGTCCCCTTTTTTAGATGAAAAACAAGTAATGTATCTGTACGCGTTGAAAGTGTTCAAATGGGATACTACAGACTTCAGCAATTTTAAGACTTTTGCTAGTACTTCATATGTCACTGTTATGTTATTTGGCATACCACTTATGACAAAAGTGCTGAAATGGAAGGATACGGTTAGTTGAAATATTATTTATACGACGAAGAGGTACAGCAATATAGTTAGCATCAATGCATTCATTATTGAAAGCGGGCCCCTAGACCTACAATAATATTGAACAATTTATTTGGCAATAAGATTGAAAGGCGAGTGCGTCCAATATTAATCCTAGACGGTCAATAAAATTATTGTACAAGACGTGATATTGCGCAATAAAATTGATCGTGTAGGGGCCCGCTAGGAAACTAGTAAAATTCATATTTCGAACTGTGAAGAGTTAACGTTTAAATTAGAGCGCTTACAGACGAACGGCACTTGTCGACGGGCGGTCGACAAGTGTACAAAAATCAATGAAAAAATACACAATCTGTCAATTCAGTACAAATTCGTCTTTAATGTTGATAGGGGTTCTGATTCTGAATCTTTGGAAAACATCATTGATTTTTTATCATTCAGCCGAGCAGTACAATATCATAAAAAAAAAAAACAAAAACAACACGAAAGTGTTAATTTTGTATTCTATTCTATACTTATTCAGTTTTGTTGTATTTTAGGTGATTCTCATGTTAGGTGCGAGTTCACATATAGCAGGCCACTTCACTTACACCCAGGCAACAGCCGGCACTACCATGTATATAGGAGCGACACTCGCAGCGCTGGGCCCTTGTGTGGCGCCCGTTATACGGTCCATGGCGTCCAAGGTGCTGGCTCCGAGCGAAAGAGGTGAGATTCCAGCTCTTTCTTCTTCTCTTCTCTGTAAAGCAGTGGTGTTATTTCGCTAACAGGCAGCAGACAGCTTTAAGAATGCTCTGGGAAACTGAAAAGTGTATTAATACTTCGATCGGAGGTTCTAGGAATTCCCATTGTATTCTTTTGTTCTCGCGATCACAGGTGCTCGCGCGGGGCCTGAAGGATTAATAACTACCAATTGAAAAAAATAAAAGAATGAAATTTTAGTGTCTAAACATACTATGCCGAAGTTACGCTCCGCCGCATCCGTCTGATACGGCACACTATAAATTACGCGAAGAGCCGAAAATACGCGGTGGAATACACGTACCTATAAGCGGCGGAATTTAGAATATTAGTAGGATCAAAAGTTTGTGGCAGTTGATATCAGATGGCAAAATGTAGTCATCATGATATTTCGGCGACAATTGAACCGAACTTCCGTCGCGTATAATGTGTTGCTATAAAAAACATTCCGGCGAATCGCTGCCGAACTTTACTCTCGACTCGGCTCGACGCAAGTTCGGCTCGCGACGGAATTTCGGCATAGTGTGACGTCCGTCGTGGACGGAAGTCCGTATTTTGTATGCGTTTGAAACGCGGCGTAAATGCGGCGGAATTTACGCCGGCGTAGTGTGTTTCATGATTTCAGATCAGATGGTGATCTGATTGATCCCTTTAAAGTTTGATCCATTGCGTAAACGGTAGCCATCCAGATGTAGTGGATTTCTTCAACTTTTACCTACTCATACAAATAATAAATGAAAACACCTTTTTTAAACACAAAAAATAAATTTAAGACAGTCAAATGCACGTCATATATTATCTAATCAACAAAATTAAAATATTCATAGAAGTCCAGGGAAGGTTTGTAAGATTAGAAACTATGGAAAAATTGCGAGTAACATGCTAATAACGACAACATATTTTCCCATACAAACAGTTCTTACCTGTCAAATATTATATTAATTGATGTTCGTCCCCGTCGGTTCGGTATTCTTGGCAAAATTACACGTACCTAGATCTACATTAAATAAGGGTTTTGAATCGTCAACATAATATATCCAAGATAGGCGAATTATCGCGTTTTTCGATATACTTTAGGATGTCTACAAGTCCCCTGTATAGGGTTCACCGTGAAAGTTGCAGCGCTGAAAGAGAACATTTTTTTAACTTTTGTAATGGACAAAATCATGATGCTGGGTGCTTGCCCATACAAATCACAAAAAAACTGCTCTTTCAGCGCTGCTACTTTCACTGTCAGCTCTATACAAGGGATACATACAGACCCCAAATTATTATTGGTAATTGGTGGCTTGGTTTTGTTACACCCTGTATCTAACATATAAAATAAAGCACTATAATGACACTTGACAAGGAAGACAAGACAAGACATGGAAGTAGACCAAAGAATCGAGAAGGCATGGAAAAGCTTTTGGTCTATGAAAGAACTAATGAAAGGGGACCTTCCACTTTGTCTAAAACGTAAACTTGTCGACATGTGCATCCTGCGTATCTTAACTTACGGTGCTAGTCTTGGTCTTTGACCGACTTACAGAAGTTCCAGCTCAGAGTTTGTCAAAGAGCTATAGAGTGCAGCATTTTAGGTGTCAAAGGGATTGAGCGTATACGAAACACCGCTCTGCGCTCCAAGACAAGAATAATGGATGTGGGTAGAAAAGCTGCTGGTCTAAAGTGGAGCTGGGCAGGGCACGTCGCCCGCATGCACCCGGACAGATGGGCGCGTCTAGTCGTGGCTGTAGGAGTGGCTACCGAAAGGTCGGCGAAACAGGGGCAGACCCAAGAAAAGGTGGCGCAACGAACTAGACGCTGTTGATAAAGGATAGAGACGTGTGGATGGAAAGAGGGGAGGCCTTTGCCCAGCAGTGGGACACAAACGGCAAATTAAGTATAATAATAAATAATAATAATAACAATGACACTTGCCAAATTTAATTTGACACAATTAAAATATTTTTTATCAAATGCCTACATTTTCTAACGTGTCTGCGATTATTGAAACTTACGTACTTATTTCGATATAGAACATGTAAAATTATAGTAGAAATTATGCGTTGTTACAACTATCGGTTCTGAAATACAAAATAATATGTATAGTTATGTATAGTGATACAAACTACAAAGTACACCGGCAGGTATCACGTAAAAATAGGCTGGGTATAAAAACAATGGTGTCGTACAGCGATCGATTGCAATCCTATTGTTTTGGCAGATACGTGATACGGAATTGCGATTTTGGAGCAATATTATCGCGCAATAATTGCTATCGCATTGCTCTCGCAAGATACGTGATACAGCTGCGGGTCATATGGATTCCACACAAGATTCAAAGAAAAGCACATTATAATATCTTGAAATATTATGTATAAAATTGAATTTTCAATTTTGTGAGTCTCGTCTATAGTCGAGAACGGCTACACTGATTTGATTACTGTTCGTAGAAGTCCAGGGAAGGTTTATAATAGGAGGTAGGTGATCTGAAGTTCACCGGGTCAGCTAGTAATGTCTAGTATATAAAATTCTCGTGTCACAGTGTTTGTGCGCGAACTCCTCCAAAACTGCTCAACCGATTTTAATGTTTGTATGTACATTCGTTGGGCCTGAGAATAGGTTTTTATCTACTTTTATATTGATACTTGAAATAATGTATATGGCCCAACAAAAATTCCGGAAACATTCCGGAGTTTTCACCTCTTGCTCCCATACAAAAAAAACACAATTTTGCTCTATAATAGTACGGAACTTTACTTACTCTGCATTAAAATGTACGGCATAATTTTTTCCTAATTTATTTATCTTAATACTAATTTAAGACAAAGGAAAAATGTAGAAAATTGCTTTATTTTATTAATCTATGAATATTTAAAATTTCAGATTTTGTATTTCTGTTTTTTTTTTTTTTAGAACAGTTTCTTTTGAACGGCAATACTCTATAACAATTGTATTTTACAATATCATATTAAAAATAAAGTCGCCGTACAGAATCAAATAATTTTACAGCTTAAAAAATCAAGTATACCATGTAATTAAGATTATTATTAAAATGGAAAATATTTTTTGACGGCATTATTTTTAATAGTACTTTTGAGTGCTAAAATAATGTTTGGAACCGAAGCCAGGTCGTCTGAAACAGTACGTTTCAGATGACCCCCCGGACCACGGAAAAAGAGAGTACCCTCGATTTTTTTCCATTGTCGCATTATTTTTGTACGGCGTTGCGGAATAATTGATTCGAAGCTGTATTTAAACGGTATGAAACTTATGCCGTATAGAATCAAATGACCAAATTTACCATGGAAATTGTCAGAAAATAAAATAAAAATACCGACTTAGTGGCGCATCATTTTTGTACGGCACTGCGGGCTTTCTTATTATTTTTCATGTGTCTATCGATGGTAAAAATGCCGTACAGAATCATATGACCAAAATGTACTCACCCTACATGCACTTTTGAATTCTCACCAGCACTCAGTTGGACAGCGTACAAGTGACGACATAGTGCTAAATCTTATTATTTTATGCTCTAATATCGTCCTATGTACGTCACCAGGTGGTTCATATGACCCATCCATTTTCGACATGGGCCTGTAGTCTATAAAGACAGTGACCAAATAAAAGATGACACATCTAATACAAAAATACACCCTGCACACCTTGAGGGCTAAGGGCGGACAGCGAATATATTTCAACCCCAAAAAGGTTACGGAGGGCTTAGAAAATCTGAGACAAACTATTTTGCTGACGTTCTTTCGGCTTTGACGATTCAATGATTTCGACAAAACTGCCTTATCAGTAAGTTCCGTCGTATTATATCTAGAAACAAGCAGCAAGGCGTTTTCAACAGAAGAAGGAGTGGAAGGGCTGTAGATGACTTTCCCAATATGTACAATGTGTCCCGACTTCAGTGTCAGATCCTTTAGTATTATGAAATATGACATTTTTTATCGATGAATATTGGCTCTTATTTTTTCACGGTAGCAAAAGGCATCATTTTTTAATTTATTTAATAGTTTATTGTACACAAAAACAATCAACAAGTTAAACATAAGAAGAAAAATGTCCAACGGGTACTGCTTATCTCTAAAGAAATTTCTTCCAGCAGTCCTAAGATAGCTGGGTTGGGTTCCATAAATAGGGGAATCAGAAACATTATGTCTGATGTTTCTGATCAAATTGTGCATGCACAGATGACCGGCGTAAGAAACACGCACAGGGCCCAATTTATTTGCTAAAAAAATCGGCCAAGTGCGAGTTGGACTCGCGCACGAAGGGTTCCGTACCACTATAGAGCAAAAATTCGAAAAAATGTGTTTTTTGTATGGAAGCCCCCCTTAATTATTAATTTTATTTAAATTTTATTATTAATTAATAAAGTGCAAATAAAACAGAGAATTCTGTGAATATTTCAGGTGGTTCTGTTGTCATCATTGATACCGAGCAAAAAATGTTAAAAAAATCACGTTTGTTGTATAGGAGCCCCCCTTAAATATTACTTTTATTTTGTTTTTAGTTTGTTGTTGTAGCGGCAACAGAAATACATAATCTGTGAGAATTTCAACTCTCTAGCTATTACCGTTCTTGAGTTACAGCCTGGTGACAGACAGACACCGAAGTCTTAGTAATAGGGTCCCGTTTTTACCCTTTGGGTACGGAACCCTAAAAAGTGAGAAAAAAAATAATCTTTTAAAATGAAGTTTACAATGCTGTAACTGAAAATTATAGTATATCAACACACATACATAACTGCTGTAAGTTATAAAATAATTTAGAAGTAGCCTTGCAAGCAGCCATCCTACTCCCAAGATGTGCCATCGTTTATGAAATCATTGCCCTTATAAAAACATTTGTGTGCTTTGGCACACACGTTCTTTGACTACTTTTTAAATTTATTAATGGAAAGATTTTGAACGTTTTCTGGGATTTTATTGTAAAGGCGTATACATTGACATTTAAAAGATTTACTATCTTTACTAAGTCTAAAATAAAAAAAATTAAGTATAAAGTCGAAGATGAATAAAATAAAGTATAAAGTCGAAGATAATAATACAATGACGAGTTTAGGGTAGTAATGGAGCTGCCTAGGTTTTGTAATGCATCTGGCATGTTTGCGGAGGCGCGCGTTGATGATTTTTACGCAATCATCTGAAAAGGGTGAGCTTTCTTGAACAGGATCCAGGCTAGTCCCAATGCTATCCCAGCTCGTTTGCATTTAGGTAGGACTCCCCACTGCTGAGGCAATGGACGAGTCTACATGCATCTTTAGCTAGATGGAATATACTTAGTCTGGCCAGAATGTTCGTACGAAAAAGGTGGTTAAAGCAGTAAGGGGAAGAATTCGAAGAAATCCGGTTCGTCAGCAAAAGTTTTATCACGTGAAATGAAGGGCACCTAGAACCATGTCGCGTATTTGAAAAGATGACTTAAGGACTTTCGGCCTATAAGAGACGTAATGGTAATTTCTTAACTGATAATTTAAAAAAGAATAGAATAGTATAATCAAAACAACTACTGAAGCGGTACGCAAAGGGAGGTAACAGAAAAATCTTGTTGTCAATAATTGAGCAATATTTTAACAAACAAAATTACCTTATTTATGCTCGAAGCTCTAAGAAATTCTCGATCGGTGGACAGAGTGCAACGTGGGCACTATCCGATGTCAGTGATGGTTTGGTCATTGGTGGGGTATCAGCTATGAAGGAGTGACTGAGCCATACTTTTGTGAAAAAGGTATCAAAACATCAGCACAAGTGTATCAAGATACCATTCTTGAGAAGGTAGTGAAGCCCCTTAACAACACCATGTTAATAACCAAGAATGGTCCTTCTAACAAGATATTCATAATCATCCGGGTAATAAAGATCCGTCCACGCTGTCTTGGTTGGGAACGAACGTTTCGGACTTCATCAGAGCTGAGGACTGGCCGTAGTCTAGTCCCGATCTTGACCTGCTCGATTATGATTTGTGGTCAGTTTTAGAGACTATTGGCTTGCTCTAAACGCCATGATAATTTGGACTATTGTTTAAACAATCCATACGACTGGCAGTGAAGAATTTTCACATGGAAAGAGTGCGTGCTTCTATATTTTATAGCTGCTAAACTAATACAGTAAAAGTAATAAAATTTATTTGTAATAGATAAAAAAATCTTTGACCCAGTATTTATGGAAAGACGAGGTATTGTAAATATTACTAAACTAACATATTATATTATAAATTGTAACTGACTGAATTGCGCACCCTTATGGATGTACAAAAGGGTCAGCAATATTATTATTAAGTACTAATAAGTCGCTAGCATCAACTGGTTTTTAATATAATTCAAATAAAATCTGAAATAATCATTGATGCAAAAATATTAAATAATCGGGCAAGTGCGAGTCGGACTCGCTCACGAAGGGTTCCGTACCACTACTGAGCAAAAATAGGCTAAAAATTGTATTTTTTGTATGGGAGCCCCCCTTAATTATTTAATTTATTTAAATTTTATTATTAATTATTAAAGTACAAATACAATAAAATATTTTGTGAACATTTCAATTGCCTATGTGCTGCCGTTATTGATTAAGACCAAAAAATAGCAAAAAAATCACGTTTGTTGTATGGGAGCCCCCCTTAGATATTTAATTTATTTTGTTTTTAGTATTTGTTGTCATAGCGGCAACAAATATACATAATCTGTGAAAATTTCAGAAGTCTGGCTATAGTGGTTCTTGAGTTACAGCCTGGTGACAGACAGACGGACAGACATCGAAGTCTTAGTAATGGGGTACCGTTTTTACCCTTTGGGTACGGAACCCTAAAAACGTAATAATATTAAAAATTACGTAAAAATATTAAATTAAGAAAGAAGGGTAATTTAGTACAGAGAGACCTGTTTTTATCCTTAGAACGCTCTCAGACGCTTTTATTCAATCAAACGTTTTTTCCCAGGTGTGGTGTACGCCTTTCTATCAGTGAATCAGACCGCCGTAGCTATGTGCTCTTCCCTAATCTACATGCAGATATACAAGGCGACCATAGACACAGACTATATCACTGCCATTTTCTTCTTCACTATAGCGACCCAGGGTGTTGTCTTTTTGCTGTCAATGTAAGTTAAGAACGTGGTAAGAACTTTCAGGGCCTTTGCTTCGTTAAGCAAGCGCCCGGCGCGGATGCCCGACGCGCTCGTTCGCGCCTTGCGCCGCATGCGACGGCTGATCCGCCTCACGCAGCATTGCTATATAGAGCAACATGAACCAAGCCCGACGCCCGCTTAACGCAGCGAAGGCCCTAAAGCCCTAAACATATTGCGAACTAGACTGTCTTACATCTTTAAATAGTTTAAGGATATAAATCTAGTCCACATGTTCAATCATTTCTCATATCTTTAAAAGGAATATAATTTCGAGAATAGTGTCATTCGTTACGTAAATCAATATAGAACGTTTATGGAACCATATGAGAAGAAAATGAAAAATATACATGCAAAAAAATATAGTCAATTATTATGATTTAACCTCAAGTCAAAATCGTGTTTCTCGATAATGAGCACCATATAAAATATCAAAAACAGCTGCATACGGCCAGCGTATTACACTCCTACTGAATGTCATATCGAGCTGAGTTCTGACTAGGTAGTTATATTAATCCGGAAGGGTTAGGTAGGGGAGGTAGTGCTAGCGTTTGCTAAGTCATTTCATACCGACCAAATTTTTGTCCAGCGGTAGCTTAATATTTATTAATCAATATAATCAGCGTCAGTCGCCGCACCCGTGGTGGAATGATAACTGAGAGTATTTCAAAGTTGTAAAAAAATAGTTGCGAAAAGTGATTTTATACCGAATGAAACTTTGATGGATGATTATTGAGGTCATGTTTAACCAAAAAATCACCGTCAGCCGTATTGCAGACGAGGGATTCAACGTCAGTCGCGTTACTGAACATGTAAAAAAATTTTGAATATAAAGTCATTTTATACCGTACAAAATTTATACAGGTGAATGTTTCTACTTTATAAATAATAAAGAAAACCGTCAGTCGCTTATACGATGGTGGAAAAACCGTCAGCCAGCGATATAAGTTATGACCAATATAGCCCTACTCGCGCTCAATGTATCCTAGGGCGTCGCGTAGACGACATTTCCACCTGCAAACATTCAGCTGACGGCGATTTTCGTTTGAATTAACCATAAAATTATCTCACATAGCAATTTTAAGTAATTGATTCGATAGTCAATATTTGTGAAGAATTCTATACATTTTACTTTAAAAGCGCCATGTGTTGTTATATACTAAAACTAAATTAACACCTACCGAACCTAAACGTGTATAATCTAGATATGAACCTTTATTGGGTGCGAATTGGGATCTTTTTAATGTCAATTCAATACGATTCCCAACAACAACTTTGAGATGCTCTCAATTTTTATTCCACCCATTATGAAGTGGCTGACGATCAAAGCTGTTATGTATTAGTGGAATACTATTATTGTAACGATTTTCGCTCGGTATGAAATGACTTTTTAAACTGAGCGCAACCTCCCCTACTATAAGGGTTCTATTAAATCCGAAACAATGCTTCTGACTAAAAATAACAAATGAATTGCTAGCTATGAACGAAAGCGGCCCTATTAGCTGCACAAAACAGTGTACAAATCACAGTATAGCAATATCCCTGAGGTACAAATAGACGTGGGTGCCACAGGCCACTACATTATTATTACAAATTGAATGGAAGAATTCTCGTAATGTACTTTATTCATTAGAA
Organism: Polyommatus iphigenia; assembly: GCA_963422495.1. Lineage (NCBI taxonomy): Eukaryota > Metazoa > Arthropoda > Insecta > Lepidoptera > Lycaenidae > Polyommatus > Polyommatus iphigenia. Next base: position 18,097,116 of record OY730178.1, on the reverse strand, counting down.
ATTATGGTACGTGTGAACTAAACTATTTGTAACATAGTGTTAAAGGACTTGGAATCTAATGTCAACAACAATTGCACTCCAAAAATAAGACACCCAATAGGTCAAAGGGAATATATTATATTTTCTCCTATTCTTATACGTTTTTGGCTTTAATCCTTTGTGAAACAAATAAGCATAGTGAGCATCTTAATGTATGTATTTAATATTTTTCATTAATTTTGCCTCGAAACTTTTACTTTAGTATATGTTATTTAAATTTATATTTTCATAAAAATACGTCTCAAAATTTATTTACCGTGAAAATGGCTGAAACTTGTAAAATGTTATCATGCGTGATTTTCGAATTTTGTATCTCGACGTATCTGACAGCTTCTCACATTTCCAATACAAAATTGAATGTTGTATGCGAGAGAGTGTTTCAATAATTCTTGTTTACTAGAGTCCACTCCCGCAAAGTTTACAATGAAGCATTAAGCGAAATAATCAATAAATAATTTACCAACCAGAATAAAATTAGGAATTTATCGCCATAAGAACCCAATCCCTAGCAATTCTTGGATCGTTTCGACTTTCGACATTATATAGAAGCAACTTTCCTGTTTGAACAAAAATATACCTTTCATACAAAAGCCCTTAAAGAACCAACAGCAGAACTTTTGCATGAAACTGCTAAATTTCAATAATAATATAGTCTCGAAACGGAATAAATAATCGTCCTGTGTGTTATAGCTTCAATTATTTTTTAGGTCCATGGAGTTAATGCTGAAAGGCAAAAATTTGGAGGCTCCGGCCGAGGAAGTGATTAATAAGTAACAGTAAGCATATTATTACAATTAAAGCTAAAAAAGTATACTCTGTTGCAATTTACTTTTATCTAAATGCTTAGTAACGATGCGATGGTTAAAATTTTACCGATGAAACACTCACGTATAGAATTACAACTTTTTTTACTTTCGAAATGTATGTTTTAATTAATTTTGGTGAAAATATAAACAAATTAAAACTCGATCAGATTGTGGGTTCTGTAATGTAAATAATAAGTGACAATATAGTGATAGTGTTATAACTAATAAGTGACAAATTGGAAGAAACAACCGTATAAGCTTTTGATATTTACTTAAATCAAAAGGAATTGAAACAGAGTAGAACTTTTGATTTATCATTTGTAAAATGTTCAAAACGACGGGTCATACGTATACAGTACTAACTGTCCCGGCAACCGTTGTTTTGCCATTTAAGGTATATTTTCTACTTCATCAGTTGATACAAAATCTTACCCCCTCTTTTGTCCCCTAAGAGGGGTGGGGGGACAAATTTTATACACCAGATGTTAAGTTGAAAAACACAGTTAAAAATATGAAGTAAGTCCATTAAAGGAAAAAGTTTGATACAAAATCTGACCCCCTGTTTGGTCCCCTTAGAGGGGGGGGGGGGGATTTTTATACACCAGATGTTAAGTTGGAAGAAGACAAATATATTTGAGAAAACCGCATTCAAATCGGATCAGTAGTTTTCGTGTGATGATGGAACAAAAATACAGACAGACAGACAGACAAAAAACTAACCACATTTTTGGGTTCTATAGCGATGTAGTGACACGCCCGCTTATCATTTTTGAATATCTTTAATGTACAGAACTTTCATTCCTACAGTTTTATTATATAATATATAGATACGCTATACAAGTCCATTTGTAATATTTTATGAAATTTTTCTTAAATTAGACAATAGAATCCGCTCTTCTGCACATTAATAATATGATTGCGAGTTGTAATATACGTAGGGCCCGTCGATAATTAATGTAAGTTAAAATATATAGGCATATTAATATATAAAAAAATATAATACATTAATAATAATATATTTTTAATAGAAATTATTATACACGATAAATGGTTGTCATGAAATTACCTCGAAATATTTGAGAAATGATATTAATATGATGCACATCTAGCGTCTGTTATTTATGTTTAAACTTAATATTCTAAGACATCGTTAAGCAAAGGCTGTGATTGTTTTTCTATTGAAAATCGATAAAAACAATTATTCATAATAATATTATTATACATAGGTACAAGTACGTATATATAACATGGAGTAGGTACGGTCGGAATATCTTCGGATCAGTACCCCGATTCCGCTATTTTTAATACAGCTTCGATTAAAGGCTCCTACGCAAACTGCGATCGCTCTCTGTCGTGGCAGCACAGAGCCCCTAGCCGAGACATTTTCTGTATCGCTTTTTTATAGAATCACCGATCAACATGATATTACGCGAGTCGAACGTCAACTTTATAATTATTATCAAACGCTTAGGTCAATTCCATACATTTTTTAAATGTGCATAATTAAAAAAAAGTCGATCCAACATAAAACCAGTTGTATTTGAAGAGTCTTGGTGAATGTTCCGAAATTAGTTACTTAAACTCTTAACGAATATGAAAATACTAAGGTAAATGACTAGTAGATTGGACAGTACCAGTCATTGGAAAGAGCACAAAAACACAATATTTATTAATGTTGCTTTAAAAGTTTCCTGTTTTTAAAGTAAAAGAACGCCTGTTTTTTAAGAAAAACAGACAGTTTTTAAAGCAACATTAATAAATATGGTGTTTTTGTGCTTTTTCCAATGACTAGTACTGTCAAATCTACTAGTCATTTACCTATGTTGCTGTTTTGGTAAGATCCGTATTGAATCGAAGCTGTTTAATATCTGTGTACTGATCGATGATGCGTAGTTACAGCATGCGCTGGTTATCCAGTACCTTTCAAGAACCTTTAAAACCCTTGCTGGCCTTCAGGAAGATACTTTTTGATTTCCTACAATTTATTTTTTACTATGCTTCCGTCTACTAGCCTGCATAATTAGAATAAATTTAATGACCACGGAGAAGTTAAAGTAAGAACCTAAACGAGTTCAAACTAAGTACATTATCATTTTTATTTTGTTGTTGTGACTATACTTAAAGCGACCAAATAATCGGGTTTTCATATTATGTTAATAATTTTAAGTTTTGATTTAATATGATACATTATTTCTGTTATATGTTTGTAGTGGTGCGCCGAAAATTCAGTCAGCAATAGGTTGTTTTTAAGTATTATTTTATTAAAATTAGTTTAAACTTTATTGACATAATATTTTAATTTAAGTAACTCCACTAGTTATCGAAATAAAATGTAACTCGCTCGATATAGACATAATATTAAGTGAGACCATAAATCTACATTAAATGTAGAAAAAAATAGAATAATTATACACACAAAGTCTATGGATAAATGTATTTTATGAAATATCTTAATAGACTTTTAAGATATTCCATAAAAAAACGTATAGCCCTAGACTTTGTCGATGTGGGTATAAGAAAAATAAATTATAATAAAAAATATTTGGCTGTGTTGTTATGAAATTTTTAATTATGTTATTTTGTCACAAATAACATGCGCAAGAATTCTTAGTAGTACTTATAATTGAAGAACTAGATATATTGTATTCCACTACTTGGTTAATAATAATATAATTAGCTGTTTAGTTGGCTACGTCCTATTTGCTCACTTAAAACTTTCCAAATACCTTAACCCTACAAAATTATTACCTACTATAACATTGTTGAAGACTTTGCTATCTAAATAAATAAAAAATCAAGTCGCGATCGTACGGTACAGTCACGTTGCAGGCTCACTCTAATAATTATCCCAAGTTTAAAACTGTACACTGTACAGTTTAATACGGTTGAAGAGAAGAGGACAATGAGGAAACGGGACGTAACCGTTAAATTGAGGAGATCTACATATTACAGATTACAGGCTTGGCCTATTTTAGACTCCAGATCTCCCACAAGTTGTAAAAATATGTTTAAACATATTATTGTTACTTGTGGGATTAGTTCTTAATTAAATTACTACTACCACCTTAATACTTTAGTTAATCTTAGGTATATCATAATATTTATTTTAATATTATTAATACATAATATTATATTGTTACTGTGTGAAAATATACAATTTGATCATAATGTGAATTTTTTACTTATTTGCTACTAGACCTTACTAGACAACTAAATTTTGTCATTCCACTCGCCGCTTGCCCTAAATGCTTCCATCCTGCAATATTATGTTCACATACAAGAAAGCAGTAGTAAACAACTTTATGCTGCAAAAATTGCACCTAACTTCGCTACGTCGGATTGTATTGATTGAACGGCATCAATCTACGAATCATAAAAACTAAGGAAGAGTAACTCCGTCAAAAAACATGGTCCAAAATACTTGTCAAAAAAGTGTACCTAAAGGTACCATTCGGATCTGTGAGGCAAGCGTATAGCGTCACGCGTAAGCGACCGGTCGCTTGCTGCGGAGCAGCAAATAGCTTACCAATGTCCGCGACCGCGTAGCCGCGACCGACAAAAATTTAATTAAAATGATACTTTATTAACATGATTATAGCTATCATTTTTGTCTAAGTCACTAAGTAGTATTACAATAACCACGTGGCCAGCGTCGCTTGCCGCAGAGACCCGCGGCATGCAAGTGCGCCGCGTAAATAAGTACATTTGAACAAAATGCAACATTATTAACTACGTAACTAGGTAGCATTTCAAACTATGTTGCGATTTTGCTTTTTTTTTTGCTTTTTTCCACCATAACTACGAGTGTAAACAAAACAATAATTGTGAATTATTTTACAATATTATGGCAGGGAATTTAGTATTAAGGGAAGAAATGATCCAAAAACTTTTGGCAGATGAAGAGGATGACGAAATTATTTTGTATTTTTTATCATTTCCGGAAAAGAGGAGAAAGGTTGACCCTATTTTTACGTCGCGGGTCGAAGAGGGATGCTACATTATACTCATTGCACGTCACTTAATGTGTAATGAGGAAAAATTTAGAATGTATTGCAGATTAAGCCACGAGCAATTTTATTTTGTTCTAAGTTTAATAGATAACGACATTAAACCAAAAAGAAAAGGCACATCAATCATTAGCAGTTCCGAAAAGCTTTTTATTTGTTTAAGGTATGTACTCGTACATAAAATTGTAACATTGAGAGTTTAAATTTGAACTATCCTGAATTGGACTCGAGTTTCTTAGGTAAGGGACTCCTAAGGATTGGGATTCTTGGGAATTGATCATGCCCGACTGTTCTAAAAGTCTAGGGGAAGATAGGCTTTCACACACAAATTGTGCATTTCTGTTGCGCAGTGCGCTACAGCAACAACAAACGTCGGCCGATTTTATTGCCATTTGCGTAGGGAACCCCGAGTAAGGAAGCAAATTAACACAATATACACATATAAAATACTAGCTGTTGCCCGTGACTCCGTCCGCCGTGGACTTCAGTTTCGCATGGTGTTTCCCGTTTCCGTGGCAATGCCGGGAATCAGCATAAAATGAAGCCTACATTACTGCAAATTTTCCTCAGAATCCATCTAATAAACACAATTCCCAAAGCTTTGTATAACCTTTGACCTGTCCCCCGTTACCCCCCTTCCAACCCCCTTTTCCAGTTAAAAAGTAGATTATGTCCTTTCTCAGGCTCTAGACTATCTGTGTACAAAATTTCATTACAATCGGCTCAGTTGTTTTGGCGTGAAAGCGTGACAGACAGACAGACAGATACTTTCGCATTTTATAATATTAGTATGGAAGTATAGATTACTATGAGAGAAGTAGCTGTTATAATAATATTATAGTTCATACCTACATACTTTGATACCTCCATGTCTTATATTTTATACGAAAAATTTTATTTTCGGTTTCGATATGATTAATAACCTATCGGCAGGCCTGTCCCACTCGCGCGAATAGGCATCGAACTGTATGTACCACCCGCTGGTGGCAAATCAGTAGGGACTCACAAGCGAGCAGTGACGCACGCGCACGAGTTGTTCGTTGCATACCTGCGTATTGCGTAACTTATCCACTCGACAGTGGCATGCAAAATGGCAGATTTGTCATGTCTGTGGCGCCCTGAAGGGGTTTCGCCACATACCAACGTTTCTACAACACCAGCATACACTAAAACTGCAATTTCTTGTTCCTTGGTCTTGCAGGAGCCCATAAAAGGATCTAAATCATTTTTAAATTAAATTTTCTACCCTGAAAATAGTACTTTTATAATATATTTGTCAGTAATAATGTTATACAGCTGGTATAATTACTGGGTACCAAAATGTTCAGTAGATTTTGGGTCATATTTTAATAATAAACCACTATTTAGCGAGCTAAGAGTATTTATTTATAACTTTATAGTACTATTTACAAAATAATATCACTTAAGTCATGACTCTCATACAAATATTTTATAAAATCAACTATTTAAGTACAGGACAAAAATGGAGGCTGCCTCTCAAACAGCTTCAAGTAGGCTGTGTATTACATGATATCTTAAAGTCATTTCATACTCTAGGCATTACAATATTATATAAACAATAAATTAAGGTTATTATCTGGGTGGTACAAGAGTATCAATATTGTAGGTTCAGTAAATGATATGTAGGACTTTACACAAAAAGATATCTCTTTTGTTCATGAAAAATCCTACCTTGATACTAATGTAATTTACGAAATAAGTAGTAACTTTTATCCACAGAAGTTTGATTTTCTTATAATTATAATAAACAAAGTACAAAATAAAATCCTCCAAATTACATGAATTAAAGGAAAACTGAGTAGAAACATGAAGACAACTTCAACAACAAACAAACAAACAAACAAACAACAACAACAAAAAACAAGAAAACTTGCAAAAATGCGAAAATTTTCTTAAGTGAGTGTAAGATTAGTATGGATAAGACCTTTTTCATCTAGTACTTGGATGCATTGTGCAAGCGTTTGTAACCCAAAATCAATGCCTCTTTTATTGCACAGCCAACTACTTCTATTTCAGTCACAAATATCACGCACGCGGGAGAGCCATGCTTCGGCACGAATGGGCCGGCTCGACCGGAGAAATACCACGTTCTCACAGAAAACCGCCGTGAAACAGCGCTTGCGCTGTGTTTCGTCGAGTGAGTGAGTTTACCGGAGGCCCAATCAAAAATAAAAAAAAATCCTGTATATTTCATAAAAAAATATTTATTAATTCTTCGTAATATTCCATATATATATATATATATATATATATATATATATATATATATATATATATATATATATATATATATTATATTTTTATATATATTATACTTTTTGATTAAATATATATATATATATATTTAATCAAAAAGTAATAAATAAATTTCGACTCGCACTTGTCCGTTTATTTTTAAGTCTCTTTGTCTCAATGCCTCCTTTCTTGTAATCCAACAACAAAATGATTCCGGCTATTCCATGTTATGCGAACATTCTAATATCGGCCATTAAAACTCAGAGGAGCCGTCTGTGGGGCGATACGGGTTGTCACCTGTCTGTGACGAAACCCTTTCGGGGCTCTAATCGGACGGTACTAGTTTTCGTCATTATTTATAAAATATAGTGGTAGAGTTTAGTTAAACGAAACTACGTTAAATTATCATTACAGTAAAGTAATATGAACTGCATAAATATGTTATTTAATGTTCGAAAAGCCAAAATCATTGTGCGAGTAAGGGCCAGGCACGGGTTAGATTGCCGTTTTAACTCTTTTTGTTGTTCTACTTAGAACAACGAGTTGAACAACGAGTCCATCCCATTCTACCAGCTAAACGGTTGCTTCTGTAAATGTGAAAAAAATCACGGGAGTAGGAAATATGCTGAATTTAAAAGGATTTGCTTCTGTTAATGTGAAAAAATTTACGGGAGTAGGAAATATGCTGAATTTAAAAGGAAAACTATCACGGCTAAGAAGACTTAATAAGTTATTTTTTTAGTAATAGTCGGTCACCCAAACAAAATGTATTCGGAAAAGTAACTATATAAAGGATTTTTTCGATAAGATTCCTTTGAATGCTACTAATATGATGTTGTTACTTGTTAGTAGTGTAAAATACGTTTTATAAATGTAAATTCATTGACCGTACAAAAATGATCGAAAACTAGTGTTACAACGGAATATTGTGCGTGGCCCGATACGCACTTGGCCAGTTTTCTGAAGGATTTCAAACATAATATTATATTATGTACTACCAAAAAGCTGGTACAGAAACTGAGGAAAATGGACTCGCGGAATGGCAAGTAATATCCATAGATTACAATAGCCGTTTTAATACAATAATTAAACGTTCCATTGCGTGAATTCGCTAGAACGGCGAATTCGCTCAAATTCGCTCGAATGGCGAATTCGCTGGAACGGCAAATTCGCTCGAACGGCGAATTCGCTCAAATTCGCTCGAACGGCGAATTCGCTCGAACGGCGAATTCGAGCGAATTCACTCGAACGGCGAATTCGCTCAAATTCGCTCGAACGGCGAATTCGCTCGAATTCGCTCGAACGGCGAATTCGTTCGAACGGCGAATTCGCTCAAATTCGCTCGAACGGCGAATTCGCTGGAACGGCGAATTCGCTCGAACGGCGAATTCGCTCGAACGGCGAATTCGCTCAAATTCGCTCGAACGGTGAATTCGCTCGAACGGCGAATTCGCTCGAACGGCGAATTCGCTCAAATTCGCTCGAACGGCGAATTCGCTGGAACGGCTAATTCGCTCGAACGACGAATCGAACGACAAATCGAACTTTTCGTCAATTTCGTCGATTTTCTTCTTTGTTTACGTTTCGATGCAGCCACAGTGTAATGAAACAACAAAATAGCCATGGCGGGATATATATATAAAGGCAACTGTTTTACAAAATAAAGTATTACTCATATGCATTATCATATGGTAAAGTGCGTAATCAGGGTTACTATTAGTTTGAAATAAAAAGTCTATTTTCTTAAAATTGGTCGATTGGCCATTCAAGCACTAGGGCGGCGATAAGTTTATGCTAAGAGCGGGCTGCCAAATTTTGCTCTTTTCTAATAAGTATTACGATCCCGGAAGACGATTGACTCAAATGAAATTGAGATTTATTTAATCATTGTATATTTATCTGATATTTGGCTAACGGAAAATACGATTCACTTATTTTGACTCGATAGTTATATTTTTCGAAATTATGAATATTTCTGGGCTTTTCAACAAATACATGTTACACTTATTGAGTTACTATCATTAAATAACTTGCACTACTACAGTCACTTTATAAAATAATAGCTAAAGGAAATATTAGTATTGTATTTAATTTTTAAGTACCTAATCATCAAAAGCATTTTTGGGACTTACGACCTTTACTTTCGTGCTATAATGCAGAAATCGTTGTCACGCGATATATATTATATTATGTATAAGCATTAGTTTTTCTGGGAATATCAGATGATTACTATTTGAAGTTCTATAGATAATATTGTGTTAGTTTTTCTGGAAATACCAGATGATCACAGATCTATATGTAGATACAAAATAAAATTAAAATCGGCTGAAGTGGAAGTTCCATATTTACTAGTAGCTTTAAAAGTAAAATGCAGACCAATTATTGTTACAACTTCCAGAGGTCTGTAATGTTTATTGTTTATTATTTCTAATTTTTTATCACCAGCGACATTTGATAAAGTATCTAAGATTTACTTAACTTTATTGTGTATTATGTTAGAAAAGTTACTTTTTGTATCACTGCAATCGTTAAAGGTCTTGTGTGAGAAGTTATTATTATAGGCTTATTTTTTCAGTTTCTTCAGTTCATGCGTACTATTCGAAACCTCATTTGTTTACAAAAATAACTAAGTTATACAAACACTTTAAGTAGGTACTCGTAATATAAGACCGGTTTCAATAATTAAGATACGGTACCTATCGAATCTAAGTACGCGTTACTAGTTACACGCGAATTTATGATAATTAAATCTACGTCATAGTACTAAGACATAATATCTTAGATTATTTCGAGTTAAATAAAATGTAGTTAATTAAATATAAAGATTATAATATTATTTTTAAAAAGAGACAACCCTGATTTCTTCAGAAAAGGTACGAGTTATGCGATAGAAAGAGAGCAGAGATGTAGGCAAATATAATTGTAGGCACCTAGCACTGCGCGGTCGGAATTTGAACTTTATAGTATCGTAGCATGAGACGTTAATTCTTTAAACGGGTTTCGTTAGTGGGAATTCTGTTGGTACAACTAATATATATTCTGTGCTATCGGCGTGTTTCGCGATAGAATATCTACCACAGCTGCCCTGCGGCTGTCGCGGTACTGCTATCGACGCGACAGGGTCGCGCTCATCGAAATTTGCCGCGCCACGCCCACCGGTCTCGTGTCGCGCGTCGCGGTAATCGGAATGTCGTCCATATAAACAACGCATACAAAGCAGTGGCTTGGCGACAGTCTCGGGTCGCGGGTCGCGGACATTGGTATGCTATTTTACGCGGCGACCGGTCTCTCTGTCTCGCGACGCGGGTCGCCGTGATTGTTTAGTCCTCCATACAACTTCATAGTGAGCAGTGGCTGTTTGGGTCGCGGGTCGCGGCGACCCGCTACATGCTGCCTTGATCCAAATCATACCTTTAGGTTCACTTTTCATACATTTGCAATATTTAGGTGACCTTGAGCGGTATAAAGGCTGACGTTACATGACAGTTCGAATGGAACCAAATTTAAAACTGTATTAGTATGGGAGTTACGTTTCCTTAGGTTTTATTATTCGTACGCATCAATTGATAAAGTAGTTAAATTTTGTTTGAAACATAATATATTCGTTTTATTGTTTACGTTGTAAGAAGTGTAACGAGGAGAGAAACAACAGCTGGCTTATATTGTTTCTTTATACGTCGTATTACGACGCCCATTTTGGGCGTTTGACAGATGAGAGGATAATAATACATTTCTGTTATTCACCAGAAAAATATACTTTAAAAAGTTATACCTAATTAAAACTAAAGGTAGCAATCCCACATGCAGCATGCAACCGCAACCCGCGACCGAAACAGCCTTATCTGTGGTAAGGCTGTTTCGGTCGCGGGTTGCGTACAAGTTTAAGAATTTATATTGAGCACTAAAGGCTAGTTCAGACACTGCGGAGTGCGGATACCGCGCGTTGCCAAAACACGCGGGTCCTATCCGCGAACGAGCGAGTGTTCGTATGCCCGGTGATTGTGCGGTGCGAGGTGACGTGACACCCTCTCAGTTCAATAACGGAAGTCGAAAAGCCAGTCCACTCATAGGACTTACAAATGTACAAAAAAATGGGTTCATCTAATTTTACCTGATCGGCTCACCCATTATCAATTTTTCTCCGTATATGCAAACTTCAGGAATATTCAAACCAAGTTTTTCAGTGTCTGGACTGAGGCTCAACCATCCCCATGGAGTTCCCAAAGGACCTCTACTCGGGCCTTCACTTTTTAATATATTTATTAACTAGCTGTCCCGGCAATGTTTTGCCATTTAAAGTATTTCTACTTCATCAGTTGATACAAAATCTTACCCCCTCTTTTGTCCCCTAAGAGGGGTGGGGGGAAAAAATTTATACACCAGATGTTACGTTGGAAAAACAGTTAATAATATGAAGTAAGTCCATTAAAGAAAAAAGTTTGATACAAAATCTGACCCCCTCTATGGTCCCCTTAGAGGGGTGGGGGGTGGGGTAATTTTTATACGCCAGATGTTGAGTTGGAAGCAAATATATCTGCGAAAACCGTATGCAAATCGGATCAGTAGTTTTCGTGTTAAAGCAAGTCTTTAAATACAAAATCTGACCCCCTCTTTCGTACCTTTAGAGAGGTGGGGGGATTTTTTTTATACACCACATGTTAAGTTGGAAATAGACAAATATATCTGCGAAAACTGCATTCAAATCGGATCAGTAGTTTTCGTGTTAAAGCAAAAGTCTTATACAAAATCTGACCCCCTCTTTCGTCCCTTTAGAGGGGTGGGGGGAAATTTTTTTTATACACCAGATGTTAAGTTGGAAGAAGACAAATATATCTGCGTTTTCGCAGATAAATCGGAATTCCGCATTCAAATCGGATCAGTAGTTTTCGTGTGATAGTGGAACAAACATACAGACAGACAGACAGACAAAAAAACTGACCACATTTTTGGCTTCTATAGCGATATAGTGACACCCTCCGCTTATTATTTTTTGAATATCTTTAATGTACAGAACCTTCAGTTTCTACAGTTTTATTATAATATGTGTAGATGACATTTCTTCCTGCTTCAACATTGTTTATTCCTACTCTATGCCGACGACATGAACATCTCGTCTTTTAAGTAAAAGTATTTTAAGATCTTGTGACCAATTATTAGAACTGCAAACTGATCTCAAGGCACTAGAAGAATATTGTCTCAACAACAAACTTGATTTAAATGTCTCCACGTATTTAGCGTAACTTTTACTCGTAAAAGAAAACCATGGTTAAAAAGACCACCCTCTAAATCGTTCTTAAATAAAATACGTAATTTAGGCGTCATACAATACACGATACAATACACGACCATATAGACAATTACTAACAGGACTAATAAAATATTAGGTTTTGTGCTCAGATCTTGTTCGGAATTTTAAAAAACATCAATATATTCAAAAAGATTTCTTAAGTTTCTAAAATTCAAAAATCGTGTTACGGTGCGTCCACATTTGTATCATTTGCGCGATCAGATCTCCGATCAGATCTCCATCGCGATCATCGCGCCGTATCAAGTATGCGTATCATAGTGTGGACGCCTATTAGATCATTCTGCCGATCATGCGAGTATTTGGTACGACATGTATCAGATACGCGGTTAATAGCGATCGGGGCGTATCATGATACGCGTATCATTTTGACACGCTTCGATGATACGCGACGGAGATCTGATCGGGGATCTGATCGCGCAAATGATACAAATGTGGACGCACCCTTAGACACCACATCAGAGACGTATCATATTATTCATAGCAGATGTTGTACGTATTTATCAAAAATTGCACCGAACAATATAGATTCTTCTTCTCTGTTATCTAACATACTAATAAATTTATTTTATTTTATTTATTTATTTTAAAGTCACTCCAAAATGTACATATTAATACTGCCGATTGGGATGTTGTTATTAATAATACGATTACCAACAAGTTAGATAGAGAATCGAGGAAGTTATGGGAAATGGAAACCAGTGGAACGGATGATATCCCCCTGGAAACAAATGAGCGAGTTTTTAGAGAAAAGGTTTAGAACAGTGGAGAATTTAGAGAGTGGGAGTTACTCAAATGTGCTAAACAGAAAGAACATTAATAGAAGGTCTTTTCAGAGTAACTTACAGGTAAACATGAGGAAGAATAATAATAATTATTAAGTATAGAATAGATTTCAGAGGTAACTTATGTATTATTTGTTTAGGACCACACAAAGTGAATTTTTGCAAAAGGTTTGAAACCATGTCACCGAAGGAAAGGTCTAAGGTAGCATTATACAGTGGACTTTGTTTTAATTTTTGTACATGATGACGTTAATGAAAGATGAATTAGTGATAGAGTCTTGGGAAATAGAGAGAGAGCGTGAAATCATTTAAAGATCGTCCATAATTGGTACATACATCAGATCTTTACTTTGCTTAATTATTTTATAGGTGTAGCAATATATGTACTGTTGGTGTACCTTATTAAAGTAAATAAAAAAAATAAGAAAAGAAAATGACAGGAAAAGAAATAAGGTCTGAAAGACACCTAGAGAGAAAGATGAGAGATGCATTGATATGAGTTTATATGAAAATATAGGAAAGTCAAGATATTATGTTAACTGATGATATGCTGATGATAGCAAAAATAGTTATAAAATAAGTATTGCAGAGGTTACAAGTAATAAGTATGAAACAACATACTTATAAAAATCGCCTCAAATGCTGTTTGTGATGATTCTGTTAGCCGAATAAAGCTTAGCGCAAACCTACGCGACCAAAGCGACTGCGAAGCGGTAGCGTCTACCGCGCGGCGGACGCTGCCCATGTAATCTTATGGCGCTGTGCACACCTGCACGACCGCGACGCGAAATGTTCGCGTCGGCAAGCGGAACGTGCGCGTCAAGTTGTCAGACGCGTGTTTTGAAGTTTACATAACTAGACTTCTTTTTTAAAACCTTTTTTATATTATTTTGTACTACTCTTTAGTTTATGATTTCTTGATTTGTTTACGTTTTGATAGATTGTGTCATGAATCAAATTGCCCGATGTATTATTTTTCTCTATGATCATGATATTAGTAGTCGCGCAGGTGTGCACGCCAAGTTTCGCGTTGCAGACGCTCCCGATTCGCGTACCGCGTCCTCTGTCACTGACGCGTAGGTTTGTTTTAAGCTTTATGATTCGACCAATACTTCTCACGTAAATATCCTAGGAACAAATAAATTACTACAATAATGAATTTTCGTGGAAGACAACATAGAAAAACAGAATTTAAAGCAAAAATGTTTAATTTTTATGGGTATTGGCTCCAGACAATCCCATCATCTAACATAGGAACACTTTTGGACAGTCACACCGTCAATGTTTCAGTTGGTTTGGGTATAGGTGCCGAAATCACCGAAGCCTATCGTTACCATTGTGGCACCACAATGGACCGCCAGGGTCACCACCGACTGTCTTGCCGCCGGAGTGCCGGCCGCCAGTCTCGCCATGCCTCCATAAATGACGTCATCCGCAGGGCTCTTGCCACCGTCAACGTGCCGGCCACACTCGAGCCAAACAGCAGGAACGGCTCGATAGCAGGAGAGTGGAGACCTGCTGGAATGACGCTCATTCTATGGAGCCGGGGCAGATCTTTGGTGTGAGAGGCCACTTGCGTGGACACACTGGCGGCGTCACATGTGACGGACACCTCAAGGGAGGCGGGAGCGGCCGCTGATCACGCGCAGACCAACAAGGGGCGGAAATATGAATGCCTGGGCGAAGACTTCATATATCTGCCCTTTGGTGTTGAAATCTTAGGTCCGTGGGGCTCTAGCGCAAAGGTCATGTTTAGAGATTTGTCCCGAAGACTGGTCGACAGATCGAACGACCCCAAGGCGGGCGCTTATCTCGGCCACCGTATTAGTTTCGCCACTCAACGAGGTAATTCTGCCAGTGTTATTGGCACTTCGCGGCCCGCAGCCTCCGACCTAGACTTAATTTTTTACTTAAAGTGTATATAGTTAATATTAGTGTTTACTTATAAAATAGTTTAATTTGTTTTCTTACCAAATTAAACTATTTTAAAGAAACGATCGTAAATCGTAACGTAACCGAAAGTGGCTCCACGCAACTGTTCTTCCCCTCATAATAAATGTGTTTTTATCTTACGTACTTGGATATTTCAGAGCTTACTCTCCATTCAACACAACTGCATTCTCAGAATCTCTTTAATATAATTTATCGCTCTAAGGCTTAGAGCAATAGAGTTCTTGCCGTTTAAAGGCTTATAGTCTAAGCCTTTAAACGGCAAGAACTACACTCAAAGAGAATGTTAGCAATAACCTCCGAGCCAATTTAAGCCATTACATTTAGCTTTTGCACTAATTAGTTCTAACGTATAGAGTACCTATTTTTAATATTAAGTTGACTAATTCGAAATATCAATGTCGAAGTTTCAAAGGGGTAGGTACGAAGATTTTGGCCGACCTACTGTCCGCCATTGTGTTTTTTCGCGTTCAAGAATTTTTTTTTCAAAAATGGATAGCTAACATCAATACAAACAAAAAATAATCTTAGACAAAACCGCGTAAAGTGTCACATTTCGAAGATTTGAGCTGCCAAAGTCGCAATATCTTAAATTGGTAAAACTTTGGCAGCTCATAATATATCTTCGAAACAATATTCGTGAACACGGAAAAACACAATGGCGGACTGTAGTTGTAAGTACTCACATACGGTTTTGCTCGATCAAGCAAT
This sequence comes from Polyommatus iphigenia, assembly GCA_963422495.1. Taxonomy (NCBI): domain Eukaryota; kingdom Metazoa; phylum Arthropoda; class Insecta; order Lepidoptera; family Lycaenidae; genus Polyommatus; species Polyommatus iphigenia. Next base: position 18,081,257 of record OY730178.1, on the reverse strand, counting down.
CACGTAGAGTAAAAACCAATGCTCGGGCTTTCGTCCACACATTCAGCATTGCTCGATAGTTTTACTCCAGTTCGAAGGAAATTAGCTACGAATAATAAAAACTAGTGTCAAAAAATTTGTCAAGCCGGCTCGATTCGAGCCTTCAAACTGGCTCGATGCGAGCCTTCGAGCTGTGAGTTTTGCGGTCCACACAGTGGTTTTTGCTCGATTTCGAGTAAAACTATCGAGCAAAACTGTATGTGAGTACTTAGCATAGGTCGGCCAGGCTCCATATTCGGAACGTGCACGTCAGTAGTGACATATTTCAAACAAAGTTTCAGGGGCTTGTGTCAAAAAATAAACAACAAGAGTTTGTTTATTTTGTAAATATTAGGTAGGTAAGCGGTTGGCCGGGCGGCGCACGAGTAGCAATAGATGCGTAATGCATTCACATTTTGAATGTTATCAGTTGGTGTCTACAAATTTTTAAAAAAGAGGCAACGTCCTACTCCTTACTTGATAAACCACTATTCATATGATATGAATAAATTTCCAGAAAAATATTACTTTTCTATTTTACTAATGTTTAGGCCTTGGAGAAATGCCACTGAACTAAAATCGGGTGCAGAAACATATACCGAAGCTTTCAACTTAGTAAAAGACACAGTTAAGGATGGTTTAAGCTACGGCAAAAATCTAAATATATTGATGGGAAACATTGAAAAAGGCATTTGAAATTATAGCAGCCAAGGTTACTGAAATTGAAGAAAATAGACAGTGTGAAAGAAATGAAGAGCCTGAAAACCCATTAGAATGTGAACCAATAGAAGCAAGAAATGCTATGGAAGATTTTAGAAATGTAATAGAGTCTCTATTACATTTCTAAAATCTTCCATAGCCAGAAATATATTCCATATGCCCAATAGCGCACTAGCGGCCAAGCCGCAGCTGCCAGGTCGCGGCGGCTATCGAAAGTATGGTGTGGCCGCTGAGCGCCGTGCGGCCAAGTGCGCGTGGTCTATGGCGATTTCATACTAAGGGTTCTTACAGACGAACGGCACGTGTCGGCGGCACGTGTCGGCGGCAGTCGGCGGCAGTCGACGGCAGCCGACGGCAGCCGTTGACAGTTTATGACGCTTGCAGGGGGCCTACCACGACCTTTCCTAAAACTATCATGTTACCAGAACACTTTGTTGTAAGATTAGTAGTAAGTAAGCCGCCGACACGTGCCGTTCGTCTGTAAGAACCCTAAGGTAGCTATCTCGATGGCCGCCGCAGCCTGGCCACTGCGGCTTGGCCGCTAGTGCGCGCCCGGCCTATATCGGATGAAGAAATGAATAAAATGATTGAAAATCTAAATATTGATAAAAAAGTGTTTGAAATGGTTACAAAAAAAAATAGGCAATAAATCTGTTTGAGGATTTTCATAAGTGGTACCGGAGGCACGGGTAAAAGTTATTTTATTAATACTATAAAAAAATTGGGTTAACAAATCATTAAATAAAAATGTTGCTGTTACAGCACCAACTGGCATTGCCGCATTCAATGTCAATGGTTTAACCATTCATAAGCTATTTAGTGCAAATTATAGCCCTAGAACAAATTTTTTTGTGATTACTAACTTCAAGCAAAATTTTTGTGAGTAGCTACATTTTGATAAGACGAGCAACATTTTTATTTTCGATAATCTCGAAAGTGGTAGTAAATAGAGTTAGAAAGGATATCATACTTTGACTTGATGGTCCTAAAATATGGATTTTTTTATTTGTAGGACAAGGTTACTCTTAAATTATATAACTATTAACCTACCAATATACAAAAAATCAGCTCGTTAGGGTTCCGTTTTAGGGTACAGTAGTCAACCAAGTTTTGTTGATTACAATAGGGGAGTTGACAACTTTTTAAAAATAGTTTTAAGCACTTCAGTTGTTTACAATAATACCTGTAAAAATATTTTATTCATTATTATGCCCTAGAATGAGATAAAAATTATTTTAAATACTGAATTCAAAATATGTCACAAAAACGCGGCATGGTCACTTGATCACGTGTGACGTCATCGTTCATGAAACAAAACAAGCGTAGACAGAGCAAAAGTGGGTAAGAGTGGGTTGCACCAGAGGCGTGGTTAAAGTTAAAGTTAAGGTTAAAGTTAAATATGGCGTCCTTTAGCTTTAACTTTAACCTTAAGTTTAACCGGAAAAATTTACAGATGTCGTATGAGCATATGGGGTGTTTGGACGCCATATTTAACTTTAACCAGAGATTTGACATTTTGCATTGGAGTAAAAGTTAAAGTTACAGTTAAAGTTAAAGTTAGTTCGTGCAACCCACTCTAAGTGTTTAACCTAACAACTGTCAATTTTGTTTGACACTGAGCGATTACGTCACTGCTTCAGATTGGCGTTTCCAATCACGTGACTTACAGTTAATAAATCCAATTTTTTTCAATGTAAAATAAAATAAATCAATAATTATTTTTTCGTTATTTGTATTGTTTTAGAGTTTTTATCAATAAATCTATAAAATTTAATAATTATTTTAAAATTTTAAACATTCTGTCAACTCCCCTATTGCCACCTGTAAGAGAAACAAAATATTTTACCTTCAGATATAAATAAGCTTATCGGTTCTTTGTGTGCTCCTAACCTGTGGAAAAATCTTTTCCTATTTGATGTGAGGCAGAAAAATGACACTTCCTTTATAGACGTCATGTTAAGTCGAGTAAGGTTAGGAATCGTAACAGCAAAAGACCGTGCATTACTATTTAGTAAATTATTAAAATTCGATACTGATTCTAACGAAAACAGACTTTACTGTTTATCTCTCAGCTTTACCTGATAATACGGTATGTCTTCTTCCAACAAAATACATGTGTGCACAGCTTAACGCAGCAAAATTATATAGTATATTACAGCCGGAAATTGAGCTGATAGCATTAGACGAGATTGATTGCCCTAGACATTTCAATAAAAGGGCGCGTGAGATGTTAGAAAAACACGAAGAAGATTCTTCCATGACAGCGGGCTTAGAAAAAACATACGGATTAAAGTTGGAGTTCGTGTAATGTTAAGGAGGGACATCGATGTCAGTTTAGGCCTTGTAAATGGATCGATCGGTACGGTAAGAATATTTAGTGGGAGTACTCAGTGGGAAAGTGAAAAATAAATAAATAACAATAAATTTCAGCCATGGTTTAATCTATGATTTAGAACGTGCTAATCCTTCAATCGGAAGTTCTAGGAATTCCCATTGTATTCTTTTGTTCTCGCGATCACCGGTGCTCGCGCGGGGCCTGAAGGACTAAATTTTAAAATACTCAGTCAGGTATATGTTTATCGCGAACAATTCCCTATATGTTTGGCTTATGCTATCACAATTCATAAAAGTCAGGGTTTGAGCCTTGACAACGCTGTTATGGATATTGGCTCATCTATATTTTCCTGTGGTCAGGCTTATGTGGACGGTGGAACTATCTAGAGTGAAAAATCTTAACGGGGTCTATTTAATAAATTTTGATCCGAATAAAATCATGGCTCAAGAAAGCGCCATTGTTGAATAAACGCTACTAGTAGTATTATAATCTATACTAATATTATAATTCTGCAGAGTTTGTTTGTTTGTTTGTTTGAACGCGCTAATCTCAGGATCTACTGGTCCGATTTGAATATAGTGTACTATTGAAGCGGGTACGGGAATTGTTTCGACCTGATTTACCCAAATTATCGCTTAAAAAACGTAGGGTCAAAGAAGTTCCCGACAGGGAGTGGGCTCTGCGACCCAATTTAGCTTCAAATTTCAGACGATTTAGTATTTACCTACGAAAAAAGTTGATCGAAAACGCAAACACAACAATAAACGCGGGCGTGGCACCAAAAGAAAAAAATTGGTATGATTTCTTAAAAAAAGTATTGTAATTCCTCCAAAAACATACCTGTTAAAACGGGTATGTTTTTGGTGGGATATTTTTATCATAAAATGCTTTGTCCTGAATGACATAAAAATGGAATCACCGTGTGACCGTACAGCCTAAACCACTGATTGTAGAAACTTGAAATTTGGGGGGATGTTCTCCGAGGCATTTCGAAAATTGCCTTCTTACACATTTTCATTACACGCCTACGTTATAACGTCATTGTAATAAGGTCCCGTAAATTTTATACCCTTCGGGTAAAGAACCCTACAATGAGGAACCCGGAAGTCGCAAACAACAGCTAGTACATCATTACAACTCGTTTAACCAGTATGAAGTGTTTAATTGCTCCACCTTCTAAAATAGGAAATCGATCAAGCTACACCCTCGCACTATTACGAGGACCTTGCCCGCTTCAGTGGTGAACCGCCACGAACACAAAATAGAGGAAGAGGATGCAAGCAGCGAAGTCGCTGCGCTGACCAGGCTGGTACAGAAATTGACGAAGGTGAACAGCTTTTCCGCCTGAGAGCACGTTTCAGCGTCACCGGTCAAGTTCAGCCAGATCGCAATCCAGCTACCGAAGATTTCCCTTGTGCTGGTATCATCATAAAGGAGACCGCGCACATACGTGTGGGAAGCCTTGTGAAGTTGTGACTATAAGGGCCGCGCCACACGGAATGGCCGCGGCAAGGCGTGCACTTTCAGTGTCATATGATTTTAAACTTTATCTTCATTAGGTATTGTAATACATGTATGCTTGAGAAATCGCGATTCTCGACCATTCCGGTGTGGCGCGGCCCTAAGGCGGAAAACTAACGGGGTAATCGAGGAAAAGAATATAAACGAAAAATAAAAACATGTCGCCTTACATTTTTTAAATAAGTAAATATTAATAAGTGAAAACTAACACGACAAAGAAAATATGTGTTATAAGTATAATATGTTTTACGAAAAAAAAACTGATTATTCGAAAGACTTCGGACAGTACTTGTCATGCTTTGTTTTGAATAATATTTTACACGAGTAACATTGAAGGTCAATGAAAATATTCAAACCTTTATGATCCAATCATTTAAGCTTTGGTAAGAATCTAGAAATTCGAGATACCTAGTCTGTAAATACTTGTATATTGACACCAAAGTTGTATCAAAACAATTTATAACAAAATAACATTGGGAGGGTGTACGCAACTATAAAATTTTAAGGTCAAAGGTTAATTATTATTTTTAACAAAAAAAATATAATCGACTTCCAAGGTAAAAACAATAGTAATATGAAACTAAAATGATGAACTAAAAAGAATTAAATAACTCTTACTCTTTAATAGTGCCTTTTTCAGAATTCGTCTAAATCTCAACTATTTCTGTACATACTACAGTCTTCATTACTTTGAATTCGGTACCAGCCATAAAGTTAATATACCTATCGGAATAGAGAAACAAAGGCCAGAGTATGCGAGATGTCACTATCAGTAACTCTGCGTGTAGAAAGAGAAGCGTGATTTGAGGTTGCATAGCTTTTTTTTCATCTGTTTGACAGTCTGTCTGCCCCTGAGCCGATCGTTGTCAATTTGGGCTCTCAGAAAAATTGTGATTTTAAGTTAAATAATGAATAATTTTTAGAAATACTGCTCTAGAAACATGGTTAAATGTTTGTGAAATGATTGTGGATCCACACATCGAAAAAACCCGGACAAATATTCATTTCACAGGTGAATTATTCTACATCGACAGGACCTAGTTTTAAGTTTATTTTTGCCAATTCCTTACGAGTTATTGGTATTGATTTTCATAATTCACTTATTTAAATATTTATTTATATGGAAAACATATCTTGACTAGCCATGGTGCACAATTTAAGGATATTTTGTGTAAACAATTTTCATATATTTAACACTAGGGCTGCATCAAGTTATCGATAAGTAGTATCGATATGAAAATATTTTTTAGTTAAGTATACTAATTATCTACGAATGTTGAAATGATAACATACTCATCCGTAGTTTATAATTAGTTTAAGTATATTAATATACTATCATACATAATTTATCGTTTTTAAGGGTCCGCACCTAAAGGGTAAAACGTCCTAGTAGTCGGGTCCCGCTCTACTACTAAGACTTCGTTGCCTGTCCGTCTGTCCATCCGTCCGTCTGTCTGTCTCCAGGCTGTATAACAAGAACCGCTATAGTAATAGACTTCTGAAATTTCCACATATGTAATGTCATTCTACATCCAATATGGCTGCTTATCCAAGATAGGGGAATAGTTTTAAAAAGCACTTCTGCAAGATGGGCATCAAATAAAAGGGCTCATTGAGAGTGAATTGAAAATTAATAGGGTCTAGTGAAGTCGTGTCGTGTCGTGTACTCATGTGACGTGACGTGACGTAACCTGTCGTGTCGAATCGTGTCATGACATGTCGTGTCGTATCGTGCCGGGTTTTAGAAAATGCCCGGTTGAAACCGGTCACCCTTCATGCGCGAGTCCGACTCACACTTGGCCAATTTTTCAGATTTCCTGCTGACCTGGATACCAGAAATTCATGGCTTAAAATAATTAACCGTCCAAACTGGACTCCGAAGAAAAATTCATGCATATACTTAATTATGCAGCAAGCATTTTGAAGAAAAGTCATATTTTACTTCAAAATTACAATTTTTATTATACCTATCTATGCAGTTTTATTTTATCCCATTTTGTTTTTACAATCTTACAATTATTATTCCATGATCGATATTTTGTCGAATTACAAGATGTTTGTACATCACTGTCAGTGATGCACACGTAAACATAATTGTATACACAGATGTAAATCAAATTTTGGTTAAGCTTGACAGCTCGGGATTGTTTCTCTATTCCGATAGGTATGTTACCTTTATGGTACCAGCTAATTTAAGCGTGAGTTCAGTAATGTCAGAATACTGAAACTTTTAGGACTGGTACCGACTTCAGAGTAATGAAGACCGTAGTATGTACAGAAATAGTAGAGATTTCGACTAGATTTCGACGAATTCTGAAAAAGGCACTATTAACCGTTTCCGTGCTGATGTCGCCGCAGAGGCACCATGGGTATCTTTTCTGTATGGCGGGTGACGCCCGAGAGGAGATAAAATATTTACCTGTAAAACTATGATGAAATTTCATTTTTCAGAGGTTTCCCCTCAATGAAAGTGGCTTTATTTGTCACGTATTTTACGTGTACAGTGTTAGTTTTAGGATATTGCATAAAAACTTACACTTCAGGAGTCTTAAACATTTTCAATTGGTGATTAATATGGCCACCGAATTATTTTATAAATATATAACGCCAACACCAGCAAAATCTCACATCAACATAATTTATTCTTATAATTAACTAGCAGCCCGCCCCTGCTTCGCACGGGTATGAAACAAACATTTCTAAAGTTTTTTACTAACATACATACATCTATACTTATAAAATTACATGTCCTAATTGACTGACTGATTCACCATCGTTAAGCAAAAACTGTTAAAATTACAGCCACGAAGGTACACTTACCTACGGCGAACAAAAATAATAATAGGTCCGGTGGATAAGCAATTAAATCTAGTTTACAATTGTATAGTTCCCATATCTGTGGGTCGTGGGAATAAGAAGAAAATTGACATTTAAAAATAATTATAAATGTTTTTTTCCAACTCGAAATCAAAAGAAATCCAGTAAACATAGGTAATTAGTTGACTCAGACCACAATGGGAACACAGTATAACACAGATCGCTACGACGGATGACGAAGGACTGCGATGTAGTAGGATAAGCTACCTGCACGAGCGAAATATAAACATTAAACAAGTTGTAGGACAATGGGCAACAGTGAGAACGAAGCATGCACATCAACTTTTTGGATTTAGTCAGGTTGTAATCATGTAAAGCAACTTCCGTCGCCCATGGACACTCGCAGCATTAGAAGAGCTGCAGGTGCGTTGCCGGCCTTTTAATAGGGGAGGGTGGGGAAGGGAATAGGGGAGGGTAGGGAAGGAAATAGGGAAGGGTAGGGAAGGGAAAAGGGTAGGGGATTGGGCCTCCGGTAAACTCACTCACTGGGCGAAACACAGCGCAAGCGCTATTTCACGCCGGTTTTATGTGAGTCCGTAGTATTTCTCCGGTCGGGCCGGCCCATTCGTGCCGAAGCATGGCTCTCCGACGTCAAAATACCACTGAGTGATATTTTAGCTTACTGAGCGGTCATGTTTAGTAAGTAATTAGGAAAAAATATGATTTTCATTTTACTAATTATTTCCATTTTCCCATTGTTGTGAATTAAAATAACTACACAATATTAAATATTGTTGTAAACACTATCATTCAAAAATGTTTTGGTTTATGTTCGCGACTTTTAAAAAGTCGGGTAAAAAACACCCGATGTCCTTTGGTAGGGTTGTTTTATTATGTAGACACCCACTAAATTATGAAAATTTTACTCCGAAGGGGGTGAAATAGGGGTTGAAAGTTTCAATGAAAGTCCGTTATTTCTTGAGTTACAAATATGAAATTTTATGTTTGGGCTACTGATTAAAAACGAATGGATAAGTATTTAAACGTTTCTGGTAATTCTACCCCCAAGGGAGTGAAATCGGGGTAGAAAGTTTCAATGAAGGTTTCATTTCTTGAGTTAGAAACATGAAAGTTTATTGACGTTTGCGTTTGACGTTTACTTAAATAGGGTCCCGTTTTTACCCTTTGTATAAGGAACCACAAAAAGGGGAAAACTATCCATCTTTGTTATAATACTATGTTAACGCGGACGAAGTCGCGGGCAACAGCTAGTCTACAATAAAACGAAAATAAATTTATCAATATAGCCAAAGACTTACAACACCTGATAAAAATAAGTCACTTACCTTCCATCTCTGTTTGTACAATTGGAAACAGACGAAACAGCGATAAATTACAATTCATGGCGGGTGGCACCCGAGAGGAGATATCAAAGTTCCTGGCGCTAGGCGCCTCAGAGGAGATACGAAATATTTCTTCGCAGCCAGGCGCTTGAAATTGCAAAAAATGACACCGCACTGAATCGGTTAAAGAGTAAGAGTTATTTAATTCTTTTTAGTTCATATTACTATTGTTTTTACATTGGAAGTCGGTTTTAATTTTTTTGTTAAAAATAATAATTTCACTCTTTTTAGTTATCTGCAAAATAAGGCTTTATGCATAAATAACCAATACGAAATATGTTAACTATTCACATTATGTTACTGTAAGCGAAATTGTGGTAAATGCTTGCAGTTATCTAAGCGATGCTGCAATTTCCAAACTTTTATCTTTTAAGGTTCAGGAGTTCTGTTCAGTGCCTTTGGACCAAGAGACACCTATTCGTAACATATGTTTAACTTACTAGAAACAACATCTTAACCACTGTGAGTGTTTTAATAAATTTCAAGGATTTCCCTCGATTGCTCATAGTCTCATCACCAGCTCACCACTGTCGTTATTGTTATATATATTATATCCTATACAGCAACACGAGAATTTTGAAAATCGGTCCACAAACAGCGAAATCATCATCAAAAACATCTTCTTAGATGTAAAATATCACGAAAAGTACCAATAATTGGGTCATAGTGTGATGACCCATTATATAATTTTAGTTGTGATGATGATGATCAATCAAATTGATGTTCTGGCTTATGCTTGCAGTTGTTTAAACAACGTCGAAATCCCCGAACCTGTACCTATAAGCATTCAAAAGTTCTGTACGGTACCTTCGGATCCAGGGCAGGCAGGGTAGCATCTACCTTGAATGCTTCAGAAAAAATCAAAATCACTATATGTTTCCATACAAATTTCAAGGAGTCCCTTCGATTCCTCAAGGATCCCATCATCAGATCACCACTTTTGTGAACATGGTACCAAATTCGAGTTAAACCCTATACAACACAAAAATAATTTTGCTAATCGGACCACAAACGGCTGAGTAATCGAGTAACATACAAATTAAAAAAAAAAAAAAAAAGATACATACAGCCAAACGTATTACTTCCTCGTTTTTGGAAGTCGGTCAAAAAATCGTTTTTTTTTTTTTTGCGCTTTCTTATTTCATTTCTTATTCAGAGTTTTTGCTATTGTATTTTAATCAATATTGCAGAATACAAAATTCTCTACAACTTTTGTTTAAAAAAATTACACGATGAATCTGGATATGGATGGATATTGGATGAACTAGCTGCAGCATTTGAGGAAGAAAATTGTTCGGCCCAGAAATTATTAGACAGCGGAACTCAAGCCTTATTGGCAGTCTATAATGCTCCGAAATCTGTGAAAAGTCTCGATCATCTTCGTTATATGCATTAAGTCTACAAAACGTAATAAACCTGTGCAGCTTTCAAATATTCCACCAACAAGTGCAGCTGCTCATCAACATTTCAATCGTGTATAATTATTATTCAGTTCAAACTTGGTTAGGGCATGATTTGGAACCCCAGGTGTGGGGTTGGGCAATGCGAAACTATTTTCTGGAGCCCATCATGACAATTTTACCACCTGCTTGCTAATACAATTTTCTACAACTGCAAGAGTGGTTGTGGTTCGCGATGCGGATGCAGGAAAGCGGGCTTGCCATGCTCTTTAACTTGTGCCCAATGTAATGGGCAAGCTTGTCTCAATGCTCTACCATATCAGAGCGACATTAACGAAGATGGAACCTTTGACCCCGGAATCATGAAAGAACTTGAGACAAATGTCGTTGAAGATGACAATGAAGACCAGTTTAAAATTTACAAGCAGCCGAAAGACGACGATGAAGAGAAAAAAGATGATTAAAATTATAAATTGTAGTTTTTGTACCCTTTATTCAATTTTTTTACTTTTAATAAAAATATTAATTCATAATTTTTTGTTTATCCTGTAAGAAGTTATTAATACTAATTAGATTAAAATTCAAATATAATTTCTATATTTTCATTAACAATTGAGTATTTCAAAAAAAAATTATTGATTTTTTTAATGTATTTTTCTAAAACCTTATTATTAATAATATTGATGTTTAATGCAAAAACCTTAAAAAAATGTTTTTTCAATTAATTATAAGCAATTAAAAATTCATGAAATTTAAATAAAGTCACGTGACTTATAAACGCGCCATGATTGAGATGTGACGTTAAAATGTTAAAACATTTCAATAGTATACGGCAATATTACCCTTATTTCGTTAATAATTAAGGTCAAAATTGTTTGCGCTATGTTTATTGTTTGCGATAATTATTACTATAATGCCATGTACGTAGCTAATTTTTTTAGTAAACCCACAATAATTAAACTGATGCTCCTATGCTTCTTTATTGTGAAACAAACTCTTTTTTAAGTACTGAAAGTGTGTTTTGGTTTTCAGTTTTAATAAATTTAAGGCTTATTTGGATTTAGAAGTACGCGTCCAATCAAAACATTCGTTTGTTAAACAATTCGTGGTATGTCAGTTCTACTGTTTTTATTGTTCTGTTGTGAAGATTATTGAGATTAACATTATGACGTCACACGCGCTCATGCCGGAGTGTCGGCGTGTCTTCGGTATTTACTATTTTTACATACATATATTACATACATAATTACATACATATATATATACATATATATAATAATATAATTATGATCTTTCCATTTGTCAAAAAAAAATTTGTTGAAATACTCAATTCTGCAACAACAATGGCACGTAAGTGTTGTTAAATAAATACTGAATAAAAAGTAGGATGGGTTAGGAAAAAAAAGATAAAATATAATATAAATTAGTTAATAAAATTGACAAATATTTATAAAACCTCTGCCACATAATATGAATATACTTTTCAAACATTGAAAAGTGTTCTAGACTGCTATCTTAATTAAAATTTCACATAGTATAATAGCAAATCTCTGGTTATATAAACACGTATATTTGAATCAGACTTAATTTTCTATAGTTACGGATTTTGTTAACCAGCCTTCAAGTATTTTACTGTATAAAATTCAACCTGTTTATACGAATAGCACAAAGCAAAACAATTAATTAATGACGCTACAATAAACATTGTATAATTCCTTAATGCTATGTTTTTCTCGTCCGCTTCTTTTTATACACGGCAAAAACAGTTCAAGGTATTTTGGAATGAGTTGGGAGAGGGTGTTTATTTAAAAACAATTGTATTTTACCACCATGTGTGTATTTTATCTTGATTCCTGCAGCCTAGCAACTGCTACCATACCTGTGGCGCTATCTGTTGCTAAATTGCTGATACAATTAGGGTTTGAGTCTTAGAATTTTTGTTCGTTCATAAAATTAAGTAACTGACCTAGAGTATACTAGACTACTTTGGAGGAAAGTTAGCGGAGGTGCGAGTTGGCAGAGGTCACTCCAAATAAAACTTCTGGATAACTAAACACACAGAGTATATTCCAGTAACATGTATATACACTTCGTACACGGATTTATACGCACAGGAATAACAGTTTTAACTAAGATAGTAGTTTGCGTCCTGATTGTCACTTGTCAGTCCCGCGAGAGAAAAACCAGAAGAACGAGGGAAAGCCGGCTGTCACTTATGACAGACCGTCTTCTCCTCCTTCTTTCTTTGTCGTGCATAACACACCACACTACTATACATAGACTTTAATAAAAGTCTATGCTTTGCTTACGCCCAATTGACAGCTGTAGCCTGTAGCTGCAGGTGTGAAACCATTTAAAACGATTCCTTTAGAGCGCCTTCGCACTAAATCCGATCCACATTCGTGAAAATAAAGTTGACCTAGAATTGTTTCTATGACACTTACGCGTGAAATCCTCTTAACTATATTTAGCGCCATCTGTTGTAAAAAATATGAACTTGTTGCGTTCCTAAGCTTCAAGTCTAGGCCCTAAACTAGTCATTTAGGGCGAGATGGTAGGTACCTGACGTTTCATATTATAAGTCTATGGTTTCACGTGTTGTGTCAAACTAGCCCGATAAATCACAGATGGCGATAGATAGATACAATGGAGGAAATTTATTTGTAGGCATGTGACAGGTTTTTTAGCTTCGTCCGGCTATGATGGTGGGTAAAGAGAGTAAAACAAAATCTTCTTTTCGTGTTTGCAAAAAACGTAGCAACCACATTAGAAACGAGGATTATTTACATTTTGTAAAAAAATTGTAAAAGGTTTATTGTCTGCAAATATAATGCTTAACGCATATTGATCGCATAATGATACTTAGTTACTAAAAATTGCGTTTCTGTTAATAATCAAGAAAAAAGAAACGTTGGTAATGATGTAGGTACCAGTACATGGTATTGAATACTCGAAGAATCTATGAAGTTAGTTTTATCTGAAGAGAGCTAAGTTACGAGCAGCCAATATTAATATTTCTATCTCACACATTATCGTGTTATAATACGCATGAGGAAATTAGTTTTTTTTAATTTTTAGGTTTTTTTTTTAAGTTAAAAAACATTTAAAAACCATACAAAATATTTTTCATTTTATGGCAATGCCATGCCAAAAAGTGAGGAAAAGGTTACGCCTCAGGTTGTGACAGCGACAAAGGCCAGTGTCCTCTTGCGTGATTTCCATTTCGCTTATTTTGGCTCAATTTCGAAAACTGAAGAAATCACATGGACATATTTATGAAATTATATGGCCTTGCTTCCGAAGAGCACAAATGTATGACACTGATATACAGTCTGTATATTATACTCTGTACAATTCCCAGCTAAATACTATAGCTCCTGTTTACGGAACCGTGGAACGAAGAATGCTGCAAATTGTATTATGATGGGCTTGTGAAGTACACAAAATGCGAGGTAGCACTGTCGACTACGACGTGGTTTAATTAGGCTCGAAGATCTTTGCTGTTGGTCAATTAGTATACATGACTCTTAGTAGGGTAAAAACTTTAGAAGGTATCCTTATTGAAGAGCTGGACTATTCGAAATTAACCGGCAAACGACCTTGCAACAATGATGCATTGAATGTGATGGACAGACTGAATATAAGAGATAATAAATTTACATCAGCAAGGATTCAATATAAGTGAACTAATATCACGATAACTATATTTAATACTAGCTGTCCCGGCAACGTTGTTTTGCCATTTAAAGTATTTCTACTTCATCTGTTGATACAAAATCTTACCCCCTCTTTTGTCCCCTAAGAGGGGTGGGGGGAAATATTTTATACTTACACCAGATGTTAAGTTGGAAAAAACAGTTAATAATATGAAGTAAGTCCATGAAAGAAAAAGGTTGAAACAAAATCTGACCACCTCTTTGGTCCCGTTGGGGGGGGGGCGGGTGATTTTTATACACCAGATGTTGAGTTGGAAGAAGACAAATATATCCGCGAAAACCGTATACAAATCGGATCAGTCGTTTTCGTGTTAAAGCAAAAGTCTTATACAAAATCTGACCCTTCTTTCGTCCCTTTAGAGGGGTGGGGGGAAATTTTTTTATACACCAGATGTTAAGTTGGAAGAAGACAAATATATTTGCGAAAACCGCATTCAAATCAGATCAGTAGTTGTCGTGTGATAGTGGAACAATCAACAAACATACAGACAGACAGACAAAAAACGAACTACATTTTTGGCATCCATAGCGATGTAGTGACACTCCCCGCTTATTATCTTATGAATATCTTTAATGAACAGAATTTTCATTTCTACAGTTTTATTATATGTATAGATAGTTCTAGGTAGTAAGATTTCTAAACATTACAATAGCTTTGATATATAGTTTTCATAGATTTTTATTAACATCATTCTGTTTTTCTGTGGGGCTATTTCTTTTCTTTGTCTGCATCCAGAGAACCCGGACACATCCGGGTGCGGGGTTAGTTCTTCTACTGTGTCGTAACTCCTTAACAGATTTTATTTTACTTTATTTTTGTTTGAAAACTGGGAAGATCTTAATTATTTTGATCTATCCATTATCGATGGATGTAGGGTATCCTGTTCAAGGAAATTCGCCCCAAACTTCGGGTATTTTCAAATTTATTAGGGACTAGCTGTTGCCCGCAACTTCGACCGCGTGACTGTATATTAATAATTATTATAATCGAGATTTAGAAAATTGAACACCCATATATATATACGACTATTTTATTTGGATCTAATATAGATTATTTATTTCAAATTAAAAATTTCATGTGTAATATACACATGAAATTTTTAATTTACATCAAAGACCCAGGAACCTTGAACCACAGATACTTATCGTTTTGAAAAATCCTTTCTTCGAAGACCGCTTGACGTGGACAGGGGATGGGGGCCACAGGACAGGGGAAAAGAACATGTGACGGAGATAGAGGATAGACTACAGAAGGCGGCATTTAATGTACCTAGGCATCTATCCCTCTTTAACCTACCTCTTACTCTCAGATTTCTAACCTACAATTAAACCAGAATAAAATAACGCTTGAACTTGTTTACTAACTATACTTACCCAAAGGGTAATTTCTTTATGGGCGTTGGCCCACCGGCCACCACACATCCCACCACTGTATCTCCTGTGTCGCCAGGATCGACAGCGGTATCCAACAACGAAAACCCTTTGATAGGATCTCAAGGAGCCCGAAGGACATGCTCAAACTGGTTTGAGACCCGCAACGAAATTAATCAGAAGAAAATAGAAGTATGAAGAATTATTGTAATTCCTCTTTCTATTCAAGGCGGAGACAGCAAAAACTTGCAGTGACCGAATGTCAAATAACTTAGGGCACCACGAAAATAAACTTTAATAATAATAATTGTGACTTAGAAGCTTTATCTAAATTATTAATATTGGAATTTGTTGTGTTAGACTGTTGCCAATAATAATTGTGACAAAAACGCTTGAAGGCACGGAAGTTCCTATAGCGCTGTCCACGATATCACCGTATTATGCGACATCAGATTTACAATGTAGGTTGTCTAGCATTGTAGTTCTTTCATCTTGGCAGAAAAAACTCTCCCAGAGAACACGATGAGTGGTTTATTCAAAATATACTGCCTTCGGTCGAGTACATATTCTACCTATAATAATATGCTCGACTTAAGCTAGTAATTTAATAGATCCGTATAGTTTGACTTTAAAATTTCCATGGCCGGTAACGAATTGAGATACGCAGTGGTCAATATCCATCCAGTGTTTGGATAATTGCTTACGAATATTAGGGAAAAGTTTTAAAGATCGACCTTTGCTAGAATTGGTAATCATTTTGTGTGTCGTTGTTTTCGAGGAGTTCCTTCAATTCCATTAGGTACTCATAGTTCCCATTATGAAATTTCCACTTTCGCAACCATAGCCTCAAATACAAATTATAGCCCTTAAATTAATAAAATAATAATTTTACAAAGAAATCGCACACAGACGGCGAAATAATTATTATCAATTTCGATTCTGATCCTTTAATGCAAAATAATACAAAAAAAATCAATTAAAGTAAGTATCATAATGTGGTTATGGATAATAAATAATGATTAATATAATTGACATAGTGGCATGTGCTTCCAGTGTTTTAAACAACGCTGAACCCCCTACATAATATATTATTATCTTCTTTTTAAAGGAATCAGGAGTTCCGTTCAGCAACAGAACCTTCGGAAGCCCTATACCCTGGCATATGCCTTGGTGCAAATCTTACTTTTTGGTGACATGTTATGTTAATTTTACTTAAAAAATGTGAAAATTACTGTAACGTTTTTGTTGTATTAAGGGCCCAGTCTCGTAAAAAATGTGTTTTCGCAATATTTACGGCAAACAAAATGTTGTTTTTTAGTTATTATAAAAGCAATAAGTGAAACACATTTAGCTTTTCTTTAAAGTGTATGATTTGAGATTACCTATAAACGATTTTAATTTAATTTTGGTGTTTAAATTAATACATTTATTAGGCGCTAAACATGCCTATGATTAGGTGACACGCGCGAAAGATCTTATTGAAGCCCTTGCTACTTAAAGACTATAATAAAAATAAGAAAAGTATTCAGATAACATTTATTGCCATACTATCGAGAATAATCTTATCTAGCCATTTTTAAAAAAAAATGTTATTATTTTCTTATTTGGCGGGTCAATAAAGTTGCAATTTCATGAATTTTACTGCTGAATGTAAAATTGTTTTCTATTACAAGTAAAAGTGTAACAAGGTCGCACTTAAAACCATATGTAAATAAACTATTTTTGAATCAATTAAAATATATAATATAAGAAAGAAATAAAAATTTAAGTATTTTTAACAATATAACATAAATGCAATTTATGAACAAGAATACGCCTGTAATTTTCGCAGTTCCGCTGAGGCTTCCTCGGCGCTCGGACGTGTGCTCTGTGTTTCAACGTTATTTGACCTCTCGCTCGCACAGTTACTCTCTTTCCTTCGCGCAGCTCTTATGGACTGAGCGTAGTTTGTATTGAACGTTGCATTTTTAGAGGTTGATTCATTTCAACGCTGCACATGAAATGCCAATTGTGCAACGCAGAATTTAATATAAAGACCGATGATCCCAAAGCTAATTACAACGTCAATTATGGTATTGTCGCGGGCACAATTAGTATCGGTTGTGGCCTCCAAAATTTGAATGAATTAGCGACAAACACTGATATACCTGCTATGTCAAAACAACTTTACAACAAAACAAGCCAAGTTGGTTATGACTGGTTTCATAAAACGGCAGAAGAAGAAATGCGGAAAGCTGGAGAAGAGGAAGCAAAACATGCAAAAAAAATTGGAAGCGTCGACAGTAATGCAAATCCCATGATAACGGTAATTGCTGATGGCTGCTGGTCAAAAAGATCATTTCGCAACAATTATGCAGCTTCTTCTGGTGCAGCAGCAATTATAGGTGCTTATACTGGAAAACTATTGTATTTAGGAATAAAACACAAGTACTGCATGATGTGTGCTTGAGCGGATAATAACAAAACGGAGCCTAAAGAACATAAATGCTATAAAAATTTCACAGGAAGCTCATCCAGCATGGAGTCAGCTGCATTAGTTGAAGGCTTTAATACTTCACTGGATACACACGGTTTGATATATGCGAAACTGATTGCAGATGGGGATTCAAGCACTATAAAAAAAATTTTGTCTAGCAATCCCTATAAAAATATAAAAGTTGAAAAGATTGAATGTAGGAATCATCTGTTAAGGAACTTGTGCACTAAATTGCGCCTTCTTATAAAAGACACTCAAATTCCTAAATTTCCAAAAAATAACGTTTTGGAAATATGACAAAAAAAATAAATTATTCATAGTAGATAAAAATCATAACTACTATTACCAAATACAAGGTCAGTTAGAAGTAACTGAACAAAATATTTGCGTGTTTGCAGTGTGGACCGGTACAAATCAACCTATGAAAGTAGAATATATAGAAAGAGACGAACAATTTTGGAAAACAAAAATGCTACCCTCGTTGACGAAATTCTTCTACGATTGTCTGTTACCAGAGTTGATTGATTCGCGCATTGAACGTAGTATGCCAATAAAAGATCCACCATGTATAATGGCAGCAATAGAAAAGAAAAAACAAGAACAATCCCAGAAAAGCTCACCTTTACGCAATTATCCCCACCCGAAAAATTAAGTTCAATGCGGGAATCAGTTAACTCTTGCGAATGTGCGAAACGTAAGTTATCATTTTCTTAGTAGGTTTTTCTCTGTATTGGAATTCCTATGCATTATTTGTAGACCGATTTCATAGGAAATTGCCCAAGGTTGCAACCATATCATAAGAATGTTCTTTTAAAACTAATAATAATTAAAAATATTTGTGTTTACAGTTATTCTTTTGTTTAATTTTAGTAACTATTTTATCTTCATCATTGAAGCCCTACGCTTACCCAGATAACCATCATAGGGTCTAAACACACTAGGCTGAATTACGCCGGCGTAATTTACGTGGCCAAAATTACCTTGCGTTGCGGAACGCGCGCGTAAGTGAGTATATTTAAAATTCTCAGATGTAAGGGTCTATACAGATGGACCGCATTTCAACTGCAATCCAACTGCAAATTGCAGTTCAAGTGCAGTTTGAATGTAGTTGATACGACTGCAATAGAACTGAAAACCAAACAGTTCACACTACTGCACGCCAACTGCAACTGAACTGCAATCCGACTGCGCGTTTGGTTTGAAGTTCTATTGCAGTCGTGTCAACTGCGTTCAAACTACACTTGAACTGCAATTTGCGGTTGAATTGCAGTTGATATGCGGTCCGTCTGTATAGACCCTTACGCTGTGTTAGAACATGTGTGCGTCAACGCTTTGGGTCTATACAGACGAACTGCAATCCAACCGCAAATTGCAGTTCAAGTTGGAGTTAGGGTCTATACAGACGAACGTCTGTATAGACCCTAACTCCAAAGGGTATATACAGACGGACCGCATGTCAACTGCAATCCAACCGCAAATTGCAATTCAAGTGCAGTTTGAATGCAGTTGACACGACTGCTATAGAACTGCAAACCAAACAGTTCACACGACTGCACGCCAACTGCAACTGAACTGAAATCCGACTGCGCGTTTGGTTTGTAGTTCTATTGCAGTTGTGTCAACTGCATTCAAACTGCACTTGAACTACAATTTGCGGTTGGATTGTAGTTGAAATGCGGTCCGTCTGTATAGACCCTTTGGAGTTAGGGTCTATACAGACGAACTGCAATCCAACCGCAAATTGCAGTTCAAGTGCAGTTTGAATGCAGTTGACACGACTGCAATAGAACTGCAAACCATTATCAACCTTTTTTTGAAGACGGTTAAAAATTACAATATTTGTTATTACGAAATATAAAAAGAATAATCACAAAAAAGTAAACGGATATTATGTAAAAATAAAAACTTGTACATACATTTAATTAAGTAGAGCAACTTTCAATCGTTATCTACAACGTATTTATGCGGGGGCCGGGGGGAGCACCGTCTGAAACGGTTGAAAAAGTAGTTTCGCAAAGCGAGACGGCGGCCTTAAGGAGTTCCGTCGATACCTCCCGATCCCAAGAAAATCATTATCAAGCCACCGTTTTAAGGGTTCCGTACCCAAAGAGTAAAAACGGGACCCTATTACTGAGACTTCGATATCTGTCCGTCTGTAAGTCTATCCGTTTGTCCGTCTGTCCGTCTGTCTCCAAGTTGTAACTCAAGAATGGTAATAGCTAGAGAGTTTAAATTTTCACAGATTATGTATTTCTGTTGCCGCTATAACAACAAATACTAAAAACAAAATAAATTAAATATTTAAGGTGGGCTCCCATACAATAAACGTGATTTTTCAAACATTTTTTGCTCGGTATCAATGATGACAACAGATAGGCACTTTAAATGTACACAATATACTCAGCTGTACTTACACTTTAATAATTAATAATAAAATAAAATAAAAAAATAAAAATTAAAGGGGGCTCCCATAGAAAAAACACAATTTTTTACTATTTTCGCTCTATAATGGCCTTTTTTTAAACACAGCTTTTACTTGGCCGATTTTTGTAAACATGGTATCAAATTCGGGTTAACAATCTATACAACAAAAAAATAATTTTGAAAATCAGACCGCAAACAGCAAAGTAAACATTAACTCCTCCTTTTTTGGAAGTCGTTTAAAAAAAAGTATCTAAGATGTTGACCAGGGATGTACGGTATCACCATGCCAAATTTCATTGAAATCGGTCCAGCGGATTAAGAGATTAGCCTGTACAAACAGACAAACAGACAAACAGATAGAGAAACAAAAATTTCAAAAACAGTTAAAATGTATTCTACTACTCTTCTAACATGCCCCTGACTCGTTTTTTCAAATTTATTTTCAATGTACAAATATTTTTCCTCTACGATTTTATTATAAGTATAGATATAGATAGATTATAATATGGAGATTGGTCATTGGCAATAGGTTTGAAAAATACGGGAATTTAGAAAAACTTCTGGAAACAGAATGTATGAAGTCAATAAGTTGTTTTTTTAACCGTCAGTCTGTGGATCCTGGTACGCCGAAAAGGTGAGATAATAGATCACAAATCTTTGAACCATGGCATCGCTGTGGTTTTGGACTCAAGGCGAGCGGAATAGGCACGAGCGTACTTTCAAAATTGATTTATATCCTACACGGGATTATGTCGCACGATATAATTTATAACACCTCGGACCATACGGAACGCTCGATACAAAATTAAAATCCTATCCTATCCCATAAATAGGCAGCCGGCCTGACTGTCTTATCGTTAAGTAATTTTAGGCAAAAGCTAACTGAAAAGGTTAGTTTTTGCCTAAAATTACTTAAATAACGATAAAACAAAAATCATTTTTTTGCAATGAAAAATCTTTAAGACCCATACATCAACACCGAAACTGTAGTTTTTAAAGTTATTGAAGAGTTTGTCTGTAGAATGTACTCGTTGAAAACCAAAGACGACGTCAACACAGGTCGCTATGAGTTATTAAAAAAATCATAGAAATCCGGCAACGATTCAGAAAAAGTTTTAAAAAAGAAGATTTGATCCTGCGATGCGTCAACTCTACCACCCACTAAGCAAGAACTTTTGCAGCATAATATTAAGAGGACACAATACTTAAGCAGCATAATAATTAAATACATAATATTAAGAGGTAAGCCTCTTCGAAATCGCGCATTTAGGTGTTCTAAGGAACACCTAAATGCGCGATTTCGAAGAGGAATGTCTGTATGATAGAATGCGGCACTTGTATTGAGAAAGATATATAATATTATTCAGAATATATGCTAGTTCCATAGTGTTTTCAAAACAATATGCAACTTATTTTTTCGATAAAAAAATCGCAAACATACTTCTAATTAAATAAAATCTTTAAATGCTCGGTATGTGTAATAAATTGCACTCAATAATTATTTAATTTATGGACAATATTTGTCTACCAGTGTACTACTGCTATAGTGTTTTTTTTTTTTTTAATAAATCCTTAATTAGCAGTAATCATTAATCAAGTATTTTCCACTATCAGAGTAGACTTAGCCGTGCGCGTGTGCGTTGTTAATGTATGCAATTTTCGGTCAATTTCGATTAGCTCTTCTAAGCCCCTTAAGAGGGCACAATACTAATTAAGCAGCATAATAATAATTATGGTGCAATGCACATATTATGCGCAATCCGACGGAAGATTATGGCTGGATTTTGATCGAAGGGAATTTGAATGTTATTGGTTTGATGGGCCCGAAAGTCCACCATTATCTGCATCAGAAATATTAGGTAGGTACTCTATTAATATTTCATATTAATATCAATTTAATCCTTCTAGCCCCATAAGAGCACCGGTGATCGCGACAACAATAGAATACAATAGCATTTTCAAGAAACCTTCTAATAATTTTTGTAATATTATTCTAGAATCTGATGATAGCAGCGACGATAGTGGTGAAGACGACATTGACAATGATGATGAAAACTTTGATGATGATAATTATGATGATGATGTAGATAGTAATTCTGATGTAGATAAAATTATTACTGTTTTTTTGTAATAAAAAATAAAATACGTATTTTGTTACATTTTAATACAATAAAATATCATTTTAATAAGTACATGATATTTTTTATCCCGAAAAAATGTACGGTTCCCGCGCGATAAACGAATCTTGGCGCAACGGAGTTGCTGGCGTCATCTAGTTAATATATATTTAAATAATAAACGTGAATATTTAAGTTTATTCAGTCAGAAATGAATTTCCACCAAGAAGTTACGGTACATTCAATATCATAATATATCAAACAAACTGTTTATGTACTGTAAATATGCGATTTTAAAGCTCAGAAATACAAAAAAATATTTTTCACTATTAAAGGGATGGTTGCTAAAAGGGTTGAAAAATTAATTACATAATCATAAATCAAAACATTAAAAATATTTATTTCATCAAATAAAACACAATTTATTAAGCCAGAATGGTCAAATCTGAATTTTTTAATCAGGGCCCCAAAAACATAATTATTATAATGTTGGGGTGAAACCTCTTTCATGTAAGATGCTGTTGGCCGCGATCTGTTTTTAGAAGATGTTTTTGTATTTTTGATATATGTCACTTGTTACTGTTGGAAAAGAGAACACGCTCTCATTGTCTTATTTTTTTTTATAAAACGTGACAAACAACGAGCTAAGATTTAAGAAGTTTATCGATTTTACTGTCTAATGTCTATTGAAAATCTATTAAGTATACGATTTATCTTAATATGTCCGTTGGTTTCGGAAATTCACACGAATGACAGAAGAGGTGCAAAAATATGGACTATTGCTATGAGTAGGTACACCAAAAAATCACTGGCAATTTAAACTTTAAAAAAAGCTTAGAACTCAATTTAAAGCTGCTACTTTATGCTTAAAATGCTACTTCAGTGTAGCTGCCAAGTGCCAACCTAAGACGCATTGTCCAAGGAGTACCTAAATTGGGGAATACGTTTGTATGGAAAAATAATGCTAGCATACCCTCTTAAGATTTGTTCGTATTAGCGTAGAATTTTTGTATTGACGACCTCGTTACCTTTGATTAGGTAAAAACTATTTTCCTACGAAATACTTATTTTAGATACAACAAGAATCAAAGGAAAGTGTTGAGGACAGCGGCCTCGCTCCCGAAAAACGTATAGTGAGTGCACATAAACTAATTAAAGTGAAATGTGAGAAATAGACTCAGTGCAAATCAGTGTTTTTACAAACAGACTTTAAAAGTGAATTACGTTAAATCTGTGGCTCCCTAAGAGATAAAATATAGTTAATTTAATAAGTTAATAAGTTATCTAATAAATACAGGAAAAATTAGTTGTGTAACATATGTAGTTTGGAAAATATTAGGAAAATTGTGTGTAAAAATGTGTAAATTCTATTAACTTTTATGTTTACTTAGCTATAATTACGTTAAAATATAAGTGGTGATACTTAGATTAAGGTACATATTGTGGAACGATGAATAAATAATCTCCCGAAACGCGTTTTAATTACCTGGCTCACGGAAAATGGCGAAAATAGGGGAAAAGTAGCCGTCTCCGATAGCAAAAGTGAGACAGAAAACTTGCGAATCGGAGCGGCTTACTATATGGCATTCGCCCGAGCCAGGTAAGCGAGGTGCGTTTCGGGAGCAATGTTCTCCTCGACTCTCGTGTGTTTTATTTACGCCCCCGCTCTGCAAGATTACCGGTGTAGCCTCGGTCTTCGAGTCCGATCTGAGCCAGCGGCGAAAACCTATGGGCGAATACAGTCTCGAATAGTGAATTTGGTCCTTGCGATCCGGATTTGAAGTTTGTCTTTTGCGATCCGGATTTGAAGGCGACACTTAGAAGAATTTCAAGAGCCAAGACGACACTTAGAAAAATTTCAAGAGCAAGCTGGACTTAGAAAATTTGGGAAGACCGGACCCGAAGAAGACTGGACTCGGAGACGACTGGACTCGAAGATACAGGTCTACACCACCAAGGGGAAGCAAGGATTCGTAGATTTTTGTCACAAAACCTACTGAAGTTCCTTGAAGATTGAACATTGAACATAGAAGATTGAAGATTGAACATAGAAGATTGAACATTGAACATAGAAGATTGAACATTGAACATAGAAGATTGAACATTGAACATACAAGATTGAACATTCAATAGAAGATTGAAGATTCAATATAGAAGATTGAAGATTCAATATAGAGATTGAAGATTCAATATAGAAGATGGTCATCACGAGGAGTCAGAGCGGGGCCGAGGAGAACCAGCAACCGAAAATATTTTCGGATCCGCCCAGGTCGCCGTCTGCAGCCGCAACCAGCCAGCCACCGACCGAGGGGAGGGCGGATCTGCTTCAAACTGTGTTGAAACCGAGGCCGGGCACTAGCAAGACACCCGCGCCATCGGGAGTACCCGTAGCCAGGGAGAAGGCTATTTCAATTGGGTCGCGTCGATCGACAGCAAGTGTCGTCGCGCGCCTGCGATACGAGGCGGAAGAGAAACTTGCCGCACTCCGTAAGAAGGAACTGCAGATCGAAGCAGAACTCATCAAGAAGAAGCTCATCGCTGATGTCGCCACCGCCGAGGAAACCAGCAACCCCGACGAAGACGAACCTTCAGAACAGGTGGAGCAACGGGTCCGAGCCTGGCTAAGCGAACATGGTCCTGACAACGAAGAGACGACCGAGGAACGGGTCGTGCCAGAGGAGGAAGGGGACGCGCCGAAGCCAGAAGACATGCCACCTGCGGGAAAGAGACGCGAGCCGCAGAGATCGAGGTTCGAGCGGCCTGCAGCCGGGATCAACGGGGTGGAACAGCTTGCCGACACCCTAGACAAGCTGTTGAACCAACGACAGCCGCGCCATCAGACGGAGTTGCCCATATTCACGGGCTCTCCTTTGGAATGGCTGCCGTTCAAAGCAGCCATGGAAGATACCACCGCATTTTACAAGCTCAAGCCAATCGAGAACCTGGCGCGCCTGAGAAGCTGTCTACGGGGGGAGGCTCGAGAAGCAGTGGCGCCGTTGCTGAGCATCGCAACACCACCCGAACAGATCATGAAGACTCTGGAGCAATGCTTCGGCCGGCCCGAGGTGATGGTCGACCGCATGATGGAAGATTTGAAGAAGCTTCCGAGGCTCGGAGGCACGGCGGCAGAGCTCAACCAATTCGCGGTGAAGATTCAGAACATGGTGGCCATCCTGAAGAAGTTAAAGCACGGGTATCTCTTCAATCCGTTGCTTGTGAGAGACATCCTGGAGAAGCTCAGCCCATTCGAGAAGAGCAAATGGTACGACTACGCAGAAGAGACATCGCGCTACCGGAACGAGCCCGATGTCGTCCTTCTCTCTGAATTCCTAATGAGAGAAGCGGACAGAGCGCTGCGCTACGGATTCACCACGGCTCCGGCTGCAAGAAAGGAAACATCGCGTCCACCTCCCAACAAGAACGAAGTTAGAACGAGAAGACCAGTCTTCGCGATAGCAGAAGAGGGCCGAGGCACACCGAGCCACAGCCCGCCGAAGAGAATGCGCGAAGAACCAACGAAGTGTCCGATGTGCACCGACCGCCACGCTCTGTTTCGCTGCGCTGCTTTCAAGAAACTGAGTGTGCAGAAGAGATGGGACACAGTCAAGCAAGAAGGGCTGTGTTTCCTGTGCCTATCGAGCCGACACAGAAGATACAACTGCAGAGCGAAGCAGTGTGGTATCCAGGGATGCAAGCGGCCTCACCACCCACTACTACACGAGGAGAGGTCCGACGGCGCTCCACCGATCGAGGACGCCGTAATCACCGCATCGGTTGCCTCCGACCGCGCGGTGAAACTGAAGATGAGAAGAATTCAAGTCGTTGGGCCACGGGGCGAAGCTGACATCTTCGCGCTGTTCGACGAGGGCTCGACGGTGACTCTGCTGGATGAAGACGTCGCTGAGGCTATCGGCGCAGATGGTCCACCGAAGATGCTGCGCATGCACGGGATCAACGCCGAGAGAAGGGAAGAGAGAAGCCGCCTCGTACAACTGGGCGTACGAGGTCGCGACGGTACCAGACACGACATCACCGCGAGGACTGTGAACGGGTTGAATCTCTTAACTCAATCCGTTCCGGAATCCCTTCTGCAGCTCGCTCACCTGCGCGATCTCAAGAACGAAGAGATGTGCTACGAGAACGAGAAACCCCAACTTCTCATCGGCACGGACAATTGGCAGCTCATCGTGTCTCGGGAGCTGAGAATCGGGAAGAGGAACCAGCCCGCAGCCTCTAAGACGAAGCTTGGATGGGTGATACATGGCAGCATCCCCAAGCGCATCATAAGGCAGGACGAGAACGAAAATATCCTGCATATATCCACGGTGGAAACCAGAAACGATCGTCTGGAAGAAATGGTGAAGAAACACTTCGACATAGACGCTTTGGGAATAGCGGCTAAGGCGAAGCTGAGCAACGAGGAACAGCGAGCCATCGACCTGTTTGGCAGAACGGCCAAGAGAACGGAAGACGGTCGATTCGAAGTGGGACTCTTGTGGCGCAAGGATGGCGTCAAACTGCCCCTCAGCTACAATAACGCGCTGAGGAGGCTCAAGAACTTAGAACGCAAGCTCGACAGAAACCCCCTAGATGCGGCGCAGTATCATGGGCAGATGGAAAACCTCATACGAAAAGGATATGCAGAGAAATGCGACGGGACGGAGGCCGGAAGCGAGAACACATGGTACCTGCCGCACTTCCCGGTCAAGAACCCAAACAAGCCGGGCAAGCTGCGCTTGGTCTTCGACGCGGCGGCCAAAACGAACGGCGTGAGCCTCAACGATCACTTATTGGAGGGGCCCGATCTACTGACATCCCTGCCGAGGATATTGTTCCGGTTCAGGGAGGAAGCCGTGGCAGTGAAAGCAGACATAGAAGAGATGTTCCTACGCGTGAAGATCAGAAAAGAGGACCAGCCGGCGCAGATGTTCCTGTGGAGAGAGGGCCGAGAGGAGCCGCCCTCTAAGTACAAGATGATGGTCATGATATTTGGGGCATCGTGTTCACCGTACCTGGCACATTCGGTACGGAATCGAAATGCAGAAGAACACGCAGAATCGTGCCCAGAAGCCTATCGCGCCATCACCGAAGCCCACTACATGGACGATTATGTGGACAGCTATCCAGACCATGAGAAGGCCAAGCAGGTCGTGGAACAAGTGGACCGGGTGCACAAGATGGGCGGATTCCACTTGCGGGGATGGACGAGCAACGACCGACGAGCGCTGACGGGGCTACCAGTGGACCGCCTAGCTGATGATGTGGCGCAGCCTGTCACCAAGGATGAACAGAAGACCCTGGGGATACTGTGGGACTCTCGAGGGGACACGCTAAAATTTAACACATCTCTATCAAGAGTCCCTAAAGAGGTCCGAGAGCTGCAGCGCGCACCTACCAAGAGAGAGGCCCTTAGCACGGTGATGAGCATCTACGATCCGCTGGGGCTACTGAGCTGCTACACCATCACCGCCAAAGTCATCCTGCAAGGTCTGTGGCGTCAGAAGCTGGACTGGGACGAGCCGCTGCCGGCGGAGTCAGCTGAAGACTTCACTCGATGGCTGAGAGACATGGAGCACATCAGCCACCTCGCGCTACCCCGAAGCTACAACGGGGGGAGCCCCACAAGAAACCGGCAGCTGCACGTGTTCTGTGATGCGAGCAAAGACGCGTACGCGGCGGCCGTCTACTGGAGGCTGGAGCAAGAAGATGGAGAAATTCGAGTGATGCTGGCCGCAGCCAAGGCTAAGGTGGCACCACTGAAGACACAGACGATACCACGATTAGAGCTGCAAGCCGCTCTGGTGGGAGCGAGGCTCGGGAACGCCGTCGCAGCGGAACACAGATGGAAGACAGATGCGATTTTCTACTGGACCGACGCTCAGGTGGTTCTGTGGTGGATACAGAACGGGAGCAGGAAATATACACCATACGTCGCCCACCGATTGGGAGAGATCGCCGAGCTGACATCCGTACACCAATGGAGGTGGGTGAGCACGAAGAATAATATCGCCGACATGGCCACCCGAACGGGCTATGTCACCAAGAGCGAAGAAGATCCGTGGTTCAATGGACCAGACTTCCTGCGCAGGCCTGTGAACGAGTGGCCCGCGGAGAGTCCCGTTCAAGCCGAGGACCAAAAGGAGCACGTCGCCTTCCAGACCACGGAGGCGAGCGACATGGACTGTCTGCCAGAGGTGAGTCGCTTTTCAAAGTACGAGCGCCTCGTGAGATGTACGGCGATGGTTCTACTATTCATCGAGAAGTGTCGCGATCGCCGGGCCAGTCTCGACGTGCGACACCTGGAGAAGGCGGAGATATTGTGGTACCGAAAATCACAACACGATAGCTTCGCACGGGAAATAGAGAAGATGAAAAATGGAGGGACGGCGCCAAGATGGAGCTCCTTGTACCGGCTCAACCCGGTGTACAGGGACGGCCTGCTCACGCTGGACGGGAGGATCAGAGCAGCGCAGGTGCCGGATGAAATGAAGAACCCAATTATCCTGGACGGAAGACACCCCTTCACGAGACTGCTGGTGGCCAGGGAGCATGCCAGAGCCGGGCATGGGAGCCGCGAGAGAGTTGTGAACGATCTAAGACAGAAATTCTGGATCCTGAAGCTACGGCCGACGGTGCGGAGCATCATCCACAACTGCGCCTTCTGTCGGATGAGGAGGGCGCGCCCGAGAATCCCGCAACCTGGAGACCTGCCACCGGAGCGCCTGGGGGTGTTCCAGAGACCATTTTCCTACTGTGGTCTCGATTGTTTCGGCCCAATGATCGTTACCATCGGCCGACGTCATGAGAAGAGATGGGGAGCGCTGTTCACCTGTTTGACGACGCGAGCGGTTCACCTGGAACTGGTGGCCTCGCTGTCGACCGATTCAGCATTGATGGCAATGAGAAGAATGGCCGCACGGCGGGGATGGCCGGCGGTCATGTACAGTGACAATGGGACGAACTTCAGAGGCGCGGACGTCGAGCTGCGACAGGCGTACGCCGAGTGGATGCCGGCTATGACCGAGCTGGGCCTCACACACCGCATGAAATGGAAGTTCACTCCGCCAGGGGCGCCGAGCCAAGGGGGCGCCTGGGAGAGACTGGTGAGGTCAGTGAAAACCGCCCTACTCGCCACACTGAACGAGAAATCACCGAAGGAAGAGGTGCTCCAGACCCTGATGACCGAGGCGGAGTACTCCGTGAACGCTCGACCGCTCGTTCACGTTTCCGTGGACCCCGACGACCCAGAGGCGATCACACCTAACCATTTTCTCATAGGGTCATCCACGGGACAACCATACGTCGGGCCGTGCGTGCAGGCCGACAAGAAGACGTGGAGGGTCGCGCAGGCCTTGGCGGACGAGTTCTGGAGGCGATGGGTGAGGGAATACCTGCCGACGCTCACGCCCCGTTGCGGGGCACCGAGGAGCGGCCGCAATCTGGCCCCGGGGGACTTAGTGATCGTCGTGGACCCCGCGCTGCCGCGTAATACATGGCCGCGCGGAGTCGTACACCGTGTCTACCCGGGCCCGGACGGACGAGTGCGTTGCGCGGACGTGCGTACGCGCAGCGGAGTGTTCCGCAGGCCAACATCAAAGCTGGCGGTGATAGAAGAATCGACGCCGGAGCAGCAGACGGCGCCAGGAGAAGAGCAGACGGCGCCCGGAGAAGAGCCGGCGGGCCGAGACAGCCCGCAGTCGCCAGAACGAGTCGCGACGGGCTCAACCAGCTCGTGCTCAGCAGGGCAGTCAGCGGCGGGCCGAGACAGCCCGCAGTCGCCGGAACGAGTCGCAACGGGCTCAACCAGCTCGTGCTCAGCAGGGCAGTCAGCGGCGGGCCGAGACAGCCCGCAGTCGCCGGAACGAGTCGCAACGGGCTCAACCAGCTCGTGCTCAGCAGGGCAGTCAGCGGCGGGCCGAGACAGCCCGCAGGCGCCGGAACGAGTCGCGACGAGCTCAGCCAGCTCGTGCTCAGCGAGGCAGCCAACAGCGAGACCGGCGAGCCCGCAGTCACCAGAGAAGGCTACGTAGACCCTGGCTACTGCGCCGGGGGGAGGATGTTGAGGACAGCGGCCTCGCTCCCGAAAAACGTATAGTGAGTGCACATAAACTAATTAAAGTGAAATGTGAGAAATAGACTCAGTGCAAATCAGTGTTTTTACAAACAGACTTTAAAAGTGAATTACGTTAAATCTGTGGCTCCCTAAGAGATAAAATATAGTTAATTTAATAAGTTAATAAGTTATCTAATAAATACAGGAAAAATTAGTTGTGTAACATATGTAGTTTGGAAAATATTAGGAAAATTGTGTGTAAAAATGTGTAAATTCTATTAACTTTTATGTTTACTTAGCTATAATTACGTTAAAATATAAGTGGTGATACTTAGATTAAGGTACATATTGTGGAACGATGAATAAATAATCTCCCGAAACGCGTTTTAATTACCTGGCTCACGGAAAATGGCGAAAATAGGGGAAAAGTAGCCGTCTCCGATAGCAAAAGTGAGACAGAAAACTTGCGAATCGGAGCGGCTTACTATATGGCATTCGCCCGAGCCAGGTAAGCGAGGTGCGTTTCGGGAGCAATGTTCTCCTCGACTCTCGTGTGTTTTATTTACGCCCCCGCTCTGCAAGATTACCGGTGTAGCCTCGGTCTTCGAGTCCGATCTGAG
Organism: Polyommatus iphigenia; assembly: GCA_963422495.1. Lineage (NCBI taxonomy): Eukaryota > Metazoa > Arthropoda > Insecta > Lepidoptera > Lycaenidae > Polyommatus > Polyommatus iphigenia. The sequence continues at coordinate 18,050,266 of OY730178.1, read as the reverse complement.
CCAGCGGCGAAAACCTATGGGCGAATACAGTCTCGAATAGAAAGGTTTCTTTAGTTTGCCATGCTAGCCCAGCAGGATTGAGGATTTAAATCCACAGCCGGTAGACTATAATATGGACCATATATCATCGTTGTAAATTAAACCACTGCAGCTCCTTTTTTTTAAGACGGGAAATGCGCTTAAGCATCCCCGGCGGCACTGGAGAAAGCCCTCCGGGCTCCAGGGTATGTGGGACTCGCTGCGGCCGAGAAAATGGTAAGTTGGCCGCAGCTCTACCCACGGATGGGCCGTGCCTTCTCCTCCGCTTTGTGCTGGGCCGCTGGACCCGTCTGAGACGAAAACTGCAGCGGCCAAACCATTGCAGCTCCTGCTTTTTATCACTGAACTAACATATTTATCTATATATTTTATTAAGAGGGCGAGTAATGCTAGACATCGTACTTTTCTCTTCACACTTAGGTCCTTTTCACATGCACACGGCCACCGCACGGACGCCACCGTGCCGTGTGAAGTAGAAATGTGAAAATTAGATACGCGACGCGCATACGTAGTGAAATTCCTCATAAATTCCTCTTAAATTTTGAGGAAGCGATAGCGGAAGAGGATTTTTTTATTTTTATTTATGAGGATGCGGTAACGGTTGAGGAACCCAAAATATTGCGGAACTTCCTCATTTTGAGGAAGCGGAATTTTATTTTATTTTATTTGGAAAACAAACAGTGATACAATACTAAGTTAAATATTGAATAGGTTTTAGTACACCATTTATATGTTTTCACATAAAGCTAACTATATGAAGAAAACAAAGAAACAAAATACTTGCAACTTAATACTAAAAATAAATACTATGCGAATTAGTAAATGATAATTTAGCTGATACAGGAGAAAAAGAAAGAATCGCATCAAACCAGTGCTGTGTTAACTTTTGTTTCAAAGCAGAAGGTGAAGTCATAAACAAATCAAAATCAAGAGGGAGTATCATTCAAGTTGTTAATTGCTGTTGAAGATCTAACGATAAAGGAGTTTCTTCGATAATTTGTATTGCAAAATGGGACATACAGGGAAGTCTGGATTCGAGCTGATCTTGATGGTACTTTTAGGGAAATTTTAGAAAGGAGTAAGGGGGTGTCAATTTTGTTTTTGGATAATTTTAAGTAGGAAAAGGATATCAGAAATACGGCGTCTTTCGAAAAAAGGGAGAAGGTGAAAACGTTTGGATCTCAATTCATATGAAGGATCGTATGTACTGCATTTAAATTGTAGATGTTTTAAAAATCTTTTTTGAATCAATTCTAACCTATTTATATGAACAGTGTATTGGGGATTCCAGATTTCAGAGCAGTATTCGAGGGAACTGCGTGCATAAGAACAGTAAAAGTATTTTTAATATCTTTATATTCTTAAATTGTGAACTCATTGTAAAAATAAATCCTAGTGACTTATTTGCTTTATTAAAGCTGCGCGTCCACTGGATCGGAATCGGAGCGTACGGAGTGTACGTCCACTGCATTCGGATTCCGCATCGGCAATTTAGTTATTCTTAGTCCGTCATAGCCTGCGTGCATTTGCATTATGGAGGATAGTGACGAGGATATTCTTGTAATTAGCTGTATTATATCAGAAGAGGAAAAGAGAAATAAGAGGAAACGAAAGATATGGGTTCATAATATAAAATCAAAAAGATTAATTTTCAGAGAATTTCATATGAGTCGAAAAAAGTTTTTTGATTAGATTATAAAGTTCTTCATATTTTAACCGACTTAAAAAAAAGGAGGTTATCAATTCGACGCGTATGTATGTAATATTTCCAGAACTGCCCAGTTTTTGTATATGTTAATCTATAACAGCTTCTGAACAAAATATGTGCCAAATTTCAATAGTGTATGTTTGTGCACGCATATCTCCGGAACCACAAGTCCGATTTTAGTGATTCTTTTTTTATTGTACTAGGTATTGTTCAACTTAGGGAATTCCGCAAGTTTCATCAAAATCGGTTTAGTAGTTTTTGAGATAGGGAATTTTAATTCTTAATTACGTACAAAAATTTGAAGTCGGTTTTATCTTTTTAAAATACTAGTGCAAACACTAAAGTAATTATAACTGTATTTTAAAAAGATAAAACCGACTTCAAAATTGTACGTAATTGAGAATTAAAATTCCCTATCTCAAAAACTATTGAACTGATTTTGATGAAACTTGCAGTATTCCCTAAGTTAAACAATACCTAGTAGAATAAAAAAAGAATCATTTAGATCGGACTTGTAGTTCCGGAGATATGCGTGCACAAACATAAAAACATACATATATACATACATACACTTTTGAAATTTGGCACATTTGTTCAGAAGCTGTTATAGATTAACATATACAAAAACTGGGCAGTTCTGGAAATATTACATACATACGCGTCGAATTGATAACCTCCTTTTTTTGAAGTCGGTTAAAAATGTCGTCATTCATCGCGGATAAGTATTTACGCATAGCCGTCGCGTCGTAGCAAACACGTCAGTACTTGAAACCGGAATCCGAATGACGCGTTCACTGCGGATGACGTCATCGGCATAAATTCCGGTCTCAGGCGCAGAAATGCCGATCCAGTGCACGCAGTACCATACAAATCAATACAAAGCAACAAATCCGTACGCTCCGATTCCGATCCAGTGCACGCGCAGCTTTAAGATGTGGTCCAGGTGTTTATTGTATGACAATTTTGAGTCGTGTATGATACCAAGATCACGAATCTCTGTTACACTTCTCAGCTCTTGTCCTTTTAGTTTGTAAGAGAAAGATATTGCTTTCGACGAGCGGCTGAAAGTCATAGAGGAACATTTAGACACATTGAGATCCAAATTGTTTGCACAACAATATTCCGCAAATCTGTATATATCCTCTTGCAACAGTTGACAGTCTGATATGTTGAGGATGGATCTATACACTTTCATATCATCTGCATACAAAAGAAAATGAGAATGCTGAAAACACGCCTTAATGTCATTTATAAAGATGTTAAATAGGAGGGGCCCAAGAAGAGACCCCTGGGGCAAACCCGAGGGTACATAACTCCATGCTGAAGAAAAACCATTAAGAACCACAGTCTGAGTTCTGTTTTCTATATAGGAGACAAACCACCTATAAAGATTGCCGTGGATTCCAGCACGGTAAAGCTTCTGGAGTAGTAAGGAATGGTCTATACTCTATGCGGTCAAATTCTTTGCTATAATCTGTAAAAATAGCATCAAATTATCCTCCCGAATCCATGGTTTCAATAACATAATCAACAAATGTCAGCAAGTTAGATGTAGTTGAACGATTTTTTAGGAAACCGTGTTGTTCATTTATGAACATTTTTGAGCAAAAACTGTAAACGTTGTTATAAATTATGCGTTCAAACAACTTGGTAAAGATGCATAATTTCGAGATAGGCCTGTAATTCTTAACATCTGACCGGTTGCCACCCTTGAAAATTGGCGATATGAAAGCAGACTTCCATATTTTAGGAACAACACCCTCTGCAACGGAGCGATTAAATAATATTGTAAGAGGTTAGGTAAGGGAATTAGAACAACGGTGAATTAAAATAACCGGAATGTTATCGGGTCCCATGCCCTTTTTAAGGTCAACATTTTTTAAAAGACCTTGTACAATGTCAGAAGTTATTGGGATGTCACTCAAAGAGAAATTAGCATTGCTACTCATTAGGTTAGGGTTGATCCTAGATGTATTATTATGTTGAGATGGTGCAAGAAACTAACTTTCAAAATAAGAGGAAAAGAGGGAGCAAGCATCTGGTCCAGTGTTGGCTGTTTGTCCATTGTATGTTAAAGTGGAAGCTACACCTGTAGTGTCACCTTTGTTGTTTTTAACAAATGACCAAAAATGTTTTGGATCTTTCAATATTGAATCTTCACACCTTTGAATGTACAATCCTCAGCAACCCTAAACCACAATGAAGCCCTTTTCAGTTTTCACATGCATACAGTTCCGGCACGGTCGCCGTGCCGTACAAAGTAGAAATGTATGAGCTACTTAGACAGCTTTCACATGGCATGGCTACCGTGCCGTGACCGTATGTCACCCGTGTTTACCCACTACAAACGCGGTTCCGGCGCGGTAGCCGTATTTGCAGTCATGTATGGACAATTAGTATAGACCTGTTCAGTGTTCACATGACACAAGTGCAACACGGCACGGCGAGCGCGGGGAATACCGTTCGTTCGCTAACATCACAGGGGCCCGGACGTTTTCCGCAGCAAGAATGCCTAATGAAAACAGCATAGACGTTGATGTGTTGATATCATTAGAGGAAGCGCACACTTCTTTATGGGATAAGACAATCGCTGCTTATAAGAACAGAAATGAAACAAAACAAGCATGTAAGTATACATAGGGTTAAACAGCAATTTCAAATTTTAGGGTTAAACAAAGACGACGCAAACGCAGACGATACAGTAGGAGTAAGGCTACACAGGGACACTACTGAATGTATACTGCCACCGCCACCCGCCGCGTTGCTGGGTGACCGACGACCGTGCGAAAACCGTGTACATGTGAAAGGCTTAGTACGTCACGGCACCGGGCCGTTTAGACAACAACCGTATGCATGTGAAAAGGGCCTGACGGCTTTCATAATATGGCACGGCGATCGTGTCGTGATCGCGTGTCGCCCGTCCCCTGCATAAACAAGGTTTCGAGGCGGCAACCGTCTTTACAGGGACTGGTGTAGACAATTCACAATATAACTGATGTGCTTTTGTACACAAAAGCACATCGTCCTGCAAATCTCGACAGATTATTATTTTTAATTATACACATGTTTTCTTCGGCTGGCTTCGCAGCTATCCGGGAAACCCGTACGGGCTAGCAATAAGGGCCCGGAGCGGGACCACATAATATGAGATGCTAGAAAGGGTGTATTGCTAGCCCGCACGGGTGTCCCGGATAGCTCTGAAGCCAGCATTAACCTACTCGCGGTTGGGTATGACAAATTTCATTAGACGATGACAGGAGTGTAAATAAAATTCCTTCAGTCCTAAATGTTTAATTGCTTGTAAAAAAAATACGAATAAACTTTTAAAACAATTTAAAATTTCTGAAATTATGACTTTTCATGCCAAAATTTGGTAGATAGCACACGCATCTTATGACTTTACAACCAACCAACAGTCTTCAATATTTCTTTCTAAATCTTTCTACGGTAATAATCGGCGCTGTATAAGAAATCAAAATATAGAACGGTTTTTTTTCTAATAACCTAAAAATATGTACTTAACTCTTTCTGACAACTTTGATAAATATAATAATTATATCATCATGTAAACAAACGGTTTCATCGTTACGTTAGTAACATAGAATATCATTGGCTTCATCAAACAGAGCTAAATCGAAAATCCCAGAAACAATTTGCGGTTTAAAATATGCACACTCATTCCCACATTATTCTATCACAAATACATATTATAATTAAAAAAAAATGCTATAAACCATATTGTGTTCAAACATACATTTAATAAAAATATAGTTACTTTGAAACAAATTCCTTCTGTCGCATACATCTAAATCACTACAATTAATATAGACCTCAAATAAAACTTATCAGTTATCTTATCACACAGAGTCCCTGGTCTTGTATGCATCTACCTCCAACATTTTGAAACCAAACTGTCGTAACTTTTTCATTAGCTAATTGGAATGATCAGCCCGAAAAAATAATGGAGGAAGGTTACATTAATAATTATTATGAGAACATCTATTAGGTAGGTACACATACATCGAGATAACATTAACATCTAGCACTTAAATTCCAAGAGCTCATTTAAATAGTCTATCCAGATGGCTTTCCAACATCTAAAAATCGATCCAAGTTACAGTCTCAAAAAGCATTGATCATATTAACACAACATTTAGAACACGCGTTTAATAAAAAAGCAAAGTTTTGTTATTTATCGTCTTGACATGACCATTATTCCAGCAGTTGCTACATGTTTCCCATTAATGTCAGTTTAATATCGAATGTTTTATTTGAATATAAGATTTGATCTACCACAAGGTCCAAACTCATTTAAATCCGAAATACATGTCGAAGTGGATGAAGGTAGTGTAAGATTAGTCAAAATATCGTATTCTGAAAGTGGATATTGTATAGCAACATCTATTTCATTTAAAACGCATTTGAAAACCATTTACTTATATAACTTTTTGTTTTCATTACGTGTTGTACTATCATAAAAATATATCAAATATCCTTTTCTACTCAGAACTATTCTTAGACCCACCAATCCGTATCTCCTCTTTACATTTGAAACAACGATCAAAACCAATTCTCGTTTAGATCTCCCATAACGCTTTTTCGTATTATTCATTCTAAGTGCCAAAGTTCCTCAGTACCGCCTCCCAAGTCCAGTCCACAAACTCATGAAACAATGAGCTCATTGGAACAATGAATGATGATGCCATAGTGGTGAATATTATAACACCGATACGATATAATTATACTTCGAAAAAGATCCATATTGTGAAGCTTAAGTACATGAAGGTAATAATAGGTAGTACTAATCATAGAAATAAAAAGATAACATTGTGCTGGTAACTTATTGAGACATAAATGGCAAGGATTAAATAATTTTATCAACTAATAATTAGTATTACAATAATTATAGTAATTGATTGTTTGAGTTTTTTTTTTTGAGATGATATAAAGTTGTAAAAGAAATCAGGATAATGTTTATAGCCCAATATGTGCAATCTTATTTAAATAAAATGTTCAACAAACATTTCAGTAGGTTCATGCGATGATTTTAATTATTTTTAAATTTAACTTCATAAATAGTCCTGAAACTTTTATGATAGGTGTAGAATAATAATTGTTGCTGGATTTTTAAAGGTGGTGCCTTCCTTCAATTAGGCCCACCTAATTCCAACCATCACCAATATGTATTCTGTGCCACCACTGAAGAAGCAACTGTTAAACTTTAACTTTATAATATGTTTAAATAGTATCTTAAAATGATTGAGTCCTATCATTTACACAACAGAACCATAATTAGATGTTTGAATCAAATATTTCCTTATGTCAAGTACATTAATGGGGACAATCATAACAATATAAACACGTGAATAACATAGTTTTTGAACAAAAAACTAGTCTACTACGTCAGGTAAAGTCAAGGTATAAAAATTTACATCTACTCAATATAATTTTTATGGTTAGGTGAACGCTTACTTATCTGCGACAGTCATACAATATCGTCGATTCGAGTCGAAAAGTCATATAATAGTGATAGATAGGTCTACTATAAATAGACACCAATAACATTAAATTACAATACATTAACACCGATACAACACTTAATAATGTAGAATTTACCTATAATGTGAGCTACACGATAATATCAAAGACACACACTTAACCTAAACACGCGATTATAAAGTCCGATTATCGACAGGTGATAAATAGATAAATGTCACAGGTAAAAATTGAGAAAGTAATCAGTGATATAAAAATTTGGAGGCAATAGAAATCATCTAATATGTATATAAAATGGTAAGCTCTAGCACGATTATTGTTAAGAGAATGAGTAGGTATAAGAAAAATCAAAAATATCAAATCGGGACATTATAAGGCTGGGAGCAAATACTATAAAACTTAACAGTGATAATAATGAAAGGAGAAGAAGACTACAGGTGGGGTAAACGTGATAATGATATGATGTGAAGAGTAGATCAAGGACAACTACGCGAAAAAAATTATGTGACAGAGATGTACAGGGACACGATTACGCGGGAAGTCAGTGCTTTTATAACGATAAGCGAAACTATAGACGATCTACATGACGACATGAAAAAGGGAGAACAGGAAACAACAAATAAAAAGTCGACAAAATCTATATATCGGATGCCAAATGACAAAAATTGATTATTGTAACGAAGTTTTTTTCTGTCGACTTGTGCGTGTATGACAGACGCGACTGCATCATAAACCCTGCAAAATAATGTACTCACAATTGTTTGTTATGGGCACTTACTGACGCATCCCAACAAATAGTTTTTTTCATCTAAAGGCAGCGGTAACTTCTCCGGACGGAAGACGCTTTCCTCCCACTTTTCTAAAATTTAATTCAAGATATAAATGCTAACAACAACGCTTAAGATAACAAGCACATGTAGGGCTTCCGGAAAAGATCTAATTTAGGTGAAGAAAATGGCCACTATAACCGTCACAATGCTGCTTTCCTGGCTTTTTAAATAGATCAGATGTTACTTGCAAGGAGCATTGTAAGCCTAAATTACTGCATAACAAAATTAATAATATATTTAAATATAGAACATAATATATATTATAAACTTTAAGCAACGTAGTCACAATGTTTGAAAAATGAAAATGTAGGAAGCACATACAGGCCTCCATCAGGGTTATACGAATTGTGTGAACAAACTATGGAACAATTAATATTGTCAAAAATGTGCGAATCTAACAAAAAGACCACAAAATTGTGTTTTTCGTGATTTTATGAAGCATAGCATCCGGCTTTGAATAAAGGCACCTGGTACCTTTATTCAAAGCCGGAATTAAATCTGATCCGAAAAATTATAGGCCTTTATATAATGTTCTACAGACTTTTAGTAAAATATTTGAAAAAATAATTTAAAACAATTGAGGAGTGATTTTTCAAAAGGGCTTATTTCCACTTTTGGTAAAAAAAAACTATGAATGCCATCGTAATTGTTATGTTGAAAACTAGCCGTCAGTTGAAAATCCAATGCAAAAAGTACATATTTCCCTAGTAAAACTGACAGTCAAAAAGCTTATTCTTGTACAGAAGGACACATTTCCAGTATAATTTTAAGCCATGGTTAGAAGCTTTTGAGTTTCGAAACAAAAAGACGCATTTCCTGTGGACTCTGCAAAAACCTCATATTAGTTTGAAGCAAAGGGAACACATTTCCTCTTCTTTTTTAAATAACCTTACTAGGTACCTTGAAATTTGATTATTTCTGCTCTGCATGTTTTGCACTTTCCTTGTTAGCATGTTTTACACTTTCCTTGTTAGCAACATTCTATTCTACAGTTTTGTTTTGTCATTTTAAACTGACACTTTGGCGGTTGGATGTCATTGAGTGTCAATGTCAAAGAAAAGCTCGCGCTCTATAAATTACAATTCGTCATTTCGAGATAGATTTCAAGAGATTGTAATATTTTGATTTTGAGATAAAGCTATTAGTTAAATATTTAAGTGCATAGCTTTTTGCCTGCGGACAGGGTATTTGGACGCATAGAAAAGGACCTGAGAAAAACTCAAAAAAAGCATGGAGAATTACGAGAATTATGCTCCGTACTCACATACGGTTTTGCTCGACAGTTTTACTCCAAGTCGAGTAATAACCAATGTGTGGACCGCAAAATTGGCTCGATGGAATTAAATATGTCAAATATGTCATTTCCTTCGACTTGAAGTAAAACTGTTAAGCAAAACCGTATGTGAGTACGGAGCGTTAGGAAAAGATTGGTTAGTTAGAGATTTGAAAAGCTTGACAGATAACTTGAAGAAATTAGATGGCATACAGTCACTGAAAAGGATACATATTACAAAAAAATACAAACAAGGAACACGTAATGCTATAAATTGTGTTGTTAAGTCTTTTGAAGATTTTAAATTTGAATCGGGTAAAGAAGATGCTATTTCCCTTTTGAAAAAGGGTAAACGCATCCCATTAGAGATATCAAATATTGATTTGGTACCTATACCGCTATCTGTAAATAAGAAAAAAGATGTAGAAAGTTTATTAATAAAACAGTTTGGTGAAAATTGGAGTGAATCAGAAGATCTACAGTGGTATAACAGGATTATTAATGGTCGGGTGCCGGAGGGAAGAGATGAAGAGCGAGTTAATGATGATTGTGATGAATGTGATTGCACTGAATATGATTTTAGTGATATAAAAGTGTAATTTGAATAAATTAGTTTCTTATAGGTATACATTGTTTCACTTCAAAAAGCCTTATTTCCAAAAGCCTTCATTACAAATGGGCTCATTTCCGGTTGTTTCAACCAAAAGGCTATATTTCCAAACTATTATTTTTAATTAATTTAAATCTAATTATTAAAGAATAACTATTTCAATTACTTCAGAATACTGTTATTCGGCTCTATAACACAGAAGAAAAAAAATATTTAAAGGTTCCATAACACAGCAGGTGTAGGTTTTTTTCGATTTCTAAAAAATTGCTTAACATGGAAATAAGCCCATTTGAAAAATCACTCCTCAATTATTGTTGGTACACTTTAACTCCAATAATAAAATTTATTGCATAGTAATCAATACGGTTTTACTAAGGGTCGTTCCACTACGGATGCTGGTATAGGTCTTCTTTGTAGTATATTTGAGGCCTCGGAGGAGTCGCGGGATACCTTAGGACGTGTATTTTGCGACCTCTCTAAGGCCTCGGATTGCGTTGATCATGTTATATTGATTAGGAAATTGCATCACTATGGCACAAAGGGTTGGTTACCGAGTCCCTTTTGCCATAGTGGTGCAATTTCCAGATCAATGTGGCATCGGGTAACGTAACAGCGGGTTAGAACCGGCAGTAGACGTTCTAAAAGTGTTAATTTTGTTTACCTATTTAGAAATAAATAATTTTAATTTTCAATGTTTTGTGAGTGATGTGTTACATAAATTTTACTTAAATGAAAATACAAAAATAGGTTACTCATAAGCTAATAAGCCATTTCAGAAAGTACTATAATAATTAATTGAACAAATTAGTATTTGTTAGAAATCAAGGCCTATTCATTACTTTTGTCGTAGCGTAACACTTTCCTAAATCAGAAACACCAAAACCTTAATAATGCAAATGTTATCTTAAATGCTACCATAATATCTAAACGTATTTACCTACTAATTTTACAATTTTCATACCGTAGGAACATTATCGACTATCTATATACACCTATAAATGAATACGGAAAACCTGGCGAATGGCTGAAATGCCTAATTACTATAACACTACGCAATATCTCAAATGTCGATGGTTAAAAATCTCTCTGAATTATAAAAAAGTGAAGGTCCGTGCATGAACAATACACCAACGATATTCATTATACACTAATTTATATAGGTATAAAAATAACTTCTTTCCTATTTATGTAAGATCCAGAGGAGCAATAGCGACAGTGGGGCTACAATACAATGTACCGAGTTAAAGTACTTACCAATTGCTTTGCAGATTCTACTTTGACTAGCCAATCGTGGGTGGATATCTAAACTCAAAAGGTAAGTCGCTAACATCCTACACTGTATAATGTGTAGACCTCTCAGTCGAAATTACTCATCGAAATCTCGCACGTTGTTTGTACACAGACTGTCCACTTAGCAATAAAAAAAAACTGTCAGCGTTTAAGGCACATGGCTACGAAATGAGCACCCATAAGGGTTCCAAATTTCTATTTGGTACAGCTCAAAAAAACTACTTGTTGCACATTTACCTACTCTAGAAAACGTGCAAAAAGTAGCCGCAGACCCTAAGGTCTAAACATCCGAATTTATTGCTATAATTAGAAACGAAATATAACTATTTTCCGACAGAATTTGCGTTATTTTTGAAGGTATACGAAATAGAAAGGAACGGGTTTTGAACCGCTTATTTCGCCTTCTACTTTTAACACGATGTAGATGTAAAAATATCTATCCATAAAAAAATAGTCCCGCCGATTTGTAGAAACACCAAAACGCTTAAATTGAATAACACTAAAACGCGACATTTAACAGTCTTGGCAGGCGCAAACCTGTCCAGGATAACAAGGTAAAATATACAGACCGGCAATTATTATATATGGTTCAACTCGATTGCTAACCTTTTGACCTAGAGCCGGCGACTGGTCAAAAAGTTCCCTGTGGGGCAAATCATAATTATCGATGAAAAAGGAAAGAGTGAAGCTAAAATAATCTTGAGTAAAAATTACCAGAAACTCAAAAATTTTAAAACAATCAATATTAAATTAAATGCTAAGCCGTAATTTTGTAATTAATGTTAACATCCACTAAATCTGCTGCTGTAAAACTAAATCTATACTAATGAAATGGGATATTGAAGTATTGAAATTAGAAAATACTTTGAATTGCTAAATATTAAGTTATGATAAAAATAAAATAGTAGTTGAGATGAGTTAAGAGGCCCACGAGCGTCAAGCATGAGGTAGTTTTCCGTGGTTGTGATATCTATAGCCGTTATGTTCAAATATCCGAATGTTTTTCGTTTCTTTAACCCAATTACACGAGAATCGAATATAACAGTGTAAAATATTCGTTAATAAGGAGGTAGGTGCGTAGTGATCATTATAAATGAAAAGTTTAAAAACTTTAATATATGGATAAATATGGTTCTAAAAATTATTGCTTCAATATAATAAAGTAACTAATCGTCGCTAAGTCCTAGTCTAAATATTTTATCAATTCCATTAATGTTTCATAACGGTGACCTTAAGTTCAGAGTTTACCTCACATAGAGTAATAATGGTGTCGAATGATGAAAAACAAAGAGAACTGTTTGAAATATATAGACAAAGCAGGTTAGTATTAATATGATCAATAATGATGAGAAAGCAATTGTAGAAGTCAAAACATGATAATTATTTAAAAAAAGTAAATAAAACGAGAGTAATCAAACGCTAGATGTTACTGGAACTGAAAAATATGAAGCCCTATAATATTAAAGACGTAAGATGAATCATCTATGTAAGGGAAACTCTAATATAATTATAATATAATGGAAGATCGTCGCGAAGCCTAAATTTATCTTTCTGCAATAAGAATGTTACTGAAACAAATATTATCGTAAATTTCAGCACCATTCTCAGATAAATTATATAACAATCGTAAATATTCAGGATAATTTTTAACCATCAAATGTTTATGACTATTACTTACTGCCGCACTCAGAGACAAATATTAATTACTGAAGATTTTGACAGAAGCTCCATAAGTCAAACTCTTCATTAAATGTCTCTGAGTACGGCCGTTACTCTAATTACTAGTAATTTAGCCTTATTATCAACGACAAGTAATTCCATAAGTACGAGACGCAGTCATAAAATTACAAGTCAGATTTACCTATCTATTGAACAAGTTAGCCCTCCCTTGCAAAATATACAACTTACATAACTAGATTTAATCTAATAAGTTTAGTAAATGAAGTAGCCTATGGAATATCGTTACAACTTATTCTAAAAAAAATAATAACGCCTTAGATCAAAAGTATTATAGACCTTGAATTCTATAAGAAAGCAACGGAATTACATTTAAAAAAGGGGAAACGGATACTGTCGTTTCGCCCTTTTTAAAGTAGCAGGACCTATTCCTGGTTATAACAAAATAACTAACAAAAAAAAAGAGATTCTACCAATCCACTGATTGCACTTAAATTCGATATCAAACAAAGAAATTATAAAAATTAAATAATTATGATTTGTTTCATAAAACTTAAGAAGCTTGATTTTTTATTCAAACAAAACATCAAATAAAATGGTATTTATTATTCATATGTCGATGAAAAATTATAAGCAAAATTGGATGATGTATGAACCTAAAAAGTTTAAAATACCGGCATTATTCAATTATTTTCAACAGAGTATACAGATGAAATTTATTGTGAACAATTTTGATGATTCACCAAATTGAATCAAGATATGGCTGCCTGCACCTGATTTAGAAAATAAGTTCTGCGGACATACAATTTAATAATGAATTTGCCTTTAATTCAGGAGAAAGCATCTGCCTAGAGCTAGACGATGGAATATTTAAAAAACCAGCAAGGCATTAAGTACCAACAAAAAGCTCTTAGCAACTAATACCTTTAATAAGAACTCATTGGAATACCATCAGTATAACCACTTGCAATCGTAGTAAAACAAGAAGTGTTACAATAAAAATGGGATTTTTGGGTGCTTATAGGGTCACATTGATCATGCCGATACTTAAAAAATTTAGTAACTTTCTTACTACAAAGCTTAAAAGCTGGACAAGTGAACTGTTTCAATGTCTATTTCGATTAATCGGTGACAATTTTTCCCTGTGACGAAATAATTCGTAACCTATGTAGGTATTGTCGTTTAAGGTTTTGACGAAGAATGAGGTAAAAAATTTGAAACACCATAAAATATAAGATATTTTAAGATACCTTTTAAATTAAACCAAAGCTAAATAATCATATATTTTACCGTTTCGTTACACACTGCTCCTATGATCTTCTACAAAAATTTTGAAATTGTAGCTATTTAAAAAAAAAATTAATAGTAAAAACTACCTTAATACAAAAACTTGAAATGTTTGGAGAGGCGAGCTTTTAACCATAACATTACAGACTTAGGCCTTAGGGCAAACTGATTTTATATCTAGATATAAATGACTAGTCATTTAAATGATTATTATTATAGATTTAGGACTAACTCAGACGTGTTTAAGTGAAGTGTGTAAAATGAATGAATCGCATACGAAAACTAACTGTGATAACTGATAAAATAATCTTGTTAACTAAAGTCATGCGTCATTACTAATTATCTGGTCTTTCTTTGTCTCCTATTCCAAAATATCAACGATAAATTGCAAACATACGAATGTAATAATATATTGTCTGACGCCATCATCGTCAGCAGTTGTTGTTACAATTTTTTAACTCACAATTTTCAACAGTACTTATTACGATCAAATATTTGCAATACTTACTCAAGTTGCGAATCTCGTAAGTGGTAACACTTACTCAAGTTGCGAATCTCGTAAGTGGTAACCTTAATGTCAATCCGCACCGACAGTCTTTAGAACTGAACGACCCGACGTAAAAAAGAAAAGAAAATAAATAAAGGAAATAAAAACAAACAAAAATTATAAGAAAAACATAATATTATTTATAATGTTTAAATCGAAATCAGAGAACAAAACAAAAATAATGAAAATCAAAGTCTTACTTACTAACTAGAACAGTCGTAACTTGTATAGATCTGATAATAAATTTCATAGCCTATGTGTAGAAGGAACACTAAAAACACCGAAAATATATTTGGAACGCTATACCTACTACCTTAATATTAAACACCGACGCTAAGTTCATCATAATCTACTAAAAGAAAATTAATACCAATAATATGTTTTGTTTGAGTTATGAAGGAAAATCTTAAAACAATCACTGTTGTTTTTTTAAGGAATTTAGCACACCAATTCGGAATTCATTATTTTACGTGGGGCAAGATTGGGGACAGGAGACCTACAGGATTTCGAAACAATTAATAAAAATAGTAGTTAGATTTACAAATTTCAAGACAGAACTAAAACAAGACGAATTGTCGAGATCCCGAGAGCGAAATCCTTAGATGTTACCCTACATCATGATTCCCACATTTAAGTCTTTTACACGAAAACAAAAGATGAAGTTGCGCCGTAATTTGTTACTATAGCTAGCCTAAATTTAAAAAAAAACCTAATGTTTCGTTTAGATTGGAAGATAACTATGGCAGATCAATCCATGAGTTGATGTACTGTTGTATCTCCACTCTCGCTTCAACCAATGCCGCCGAATCCCTTTCGCTCGATGGATACATATTTGCGCAATGCGCGGTTCCTGGAATTAAAAAATATGAAAGTATTTAACAGATCCCAATATTGTATAAAAAATCAGTTGTCTAGACTCTAGAGTCTAGACGCTAGCGTACCCCCTTAAACGAAGCAAAACGTAAGCTCACTTAAAGATGCAGCATGAAGAGTATCAGATACGGTAATAAAGTATAGAGATGACGCCATTAGCAAGAAAACCTCAAAAGTTCCCGTCGCAGAGTTGTAAATCATAGAATTTTCTAAAAAAATATTCAAAGTTTCCGCCGACTTAAAATATTTTTCTTATTTTATTGCTTCAACTCACAAGCGGCCACATAAGGCCGCGATAACAATAGATTTCCAAGAATCCGCGGTCGAAGGATTATTCAGCTTCATGCGAATTTATCCTAGGTCGAATGTTTATTTTTTCTGGAGTATTGGTGGGCTCGGGCCTACGTAGTCACTAGCGTGTCTGATCTAGGTTATGACTTTTTAGTGTCTAATTTGTCTGGACTTTAATTGCACTTACACAACGAACTTGCAAGTCGATTCAGTATCAGATACAACACATGCAAAACTGCTAATTGAGTAGGTACCCAGCTTAATAAGCAACCTACCTAGTTTGCTAATTACTCATGTCGGAAACCGTCAGCTTTTCATAATGTCATAACTACATAAGTCATAAGTCATAATCATAACTCAGGTTTCATTTGTTTGTACCCTAAGTATTCCCGCTGTGTTTTGTTACATCTTGTACAGTGCCAGAGTAGACAGAATTATAGAGTACACCGACTTAGAACTGATGTTGAAATTTTTAAATTTGACGTATTTTGACGAAAATCGTCGCTAGGGTTGTTAACTTGTTACCTACGAATTTAAAACTATGACGTATTCGCTGGACGTGTTCCTCTTTGGTCGTATTGTTGTTTGTGTTTTGGCACATGCGATTAAAATTGTCAGAATTCAATTTTGAAATCTTTATTTTAAATATTAAAAAATAAATTATATCAGCCAGCGCGAGGCACATAATCCTAGTGAAACCCGACAAATTTGACAGATATTGAAGCCTGTCCGTTTCTTTGCAGTCGAACTACTGGTAGTTATCTCTATTGTGACAGTGCTCCCAAAGTGATAATAAGCATAGAAATTCGCGTCATTGTTCGGCAACGATCGTTTTTCCCGAGCGTCGGAACGCGGAAGACGATGGTCGATGCCACAAAATATTTTATTGCGCATATCTTGTCATGT
This sequence comes from Polyommatus iphigenia, assembly GCA_963422495.1. Lineage (NCBI taxonomy): Eukaryota > Metazoa > Arthropoda > Insecta > Lepidoptera > Lycaenidae > Polyommatus > Polyommatus iphigenia. The sequence continues at coordinate 18,033,439 of OY730178.1, read as the reverse complement.
TATGCCATGGCAACGCCAAACTTGTTGGTGGTGTTGCCATGGCACGACATGACTTGGACATGTGCAATAAAAGGTTTTGTCGCGCATGCGCCAAGGCGACAGCCACCGAGTACCGACCATAATATTCAGATATTTACTTCCATTTCGAATAAGGTGCAAAATGCAAAAGCATTGTTTCGGGCTCTTACGTTTCATAGATTCGGGTGTTTCCGTGATTACGACAAAGCGAAGATTTTCATGCGCATTATTAATTTGGGAGTACTGTATATTATTTTGACACAATATATCACCTATTTAATTATTATTATTATGTTTGTTTTTTTAACCAATAATGATATTACTCTTACCTAAAATTTTCGTCTCTCTTATCGTAAATTTTATTTAAGGCCGGCTTAGTAAGCGAAATATGACGACCGCAGTGAGTATGGCCAATGCAGTTTTTAAGGTTTTCTTTTCTACTCTAATCAATTTTACAAAAGTAATACAATAAAAAAATATCAAAAATAGTACCGGGAATAAAAATTGCCGGTGCATTGTTGTTTTTTGTTGTAGTTATTCCAAGTGCGTGCCAAGGATCAACTGATCCGTGGACGTAGACTATCCTTTCTGCAGGAATATTAAGCCCACCATAAAAGTTGTTTGTCCAGTCCGCTGCCTTGTTTACAAACTCCTGGTTGAATCTGTAACAATAAGAAATATTTTGTGGCCACAGAAGTTCATACAGATTCATACAGGCATACAGATTCAGAACAAAAGGGAACGGGGATCACCACTAGCAACACTAGTGCAGTTAGCTTTTGAAAACATCCCAATAAATTTCTTTTCCATTTTGTACTTTTTATTTTTTATTTATTTAGACACTTTCATAAGTACACGTATATTATTTGACAACCTTGAACCTCATCTTGACTTTATTTTTATTACAACACTTTTGAATTATTATTACAAATATGCAATGATAATAGGGGTGTAGACTATTTTTAGGAATTAGGAAATATATTTATTTTACAGATGTACATTTGTTTCACCTAAAATATATACAGGGTTACCTCGTAAGTCGATCTAGATCCTTTAAGGGGCTATAGTTAAGATAATTTCTGACTGATTTGACTATGAAACACCCTATCCTAAATCCAATGGTTTTCGAGATAATCTAATTTTTAGTATTTTTCATAAACAGTCCATTTTTTGCCTTTTGTTGTATCTCTTTTTTGTAATCTGAGGTTTTGACATCGAAATGTCACTGTCACACACAATGTTTTGGAGATCGTGACGTCCCACTCTGTGATGGCTGTTTGCGATCACGTGTTATTACGGATTAAATATTTACTTTTCAATATATAAAATTAATATTATAAAGTTGATGAGTAAAAATATGTCATTTTCGGTCATTCTATAATACAAACTCTCATAAAAACAATAATTTGTATTATATTTCGTTTACTGTCTACACCCCTATTGTTTTGTCCACTTTGTTTTATCCAACCATAATATATTTTGTGCTTATTATTATACGAGTACCTATACCTTTATATCAGTACTACTCAAATATATAATGTATCCCAACACCAGTGTCCGATCCTTTAATGCTATGATGTATGGCATATTTTATCGACTAAATGGCTCTTCTTTTTTTCTTGTTCTCTCACGGTTGTAAAATATCAGTGATTTTAGTTTTTCTCGGACTTTAACACTAATCTGACCAATACTTCTCATCAAATGGTACGGGAGCTAGCAACGTTTGAAAAAAAGTATTTCACGTCGGCTGATTTTTAGGGTTCCGTACCCAGAGGGTAAAAACGGGACCCTATTACTAAGACTTCGTTGTCTGTCCGTCTGTCTGTCCGTCTGTCTGTCTCCAGGCTGTAATCTCAAGAACCGCTTTAGCTAGACTTTTGAAATTTTCACAGAATATCTGTTGCCGCTATAACAACAAATACTGAAAACAAAATAAAAATAATATTTAAGGGGGGCTCCCATACAACAAACGTGATTTTTTCGGCCTTTTTCACTCTATATCAATAATGGCAAGAGGCAGGCACTTGAATTTTTCACACATTCTTTTGTTATATGTGTACTTCAATATTTCATAATAATATTAAAATAAAATAAAAAAAAATTGTGTTTTTTCCCATACAAAAAACACAATTTTTAGCCTATTTTTGCTTTGTATCGGTACGGAACCCTTCGTGCGCGAGTCCGACTCGCACTTGGCCGATTATTGTGATATGTCGTCATTCTTGCTCTTCTGGTTAGAGTCGGAGCGATCTGGCTGCCGGTAGTGGTTGCGTTCATTAGCGCGCAACCTTGTCAAGGTGATATCAATACCGGATTATAAAATTATTTTAGTATGTATGTAATTTTAATATTATGTTATTTAGAGATAAAAAAAAACTTAAAATAAATGGTGATAGGCAAAAATGTATGGGCTTTGCTCTGGTATAGGGCTCAACAAGAATTGATTGTATATTTTTTGGAAGGTATATCCATGTACATTAATGACCAATAGGGCGCTTGTCAAGATTCGTTGTACTTTTTGAGTAAAGCCACGTTAAAAGTGACATCAGCGCTTGTACATTTCATGCGATAACATCACGTTATATTATAACATGATCATTTTTAGGGTTCCGTAGTCAACAAGGAACCCTTATATTTCGGTCTGTCCGTCCGTCTGTCTGTCTGTCCATATGTCTGTCCACGGTTTTGCTCAGGCTACAGGACCTACAAAGCTGTAATTCGGCATGAATGCATATATTAATGATGCCGACAAAATGTTATATAAAACTTTAAAAATATATATTTTTTATAGTACCTCCCGTACACATCAAGCGGGGATGATTTTTTTTTTCGCGTCCACCCTACCGTGTGGGGTATCATTGAATAGGTTTTTTTTAAATATTATAAGTATTCAAAGATCATTTTCCGATTTAGGGATCCATTTGTGAAATATTAAGTTTTAAAGTGGAAAAAATCGTAAGTGTCCAGTGTTCCCCACTTCTACCAGCTAAACGGTTGTTTCTGGAAATGTGAAAAAATTCAATGGAGTAGGAAATATGCCGAATTTAAAAGGAACTTTTCGTTCAAATTCCTTTGAACGTAACTGAGATAATGTTGTTAGTAGTGTAAAACACGTTATTCATTGACCATACAAAAATTATCAAAAACTAGCGGTACTACGGAACTCTATATTGCGCGTGGCCCGATACGCACTTGGCCGGTTTTAAGCCTAGTAGTTAAGGTATGTTGTGAATTGACATAATATTACACAGACAATGTAAGCGAACGACTGACTGATTGAAAGAGAGAGCGAAAATCGTCCGCGCATTGTTACCTGAACCGCCGTCCAAGAGTGAGCGGTATTAGGGAGAGGTTAAATTACTACTGTGGGCGTAAATCTAGGGTGTACAGTCGCCAAGACATTCGTTATCTCTCTAAGCACAAAAAGATCTTACCACATAGACGATAAAAACTATTCGTAATGTACAAATGTTAGGGACTGGGCGCCATAATATAACTTTTTTATCTACCAAAGAGCTATCTAATGGTGTATAATTTATCTTTCTTGAGGCTATATACCAAAATGCCCATCTTCCTTTGCCAGACATTAATTCGGTTGCTAAGCCTTGAAATACATTAGTCAAATGAAAAAGTAATGAAAAGTATTGCTGTATGATGCTATTAATAATTATGTATAAGAAGCGCCTGGTTAAATGAAATTGCAATCTCTCGCTGCTGGCTCTGGTCATAATAAAGGCCTAAACAATTATCTATAATTATTTTTATAATTATTACTACGAGTATTATTATTTAATATCTAATGTACAATAACAAGACGAAATTTACTTTTTTAGATGGTTCTCTGTCTCGTTCTCGACTTATACTGCAACCGTCTCTCTTGGACTACCAGCATCATATTGACAGACAAACAGACAGTATGTTATTCACAAAAAGCCATTAACTTTGGTTTTTCCATGTTTTATTCCACGAAATTGATAACATAAGCGTAGTCCATAAGTTTAACTATCAATTAATGAGACATTTTTTATTTTCATAGGATATTTATATGAGAAGTATTATTGGTCTGATCAGTGTGAAAGCCCGAGAAAAACTAAAATGGCTACCATTTTACAACCGTGAGAGAGAGAAAAAATTTGAAAGCCAATCTGTCGATAAGACATGCCATACATAATGACATTAAAGGATCGGACAAATTATCGGATAAATTAATTATTTTTAGATTAATCGATCGACAAGATTTATCAAAAATTGCGCATGTGCTGTGTTCACCACAGTCCACAACCCCTCCCCCCTTCAAAACAACACCTACAGCCTAGGCCAGGAATGGCGAACCAATAGCACGCGTGGCACCAGTGGCACGTGACATAAAATTTGGAGCACGCTTTTGGTCACAAACTAGTACCCACCTCTGAATAGTGAGCACCAAATTAGGCAAATTTTTAAAGACGTCCCGAATCACAAAAAAATTGAATGACACGTTTATGGCTTCTTCAAAAGGGCACGATAATATGAAAAGGTTCGCCATCCCTCGCCTAGGCCATACCAGCGTTGCAAAAATCTTAATGTAAAAAATAATGCACTATTCATTACTTTTTTTAATGGAAATTTAATTGGTATCCATTACTCAGTAGGTAAACGATTAATGTGTAATGTGTGGTCCTGCATTACACATTAAAAAAAGTAATGTGTAATGTGTGGTCCTCCATTACACATTAAAAAAAGTAATGAGTAATGTGAATATTCACATTACTCATTACAAAAAAAAAAGTAATGGAGTATCTTACATTGCCATTTTACAAAATAATGAGCCATTATCGGACCTTCATTGCCCATTAAATGTAAAGAATGAGTAATGTAAAATTTGTCCATTACATTACTATTAAAAGTATTGTAAGTATAGTGGAAGACATCTCATTATGTTAATAAAAAAATTATTAGGATGGTATAGTTAAGGAGGTTTTTTTTTTTTAAATTTTGATGAGTATACAAAGTATTACCGAGTAATAAGGGCGACAACTATTTTCATATTCAGGAGAACAGCGAGGGTACCGCACAAGTACCTTCGGGCAAGCAAACTTTCAAGACTTTACCAACATCACGGCTCATAATTCAGCCATCTTTAGTCCTGGACCCCCCGAGTGAGAGGCCAGGATCGAATAGAGGAAAAAAATCCAGGAAGAACAAGCCGAAGAACCCCATATCCAGGACAAATAGTTGCCGAGTTACAAGCATTTAAACTTTGACATTGACAGCTCGGCAACTGTCAAACGTCTTACTAAAGTAGCCATAACTCCGCTCCCAATAGGCCTAGAGGAACGGGGTTTCTTTTACATCAAAGGCAACACCTCGGCTACCCCCTCTCCGAATTTGAACTAAATTGGAGACATCGATTTTTTTTCTCAATTCTGAGGCTAGGATCGAATAGAGGAGAAAAATCCAGGAAGAACAAACCACAGTCAAATAAAATCTTTTACAAATAATGTGTAATGGTACAGTAGGTACTCATTAATATTAAAAATTGTAATTTGTAATGTACATTTTTAAAATACACATTAAATTAAGAAATGAGTAATGTAAAGATGACACTTTTCTCATTACAAAATAAATGTAATGAGAATTTATTTTTATGCCATTAAAAAAAAGTAATGAGTAATGGGAACTGACACCATTACTCAATACTAAAATTAATGAGTAGTGGAAATTTCTCATTACTCATTACTAAAAGTAATGAGTAGTAGAAATTTCACATTACTCACTACTAAAAGTAATGAGTAATGGAAATTACTCATTACTTATTACTAGAAGTAATGAGTAATGAAACGTCAATGCATTAACTAAAGTAATGCATTATTTGCAACTCTGGGCCATACGGTGCGACGAACCGCACCGCAATATTCCACACTGCACTGGTGGCCACACAGCAGCAGCAAAGCAATGGTCTACGGCGTCGCTGTGGCACCGCAACAAGATTGGCTTGGCTAGGCTTCCCTAACACCAAAATGTCGTACAGATACATCTAATAGACTAAAATTCAAATTTCAAATTTGTGAACTGCAAAAGCATTTTTCCGTTGAATAAATCATATTTCTTAAGTCTCAACTTAAATATCGAGGCAACAAAGACATACGTAGACTTACTAATAGGGTATTTGACAGATTTTTAATTTCCATCTTGAATTACTTGGTTGCGATTAAGAAGTTCATCGAAAGTATTTTTTTTTATTTTAAAATAGGTAGGTATTTCGTAAAAAACACGCAAATAAAAATTCAATTTTCAAATAAGCCGCCGAAAGTCGAAACGTTTATTCAACATAATATTATGGCGTCGCGCTATGTAAGTGACGTCAATATCGTGTAAACGGTAAACCAATAATCGTATTCGTTGCATTTTTCAACTGCGCATGTGCATCTTTCGCGCATGCGCAATAATAGAAAATTATCATCAATGTCTGTCAGATTTTGGCACATGATACTGACGTCTGACACACACAAATTTTGAACTTAGCGCATGCGCAATTTGTTGAACGAAGCGACTACCCGATTTTGACGTCATCATGACATTAATTGTTATTATTTTTATTAAAACGTAAATCACAATATAAAGAACCATCATTTTGTGTATCTAAAGTTTACTGTCAAATAGCATATTTTTATGGTCTAAACTTTAAGGGATCAAAAATCTGGACAAGATTTTCCATAAGATTTCGCTTTCTCGTGAACACATTTAAGTTATAATAATTATTCTAGGACGATCGCAAAAATAAAAGAAAACTAATAATTAAACATCGCATTGCCAGGTAAAAAATGCAAATAAGTATATTAAGTAAGTACTTATATAACATTTTGTTTTGAACCCTATATAATTACCTCGCTTGAACAATAATATGTAAAATTGGTAATTTATACAATAATTTTATTGTAAAAAAATGGAATATAGTAGTAGAATGAAACAATAAAACTTATCCTAATGCTTACCAAAATGGTCATGTTTTATTTCGAAGAGTTTAACACTATTGTTACACTAATACGGGTTTGGTATTGACAATTTATTCAGGTTTTAAAAAAGAACTCTTGAAATCTACCCACGAAAAAGTCTATGAACCAGGCAGCGGGCTTAAGACATCCGCTTAGCGGGAGCTCGACAATTCGAATGAAGAAGAGTAACAGAGGCTACCCTATTTATACGTTGAGGCATAGGTCCAGAAATTACCACTGCGCGCGCAATAATCGATACAGCTAGTTCTTATTAAGTCCTAGGTTCCGGGATATCAGACAAAGGCTAGATGACCTGTGACCTATTATAGTAGCCAACGCCCTTCAACCGGAAACGAGAACAAAGATAAAGATTTAATAACTTTATACTTATGTATAGTTTTTATTATTCGTAGTGTACAGGAAAACAAGTTATTTATTTATAATCCAACAAGTAAAATAGTAAAGCAGGGTATAAAAAACTTTACTTCTTACTTACTTTTTTCCAAAAATATCTTGACATTGTTGTATGAAGAAGTCTACATCAAAATGATTTCCGAAGACCTCCGTTTCACCGGATGATGTTTGATAAAAACCAAATTCTGTGCATGTCTGATACATCCACTGCCTACCTGAAAGGAAATAAATTTAAATTAAACTGTTACTCAGAATTATTAATAAGATACAAAGATGTTGGAAGTATTATCATTTCTTAACAAGACTCGAGAACGACAATTCTCAGGCAGCAATTTATTAATCTATAAAAATGTCTCTAAAGTACACATTTAAATAATATTTTTGGTAAGTATAAGAAGTTATAATTTAGCCTTAAGGCGACGCCTTGATAATTTGGCTGTGGCGATATCGATTTTTCTCAGCAATGACTAAAGCTAAGAAATTAAAGTTCATTGTCAGTATTCATCATGTCTTTGTCTTTGAATTACCCATAGCATAACGCGATTGATCAACTTTTATAACACAGAATAATCAATCAAAAAGACCTCTGTAAAAAAAAGGGATTCGTATTTTGCCAACTAAAATTTGTACATAGATTGGTTCAAATTAAATTACGCGATGCCGGACCGGCCTCTCATAGAAAACAAGCAATCTAAAACATATCCAACACTGTTTTTTACTTTAACGCGGCGTCACCTTTTTCAATATAACATTATTAATGCACAGTAACGAATTCAGATGGCGCTTGTGAGCCGAATTGAGTTCGCACAAACCGGAACGTGCAACAAGTTTGTCTCTTGCCTTTTTCTATTTGTTTGGAAGTATGTGAAAAGCTTAGTTTCTATGTGGGGCGTTCAATTTTCGCGAGCTAGCAAAAGGGCAAAAGATTTATAACTTTGCCGGTTGGAGCAGAAGAACATGTTTTGGTTTTCTTTGCAATTTTAAAATACTATTTCAAAATTGAATAAGTTAGATAACTCTTCAAATCCCAAGCGGCTATGCCATTATAGTTTAACAAGGAAACGTAACCTTTGGCATTTGATGTAAATCAATAATTCCTAGGACGCCACCCAGGCTCTGAAAGTACATCAATATATGCGGAAAGCGCAGTCGCTGAATTGCAGGATGCACTTTGCGCAGCCAACGCCCTTGGTAACACGCAGTAGATAATTCACAAAGAATTCAGTGGGACTCAAAGTATATAAAAGACAAAAAGTTTTTTGTCCCGGAAAAATGTACGGTTCCCGCGCGATAAACGAGTTTGCGAAACGAAGTTGCGGGCGTCATCTGTAATTTTATAAAATGATTGTATCTCCCTCAAATTACACGCAGGTTCTACTCTGAACTAAACCATCTTAATTTTCAACGTAAAACAAGCCTATAGGATTCATTTCTGAATATTCTGTAAATTGAAAAAAAAAGGGGGGGCTTTCATTTTTCTAACTTTGAAACCTACAAAAGGTTTTCAACATCTATGGCGAGACATATACAACTTCTATGGCGTATGACACAGCTAACGTGTCACGAGAAAATTGTATGCCGCCACTACTAAAAGTTTTAAATAATCGGCCAAGTGCGAGTTGGACTCGAGCACGAAGAGTTCCGTACCGTTAGAGAGCAAAAATAGGCCAAAATTGTGTTTTTTGTATGGGAGCCCCCCTTAAATTTTTATTTTATTTTAAGACCGAGCTCCCTTTTTTTGCTGTGTTTTCTAATAAGTATTACGATCCCGGAAGACGATTGACACAAATGAAATTGAGATTTTTTAAATCATTGTATATTTATCTGATACTTGCCTAACGGAAAACATGATTCACTTATTTTGACTCGATAGTTTTATTTTTCGAAATTATGAATTTTTCGGGGCTTTTCAACAAATATCTATTACACTTATTGAGTTACTATCATTCAATAACTTGCACTACTACAATCACACACTATATAAAAGATTAACAAAAGGAAATATTAGTATTGTATTTAATTTTTAAGTAATCATCAAAAACATTTTTGAGACTAGCGAAATTTACTTTCGTGCTATAATGCGCCGGACCGTTGCTACGCGATATTGTTCACTATTAGCTACAGCGCAAAATACTTTTCATGCGGGCACGATTCATGGAATCATTGTATCATGATTGGACGATAGCCGTGTGTGTAGGCGGGGCTAGCGTTTTGACAGCAGGCTCTTAATATTATTATTAATTATTGACGTAGACAAACAATAAGGGCCTTCGTGAATCATGTGCCTACCTGTTGCCATTACTGATATAGAACAAAAAAGGCCGAAATAATCACGTTTGTTGTATGGGAGCCACCCTTAAATATTAATTTTATTTTGTTTTTAGTATTTGTTGTTATAGCGGCAACCGAACTACACAATCTGTGAAAATTTCAGAAGTCTAGCTATAGCGGTTCTTGAGTTACAGCCTGGAGACAGACAGACAGACGGACGGACAGACATCGTAGTCTTAGTAATAGGGTCCCGTTTTTACCCTTTGGGTACGGAACGGAAAATCTGACCGCAAACAGCAAAGTAAACATTAACTCCTCCTTTTTTGGAAGTCGTTTAAAAAAAAGTATCTAAGATGTTGACCAGGGATGTACGGTATCACCATGCCAAATTTCATTGAAATCGGTCCAGCGGATTAAGAGATTAGCCTGTACAAACAGACAAACAGACAAACAGACAGAGAAACAAAAATTTCAAAAACAGTTAAAATGTATTCTACTACTCTTCTAACATGCCCCTGACTCGTTTTTTCAAATTTATTTTCAATGTACAAATATTTTTCCTCTACGATTTTATTATAAGTATAGATATAGATAGATTACAATATGGAGATTGGTCATTGGCAATAGGTTTGAAAAATACGAGAATTTAGAAAAACTTCTGGAAACAGAATGTATGAAGTCAATAAGTTGTTTTTTTAACCGTCAGTCTGTGGATCCTGGTACGCCGAAAAGGTGAGATTAATAGATCACAAATCTTTGAACCATGGCATCGCTGTGGTTTTGGACTCAAGGCGAGCGGAATAGGCACGAGCGTACTTTCAAAATTGATTTATATCCTACACGGGATTATGTCGCACGATATAATTTATAACACCTCGGACCATACGGAACGCTCGATACAAAATTAAAATCCTATCCTATCCCATAAATAGGCAGCCGGCCTGACTGTCTTATCGTTAAGTAATTTTAGGCAATAGCTAACTGAAAAGGTTAGTTTTTGCCTAAAATTACTTAAATAACGATAAAACAAAAATCATTTTTTTGCAATGAAAAATCTTTAAGACCCATACAAAATTTCCTGATGATATAAACCTGTTTACCATTCGTAATAAAAAAAATGTAGCCGAACATATAACCTCCTTCTTTTTGGAAGTCGGTTAAAAAAGACCATACAATACTACGAATAACACCTGCAATGGAGGCCAAAAAGTTTAAATTGACAGAAAAAGTAGACAATAAAGTTAAATAGCAATATTTTAAGAACCTACAAAAATTTGAAAGACAAATTCGGTCTTCATTAGGCACATTTGAAATTTAGAAACAACGAAAAATATTAAAATCTTTTTAAGCGAGCAACTTACCACCGTGTTATTCAGTCAATAATAAAATCAATCAAAAGAGTATAAATAAAACCACTTCCGGTACAGCCACAAAAACATTTTATTGAAGTCACAATGTTGAAACGGAAACGAAAAATTGTGTGACATTCTCAATCATGTTAGAACACCGGGAGACACGATAGAATCAATAATAATTGTGGGCTGCATTGCAGGATTTGTATCTGTGAAGTTACTCAGCAAAATTGATGATCATCCTGTGACAATAAGTTGTTGGCAGCTGAAAAATTATATATATCACCACAAACAGACTGTTATTTTTGCGTCGTTGATATAACAGATAACTGGTATAGACAAAAGAAAACGATCTGCTTGGTCCTACCCTGACTAATTGTTATCTGTAACTCGGCCAATCCTGAACTCCAACGACATGCTAGTACCACAAGCATCTTCTTCTGGGCAAAATATTCAAGGTTTAGAGCAAAAAATACCCTCTTTAACTGATAGTGAAAGTGGCGATGGTTTTAACCCTCGTACATCTTCGAAGCCCAAGCTCCTTAAACAGAAAGAGCTTAATGCATTGGTCAGAGACCTTGGCTTTCTAAAAAAGCATGCGAGATTTTAGCTTCTCGATTAAAACAAAGGCTAACGAAAGAGTCTAAAATTTCCTACTATCGTAAAAGTTTGATTTCAGTTTTTCTGAAAATGAGACATTTGTTTATTGTTCAGATATTCCTAGTTTATTAAAAGCAATGGGGAAAATATGATTAAATGAATGGTGTTTACGCATAACGCCAGTAAGCTGGGTTCGTTGCCGATTGCACATTCAATTAAAGTCAAAGAAGAATATTATGCTACTGTGGCTTCTGTTAAGGGTAAAATTAAGTACAACGAACAGTGACTAATTTGTGTTGATCTAGAAATGGTCAATTTTCTTCTCGAACAACAAGGAGGCTGTACAAAATATCCTTGTTTTATTTGTCTGTGGGATAGTAGAGCCAAGTCTATGATCACTGGGTTAGAAAAACTGGCCTTACAGGCAAGCTATAGTTCTGCAAAAACTGAATGCAATACATGAAGCATTAGTTCCTAGGGATTGCAAATATTGCTGTCTTTGCATATTAAATTAGGACTTATGAAACAATTTGTTAAGACTCTGAACAAGAATGGTAATTGTTGTTTGAAATAAATAAAAGACTAATAGCCGGAATTTTTGATGGGCCACAAATCAAAATTTTATTAGTAATATTATGACTGACATATTAAAAAATGGCCTTGGATAGAATTTGTGTGGGTGCCACAAAATTTTCTGGGGAATCATAAATATATATGCTATTCAGAGATGTTGTCACACTTCCAACAGCTTGGATGCAATATGAGTATCAATAAATAAGGGAGATCTGAGTGAAGAACAAGGGGAACGGTTTCATCAAGACATTAGGACTATGAAGGAGCTGTACCAGGGATGCCCATGGATGTGAAGGAATGCATGGGCATTCGTCATGGCTGATGATGGCAGAGTACTGTTGGAGTATTCAAAATAATCCCCGTGACCCGTATCAAGCAAAAAACTTACAAAAGAAAAATGTTTGATGAGTAGTGGCTACTAATTTTATTATGAAATGTGTAAATAAAAAAAAGTTTTCCTTCAAAATCATGTTTTCATTAAATCTCAAAAACTAAAGCACCCCAAAAATGACGATATAACGTCACTACGACTCTTCGTACATACAAGTTTTTTTTTTATTTGTTCAATGAAGTTAATTTAAATATAATTGTGGTCAACTTGTCCGACAAAAATCACGCTGCTATGGAGGATGATTTACACCAACCCGAAAATGTCGATATGACGTCATTATGTCTCCCCGTACATACAACTTTAAACTTAATATTCGATTTAAAATAAAGAACTAATTGTAAACAAATATGTAAATTGTGCACTATCATAACAAATACATATTTATGTGTCCGACAAACATAAAAATCTTGGAGACATGGTGTCACGTTACCTTGCAGTTTGCCTAATTTTTACAGGCAACGATTTTGACCTGTCGTTTTTCCGTACGGGGAAGAGAAAGCCCTTCGATATTTAAAAAAAGCCAAATTTCAAGAGCCTTTTATTAATTTAATACAAACGTCGCCGTCTCAAATCAACACCGAAACTGTAGCTTTTAAAGTTATTGAAGAGTTTGTCTGTAGAATGTACTCGTTGAAAACCAAAGACGACGTCAACACAGGTCGCTATGAGTTATTAAAAAAATCATAGAAATCCGGCAACGATTCAGAAAAAGTTTTAAAAAAGAAGATTTGATCCTGCGATGCGTCAACTCTACCACCCACTAAGCAAGAACTTTTGCAGCATAATATTAAGAGGACACAATACTTAAGCAGCATAATAATTAAATACATAATATTAAGAGGTAAGCCTCTTCGAAATCGCACATTTAGGTGTTCTAAGGAACACCTAAATGCGCGATTTCGAAGAGGAATGTCTGTATGATAGAATGCGGCACTTGTATTGAGAAAGATATATAATATTATTCAGAATATATGCTAGTTCCATAGTGTTTTCAAAATAATATGCAACTTATTTTTTCGATAAAAAAAAATCGCAAACATACTTCTAATTAAATAAAATCTTTAAATGCTCGGTATGTGTAATAAATTGCACTCAATAATTATTTAATTTATGGACAATATTTGTCTACCAGTGTACTACTGCTATAGTGTTTTATTTTTTTTAAATAAATCCTTAATTAGCAGTAATCATTAATCAAGTATTTTCCACTATCAGAGTAGACTTAGCCGTGCGCGTGTGCGTTGTTAATGTATGCAATTTTCGGTCAATTTCGATTAGCTCTTCTAAGCCCCTTAAGAGGACACAATACTAATTAAGCAGCATAATAATAATTATGGTGCAATGCACATATTATGCGCAATCCGACGGAAGATTATGGCTGGATTTTGATCGAAGGGAATTTGAATGTTATTGGTTTGATGGGCCCGAAAGTCCACCATTATCTGCATCAGAAATATTACGTAGGTACTCTATTAATATTTCATATTAATATCAATTTAATCCTTCTAGCCCCATAAGAGCACTGGTGATCGCGACAACAATAGAATACAATAGCATTTTCAAGAAACAAGTGACATATAAAAACCTTCTAATAATTTTTCTTATTAAAATAATATTTTATTCTAGAATCTGATGATAGCAGCGACGATAGTGGTGAAGACGACATTGACAATGATGATGAAAACTTTGATGATGATAATTATGATGATGGTGTAGATAGTAATTCTGATGTAGATAAAATTATTACTGTTTTTTTGTAATAAAAAATAAAATACGTATTTTGTTACATTTTAATACAATAAAATATCATTTTAATAAGTACATGATATTTTTTATCCCGAAAAAATGTACGGTTCCCGCGCGATAAACGAATCTTGGCGCAACGGAGTTGCGGGCGTCATCTAGTTAATATATATTTAAATAATAAACGTGAATATTTAAGTTTATTCAGTCAGAAATGAATTTCCACCAAGAAGTTACGGTACATTCAATATCATAATATATCAAACAAACTGTTTATGTACTGTAAATATGCGATTTTAAAGCTCAGAAATACAAAAAAATATTTTTCACTATTAAAGGGATGGTTGCTAAAAGGGTTGAAAAATTAATTACATAATCATAAATCAAATCATTAAAAATATTTATTTCATCAAATTAAACACAATTTGTTAAGCCAGAATGGTCAAATCTGCATTTTTTAATCAGGGCCCCAAAAACATAATTATTATAATGTTGGGGTGAAACCTCTTTCGTGTAAGATGCTGTTGGCCGCGATCTGTTTTTAGAAGATGTTTTTGTATTTTTGATATATGTCACTTTACGCATGCCTATGCGTACACTCACTCATTTACTTAAAGGTGGAAGTTTATTTCGCGGAATATTGCTAAAAATAATAACAAACTATTTTTAAATTGTTTCTAATCTAAATTGGAAAAGAGAACACGCTCTCATTGTCTTATTTTTTTTATAAAACGTGACAAACAACGAGCTAAGATTTAAGAAGTTTATCGATTTTACTGTCTAATGTCTATTGAAAATCTATTAAGTATACGATTTATCTTAATATGTCCGTTGATTTTTATTAATAATTTCATAGAAATCATTCATTCCACCGGAGCCGAATAAGCTAATAATCGACTCCCTTTAAAAGGTTATGTGCCCAGAACGTAAGAAGTAATCAAAATATCAAGTATGGAATTATATAAAATTCAAATCTCAAAGTTGGATGGTAACGAAAGGCTGCAGTGGCGATACAGAATGACTACTACTGAGAGGTATGGATGGGCTTATTGATATTGTGAATCGTGAAGTTAGTAAGCCAGAGAAGCCAGCAACCAACAGTGTTACAACAGGAGAGTACTTGAAACTAGAAAGTATGGCTGTTTTAATGATAACGAACATTATTTCCGATGAAGCATTAGTGATAAGATAAAGTTATCAGGTTTACAAGTCCGAGTGATGTCTGGGATGAACTGCATAAACTGCATCGGCTATATGACGGCGTGAATGATGACTGGCTGTATCACGCCCGCGCCTGTACTGTAGCCTGTTTCAGTTGAAGATGGACGTCTCAGATGACATTGCAACTCATATTTCCAGAGCGAAGAATTTATGGCATAATCCAAATCAAGAGCTGATTGATAAGAAGAGTGAGTCTATGCCTCTACGTTTTATTTTATTTTAAAGATCTTTCAAATTTGTTTTATGGTCGGTCGATTGGCGGGGTACGGGGCATTCATATTTTGCGAATTTTGAATTGTCATATTTTTTATTTACTTACCAGTAAATAAAAATAAATCGAACGTAGAAGATAGCTTTAGGTATAATATTGTATAAAAATGTCTAATTATTTTTGAGGTGACTAACTTATTTGCCGACTAACTACTTGGTTACAAAAAATAACTTTGGTAGAGATCAAATATTTTAGTAACATTTTTATTTTAATGACCTACAAATCGTAAGATCTACGAGTATAAAAACTAACTAGCGGCTGCTATAATGATTTCTTAAGTTTTCGCGAGTATCACTCATGATATTATAAGTTTAAACACTTACGGATTTTGTCGCGGAGCACTTTTATTAATCCCGACGTTTCGGCTACTTTACAGCGGCCGTGGTCACGGGCGGACTGAGGTGACAGGTGTCCAATTTCTTGAAGTTATCCAACTACCCGACGACTCATCAATATTTGTTTGCGTTCCGATCTACGCAGAACGAACTCACAGTGTCTTGAAGCCGAGGTATCATAGATTTGTGCTTTAGTTTGTTTATCACTGGATCCCAACTAGATGGCAGCACCCAACCATCTTCGCGGTTGAAATTAGGGTGTTTTTTAATTTCTATGGCCTCGCGTATCATTCTTGGGCGGTATCGTGCTTCTTTTGCCAGTACTTGTGGCTTATCAAATCTTATGTAATGGCGAGGTTGATCCAGTGTGTGTTCACAAATTGCGGACTTGTTGTATGTCAAACACCGTAGGAACAACAAGTCCGCAATTTGTGAACACACACTGGATCAACCTCGCCATTACATAAGATTTGATAAGCTGTCCCGGATAGCTCTGAAGCCAGCATTAACCTACTCGCGGTTGGGTATGACAAATTTCATTAGACGATGACAGGAGTGTAAATAAAATTCCTTCAGTCCTAAAAATTTAATTGCTTGTAAAAAAAATACGAATAAACTTTTAAAACAATTTAAAATTTCTGAAACTATGACTTTTCATGCCAAAATTTGGTAGATAGCACACGCATCTTATGACTTTACAACCAACCAACAGTCTTCAATATTTCTTTCTAAATCTTTCTACGGTAATAATCGGCGCTGTATAAGAAATCAAAATATAGAACGGTTTTTTTTTTCTAATAACCTAAAAATATGTACTTAACTCTTTCTGACAACTTTTCATCGTTACGTTAGTAACATAGAATATCATTGGCTTCATCAAACAGAGCTAAATCGAAAATCCCAGAAACAATTTGCGGTTTAAAATATGCACACTCATTCCCACATTAATCTATCACAAATACATATTATAATTTAAAAAAAATGCTATAAACCATATTGTGTTCAAACATACATTTAATAAAAATATAGTTACTTTGAAACAAATTCCTTCTGTCGCATACATCTAAATCACTACAATTAATATAGACCTCAAATAAAACTTATCAGTTATCTTATCACACAGAGTCCCTCGTCTTGTATGCATCTACCTCCAACATTTTGAAACCAAACTGTCGTAACTATTTCATTAGCTAATTGGAATGATCAGCCCGAAAAAATAATGGAGGAAGGTTACATTAATAATTATTATGAGAACATCTATTAGGTAGGTACACATACATCGAGATAACATTAACATCTAGCACTTAAATTCCAAGAGCTCATTTAAATAGTCTATCCAGATGGCTTTCCAACATCTAAAAATCGATCCAAGTTACAGTCTCAAAAAGCATTGATCATATTAACACAACATTTAGAACACGCGTTTAATAAAAAAGCAAAGTTTTGTTATTTATCGTCTTGACATGACCATTATTCCAACAGTTGCTACATGTTTCCCATTAATGTCAGTTTAATATCGAATGTTTTATTTGAATATAAGATTTGATCTACCACAAGGTCCGAACTCATTTAAATCCGAAATACATGTCGAAGTGGATGAAGGTAGTGTAAGATTAGTCAAAATATCGTATTCTGAAAGTGGATATTGTATAGCAACATCTATTTCATTTAAAACGCATTTGAAAACCATTTACTTATATAACTTTTTGTTTTCATTACGTGTTGTACTATCATAAAAATATATCAAATATCCTTCTCTACTCAGAACTATTCTTAGACCCACCAATCCGTATCTCCTCTTTACATTTGAAACAACAATCAAAACCAATTCTCGTTTAGATCTCCCATAACGCTTTTTCGTATAATTATTTAAATTATTAAAACTAAAAAATTTAAATTATATAAATTAAATAAACCGCCTCCCAAGTCCAGTCCACAAACTCATGAAACAATGAGCTCATTGGAACAACCACATATTATAACACCGATACGATATAATTATACTTCGAAAAAGATCCATATTGTGAAGCTTAAGTACATGAAGGTAATAATAGGTAGTACTAATCAAAGAAATAAAAAGATAACATTGTGCTGGTTGCAACTTATTGAGACATAAATGGCAAGAATTAAATAATTTTATCGACTAATAATTAGTATTACAATAATTATAGTAATTGATTGTTTGAGTTTTTTTTTTTGAGATGATATAAAGTTGTAAATGAAATCAGGATAATGTTTATAGCCCAATATGTGCAATCTTATTTAAATAAAATGTTTAACAAACATTTCAGTAGGTTCATGCGATGATTTTAATTATTTTTAAATTTAACTTCATAAATAGTCCTGAAACTTTTATGATAGGTGTAGAATAATAATTGTTGCTAGATTTTTAAAGGTGGTGCCTTCCTCCAATTAGGCCCACCTAATTCCAACCACCACCAATATGTATTCTGTGCCACCACTGAAGAAGCAACTGATAAACTTTAACTTTATAATATGTTTAAATAGTATCTTAAAATGATTGAGTCCTATCATTTACACAACAGAACCATAATTAGATGTTTGAATCAAATATTTCCTTATGTCAAGTACATTAATGGGGACAATCATAACAATATAAACACTTGAATAACATAGTTTTTGAACAAAAAACTAGTCTACTACGTCAGGTAAAGTCAAGGTATAAAAATTTACATCTACTCAATATAATTTTTATGGTTAGGTGAACGCTTACTTATCTGCGACAGTCATACAATATCGTCGATTCGAGTCGAAAAGTCATATAATAGTGATAGATAGGTCTACTATAAATAGACACCAATAACATGAAATTACAATACATTAACACCGATACAACACTTAATAATGTAGAATTTACCTATAATGTGAGCTACACGATAATATCAAAGACACACACTTAACCTAAACACGCGATTATAAAGTCCGATTATCGACAGGTGATAAATAGATAAATGTCACAGGTAAAAATTGAGAAAGTAATCAGTGATATAAAAATTTGGAGGCAATAGAAATCATCTAATATGTATATAAAATGGTAAGCTCTAGCACGATTATTGTTAAGAGAATAAGTAGGTATAAGAAAAATCAAAAATATCAAATCGGGACATTATAAGGCTGGGAGCAAATACTATAAAACTTAACAGTGATAATAATGAAAGGAGAAGAAGACTACAGGTGGGGTAAACGTGATAATGATATGATGTGAAGAGTAGATCAAGGACAACTACGCGAAAAAAATTCTGCGACAGAGATGTACAGGGACACGATTACGCGGGAAGTCAGTGCTTTTATAACGATAAGCGAAACTATAGACGATCTACATGACGACATGAAAAAGGGAGAACAGGAAACAACAAATAAAAAGTCGACAAAATCTATATATCGGATGCCAAATGACAAAAATTGATTATTGTAACGAAGTTTTTTTCTGTCGACTTGTGCGTGTATGACAGACGCGACTGCATCATAAACCCTGCAAAATAATGTACTCACAATTGTATGTTATGGGCACTTACTGACGCATCCCAACAAATAGTTTTTTTCATCTAAAGGCAGCGGTAACTTCTCCGGACGGAAGACGCTTTCCTCCCACTTTTCTAAAATTTAATTCAAGATATAAATGCTAACAACAACGCTTAAGATAACAAGCACATGTAGGGCTTCCGGAAAAGATCTAATTTAGGTGAAGAAAATGGCCACTATAACCGTCACAATGCTGCTTTCCTGGCTTTTTAAATAGATCAGATGTTACTTGCAAGGAGCATTGTAAGCCTAAATTACTGCATAACAAAATTAATAATATATTTAAATATAGAACATATTATATATTATAAACTTTAAGCAACGTAGTCACAATTGTTGAAAAATGAAAATGTAGGAAGCACATACAGGCCTCCATCAGGGTTATACGAATTGTGTGAACAAACTATGGAACAATTAATATTGTCAAAAATGTGCGAATCTAACAAAAAGACCACAAAATTGTGTTTTTCGTGATTTTATGAAGCATAGCATCCGGCTTTGAATAAAGGCACCTGGTACCTTTATTCAAAGCCGGAATTAAATCTGATCCGAAAAATTATAGGCCTTTATATAATGTTCTACAGACTTTTAGTAAAATATTTGAAAAAATAATTTAAAACAATTGAGGAGTGATTTTTCAAAAGGGCTTATTTCCACTTTTGGTAAAAAAAAACTATGAATGCCATCGTAATTGTTATGTTGAAAACTAGCCGTCAGTTGAAAATCCAATGCAAAAAGTACATATTTCCCTAGTAAAACTGACAGTCAAAAAGCTTATTCTTGTACAGAAGGACACATTTCCAGTATAATTTTAAGCCATGGTTAGAAGCTTTTGAGTTTGAGAAACAAAAAGACGCATTTCCTGTGGACTCTGCAAAAACCTCATATTAGTTTGAAGCAAAGGGAACACATTTCCTTTTCTTTTTTAAATAACCTTACTAGGTACCTTGAAATTTGATTATTTCTGCAACGCTCTGCATGTTTTACACTTTCCTTGTTAGCAACATTCTATTCTACAGTTTTGTTTTGTCATTTTAAACTGACACTTTGGCGGTTGGATGTCATTGAGTGTCAATGTCAAAGAAAAGCTCGCGCTCTATAAATTACAATTCGTCATTTCGAGATAGATTTCAAGAGATTGTAATATTTTGATTTTGAGATAAAGCTATTAGTTAAATATTTAAGTGCATAGCTTTTTGCCTGCGGACAGGGTATTTGGACGCATAGAAAAGGACCTGGGAAAAACTCATTAAAAGCATGGAGAATTACGAGAATTATGCTCCGTACTCACATACGGTTTTGCTCGACAGTTTTACTCCAAGTCGAGTAATAACCAATGTGTGGACCGCAAAATTGGCTCGATGGAATTAAATATGTCAAATATGTCATTTCCTTCGACTTGAAATAAAACTGTTAAGCAAAACCGTATGTGAGTACGGAGCATTAGGAAAAGATTGGTTAGTTAGAGATTTGAAAAGCTTGACAGATAACTTGAAGAAATTAGATGGCATACAGTCACTGAAAAGGATACATATTACAAAAAAATACAAACAAGGAACACGTAATGCTATAAATTGTGTTGTTAAGTCTTTTGAAGATTTTAAATTTGAATCGGGTAAAGAAGATGCTATTTCCCTTTTGAAAAAGGGTAAACGCATCCCATTAGAGATATCAAATATTGATTTGGTACCTATACCGCTATCTGTAAATAAGAAAAAAGATGTAGAAAGTTTATTAATAAAACAGTTTGGTGAAAATATATGATATAGGTATAACAGGATTATTAATGGTCGGGTGCCGGAGGGAAGAGATGAAGAGCGAGTTAATGATGATTGTGATGAATGTGATTGCACTGAATATGATTTTAGTGATATAAAAGTGTAATTTGAATAAATTAGTTTCTTATAGGTATACATTGTTTCACTTCAAAAAGCCTTATTTCCAAAAGCCTTCATTACAAATGGGCTCATTTCCGGTTGTTTCAACCAAAAGGCCATATTTCCGAACTATTATTTTTAATTAATTTAAATCTAATTATTAAAGAATAACTATTTCAATTACTTCAGAATACTGTTATTCGGCTCTATAACACAGAAGAAAAAAAATATTTAAAGGTTCCATAACACAGCAGGTGTAGGTTTTTTTCGATTTCTAAAAAATTGCTTAACATGGAAATAAGCCCATTTGAAAAATCACTCCTCAATTATTGTTGGTACACTTTAACTCCAATAATAAAATTTATTGCATAGTAATCAATACGGTTTTACTAAGGGTCGTTCCACTACGGATGCTGGTATAGGTCTTCTTTGTAGTATATTTGAGGCCTCGGAGGAGTCGCGGGATACCTTAGGACGTGTATTTTGCGACCTCTCTAAGGCCTCGGATTGCGTTGATCATGTTATATTGATTAGGAAATTGCATCACTATGGCACAAAGGGTTGGTTACCGAGTCCCTTTTGCCATAGTGGTGCAATTTCCAGATCAATGTGGCATCGGGTAACGTAACGGCGGGTTAGAACCGGCAGTAGACGTTCTAAAAGTGTTAATTTTGTTTACCTATTTAGAAATAAATAATTTTAATTTTCAATGTTTTGTGAGTGATGTGTTACATAAATTTTACTTAAATGAAAATACAAAAATAGGTTACTCATAAGCTAATAAGCCATTTCAGAAAGTACTATAATAATTAATTGAACAAATTAGTATTTGTTAGAAATCAAGGCCTATTCATTACTTTTGTCGTAGCGTAACACTTTCCTAAATCAGAAACACCAAAACCTTAATAATGCAAATGTTATCTTAAATGCTACCATAATATCTAAACGCATTTACCTACTAATTTTACAATTTTCATACCGTAGGAACATTATCGACTATCTATATACACCTATAAATGAATACGGAAAACCTGGCGAATGGCTGAAATGCCTAATTACTATAACACTACGCAATATCTCAAATGTCGATGGTTAAAAATCTCTCTGAATTATAAAAAAGTGAAGGTCCGTGCATGAACAATACACCAACGATATTCATTATACACTAATTTATATAGGTATAAAAATAACTTCTTTCCTATTTATGTAAGATCCAGAGGAGCAATAGCGACAGTGGGGCTACAATACAATGTACCGAGTTAAAGTACTTACCAATTGCTTTGCAGATTCTACTTTGACTAGCCAATCGTGGGTGGATATCTAAACTCAAAAGGTAAGTCGCTAACATCCTACACTGTATAATGTGTAGACCTCTCAGTCGAAATTACTCATCGAAATCTCGCACGTTGTTTGTACACAGACTGTCCACTTAGCAATAAAAAAAAACTGTCAGCGTTTAAGGCACATGGCTACGAAATGAGCACCCATAAGGGTTCCAAATTTCTATTTGGTACAGCTCAAAAAAACTACTTGTTGCACATTTACCTACTCTAGAAAACGTGCAAAAAGTAGCCGCAGACCCTAAGGTCTAAACATCCGAATTTATTGCTATAATTAGAAACGAAATATAACTATTTTCCGACAGAATTTGCGTTATTTTTGAAGGTATACGAAATAGAAAGGAACGGGTTTTGAACCGCTTATTTCGCCTTCTACTTTTAACACGATGTAGATGTAAAAATATCTATCCATAAAAAAATAGTCCCGCCGATTTGTAGAAACACCAAAACGCTTAAATTGAATAACACTAAAACGCGACATTTAACAGTCTTGGCAGGCGCAAACCTGTCCAGGATAACAAGGTAAAATATACAGACCGGCAATTATTATATATGGTTCAACTCGATTGCTAACCTTTTGACCTAGAGCCGGCGACTGGTCAAAAAGTTCCCTGTGGGGCAAATCATAATTATCGATGAAAAAGGAAAGAGTGAAGCTAAAATAATCTTGAGTAAAAATTACCAGAAACTCAAAAATTTTAAAACAATCAATATTAAATTAAATGCTAAGCCGTAATTTTGTAATTAATGTTAACATCCACTAAATCTGCTGCTGTAAAACTAAATCTATACTAATGAAATGGGATATTGAAGTATTGAAATTAGAAAATACTTTGAATTGCTAAATATTAAGTTATGATAAAAATAAAATAGTAGTTGAGATGAGTTAAGAGGCCCACGAGCGTCAAGCATGAGGTAGTTTTCCGTGGTTGTGATATCTATAGCCGTTATGTTCAAATATCCGAATGTTTTTCGTTTCTTTAACCCAATTACACGAGAATCGAATATAACAGTGTAAAATATTCGTTAATAAGGAGGTAGGTGCGTAGTGATCATTATAAATGAAAAGTTTAAAAACTTTAATATATGGATAAATATGGTTCTAAAAATTATTGCTTCAATATAATAAAGTAACTAATCGTCGCTAAGTCCTAGTCTAAATATTTTATCAATTCCATTAATGTTTCATAACGGTGACCTTAAGTTCAGAGTTTACCTCACATAGAGTAATAATGGTGTCGAATGATGAAAAACAAAGAGAACTGTTTGAAATATATAGACAAAGCAGGTTAGTATTAATATGATCAATAATGATGAGAAAGCAATTGTAGAAGTCAAAACATGATAATTATTTAAAAAAAGTAAATAAAACGAGAGTAATCAAACGCTAGATGTTACTGGAACTGAAAAATATGAAGCCCTATAATATTAAAGACGTAAGATGAATCATCTATGTAAGGGAAACTCTAATATAATTATAATATAATGGAAGATCGTCGCGAAGCCTAAATTTATCTTTCTGCAATAAGAATGTTACTGAAACAAATATTATCGTAAATTTCAGCACCATTCTCAGATAAATTATATAACAATCGTAAATATTCAGGATAATTTTTAACCATCAAATGTTTATGACTATTACTTACTGCCGCACTCAGAGACAAATATTAATTACTGAAGATTTTGACAGAAGCTCCATAAGTCAAACTCTTCATTAAATGTCTCTGAGTACGGCCGTTACTCTAATTACTAGTAATTTAGCCTTATTATCAACGACAAGTAATTCCATAAGTACGAGACGCAGTCATAAAATTACAAGTCAGATTTACCTATCTATTGAACAAGTTAGCCCTCCCTTGCAAAATATACAACTTACATAACTAGATTTAATCTAATAAGTTTAGTAAATGAAGTAGCCTATGGAATATCGTTACAACTTATTCTAAAAAAAATAATAACGCCTTAGATCAAAAGTATTATAGACCTTGAATTCTATAAGAAAGCAACGGAATTACATTTAAAAAAGGGGAAACGGATACTGTCGTTTCGCCCTTTTTAAAGTAGCAGGACCTATTCCTGGTTATAACAAAATAACTAACAAAAAAAAGAGATTCTACCAATCCACTGATTGCACTTAAATTCGATATCAAACAAAGAAATTATAAAAATTAAATAATTATGATTTGTTTCATAAAACTTAAGAAGCTTGATTTTTTATTCAAACAAAACATCAAATAAAATGGTATTTATTATTCATATGTCGATGAAAAATTATAAGCAAAATTGGATGATGTATGAACCTAAAAAGTTTAAAATACCGGCATTATTCAATTATTTTCAACAGAGTATACAGATGAAATTTATTGTGAACAATTTTGATGATTCACCAAATTGAATCAAGATATGGCTGCCTGCACCTGATTTAGAAAATAAGTTCTGCGGACATACAATTTAATAATGAATTTGCCTTTAATGCAGGAGAAAGCATCTGCCTAGAGCTAGACGATGGAATATTTAAAAAACCAGCAAGGCATTAAGTACCAACAAAAAGCTCTTAGCAACTAATACCTTTAATAAGAACTCATTGGAATACCATCAGTATAACCACTTGCAATCGTAGTAAAACAAGAAGTGTTACAATAAAAATGGGATTTTTGGGTGCTTATAGGGTCACATTGATCATGCCGATACTTAAAAAATTTAGTAACTTTCTTACTACAAAGCTTAAAAGCTGGACAAGTGAACTGTTTCAATGTCTATTTCGATTAATCGGTGACAATTTTTCCCTGTGACGAAATAATTCGTAACCTATGTAGGTATTGTCGTTTAAGGTTTTGACGAAGAATGAGGTAAAAAATTTGAAACACCATAAAATATAAGATATTTTAAGATACCTTTTAAATTAAACCAAAGCTAAATAATCATATATTTTACCGTTTCGTTACACACTGCTCCTATGATCTTCTACAAAAATTTTGAAATTGTAGCTATTTAAAAAAAAATTAATAGTAAAAACTACCTTAATACAAAAACTTGAAATGTTTGGAGAGGCGAGCTTTTAACCATAACATTACAGACTTAGGCCTTAGGGCAAACTGATTTTATATCTAGATATAAATGACTAGTCATTTAAATGATTATTATTATAGATTTAGGACTAACTCAGACGTGTTTAAGTGAAGTGTGTAAAATGAATGAATCGCATACGAAAACTAACTGTGATAACTGATAAAATAATCTTGTTAACTAAAGTCATGCGTCATTACTAATTATCTGGTCTTTCTTTGTCTCCTATTCCAAAATATCAACGATAAATTGCAAACATACGAATGTAATAATATATTGTCTGACGCCATCATCGTCAGCAGTTGTTGTTACAATTTTTTAACTCACAATTTTCAACAGTACTTATTACGATCAAATATTTGCAATACTTACTCAAGTTGCGAATCTCGTAAGTGGTAACACTTACTCAAGTTGCGAATCTCGTAAGTGGTAACCTTAATGTCAATCCGCACCGACAGTCTTTAGAACTGAACGACGGAAATAAAAACAAACAAAAATTATAAGAAAAACATAATATTATTTATAATGTTTAAATCGAAATCAGAGAACAAAACAAAAATAATGAAAATCAAAGTCTTACTTACTAACTAGAACAGTCGTAACTTGTATAGATCTGATAATAAATTTCATAGCCTATGTGTAGAAGGAACACTAAAAACACCGAAAATATATTTGGAACGCTATACCTACTACCTTAATATTAAACACCGACGCTAAGTTCATCATAATCTACTAAAAGAAAATTAATACCAATAATATGTTTTGTTTGAGTTATGAAGGAAAATCTTAAAACAATCACTGTTGTTTTTTTAAGGAATTTAGCACACCAATTCGGAATTCATTATTTTACGTGGGGCAAGATTGGGGACAGGAGACCTACAGGATTTCGAAACAATTAATAAAAATAGTAGTTAGATTTACAAATTTCAAGACAGAACTAAAACAAGACGAATTGTCGAGATCCCGAGAGCGAAATCCTTAGATGTTACCCTACATCATGATTCCCACATTTAAGTCTTTTACACGAAAACAAAAGATGAAGTTGCGCCGTAATTTGTTACTATAGCTAGCCTAAATTTAAAAAAAAACCTAATGTTTCGTTTAGATTGGAAGATAACTATGGCAGATCAATCCATGAGTTGATGTACTGTTGTATCTCCACTCTCGCTTCAACCAATGCCGCCGAATCCCTTTCGCTCGATGGATACATATTTGCGCAATGCGCGGTTCCTGGAATTAAAAAATATGAAAGTATTTAACAGATCCCAATATTGTATAAAAAATCAGTTGTCTAGACTCTAGAGTCTAGACGCTAGCGTACCCCCTTAAACGAAGCAAAACGTAAGCTCACTTAAAGATGCAGCATGAAGAGTATCAGATACGGTAATAAAGTATAGAGATGACGCCATTAGCAAGAAAACCTCAAAAGTTCCCGTCGCAGAGTTGTAAATCATAGAATTTTCTAAAAAAATATTCAAAGTTTCCGCCGACTTAAAATATTTTTCTTATTTTATTGCTTCAACTCACAAGCGGCCACATAAGGCCGCGATAACAATAGATTTCCAAGAATCCGCGGTCGAAGGATTATTCAGCTTCATGCGAATTTATCCTAGGTCGAATGTTTATTTTTTCTGGAGTATTGGTGGGCTCGGGCCTACGTAGTCACTAGCGTGTCTGATCTAGGTTATGACTTTTTAGTGTCTAATTTGTCTGGACTTTAATTGCACTTACACAACGAACTTGCAAGTCGATTCAGTATCAGATACAACACATGCAAAACTGCTAATTGAGTAGGTACCCAGCTTAATAAGCAACCTACCTAGTTTGCTAATTACTCATGTCGGAAACCGTCAGCTTTTCATAATGTCATAACTACATAAGTCATAAGTCATAATCATAACTCAGGTTTCATTTGCTTGTACCCTAAGTATTCCCGCTGTGTTTTGTTACATCTTGTACAGTGCCAGAGTAGACAGAATTATAGAGTACACCGACTTAGAACTGATGTTGAAATTTTTAAATTTGACGTATTTTGACGAAAATCGTCGCTAGGGTTGTTAACTTGTTACCTACGAATTTAAAACTATGACGTATTCGCTGGACGTGTTCCTCTTTGGTCGTATTGTTGTTTGTGTTTTGGCACATGCGATTAAAATTGTCAGAATTCAATTTTGAAATCTTTATTTTAAATATTAAAAAATAAATTATATCAGCCAGCGCGAGGCACATAATCCTAGTGAAACCCGACAAATTTGACAGATATTGAAGCCTGTCCGTTTCTTTGCAGTCGAACTACTGGTAGTTATCTCTATTGTGACAGTGCTCCCAAAGTGATAATAAGCATAGAAATTCGCGTCATTGTTCGGCAACGATCGTTTTTCCCGAGCGTCGGAACGCGGAAGACGATGGTCGATGCCACAAAATATTTTATTGCGCATATCTTGTCATGTTATGCCATGGCAACGCCAAACTTGTTGGTGGTGTTGCCATGGCACGACATGACTTGGACATGCGCAATTAAAGGTTTTGTCGCGCATGCGCCAAGGCGACAGCCACCGAGTACCGACCATAATATTCAGATATTTACTTCCATTTCGAATAAGGTGCAAAATGCAAAAGCATTGTTTCGGGCTCTTACGTTTCATAGATTCGGGTGTTTCCGTGATTACGACAAAGCGAAGATTTTCATGCGCATTATTAATTTGGGAGTACTGTATATTATTTTGACACAATATATCACCTATTTAATTATTATTATTATGTTTGTTTTTTTAACCAATAATGATATTACTCTTACCTAAAATTTTCGTCTCTCTTATCGTAAATTTTATTTAAGGCCGGCTTAGTAAGCGAAATATGACGACCGCAGTGAGTATGGCCAATGCAGTTTTTAAGGTTTTCTTTTCTACTCTAATCAATTTTACAAAAGTAATACAATAAAAAAATATCAAAAATAGTACCGGGAATAAAAATTGCCGGTGCATTGTTGTTTTTTGTTGTAGTTATTCCAAGTGCGTGCCAAGGATCAACTGATCCGTGGACGTAGACTATCCTTTCTGCAGGAATATTAAGCCCACCATAAAAGTTGTTTGTCCAGTCCGCTGCCTTGTTTACAAACTCCTGGTTGAATCTGTAACAATAAGAAATATTTTGTGGGCACAGAAGTTCATACAGATTCATACAGGCATACAGATTCAGAACAAAAGGGAACGGGGATCACCACTAGCAACACTAGTGCAGTTAGCTTTTGAAAACATCCCAATAAATTTCTTTTCCATTTTGTACTTTTTATTTTTTATTTATTTAGACACTTTCATAAGTACACGTATATTATTTGACAACCTTGAACCTCATCTTGACTTTATTTTTATTACAACACTTTTGAATTATTATTACAAATATGCAATGATAATAGGGGTGTAGACTATTTTTAGGAATTAGGAAATATATTTATTTTACAGATGTACATTTGTTTCACCTAAAATATATACAGGGTTACCTCGTAAGTCGATCTAGATCCTTTAAGGGGCTATAGTTAAGATAATTTCTGACTGATTTGACTATGAAACACCCTATCCTAAATCCAATGGTTTTCGAGATAATCTAATTTTTAGTATTTTTCATAAACAGTCCATTTTTTGCCTTTTGTTGTATCTCTTTTTTGTAATCTGAGGTTTTGACATCGAAATGTCACTGTCACACACAATGTTTTGGAGATCGTGACGTCCCACTCTGTGATGGCTGTTTGCGATCACGTGTTATTACGGATTAAATATTTACTTTTCAATATATAAAATTAATATTATAAAGTTGATGAGTAAAAATATGTCATTTTCGGTCATTCTATAATACAAACTCTCATAAAAACAATAATTTGTATTATATTTCGTTTACTGTCTACACCCCTATTGTTTTGTCCACTTTGTTTTATCCAACCATAATATATTTTGTGCTTATTATTATACGAGTACCTATACCTTTATATCAGTACTACTCAAATATATAATGTATCCCAACACCAGTGTCCGATCCTTTAATGCTATGATGTATGGCATATTTTATCGACTAAATGGCTCTTCTTTTTTTCTTGTTCTCTCACGGTTGTAAAATATCAGTGATTTTAGTTTTTCTCGGACTTTAACACTAATCTGACCAATACTTCTCATCAAATGGTACGGGAGCTAGCAACGTTTGAAAAAAAGTATTTCACGTCGGCTGATTTTTAGGGTTCCGTACCCAGAGGGTAAAAACGGGACCCTATTACTAAGACTTCGTTGTCTGTCCGTCTGTCTGTCCGTCTGTCTGTCTCCAGGCTGTAATCTCAAGAACCGCTTTAGCTAGACTTTTGAAATTTTCACAGAATATCTGTTGCCGCTATAACAACAAATACTGAAAACAAAATAAAAATAATATTTAAGGGGGGCTCCCATACAACAAACGTGATTTTTTCGGCCTTTTTCACTCTATATCAATAATGGCAAGAGGCAGGCACTTGAATTTTTCACACATTCTTTTGTTATATGTGTACTTCAATATTTCATAATAATATTAAAATAAAATAAAAAAAAATTGTGTTTTTTCCCATACAAAAAACACAATTTTTAGCCTATTTTTGCTTTGTATCGGTACGGAACCCTTCGTGCGCGAGTCCGACTCGCACTTGGCCGATTATTGTGATATGTCGTCATTCTTGCTCTTCTGGTTAGAGTCGGAGCGATCTGGCTGCCGGTAGTGGTTGCGTTCATTAGCGCGCAACCTTGTCAAGGTGATATCAATACCGGATTATAAAATTATTTTAGTATGTATGTAATTTTAATATTATGTTATTTAGAGATAAAAAAAAACTTAAAATAAATGGTGATAGGCAAAAATGTATGGGCTTTGCTCTGGTATAGGGCTCAACAAGAATTGATTGTATATTTTTTGGAAGGTATATCCATGTACATTAATGACCAATAGGGCGCTTGTCAAGATTCGTTGTACTTTTTGAGTAAAGCCACGTTAAAAGTGACATCAGCGCTTGTACATTTCATGCGATAACATCACGTTATATTATAACATGATCATTTTTAGGGTTCCGTAGTCAACAAGGAACCCTTATATTTCGGTCTGTCCGTCCGTCTGTCTGTCTGTCCATATGTCTGTCCACGGTTTTGCTCAGGCTACAGGACCTACAAAGCTGTAATTCGGCATGAATGCATATATTAATGATGCCGACAAAATGTTATATAAAACTTTAAAAATATATATTTTTTATAGTACCTCCCGTACACATCAAGCGGGGATGATTTTTTTTTTCGCGTCCACCCTACCGTGTGGGGTATCATTGAATAGGTTTTTTTTAAATATTATAAGTATTCAAAGATCATTTTCCGATTTAGGGATCCATTTGTGAAATATTAAGTTTTAAAGTGGAAAAAATCGTAAGTGTCCAGTGTTCCCCACTTCTACCAGCTAAACGGTTGTTTCTGGAAATGTGAAAAAATTCAATGGAGTAGGAAATATGCCGAATTTAAAAGGAACTTTTCGTTCAAATTCCTTTGAACGTAACTGAGATAATGTTGTTAGTAGTGTAAAACACGTTATTCATTGACCATACAAAAATTATCAAAAACTAGCGGTACTACGGAACTCTATATTGCGCGTGGCCCGATACGCACTTGGCCGGTTTTAAGCCTAGTAGTTAAGGTATGTTGTGAATTGACATAATATTACACAGACAATGTAAGCGAACGACTGACTGATTGAAAGAGAGAGCGAAAATCGTCCGCGCATTGTTACCTGAACCGCCGTCCAAGAGTGAGCGGTATTAGGGAGAGGTTAAATTACTACTGTGGGCGTAAATCTAGGGTGTACAGTCGCCAAGACATTCGTTATCTCTCTAAGCACAAAAAGATCTTACCACATAGACGATAAAAACTATTCGTAATGTACAAATGTTAGGGACTGGGCGCCATAATATAACTTTTTTATCTACCAAAGAGCTATCTAATGGTGTATAATTTATCTTTCTTGAGGCTATATACCAAAATGCCCATCTTCCTTTGCCAGACATTAATTCGGTTGCTAAGCCTTGAAATACATTAGTCAAATGAAAAAGTAATGAAAAGTATTGCTGTATGATGCTATTAATAATTATGTATAAGAAGCGCCTGGTTAAATGAAATTGCAATCTCTCGCTGCTGGCTCTGGTCATAATAAAGGCCTAAACAATTATCTATAATTATTTTTATAATTATTACTACGAGTATTATTATTTAATATCTAATGTACAATAACAAGACGAAATTTACTTTTTTAGATGGTTCTCTGTCTCGTTCTCGACTTATACTGCAACCGTCTCTCTTGGACTACCAGCATCATATTGACAGACAAACAGACAGTATGTTATTCACAAAAAGCCATTAACTTTGGTTTTTCCATGTTTTATTCCACGAAATTGATAACATAAGCGTAGTCCATAAGTTTAACTATCAATTAATGAGACATTTTTTATTTTCATAGGATATTTATATGAGAAGTATTATTGGTCTGATCAGTGTGAAAGCCCGAGAAAAACTAAAATGGCTACCATTTTACAACCGTGAGAGAGAGAAAAAATTTGAAAGCCAATCTGTCGATAAGACATGCCATACATAATGACATTAAAGGATCGGACAAATTATCGGATAAATTAATTATTTTTAGATTAATCGATCGACAAGATTTATCAAAAATTGCGCATGTGCTGTGTTCACCACAGTCCACAACCCCTCCCCCCTTCAAAACAACACCTACAGCCTAGGCCAGGAATGGCGAACCAATAGCACGCGTGGCACCAGTGGCACGTGACATAAAATTTGGAGCACGCTTTTGGTCACAAACTAGTACCCACCTCTGAATAGTGAGCACCAAATTAGGCAAATTTTTAAAGACGTCCCGAATCACAAAAAAATTGAATGACACGTTTATGGCTTCTTCAAAAGGGCACGATAATATGAAAAGGTTCGCCATCCCTCGCCTAGGCCATACCAGCGTTGCAAAAATCTTAATGTAAAAAATAATGCACTATTCATTACTTTTTTTAATGGAAATTTAATTGGTATCCATTACTCAGTAGGTAAACGATTAATGTGTAATGTGTGGTCCTGCATTACACATTAAAAAAAGTAATGTGTAATGTGTGGTCCTCCATTACACATTAAAAAAAGTAATGAGTAATGTGAATATTCACATTACTCATTACAAAAAAAAAAGTAATGGAGTATCTTACATTGCCATTTTACAAAATAATGAGCCATTATCGGACCTTCATTGCCCATTAAATGTAAAGAATGAGTAATGTAAAATTTGTCCATTACATTACTATTAAAAGTATTGTAAGTATAGTGGAAGACATCTCATTATGTTAATAAAAAAATTATTAGGATGGTATAGTTAAGGAGGTTTTTTTTTTTAAAATTTTGATGAGTATACAAAGTATTACCGAGTAATAAGGGCGACAACTATTTTCATATTCAGGAGAACAGCGAGGGTACCGCACAAGTACCTTCGGGCAAGCAAACTTTCAAGACTTTACCAACATCACGGCTCATAACTCAGCCATCTTTAGTCCTGGACCCCCCGAGTGAGAGGCCAGGATCGAATAGAGGAAAAAAATCCAGGAAGAACAAGCCGAAGAACCCCATATCCAGGACAAATAGTTGCCGAGTTACAAGCATTTAAACTTTGACATTGACAGCTCGGCAACTGTCAAACGTCTTACTAAAGTAGCCATAACTCCGCTCCCAATAGGCCTAGAGGAACGGGGTTTCTTTTACATCAAAGGCAACACCTCGGCTACCCCCTCTCCGAATTTGAACTAAATTGGAGACATCGATTTTTTTTCTCAATTCTGAGGCTAGGATCGAATAGAGGAGAAAAATCCAGGAAGAACAAACCACAGTCAAATAAAATCTTTTACAAATAATGTGTAATGGTACAGTAGGTACTCATTAATATTAAAAATTGTAATTTGTAATGTACATTTTTAAAATACACATTAAATTAAGAAATGAGTAATGTAAAGATGACACTTTTCTCATTACAAAATAAATGTAATGAGAATTTATTTTTATGCCATTAAAAAAAAGTAATGAGTAATGGGAACTGACACCATTACTCAATACTAAAATTAATGAGTAGTGGAAATTTCTCATTACTCATTACTAAAAGTAATGAGTAGTGGAAATTTCACATTACTCACTACTAAAAGTAATGAGTAATGGAAATTACTCATTACTTATTACTAGAAGTAATGAGTAATGAAACGTCAATGCATTAACTAAAGTAATGCATTATTTGCAACTCTGGGCCATACGGTGCGACGAACCGCACCGCAATATTCCACACTGCACTGGTGGCCACACAGCAGCAGCAAAGCAATGGTCTACGGCGTCGCTGTGGCACCGCAACAAGATTGGCTTGGCTAGGCTTCCCTAACACCAAAATGTCGTACAGATACATCTAATAGACTAAAATTCAAATTTCAAATTTGTGAACTGCAAAAGCATTTTTCCGTTGAATAAATCATATTTCTTAAGTCTCAACTTAAATATCGAGGCAACAAAGACATACGTAGACTTACTAATAGGGTATTTGACAGATTTTTAATTTCCATCTTGAATTACTTGGTTGCGATTAAGAAGTTCATCGAAAGTATTTTTTTTTATTTTAAAATAGGTAGGTATTTCGTAAAAAACACGCAAATAAAAATTCAATTTTCAAATAAGCCGCCGAAAGTCGAAACGTTTATTCAACATAATATTATGGCGTCGCGCTATGTAAGTGACGTCAATATCGTGTAAACGGTAAACCAATAATCGTATTCGTTGCATTTTTCAACTGCGCATGTGCATCTTTCGCGCATGCGCAATAATAGAAAATTATCATCAATGTCTGTCAGATTTTGGCACATGATACTGACGTCTGACACACACAAATTTTGAACTTAGCGCATGCGCAATTTGTTGAACGAAGCGACTACCCGATTTTGACGTCATCATGACATTAATTGTTATTATTTT
The DNA here is from genome assembly GCA_963422495.1 of Polyommatus iphigenia. Classification (NCBI taxonomy): domain Eukaryota; kingdom Metazoa; phylum Arthropoda; class Insecta; order Lepidoptera; family Lycaenidae; genus Polyommatus; species Polyommatus iphigenia. The sequence goes on along the minus strand of OY730178.1, from coordinate 17,998,406 downwards.
TATTAAAACGTAAATCACAATATAAAGAACCATCATTTTATGTATCTAAAGTTTACTGTCAAATAGCATATTTTTATGGTCTAAACTTTAAGGGATCAAAAATCTGGACAAGATTTTCCATAAGATTTCGCTTTCTCGTGAACACATTTAAGTTATAATAATTATTCTAGGACGATCGCAAAAATAAAAGAAAACTAATAATTAAACATCGCATTGCCAGGTAAAAAATGCAAATAAGTATATTAAGTAAGTACTTATATAACATTTTGTTTTGAACCCTATATAATTACCTCGCTTGAACAATAATATGTAAAATTGGTAATTTATACAATAATTTTATTGTAAAAAAAATGGAATATAGTAGTAGAATGAAACAATAAAACTTATCCTAATGCTTACCAAAATGGTCATGTTTTATTTCGAAGAGTTTAACACTATTGTTACACTAATACGGGTTTGGTATTGACAATTTATTCAGGTTTTAAAAAAGAACTCTTGAAATCTACCCACGAAAAAGTCTATGAACCAGGCAGCGGGCTTAAGACATCCGCTTAGCGGGAGCTCGACAATTCGAATGAAGAAGAGTAACAGAGGCTACCCTATTTATACGTTGAGGCATAGGTCCAGAAATTACCACTGCGCGCGCAATAATCGATACAGCTAGTTCTTATTAAGTCCTAGGTTCCGGGATATCAGACAAAGGCTAGATGACCTGTGACCTATTATAGTAGCCAACGCCCTTCAACCGGAAACGAGAACAAAGATAAAGATTTAATAACTTTATACTTATGTATAGTTTTTATTATTCGTAGTGTACAGGAAAACAAGTTATTTATTTATAATCCAACAAGTAAAATAGTAAAGCAGGGTATAAAAAACTTTACTTCTTACTTACTTTTTTCCAAAAATATCTTGACATTGTTGTATGAAGAAGTCTACATCAAAATGATTTCCGAAGACCTCCGTTTCACCGGATGATGTTTGATAAAAACCAAATTCTGTGCATGTCTGATACATCCACTGCCTACCTGAAAGGAAATAAATTTAAATTAAACTGTTACTCAGAATTATTAATAAGATACAAAGATGTTGGAAGTATTATCATTTCTTAACAAGACTCGAGAACGACAATTCTCAGGCAGCAATTTATTAATCTATAAAAATGTCTCTAAAGTACACATTTAAATAATATTTTTGGTAAGTATAAGAAGTTATAATTTAGCCTTAAGGCGACGCCTTGATAATTTGGCTGTGGCGATATCGATTTTTCTCAGCAATGACTAAAGCTAAGAAATTAAAGTTCATTGTCAGTATTCATCATGTCTTTGTCTTTGAATTACCCATAGCATAACGCGATTGATCAACTTTTATAACACAGAATAATCAATCAAAAAGACCTCTGTAAAAAAAAGGGATTCGTATTTTGCCAACATAGGAGAGTGATTTAAGCTTCTAAAATTTGTACATAGATTGGTTCAAATTAAATTACGCGATGCCGGACCGGCCTCTCATAGAAAACAAGCAATCTAAAACATATCCAACACTGTTTTTTACTTTAACGCGGCGTCACCTTTTTCAATATAACATTATTAATGCACAGTAACGAATTCAGATGGCGCTTGTGAGCCGAATTGAGTTCGCACAAACCGGAACGTGCAACAAGTTTGTCTCTTGCCTTTTTCTATTTGTTTGGAAGTATGTGAAAAGCTTAGTTTCTATGTGGGGCGTTCAATTTTCGCGAGCTAGCAAAAGGGCAAAAGATTTATAACTTTGCCGGTTGGAGCAGAAGAACATGTTTTGGTTTTCTTTGCAATTTTAAAATACTATTTCAAAATTGAATAAGTTAGATAACTCTTCAAATCCCAAGCGGCTATGCCATTATAGTTTAACAAGGAAACGTAACCTTTGGCATTTGATGTAAATCAATAATTCCTAGGACGCCACCCAGGCTCTGAAAGTACATCAATATATGCGGAAAGCGCAGTCGCTGAATTGCAGGATGCACTTTGCGCAGCCAACGCCCTTGGTAACACGCAGTAGATAATTCACAAAGAATTCAGTGGGACTCAAAGTATATAAAAGACAAAAAGTTTTTTGTCCCGGAAAAATGTACGGTTCCCGCGCGATAAACGAGTTTGCGAAACGAAGTTGCGGGCGTCATCTGTAATTTTATAAAATGATTGTATCTCCCTCAAATTACACGCAGGTTCTACTCTGAACTAAACCATCTTAATTTTCAACGTAAAACAAGCCTATAGGATTCATTTCTGAATATTCTGTAAATTGAAAAAAAAAGGGGGGGCTTTCATTTTTCTAACTTTGAAACCTACAAAAGGTTTTCAACATCTATGGCGAGACATATACAACTTCTATGGCGTATGACACAGCTAACGTGTCACGAGAAAATTGTATGCCGCCACTACTAAAAGTTTTAAATAATCGGCCAAGTGCGAGTTGGACTCGAGCACGAAGAGTTCCGTACCGTTAGAGAGCAAAAATAGGCCAAAATTGTGTTTTTTGTATGGGAGCCCCCCTTAAATTTTTATTTTATTTTAAGACCGAGCTCCCTTTTTTTGCTGTGTTTTCTAATAAGTATTACGATCCCGGAAGACGATTGACACAAATGAAATTGAGATTTTTTTAATCATTGTATATTTATCTGATACTTGCCTAACGGAAAACATGATTCACTTATTTTGACTCGATAGTTTTATTTTTCGAAATTATGAATTTTTCGGGGCTTTTCAACAAATATCTATTACACTTATTGAGTTACTATCATTCAATAACTTGCACTACTACAATCACACACTATATAAAAGATTAACAAAAGGAAATATTAGTATTGTATTTAATTTTTAAGTAATCATCAAAAACATTTTTGAGACTAGCGAAATTTACTTTCGTGCTATAATGCGCCGGACCGTTGCTACGCGATATTGTTCACTATTAGCTACAGCGCAAAATACTTTTCATGCGGGCACGATTCAAACGTAGACAAACAATAAGGGCCTTCGTGAATCATGTGCCTACCTGTTGCCATTACTGATATAGAACAAAAAAGGCCGAAATAATCACGTTTGTTGTATGGGAGCCACCCTTAAATATTAATTTTATTTTGTTTTTAGTATTTGTTGTTATAGCGGCAACCGAACTACACAATCTGTGAAAATTTCAGAAGTCTAGCTATAGCGGTTCTTGAGTTACAGCCTGGAGACAGACAGACAGACGGACGGACAGACATCGAAGTCTTAGTAATAGGGTCCCGTTTTTACCCTTTGGGTACGGAACGGAAAATCTGACCGCAAACAGCAAAGTAAACATTAACTCCTCCTTTTTTGGAAGTCGTTTAAAAAAAAGTATATAAGATGTTGACCAGGGATGTACGGTATCACCATGCCAAATTTCATTGAAATCGGTCCAGCGGATTAAGAGATTAGCCTGTACAAACAGACAAACAGACAAACAGACAGAGAAACAAAAATTTCAAAAACAGTTAAAATGTATTCTACTACTCTTCTAACATGCCCCTGACTCGTTTTTTCAAATTTATTTTCAATGTACAAATATTTTTCCTCTACGATTTTATTATAAGTATAGATATAGATAGATTACAATATGGAGATTGGTCATTGGCAATAGGTTTGAAAAATACGAGAATTTAGAAAAACTTCTGGAAACAGAATGTATGAAGTCAATAAGTTGTTTTTTTAACTGTCAGTCTGTGGATCCTGGTACGCCGAAAAGGTGAGATTAATAGATCACAAATCTTTGAACCATGGCATCGCTGTGGTTTTGGACTCAAGGCGAGCGGAATAGGCACGAGCGTACTTTCAAAATTGATTTATATCCTACACGGGATTATGTCGCACGATATAATTTATAACACCTCGGACCATACGGAACGCTCGATACAAAATTAAAATCCTATCCTATCCCATAAATAGGCAGCCGGCCTGACTGTCTTATCGTTAAGTAATTTTAGGCAATAGCTAACTGAAAAGGTTAGTTTTTGCCTAAAATTACTTAAATAACGATAAAACAAAAATCATTTTTTTGCAATGAAAAATCTTTAAGACCCATACAAAATTTCCTGATGATATAAACCTGTTTACCATTCGTAATAAAAAAAATATAGCCGAACATATAACCTCCTTCTTTTTGGAAGTCGGTTAAAAAAGACCATACAATACTACGAATAACACCTGCAATGGAGGCCAAAAAGTTTAAATTGACAGAAAAAGTAGACAATAAAGTTAAATAGCAATATTTTAAGAACCTACAAAAATTTGAAAGACAAATTCGGTCTTCATTAGGCACATTTGAAATTTAGAAACAACGAAAAATATTAAAATCTTTTTAAGCGAGCAACTTACCACCGTGTTATTCAGTCAATAATAAAATCAATCAAAAGAGTATAAATAAAACCACTTCCGGTACAGCCACAAAAACATTTTATTGAAGTCACAATGTTGAAACGGAAACGAAAAATTGTGTGACATTCTCAATCATGTTAGAACACCGGGAGACACGATAGAATCAATAATAATTGTGGGCTGCACTGCAGGATTTGTATCTGTGAAGTTACTCAGCAAAATTGATGATCATCCTGTGACAATAAGTTGTTGGCAGCTGAAAAATTATATATATCACCACAAACAGACTGTTATTTTTGCGTCGTTGATATAACAGATAACTGGTATAGACAAAAGAAAACGATCTGCTTGGTCCTACCCTGACTAATTGTTATCTGTAACTCGGCCAATCCTGAACTCCAACGACATGCTAGTACCACAAGCATCTTCTTCTGGGCAAAATATTCAAGGTTTATAGCAAAAAATACCCTCTTTAACTGATAGTGAAAGTGGCGATGGTTTTAACCCTCGTACATCTTCGAAGCCCAAGCTCCTTAAACAGAAAGAGCTTAATGCATTGGTCAGAGACCTTGGCTTTCTAAAAAAGCATGCGAGATTTTAGCTTCTCGATTAAAACAAAGGCTAACGAAAGAGTCTAAAATTTCCTACTATCGTAAAAGTTTGATTTCAGTTTTTCTGAAAATGAGACATTTGTTTATTGTTCAGATATTCCTAGTTTATTAAAAGCAATGGGGAAAATATGATTAAATGAATGGTGTTTACGCATAACGCCAGTAAGCTGGGTTCGTTGCCGATTGCACATTCAATTAAAGTCAAAGAAGAATATTATGCTACTGTGGCTTCTGTTAAGGGTAAAATTAAGTACAACGAACAGTGACTAATTTGTGTTGATCTAGAAATGGTCAATTTTCTTCTCGAACAACAAGGAGGCTGTACAAAATATCCTTGTTTTATTTGTCTGTGGGATAGTAGAGCCAAGTCTATGATCACTGGGTTAGAAAAACTGGCCTTACAGGCAAGCTATAGTTCTGCAAAAACTGAATGCAATACATGAAGCATTAGTTCCTAGGGATTGCAAATATTGCTGTCTTTGCATATTAAATTAGGACTTATGAAACAATTTGTTAAGACTCTGAACAAGAATGGTAATTGTTGTTTGAAATAAATAAAAGACTAATAGCCGGAATTTTTGATGGGCCACAAATCAAAATTTTATTAGTAATATTATGACTGACATATTAAAAAATGGCCTTGGATAGAATTTGTGTGGGTGCCACAAAATTTTCTGGGGAATCATAAATATATATGCTATTCAGAGATGTTGTCACACTTCCAACAGCTTGGATGCAATATGAGTATCAATAAATAAGGGAGATCTGAGTGAAGAACAAGGGGAACGGTTTCATCAAGACATTAGGACTATGAAGGAGCTGTACCAGGGATGCCCATGGATGTGAAGGAATGCATGGGCATTCATCATGGCTGATGATGGCAGAGTACTGTTGGAGTATTCAAAATAATCCCCGTGACCCGTATCAAGCAAAAAACTTACAAAAGAAAAATGTTTGATGAGTAGTGGCTACTAATTTTATTATGAAATGTGTAAATAAAAAAAAGTTTTCCTTCAAAATCATGTTTTCATTAAATCTCAAAAACTAAAGCACCCCAAAAATGACGATATAACGTCACTACGACTCTTCGTACATACAAGTTTTTTTTTTATTTGTTCAATGAAGTTAATTTAAATATAATTGTGGTCAACTTGTCCGACAAAAATCACGCTGCTATGGAGGATGATTTACACCAACCCGAAAATGTCGATATGACGTCATTATGTCTCCCCGTACATACAACTTTAAACTTAATATTCGATTTAAAATAAAGAACTAATTGTAAACAAATATGTAAATTGTGCACTATCATAACAAATACATATTTATGTGTCCGACAAACATAAAAATCTTGGAGACATGGTGTCACGTTACCTTGCAGTTTGCCTAATTTTTACAGGCAACGATTTTGACCTGTCGTTTTTCCGTACGGGGAAGAGAAAGCCCTTCGATATTTAAAAAAAGCCAAATTTCAAGAGCCTTTTATTAATTTAATACAAACGTCGCCGTCTCAAATCAACACCGAAACTGTAGCTTTTAAAGTTATTGAAGAGTTTGTCTGTAGAATGTACTCGTTGAAAACCAAAGACGACGTCAACACAGGTCGCTATGAGTTATTAAAAAAATCATAGAAATCCGGCAACGATTCAGAAAAAGTTTTAAAAAAGAAGATTTGATCCTGCGATGCGTCAACTCTACCACCCACTAAGCAAGAACTTTTGCAGCATAATATTAAGAGGACACAATACTTAAGCAGCATAATAATTAAATACATAATATTAAGAGGTAAGCCTCTTCGAAATCGCGCATTTAGGTGTTCTAAGGAACACCTAAATGCGCGATTTCGAAGAGGAATGTCTGTATGATAGAATGCGGCACTTGTATTGAGAAAGATATATAATATTATTCAGAATATATGCTAGTTCCATAGTGTTTTCAAAATAATATGCAACTTATTTTTTCGATAAAAAAAAATCGCAAACATACTTCTAATTAAATAAAATCTTTAAATGCTCGGTATGTGTAATAAATTGCACTCAATAATTATTTAATTTATGGACAATATTTGTCTACCAGTGTACTACTGCTATAGTGTTTTATTTTTTTTTAAAATAAATCCTTAATTAGCAGTAATCATTAATCAAGTATTTTCCACTATCAGAGTAGACTTAGCCGTGCGCGTGTGCGTTGTTAATGTATGCAATTTTCGGTCAATTTCGATTAGCTCTTCTAAGCCCCTTAAGAGGACACAATACTAATTAAGCAGCATAATAATAATTATGGTGCAATGCACATATTATGCGCAATCCGACGGAAGATTATGGCTGGATTTTGATCGAAGGGAATTTGAATGTTATTGGTTTGATGGGCCCGAAAGTCCACCATTATCTGCATCAGAAATATTACGTAGGTACTCTATTAATATTTCATATTAATATCAATTTAATCCTTCTAGCCCCATAAGAGCACTGGTGATCGCGACAACAATAGAATACAATAGCATTTTCAAGAAACAAGTGACATATAAAAACCTTCTAATGATTTTTCTTATTAGAATAATATTTTATTCTAGAATCTGATGATAGCAGCGACGATAGTGGTGAAGACGACATTGACAATGATGATGAAAACTTTGATGATGATAATTATGATGATGGTGTAGATAGTAATTCTGATGTAGATAAAATTATTACTGTTTTTTTGTAATAAAAAATAAAATACGTATTTTGTTACATTTTAATACAATAAAATATCATTTTAATAAGTACATGATATTTTTTATCCCGAAAAAATGTACGGTTCCCGCGCGATAAACGAATCTTGGCGCAACGGAGTTGCGGGCGTCATCTAGTTAATATATATTTAAATAATAAACGTGAATATTTAAGTTTATTCAGTCAGAAATGAATTTCCACCAAGAAGTTACGGTACATTCAATATCATAATATATCAAACAAACTGTTTATGTACTGTAAATATGCGATTTTAAAGCTCAGAAATACAAAAAAATATTTTTCACTATTAAAGGGATGGTTGCTAAAAGGGTTGAAAAATTAATTACATAATCATAAATCAAAACATTAAAAATATTTATTTCATCAAATTAAACACAATTTGTTAAGCCAGAATGGTCAAATCTGCATTTTTTAATCAGGGCCCCAAAAACATAATTATTATAATGTTGGGGTGAAACCTCTTTCGTGTAAGATGCTGTTGGCCGCGATCTGTTTTTAGAAGATGTTTTTGTATTTTTGATATATGTCACTTTACGCATGCCTATGCGTACACTCACTCATTTACTTAAAGGTGGAAGTTTATTTCGCGGAATATTGCTAAAAATAATAACAAACTATTTTTAAATTGTTTCTAATCTAAATTGGAAAAGAGAACACGCTCTCATTGTCTTATTTTTTTTATAAAACGTGACAAACAACGAGCTAAGATTTAAGAAGTTTATCGATTTTACTGTCTAATGTCTATTGAAAAACTATTAAGTATACGATTTATCTTAATATGTCCGTTGATTTTTATTAATAATTTCATAGAAATCATTCATTCCACCGGAGCCGAATAAGCTAATAATCGACTCCCTTTAAAAGGTTATGTGCCCAGAACGTAAGAAGTAATCAAAATATCAAGTATGGAATTATATAAAATTCAAATCTCAAAGTTGGATGGTAACGAAAGGCTGCAGTGGCGATACAGAATGACTACTACTAAGAGGTATGGATGGGCTTATTGATATTGTGAATCGTGAAGTTAGTAAGCCAGAGAAGCCAGCAACCAACAGTGTTACAACAGGAGAGTACTTGAAACTAGAAAGTATGGCTGTTTTAATGATAACGAACATTATTTCCGATGAAGCATTAGTGATAAGATAAAGTTATCAGGTTTACAAGTCCGAGTGATGTCTGGGATGAACTGCATAAACTGCATCGGCTATATGACGGCGTGAATGATGACTGGCTGTATCACGCCCGCGCCTGTACTGTAGCCTGTTTCAGTTGAAGATGGACGTCTCAGATGACATTGCAACTCATATTTCCAGAGCGAAGAATTTATGGCATAATCCAAATCAAGAGCTGATTGATAAGAAGAGTGAGTCTATGCCTCTACGTTTTATTTTATTTTAAAGATCTTTCAAATTTGTTTTATGGTCGGTCGATTGGCGGGGTACGGGGCATTCATATTTTGCGAATTTTGAATTGTCATATTTTTTATTTACTTACCAGTAAATAAAAATAAATCGAACGTAGAAGATAGCTTTAGGTATAATATTGTATAAAAATGTCTAATTATTTTTGAGGTGACTAACTTATTTGCCGACTAACTACTTGGTTACAAAAAATAACTTTGGTAGAGATCAAATATTTTAGTAACATTTTTATTTTAATGACCTACAAATCGTAAGATCTACGAGTATAAAAACTAACTAGCGGCTGCTATAATGATTTCTTAAGTTTTCGCGAGTATCACTCATGATATTATAAGTTTAAACACTTACGGATTTTGTCGCGGAGCACTTTTATTAATCCCGACGTTTCGGCTACTTTACAGCGGCCGTGGTCACGGGCGGACTGAGGTGACAGGTGTCCAATTTCTTGAAGTTATCCAACTACCCGACGACTCATCAATATTTGTTTGCGTTCCGATCTACGCAGAACGAACTCACAGTGTCTTGAAGGTATCCGAGGTATCATAGATTTGTGCTTTAGTTTGTTTATCACTGGATCCCAACTAGATGGCAGCACCCAACCATCTTCGCGGTTGAAATTAGGGTGTTTTTTAATTTCTATGGCCTCGCGTATCATTCTTGGGCGGTATCGTGCTTCTTTTGCCAGTACTTGTGGCTTATCAAATCTTATGTAATGGCGAGGTTGATCCAGTGTGTGTTCACAAATTGCGGACTTGTTGTATGTCAAACACCGTAGGAACAACAAGTCCGCAATTTGTGAACACACACTGGATCAACCTCGCCATTACATAAGATTTGATAAGCTGTCCCGGATAGCTCTGAAGCCAGCATTAACCTACTCGCGGTTGGGTATGACAAATTTCATTAGACGATGACAGGAGTGTAAATAAAATTCCTTCAGTCCTAAAAATTTAATTGCTTGTAAAAAAAATACGAATAAACTTTTAAAACAATTTAAAATTTCTGAAACTATGACTTTTCATGCCAAAATTTGGTAGATAGCACACGCATCTTATGACTTTACAACCAACCAACAGTCTTCAATATTTCTTTCTAAATCTTTCTACGGTAATAATCGGCGCTGTATAAGAAATCAAAATATAGAACGGTTTTTTTTTTCTAATAACCTAAAAATATGTACTTAACTCTTTCTGACAACTTTTCATCGTTACGTTAGTAACATAGAATATCATTGGCTTCATCAAACAGAGCTAAATCGAAAATCCCAGAAACAATTTGCGGTTTAAAATATGCACACTCATTCCCACATTAATCTATCACAAATACATATTATAATTTAAAAAAAATGCTATAAACCATATTGTGTTCAAACATACATTTAATAAAAATATAGTTACTTTGAAACAAATTCCTTCTGTCGCATACATCTAAATCACTACAATTAATATAGACCTCAAATAAAACTTATCAGTTATCTTATCACACAGAGTCCCTCGTCTTGTATGCATCTACCTCCAACATTTTGAAACCAAACTGTCGTAACTCTTTCATTAGCTAATTGGAATGATCAGCCCGAAAAAATAATGGAGGAAGGTTACATTAATAATTATTATGAGAACATCTATTAGGTAGGTACACATACATCGAGATAACATTAACATCTAGCACTTAAATTCCAAGAGCTCATTTAAATAGTCTATCCAGATGGCTTTCCAACATCTAAAAATCGATCCAAGTTACAGTCTCAAAAAGCATTGATCATATTAACACAACATTTAGAACACGCGTTTAATAAAAAAGCAAAGTTTTGTTATTTATCGTCTTGACATGACCATTATTCCAACAGTTGCTACATGTTTCCCATTAATGTCAGTTTAATATCGAATGTTTTATTTGAATATAAGATTTGATCTACCACAAGGTCCGAACTCATTTAAATCCGAAATACATGTCGAAGTGGATGAAGGTAGTGTAAGATTAGTCAAAATATCGTATTCTGAAAGTGGATATTGTATAGCAACATCTATTTCATTTAAAACGCATTTGAAAACCATTTACTTATATAACTTTTTGTTTTCATTACGTGTTGTACTATCATAAAAATATATCAAATATCCTTCTCTACTCAGAACTATTCTTAGACCCACCAATCCGTATCTCCTCTTTACATTTGAAACAACAATCAAAACCAATTCTCGTTTAGATCTCCCATAACGCTTTTTCGTATAATTATTTAAATTATTAAAACTAAAAAATTTAAATTATATAAATTAAATAAACCGCCTCCCAAGTCCAGTCCACAAACTCATGAAACAATGAGCTCATTGGAACAACCACATATTATAACACCGATACGATATAATTATACTTCGAAAAAGATCCATATTGTGAAGCTTAAGTACATGAAGGTAATAATAGGTAGTACTAATCAAAGAAATAAAAAGATAACATTGTGCTGGTTGCAACTTATTGAGACATAAATGGCAAGAATTAAATAATTTTATCGACTAATAATTAGTATTACAATAATTATAGTAATTGATTGTTTGAGTTTTTTTTTTTGAGATGATATAAAGTTGTAAATGAAATCAGGATAATGTTTATAGCCCAATATGTGCAATCTTATTTAAATAAAATGTTTAACAAACATTTCAGTAGGTTCATGCGATGATTTTAATTATTTTTAAATTTAACTTCATAAATAGTCCTGAAACTTTTATGATAGGTGTAGAATAATAATTGTTGCTAGATTTTTAAAGGTGGTGCCTTCCTCCAATTAGGCCCACCTAATTCCAACCACCACCAATATGTATTCTGTGCCACCACTGAAGAAGCAACTGATAAACTTTAACTTTATAATATGTTTAAATAGTATCTTAAAATGATTGAGTCCTATCATTTACACAACAGAACCATAATTAGATGTTTGAATCAAATATTTCCTTATGTCAAGTACATTAATGGGGACAATCATAACAATATAAACACTTGAATAACATAGTTTTTGTACAAAAAACTAGTCTACTACGTCAGGTAAAGTCAAGGTATAAAAATTTACATCTACTCAATATAATTTTTATGGTTAGGTGAACGCTTACTTATCTGCGACAGTCATACAATATCGTCGATTCGAGTCGAAAAGTCATATAATAGTGATAGATAGGTCTACTATAAATAGACACCAATAACATGAAATTACAATACATTAACACCGATACAACACTTAATAATGTAGAATTTACCTATAATGTGAGCTACACGATAATATCAAAGACACACACTTAACCTAAACACGCGATTATAAAGTCCGATTATCGACAGGTGATAAATAGATAAATGTCACAGGTAAAAATTGAGAAAGTAATCAGTGATATAAAAATTTGGAGGCAATAGAAATCATCTAATATGTATATAAAATGGTAAGCTCTAGCACGATTATTGTTAAGAGAATAAGTAGGTATAAGAAAAATCAAAAATATCAAATCGGGACATTATAAGGCTGGGAGCAAATACTATAAAACTTAACAGTGATAATAATGAAAGGAGAAGAAGACTACAGGTGGGGTAAACGTGATAATGATATGATGTGAAGAGTAGATCAAGGACAACTACGCGAAAAAAATTCTGCGACAGAGATGTACAGGGACACGATTACGCGGGAAGTCAGTGCTTTTATAACGATAAGCGAAACTATAGACGATCTACATGACGACATGAAAAAGGGAGAACAGGAAACAACAAATAAAAAGTCGACAAAATCTATATATCGGATGCCAAATGACAAAAATTGATTATTGTAACGAAGTTTTTTTCTGTCGACTTGTGCGTGTATGACAGACGCGACTGCATCATAAACCCTGCAAAATAATGTACTCACAATTGTATGTTATGGGCACTTACTGACGCATCCCAACAAATAGTTTTTTTCATCTAAAGGCAGCGGTAACTTCTCCGGACGGAAGACGCTTTCCTCCCACTTTTCTAAAATTTAATTCAAGATATAAATGCTAACAACAACGCTTAAGATAACAAGCACATGTAGGGCTTCCGGAAAAGATCTAATTTAGGTGAAGAAAATGGCCACTATAACCGTCACAATGCTGCTTTCCTGGCTTTTTAAATAGATCAGATGTTACTTGCAAGGAGCATTGTAAGCCTAAATTACTGCATAACAAAATTAATAATATATTTAAATATAGAACATATTATATATTATAAACTTTAAGCAACGTAGTCACAATTGTTGAAAAATGAAAATGTAGGAAGCACATACAGGCCTCCATCAGGGTTATACGAATTGTGTGAACAAACTATGGAACAATTAATATTGTCAAAAATGTGCGAATCTAACAAAAAGACCACAAAATTGTGTTTTTCGTGATTTTATGAAGCATAGCATCCGGCTTTGAATAAAGGCACCTGGTACCTTTATTCAAAGCCGGAATTAAATCTGATCCGAAAAATTATAGGCCTTTATATAATGTTCTACAGACTTTTAGTAAAATATTTGAAAAAATAATTTAAAACAATTGAGGAGTGATTTTTCAAAAGGGCTTATTTCCACTTTTGGTAAAAAAAAACTATGAATGCCATCGTAATTGTTATGTTGAAAACTAGCCGTCAGTTGAAAATCCAATGCAAAAAGTACATATTTCCCTAGTAAAACTGACAGTCAAAAAGCTTATTCTTGTACAGAAGGACACATTTCCAGTATAATTTTAAGCCATGGTTAGAAGCTTTTGAGTTTGAGAAACAAAAAGACGCATTTCCTGTGGACTCTGCAAAAACCTCATATTAGTTTGAAGCAAAGGGAACACATTTCCTTTTCTTTTTTAAATAACCTTACTAGGTACCTTGAAATTTGATTATTTCTGCTCTGCATGTTTTGCACTTTCCTTGTTAGCATGTTTTACACTTTCCTTGTTAGCAACATTCTATTCTACAGTTTTGTTTTGTCATTTTAAACTGACACTTTGGCGGTTGGATGTCATTGAGTGTCAATGTCAAAGAAAAGCTCGCGCTCTATAAATTACAATTCGTCATTTCGAGATAGATTTCAAGAGATTGTAATATTTTGATTTTGAGATAAAGCTATTAGTTAAATATTTAAGTGCATAGCTTTTTGCCTGCGGACAGGGTATTTGGACGCATAGAAAAGGACCTGAGAAAAACTCAAAAAAAGCATGGAGAATTACGAGAATTATGCTCCGTACTCACATACGGTTTTGCTCGACAGTTTTACTCCAAGTCGAGTAATAACCAATGTGTGGACCGCAAAATTGGCTCGATGGAATTAAATATGTCAAATATGTCATTTCCTTCGACTTGAAGTAAAACTGTTAAGCAAAACCGTATGTGAGTACGGAGCATTAGGAAAAGATTGGTTAGTTAGAGATTTGAAAAGCTTGACAGAAATAAGAAATTAGATGGCATACAGTCACTGAAAAGGATACATATTACAAAAAAATACAAACAAGGAACACGTAATGCTATAAATTGTGTTGTTAAGTCTTTTGAAGATTTTAAATTTGAATCGGGTAAAGAAGATGCTATTTCCCTTTTGAAAAAGGGTAAACGCATCCCATTAGAGATATCAAATATTGATTTGGTACCTATACCGCTATCTGTAAATAAGAAAAAAGATGTAGAAAGTTTATTAATAAAACAGTTTGGTGAAAATTGGAGTGAATCAGAAGATCTACAGTGGTATAACAGGATTATTAATGGTCGGGTGCCGGAGGGAAGAGATGAAGAGCGAGTTAATGATGATTGTGATGAATGTGATTGCACTGAATATGATTTTAGTGATATAAAAGTGTAATTTGAATAAATTAGTTTCTTATAGGTATACATTGTTTCACTTCAAAAAGCCTTATTTCCAAAAGCCTTCATTACAAATGGGCTCATTTCCGGTTGTTTCAACCAAAAGGCCATATTTCCAAACTATTATTTTTAATTAATTTAAATCTAATTATTAAAGAATAACTATTTCAATTACTTCATAATACTGTTATTCGGCTCTATAACACAGAAGAAAAAAAATATTTAAAGGTTCCATAACACAGCAGGTGTAGGTTTTTCTCGATTTCTAAAAAATTGCTTAACATGGAAATAAGCCCATTTGAAAAATCACTCCTCAATTATTGTTGGTACACTTTAACTCCAATAATAAAATTTATTGCATAGTAATCAATACGGTTTTACTAAGGGTCGTTCCACTACGGATGCTGGTATAGGTCTTCTTTGTAGTATATTTGAGGCCTCGGAGGAGTCGCGGGATACCTTAGGACGTGTATTTTGCGACCTCTCTAAGGCCTCGGATTGCGTTGATCATGTTACATTGATTAGGAAATTGCATCACTATGGCACAAAGGGTTGGTTACCGAGTCCCTTTTGCCATAGTGGTGCAATTTCCAGATCAATGTGGCATCGGGTAACGTAACGGCGGGTTAGAACCGGCAGTAGACGTTCTAAAAGTGTTAATTTTGTTTACCTATTTAGAAATAAATGATTTTAATTTTCAATGTTTTGTGAGTGATGTGTTACATAAATTTTACTTAAATGAAAATACAAAAATAGGTTACTCATAAGCTAATAAGCCATTTCAGAAAGTATTATAATAATTAATTGAACAAATTAGTATTTGTTAGAAATCAAGGCCTATTCATTACTTTTGTCTTAGCGTAACACTTTCCTAAATCAGAAACATCAAAACCTTAATAATGCAAATGTTATCTTAAATGCTACCATAATATCTAAACGTATTAACCTACTAATTTTACAATTTTCATACCGTAGGAACATTATCGACTATCTATATACACCTATAAATGAATACGGAAAACCTGGTGAATGGCTGAAATGCCTAATTACTATAACACTACGCAATATCTCAAATGTCGATGGTTAAAAATCTCTCTGAATTATAAAAAAGTGAAGGTCCGTGCATGAACAATACACCAACGATATTCATTATACACTCATTTATATAGGTATAAAAATAACTTCTTTCCTATTTATGTAAGATCCAGAGGAGCAATAGCGACAGTAGGGCTACAATACAATGTACCGAGTTAAAGTACTTACCAATTGTTTTGCAGATTCTACCTTTGACTAGCCAATCGTGGGTGGATATCTAAACTCAAAAGGTAAGTCGCTAACATCCTACACTGTATAATGTGTTGACCTCTCAGTCGAAATTACTCATCGAAATCTCGCACGTTGTTTGTACACAGACTGACCACTTAGCAATAAAAAAAACTGTCAGCGTTTAAGGCACATGGCTACGAAATGAGCACCCATAAGGGTTCCAAATTTCTATTTGGTACAGCTCAAAAAAAAACTACTTGTTGCACATTTACCTACTCTAGAAAACGTGCAAAAAGTAGCCGCAGACCCTAAGGTGTAAACATCCGAATTTATTGCTATAATTAGAAACGAAATATAACTATTTTCCGACAGAATTTGCGTTATTTTTGAAGGTATACGAAATAGAAAGGAACGGGTTTTGAACCGCTTATTTCGCCTTCTACTTTTAACACGATGTAGATGTAAAAATATCTATCCATAAAAAAATAGTCCCGCCGATTTGTAGATACACCAAAACGCTTAAATTGAATAACACTAAAACGCGACATTTAACAGTCTTGGCAGGCGCAAACCTGGCCAGGATAACAAGGTAAAATAGACAGACCGGCAATTATTATATATGGTTCAACTCGATTGCTAACCTTTTGACCTAGAGCCGGCGACTGGTCAAAAAGTTCCCTGTGGGGCAAATCATAATTATCGATGAAAAAGGAAAGAGTGAAGCTAAAATAATCTTGAGTAAAAATTACCAGAAACTCAAAAATTTTAAAACAATCAATATTAAATTAAATGTTAAGCCGTAATTTTGTAATTAATGTTAACATCCACTAAATCTGCTGCTGTAAAACTAAATCTATACTAATGAAATGGGATATTGAAGTATTGAAATTAGAAAATACTTTGAATTGCTAAATATTAAGCTATGATAAAAATAAAATAGTAGTTGAGATGAGTTAAGAGGCCCACGAGCGTCAAGCATGAGGTAGTTTTCCGTGGTTGTGATATCTATAGCCGTTATGATCAAATATCCGAATGTTTTTCGTTTCTTTAACCCAATTACACGAGAATCGAATATAACAGTGTAAAATATTCGTTAATAAGGAGGTAGGTGCGTAGTGATCATTATAAATGAAAAGTTTAAAAACTTTAATATATGCATAAATATGGTTCTAAAAATTATTGCTTCAATATAATAAAGTAACTAATCGTCGCTAAGTCCTAGTCTAAATATTTTATCAATTCCATTAATGTTTCATAACGGTGACCTTAAGTTCAGAGTTTACCTCACATAGAGTAATAATGGTGTCGAATGATGAAAAACAAAGAGAACTGTTTGAAATACATAGACAAAGCAGGTTAGTATTAATATGATCAATAATGATGAGAAAGCAATTGTAGAAGTCAAAACATGATAATTATTTAAAAAAAGTAAATAAAACGAGAGTAATCAAACGCTAGATGTTACTGGAACTGAAAAATATGAAGCCCTATAATATTAAAGACGTAAGATGAATCATCTATGTAAGGGAAACTCTAATATAATTATAATATAATGGAAGATCGTGACGAAGCCTAAATTTATCTTTCTGCAATAAGAATGTTACTGAAACAAATATTATCGTAAATTTCAGCACCATTCTCAGATAAATTATATAACAATCGTAAATATTCAGGAAAATTTTTAACCATCAAATGTTTATGACTATTACTTACTGCCGCACTCAGAGACAAATATTAATTACTGAAGATTTTGACAGAAGCTCCATAAGTCAAACTCTTCATTAAATGTCTCTGAGTACGGCCGTTACTCTAATTACTAGTAATTTAGCCTTATCATCAACGACAAGTAATTCCATAAGTACGAGACGCAGTCATAAAATTACAAGTCAGATTTACCTATCTATTGAACAAGTTAGCCCTCCCTTGCAAAATATACAACTTACATAACTAGATTTAATCTAATAAGTTTAGTAAATGAAGTAGCCTATGGAATATCGTTACAACTTATTCTAAAAAAAATAATAACGCCTTAGATCAAAAGTATTATAGACCTTGAATTCTATAAGAAAGCAACGGAATTAAATTTAAAAAAGGGGAAACGGATACTGTCGTTTCGCCCTTTTTAAAGTAGCAGGACCTATTCCTGGTTATAACAAAATAACTAACAAAAAAAAAGAGATTCTACCAATCCACTGATTGCACTTAAATTCGATATCAAACAAAGAAATTATAAAAATTAAATAATTATGATTTGTTTCATAAAACTTAAGAAGCTTGATTTTTTATTCAAACAAAACATCAAATAAAATGGTATTTATTATTCATATGTCGATGAAAAATTATAAGCAAAATTGGATGATGTATGAACCTAAAAAGTTTAAAATACCGGCATTATTCAATTATTTTCAACAGAGTATACAGATGAAATTTACTGTGAACAATTTTGATGATTCACCAAATTGAATCAAGATATGGCTGCCTGCACCTGATTTAGAAAATAAGTTCTGCGGACATACAATTTAATAATGAATTTGCCTTTAATGCAGGAGAAAGCATCTGCCTAGAGCTAGACGATGGAATATTTAAAAAACCAGCAAGGCATTAAGTACCAACAAAAAGCTCTTAGCAACTAATACCTTTAATAAGAACTCATTGGAATACCATCAGTATAACCACTTGCAATCGTAGTAAAACAAGAAGTGTTACAATAA
The DNA here is from genome assembly GCA_963422495.1 of Polyommatus iphigenia. Classification (NCBI taxonomy): domain Eukaryota; kingdom Metazoa; phylum Arthropoda; class Insecta; order Lepidoptera; family Lycaenidae; genus Polyommatus; species Polyommatus iphigenia. The sequence goes on along the minus strand of OY730178.1, from coordinate 17,979,463 downwards.
AAATGGGATTTTTGGGTGCTTATAGGGTCACATTGATCATGCCGATACTTAAAAAATTTAGTAACTTTCTTACTACAAAGCTTAAAAGCTGGACAAGTGAACTGTTTCAATGTTTATTTCGATTAATCGGTGACAATTTTTCCCTGTGACGAAATAATTCGTAACCTATGTAGGTATTGTCGTTTAAGGTTTTGACGAAGAATGAGGTAAAAAATTTGAAACACCATAAAATATAAGATATTTTAAGATACCTTTTAAATTAAACCAAAGCTAAATAATCATATATTTTACCGTTTCGTTACACACTGCTCCTATGATCTTCTACAAAAATTTTGAAATTGTAGCTATTTAAAAAAAAATTAATAGTAAAAACTACCTTAATACAAAAACTTGAAATGTTTGGAGAGGCGAGCTTTTAACCATAACATTACAGACTTAGGCCTTAGGGCAAACTGATTTTATATCTAGATATAAATGACTAGTCATTTAAATGATTATTATTATAGATTTAGGACTAACTCAGACGTGTTTAAGTGAAGTGTGTAAAATGAATGAATCGCATACGAAAACTAACTGTGATAACTGATAAAATAATCTTGTTAACTAAAGTCATGCGTCATTACTAATTATCTGGTCTTTCTTTGTCTCCTATTCCAAAATATCAACGATAAATTGCAAACATACGAATGTAATAATATATTGTCTGACGCCATCATCGTCAGCAGTTGTTGTTACAATTTTTTAACTCACAATTTTCAACAGTACTTATTACGATCAAATATTTGCAATACTTACTCAAGTTGCGAATCTCGTAAGTGGTAACACTTACTCAAGTTGCGAATCTCGTAAGTGGTAACCTTAATGTCAATCCGCACCGACAGTCTTTAGAACTGAACGACCCGACGTAAAAAAGAAAAGAAAATAAATAAAGGAAATAAAAACAAACAAAAATTATAAGAAAAACATAATATTATTTATAATGTTTAAATCGAAATCAGAGAACAAAACAAAAATAATGAAAATCAAAGTCTTACTTACTAACTAGAACAGTCGTAACTTGTATAGATCTGATAATAAATTTCATAGCCTATGTGTAGAAGGAACACTAAAAACACCGAAAATATATTTGGAACGCTATACCTACTACCTTAATATTAAACACCGACGCTAAGTTCATCATAATCTACTAAAAGAAAATTAATACCAATAATATGTTTTGTTTGAGTTATGAAGGAAAATCTTAAAACAATCACTGTTGTTTTTTTAAGGAATTTAGCACACCAATTCGGAATTCATTATTTTACGTGGGGCAAGATTGGGGACAGGAGACCTACAGGATTTCGAAACAATTAATAAAAATAGTAGTTAGATTTACAAATTTCAAGACAGAACTAAAACAAGACGAATTGTCGAGATCCCGAGAGCGAAATCCTTAGATGTTACCCTACATCATGATTCCCACATTTAAGTCTTTTACACGAAAACAAAAGATGAAGTTGCGCCGTAATTTGTTACTATAGCTAGCCTAAATTTAAAAAAAAACCTAATGTTTCGTTTAGATTGGAAGATAACTATGGCAGATCAATCCATGAGTTGATGTACTGTTGTATCTCCACTCTCGCTTCAACCAATGCCGCCGAATCCCTTTCGCTCGATGGATACATATTTGCGCAATGCGCGGTTCCTGGAATTAAAAAATATGAAAGTATTTAACAGATCCCAATATTGTATAAAAAATCAGTTGTCTAGACTATAGAGTCTAGACGCTAGCGTACCCCCTTAAACGAAGCAAAACGTAAGCTCACTTAAAGATGCAGCATGAAGAGTATCAGATACGGTAATAAAGTATAGAGATGACGCCATTAGCAAGAAAACCTCAAAAGTTCCCGTCGCAGAGTTGTAAATCATAGAATTTTCTAAAAAAATATTCAAAGTTTCCGCCGACTTAAAATATTTTTCTTATTTTATTGCTTCAACTCACAAGCGGCCACATAAGGCCGCGATAACAATAGATTTCCAAGAATCCGCGGTCGAAGGATTATTCAGCTTCATGCGAATTTATCCTAGGTCGAATGTTTATTTTTTCTGGAGTATTGGTGGGCTCGGGCCTACGTAGTCACTAGCGTGTCTGATCTAGGTTATGACTTTTTAGTGTCTAATTTGTCTGGACTTTAATTGCACTTACACAACGAACTTGCAAGTCGATTCAGTATCAGATACAACACATGCAAAACTGCTAATTGAGTAGGTACCCAGCTTAATAAGCAACCTACCTAGTTTGCTAATTACTCATGTCGGAAACCGTCAGCTTTTCATAATGTCATAACTACATAAGTCATAAGTCATAATCATAACTCAGGTTTCATTTGTTTGTACCCTAAGTATTCCCGCTGTGTTTTGTTACATCTTGTACAGTGCCAGAGTAGACAGAATTATAGAGTACACCGACTTAGAACTGATGTTGAAATTTTTAAATTTGACGTATTTTGACGAAAATCGTCGCTAGGGTTGTTAACTTGTTACCTACGAATTTAAAACTATGACGTATTCGCTGGACGTGTTCCTCTTTGGTCGTATTGTTGTTTGTGTTTTGGCACATGCGATTAAAATTGTCAGAATTCAATTTTGAAATCTTTATTTTAAATATTAAAAAATAAATTATATCAGCCAGCGCGAGGCACATAATCCTAGTGAAACCCGACAAATTTGACAGATATTGAAGCCTGTCCGTTTCTTTGCAGTCGAACTACTGGTAGTTATGTCTATTGTGACAGTGCTCCCAAAGTGATAATAAGCATAGAAATTCGCGTCATTGTTCGGCAACGATCGTTTTTCCCGAGCGTCGGAACGCGGAAGACGATGGTCGATGCCACAAAATATTTTATTGCGCATATCTTGTCATGTTATGCCATGGCAACGCCAAACTTGTTGGTGGTGTTGCCATGGCACGACATGACTTGGACATGCGCAATTAAAGGTTTTGTCGCGCATGCGCCAAGGCGACAGCCACCGAGTACCGACCATAATATTCAGATATTTACTTCCATTTCGAATAAGGTGCAAAATGCAAAAGCATTGTTTCGGGCTCTTACGTTTCATAGATTCGGGTGTTTCCGTGATTACGACAAAGCGAAGATTTTCATGCGCATTATTAATTTGGGAGTACTGTATATTATTTTGACACAATATATCACCTATTTAATTATTATTATTATGTTTGTTTTTTTAACCAATAATAATACTACTCTTACCTAAAATTTTCGTCTCTCTTATCGTAAATTTTATTTAAGGCCGGCTTAGTAAGCGAAATGTGACGACCGCAGTGAGTATGGCCAATGCAGTTTTTAAGGTTTTTTTTTCTACTCTTATCAATTTTACAAAAGTAATACAATAAAAAAATATCAAAAATAGTACCGGGAATAAAAATTGCCGGTGCATTGTTGTTTTTTGTTGTAGTTATTCCAAGTGCGTGCCAAGGATCAACTGATCCGTGGACGTAGACTATCCTTTCTGCAGGAATATTAAGCCCACCATAAAAGTTGTTTGTCCAGTCCGCTGCCTTGTTTACAAACTCCTGGTTGAATCTGTAACAATAAGAAATATTTTGTGGGCACAGAAGTTCATACAGATTCATACAGGCATACAGATTCAGAACAAAAGGGAACGGGGATCACCACTAGCAACACTAGTGCAGTTAGCTTTTGAAAACATCCCAATAAATTTCTTTTCCATTTTGTACTTTTTATTTTTTATTTATTTAGACACTTTCATAAGTACACGTATATTATTTGACAACCTTGAACCTCATCGTGACTTTATTTTTATTACAACACTTTTGAATTATTATTACAAATATGCAATGATAATAGGGGTGTAGACTATTTTTAGGAATTAGGAAATATATTCTTCACGCACAAGATATCTTCCATCCTGGTCTAGCTGACGTATTATGCCTGCAGCAGCCCATTGGTCGTCCATCACGTCATAAACTGCAGCGATTGGCCGCCGATGGCGTGATACGCAGTCGAAGCTGCCGTGAGAACCCCTCATACGCATTACATTCACCCTTGCATCCTCCATCTTAAAATACGTTTTGTAACCCCTTAAAATATTCGCAAAAATACGCAAAAACTGTAAAGATTTTAGCTGAATATACGCAAGAAGTCAAGCCTGCTGTTTCTCTTCACTCCTCAAGTAAAGTGCCAAACCAAAATACGCAAAACCAGCCAAAAACACGCAAACATAAATTTTGTGATCCTACGTTCGCCGGACATATTTGGAGAAGCCACTTATTTGAGAGACGCTATTTGGTGGAGAATACAGTGCATCATCGGTAAGACGTGCCAGCTAAAATCTCCTAAACCTTTATTTTTTCGCCTTAGTGATTCCGCATTTTTCTCAATTTCAGTGCTTTCGATTGAACCTGCCTACTGTCTGCTGACTTGCAATTTCGAAATACCAGCTAAAGATTTCTTATTTACGCTTCATTGGCAAATTGTAAGTACTTACAGCTTTTTACTGCAGTGCAATCATGACTAGTGAACTAAAAGTTGAGGATATTTTGAAAGATTTAAAGAAAAAACGAGGTTTCATAAAGTGTAGGTTAACAAACTTTAAAAAATATGTTTCCTCCTTTGAAAACGTCGAATTATCTGTTCATCAGCGAGCAGAATTAAAATTACGTATTCCGGGAGCTCAAAATTTGTTGAATGATTTCAATCAAGTGCAGAATAAGCTCGAAGATCTTGCCCCGGCTTCAGAATTCGAAAAATTGATCGAATCACGCGCAGAATTCGAAAAAGAATACTATGTTGTTCTCGGTATGTTAGATTGCATGGTAAATCCGGAAACCACCAGTGAAAGGTCGGTCAATAGGTCTTTTGAGTGCTCCTTGGTACCTGAATGTAATGCGCATAGTGGTGAGTCTGTTAAATTACCTACTATATCTTTTCCTAGCTTTGACGGTTCAAATGAACACTGGATAGAATTTCGCGACACATTTAGGTCCCTCATTCATAACTCTAAAACAATTCCTGAAATTCAAAAGTTTCACTATCTAAAAGCTAGTTTAAAAGGTGATGCTAAAGTAGTTATTGAAAATGTCGAGTTTTCGTCTAGTAACTATCAAGTAGCATGGGAACTTTTGTTACACAGATTTAACAATACTAGGTTGATTATACAAAGTCACATTAAAGCTATTTTTTCTATTCCACCTATTACAAAAGAGTCTTCTGCTCAATTAAATAAATTAATTGACACTATCTTAAAAAATATTCGTTCCCTAAAGATTTTAGGCGAGGCGACTGAGCACTGGGATAGTTTGATTATTTTTATTGTCGTGTCAAAGCTGGATCCCGCCTCAGAACGTGAGTGGGAACAGTATAAAAGTACATTTTATAAATTAAATACAGACGCTACGCTCGCAGTTTATTAAGTTGTGTCTATTATGTAACAGTCAGCACCCTTTGTACTCATGTCAAAGGTTTCTGGATCTTAGTGCACAAGATAAATTTAATTTTATTAAAGATAAAAAATTGTGCATTAATTGTATGCGTTTCGGCCATTCAGTGGAAACTTGTCTCTTCGGGCCATGTAGGAAATGCGATCAAAAACATAACAGTTTAATTTGTGATGCTGTTCAGTCAAAAAATAATACTGTAACTTTAACTACGAGTATGTATGAACACGGTAGAAGTAAACTTCTTCCTCCCGTTTCAGTTAGCAATCCCAGTGTGAACAGCTGTTGCCAATTTCAGCCACACAATAATATTATGCACGCACACGATGATTTTTATGATAAGGGAGATGCGATTCACTCTGATCGACTCGTCATGTTGTCAACGGCTATGGTCGAGGTACGCGGACAATCAGGTGAGTATTACAGAGCTCGTGCCGTTTTAGATAGCGGCAGCGAGCGTTCCTTTATCTCACAATCGTTATGTAACAAATTAAAAATACGCATATTACAGTCCACTCAGCATATTCACGGTGTAGGTAATTCTATTACGCTATGTTCGCAATCGTGTAACATTGAATTTAAATCGCGCGACAGGAGCTTTAATGCCCGGGTTCAATGTTTAGTGTTGCCACAAATAACTTCCAAGTTACCTACACTTACGCAAAATTTAAAACATTTTAATATTCCTCACAATTTATTTTTAGCTGATCCGACTTTCTATGAAAGACAGGATATCGATATGTTGTTAGGCGCAGATTTGTTTTGGGATCTATTGATCGAAGGTAAAATTCGCCTCGACAATAGTTCATACATTCAAAACACGAAACTAGGCTGGATGGTTTCTGGTGTCGTTCAGTCTACTCCGCGTAAACAAAAGGTTAAACATATTAATTGTAATTTACTATCGCATTCAACAGCTGATAATAATATGATGTCACTCGATCAGCTAGTTAGGAGTTTCTGGGAGTTAGAGGAATTACCTTCGACTTCTAAGGATACATTATATTCGCAAGAGGAATCTGCATGTGAGGAACATTTTATAAGTTTTTATAAAATGTTCCTCACATGCAGATTCCTCTTGCGAATATAATGTATCCTTAGAAGTCGAAGGTAATTCCTCTAACTCCCAGAAACTCCTAACTAGCTGATCGAGTGACATCATATAATTATCAGCTGTTGAATGCGATAGTAAATTACAATTAATATGTTTAACCTTTTGTTTACGCGGAGTAGACTGAACGACACCAGACTTCTTACCTTCGACTTCTAAGGATACATTATATTCGCAAGAGGAATCTGCATGTGAGGAACATTTTATAAAAACTACTAAACGACTTTCGGACGGACGTTACTGTGTTAGTTTGCCATTAAAAATTTCTCCTAAAACTTTAGGTAATACGCGCGAACAGGCGACTAAACGCTTCTATGCATTAGAAAAACGTCTCGAATTAAATCCGAGTTATAAAGCTATGTATCGCGATTTCATTCACGAATATATAAATTTAGGTCACATGAGTCTCGTTGATACCTATAGTGATACGCATTATTTTTTACCGCACCACGGCGTGTTTAGGCAGCACGCTACGACGACTAAGTTGCGCGTGGTGTTTGATGCTAGTATGCCATCCAGTACTGGCATATCTTTAAACGATTTGCAAATGATCGGACCTGCAGTACAGGGCGATTTAATTTCAATTTTATTAAGGTTTCGCGAACATAGATATGTCGCTTCAGCTGATATCGAAAAATTCTACCGGCAAATCGATCTGGCTGAAACGGATCGTGACCTTCAGCTGATCCTTTGGTGGGATAGTCCCTCAGAGCAGTTAAGAGTGTACCGACTAAATACTGTAACGTATGGTACGGCGTCGGCGCCTTATCTTAGTTGTAGGTGCTTAAAAGACTTAGCGCAAAAATATTGTAAGGATCGGCACATAGCATCCACTATTAAGGACTCGTTCTACGTGGACGATTTGGTAGTATCTTCTAATTCTACAACAGAATTAGACCGTATTTGTGAAGGCGTAAGTAATATTTTAAGTACAGCCTGTATTAATTTGCGCAAATGGGTTTACAACTATGATCGTGGTAGTCTAGGCCCGACATTTTTAAAAGATTTAAACTTCGAAATACCGAATTTAAAACAATCGAATTTAATATTTAGTGATTTACCAGAAACTAAATCACCTAATGTATGTTGTCACGCCGTCAATCAATATGATAATAATTTATTTAATTTTTCTCGGTTTTCACAGTACATAAGACTTAAACGAGCCGCTGCTTATGTGTTACGCTTTATCTATAACGCTCGCAATGTAAACAATAAGCGGACCGGTTTGCTATCTGTCGAGGAATTAAATTGTGCAGTCGACGTTAGCAATGTTAAGTCAACGGGATTCATTTAATGTTATTTTTAATTTAATTAAAAATAAGCAATCTTTGAAAGGTTGTAGTCAACTTTCAAAATTGAATTTATATATAGATTCGAATAACTTAATTAGAGTAGGTGGACGTATTCAAAATTCACCCCAATTTCATTTTGATAAGAAATTTCCTATTTTAATTTCCGCAAAACATGATTTTCTACTTTGCTTTTCCGGTTCGAGCACCAGCGTTTGTTGCACGCGGGACCGTAGCTCCTCTTGTCCTCTCTGAGGGATATGTGGTGGCCCGTCGGAGGTCGGAACCTCGCGCGGAAGGTGGTGCACAGTTGCGTGCGGTGCACACGATTGAGGCCGACGACGGTCACTCCTATTATGGGGAACTTGCCCAAAGAACGTTTAGATCCAGGGTTTCCGTTTTTGGGTTGTGCCGTTGATTACGCTGGTCCAGTGTTTACGTTGAACCGTAAAGGTAGGGGCGCTAAATTACAAAAATGATATATATGCCTATTTATTTGTTAAGTTACTCGAGCCGTTCATTTGGAGCTAGTGAGCGACCTTTCATCGGACGGGTACCTTTTAGCTTTGAAGCGATTTATCGGTCGCCGTGGCAAGCCGCGAGACATTTTCTCGGACAACGGGAAAAACTTTGATGGCTTGATGAATGATTTCAAGAAATTTTTGGACTCTTGTTCTGATGACATAAGGGAATACGCAATTTCGCAAAATATTAATTTTAAAATGATTCCGTCTTACGCTAGTCATTTCGGGGGATTGTGGGAGGCTGGAGTAAAAAGCTGTAAGCATCACTTACGACGCGTGGTAGGTAACGCACATTTAACGTTTGAGGAATTTAGCACAGTGCTCGTTCAAATTGAAGCAATCCTAAACTCCCGTCCCTTGACTCCTCTCTCCAGCGATCCCAACGATTTGCTCCCCCTTTGTCCTGCCCATTTTTTGGTTGGCCGTCCACTGACTGCACCTGTAACAGCCGACGTATACGACGTGCCTGCTCATCGCCTCACACGATACCAGCGTCTCGAGCAAATCCGACAGCACTTTTGGAAGCGATGGTCCCAGGAGTACGTGTCCGAGCTTCAGACAAGGAGTAAATGGCAGCAGAACAAGGGAGAACTCAAGGAGGACATGCTGGTCCTCATCAAGGACGACAACTTGCCGCCGATGAAGTGGGGTCTAGGCCGCATCATCAAAACCTATCCAGGCAGAGACGGAGTTTCGTGAGTTGCCGATATTCGCAAGGCAGATGGCGTTGTACGGCGAGCCTTTTCTAAAATCTGCCCACTTCTTCCTCAAGAATCTTAATACTGTTGGAATCTGCAGATGCTCCAGATTCCAAGGCCGGGGAGTATGTTCACGCACAAGATATCTTCCATCCTGGTCTAGCTGACGTATTATGCCTGCAGCAGCCCATTGGTCGTCCATCACGTCATAAACTGCAGCGATTGGCCGCCGATGGCGTGATACGCAGTCGAAGCTGCCGTGAGAACCCCTCATACGCATTACATTCACCCTTGCATCCTCCATCTTAAAATACGTTTTGTAACCCTTTAAAATATTCGCAAAAATACGCAAAAACTGCAAAGATTTTAGCTGAATATACGCAAGAAGTCAAGCCTGCTGTTTCTCTTCACTCCTCAAGTAAAGGGCCAAAACCAAAATACGCAAAACCAGCCAAAAACACGCAAACATATATTTATTTTACAGATGTACATTTGTTTCACCTAAAATATATACAGGGTTACCTCGTAAGTCGACCTAGATCCTTTAAGGGGCTATAGTTAAGATAATTTCTGACTGATTTGACTATGAAACACCCTATCCTAAATCCAATGGTTTTCGAGATAATCTAATTTTTAGTATTATTCATAAGCAGTCCATTTTTTGCCTTTTGTTGTATCTCTTTTTTGTAATCTGAGGTTTTGACATCGTAATGTCACTGTCACACACAATGTTTTGGAGATCGTGACGTCCCACTCTGTGATGGCTGTTTGCGTTCACGTGTTATTACGGATTAAATATTTACTTTTCAATATATAAAATTAATATTATAAAGTTGATTTGTAAAAATATGTCATTTTCGGTCATTCTATAATACAAACTCTCATAAAAACAATAATTTGTATTATATTTCGTTTACTGTCTACACCCCTATTGTTTTGTCCACTTTGTTTTATCCAACCATAATATATTTTGTGCTTATTATTATACGAGTACCTACACCTTTATATCAGTACTACTCAAATATATAATGTATCCCAACACCAGTGTCCGATCCTTTAATGCTATGATGTATGGCATATTTTATCGACTAAATGGCTCTTATTTTTTTCTTGTTCTCTCACGGTTGTAAAATATCAGTGATTTTAGTTTTTCTCGGACTTTCACACTAATCTGACCAATACTTCTCATCAAATGGTACGGGAGCTAGCAACGTTTGAAAAAAAGTATTTCACGTCGGCTGATTTTTAGGGTTCCGTACCCAGAGGGTAAAAACGGGACCCTATTACTAAGACTTCGTTGTCTGTCCGTCTGTCTGTCCGTCTGTCTGTCTCCAGGCTGTAATCTCAAGAACCGCTTTAGCTAGACTTTTGAAATTTTCACAGATTAAGTATATCTGTTGCCGCTATAACAACAAATACTGAAAACAAAATAAAAATAATATTTAAGGGGGGCTCCCATACAACAAACGTGATTTTTTTCGGCCTTTTTCGCTCTATATCAATAATGGCAAGAGGCAGGCACTTGAATTTTTCACACATTCTTTTGTTATATGTGTACTTCAATATTTCATGATAATATTAAAATAAAATAAAAATTTCAGGGGGGCTCCCATACAAAAAACACAATTTTTAGCCTATTTTTGCTTTGTATCGGTACGGAACCCTTCGTGCGCGAGTCCGACTCGCACTTGGCCGATTATTGTGATATGTCGTCATTCTTGCTCTTCTGGTTAGAGTCGGGGCGATCTGGCTGCCAGTAGTGGTTGCGTTCATTAGCGCGCAACCTTGTCAAGGTGATATCAATACCGGATTATAAAATTATTTTAGCATGTATGTAATTTTAATATTATGTTATTTAAAGATAAAAAAAAAACTTAAAATAAATGGTGATAGGCAAAAATGTATGGGCTCTGCTCTGGTATAGGGCTCAACAAGAATTGATTGTATATTTTTTGGAAGGTATATCCATGTACATTAATGACCAATAGGGCGCTTGTCAAGATTCGTTGTACTTTTTGAGTAAAGCCACGTTAAAAGTGACATCAGCGCTTGTACATTTCATGCGATAACATCACGTTATATTATAACATGATCATTTTTAGGGTTCCGTAGTCAACAAGGAACCCTTATATTTCGGTCTGTCCGTCCGTCTGTCCATCGGTCTGTCCGTGTGTCTGTCCGTCTGTCTGTCCATATGTCTGTCCACGGTTTTGCTCAGGCTACAGGACCTACAAAGCTGTAATTCGGCATGAATGCATATATTAATGATGCCGACAAAATGTTATATAAAACTTTAAAAATATATATTTTTTATAGTACCTCCCGTACACATCAAGCGGGGATGATTTTTTTTTCGCGTCCACCCCACCGTGTGGGGTATCATTGAATAGGTTTTTTAAAATATTATAAGTATTCATAGATCATTTTCCGATTTAGGGATCCATTTGTGAAATATTAAGTTTTAAAGTGGAAAAAATCGTAAGTGTCCAGTGTTCCCCACTTCTACCATTTAAAAGGAACTTTTCGTTCAAATTCCTTTGAACGTAACTGAGATAATGTTGTTAGTAGTGTAAAATACGTTATTCATTGACCATACAAAAATTATCAAAAACTAGCGGTGCTACGGAACTCTATATTGCGCGTGGCCCGATACGCACTTGGCCGGTTTTAAGCCTAGTAGTTAAGGTATGTTGTGAATTGACATAATATTACATAGACAATGTAAGCGAACGACTGCCTGATTGAAAGAGAGAGCGAAAATCGTCCGCGCATTGTTACCTGATCCGCCGTCCAAGAGTGAGCGGTATTAGGGAGGGGTTAAATTACTACTGTGGGCGTAAATCTAGGGTGTACAGTCGACAAGACATTCGTTATCTCTCTAAGCACAAAAAGATCTTACCACATAGACGATAAAAACTATTCGTAATGTACAAATGTTAGGGACTGGGCGCCATAATATAACTTTTTTATCTACCAAAGAGCTATCTAATGGTGTATAATTTATCTTTCTTGAGGCTATATACCAAAATGCCCATCTTCCTTTGCCAGACATTAATTCGGTTGCTAAGCCTTGAAATACATTGGTCAAATGAAAAAGTAATGAAAAGTATTGCTGTATGATGCTATTAATAATTATGTATAAGAAGCGCCTGGTTAAATGAAATTGCAATCTCTCGCTGCTGGCTCTGGTCATAATAAAGGCCTAAACAATTATCTATAATTGTTTTTATATTTATTACTATTATTGTTAATATCTAATGTACAATAACAAGACGAAATTTACTTTTTTAGATGGTTCTCTGTCTCGTTCTCGACTTATACTGCAACCGTCTCTCTTGGACTACCAGCATCATATTGACAGACAAACAGACAGTATGTTATTCACAAAAAGCCATAAACTTTGGTTTTTCCATGTTTTATTCCACGAAATTGATAACATAAGCGTAGTCCATAAGTTTAACTATCAATTAATGAGACATTTTTTATTTTCATAGGATATTTATATGAGAAGTATTATTGGTCTGATCAGTGTGAAAGCCCGAGAAAAACTAAAATGGCTACCATTTTACAACCGTGAGAGAGAGAAAAAATTTGAAAGCCAATCTGTCGATAAGACATGCCATACATAATGACATTAAAGGATCGGACAAATTATCGGATAAATTAATTATTTTTAGATTAATCGATCGACAAGATTTATCAAAAATTGCGCATGTGCTGTGTTCACCACAGTCCACAACCCCTCCCCCCTTCAAAACAACACCTACAGCCTAGGCCAGGAATGGCGAACCAATAGCACGCGTGGCACCAGTGGCACGTGACATAAAATTTGGAGCACGCTTTTGGTCACAAACTAGTACCCACCTCTGAATAGTGAGCACCAAATTAGGCAAATTTTTAAAGACGTCCCGAATCACAAAAAAATTGAATGACACGTTTATGGCTTCTTCAAAAGGGCACGATAATATGAAAAGGTTCGCCATCCCTCGCCTAGGCCATACCAGCGTTGCAAAAATCTTAATGTAAAAAATAATGCACTATTCATTACTTTTTTTAATGGAAATTTAATTGGTATCCATTACTCAGTAAACGATTAATGTGTAATGTGTGGTCCTGCATTACACATTAAAAAAAGTAATGTGTAATGTGTGGTCCTCCATTACACATTAAAAAAAGTAATGAGTAATGTGAATATTCACATTACTCGTTACAAAAAAAAAAAGTAATGGAGTATCTTACATTGCCATTTTACAAAATAATGATCCATTATCGGACCTTCATTGCCCATTAAATGTAAAGAATGAGTAATGTAAAATTTGTCCATTACATTACTATTAAAAGTATTGTAAGTATAGTGGAAGACATCTCATTATGTTAATAAAAAAATTATTAGGATGGTATAGTTAAGGAGGTTTTTTTTTTTAAATTTTGATGAGTATACAAAGTATTACCGAGTAATAAGGGCGACAACTATTTTCATATTCAGGAGAACAGCGAGGGTACCGTACAAGTACCTTCGGGCAAGCAAACTTTCAAGACTTTACCAACATCACGGCTCATAACTCAGCCATCTTTAGTCCTGGACCCCCCGAGTGAGAGGCCAGGATCGAATAGAGGAAAAAAATCCAGGAAGAACAAGCCGAAGAACCCCATATCCAGGACAAATAGTTGCCGAGTTACAAGCATTTAAACTTTGACATTGACAGCTCGGCAACTGTCAAACGTCTTACTAAAGTAGCCATAACTCCGCTCCCAATAGGCCTAGAGGAACGGAGTTTCTTTTAACATCAAAGGCAACACCTCGGCTACCCCCTCTCCGAATTTGAACTAAATTGGAGACATCGATTTTTTTTTCTCAATTCTGAGGCTAGGATCGAATAGAGGAGAAAAATCCAGGAAGAACAAACCACAGAACCCCATATCCAGGACAAGCAGTTGCCGAGTTACAAGCATTCAAACTTTGACATTGATAGCTCGGCAACTGTCAAACGTCTTACAAAAGTAGCCATAACTCCGCTCCTAATAGGCCTAGAGGAACGGGGTTTCTTCCAGCATCAAAGGCAATACCTCGGCTATGAGGTACGTACGGCTACGTTTCACGAGAGTGATGTTGGTGAAGTCTTGAAAATTTGCTTGCCCGAAGGTACTTGTGCAGTAGCCGGTACTTTCGTGGGGGAGTGTTTGGGGGTTTATTTATTTATTTATTTCGATTCACCAACAGAATATCATCTCACACATTAAATAAAATACAAACAATATTAACTTATAGGTTAAATGACTTCCAATGACAGGTGAAATACAGCATGTACGGTGCGTCCACATTTGTATCATTTGCGCATTGCATTGCATGCGCATAACATTTGAAAAAGTTACATGAATACAGAGCAAGTCAAATAAAATCTTTTACAAATAATGTGTAATGGTACAGTAGGTACTCATTAATATTAAAAATTGTAATTTGTAATGTACATTTTTAAAATACACATTAAATTAAGAAATGAGTAATGTAAAGATGACAATTTTCTCATTACAAAATAAATGTAATGAGAATTTATTTTTATGCCATTAAAAAAAAAGTAATGAGTAATGGGAACTGACACCATTACTCAATACTAAAATTAATGAGTAGTGGAAATTTCTCATTACTCATTACTAAAAGTAATGAGTAGTAGAAATTTCACATTACTCACTACTAAAAGTAATGAGTAATGGAAATTTCTCATTACTTATTACTAGAAGTAATGAGTAATGAAACGTCAATGCATTAACTAAAGTAATGCATTATTTGCAACTCTGGGCCATACGGTGCGACGAACCGCACCGCAATATTCCACACTGCACTGGTGGCCACACAGCAGCAGCAAAGCAATGGTCTACGGCGTCGCTGTGGCACCGCAACAAGATTGGCTTGGCTAGGCTTCCCTAACACCAAAATGTCGTACAGATACATCTAATAGACTAAAATTCAAATTTCAAATTTGTGAACTGCAAAAGCATTTTTCCGTTGAATAAATCATATTTCTTAAGTCTCAACTTAAATATCGAGGCAACAAAGACATACGTAGACTTACTAATAGGGTATTTGACAGATTTTTAATTTCCATCTTGAATTACTTGGTTGCGATTAAGAAGTTCATCGAAAGTATTTTTTTTTTTATTTTAAAATAGGTAGGTATTTCGTAAAAAACACGCAAATAAAAATTCAATTTTCAAATAAGCCGCCGAAAGTCGAAACGTTTATTCAACATAATATTATGGCGTCGCGCTATGTAAGTGACGTCAATATCGTGTAAACGGTAAACCAATAATCGCATTCGTTGCATTTTTCAACTGCGCATGTGCATCTTTCGCGCATGCGCAATAATAGAAAATTATCATCAATTTCTGTCAGATTTTGGCACATGATACTGACGTCTGACACACACAAATTTTGAACTTAGCGCATGCGCAATTTGTTGAACGAAGCGACTACCCGATTTTGACGTCATCATGACATTAATTGTAATTATTTTTATTAAAACGTAAATCACAATATAAAGAACCATCATTTTGTGTATCTAAAGTTTACTGTCAAATAGCATATTTTTATGGTCTAAGCTCTAAGGGATCAAAAATCTGGACAAGATTTTCCATAAGATTTCGCTTTCTCGTGAACACATTTAAGTTATAATAATTATTCTAGGACGATCGCAAAAATAAAAGAAAACTAATAATTAAACATCGCATTGCCAGGTAAAAAATGCAAATAAATATATTAAGTAAGTACTTATATAACATTTTGTTTTGAACCCTATATAATTACCTCGCTTGAACAATAATATGTAAAATTGGTAATTTATACAATAATTTTATTGTAAAAAAATGGAATATAGTAGTAGAATGAAACAATAAAACTTATCCTAATGCTTACCAAAATGGTCATGTTTTATTATTCAAATTTCAAATTTGTGAACTGCAAAAGCATTTTTCCGTTGAATAAATCATATTTCTTAAGTCTCAACTTAAATATCGAGGCAACAAAGACATACGTAGACTTACTAATAGGGTATTTGACAGATTTTTAATTTCCATCTTGAATTACTTGGTTGCGATTAAGAAGTTCATCGAAAGTATTTTTTTTTTTATTTTAAAATAGGTAGGTATTTCGTAAAAAACACGCAAATAAAAATTCAATTTTCAAATAAGCCGCCGAAAGTCGAAACGTTTATTCAACATAATATTATGGCGTTGCGCTATGTAAGTGACGTCAATATCGTGTAAACGGTAAACCAATAATCGTATTCGTTGCATTTTTCAACTGCGCATGTGCATCTTTCGCGCATGCGCAATAATAGAAAATTATCATCAATGTCTGTCAGATTTTGGCACATGATACTGACGTCTGACACACACAAATTTTGAACTTAGCGCATGCGCAATTTGTTGAACGAAGCGACTACCCGATTTTGACGTCATCATGACATTAATTGTTATTATTTTTATTAAAACGTAAATCACAATATAAAGAACCATCATTTTGTGTATCTAAAGTTTACTGTCAAATAGCATATTTTTATGGTCTAAACTCTAAGGGATCAAAACTCTGGACAAGATTTTCCATAAGATTTCGCTTTCTCGTGAACACATTTAAGTTATAATAATTATTCTAGGACGATCGCACAAATAAAAGAAAACTTATAATTAAACATCGCATTGCCAGGTAAAAAATGCAAATAAGTATATTAAGTAAGTACTTATATAACATTTTGTTTTGAACCCTATATAATTACCTCGCTTGAACAATAATATGTAAAATTGGTAATTTATACAATAATTTTATTGTAAAAAAATGGAATATAGTAGTAGAATGAAACAATAAAACTTATCCTAATGCTTACCAAAATGGTCATGTTTTATTTCGAAGAGTTTAACACTATTGTTACACTAATACGGGTTTGGTATTGACAATTTATTCAGGTTTTAAAAAAGAACTCTTGAAATCTACCCACGAAAAAGTCTATGAACCAGGCAGCGGGCTTAAGACATCCGCTTAGCGGGAGCTCGACAATTCGAATGAAGAAGAGTAACAGAGGCTACCCTATTTATACGTTGAGGCATAGGTCCAGAAATTACCACTGCGCGCGCAATAATCGATACAGCTAGTTCTTATTAAGTCCTAGGTTCCGGGATATCAGACAAAGGCTAGATGACCTGTGACCTATTATAGTAGCCAACGCCCTTCAACCGGAAATGAGAACAAAGATAAAGATTTAATAACTTTATACTTATGTATAGTTTTTATTATTCGTAGTGTACAGGAAAACAAGTTATTTATTTATAATCCAACAAGTAAAATAGTAAAGCAGGGTATAAAAAACTTTACTTCCTACTTACTTTTTTCCAAAAATATCTTGACATTGTTGTATGAAGAAGTCTACATCAAAATGATTTCCGAAGACCTCCGTTTCACCGGATGATGTTTGATAAAAACCAAATTCTGTGCGTGTCTGATACATCCACTGCCTACCTGAAAGGAAATAAATTTAAATTAAACTGTTACTCAGAATTATTAATAAGATACAAAGATGTTGGAAGTATTATCATTTCTTAACAAGACTCGAGAACGACAATTCTCAGGCAGCAATTTATTAATCTATAAAAATGTCTCTAAAGTACACATTTAAATAATATTTTTGGTAAGTATAAGAAGTTATAATTTAGCCTTAAGGCGATGCCTTGATAATTTGGCTGTGGCGATATCGATTTTTCTCAGCAATGACTAAAGCTAAGAAATTAAAGTTCATTGTCAGTATTCATCATGTCTTTGTCTTTGAATTACCCATAGCATAACGCGATTGATCAACTTTTATAACACAGAATAATCAATCAAAAAGACCTCTGTAAAAAAAAGGGATTCCTATTTTGCCAACATAGGAGAGTGATTTAAGCTTCTAAAATTTGTACATAGATTGGTTCAAATTAAATTACGCGATGCCGGACCGACCTCTCATAGAAAACAAGCAATCTTAAACATATCCAACACTGTTTTTTACTTTAACGCGGCGTCACCTTTTTCAATATAAAATTATTAATGCACAGTAACGAATTCAGATGGCGCTTGTGAGCCGAATTGAGTTCGCACAAACCGGAACGTGCAACAAGTTTGTCTCTTGCCTTTTTCTATTTGTTTGGAAGTATGTGAAAAGCTTAGTTCCTATGTGGGGCGTTCAATTTTCGCGAGCTAGCAAAAGGGCAAAAGATTTATAACTTTGCCGGTTGGAGCAGAAGAACATGTTTTGGTTTTCTTTGCAATTTTAAAATACTATTTCAAAATTGAATAAGTTAGATAACTCTTCAAATCCCAAGCGGCTATGCCATTATAGTTTAACAAGGAAACGTAACCTTTGGCATTTGATGTAAATCAATAATTCCTAGGACGCCACCCAGGCTCTGAAAGTACATCAATATATGCGGAAAGCGCAGTCGCTGAATTGCAGGATGCACTTTGCGCAGCCAACGCCCTTGGTAACACGCAGTAGATAATTCACAAAGAATTCAGTGGGACTCAAAGTATATAAAAGACAAAAAGTATTTTGTCCCGGAAAAATGTACGGTTCCCGCGCGATAAACGAGTTTGCGAAACGAAGTTGCGGGCGTCATCTGTAATTTTATAAAATGATTGTATCTCCCTCAAATTACACGCAGGTTCTACTCTGAACTAAACCATCTTAATTTTCAACGTAAAACAAGCCTATAGGATTCATTTCTGAATATTCTGTAAATTGAAAAAAAAAGGGGGGGCTTTCATTTTTCTAACTTTGAAACCTACAAAAGGTTTTCAACATCTATGGCGAGACATATACAACTTCTATGGCGTATGACACAGCTAACGTGTCACGAGAAAATTGTATGCCGCCACTACTAAAAGTTTTAAATAATCGGCCAAGTGCGAGTTGGACTCGAGCACGAAGAGTTCCGTACCGTTAGAGAGCAAAAATAGGCCAAAATTGTGTTTTTTGTATGGGAGCCCCCTTAAATTTTTATTTTATTTTAAGACCGAGTTCCCTTTTTTTGCTGTGTTTTCTAATAAGTATTACGATCCCGGAAGACGATTGACACAAATGAAATTGAGATTTTTTTAATCATTGTATATTTATCTGATACTTGCCTAACGGAAAACACGATTCACTTATTTTGACTCGATAGTTTTATTTTTCGAAATTATGAATTTTTCGGGGCTTTTCAACAAATATCTGTTACACTTATTGAGTTACTATCATTCAATAACTTGCACTACTACAATCACACACTATATAAAAGATTAACTAAAGGAAATATTAGTATTGTATTTAATTTTTAAGTAATCATCAAAAACATTTTTGAGACTAGCGAAATTTACTTTCGTGCTATAATGCGCCGGACCGTTGCTACGCGATATTGTTCACTATTAGCTACAGCGCAAAATACTTTTCATGCGGGCACGATTCATGGAATCATTGTATCATGATTGGACGATAGCCGTGTGTGTAGGCGGGGCTAGCGTTTTGACAGCAGGCTCTTAATATTATTATTAATTATTGACGTAGACAAACAATAAGGGCCTTCGTGAATCATGTGCCTACCTGTTGCCATTACTGATATAGAACGAAAAAGGCCGAAATAATCACGTTTGTTGTTTGGAGCCACCCTTAAATATTAATTTTATTTTGTTTTTAGTATTTGTTGTTATAGCGGCAACCAAACTACATAATCTGTGAAAATTTCAGAAGTCTAGCTATAGCGGTTCTTGAGTTACAGCCTGGAGACAGACAGACAGACGGACGGACAGACATCGAAGTCTTAGTAATAGGGTCCCGTTTTTACCCTTTGGGTACGGAACGGAAAATCTGACCGCAAACAGCAAAGTAAACATTAACTCCTCCTTTTTTGGAAGTCGTTTAAAAAAAAGTATCTAAGATGTTGACCAGGGATGTACGGTATCACCATGCCAAATTTCATTGAAATCGGTCCAGCGGATTAAGAGATTAGCCTGTACAAACAGACAAACAGACAGAAACAAAAATTTCAAAAACAGTCAAAATGTATTCTACTACTCTTCTAACATGCCCCTGACTCGTTTTTTCAAATTTATTTTCAATGTACAAATATTTTTCCTCTACGATTTTATTATAAGTATAGATATAGATAGATTATAATATGGAGATTGGTCATTAGCAATAGGTTTGAAAAATACGAGAATTTAGAAAAACTTCTGGAAACAGAATGTATGAAGTCAATAAGTTGTTTTTTTAACCGTCAGTCTGTGGATCCTGGTACGCCGAAAAGGTGAGATAATAGATCACAAATCTTTGAACCATGGCATCGCTGTGGTTTTGGACTCAAGGCGAGCGGAATAGGCACGAGCGTACTTTCAAAATTGATTTATATCCTACACGGGATTATGTCGCACGATATAATTTATAACACCTCGGACCATACGGAACGCTCGATACAAAATTAAAATCCTATCCTATCCCATAAATAGGCAGCCGGCCTGACTGTATTATCGTTAAGTAATTTTAGGCAAAAGCTAACTGAAAAGGTTAGTTTTTGCCTAAAATTACTTAAATAACGATAAAACAAAAATCATTTTTTTGCAATGAAAAATCTTTAAGACCCATACAAAATTTCCTGATGATATAAACCTGTTTACCATTCGTAATAAAAAAAATATAGCCGAACATATAACCTCCTTCTTTTTGGAAGTCGGTTAAAAAAGACCATACAATACTACGAATAACACCTGCAATGGAGGCCAAAAAGTTTAAATTGACAGAAAAAGTAGACAATAAAGTTAAATAGCAATATTTTAAGAACCTACGAAAATTTGAAAGACAAATTCGGTCTTCATTAGGCACATTTGAAATTTAGAAACAACGAAAAATATTAAAATCTTTTTAAGCGAGCAACTTACCACCGTGTTATTCAGTCAATAATAAAATCAATCAAAAGAGTATAAATAAAACCACTTCCGGTACAGCCACAAAAACATTTTATTGAAGTCACAATGTTGAAACGGAAACGAAAAATTGTGTGACATTCTCAATCATGTTAGAACACCGGGAGACACGATAGAATCAATAATAATTGTGGGCTGCATTGCAGGATTTGTATCTGTGAAGTTACTCAGCAAAATTGATGATCATCCTGTGACAATAAGTTGTTGGCAGCTGAAAAATTATATATATCACCACAAACAGACTGTTATTTTTGCGTCGTTGATATAACAGATAACTGGTATAGACAAAAGAAAACGATCTGCTTGGTCCTACCCTGACTAATTGTTATCTGTAACTCGGCCAATCCTGAACTCCAACGACATGCTAGTACCACAAGCATCTTCTTCTGGGCAAAATATTCAAGGTTTAGAGCAAAAAATACCCTCTTTAACTGATAGTGAAAGTGGCGATGGTTTTAACCCTCGTACATCTTCGAAGCCCAAGCTCCTTAAACAGAAAGAGCTTAATGCATTGGTCAGAGACCTTGGCTTTCTAAAAAAGCATGCGAGATTTTAGCTTCTCGATTAAAACAAAGGCTAACAAAAGAGTCTAAAATTTCCTACTATCGTAAAAGTTTGATTTCAGTTTTTCTGAAAATGAGACATTTGTTTATTGTTCAGATATTCCTAGTTTATTAAAAGCAATGGGGAAAATATGATTAAATGAATGGTGTTTACGCATAACGCCAGTAAGCTGGGTTCGTTGCCGATTGCACATTCAATTAAAGTCAAAGAAGAATATTATGCTACTGTGGCTTCTGTTAAGGGTAAAATCGAGTACAACGAACAGTGACTAATTTGTGTTGATCTAAAAATGGTCAATTTTCTTCTCGAACAACAAGGAGGCTGTACAAAATATCCTTGTTTTATTTGTCTGTGGGATAGTAGAGCCAAGTCTATGATCACTGGGTTAGAAAAACTGGCCTTACAGGCAAGCTATAGTTCTGCAAAAACTGAATGCAATACATGAAGCATTAGTTCCTAGGGATTGCAAATATTGCTGTCTTTGCATATTAAATTAGGACTTATGAAACAATTTGTTAAGACTCTGAACAAGAATGGTAATTGTTGTTTGAAATAAATAAAAGACTAATAGCCGGAATTTTTGATGGGCCACAAATCAAAATTTTATTAGTAATATTATGACTGACATATTAAAAAATGGCCTTGGATAGAATTTGTGTGGGTGCCACAAAATTTTCTGGGGAATCATAAATATATAGGCTATTCAGAGATGTTGTCACACTTCCAACAGCTTGGATGCAATATGAGTATCAATAAATAAGGGAGATCTGAGTGAAGAACAAGGGGAACGGTTTCATCAAGACATTAGGACTATGAAGGAGCTGTACCAGGGATGCCCATGGATGTAAAGGAATGCATGGGCATTCATCATGGCTGATGATGGCAGAGTACTGTTGGAGTATTCAAAATAATCCCCGTGACCCATATCAAGCAAAAAACTTACAAAAGAAAAATGTTTGATGAGTAGTGGCTACTAATTTTATTATGAAATGTGTAAATAAAAAAAAGTTTTCCTTCAAAATCATGTTTTCATTAAATCTCAAAAACTAAAGTACCCCAAAAATGACGATATAACGTTTCTACGACTCTTCGTACATACAAGTTTTTTATTTTATTTGTTCAATGAAGTTAATTTAAATATAATTGTGGTCAACTTGTCCGACAAAAATCACGCTGCTATGGAGCATGATTTACACCAACCCGAAAATGTCGATATGACGTCATTATGTCTCCCCGTACATACAACTTTAAACTTAATATTCGATTTAAAATAAAGAACTAATTGTAAACAAATATGTAAATTGTGCACTATCATAACAAATACATATTTATGTGTCCGACAAACATAAAAATCTTGGAGACATGGTGTCACGTTATCTTGCAGTTTGCCTAATTTTTACAGGCAACGATTTTAACCTGTCGTTTTTCCGTACGGGGAAGAGAAAGCCCTTCGATATTTAAAAAAGCCAAATTTCAAGAGGCTTTTATTAATTTAATACAAACGTCGCCGTCTCAAATCAACACCGAAACTGTAGCTTTTAAAGTTATTGAAGAGTTTGTCTGTAGAATGTACTCGTTGAAAACCAAAGACGACGTCAACACAGGTCGCTATGAGTTATTAAAAAAATCATAGAAATCCGGCAACGATTCAGAAAAAGTTTTAAAAAAGAAGATTTGATCCTGCGATGCGTCAACTCTACCACCCACTAAGCAAGAACTTTTGCAGCATAATATTAAGAGGACACAATACTTAAGCAGCATAATAATTAAATACATAATATTAAGAGGTAAGCCTCTTCGAAATCGCGCATTTAGGTGTTCTAAGGAACACCTAAATGCGCGATTTCGAAGAGGAATGTCTGTATGATAGAATGCGGCACTTGTATTAAGAAAGATATATAATATTATTCAGAATATATGCTAGTTCCATAGTGTTTTCAAAACAATATGCAACTTATTTTTTCGATAAAAAAAATCGCAAACATACTTCTAATTAAATAAAATCTTTAAATGCTCGGTATGTGTAATAAATTGCACTCAATAATTATTTAATTTATGGACAATATTTGTCTACCAGTGTACTACTGCTATAGTGTTTTTTTTTTTTTTAATAAATCCTTAATTAGCAGTAATCATTAATCAAGTATTTTCCACTATCAGAGTAGACTTAGCCGTGCGCGTGTGCGTTGTTAATGTATGCAATTTTCGGTCAATTTCGATTAGCTCTTCTAAGCCCCTTAAGAGGACACAATACTAATTAAGCAGCATAATAATAATTATGGTGCAATGCACATATTATGCGCAATCCGACGGAAGATTATGGCTGGATTTTGATCGAAGGGAATTTGAATGTTATTGGTTTGATGGGCCCGAAAGTCCACCATTATCTGCATCAGAAATATTACGTAGGTACTCTATTAATATTTCATATTAATATCAATTTAATCCTTCTAGCCCCATAAGAGCACTGGTGATCGCGACAACAATAGAATACAATAGCATTTTCAAGAAACAAGTGACATATAAAAACCTTCTAATAATTTTTCTTATTAGAATAATATTTTATTCTAGAATCTGATGATAGCAGCGACGATAGTGGTGAAGACGACATTGACAATGATGATGAAAACTTTGATGATGATAATTATGATGATGATGTAGATAGTAATTCTGATGTAGATAAAATTATTACTGTTTTTTTGTAATAAAAAATAAAATACGTATTTTGTTACATTTTAATACAATAAAATATCATTTTAATAAGTACATGATATTTTTTATCCCGAAAAAATGTACGGTTCCCGCGCGATAAACGAATCTTGGCGCAACGGAGTTGCGGGCGTCATCTAGTTAATATATATTTAAATAATAAACGTGAATATTTAAGTTTATTCAGTCAGAAATGAATTTCCTCCAAGAAGTTACGGTACATTCAATATCATAATATATCAAACAAACTGTTTATGTACTGTAAATATGCGATTTTAAAGCTCAGAAATACAAAAAAATATTTTTCACTATTAAAGGGATGGTTGCTAAAAGGGTTGAAAAATTAATTACATAATCATAAATCAAAACATTAAAAATATTTATTTCATCAAATTAAACACAATTTGTTAAGCCAGAATGGTCAAATCTGCATTTTTTAATCAGGGCCCCAAAAACATAATTATTATAATGTTGGGGTGAAACCTCTTTCTTGTAAGATGCTGTTGGCCGCGATCTGTTTTTAGAAGATGTTTTTGTATTTTTGATATATGTCACTTTACGCATGCCTATATGCGTACACTCACTCATTTACTTAAAGGTGGAAGTTTATTTCGCGGAATATTGCTAAAAATAATAACAAACTATTTTTTTTTTATATGTCACTTATTACTGTTGGAAAAGAGAACACGCTCTCATTGTCTTATTTTTTTTATAAAACGTGACAAACAACGAGCTAAGATTTAAGAAGTTTATCGATTTTACTGTCTAATGTCTATTGAAAATCTATTAAGTATACGATTTATCTTAATATGTCCGTTGATTTTTATTAATAATTTCATAGAAATCATTCATTCCACCGGAGCCGAATAAGCTAATAATCGACTCCCTTTAAAAGGTTATGAGCCCAGAACATAAGAAGTAATCAAAATATCAAGTATGGAATTATATAAAATTCAAATCTCAAAGTTGGATGGTAACGAAAGGCTGCAGTGGCGATACAGAATGACTGTACTGAGAGGTATGGATGGGCTTATTGATATTGTGAATCGTGAAGTTAGTAAGCCAGAGAAGCCAGCAACCAACAGTGTTACAACAGGAGAGTACTTGAAACTAGAAAGTATGGCTGTTTTAATGATAACGAACATTATTTCCGATGAAGCATTAGTGATAAGATAAAGTTATCAGGTTTACAAGTCCGAGTGATGTCTGGGATGAACTGCATAAACTGCATCGGCTATATGACGGCGTGAATGATGACTGGCTGTATCACGCCCGCGCCTGTACTGTAGCCTGTTTCAGTTGAAGATGGACGTCTCAGATGACATTGCAACTCATATTTCCAGAGCGAAGAATTTATGGCATAATCCAAATCAAGAGCTGATTGATAAGAAGAGTGAGTCTATGCCTCTACGTTTTATTTTATTTTAAAGATCTTTCAAATTTGTTTTATGGTCGGTCGATTGGCGGGGTACGGGGCATTCATATTTTGCGAATTTTGAATTGTCATATTTTTTATTTACTTACCAGTAAATAAAAATAAATCGAACGTAGAAGATAGCTTTAGGTATAATATTGTATAAAAATGTCTAATTATTTTTGAGGTGACTAACTTATTTGCCGACTAACTACTTGGTTACAAAAAATAACTTTGGTAGAGATCAAATATTTTAGTAACATTTTTATTTTAATGACCTACAAATCGTAAGATCTACGAGTATAAAAACTAACTAGCGGCTGCTATAATGATTTCTTAAGTTTTCGCGAGTATCACGATAATAATAATCAATCAATCAAAATAAATATAATAATATCATGATATTATAAGTTTAAACACTTACGGATTTTGTCGCGGAGCACTTTTATTAATCCCGACGTTTCGGCTACTTTACAGCGGCCGTGGTCACGGGCGGACTGAGGTGACAGGTGTCCAATTTCTTGAAGTTATCCAACTACCCGTCAAACACCGTAGGAACAACAAGTCCGCAATTTGTGAACACACACTGGATCAACCTCGCCATTACATAAGATTTGATAAGCCACAAGTACTGGCAAAAGAAGCACGATACCGCCCAAGAATGATACGCGAGGCCATAGAAATTAAAAAACACCCTAATTTCAACCGCGAAGATGGTTGGGTGCTGCCATCTAGTTGGGATCCAGTGATAAACAAACTAAAGCACAAATCTATGACACCTCGGCTTCAAGACACTGTGAGTTCGTTCTGCGTAGATCGGAACGCAAACAAATATTGATGAGTCGTCGGGTAGTTGGATAACTTCAAGAAATTGGACACCTGTCACCTCAGTCCGCCCGTGACCACGGCCGCTGTAAAGTAGCCGAAACGTCGGGATTAATAAAAGTGCTCCGCGACAAAATCCGTAAGTGTTTAAACTTATAATATCATTAGCGGCTGCTACTTTAAGATAGCAAATATATTTAAAGGGGAAAATGAAATAATAGGTGAGGTTTTAAAAATAACGACTTGGCAGCCACACGTTAACTTTTTCTTAAATTGTTTTAACGTATTTCGTCAATCAAAGCCAAGTTTAAATGCAGAAATTAATCAACCGAACAAACCAAAACCGAAGGGTAGACGAGGATGTCACAAACTTTGGGTGTCTTCAAAAAACACTTGGTTTCGGAAATTCACACGAATGACAGAAGAGGTGCAAAAATATGGACTATTGCTATGAGTAGGTACACCAAAAAATCACTGGCAATTTGAACTTTAAAAAAAGCTTAGAACTCAATTTAAAGCTGCTACTTTATGCTTAAAATGCTACTTCAGTGTAGCTGCCAAGTGCCAACCTAAGACGCATTGTCCAAGGAGTACCTAAATTGGGGAATACGTTTGTATGGAAAAACAATGCTAGCATACCCTCTTAAGATTTGTTCGTATTGGCGTAGAATTTTTGTATTGACGACCTCGTTACCTTTGATTAGGTAAAAACTATTTTCCTACGAAATACTTATTTTAGATACAACAAGAATCAAAGGAAAGGTTTCTTTAGTTTGCCATGCTAGCCCAGCAGGATTGAGGATTTAAATCCACAGCCGGTAGACTATAATATGGACTATATATCATCGTTGTAAATTAAACCATTGCAGCTCCTTTTTTTAAGACGGGAAATGCGCTTAAGCATCCCCGGCGGCACTGGAGAAAGACCTCCGGGCTCCAGGGTATGTGGGACTCGCTGCGGCCGAGAAAATGGTAAGTTGGCCGCAGCTCTACCCACGGATGGGCCGTGCCTTCTCCTCCGCTTTGTGCTGGGCCGCTGGACCCGTCTGAGACGAAAACTGCAGCGGCCAAACCATTGCAGCTCCTGCTTTTTATCACTGAACTAACATATTTATCTATATATTTTATTAAGAGGGCGAGTAATGCTAGACATCGTACTTTTCTCTTCACACTTAGGTCCTTTTCACATGCACACGGCCACGGCACGGACGCCACCGTGCCGTGTGAAGTAGAAATGTGAAAATTAGATACGCGACGCGCATACGCAGTGAAATTCCTCTTAAATTTTGAGGAAGCGATAGCGGAAGAGGATTTTTTTATTTTTATTTATGAGGATGCGGTAACGGTTGAGGAACCCAAAATATTGCGGAACTTCCTCATTTTGAGGAAGCGGAATTTTATTTTATTTTATTTGGAAAACAAACAGTGATACAATACTAAGTTAAATATTGAATAGGTTTTAGTACACCATTTATATGTTTTCACATAAAGCTAACTATATGAAGAAAACAAAGAAACAAAATACTTGCAACTTAATACTAAAAATAAATACTATGCGAATTAGTAAATGATAATTTAGCTGATACAGGAGAAAAAGAAGGCAAAATTAAGCAGAGTATCAGAGAATCGCATCAAACCAGTGCTGTGTTAACTTTTGTTTCAAAGCAGAAGGTGAAGTCATAAACAAATCAAAATCAAGAGGGAGTATCATTCAAGTTGTTAATTGCTGTTGAAGATCTAACGATAAAGGAGTTTCTTCGATAATTTGTATTGCAAAATGGGACACACAGGGGAGTCTGGATTCGAGCTGATCTTGATGGTACTTTTAGGGAAATTTTAGAAAGGAGTAAGGGGGTGTCAATTTTGTTTTTGGATAATTTTAAGTAGGAAAAGGATATCAGAAATACGGCGTCTTTCGAAAAGAGGGAGAAGGTGAAAACGTTTGGATCTCAATTCATATGAAGGATCGTATGTACTGCATTTAAATTGTAGATGTTTTAAAAATCTTTTTTGAATCAATTCTAACCTATTTATATGAACAGTGTATTGGGGATTCCAGATTTCAGAGCAGTATTCGAGGGAACTGCGTGCATAAGAACAGTAAAGAATTTTTAATATCTTTATATTCTTAAATTGCGAACTCATTGTAAAAATAAATCCTAGTGACTTATTTGCTTTATTAAAGCTGCGCGTCCACTGGATCGGAATCGGAGCGTACGGAGCGTACGTCCACTGCATTCGGATTCCGCATCGGCAATTTAGTTATTCTTAGTCCGTCATAGCCTGCGTGCATTTGCATTATGGAGGATAGTGACGAGGATATTCTTGTAATTAGCTGTATTATATCAGAAGAGGAAAAGAGAAATAAGAGGAAACGAAAGATATGGGTTCATAATATAAAATCAAAACGATTAATTTTCAGAGAATTTCATATGAGTCGAAAAAAGTTTTTTGATTAGATTATAAAGTTCTTCATATTTTAACCGACTTCAAAAAAAAAAGGAGGTTATCAATTCGACGCGTATGTATGTAATATTTCCAGAACTGCCCAGTTTTTGTATATGTTAATCTATAACAGCTTCTGAACAAAATATGTGCCAAATTTCAATAGTGTATGTTTGTGCACGCATATCTCCGGAACCACAAGTCCGATTTTAGTGATTCTTTTTTTATTGTACTACGTATTGTTCAACTTAGGGAATTCTGCAAGTTTCATCAAAATCGGTTCAGTAGTTTTTGAGATAGGGAATTTTAATTCTTAATTACGTACAAAAATTTGAAGTCGGTTTTATCTTTTTAAAATACTAGTGCAAACACTAAAGTAATTATAACTGTATTTTAAAAAGATAAAACCGACTTCAAAATTCTACGTAACTGAGAATTAAAATTCCCTATCTCAAAAACTATTGAACTGATTTTGATGAAACTTGCAGTATTCCCTAAGTTAAACAATACCTAGTAGAATAAAAAAAGAATCATTTAGATCGGACTTGTAGTTCCGGAGATATGCGTGCACAAACATAAAAACATACATACATACATACATACACTTTTGAAATTTGGCACATTTGTTCAGAAGCTGTTATAGATTAACATATACAAAAACTGGGCAGTTCTGGAAATATTACATACATACGCGTCGAATTGATAACCTCCTTTTTTTGAAGTCGGTTAAAAATGTCGTCATTCATCGCGGATAAGTATTTACGCATAGCCGTCGCGTCGTAGCAAACACGTCAGTACTTGAAACCGGAATCCGAATGACGCGTTCACTGCGGATGACGTCATCGGCATAAATTCCGGTCTCAGGCGCAGAAATGCCGATCCAGTGCACGCAGTACCATACAAATCAATACAAAGCAACAAATCCGTACGCTCCGATTCCGATCCAGTGCACGCGCAGCTTTAAGATGTGGTCCAGGTGTTTATTGTATGACAATTTTGAGTCGTGTATGATACCAAGATCACGAATCTCTGTTACACTTTTCAGCTCTTGTCCTTTTAGTTTGTAAGAGAAAGATATTGCTTTCGACGAGCGGCTGAAAGTCATAGAGGAACATTTAGACACATTGAGATCCAAATTGTTTGCACAACAATATTCCGCAAATCTGTATATATCCTCTTGCAACAGTTGACAGTCTGATATGTTGAGGATGGATCTATACACTTTCATATCATCTGCATACAAAAGAAAATGAGAATGCTGAAAACACGCCTTAATGTCATTTATAAAGATGTTAAATAGGAGGGGCCCAAGAAGAGACCCCTGGGGCAAACCCGAGGGTACATAACTCCATGCTGAAGAAAAACCATTAAGAACCACAGTCTGAGTTCTGTTTTCTATATAGGAGACAAACCACCTATAAAGATTGCCGTGGATTCCAGCACGGTAAAGCTTCTGGAGTAGTTAGGAATGGTCTATACTCTATGCGGTCAAATTCTTTGCTATAATCTGTAAAAATAGCATCAAATTATCCTCCCGAATCCATGGTTTCAATAACATAATCAACAAATGTCAGCAAGTTAGATGTAGTTGAACGATTTTTTAGGAAACCGCGTTGTTCATTTATGAACATTTTTGAGCAAAAACTGTAAACGTTGTTATAAATTATGCGTTCAAACAACTTGGTAAAGATGCATAATTTCGAGATAGGCATGTAATTCTTAACATCTGACCGGTTGCCACCCTTGAAAATTGGCGATATGAAAGCAGACTTCCATATTTTAGGAAGAACACCCTCTGCAACGGAGCGATTAAATAATATTGTAAGAGGTTAGGTAAGGGAATTAGAACAACGGTGAATTAAAATAGCCGGAATGTTATCGGGTCCCATGCCCTTTTTAAGGTCAACATTTTTTAAAAGACCTTGTACAATGTCAGAAGTTATTGGGATGTCACTCAAAGAGAAATTAGCATTGCTACTCATTAGGTTAGGGTTGATTCTAGATGTATTATTATGTTGAGATGGTGCAAGAAACTTACTTTCAAAATAAGAGGAAAAGAGGAAGCAAGCATCTGGTCCAGTGTTGGCTGTTTGTCCATTGTATGTTAAGGTGGAAGCTACACCTGTAGTATCACCTTTGTTGTTTTTAACAAATGACCAAAAATGTTTTGGATCTTTCAATATTGAATCTTCACACCTTTGAATGTACAATCCTCAGCAACCCTAAACCACAATGAAGCCCTTTTCAGTTTTCACATGCATACAGTTCCGGCACGGTCGCCGTGCCGTACAAAGTAGAAATGTATGAGCTACTTAGACAGCTTTCACTGGCACGGCTACCGTGCCGTGACCGTATGTCACCCGTGTTTACCCACTACAAACGCGGTTCCGGCGCGGTAGCCGTATTTGCAGTCATGTATGGACAATTAGTATAGACCTGTTCAGTGTTCACATGACACAAGTGCAACACGGCACGGCGAGCGCGGGGAATACCGTTCGTTCGCTAACATCACAGGGGCCCGGACGTTTTCCGCAGCAAGAATGCCATCAACGTCTATGCTAATGAAAACAGCATAGACGTTGATGTGTTGATATCATTAGAGGAAGCGCACCCTTCTTTATGGGATAAGACAATCGCTGCTTATAAGAACAGAAATGAAACAAAACAAGCATGTAAGTATACATAGGGTTAAACAGCAATTTTAAATTTTAGGGTTAAACAAAGACGACGCAAACGCAGACGATACAAAGTAAGTAGTAGTAAGGCTACACAGGGACACTACTGAATGTATACTGCCACCGCCACCCGCCGCGTTGCTGGGTGACCGACGACCGTGCGAAAACCGTGTACATGTGAAAGGCTTAGTACGTCACGGCGCCGGGCCGTTTAGACAACAACCGTATGCATGTGAAAAGGGCCTGACGGCTTTCATAATATGGCACGGCGATCGTGTCGTGATCGCGTGTCGCCCGTCCCCTGCATAAACAAGGTTTCGAGGCGGCAACCGTCTTTACAGGGACTGGTGTAGACAATTCACAATATAACTGATGTGCTTTTGTACACAAAAGCACATCGTCCTGCAAATCTCGACAGATTATTATTTTTAATTATACACATGTTTTCTTCGGCTGGCTTCGCAGCTATCCGGGAAACCCGTACGGGCTAGCAATAAGGGCCCGGAGCGGGACCACATAATATGAGATGCTAGAAAGGGTGTATTGCTAGCCCGCACGGGTGTCCCGGATAGCTCTGAAGCCAGCATTAACCTACTCGCGGTTGGGTATGACAAATTTCATTAGACGATGACAGGAGTGTAAATAAAATTCCTTCAGTCCTAAATGTTTAATTGCTTGTAAAAAAAATACGAATAAACTTTTAAAACAATTTAAAATTTCTGAAATTATGACTTTTCATGCCAAAATTTGGTAGATAGCACACGCATCTTATGACTTTACAACCAACCAACAGTCTTCAATATTTCTTTCTAAATCTTTCTACGGCAATAATCGGCGCTGTATAAGAAATCAAAATATAGAACGGTTTTTTTTTCTAATAACCTAAAAATATGTACTTAACTCTTTCTGACAACTTTTCATCGTTACGTTAGTAACATAGAATATCATTGGCTTCATCAAACAGAGCTAAATCGAAAATCCCAGAAACAATTTGCGGTTTAAAATATGCACACTCATTCCCACATTATTCTATCACAAATACATATTATAATTAAAAAAAATGCTATAAACCATATTGTGTTCAAACATACATTTAATAAAAATATAGTTACTTTGAAACAAATTCCTTCTGTCGCATACATCTAAATCACTACAATTAATATAGACCTCAAATAAAACTTATCAGTTATCTTATCACACAGAGTCCCTGGTCTTGTATGCATCTACCTCCAACATTTTGAAACCAAACTGTCGTAACTTTTTCATTAGCTAATTGGAATGATCAGCCCGAAAAAATAATGGAGGAAGGTTACATTAATAATTATTATGAGAACATCTATTAGGTAGGTACACATACATCGAGATAACATTAACATCTAGCACTTAAATTCCAAGAGCTCATTTAAATAGTCTATCCAGATGGCTTTCCAACATCTAAAAATCGATCCAAGTTACA
This sequence comes from Polyommatus iphigenia, assembly GCA_963422495.1. Taxonomy (NCBI): domain Eukaryota; kingdom Metazoa; phylum Arthropoda; class Insecta; order Lepidoptera; family Lycaenidae; genus Polyommatus; species Polyommatus iphigenia. The sequence continues at coordinate 17,946,318 of OY730178.1, read as the reverse complement.
GTCTCAAAAAGCATTGATCATATTAACACAACATTTAGAACACGCGTTTAATAAAAAAGCAAAGTTTTGTTATTTATCGTCTTGACATGACCATTATTCCAGCAGTTGCTACATGTTTCCCATTAATGTCAGTTTAATATCGAATGTTTTATTTGAATATAAGATTTGATCTACCACAAGGTCCAAACTCATTTAAATCCGAAATACATGTCGAAGTGGATGAAGGTAGTGTAAGATTAGTCAAAATATCGTATTCTGAAAGTGGATATTGTATAGCAACATCTATTTCATTTAAAACGCATTTGAAAACCATTTACTTATATAACTTTTTGTTTTCATTACGTGTTGTACTATCATAAAAATATATCAAATATCCTTTTCTACTCAGAACTATTCTTAGACCCACCAATCCGTATCTCCTCTTTACATTTGAAACAACGATCAAAACCAATTCTCGTTTAGATCTCCCATAACGCTTTTTCGTATTATTCATTCTAAGTGCCAAAGTTCCTCAGTACCGCCTCCCAAGTCCAGTCCACAAACTCATGAAACAATGAGCTCATTGGAACAATGAATGATGATGCCATAGTGGTGAATATTATAACACCGATACGATATAATTATACTTCGAAAAAGATCCATATTGTGAAGCTTAAGTACATGAAGGTAATAATAGGTAGTACTAATCATAGAAATAAAAAGATAACATTGTGCTGGTAACTTATTGAGACATAAATGGCAAGGATTAAATAATTTTATCAACTAATAATTAGTATTACAATAATTATAGTAATTGATTGTTTGAGTTTTTTTTTTTGAGATGATATAAAGTTGTAAAAGAAATCAGGATAATGTTTATAGCCCAATATGTGCAATCTTATTTAAATAAAATGTTCAACAAACATTTCAGTAGGTTCATGCGATGATTTTAATTATTTTTAAATTTAACTTCATAAATAGTCCTGAAACTTTTATGATAGGTGTAGAATAATAATTGTTGCTGGATTTTTAAAGGTGGTGCCTTCCTTCAATTAGGCCCACCTAATTCCAACCATCACCAATATGTATTCTGTGCCACCACTGAAGAAGCAACTGTTAAACTTTAACTTTATAATATGTTTAAATAGTATCTTAAAATGATTGAGTCCTATCATTTACACAACAGAACCATAATTAGATGTTTGAATCAAATATTTCCTTATGTCAAGTACATTAATGGGGACAATCATAACAATATAAACACGTGAATAACATAGTTTTTGAACAAAAAACTAGTCTACTACGTCAGGTAAAGTCAAGGTATAAAAATTTACATCTACTCAATATAATTTTTATGGTTAGGTGAACGCTTACTTATCTGCGACAGTCATACAATATCGTCGATTCGAGTCGAAAAGTCATATAATAGTGATAGATAGGTCTACTATAAATAGACACCAATAACATTAAATTACAATACATTAACACCGATACAACACTTAATAATGTAGAATTTACCTATAATGTGAGCTACACGATAATATCAAAGACACACACTTAACCTAAACACGCGATTATAAAGTCCGATTATCGACAGGTGATAAATAGATAAATGTCACAGGTAAAAATTGAGAAAGTAATCAGTGATATAAAAATTTGGAGGCAATAGAAATCATCTAATATGTATATAAAATGGTAAGCTCTAGCACGATTATTGTTAAGAGAATGAGTAGGTATAAGAAAAATCAAAAATATCAAATCGGGACATTATAAGGCTGGGAGCAAATACTATAAAACTTAACAGTGATAATAATGAAAGGAGAAGAAGACTACAGGTGGGGTAAACGTGATAATGATATGATGTGAAGAGTAGATCAAGGACAACTACGCGAAAAAAATTATGTGACAGAGATGTACAGGGACACGATTACGCGGGAAGTCAGTGCTTTTATAACGATAAGCGAAACTATAGACGATCTACATGACGACATGAAAAAGGGAGAACAGGAAACAACAAATAAAAAGTCGACAAAATCTATATATCGGATGCCAAATGACAAAAATTGATTATTGTAACGAAGTTTTTTTCTGTCGACTTGTGCGTGTATGACAGACGCGACTGCATCATAAACCCTGCAAAATAATGTACTCACAATTGTTTGTTATGGGCACTTACTGACGCATCCCAACAAATAGTTTTTTTCATCTAAAGGCAGCGGTAACTTCTCCGGACGGAAGACGCTTTCCTCCCACTTTTCTAAAATTTAATTCAAGATATAAATGCTAACAACAACGCTTAAGATAACAAGCACATGTAGGGCTTCCGGAAAAGATCTAATTTAGGTGAAGAAAATGGCCACTATAACCGTCACAATGCTGCTTTCCTGGCTTTTTAAATAGATCAGATGTTACTTGCAAGGAGCATTGTAAGCCTAAATTACTGCATAACAAAATTAATAATATATTTAAATATAGAACATAATATATATTATAAACTTTAAGCAACGTAGTCACAATGTTTGAAAAATGAAAATGTAGGAAGCACATACAGGCCTCCATCAGGGTTATACGAATTGTGTGAACAAACTATGGAACAATTAATATTGTCAAAAATGTGCGAATCTAACAAAAAGACCACAAAATTGTGTTTTTCGTGATTTTATGAAGCATAGCATCCGGCTTTGAATAAAGGCACCTGGTACCTTTATTCAAAGCCGGAATTAAATCTGATCCGAAAAATTATAGGCCTTTATATAATGTTCTACAGACTTTTAGTAAAATATTTGAAAAAATAATTTAAAACAATTGAGGAGTGATTTTTCAAAAGGGCTTATTTCCACTTTTGGTAAAAAAAAACTATGAATGCCATCGTAATTGTTATGTTGAAAACTAGCCGTCAGTTGAAAATCCAATGCAAAAAGTACATATTTCCCTAGTAAAACTGACAGTCAAAAAGCTTATTCTTGTACAGAAGGACACATTTCCAGTATAATTTTAAGCCATGGTTAGAAGCTTTTGAGTTTCGAAACAAAAAGACGCATTTCCTGTGGACTCTGCAAAAACCTCATATTAGTTTGAAGCAAAGGGAACACATTTCCTCTTCTTTTTTAAATAACCTTACTAGGTACCTTGAAATTTGATTATTTCTGCTCTGCATGTTTTGCACTTTCCTTGTTAGCATGTTTTACACTTTCCTTGTTAGCAACATTCTATTCTACAGTTTTGTTTTGTCATTTTAAACTGACACTTTGGCGGTTGGATGTCATTGAGTGTCAATGTCAAAGAAAAGCTCGCGCTCTATAAATTACAATTCGTCATTTCGAGATAGATTTCAAGAGATTGTAATATTTTGATTTTGAGATAAAGCTATTAGTTAAATATTTAAGTGCATAGCTTTTTGCCTGCGGACAGGGTATTTGGACGCATAGAAAAGGACCTGAGAAAAACTCAAAAAAAGCATGGAGAATTACGAGAATTATGCTCCGTACTCACATACGGTTTTGCTCGACAGTTTTACTCCAAGTCGAGTAATAACCAATGTGTGGACCGCAAAATTGGCTCGATGGAATTAAATATGTCAAATATGTCATTTCCTTCGACTTGAAGTAAAACTGTTAAGCAAAACCGTATGTGAGTACGGAGCGTTAGGAAAAGATTGGTTAGTTAGAGATTTGAAAAGCTTGACAGATAACTTGAAGAAATTAGATGGCATACAGTCACTGAAAAGGATACATATTACAAAAAAATACAAACAAGGAACACGTAATGCTATAAATTGTGTTGTTAAGTCTTTTGAAGATTTTAAATTTGAATCGGGTAAAGAAGATGCTATTTCCCTTTTGAAAAAGGGTAAACGCATCCCATTAGAGATATCAAATATTGATTTGGTACCTATACCGCTATCTGTAAATAAGAAAAAAGATGTAGAAAGTTTATTAATAAAACAGTTTGGTGAAAATTGGAGTGAATCAGAAGATCTACAGTGGTATAACAGGATTATTAATGGTCGGGTGCCGGAGGGAAGAGATGAAGAGCGAGTTAATGATGATTGTGATGAATGTGATTGCACTGAATATGATTTTAGTGATATAAAAGTGTAATTTGAATAAATTAGTTTCTTATAGGTATACATTGTTTCACTTCAAAAAGCCTTATTTCCAAAAGCCTTCATTACAAATGGGCTCATTTCCGGTTGTTTCAACCAAAAGGCTATATTTCCAAACTATTATTTTTAATTAATTTAAATCTAATTATTAAAGAATAACTATTTCAATTACTTCAGAATACTGTTATTCGGCTCTATAACACAGAAGAAAAAAAATATTTAAAGGTTCCATAACACAGCAGGTGTAGGTTTTTTTCGATTTCTAAAAAATTGCTTAACATGGAAATAAGCCCATTTGAAAAATCACTCCTCAATTATTGTTGGTACACTTTAACTCCAATAATAAAATTTATTGCATAGTAATCAATACGGTTTTACTAAGGGTCGTTCCACTACGGATGCTGGTATAGGTCTTCTTTGTAGTATATTTGAGGCCTCGGAGGAGTCGCGGGATACCTTAGGACGTGTATTTTGCGACCTCTCTAAGGCCTCGGATTGCGTTGATCATGTTATATTGATTAGGAAATTGCATCACTATGGCACAAAGGGTTGGTTACCGAGTCCCTTTTGCCATAGTGGTGCAATTTCCAGATCAATGTGGCATCGGGTAACGTAACGGCGGGTTAGAACCGGCAGTAGACGTTCTAAAAGTGTTAATTTTGTTTACCTATTTAGAAATAAATAATTTTAATTTTCAATGTTTTGTGAGTGATGTGTTACATAAATTTTACTTAAATGAAAATACAAAAATAGGTTACTCATAAGCTAATAAGCCATTTCAGAAAGTACTATAATAATTAATTGAACAAATTAGTATTTGTTAGAAATCAAGGCCTATTCATTACTTTTGTCGTAGCGTAACACTTTCCTAAATCAGAAACACCAAAACCTTAATAATGCAAATGTTATCTTAAATGCTACCATAATATCTAAACGTATTTACCTACTAATTTTACAATTTTCATACCGTAGGAACATTATCGACTATCTATATACACCTATAAATGAATACGGAAAACCTGGCGAATGGCTGAAATGCCTAATTACTATAACACTACGCAATATCTCAAATGTCGATGGTTAAAAATCTCTCTGAATTATAAAAAAGTGAAGGTCCGTGCATGAACAATACACCAACGATATTCATTATACACTAATTTATATAGGTATAAAAATAACTTCTTTCCTATTTATGTAAGATCCAGAGGAGCAATAGCGACAGTGGGGCTACAATACAATGTACCGAGTTAAAGTACTTACCAATTGCTTTGCAGATTCTACTTTGACTAGCCAATCGTGGGTGGATATCTAAACTCAAAAGGTAAGTCGCTAACATCCTACACTGTATAATGTGTAGACCTCTCAGTCGAAATTACTCATCGAAATCTCGCACGTTGTTTGTACACAGACTGTCCACTTAGCAATAAAAAAAAACTGTCAGCGTTTAAGGCACATGGCTACGAAATGAGCACCCATAAGGGTTCCAAATTTCTATTTGGTACAGCTCAAAAAAACTACTTGTTGCACATTTACCTACTCTAGAAAACGTGCAAAAAGTAGCCGCAGACCCTAAGGTCTAAACATCCGAATTTATTGCTATAATTAGAAACGAAATATAACTATTTTCCGACAGAATTTGCGTTATTTTTGAAGGTATACGAAATAGAAAGGAACGGGTTTTGAACCGCTTATTTCGCCTTCTACTTTTAACACGATGTAGATGTAAAAATATCTATCCATAAAAAAATAGTCCCGCCGATTTGTAGAAACACCAAAACGCTTAAATTGAATAACACTAAAACGCGACATTTAACAGTCTTGGCAGGCGCAAACCTGTCCAGGATAACAAGGTAAAATATACAGACCGGCAATTATTATATATGGTTCAACTCGATTGCTAACCTTTTGACCTAGAGCCGGCGACTGGTCAAAAAGTTCCCTGTGGGGCAAATCATAATTATCGATGAAAAAGGAAAGAGTGAAGCTAAAATAATCTTGAGTAAAAATTACCAGAAACTCAAAAATTTTAAAACAATCAATATTAAATTAAATGCTAAGCCGTAATTTTGTAATTAATGTTAACATCCACTAAATCTGCTGCTGTAAAACTAAATCTATACTAATGAAATGGGATATTGAAGTATTGAAATTAGAAAATACTTTGAATTGCTAAATATTAAGTTATGATAAAAATAAAATAGTAGTTGAGATGAGTTAAGAGGCCCACGAGCGTCAAGCATGAGGTAGTTTTCCGTGGTTGTGATATCTATAGCCGTTATGTTCAAATATCCGAATGTTTTTCGTTTCTTTAACCCAATTACACGAGAATCGAATATAACAGTGTAAAATATTCGTTAATAAGGAGGTAGGTGCGTAGTGATCATTATAAATGAAAAGTTTAAAAACTTTAATATATGGATAAATATGGTTCTAAAAATTATTGCTTCAATATAATAAAGTAACTAATCGTCGCTAAGTCCTAGTCTAAATATTTTATCAATTCCATTAATGTTTCATAACGGTGACCTTAAGTTCAGAGTTTACCTCACATAGAGTAATAATGGTGTCGAATGATGAAAAACAAAGAGAACTGTTTGAAATATATAGACAAAGCAGGTTAGTATTAATATGATCAATAATGATGAGAAAGCAATTGTAGAAGTCAAAACATGATAATTATTTAAAAAAAGTAAATAAAACGAGAGTAATCAAACGCTAGATGTTACTGGAACTGAAAAATATGAAGCCCTATAATATTAAAGACGTAAGATGAATCATCTATGTAAGGGAAACTCTAATATAATTATATTATAATGGAAGATCGTCGCGAAGCCTAAATTTATCTTTCTGCAATAAGAATGTTACTGAAACAAATATTATCGTAAATTTCAGCACCATTCTCAGATAAATTATATAACAATCGTAAATATTCAGGATAATTTTTAACCATCAAATGTTTATGACTATTACTTACTGCCGCACTCAGAGACAAATATTAATTACTGAAGATTTTGACAGAAGCTCCATAAGTCAAACTCTTCATTAAATGTCTCTGAGTACGGCCGTTACTCTAATTACTAGTAATTTAGCCTTATCATCAACGACAAGTAATTCCATAAGTACGAGACGCAGTCATAAAATTACAAGTCAGATTTACCTATCTATTGAACAAGTTAGCCCTCCCTTGCAAAATATACAACTTACATAACTAGATTTAATCTAATAAGTTTAGTAAATGAAGTAGCCTATGGAATATCGTTACAACTTATTCTAAAAAAAATAATAACGCCTTAGATCAAAAGTATTATAGACCTTGAATTCTATAAGAAAGCAACGGAATTACATTTAAAAAAGGGGAAACGGATACTGTCGTTTCGCCCTTTTTAAAGTAGCAGGACCTATTCCTGGTTATAACAAAATAACTAACAAAAAAAAAGAGATTCTACCAATCCACTGATTGCACTTAAATTCGATATCAAACAAAGAAATTATAAAAATTAAATAATTATGATTTGTTTCATAAAACTTAAGAAGCTTGATTTTTTATTCAAACAAAACATCAAATAAAATGGTATTTATTATTCATATGTCGATGAAAAATTATAAGCAAAATTGGATGATGTATGAACCTAAAAAGTTTAAAATACCGGCATTATTCAATTATTTTCAACAGAGTATACAGATGAAATTTATTGTGAACAATTTTGATGATTCACCAAATTGAATCAAGATATGGCTGCCTGCACCTGATTTAGAAAATAAGTTCTGCGGACATACAATTTAATAATGAATTTGCCTTTAATTCAGGAGAAAGCATCTGCCTAGAGCTAGACGATGGAATATTTAAAAAACCAGCAAGGCATTAAGTACCAACAAAAAGCTCTTAGCAACTAATACCTTTAATAAGAACTCATTGGAATACCATCAGTATAACCACTTGCAATCGTAGTAAAACAAGAAGTGTTACAATAAAAATGGGATTTTTGGGTGCTTATAGGGTCACATTGATCATGCCGATACTTAAAAAATTTAGTAACTTTCTTACTACAAAGCTTAAAAGCTGGACAAGTGAACTGTTTCAATGTCTATTTCGATTAATCGGTGACAATTTTTCCCTGTGACGAAATAATTCGTAACCTATGTAGGTATTGTCGTTTAAGGTTTTGACGAAGAATGAGGTAAAAAATTTGAAACACCATAAAATATAAGATATTTTAAGATACCTTTTAAATTAAACCAAAGCTAAATAATCATATATTTTACCGTTTCGTTACACACTGCTCCTATGATCTTCTACAAAAATTTTGAAATTGTAGCTATTTAAAAAAAAAATTAATAGTAAAAACTACCTTAATACAAAAACTTGAAATGTTTGGAGAGGCGAGCTTTTAACCATAACATTACAGACTTAGGCCTTAGGGCAAACTGATTTTATATCTAGATATAAATGACTAGTCATTTAAATGATTATTATTATAGATTTAGGACTAACTCAGACGTGTTTAAGTGAAGTGTGTAAAATGAATGAATCGCATACGAAAACTAACTGTGATAACTGATAAAATAATCTTGTTAACTAAAGTCATGCGTCATTACTAATTATCTGGTCTTTCTTTGTCTCCTATTCCAAAATATCAACGATAAATTGCAAACATACGAATGTAATAATATATTGTCTGACGCCATCATCGTCAGCAGTTGTTGTTACAATTTTTTAACTCACAATTTTCAACAGTACTTATTACGATCAAATATTTGCAATACTTACTCAAGTTGCGAATCTCGTAAGTGGTAACACTTACTCAAGTTGCGAATCTCGTAAGTGGTAACCTTAATGTCAATCCGCACCGACAGTCTTTAGAACTGAACGACGGAAATAAAAACAAACAAAAATTATAAGAAAAACATAATATTATTTATAATGTTTAAATCGAAATCAGAGAACAAAACAAAAATAATGAAAATCAAAGTCTTACTTACTAACTAGAACAGTCGTAACTTGTATAGATCTGATAATAAATTTCATAGCCTATGTGTAGAAGGAACACTAAAAACACCGAAAATATATTTGGAACGCTATACCTACTACCTTAATATTAAACACCGACGCTAAGTTCATCATAATCTACTAAAAGAAAATTAATACCAATAATATGTTTTGTTTGAGTTATGAAGGAAAATCTTAAAACAATCACTGTTGTTTTTTTAAGGAATTTAGCACACCAATTCGGAATTCATTATTTTACGTGGGGCAAGATTGGGGACAGGAGACCTACAGGATTTCGAAACAATTAATAAAAATAGTAGTTAGATTTACAAATTTCAAGACAGAACTAAAACAAGACGAATTGTCGAGATCCCGAGAGCGAAATCCTTAGATGTTACCCTACATCATGATTCCCACATTTAAGTCTTTTACACGAAAACAAAAGATGAAGTTGCGCCGTAATTTGTTACTATAGCTAGCCTAAATTTAAAAAAAAACCTAATGTTTCGTTTAGATTGGAAGATAACTATGGCAGATCAATCCATGAGTTGATGTACTGTTGTATCTCCACTCTCGCTTCAACCAATGCCGCCGAATCCCTTTCGCTCGATGGATACATATTTGCGCAATGCGCGGTTCCTGGAATTAAAAAATATGAAAGTATTTAACAGATCCCAATATTGTATAAAAAATCAGTTGTCTAGACTCTAGAGTCTAGACGCTAGCGTACCCCCTTAAACGAAGCAAAACGTAAGCTCACTTAAAGATGCAGCATGAAGAGTATCAGATACGGTAATAAAGTATAGAGATGACGCCATTAGCAAGAAAACCTCAAAAGTTCCCGTCGCAGAGTTGTAAATCATAGAATTTTCTAAAAAAATATTCAAAGTTTCCGCCGACTTAAAATATTTTTCTTATTTTATTGCTTCAACTCACAAGCGGCCACATAAGGCCGCGATAACAATAGATTTCCAAGAATCCGCGGTCGAAGGATTATTCAGCTTCATGCGAATTTATCCTAGGTCGAATGTTTATTTTTTCTGGAGTATTGGTGGGCTCGGGCCTACGTAGTCACTAGCGTGTCTGATCTAGGTTATGACTTTTTAGTGTCTAATTTGTCTGGACTTTAATTGCACTTACACAACGAACTTGCAAGTCGATTCAGTATCAGATACAACACATGCAAAACTGCTAATTGAGTAGGTACCCAGCTTAATAAGCAACCTACCTAGTTTGCTAATTACTCATGTCGGAAACCGTCAGCTTTTCATAATGTCATAACTACATAAGTCATAAGTCATAATCATAACTCAGGTTTCATTTGCTTGTACCCTAAGTATTCCCGCTGTGTTTTGTTACATCTTGTACAGTGCCAGAGTAGACAGAATTATAGAGTACACCGACTTAGAACTGATGTTGAAATTTTTAAATTTGACGTATTTTGACGAAAATCGTCGCTAGGGTTGTTAACTTGTTACCTACGAATTTAAAACTATGACGTATTCGCTGGACGTGTTCCTCTTTGGTCGTATTGTTGTTTGTGTTTTGGCACATGCGATTAAAATTGTCAGAATTCAATTTTGAAATCTTTATTTTAAATATTAAAAAATAAATTATATCAGCCAGCGCGAGGCACATAATCCTAGTGAAACCCGACAAATTTGACAGATATTGAAGCCTGTCCGTTTCTTTGCAGTCGAACTACTGGTAGTTATCTCTATTGTGACAGTGCTCCCAAAGTGATAATAAGCATAGAAATTCGCGTCATTGTTCGGCAACGATCGTTTTTCCCGAGCGTCGGAACGCGGAAGACGATGGTCGATGCCACAAAATATTTTATTGCGCATATCTTGTCATGTTATGCCATGGCAACGCCAAACTTGTTGGTGGTGTTGCCATGGCACGACATGACTTGGACATGCGCAATTAAAGGTTTTGTCGCGCATGCGCCAAGGCGACAGCCACCGAGTACCGACCATAATATTCAGATATTTACTTCCATTTCGAATAAGGTGCAAAATGCAAAAGCATTGTTTCGGGCTCTTACGTTTCATAGATTCGGGTGTTTCCGTGATTACGACAAAGCGAAGATTTTCATGCGCATTATTAATTTGGGAGTACTGTATATTATTTTGACACAATATATCACCTATTTAATTATTATTATTATGTTTGTTTTTTTAACCAATAATGATATTACTCTTACCTAAAATTTTCGTCTCTCTTATCGTAAATTTTATTTAAGGCCGGCTTAGTAAGCGAAATATGACGACCGCAGTGAGTATGGCCAATGCAGTTTTTAAGGTTTTCTTTTCTACTCTAATCAATTTTACAAAAGTAATACAATAAAAAAATATCAAAAATAGTACCGGGAATAAAAATTGCCGGTGCATTGTTGTTTTTTGTTGTAGTTATTCCAAGTGCGTGCCAAGGATCAACTGATCCGTGGACGTAGACTATCCTTTCTGCAGGAATATTAAGCCCACCATAAAAGTTGTTTGTCCAGTCCGCTGCCTTGTTTACAAACTCCTGGTTGAATCTGTAACAATAAGAAATATTTTGTGGGCACAGAAGTTCATACAGATTCATACAGGCATACAGATTCAGAACAAAAGGGAACGGGGATCACCACTAGCAACACTAGTGCAGTTAGCTTTTGAAAACATCCCAATAAATTTCTTTTCCATTTTGTACTTTTTATTTTTTATTTATTTAGACACTTTCATAAGTACACGTATATTATTTGACAACCTTGAACCTCATCTTGACTTTATTTTTATTACAACACTTTTGAATTATTATTACAAATATGCAATGATAATAGGGGTGTAGACTATTTTTAGGAATTAGGAAATATATTTATTTTACAGATGTACATTTGTTTCACCTAAAATATATACAGGGTTACCTCGTAAGTCGATCTAGATCCTTTAAGGGGCTATAGTTAAGATAATTTCTGACTGATTTGACTATGAAACACCCTATCCTAAATCCAATGGTTTTCGAGATAATCTAATTTTTAGTATTTTTCATAAACAGTCCATTTTTTGCCTTTTGTTGTATCTCTTTTTTGTAATCTGAGGTTTTGACATCGAAATGTCACTGTCACACACAATGTTTTGGAGATCGTGACGTCCCACTCTGTGATGGCTGTTTGCGATCACGTGTTATTACGGATTAAATATTTACTTTTCAATATATAAAATTAATATTATAAAGTTGATGAGTAAAAATATGTCATTTTCGGTCATTCTATAATACAAACTCTCATAAAAACAATAATTTGTATTATATTTCGTTTACTGTCTACACCCCTATTGTTTTGTCCACTTTGTTTTATCCAACCATAATATATTTTGTGCTTATTATTATACGAGTACCTATACCTTTATATCAGTACTACTCAAATATATAATGTATCCCAACACCAGTGTCCGATCCTTTAATGCTATGATGTATGGCATATTTTATCGACTAAATGGCTCTTCTTTTTTTCTTGTTCTCTCACGGTTGTAAAATATCAGTGATTTTAGTTTTTCTCGGACTTTAACACTAATCTGACCAATACTTCTCATCAAATGGTACGGGAGCTAGCAACGTTTGAAAAAAAGTATTTCACGTCGGCTGATTTTTAGGGTTCCGTACCCAGAGGGTAAAAACGGGACCCTATTACTAAGACTTCGTTGTCTGTCCGTCTGTCTGTCCGTCTGTCTGTCTCCAGGCTGTAATCTCAAGAACCGCTTTAGCTAGACTTTTGAAATTTTCACAGAATATCTGTTGCCGCTATAACAACAAATACTGAAAACAAAATAAAAATAATATTTAAGGGGGGCTCCCATACAACAAACGTGATTTTTTCGGCCTTTTTCACTCTATATCAATAATGGCAAGAGGCAGGCACTTGAATTTTTCACACATTCTTTTGTTATATGTGTACTTCAATATTTCATAATAATATTAAAATAAAATAAAAAAAAATTGTGTTTTTTCCCATACAAAAAACACAATTTTTAGCCTATTTTTGCTTTGTATCGGTACGGAACCCTTCGTGCGCGAGTCCGACTCGCACTTGGCCGATTATTGTGATATGTCGTCATTCTTGCTCTTCTGGTTAGAGTCGGAGCGATCTGGCTGCCGGTAGTGGTTGCGTTCATTAGCGCGCAACCTTGTCAAGGTGATATCAATACCGGATTATAAAATTATTTTAGTATGTATGTAATTTTAATATTATGTTATTTAGAGATAAAAAAAAACTTAAAATAAATGGTGATAGGCAAAAATGTATGGGCTTTGCTCTGGTATAGGGCTCAACAAGAATTGATTGTATATTTTTTGGAAGGTATATCCATGTACATTAATGACCAATAGGGCGCTTGTCAAGATTCGTTGTACTTTTTGAGTAAAGCCACGTTAAAAGTGACATCAGCGCTTGTACATTTCATGCGATAACATCACGTTATATTATAACATGATCATTTTTAGGGTTCCGTAGTCAACAAGGAACCCTTATATTTCGGTCTGTCCGTCCGTCTGTCTGTCTGTCCATATGTCTGTCCACGGTTTTGCTCAGGCTACAGGACCTACAAAGCTGTAATTCGGCATGAATGCATATATTAATGATGCCGACAAAATGTTATATAAAACTTTAAAAATATATATTTTTTATAGTACCTCCCGTACACATCAAGCGGGGATGATTTTTTTTTTCGCGTCCACCCTACCGTGTGGGGTATCATTGAATAGGTTTTTTTTAAATATTATAAGTATTCAAAGATCATTTTCCGATTTAGGGATCCATTTGTGAAATATTAAGTTTTAAAGTGGAAAAAATCGTAAGTGTCCAGTGTTCCCCACTTCTACCAGCTAAACGGTTGTTTCTGGAAATGTGAAAAAATTCAATGGAGTAGGAAATATGCCGAATTTAAAAGGAACTTTTCGTTCAAATTCCTTTGAACGTAACTGAGATAATGTTGTTAGTAGTGTAAAACACGTTATTCATTGACCATACAAAAATTATCAAAAACTAGCGGTACTACGGAACTCTATATTGCGCGTGGCCCGATACGCACTTGGCCGGTTTTAAGCCTAGTAGTTAAGGTATGTTGTGAATTGACATAATATTACACAGACAATGTAAGCGAACGACTGACTGATTGAAAGAGAGAGCGAAAATCGTCCGCGCATTGTTACCTGAACCGCCGTCCAAGAGTGAGCGGTATTAGGGAGAGGTTAAATTACTACTGTGGGCGTAAATCTAGGGTGTACAGTCGCCAAGACATTCGTTATCTCTCTAAGCACAAAAAGATCTTACCACATAGACGATAAAAACTATTCGTAATGTACAAATGTTAGGGACTGGGCGCCATAATATAACTTTTTTATCTACCAAAGAGCTATCTAATGGTGTATAATTTATCTTTCTTGAGGCTATATACCAAAATGCCCATCTTCCTTTGCCAGACATTAATTCGGTTGCTAAGCCTTGAAATACATTAGTCAAATGAAAAAGTAATGAAAAGTATTGCTGTATGATGCTATTAATAATTATGTATAAGAAGCGCCTGGTTAAATGAAATTGCAATCTCTCGCTGCTGGCTCTGGTCATAATAAAGGCCTAAACAATTATCTATAATTATTTTTATAATTATTACTACGAGTATTATTATTTAATATCTAATGTACAATAACAAGACGAAATTTACTTTTTTAGATGGTTCTCTGTCTCGTTCTCGACTTATACTGCAACCGTCTCTCTTGGACTACCAGCATCATATTGACAGACAAACAGACAGTATGTTATTCACAAAAAGCCATTAACTTTGGTTTTTCCATGTTTTATTCCACGAAATTGATAACATAAGCGTAGTCCATAAGTTTAACTATCAATTAATGAGACATTTTTTATTTTCATAGGATATTTATATGAGAAGTATTATTGGTCTGATCAGTGTGAAAGCCCGAGAAAAACTAAAATGGCTACCATTTTACAACCGTGAGAGAGAGAAAAAATTTGAAAGCCAATCTGTCGATAAGACATGCCATACATAATGACATTAAAGGATCGGACAAATTATCGGATAAATTAATTATTTTTAGATTAATCGATCGACAAGATTTATCAAAAATTGCGCATGTGCTGTGTTCACCACAGTCCACAACCCCTCCCCCCTTCAAAACAACACCTACAGCCTAGGCCAGGAATGGCGAACCAATAGCACGCGTGGCACCAGTGGCACGTGACATAAAATTTGGAGCACGCTTTTGGTCACAAACTAGTACCCACCTCTGAATAGTGAGCACCAAATTAGGCAAATTTTTAAAGACGTCCCGAATCACAAAAAAATTGAATGACACGTTTATGGCTTCTTCAAAAGGGCACGATAATATGAAAAGGTTCGCCATCCCTCGCCTAGGCCATACCAGCGTTGCAAAAATCTTAATGTAAAAAATAATGCACTATTCATTACTTTTTTTAATGGAAATTTAATTGGTATCCATTACTCAGTAGGTAAACGATTAATGTGTAATGTGTGGTCCTGCATTACACATTAAAAAAAGTAATGTGTAATGTGTGGTCCTCCATTACACATTAAAAAAAGTAATGAGTAATGTGAATATTCACATTACTCATTACAAAAAAAAAAGTAATGGAGTATCTTACATTGCCATTTTACAAAATAATGAGCCATTATCGGACCTTCATTGCCCATTAAATGTAAAGAATGAGTAATGTAAAATTTGTCCATTACATTACTATTAAAAGTATTGTAAGTATAGTGGAAGACATCTCATTATGTTAATAAAAAAATTATTAGGATGGTATAGTTAAGGAGGTTTTTTTTTTTTAAATTTTGATGAGTATACAAAGTATTACCGAGTAATAAGGGCGACAACTATTTTCATATTCAGGAGAACAGCGAGGGTACCGCACAAGTACCTTCGGGCAAGCAAACTTTCAAGACTTTACCAACATCACGGCTCATAACTCAGCCATCTTTAGTCCTGGACCCCCCGAGTGAGAGGCCAGGATCGAATAGAGGAAAAAAATCCAGGAAGAACAAGCCGAAGAACCCCATATCCAGGACAAATAGTTGCCGAGTTACAAGCATTTAAACTTTGACATTGACAGCTCGGCAACTGTCAAACGTCTTACTAAAGTAGCCATAACTCCGCTCCCAATAGGCCTAGAGGAACGGGGTTTCTTTTACATCAAAGGCAACACCTCGGCTACCCCCTCTCCGAATTTGAACTAAATTGGAGACATCGATTTTTTTTCTCAATTCTGAGGCTAGGATCGAATAGAGGAGAAAAATCCAGGAAGAACAAACCACAGTCAAATAAAATCTTTTACAAATAATGTGTAATGGTACAGTAGGTACTCATTAATATTAAAAATTGTAATTTGTAATGTACATTTTTAAAATACACATTAAATTAAGAAATGAGTAATGTAAAGATGACACTTTTCTCATTACAAAATAAATGTAATGAGAATTTATTTTTATGCCATTAAAAAAAAGTAATGAGTAATGGGAACTGACACCATTACTCAATACTAAAATTAATGAGTAGTGGAAATTTCTCATTACTCATTACTAAAAGTAATGAGTAGTAGAAATTTCACATTACTCACTACTAAAAGTAATGAGTAATGGAAATTACTCATTACTTATTACTAGAAGTAATGAGTAATGAAACGTCAATGCATTAACTAAAGTAATGCATTATTTGCAACTCTGGGCCATACGGTGCGACGAACCGCACCGCAATATTCCACACTGCACTGGTGGCCACACAGCAGCAGCAAAGCAATGGTCTACGGCGTCGCTGTGGCACCGCAACAAGATTGGCTTGGCTAGGCTTCCCTAACACCAAAATGTCGTACAGATACATCTAATAGACTAAAATTCAAATTTCAAATTTGTGAACTGCAAAAGCATTTTTCCGTTGAATAAATCATATTTCTTAAGTCTCAACTTAAATATCGAGGCAACAAAGACATACGTAGACTTACTAATAGGGTATTTGACAGATTTTTAATTTCCATCTTGAATTACTTGGTTGCGATTAAGAAGTTCATCGAAAGTATTTTTTTTTATTTTAAAATAGGTAGGTATTTCGTAAAAAACACGCAAATAAAAATTCAATTTTCAAATAAGCCGCCGAAAGTCGAAACGTTTATTCAACATAATATTATGGCGTCGCGCTATGTAAGTGACGTCAATATCGTGTAAACGGTAAACCAATAATCGTATTCGTTGCATTTTTCAACTGCGCATGTGCATCTTTCGCGCATGCGCAATAATAGAAAATTATCATCAATGTCTGTCAGATTTTGGCACATGATACTGACGTCTGACACACACAAATTTTGAACTTAGCGCATGCGCAATTTGTTGAACGAAGCGACTACCCGATTTTGACGTCATCGTGACATTAATTGTTATTATTTTTATTAAAACGTAAATCACAATATAAAGAACCATCATTTTGTGTATCTAAAGTTTACTGTCAAATAGCATATTTTTATGGTCTAAACTTTAAGGGATCAAAAATCTGGACAAGATTTTCCATAAGATTTCGCTTTCTCGTGAACACATTTAAGTTATAATAATTATTCTAGGACGATCGCAAAAATAAAAGAAAACTAATAATTAAACATCGCATTGCCAGGTAAAAAATGCAAATAAGTATATTAAGTAAGTACTTATATAACATTTTGTTTTGAACCCTATATAATTACCTCGCTTGAACAATAATATGTAAAATTGGTAATTTATACAATAATTTTATTGTAAAAAAATGGAATATAGTAGTAGAATGAAACAATAAAACTTATCCTAATGCTTACCAAAATGGTCATGTTTTATTTCGAAGAGTTTAACACTATTGTTACACTAATACGGGTTTGGTATTGACAATTTATTCAGGTTTTAAAAAAGAACTCTTGAAATCTACCCACGAAAAAGTCTATGAACCAGGCAGCGGGCTTAAGACATCCGCTTAGCGGGAGCTCGACAATTCGAATGAAGAAGAGTAACAGAGGCTACCCTATTTATACGTTGAGGCATAGGTCCAGAAATTACCACTGCGCGCGCAATAATCGATACAGCTAGTTCTTATTAAGTCCTAGGTTCCGGGATATCAGACAAAGGCTAGATGACCTGTGACCTATTATAGTAGCCAACGCCCTTCAACCGGAAACGAGAACAAAGATAAAGATTTAATAACTTTATACTTATGTATAGTTTTTATTATTCGTAGTGTACAGGAAAACAAGTTATTTATTTATAATCCAACAAGTAAAATAGTAAAGCAGGGTATAAAAAACTTTACTTCTTACTTACTTTTTTCCAAAAATATCTTGACATTGTTGTATGAAGAAGTCTACATCAAAATGATTTCCGAAGACCTCCGTTTCACCGGATGATGTTTGATAAAAACCAAATTCTGTGCATGTCTGATACATCCACTGCCTACCTGAAAGGAAATAAATTTAAATTAAACTGTTACTCAGAATTATTAATAAGATACAAAGATGTTGGAAGTATTATCATTTCTTAACAAGACTCGAGAACGACAATTCTCAGGCAGCAATTTATTAATCTATAAAAATGTCTCTAAAGTACACATTTAAATAATATTTTTGGTAAGTATAAGAAGTTATAATTTAGCCTTAAGGCGACGCCTTGATAATTTGGCTGTGGCGATATCGATTTTTCTCAGCAATGACTAAAGCTAAGAAATTAAAGTTCATTGTCAGTATTCATCATGTCTTTGTCTTTGAATTACCCATAGCATAACGCGATTGATCAACTTTTATAACACAGAATAATCAATCAAAAAGACCTCTGTAAAAAAAAGGGATTCGTATTTTGCCAACATAGGAGAGTGATTTAAGCTTCTAAAATTTGTACATAGATTGGTTCAAATTAAATTACGCGATGCCGGACCGGCCTCTCATAGAAAACAAGCAATCTAAAACATATCCAACACTGTTTTTTACTTTAACGCGGCGTCACCTTTTTCAATATAACATTATTAATGCACAGTAACGAATTCAGATGGCGCTTGTGAGCCGAATTGAGTTCGCACAAACCGGAACGTGCAACAAGTTTGTCTCTTGCCTTTTTCTATTTGTTTGGAAGTATGTGAAAAGCTTAGTTTCTATGTGGGGCGTTCAATTTTCGCGAGCTAGCAAAAGGGCAAAAGATTTATAACTTTGCCGGTTGGAGCAGAAGAACATGTTTTGGTTTTCTTTGCAATTTTAAAATACTATTTCAAAATTGAATAAGTTAGATAACTCTTCAAATCCCAAGCGGCTATGCCATTATAGTTTAACAAGGAAACGTAACCTTTGGCATTTGATGTAAATCAATAATTCCTAGGACGCCACCCAGGCTCTGAAAGTACATCAATATATGCGGAAAGCGCAGTCGCTGAATTGCAGGATGCACTTTGCGCAGCCAACGCCCTTGGTAACACGCAGTAGATAATTCACAAAGAATTCAGTGGGACTCAAAGTATATAAAAGACAAAAAGTTTTTTGTCCCGGAAAAATGTACGGTTCCCGCGCGATAAACGAGTTTGCGAAACGAAGTTGCGGGCGTCATCTGTAATTTTATAAAATGATTGTATCTCCCTCAAATTACACGCAGGTTCTACTCTAAACTAAACCATCTTAATTTTCAACGTAAAACAAGCCTATAGGATTCATTTCTGAATATTCTGTAAATTGAAAAAAAAAGGGGGGGCTTTCATTTTTCTAACTTTGAAACCTACAAAAGGTTTTCAACATCTATGGCGAGACATATACAACTTCTATGGCGTATGACACAGCTAACGTGTCACGAGAAAATTGTATGCCGCCACTACTAAAAGTTTTAAATAATCGGCCAAGTGCGAGTTGGACTCGAGCACGAAGAGTTCCGTACCGTTAGAGAGCAAAAATAGGCCAAAATTGTGTTTTTTGTATGGGAGCCCCCCTTAAATTTTTATTTTATTTTAAGACCGAGCTCCCTTTTTTTGCTGTGTTTTCTAATAAGTATTACGATCCCGGAAGACGATTGACACAAATGAAATTGAGATTTTTTTAATCATTGTATATTTATCTGATACTTGCCTAACGGAAAACATGATTCACTTATTTTGACTCGATAGTTTTATTTTTCGAAATTATGAATTTTTCGGGGCTTTTCAACAAATATCTATTACACTTATTGAGTTACTATCATTCAATAACTTGCACTACTACAATCACACACTATATAAAAGATTAACAAAAGGAAATATTAGTATTGTATTTAATTTTTAAGTAATCATCAAAAACATTTTTGAGACTAGCGAAATTTACTTTCGTGCTATAATGCGCCGGACCGTTGCTACGCGATATTGTTCACTATTAGCTACAGCGCAAAATACTTTTCATGCGGGCACGATTCATGGAATCATTGTATCATGATTGGACGATAGCCGTGTGTGTAGGCGGGGCTAGCGTTTTGACAGCAGGCTCTTAATATTATTATTAATTATTGACGTAGACAAACAATAAGGGCCTTCGTGAATCATGTGCCTACCTGTTGCCATTACTGATATAGAACAAAAAAGGCCGAAATAATCACGTTTGTTGTATGGGAGCCACCCTTAAATATTAATTTTATTTTGTTTTTAGTATTTGTTGTTATAGCGGCAACCGAACTACACAATCTGTGAAAATTTCAGAAGTCTAGCTATAGCGGTTCTTGAGTTACAGCCTGGAGACAGACAGACAGACGGACGGACAGACATCGTAGTCTTAGTAATAGGGTCCCGTTTTTACCCTTTGGGTACGGAACGGAAAATCTGACCGCAAACAGCAAAGTAAACATTAACTCCTCCTTTTTTGGAAGTCGTTTAAAAAAAAGTATCTAAGATGTTGACCAGGGATGTACGGTATCACCATGCCAAATTTCATTGAAATCGGTCCAGCGGATTAAGAGATTAGCCTGTACAAACAGACAAACAGACAAACAGACAGAGAAACAAAAATTTCAAAAACAGTTAAAATGTATTCTACTACTCTTCTAACATGCCCCTGACTCGTTTTTTCAAATTTATTTTCAATGTACAAATATTTTTCCTCTACGATTTTATTATAAGTATAGATATAGATAGATTACAATATGGAGATTGGTCATTGGCAATAGGTTTGAAAAATACGAGAATTTAGAAAAACTTCTGGAAACAGAATGTATGAAGTCAATAAGTTGTTTTTTTAACCGTCAGTCTGTGGATCCTGGTACGCCGAAAAGGTGAGATTAATAGATCACAAATCTTTGAACCATGGCATCGCTGTGGTTTTGGACTCAAGGCGAGCGGAATAGGCACGAGCGTACTTTCAAAATTGATTTATATCCTACACGGGATTATGTCGCACGATATAATTTATAACACCTCGGACCATACGGAACGCTCGATACAAAATTAAAATCCTATCCTATCCCATAAATAGGCAGCCGGCCTGACTGTCTTATCGTTAAGTAATTTTAGGCAATAGCTAACTGAAAAGGTTAGTTTTTGCCTAAAATTACTTAAATAACGATAAAACAAAAATCATTTTTTTGCAATGAAAAATCTTTAAGACCCATACAAAATTTCCTGATGATATAAACCTGTTTACCATTCGTAATAAAAAAAATATAGCCGAACATATAACCTCCTTCTTTTTGGAAGTCGGTTAAAAAAGACCATACAATACTACGAATAACACCTGCAATGGAGGCCAAAAAGTTTAAATTGACAGAAAAAGTAGACAATAAAGTTAAATAGCAATATTTTAAGAACCTACAAAAATTTGAAAGACAAATTCGGTCTTCATTAGGCACATTTGAAATTTAGAAACAACGAAAAATATTAAAATCTTTTTAAGCGAGCAACTTACCACCGTGTTATTCAGTCAATAATAAAATCAATCAAAAGAGTATAAATAAAACCACTTCCGGTACAGCCACAAAAACATTTTATTGAAGTCACAATGTTGAAACGGAAACGAAAAATTGTGTGACATTCTCAATCATGTTAGAACACCGGGAGACACGATAGAATCAATAATAATTGTGGGCTGCATTGCAGGATTTGTATCTGTGAAGTTACTCAGCAAAATTGATGATCATCCTGTGACAATAAGTTGTTGGCAGCTGAAAAATTATATATATCACCACAAACAGACTGTTATTTTTGCGTCGTTGATATAACAGATAACTGGTATAGACAAAAGAAAACGATCTGCTTGGTCCTACCCTGACTAATTGTTATCTGTAACTCGGCCAATCCTGAACTCCAACGACATGCTAGTACCACAAGCATCTTCTTCTGGGCAAAATATTCAAGGTTTAGAGCAAAAAATACCCTCTTTAACTGATAGTGAAAGTGGCGATGGTTTTAACCCTCGTACATCTTCGAAGCCCAAGCTCCTTAAACAGAAAGAGCTTAATGCATTGGTCAGAGACCTTGGCTTTCTAAAAAAGCATGCGAGATTTTAGCTTCTCGATTAAAACAAAGGCTAACGAAAGAGTCTAAAATTTCCTACTATCGTAAAAGTTTGATTTCAGTTTTTCTGAAAATGAGACATTTGTTTATTGTTCAGATATTCCTAGTTTATTAAAAGCAATGGGGAAAATATGATTAAATGAATGGTGTTTACGCATAACGCCAGTAAGCTGGGTTCGTTGCCGATTGCACATTCAATTAAAGTCAAAGAAGAATATTATGCTACTGTGGCTTCTGTTAAGGGTAAAATTAAGTACAACGAACAGTGACTAATTTGTGTTGATCTAGAAATGGTCAATTTTCTTCTCGAACAACAAGGAGGCTGTACAAAATATCCTTGTTTTATTTGTCTGTGGGATAGTAGAGCCAAGTCTATGATCACTGGGTTAGAAAAACTGGCCTTACAGGCAAGCTATAGTTCTGCAAAAACTGAATGCAATACATGAAGCATTAGTTCCTAGGGATTGCAAATATTGCTGTCTTTGCATATTAAATTAGGACTTATGAAACAATTTGTTAAGACTCTGAACAAGAATGGTAATTGTTGTTTGAAATAAATAAAAGACTAATAGCCGGAATTTTTGATGGGCCACAAATCAAAATTTTATTAGTAATATTATGACTGACATATTAAAAAATGGCCTTGGATAGAATTTGTGTGGGTGCCACAAAATTTTCTGGGGAATCATAAATATATATGCTATTCAGAGATGTTGTCACACTTCCAACAGCTTGGATGCAATATGAGTATCAATAAATAAGGGAGATCTGAGTGAAGAACAAGGGGAACGGTTTCATCAAGACATTAGGACTATGAAGGAGCTGTACCAGGGATGCCCATGGATGTGAAGGAATGCATGGGCATTCGTCATGGCTGATGATGGCAGAGTACTGTTGGAGTATTCAAAATAATCCCCGTGACCCGTATCAAGCAAAAAACTTACAAAAGAAAAATGTTTGATGAGTAGTGGCTACTAATTTTATTATGAAATGTGTAAATAAAAAAAAGTTTTCCTTCAAAATCATGTTTTCATTAAATCTCAAAAACTAAAGCACCCCAAAAATGACGATATAACGTCACTACGACTCTTCGTACATACAAGTTTTTTTTTTATTTGTTCAATGAAGTTAATTTAAATATAATTGTGGTCAACTTGTCCGACAAAAATCACGCTGCTATGGAGGATGATTTACACCAACCCGAAAATGTCGATATGACGTCATTATGTCTCCCCGTACATACAACTTTAAACTTAATATTCGATTTAAAATAAAGAACTAATTGTAAACAAATATGTAAATTGTGCACTATCATAACAAATACATATTTATGTGTCCGACAAACATAAAAATCTTGGAGACATGGTGTCACGTTACCTTGCAGTTTGCCTAATTTTTACAGGCAACGATTTTGACCTGTCGTTTTTCCGTACGGGGAAGAGAAAGCCCTTCGATATTTAAAAAAAGCCAAATTTCAAGAGCCTTTTATTAATTTAATACAAACGTCGCCGTCTCAAATCAACACCGAAACTGTAGCTTTTAAAGTTATTGAAGAGTTTGTCTGTAGAATGTACTCGTTGAAAACCAAAGACGACGTCAACACAGGTCGCTATGAGTTATTAAAAAAATCATAGAAATCCGGCAACGATTCAGAAAAAGTTTTAAAAAAGAAGATTTGATCCTGCGATGCGTCAACTCTACCACCCACTAAGCAAGAACTTTTGCAGCATAATATTAAGAGGACACAATACTTAAGCAGCATAATAATTAAATACATAATATTAAGAGGTAAGCCTCTTCGAAATCGCACATTTAGGTGTTCTAAGGAACACCTAAATGCGCGATTTCGAAGAGGAATGTCTGTATGATAGAATGCGGCACTTGTATTGAGAAAGATATATAATATTATTCAGAATATATGCTAGTTCCATAGTGTTTTCAAAATAATATGCAACTTATTTTTTCGATAAAAAAAAATCGCAAACATACTTCTAATTAAATAAAATCTTTAAATGCTCGGTATGTGTAATAAATTGCACTCAATAATTATTTAATTTATGGACAATATTTGTCTACCAGTGTACTACTGCTATAGTGTTTTATTTTTTTTTAAATAAATCCTTAATTAGCAGTAATCATTAATCAAGTATTTTCCACTATCAGAGTAGACTTAGCCGTGCGCGTGTGCGTTGTTAATGTATGCAATTTTCGGTCAATTTCGATTAGCTCTTCTAAGCCCCTTAAGAGGACACAATACTAATTAAGCAGCATAATAATAATTATGGTGCAATGCACATATTATGCGCAATCCGACGGAAGATTATGGCTGGATTTTGATCGAAGGGAATTTGAATGTTATTGGTTTGATGGGCCCGAAAGTCCACCATTATCTGCATCAGAAATATTACGTAGGTACTCTATTAATATTTCATATTAATATCAATTTAATCCTTCTAGCCCCATAAGAGCACTGGTGATCGCGACAACAATAGAATACAATAGCATTTTCAAGAAACAAGTGACATATAAAAACCTTCTAATAATTTTTCTTATTAAAATAATATTTTATTCTAGAATCTGATGATAGCAGCGACGATAGTGGTGAAGACGACATTGACAATGATGATGAAAACTTTGATGATGATAATTATGATGATGGTGTAGATAGTAATTCTGATGTAGATAAAATTATTACTGTTTTTTTGTAATAAAAAATAAAATACGTATTTTGTTACATTTTAATACAATAAAATATCATTTTAATAAGTACATGATATTTTTTATCCCGAAAAAATGTACGGTTCCCGCGCGATAAACGAATCTTGGCGCAACGGAGTTGCGGGCGTCATCTAGTTAATATATATTTAAATAATAAACGTGAATATTTAAGTTTATTCAGTCAGAAATGAATTTCCACCAAGAAGTTACGGTACATTCAATATCATAATATATCAAACAAACTGTTTATGTACTGTAAATATGCGATTTTAAAGCTCAGAAATACAAAAAAATATTTTTCACTATTAAAGGGATGGTTGCTAAAAGGGTTGAAAAATTAATTACATAATCATAAATCAAATCATTAAAAATATTTATTTCATCAAATTAAACACAATTTGTTAAGCCAGAATGGTCAAATCTGCATTTTTTAATCAGGGCCCCAAAAACATAATTATTATAATGTTGGGGTGAAACCTCTTTCGTGTAAGATGCTGTTGGCCGCGATCTGTTTTTAGAAGATGTTTTTGTATTTTTGATATATGTCACTTTACGCATGCCTATGCGTACACTCACTCATTTACTTAAAGGTGGAAGTTTATTTCGCGGAATATTGCTAAAAATAATAACAAACTATTTTTAAATTGTTTCTAATCTAAATTGGAAAAGAGAACACGCTCTCATTGTCTTATTTTTTTTATAAAACGTGACAAACAACGAGCTAAGATTTAAGAAGTTTATCGATTTTACTGTCTAATGTCTATTGAAAATCTATTAAGTATACGATTTATCTTAATATGTCCGTTGATTTTTATTAATAATTTCATAGAAATCATTCATTCCACCGGAGCCGAATAAGCTAATAATCGACTCCCTTTAAAAGGTTATGTGCCCAGAACGTAAGAAGTAATCAAAATATCAAGTATGGAATTATATAAAATTCAAATCTCAAAGTTGGATGGTAACGAAAGGCTGCAGTGGCGATACAGAATGACTACTACTGAGAGGTATGGATGGGCTTATTGATATTGTGAATCGTGAAGTTAGTAAGCCAGAGAAGCCAGCAACCAACAGTGTTACAACAGGAGAGTACTTGAAACTAGAAAGTATGGCTGTTTTAATGATAACGAACATTATTTCCGATGAAGCATTAGTGATAAGATAAAGTTATCAGGTTTACAAGTCCGAGTGATGTCTGGGATGAACTGCATAAACTGCATCGGCTATATGACGGCGTGAATGATGACTGGCTGTATCACGCCCGCGCCTGTACTGTAGCCTGTTTCAGTTGAAGATGGACGTCTCAGATGACATTGCAACTCATATTTCCAGAGCGAAGAATTTATGGCATAATCCAAATCAAGAGCTGATTGATAAGAAGAGTGAGTCTATGCCTCTACGTTTTATTTTATTTTAAAGATCTTTCAAATTTGTTTTATGGTCGGTCGATTGGCGGGGTACGGGGCATTCATATTTTGCGAATTTTGAATTGTCATATTTTTTATTTACTTACCAGTAAATAAAAATAAATCGAACGTAGAAGATAGCTTTAGGTATAATATTGTATAAAAATGTCTAATTATTTTTGAGGTGACTAACTTATTTGCCGACTAACTACTTGGTTACAAAAAATAACTTTGGTAGAGATCAAATATTTTAGTAACATTTTTATTTTAATGACCTACAAATCGTAAGATCTACGAGTATAAAAACTAACTAGCGGCTGCTATAATGATTTCTTAAGTTTTCGCGAGTATCACTCATGATATTATAAGTTTAAACACTTACGGATTTTGTCGCGGAGCACTTTTATTAATCCCGACGTTTCGGCTACTTTACAGCGGCCGTGGTCACGGGCGGACTGAGGTGACAGGTGTCCAATTTCTTGAAGTTATCCAACTACCCGACGACTCATCAATATTTGTTTGCGTTCCGATCTACGCAGAACGAACTCACAGTGTCTTGAAGGTATCCGAGGTATCATAGATTTGTGCTTTAGTTTGTTTATCACTGGATCCCAACTAGATGGCAGCACCCAACCATCTTCGCGGTTGAAATTAGGGTGTTTTTTAATTTCTATGGCCTCGCGTATCATTCTTGGGCGGTATCGTGCTTCTTTTGCCAGTACTTGTGGCTTATCAAATCTTATGTAATGGCGAGGTTGATCCAGTGTGTGTTCACAAATTGCGGACTTGTTGTATGTCAAACACCGTAGGAACAACAAGTCCGCAGTCCCGGATAGCTCTGAAGCCAGCATTAACCTACTCGCGGTTGGGTATGACAAATTTCATTAGACGATGACAGGAGTGTAAATAAAATTCCTTCAGTCCTAAAAATTTAATTGCTTGTAAAAAAAATACGAATAAACTTTTAAAACAATTTAAAATTTCTGAAATTATGACTTTTCATGCCAAAATTTGGTAGATAGCACACGCATCTTATGACTTTACAACCAACCAACAGTCTTCAATATTTCTTTCTAAATCTTTCTACGGTAATAATCGGCGCTGTATAAGAAATCAAAATATAGAACGGTTTTTTTTTTCTAATAACCTAAAAATATGTACTTAACTCTTTCTGACAACTTTTCATCGTTACGTTAGTAACATAGAATATCATTGGCTTCATCAAACAGAGCTAAATCGAAAATCCCAGAAACAATTTGCGGTTTAAAATATGCACACTCATTCCCACATTAATCTATCACAAATACATATTATAATTTAAAAAAAATGCTATAAACCATATTGTGTTCAAACATACATTTAATAAAAATATAGTTACTTTGAAACAAATTCCTTCTGTCGCATACATCTAAATCACTACAATTAATATAGACCTCAAATAAAACTTATCAGTTATCTTATCACACAGAGTCCCTCGTCTTGTATGCATCTACCTCCAACATTTTGAAACCAAACTGTCGTAACTATTTCATTAGCTAATTGGAATGATCAGCCCGAAAAAATAATGGAGGAAGGTTACATTAATAATTATTATGAGAACATCTATTAGGTAGGTACACATACATCGAGATAACATTAACATCTAGCACTTAAATTCCAAGAGCTCATTTAAATAGTCTATCCAGATGGCTTTCCAACATCTAAAAATCGATCCAAGTTACAGTCTCAAAAAGCATTGATCATATTAACACAACATTTAGAACACGCGTTTAATAAAAAAGCAAAGTTTTGTTATTTATCGTCTTGACATGACCATTATTCCAACAGTTGCTACATGTTTCCCATTAATGTCAGTTTAATATCGAATGTTTTATTTGAATATAAGATTTGATCTACCACAAGGTCCGAACTCATTTAAATCCGAAATACATGTCGAAGTGGATGAAGGTAGTGTAAGATTAGTCAAAATATCGTATTCTGAAAGTGGATATTGTATAGCAACATCTATTTCATTTAAAACGCATTTGAAAACCATTTACTTATATAACTTTTTGTTTTCATTACGTGTTGTACTATCATAAAAATATATCAAATATCCTTCTCTACTCAGAACTATTCTTAGACCCACCAATCCGTATCTCCTCTTTACATTTGAAACAACAATCAAAACCAATTCTCGTTTAGATCTCCCATAACGCTTTTTCGTATAATTATTTAAATTATTAAAACTAAAAAATTTAAATTATATAAATTAAATAAACCGCCTCCCAAGTCCAGTCCACAAACTCATGAAACAATGAGCTCATTGGAACAACCACATATTATAACACCGATACGATATAATTATACTTCGAAAAAGATCCATATTGTGAAGCTTAAGTACATGAAGGTAATAATAGGTAGTACTAATCAAAGAAATAAAAAGATAACATTGTGCTGGTTGCAACTTATTGAGACATAAATGGCAAGAATTAAATAATTTTATCGACTAATAATTAGTATTACAATAATTATAGTAATTGATTGTTTGAGTTTTTTTTTTTGAGATGATATAAAGTTGTAAATGAAATCAGGATAATGTTTATAGCCCAATATGTGCAATCTTATTTAAATAAAATGTTTAACAAACATTTCAGTAGGTTCATGCGATGATTTTAATTATTTTTAAATTTAACTTCATAAATAGTCCTGAAACTTTTATGATAGGTGTAGAATAATAATTGTTGCTAGATTTTTAAAGGTGGTGCCTTCCTCCAATTAGGCCCACCTAATTCCAACCACCACCAATATGTATTCTGTGCCACCACTGAAGAAGCAACTGATAAACTTTAACTTTATAATATGTTTAAATAGTATCTTAAAATGATTGAGTCCTATCATTTACACAACAGAACCATAATTAGATGTTTGAATCAAATATTTCCTTATGTCAAGTACATTAATGGGGACAATCATAACAATATAAACACTTGAATAACATAGTTTTTGAACAAAAAACTAGTCTACTACGTCAGGTAAAGTCAAGGTATAAAAATTTACATCTACTCAATATAATTTTTATGGTTAGGTGAACGCTTACTTATCTGCGACAGTCATACAATATCGTCGATTCGAGTCGAAAAGTCATATAATAGTGATAGATAGGTCTACTATAAATAGACACCAATAACATGAAATTACAATACATTAACACCGATACAACACTTAATAATGTAGAATTTACCTATAATGTGAGCTACACGATAATATCAAAGACACACACTTAACCTAAACACGCGATTATAAAGTCCGATTATCGACAGGTGATAAATAGATA
Organism: Polyommatus iphigenia; assembly: GCA_963422495.1. Taxonomy (NCBI): domain Eukaryota; kingdom Metazoa; phylum Arthropoda; class Insecta; order Lepidoptera; family Lycaenidae; genus Polyommatus; species Polyommatus iphigenia. The sequence continues at coordinate 17,916,280 of OY730178.1, read as the reverse complement.
AATGTCACAGGTAAAAATTGAGAAAGTAATCAGTGATATAAAAATTTGGAGGCAATAGAAATCATCTAATATGTATATAAAATGGTAAGCTCTAGCACGATTATTGTTAAGAGAATAAGTAGGTATAAGAAAAATCAAAAATATCAAATCGGGACATTATAAGGCTGGGAGCAAATACTATAAAACTTAACAGTGATAATAATGAAAGGAGAAGAAGACTACAGGTGGGGTAAACGTGATAATGATATGATGTGAAGAGTAGATCAAGGACAACTACGCGAAAAAAATTCTGCGACAGAGATGTACAGGGACACGATTACGCGGGAAGTCAGTGCTTTTATAACGATAAGCGAAACTATAGACGATCTACATGACGACATGAAAAAGGGAGAACAGGAAACAACAAATAAAAAGTCGACAAAATCTATATATCGGATGCCAAATGACAAAAATTGATTATTGTAACGAAGTTTTTTTCTGTCGACTTGTGCGTGTATGACAGACGCGACTGCATCATAAACCCTGCAAAATAATGTACTCACAATTGTATGTTATGGGCACTTACTGACGCATCCCAACAAATAGTTTTTTTCATCTAAAGGCAGCGGTAACTTCTCCGGACGGAAGACGCTTTCCTCCCACTTTTCTAAAATTTAATTCAAGATATAAATGCTAACAACAACGCTTAAGATAACAAGCACATGTAGGGCTTCCGGAAAAGATCTAATTTAGGTGAAGAAAATGGCCACTATAACCGTCACAATGCTGCTTTCCTGGCTTTTTAAATAGATCAGATGTTACTTGCAAGGAGCATTGTAAGCCTAAATTACTGCATAACAAAATTAATAATATATTTAAATATAGAACATATTATATATTATAAACTTTAAGCAACGTAGTCACAATTGTTGAAAAATGAAAATGTAGGAAGCACATACAGGCCTCCATCAGGGTTATACGAATTGTGTGAACAAACTATGGAACAATTAATATTGTCAAAAATGTGCGAATCTAACAAAAAGACCACAAAATTGTGTTTTTCGTGATTTTATGAAGCATAGCATCCGGCTTTGAATAAAGGCACCTGGTACCTTTATTCAAAGCCGGAATTAAATCTGATCCGAAAAATTATAGGCCTTTATATAATGTTCTACAGACTTTTAGTAAAATATTTGAAAAAATAATTTAAAACAATTGAGGAGTGATTTTTCAAAAGGGCTTATTTCCACTTTTGGTAAAAAAAACTATGAATGCCATCGTAATTGTTATGTTGAAAACTAGCCGTCAGTTGAAAATCCAATGCAAAAAGTACATATTTCCCTAGTAAAACTGACAGTCAAAAAGCTTATTCTTGTACAGAAGGACACATTTCCAGTATAATTTTAAGCCATGGTTAGAAGCTTTTGAGTTTGAGAAACAAAAAGACGCATTTCCTGTGGACTCTGCAAAAACCTCATATTAGTTTGAAGCAAAGGGAACACATTTCCTCTTCTTTTTTAAATAACCTTACTAGGTACCTTGAAATTTGATTATTTCTGCTCTGCATGTTTTGCACTTTCCTTGTTAGCATGTTTTACACTTTCCTTGTTAGCAACATTCTATTCTACAGTTTTGTTTTGTCATTTTAAACTGACACTTTGGCGGTTGGATGTCATTGAGTGTCAATGTCAAAGAAAAGCTCGCGCTCTATAAATTACAATTCGTCATTTCGAGATAGATTTCAAGAGATTGTAATATTTTGATTTTGAGATAAAGCTATTAGTTAAATATTTAAGTGCATAGCTTTTTGCCTGCGGACAGGGTATTTGGACGCATAGAAAAGGACCTGAGAAAAACTCAAAAAAAGCATGGAGAATTACGAGAATTATGCTCCGTACTCACATACGGTTTTGCTCGACAGTTTTACTCCAAGTCGAGTAATAACCAATGTGTGGACCGCAAAATTGGCTCGATGGAATTAAATATGTCAAATATGTCATTTCCTTCGACTTGAAGTAAAACTGTTAAGCAAAACCGTATGTGAGTACGGAGCATTAGGAAAAGATTGGTTAGTTAGAGATTTGAAAAGCTTGACAGAAATAAGAAATTAGATGGCATACAGTCACTGAAAAGGATACATATTACAAAAAAATACAAACAAGGAACACGTAATGCTATAAATTGTGTTGTTAAGTCTTTTGAAGATTTTAAATTTGAATCGGGTAAAGAAGATGCTATTTCCCTTTTGAAAAAGGGTAAACGCATCCCATTAGAGATATCAAATATTGATTTGGTACCTATACCGCTATCTGTAAATAAGAAAAAAGATGTAGAAAGTTTATTAATAAAACAGTTTGGTGAAAATTGGAGTGAATCAGAAGATCTACAGTGGTATAACAGGATTATTAATGGTCGGGTGCCGGAGGGAAGAGATGAAGAGCGAGTTAATGATGATTGTGATGAATGTGATTGCACTGAATATGATTTTAGTGATATAAAAGTGTAATTTGAATAAATTAGTTTCTTATAGGTATACATTGTTTCACTTCAAAAAGCCTTATTTCCAAAAGCCTTCATTACAAATGGGCTCATTTCCGGTTGTTTCAACCAAAAGGCCATATTTCCAAACTATTATTTTTAATTAATTTAAATCTAATTATTAAAGAATAACTATTTCAATTACTTCATAATACTGTTATTCGGCTCTATAACACAGAAGAAAAAAAATATTTAAAGGTTCCATAACACAGCAGGTGTAGGTTTTTCTCGATTTCTAAAAAATTGCTTAACATGGAAATAAGCCCATTTGAAAAATCACTCCTCAATTATTGTTGGTACACTTTAACTCCAATAATAAAATTTATTGCATAGTAATCAATACGGTTTTACTAAGGGTCGTTCCACTACGGATGCTGGTATAGGTCTTCTTTGTAGTATATTTGAGGCCTCGGAGGAGTCGCGGGATACCTTAGGACGTGTATTTTGCGACCTCTCTAAGGCCTCGGATTGCGTTGATCATGTTACATTGATTAGGAAATTGCATCACTATGGCACAAAGGGTTGGTTACCGAGTCCCTTTTGCCATAGTGGTGCAATTTCCAGATCAATGTGGCATCGGGTAACGTAACGGCGGGTTAGAACCGGCAGTAGACGTTCTAAAAGTGTTAATTTTGTTTACCTATTTAGAAATAAATGATTTTAATTTTCAATGTTTTGTGAGTGATGTGTTACATAAATTTTACTTAAATGAAAATACAAAAATAGGTTACTCATAAGCTAATAAGCCATTTCAGAAAGTATTATAATAATTAATTGAACAAATTAGTATTTGTTAGAAATCAAGGCCTATTCATTACTTTTGTCTTAGCGTAACACTTTCCTAAATCAGAAACATCAAAACCTTAATAATGCAAATGTTATCTTAAATGCTACCATAATATCTAAACGTATTAACCTACTAATTTTACAATTTTCATACCGTAGGAACATTATCGACTATCTATATACACCTATAAATGAATACGGAAAACCTGGTGAATGGCTGAAATGCCTAATTACTATAACACTACGCAATATCTCAAATGTCGATGGTTAAAAATCTCTCTGAATTATAAAAAAGTGAAGGTCCGTGCATGAACAATACACCAACGATATTCATTATACACTCATTTATATAGGTATAAAAATAACTTCTTTCCTATTTATGTAAGATCCAGAGGAGCAATAGCGACAGTAGGGCTACAATACAATGTACCGAGTTAAAGTACTTACCAATTGTTTTGCAGATTCTACCTTTGACTAGCCAATCGTGGGTGGATATCTAAACTCAAAAGGTAAGTCGCTAACATCCTACACTGTATAATGTGTTGACCTCTCAGTCGAAATTACTCATCGAAATCTCGCACGTTGTTTGTACACAGACTGACCACTTAGCAATAAAAAAAACTGTCAGCGTTTAAGGCACATGGCTACGAAATGAGCACCCATAAGGGTTCCAAATTTCTATTTGGTACAGCTCAAAAAAAAACTACTTGTTGCACATTTACCTACTCTAGAAAACGTGCAAAAAGTAGCCGCAGACCCTAAGGTGTAAACATCCGAATTTATTGCTATAATTAGAAACGAAATATAACTATTTTCCGACAGAATTTGCGTTATTTTTGAAGGTATACGAAATAGAAAGGAACGGGTTTTGAACCGCTTATTTCGCCTTCTACTTTTAACACGATGTAGATGTAAAAATATCTATCCATAAAAAAATAGTCCCGCCGATTTGTAGATACACCAAAACGCTTAAATTGAATAACACTAAAACGCGACATTTAACAGTCTTGGCAGGCGCAAACCTGGCCAGGATAACAAGGTAAAATAGACAGACCGGCAATTATTATATATGGTTCAACTCGATTGCTAACCTTTTGACCTAGAGCCGGCGACTGGTCAAAAAGTTCCCTGTGGGGCAAATCATAATTATCGATGAAAAAGGAAAGAGTGAAGCTAAAATAATCTTGAGTAAAAATTACCAGAAACTCAAAAATTTTAAAACAATCAATATTAAATTAAATGTTAAGCCGTAATTTTGTAATTAATGTTAACATCCACTAAATCTGCTGCTGTAAAACTAAATCTATACTAATGAAATGGGATATTGAAGTATTGAAATTAGAAAATACTTTGAATTGCTAAATATTAAGCTATGATAAAAATAAAATAGTAGTTGAGATGAGTTAAGAGGCCCACGAGCGTCAAGCATGAGGTAGTTTTCCGTGGTTGTGATATCTATAGCCGTTATGATCAAATATCCGAATGTTTTTCGTTTCTTTAACCCAATTACACGAGAATCGAATATAACAGTGTAAAATATTCGTTAATAAGGAGGTAGGTGCGTAGTGATCATTATAAATGAAAAGTTTAAAAACTTTAATATATGCATAAATATGGTTCTAAAAATTATTGCTTCAATATAATAAAGTAACTAATCGTCGCTAAGTCCTAGTCTAAATATTTTATCAATTCCATTAATGTTTCATAACGGTGACCTTAAGTTCAGAGTTTACCTCACATAGAGTAATAATGGTGTCGAATGATGAAAAACAAAGAGAACTGTTTGAAATACATAGACAAAGCAGGTTAGTATTAATATGATCAATAATGATGAGAAAGCAATTGTAGAAGTCAAAACATGATAATTATTTAAAAAAAGTAAATAAAACGAGAGTAATCAAACGCTAGATGTTACTGGAACTGAAAAATATGAAGCCCTATAATATTAAAGACGTAAGATGAATCATCTATGTAAGGGAAACTCTAATATAATTATAATATAATGGAAGATCGTGACGAAGCCTAAATTTATCTTTCTGCAATAAGAATGTTACTGAAACAAATATTAACGTAAATTTCAGCACCATTCTCAGATAAATTATATAACAATCGTAAATATTCAGGAAAATTTTTAACCATCAAATGTTTATGACTATTACTTACTGCCGCACTCAGAGACAAATATTAATTACTGAAGATTTTGACAGAAGCTCCATAAGTCAAACTCTTCATTAAATGTCTCTGAGTACGGCCGTTACTCTAATTACTAGTAATTTAGCCTTATCATCAACGACAAGTAATTCCATAAGTACGAGACGCAGTCATAAAATTACAAGTCAGATTTACCTATCTATTGAACAAGTTAGCCCTCCCTTGCAAAATATACAACTTACATAACTAGATTTAATCTAATAAGTTTAGTAAATGAAGTAGCCTATGGAATATCGTTACAACTTATTCTAAAAAAAATAATAACGCCTTAGATCAAAAGTATTATAGACCTTGAATTCTATAAGAAAGCAACGGAATTACATTTAAAAAAGGGGAAACGGATACTGTCGTTTCGCCCTTTTTAAAGTAGCAGGACCTATTCCTGGTTATAACAAAATAACTAACAAAAAAAAAGAGATTCTACCAATCCACTGATTGCACTTAAATTCGATATCAAACAAAGAAATTATAAAAATTAAATAATTATGATTTGTTTCATAAAACTTAAGAAGCTTGATTTTTTATTCAAACAAAACATCAAATAAAATGGTATTTATTATTCATATGTCGATGAAAAATTATAAGCAAAATTGGATGATGTATGAACCTAAAAAGTTTAAAATACCGGCATTATTCAATTATTTTCAACAGAGTATACAGATGAAATTTATTGTGAACAATTTTGATGATTCACCAAATTGAATCAAGATATGGCTGCCTGCACCTGATTTAGAAAATAAGTTCTGCGGACATACAATTTAATAATGAATTTGCCTTTAATTCAGGAGAAAGCATCTGCCTAGAGCTAGACGATGGAATATTTAAAAAACCAGCAAGGCATTAAGTACCAACAAAAAGCTCTTAGCAACTAATACCTTTAATAAGAACTCATTGGAATACCATCAGTATAACCACTTGCAATCGTAGTAAAACAAGAAGTGTTACAATAAAAATGGGATTTTTGGGTGCTTATAGGGTCACATTGATCATGCCGATACTTAAAAAATTTAGTAACTTTCTTACTACAAAGCTTAAAAGCTGGACAAGTGAACTGTTTCAATGTCTATTTCGATTAATCGGTGACAATTTTTCCCTGTGACGAAATAATTCGTAACCTATGTAGGTATTGTCGTTTAAGGTTTTGACGAAGAATGAGGTAAAAAATTTGAAACACCATAAAATATAAGATATTTTAAGATACCTTTTAAATTAAACCAAAGCTAAATAATCATATATTTTACCGTTTCGTTACACACTGCTCCTATGATCTTCTACAAAAATTTTGAAATTGTAGCTATTTAAAAAAAAAATTAATAGTAAAAACTACCTTAATACAAAAACTTGAAATGTTTGGAGAGGCGAGCTTTTAACCATAACATTACAGACTTAGGCCTTAGGGCAAACTGATTTTATATCTAGATATAAATGACTAGTCATTTAAATGATTATTATTATAGATTTAGGACTAACTCAGACGTGTTTAAGTGAAGTGTGTAAAATGAATGAATCGCATACGAAAACTAACTGTGATAACTGATAAAATAATCTTGTTAACTAAAGTCATGCGTCATTACTAATTATCTGGTCTTTCTTTGTCTCCTATTCCAAAATATCAACGATAAATTGCAAACATACGAATGTAATAATATATTGTCTGACGCCATCATCGTCAGCAGTTGTTGTTACAATTTTTTAACTCACAATTTTCAACAGTACTTATTACGATCAAATATTTGCAATACTTACTCAAGTTGCGAATCTCGTAAGTGGTAACACTTACTCAAGTTGCGAATCTCGTAAGTGGTAACCTTAATGTCAATCCGCACCGACAGTCTTTAGAACTGAACGACGGAAATAAAAACAAACAAAAATTATAAGAAAAACATAATATTATTTATAATGTTTAAATCGAAATCAGAGAACAAAACAAAAATAATGAAAATCAAAGTCTTACTTACTAACTAGAACAGTCGTAACTTGTATAGATCTGATAATAAATTTCATAGCCTATGTGTAGAAGGAACACTAAAAACACCGAAAATATATTTGGAACGCTATACCTACTACCTTAATATTAAACACCGACGCTAAGTTCATCATAATCTACTAAAAGAAAATTAATACCAATAATATGTTTTGTTTGAGTTATGAAGGAAAATCTTAAAACAATCACTGTTGTTTTTTTAAGGAATTTAGCACACCAATTCGGAATTCATTATTTTACGTGGGGCAAGATTGGGGACAGGAGACCTACAGGATTTCGAAACAATTAATAAAAATAGTAGTTAGATTTACAAATTTCAAGACAGAACTAAAACAAGACGAATTGTCGAGATCCCGAGAGCGAAATCCTTAGATGTTACCCTACATCATGATTCCCACATTTAAGTCTTTTACACGAAAACAAAAGATGAAGTTGCGCCGTAATTTGTTACTATAGCTAGCCTAAATTTAAAAAAAAACCTAATGTTTCGTTTAGATTGGAAGATAACTATGGCAGATCAATCCATGAGTTGATGTACTGTTGTATCTCCACTCTCGCTTCAACCAATGCCGCCGAATCCCTTTCGCTCGATGGATACATATTTGCGCAATGCGCGGTTCCTGGAATTAAAAAATATGAAAGTATTTAACAGATCCCAATATTGTATAAAAAATCAGTTGTCTAGACTCTAGAGTCTAGACGCTAGCGTACCCCCTTAAACGAAGCAAAACGTAAGCTCACTTAAAGATGCAGCATGAAGAGTATCAGATACGGTAATAAAGTATAGAGATGACGCCATTAGCAAGAAAACCTCAAAAGTTCCCGTCGCAGAGTTGTAAATCATAGAATTTTCTAAAAAAATATTCAAAGTTTCCGCCGACTTAAAATATTTTTCTTATTTTATTGCTTCAACTCACAAGCGGCCACATAAGGCCGCGATAACAATAGATTTCCAAGAATCCGCGGTCGAAGGATTATTCAGCTTCATGCGAATTTATCCTAGGTCGAATGTTTATTTTTTCTGGAGTATTGGTGGGCTCGGGCCTACGTAGTCACTAGCGTGTCTGATCTAGGTTATGACTTTTTAGTGTCTAATTTGTCTGGACTTTAATTGCACTTACACAACGAACTTGCAAGTCGATTCAGTATCAGATACAACACATGCAAAACTGCTAATTGAGTAGGTACCCAGCTTAATAAGCAACCTACCTAGTTTGCTAATTACTCATGTCGGAAACCGTCAGCTTTTCATAATGTCATAACTACATAAGTCATAAGTCATAATCATAACTCAGGTTTCATTTGCTTGTACCCTAAGTATTCCCGCTGTGTTTTGTTACATCTTGTACAGTGCCAGAGTAGACAGAATTATAGAGTACACCGACTTAGAACTGATGTTGAAATTTTTAAATTTGACGTATTTTGACGAAAATCGTCGCTAGGGTTGTTAACTTGTTACCTACGAATTTAAAACTATGACGTATTCGCTGGACGTGTTCCTCTTTGGTCGTATTGTTGTTTGTGTTTTGGCACATGCGATTAAAATTGTCAGAATTCAATTTTGAAATCTTTATTTTAAATATTAAAAAATAAATTATATCAGCCAGCGCGAGGCACATAATCCTAGTGAAACCCGACAAATTTGACAGATATTGAAGCCTGTCCGTTTCTTTGCAGTCGAACTACTGGTAGTTATCTCTATTGTGACAGTGCTCCCAAAGTGATAATAAGCATAGAAATTCGCGTCATTGTTCGGCAACGATCGTTTTTCCCGAGCGTCGGAACGCGGAAGACGATGGTCGATGCCACAAAATATTTTATTGCGCATATCTTGTCATGTTATGCCATGGCAACGCCAAACTTGTTGGTGGTGTTGCCATGGCACGACATGACTTGGACATGCGCAATTAAAGGTTTTGTCGCGCATGCGCCAAGGCGACAGCCACCGAGTACCGACCATAATATTCAGATATTTACTTCCATTTCGAATAAGGTGCAAAATGCAAAAGCATTGTTTCGGGCTCTTACGTTTCATAGATTCGGGTGTTTCCGTGATTACGACAAAGCGAAGATTTTCATGCGCATTATTAATTTGGGAGTACTGTATATTATTTTGACACAATATATCACCTATTTAATTATTATTATTATGTTTGTTTTTTTAACCAATAATGATATTACTCTTACCTAAAATTTTCGTCTCTCTTATCGTAAATTTTATTTAAGGCCGGCTTAGTAAGCGAAATATGACGACCGCAGTGAGTATGGCCAATGCAGTTTTTAAGGTTTTCTTTTCTACTCTAATCAATTTTACAAAAGTAATACAATAAAAAAATATCAAAAATAGTACCGGGAATAAAAATTGCCGGTGCATTGTTGTTTTTTGTTGTAGTTATTCCAAGTGCGTGCCAAGGATCAACTGATCCGTGGACGTAGACTATCCTTTCTGCAGGAATATTAAGCCCACCATAAAAGTTGTTTGTCCAGTCCGCTGCCTTGTTTACAAACTCCTGGTTGAATCTGTAACAATAAGAAATATTTTGTGGGCACAGAAGTTCATACAGATTCATACAGGCATACAGATTCAGAACAAAAGGGAACGGGGATCACCACTAGCAACACTAGTGCAGTTAGCTTTTGAAAACATCCCAATAAATTTCTTTTCCATTTTGTACTTTTTATTTTTTATTTATTTAGACACTTTCATAAGTACACGTATATTATTTGACAACCTTGAACCTCATCTTGACTTTATTTTTATTACAACACTTTTGAATTATTATTACAAATATGCAATGATAATAGGGGTGTAGACTATTTTTAGGAATTAGGAAATATATTTATTTTACAGATGTACATTTGTTTCACCTAAAATATATACAGGGTTACCTCGTAAGTCGATCTAGATCCTTTAAGGGGCTATAGTTAAGATAATTTCTGACTGATTTGACTATGAAACACCCTATCCTAAATCCAATGGTTTTCGAGATAATCTAATTTTTAGTATTTTTCATAAACAGTCCATTTTTTGCCTTTTGTTGTATCTCTTTTTTGTAATCTGAGGTTTTGACATCGAAATGTCACTGTCACACACAATGTTTTGGAGATCGTGACGTCCCACTCTGTGATGGCTGTTTGCGATCACGTGTTATTACGGATTAAATATTTACTTTTCAATATATAAAATTAATATTATAAAGTTGATGAGTAAAAATATGTCATTTTCGGTCATTCTATAATACAAACTCTCATAAAAACAATAATTTGTATTATATTTCGTTTACTGTCTACACCCCTATTGTTTTGTCCACTTTGTTTTATCCAACCATAATATATTTTGTGCTTATTATTATACGAGTACCTATACCTTTATATCAGTACTACTCAAATATATAATGTATCCCAACACCAGTGTCCGATCCTTTAATGCTATGATGTATGGCATATTTTATCGACTAAATGGCTCTTCTTTTTTTCTTGTTCTCTCACGGTTGTAAAATATCAGTGATTTTAGTTTTTCTCGGACTTTAACACTAATCTGACCAATACTTCTCATCAAATGGTACGGGAGCTAGCAACGTTTGAAAAAAAGTATTTCACGTCGGCTGATTTTTAGGGTTCCGTACCCAGAGGGTAAAAACGGGACCCTATTACTAAGACTTCGTTGTCTGTCCGTCTGTCTGTCCGTCTGTCTGTCTCCAGGCTGTAATCTCAAGAACCGCTTTAGCTAGACTTTTGAAATTTTCACAGAATATCTGTTGCCGCTATAACAACAAATACTGAAAACAAAATAAAAATAATATTTAAGGGGGGCTCCCATACAACAAACGTGATTTTTTCGGCCTTTTTCACTCTATATCAATAATGGCAAGAGGCAGGCACTTGAATTTTTCACACATTCTTTTGTTATATGTGTACTTCAATATTTCATAATAATATTAAAATAAAATAAAAAAAAATTGTGTTTTTTCCCATACAAAAAACACAATTTTTAGCCTATTTTTGCTTTGTATCGGTACGGAACCCTTCGTGCGCGAGTCCGACTCGCACTTGGCCGATTATTGTGATATGTCGTCATTCTTGCTCTTCTGGTTAGAGTCGGAGCGATCTGGCTGCCGGTAGTGGTTGCGTTCATTAGCGCGCAACCTTGTCAAGGTGATATCAATACCGGATTATAAAATTATTTTAGTATGTATGTAATTTTAATATTATGTTATTTAGAGATAAAAAAAAACTTAAAATAAATGGTGATAGGCAAAAATGTATGGGCTTTGCTCTGGTATAGGGCTCAACAAGAATTGATTGTATATTTTTTGGAAGGTATATCCATGTACATTAATGACCAATAGGGCGCTTGTCAAGATTCGTTGTACTTTTTGAGTAAAGCCACGTTAAAAGTGACATCAGCGCTTGTACATTTCATGCGATAACATCACGTTATATTATAACATGATCATTTTTAGGGTTCCGTAGTCAACAAGGAACCCTTATATTTCGGTCTGTCCGTCCGTCTGTCTGTCTGTCCATATGTCTGTCCACGGTTTTGCTCAGGCTACAGGACCTACAAAGCTGTAATTCGGCATGAATGCATATATTAATGATGCCGACAAAATGTTATATAAAACTTTAAAAATATATATTTTTTATAGTACCTCCCGTACACATCAAGCGGGGATGATTTTTTTTTTCGCGTCCACCCTACCGTGTGGGGTATCATTGAATAGGTTTTTTTTAAATATTATAAGTATTCAAAGATCATTTTCCGATTTAGGGATCCATTTGTGAAATATTAAGTTTTAAAGTGGAAAAAATCGTAAGTGTCCAGTGTTCCCCACTTCTACCAGCTAAACGGTTGTTTCTGGAAATGTGAAAAAATTCAATGGAGTAGGAAATATGCCGAATTTAAAAGGAACTTTTCGTTCAAATTCCTTTGAACGTAACTGAGATAATGTTGTTAGTAGTGTAAAACACGTTATTCATTGACCATACAAAAATTATCAAAAACTAGCGGTACTACGGAACTCTATATTGCGCGTGGCCCGATACGCACTTGGCCGGTTTTAAGCCTAGTAGTTAAGGTATGTTGTGAATTGACATAATATTACACAGACAATGTAAGCGAACGACTGACTGATTGAAAGAGAGAGCGAAAATCGTCCGCGCATTGTTACCTGAACCGCCGTCCAAGAGTGAGCGGTATTAGGGAGAGGTTAAATTACTACTGTGGGCGTAAATCTAGGGTGTACAGTCGCCAAGACATTCGTTATCTCTCTAAGCACAAAAAGATCTTACCACATAGACGATAAAAACTATTCGTAATGTACAAATGTTAGGGACTGGGCGCCATAATATAACTTTTTTATCTACCAAAGAGCTATCTAATGGTGTATAATTTATCTTTCTTGAGGCTATATACCAAAATGCCCATCTTCCTTTGCCAGACATTAATTCGGTTGCTAAGCCTTGAAATACATTAGTCAAATGAAAAAGTAATGAAAAGTATTGCTGTATGATGCTATTAATAATTATGTATAAGAAGCGCCTGGTTAAATGAAATTGCAATCTCTCGCTGCTGGCTCTGGTCATAATAAAGGCCTAAACAATTATCTATAATTATTTTTATAATTATTACTACGAGTATTATTATTTAATATCTAATGTACAATAACAAGACGAAATTTACTTTTTTAGATGGTTCTCTGTCTCGTTCTCGACTTATACTGCAACCGTCTCTCTTGGACTACCAGCATCATATTGACAGACAAACAGACAGTATGTTATTCACAAAAAGCCATTAACTTTGGTTTTTCCATGTTTTATTCCACGAAATTGATAACATAAGCGTAGTCCATAAGTTTAACTATCAATTAATGAGACATTTTTTATTTTCATAGGATATTTATATGAGAAGTATTATTGGTCTGATCAGTGTGAAAGCCCGAGAAAAACTAAAATGGCTACCATTTTACAACCGTGAGAGAGAGAAAAAATTTGAAAGCCAATCTGTCGATAAGACATGCCATACATAATGACATTAAAGGATCGGACAAATTATCGGATAAATTAATTATTTTTAGATTAATCGATCGACAAGATTTATCAAAAATTGCGCATGTGCTGTGTTCACCACAGTCCACAACCCCTCCCCCCTTCAAAACAACACCTACAGCCTAGGCCAGGAATGGCGAACCAATAGCACGCGTGGCACCAGTGGCACGTGACATAAAATTTGGAGCACGCTTTTGGTCACAAACTAGTACCCACCTCTGAATAGTGAGCACCAAATTAGGCAAATTTTTAAAGACGTCCCGAATCACAAAAAAATTGAATGACACGTTTATGGCTTCTTCAAAAGGGCACGATAATATGAAAAGGTTCGCCATCCCTCGCCTAGGCCATACCAGCGTTGCAAAAATCTTAATGTAAAAAATAATGCACTATTCATTACTTTTTTTAATGGAAATTTAATTGGTATCCATTACTCAGTAGGTAAACGATTAATGTGTAATGTGTGGTCCTGCATTACACATTAAAAAAAGTAATGTGTAATGTGTGGTCCTCCATTACACATTAAAAAAAGTAATGAGTAATGTGAATATTCACATTACTCATTACAAAAAAAAAAGTAATGGAGTATCTTACATTGCCATTTTACAAAATAATGAGCCATTATCGGACCTTCATTGCCCATTAAATGTAAAGAATGAGTAATGTAAAATTTGTCCATTACATTACTATTAAAAGTATTGTAAGTATAGTGGAAGACATCTCATTATGTTAATAAAAAAATTATTAGGATGGTATAGTTAAGGAGGTTTTTTTTTTTTAAATTTTGATGAGTATACAAAGTATTACCGAGTAATAAGGGCGACAACTATTTTCATATTCAGGAGAACAGCGAGGGTACCGCACAAGTACCTTCGGGCAAGCAAACTTTCAAGACTTTACCAACATCACGGCTCATAACTCAGCCATCTTTAGTCCTGGACCCCCCGAGTGAGAGGCCAGGATCGAATAGAGGAAAAAAATCCAGGAAGAACAAGCCGAAGAACCCCATATCCAGGACAAATAGTTGCCGAGTTACAAGCATTTAAACTTTGACATTGACAGCTCGGCAACTGTCAAACGTCTTACTAAAGTAGCCATAACTCCGCTCCCAATAGGCCTAGAGGAACGGGGTTTCTTTTACATCAAAGGCAACACCTCGGCTACCCCCTCTCCGAATTTGAACTAAATTGGAGACATCGATTTTTTTTCTCAATTCTGAGGCTAGGATCGAATAGAGGAGAAAAATCCAGGAAGAACAAACCACAGTCAAATAAAATCTTTTACAAATAATGTGTAATGGTACAGTAGGTACTCATTAATATTAAAAATTGTAATTTGTAATGTACATTTTTAAAATACACATTAAATTAAGAAATGAGTAATGTAAAGATGACACTTTTCTCATTACAAAATAAATGTAATGAGAATTTATTTTTATGCCATTAAAAAAAAGTAATGAGTAATGGGAACTGACACCATTACTCAATACTAAAATTAATGAGTAGTGGAAATTTCTCATTACTCATTACTAAAAGTAATGAGTAGTAGAAATTTCACATTACTCACTACTAAAAGTAATGAGTAATGGAAATTACTCATTACTTATTACTAGAAGTAATGAGTAATGAAACGTCAATGCATTAACTAAAGTAATGCATTATTTGCAACTCTGGGCCATACGGTGCGACGAACCGCACCGCAATATTCCACACTGCACTGGTGGCCACACAGCAGCAGCAAAGCAATGGTCTACGGCGTCGCTGTGGCACCGCAACAAGATTGGCTTGGCTAGGCTTCCCTAACACCAAAATGTCGTACAGATACATCTAATAGACTAAAATTCAAATTTCAAATTTGTGAACTGCAAAAGCATTTTTCCGTTGAATAAATCATATTTCTTAAGTCTCAACTTAAATATCGAGGCAACAAAGACATACGTAGACTTACTAATAGGGTATTTGACAGATTTTTAATTTCCATCTTGAATTACTTGGTTGCGATTAAGAAGTTCATCGAAAGTATTTTTTTTTATTTTAAAATAGGTAGGTATTTCGTAAAAAACACGCAAATAAAAATTCAATTTTCAAATAAGCCGCCGAAAGTCGAAACGTTTATTCAACATAATATTATGGCGTCGCGCTATGTAAGTGACGTCAATATCGTGTAAACGGTAAACCAATAATCGTATTCGTTGCATTTTTCAACTGCGCATGTGCATCTTTCGCGCATGCGCAATAATAGAAAATTATCATCAATGTCTGTCAGATTTTGGCACATGATACTGACGTCTGACACACACAAATTTTGAACTTAGCGCATGCGCAATTTGTTGAACGAAGCGACTACCCGATTTTGACGTCATCATGACATTAATTGTTATTATTTTTATTAAAACGTAAATCACAATATAAAGAACCATCATTTTGTGTATCTAAAGTTTACTGTCAAATAGCATATTTTTATGGTCTAAACTTTAAGGGATCAAAAATCTGGACAAGATTTTCCATAAGATTTCGCTTTCTCGTGAACACATTTAAGTTATAATAATTATTCTAGGACGATCGCAAAAATAAAAGAAAACTAATAATTAAACATCGCATTGCCAGGTAAAAAATGCAAATAAGTATATTAAGTAAGTACTTATATAACATTTTGTTTTGAACCCTATATAATTACCTCGCTTGAACAATAATATGTAAAATTGGTAATTTATACAATAATTTTATTGTAAAAAAATGGAATATAGTAGTAGAATGAAACAATAAAACTTATCCTAATGCTTACCAAAATGGTCATGTTTTATTTCGAAGAGTTTAACACTATTGTTACACTAATACGGGTTTGGTATTGACAATTTATTCAGGTTTTAAAAAAGAACTCTTGAAATCTACCCACGAAAAAGTCTATGAACCAGGCAGCGGGCTTAAGACATCCGCTTAGCGGGAGCTCGACAATTCGAATGAAGAAGAGTAACAGAGGCTACCCTATTTATACGTTGAGGCATAGGTCCAGAAATTACCACTGCGCGCGCAATAATCGATACAGCTAGTTCTTATTAAGTCCTAGGTTCCGGGATATCAGACAAAGGCTAGATGACCTGTGACCTATTATAGTAGCCAACGCCCTTCAACCGGAAACGAGAACAAAGATAAAGATTTAATAACTTTATACTTATGTATAGTTTTTATTATTCGTAGTGTACAGGAAAACAAGTTATTTATTTATAATCCAACAAGTAAAATAGTAAAGCAGGGTATAAAAAACTTTACTTCTTACTTACTTTTTTCCAAAAATATCTTGACATTGTTGTATGAAGAAGTCTACATCAAAATGATTTCCGAAGACCTCCGTTTCACCGGATGATGTTTGATAAAAACCAAATTCTGTGCATGTCTGATACATCCACTGCCTACCTGAAAGGAAATAAATTTAAATTAAACTGTTACTCAGAATTATTAATAAGATACAAAGATGTTGGAAGTATTATCATTTCTTAACAAGACTCGAGAACGACAATTCTCAGGCAGCAATTTATTAATCTATAAAAATGTCTCTAAAGTACACATTTAAATAATATTTTTGGTAAGTATAAGAAGTTATAATTTAGCCTTAAGGCGACGCCTTGATAATTTGGCTGTGGCGATATCGATTTTTCTCAGCAATGACTAAAGCTAAGAAATTAAAGTTCATTGTCAGTATTCATCATGTCTTTGTCTTTGAATTACCCATAGCATAACGCGATTGATCAACTTTTATAACACAGAATAATCAATCAAAAAGACCTCTGTAAAAAAAAGGGATTCGTATTTTGCCAACATAGGAGAGTGATTTAAGCTTCTAAAATTTGTACATAGATTGGTTCAAATTAAATTACGCGATGCCGGACCGGCCTCTCATAGAAAACAAGCAATCTAAAACATATCCAACACTGTTTTTTACTTTAACGCGGCGTCACCTTTTTCAATATAACATTATTAATGCACAGTAACGAATTCAGATGGCGCTTGTGAGCCGAATTGAGTTCGCACAAACCGGAACGTGCAACAAGTTTGTCTCTTGCCTTTTTCTATTTGTTTGGAAGTATGTGAAAAGCTTAGTTTCTATGTGGGGCGTTCAATTTTCGCGAGCTAGCAAAAGGGCAAAAGATTTATAACTTTGCCGGTTGGAGCAGAAGAACATGTTTTGGTTTTCTTTGCAATTTTAAAATACTATTTCAAAATTGAATAAGTTAGATAACTCTTCAAATCCCAAGCGGCTATGCCATTATAGTTTAACAAGGAAACGTAACCTTTGGCATTTGATGTAAATCAATAATTCCTAGGACGCCACCCAGGCTCTGAAAGTACATCAATATATGCGGAAAGCGCAGTCGCTGAATTGCAGGATGCACTTTGCGCAGCCAACGCCCTTGGTAACACGCAGTAGATAATTCACAAAGAATTCAGTGGGACTCAAAGTATATAAAAGACAAAAAGTTTTTTGTCCCGGAAAAATGTACGGTTCCCGCGCGATAAACGAGTTTGCGAAACGAAGTTGCGGGCGTCATCTGTAATTTTATAAAATGATTGTATCTCCCTCAAATTACACGCAGGTTCTACTCTAAACTAAACCATCTTAATTTTCAACGTAAAACAAGCCTATAGGATTCATTTCTGAATATTCTGTAAATTGAAAAAAAAAGGGGGGGCTTTCATTTTTCTAACTTTGAAACCTACAAAAGGTTTTCAACATCTATGGCGAGACATATACAACTTCTATGGCGTATGACACAGCTAACGTGTCACGAGAAAATTGTATGCCGCCACTACTAAAAGTTTTAAATAATCGGCCAAGTGCGAGTTGGACTCGAGCACGAAGAGTTCCGTACCGTTAGAGAGCAAAAATAGGCCAAAATTGTGTTTTTTGTATGGGAGCCCCCCTTAAATTTTTATTTTATTTTAAGACCGAGCTCCCTTTTTTTGCTGTGTTTTCTAATAAGTATTACGATCCCGGAAGACGATTGACACAAATGAAATTGAGATTTTTTTAATCATTGTATATTTATCTGATACTTGCCTAACGGAAAACATGATTCACTTATTTTGACTCGATAGTTTTATTTTTCGAAATTATGAATTTTTCGGGGCTTTTCAACAAATATCTATTACACTTATTGAGTTACTATCATTCAATAACTTGCACTACTACAATCACACACTATATAAAAGATTAACAAAAGGAAATATTAGTATTGTATTTAATTTTTAAGTAATCATCAAAAACATTTTTGAGACTAGCGAAATTTACTTTCGTGCTATAATGCGCCGGACCGTTGCTACGCGATATTGTTCACTATTAGCTACAGCGCAAAATACTTTTCATGCGGGCACGATTCATGGAATCATTGTATCATGATTGGACGATAGCCGTGTGTGTAGGCGGGGCTAGCGTTTTGACAGCAGGCTCTTAATATTATTATTAATTATTGACGTAGACAAACAATAAGGGCCTTCGTGAATCATGTGCCTACCTGTTGCCATTACTGATATAGAACAAAAAAGGCCGAAATAATCACGTTTGTTGTATGGGAGCCACCCTTAAATATTAATTTTATTTTGTTTTTAGTATTTGTTGTTATAGCGGCAACCGAACTACACAATCTGTGAAAATTTCAGAAGTCTAGCTATAGCGGTTCTTGAGTTACAGCCTGGAGACAGACAGACAGACGGACGGACAGACATCGTAGTCTTAGTAATAGGGTCCCGTTTTTACCCTTTGGGTACGGAACGGAAAATCTGACCGCAAACAGCAAAGTAAACATTAACTCCTCCTTTTTTGGAAGTCGTTTAAAAAAAAGTATCTAAGATGTTGACCAGGGATGTACGGTATCACCATGCCAAATTTCATTGAAATCGGTCCAGCGGATTAAGAGATTAGCCTGTACAAACAGACAAACAGACAAACAGACAGAGAAACAAAAATTTCAAAAACAGTTAAAATGTATTCTACTACTCTTCTAACATGCCCCTGACTCGTTTTTTCAAATTTATTTTCAATGTACAAATATTTTTCCTCTACGATTTTATTATAAGTATAGATATAGATAGATTACAATATGGAGATTGGTCATTGGCAATAGGTTTGAAAAATACGAGAATTTAGAAAAACTTCTGGAAACAGAATGTATGAAGTCAATAAGTTGTTTTTTTAACCGTCAGTCTGTGGATCCTGGTACGCCGAAAAGGTGAGATTAATAGATCACAAATCTTTGAACCATGGCATCGCTGTGGTTTTGGACTCAAGGCGAGCGGAATAGGCACGAGCGTACTTTCAAAATTGATTTATATCCTACACGGGATTATGTCGCACGATATAATTTATAACACCTCGGACCATACGGAACGCTCGATACAAAATTAAAATCCTATCCTATCCCATAAATAGGCAGCCGGCCTGACTGTCTTATCGTTAAGTAATTTTAGGCAATAGCTAACTGAAAAGGTTAGTTTTTGCCTAAAATTACTTAAATAACGATAAAACAAAAATCATTTTTTTGCAATGAAAAATCTTTAAGACCCATACAAAATTTCCTGATGATATAAACCTGTTTACCATTCGTAATAAAAAAAATATAGCCGAACATATAACCTCCTTCTTTTTGGAAGTCGGTTAAAAAAGACCATACAATACTACGAATAACACCTGCAATGGAGGCCAAAAAGTTTAAATTGACAGAAAAAGTAGACAATAAAGTTAAATAGCAATATTTTAAGAACCTACAAAAATTTGAAAGACAAATTCGGTCTTCATTAGGCACATTTGAAATTTAGAAACAACGAAAAATATTAAAATCTTTTTAAGCGAGCAACTTACCACCGTGTTATTCAGTCAATAATAAAATCAATCAAAAGAGTATAAATAAAACCACTTCCGGTACAGCCACAAAAACATTTTATTGAAGTCACAATGTTGAAACGGAAACGAAAAATTGTGTGACATTCTCAATCATGTTAGAACACCGGGAGACACGATAGAATCAATAATAATTGTGGGCTGCATTGCAGGATTTGTATCTGTGAAGTTACTCAGCAAAATTGATGATCATCCTGTGACAATAAGTTGTTGGCAGCTGAAAAATTATATATATCACCACAAACAGACTGTTATTTTTGCGTCGTTGATATAACAGATAACTGGTATAGACAAAAGAAAACGATCTGCTTGGTCCTACCCTGACTAATTGTTATCTGTAACTCGGCCAATCCTGAACTCCAACGACATGCTAGTACCACAAGCATCTTCTTCTGGGCAAAATATTCAAGGTTTAGAGCAAAAAATACCCTCTTTAACTGATAGTGAAAGTGGCGATGGTTTTAACCCTCGTACATCTTCGAAGCCCAAGCTCCTTAAACAGAAAGAGCTTAATGCATTGGTCAGAGACCTTGGCTTTCTAAAAAAGCATGCGAGATTTTAGCTTCTCGATTAAAACAAAGGCTAACGAAAGAGTCTAAAATTTCCTACTATCGTAAAAGTTTGATTTCAGTTTTTCTGAAAATGAGACATTTGTTTATTGTTCAGATATTCCTAGTTTATTAAAAGCAATGGGGAAAATATGATTAAATGAATGGTGTTTACGCATAACGCCAGTAAGCTGGGTTCGTTGCCGATTGCACATTCAATTAAAGTCAAAGAAGAATATTATGCTACTGTGGCTTCTGTTAAGGGTAAAATTAAGTACAACGAACAGTGACTAATTTGTGTTGATCTAGAAATGGTCAATTTTCTTCTCGAACAACAAGGAGGCTGTACAAAATATCCTTGTTTTATTTGTCTGTGGGATAGTAGAGCCAAGTCTATGATCACTGGGTTAGAAAAACTGGCCTTACAGGCAAGCTATAGTTCTGCAAAAACTGAATGCAATACATGAAGCATTAGTTCCTAGGGATTGCAAATATTGCTGTCTTTGCATATTAAATTAGGACTTATGAAACAATTTGTTAAGACTCTGAACAAGAATGGTAATTGTTGTTTGAAATAAATAAAAGACTAATAGCCGGAATTTTTGATGGGCCACAAATCAAAATTTTATTAGTAATATTATGACTGACATATTAAAAAATGGCCTTGGATAGAATTTGTGTGGGTGCCACAAAATTTTCTGGGGAATCATAAATATATATGCTATTCAGAGATGTTGTCACACTTCCAACAGCTTGGATGCAATATGAGTATCAATAAATAAGGGAGATCTGAGTGAAGAACAAGGGGAACGGTTTCATCAAGACATTAGGACTATGAAGGAGCTGTACCAGGGATGCCCATGGATGTGAAGGAATGCATGGGCATTCGTCATGGCTGATGATGGCAGAGTACTGTTGGAGTATTCAAAATAATCCCCGTGACCCGTATCAAGCAAAAAACTTACAAAAGAAAAATGTTTGATGAGTAGTGGCTACTAATTTTATTATGAAATGTGTAAATAAAAAAAAGTTTTCCTTCAAAATCATGTTTTCATTAAATCTCAAAAACTAAAGCACCCCAAAAATGACGATATAACGTCACTACGACTCTTCGTACATACAAGTTTTTTTTTTATTTGTTCAATGAAGTTAATTTAAATATAATTGTGGTCAACTTGTCCGACAAAAATCACGCTGCTATGGAGGATGATTTACACCAACCCGAAAATGTCGATATGACGTCATTATGTCTCCCCGTACATACAACTTTAAACTTAATATTCGATTTAAAATAAAGAACTAATTGTAAACAAATATGTAAATTGTGCACTATCATAACAAATACATATTTATGTGTCCGACAAACATAAAAATCTTGGAGACATGGTGTCACGTTACCTTGCAGTTTGCCTAATTTTTACAGGCAACGATTTTGACCTGTCGTTTTTCCGTACGGGGAAGAGAAAGCCCTTCGATATTTAAAAAAAGCCAAATTTCAAGAGGCTTTTATTAATTTAATACAAACGTCGCCGTCTCAAATCAACACCGAAACTGTAGCTTTTAAAGTTATTGAAGAGTTTGTCTGTAGAATGTACTCGTTGAAAACCAAAGACGACGTCAACACAGGTCGCTATGAGTTATTAAAAAAATCATAGAAATCCGGCAACGATTCAGAAAAAGTTTTAAAAAAGAAGATTTGATCCTGCGATGCGTCAACTCTACCACCCACTAAGCAAGAACTTTTGCAGCATAATATTAAGAGGACACAATACTTAAGCAGCATAATAATTAAATACATAATATTAAGAGGTAAGCCTCTTCGAAATCGCACATTTAGGTGTTCTAAGGAACACCTAAATGCGCGATTTCGAAGAGGAATGTCTGTATGATAGAATGCGGCACTTGTATTGAGAAAGATATATAATATTATTCAGAATATATGCTAGTTCCATAGTGTTTTCAAAATAATATGCAACTTATTTTTTCGATAAAAAAAAATCGCAAACATACTTCTAATTAAATAAAATCTTTAAATGCTCGGTATGTGTAATAAATTGCACTCAATAATTATTTAATTTATGGACAATATTTGTCTACCAGTGTACTACTGCTATAGTGTTTTATTTTTTTTTAAATAAATCCTTAATTAGCAGTAATCATTAATCAAGTATTTTCCACTATCAGAGTAGACTTAGCCGTGCGCGTGTGCGTTGTTAATGTATGCAATTTTCGGTCAATTTCGATTAGCTCTTCTAAGCCCCTTAAGAGGACACAATACTAATTAAGCAGCATAATAATAATTATGGTGCAATGCACATATTATGCGCAATCCGACGGAAGATTATGGCTGGATTTTGATCGAAGGGAATTTGAATGTTATTGGTTTGATGGGCCCGAAAGTCCACCATTATCTGCATCAGAAATATTACGTAGGTACTCTATTAATATTTCATATTAATATCAATTTAATCCTTCTAGCCCCATAAGAGCACTGGTGATCGCGACAACAATAGAATACAATAGCATTTTCAAGAAACAAGTGACATATAAAAACCTTCTAATAATTTTTCTTATTAAAATAATATTTTATTCTAGAATCTGATGATAGCAGCGACGATAGTGGTGAAGACGACATTGACAATGATGATGAAAACTTTGATGATGATAATTATGATGATGGTGTAGATAGTAATTCTGATGTAGATAAAATTATTACTGTTTTTTTGTAATAAAAAATAAAATACGTATTTTGTTACATTTTAATACAATAAAATATCATTTTAATAAGTACATGATATTTTTTATCCCGAAAAAATGTACGGTTCCCGCGCGATAAACGAATCTTGGCGCAACGGAGTTGCGGGCGTCATCTAGTTAATATATATTTAAATAATAAACGTGAATATTTAAGTTTATTCAGTCAGAAATGAATTTCCACCAAGAAGTTACGGTACATTCAATATCATAATATATCAAACAAACTGTTTATGTACTGTAAATATGCGATTTTAAAGCTCAGAAATACAAAAAAAATATTTTTCACTATTAAAGGGATGGTTGCTAAAAGGGTTGAAAAATTAATTACATAATCATAAATCAAATCATTAAAAATATTTATTTCATCAAATTAAACACAATTTGTTAAGCCAGAATGGTCAAATCTGCATTTTTTAATCAGGGCCCCAAAAACATAATTATTATAATGTTGGGGTGAAACCTCTTTCGTGTAAGATGCTGTTGGCCGCGATCTGTTTTTAGAAGATGTTTTTGTATTTTTGATATATGTCACTTTACGCATGCCTATGCGTACACTCACTCATTTACTTAAAGGTGGAAGTTTATTTCGCGGAATATTGCTAAAAATAATAACAAACTATTTTTAAATTGTTTCTAATCTAAATTGGAAAAGAGAACACGCTCTCATTGTCTTATTTTTTTTATAAAACGTGACAAACAACGAGCTAAGATTTAAGAAGTTTATCGATTTTACTGTCTAATGTCTATTGAAAATCTATTAAGTATACGATTTATCTTAATATGTCCGTTGATTTTTATTAATAATTTCATAGAAATCATTCATTCCACCGGAGCCGAATAAGCTAATAATCGACTCCCTTTAAAAGGTTATGTGCCCAGAACGTAAGAAGTAATCAAAATATCAAGTATGGAATTATATAAAATTCAAATCTCAAAGTTGGATGGTAACGAAAGGCTGCAGTGGCGATACAGAATGACTACTACTGAGAGGTATGGATGGGCTTATTGATATTGTGAATCGTGAAGTTAGTAAGCCAGAGAAGCCAGCAACCAACAGTGTTACAACAGGAGAGTACTTGAAACTAGAAAGTATGGCTGTTTTAATGATAACGAACATTATTTCCGATGAAGCATTAGTGATAAGATAAAGTTATCAGGTTTACAAGTCCGAGTGATGTCTGGGATGAACTGCATAAACTGCATCGGCTATATGACGGCGTGAATGATGACTGGCTGTATCACGCCCGCGCCTGTACTGTAGCCTGTTTCAGTTGAAGATGGACGTCTCAGATGACATTGCAACTCATATTTCCAGAGCGAAGAATTTATGGCATAATCCAAATCAAGAGCTGATTGATAAGAAGAGTGAGTCTATGCCTCTACGTTTTATTTTATTTTAAAGATCTTTCAAATTTGTTTTATGGTCGGTCGATTGGCGGGGTACGGGGCATTCATATTTTGCGAATTTTGAATTGTCATATTTTTTATTTACTTACCAGTAAATAAAAATAAATCGAACGTAGAAGATAGCTTTAGGTATAATATTGTATAAAAATGTCTAATTATTTTTGAGGTGACTAACTTATTTGCCGACTAACTACTTGGTTACAAAAAATAACTTTGGTAGAGATCAAATATTTTAGTAACATTTTTATTTTAATGACCTACAAATCGTAAGATCTACGAGTATAAAAACTAACTAGCGGCTGCTATAATGATTTCTTAAGTTTTCGCGAGTATCACTCATGATATTATAAGTTTAAACACTTACGGATTTTGTCGCGGAGCACTTTTATTAATCCCGACGTTTCGGCTACTTTACAGCGGCCGTGGTCACGGGCGGACTGAGGTGACAGGTGTCCAATTTCTTGAAGTTATCCAACTACCCGACGACTCATCAATATTTGTTTGCGTTCCGATCTACGCAGAACGAACTCACAGTGTCTTGAAGGTATCCGAGGTATCATAGATTTGTGCTTTAGTTTGTTTATCACTGGATCCCAACTAGATGGCAGCACCCAACCATCTTCGCGGTTGAAATTAGGGTGTTTTTTAATTTCTATGGCCTCGCGTATCATTCTTGGGCGGTATCGTGCTTCTTTTGCCAGTACTTGTGGCTTATCAAATCTTATGTAATGGCGAGGTTGATCCAGTGTGTGTTCACAAATTGCGGACTTGTTGTATGTCAAACACCGTAGGAACAACAAGTCCGCAGTCCCGGATAGCTCTGAAGCCAGCATTAACCTACTCGCGGTTGGGTATGACAAATTTCATTAGACGATGACAGGAGTGTAAATAAAATTCCTTCAGTCCTAAAAATTTAATTGCTTGTAAAAAAAATACGAATAAACTTTTAAAACAATTTAAAATTTCTGAAATTATGACTTTTCATGCCAAAATTTGGTAGATAGCACACGCATCTTATGACTTTACAACCAACCAACAGTCTTCAATATTTCTTTCTAAATCTTTCTACGGTAATAATCGGCGCTGTATAAGAAATCAAAATATAGAACGGTTTTTTTTTTCTAATAACCTAAAAATATGTACTTAACTCTTTCTGACAACTTTTCATCGTTACGTTAGTAACATAGAATATCATTGGCTTCATCAAACAGAGCTAAATCGAAAATCCCAGAAACAATTTGCGGTTTAAAATATGCACACTCATTCCCACATTAATCTATCACAAATACATATTATAATTTAAAAAAAATGCTATAAACCATATTGTGTTCAAACATACATTTAATAAAAATATAGTTACTTTGAAACAAATTCCTTCTGTCGCATACATCTAAATCACTACAATTAATATAGACCTCAAATAAAACTTATCAGTTATCTTATCACACAGAGTCCCTCGTCTTGTATGCATCTACCTCCAACATTTTGAAACCAAACTGTCGTAACTATTTCATTAGCTAATTGGAATGATCAGCCCGAAAAAATAATGGAGGAAGGTTACATTAATAATTATTATGAGAACATCTATTAGGTAGGTACACATACATCGAGATAACATTAACATCTAGCACTTAAATTCCAAGAGCTCATTTAAATAGTCTATCCAGATGGCTTTCCAACATCTAAAAATCGATCCAAGTTACAGTCTCAAAAAGCATTGATCATATTAACACAACATTTAGAACACGCGTTTAATAAAAAAGCAAAGTTTTGTTATTTATCGTCTTGACATGACCATTATTCCAACAGTTGCTACATGTTTCCCATTAATGTCAGTTTAATATCGAATGTTTTATTTGAATATAAGATTTGATCTACCACAAGGTCCGAACTCATTTAAATCCGAAATACATGTCGAAGTGGATGAAGGTAGTGTAAGATTAGTCAAAATATCGTATTCTGAAAGTGGATATTGTATAGCAACATCTATTTCATTTAAAACGCATTTGAAAACCATTTACTTATATAACTTTTTGTTTTCATTACGTGTTGTACTATCATAAAAATATATCAAATATCCTTCTCTACTCAGAACTATTCTTAGACCCACCAATCCGTATCTCCTCTTTACATTTGAAACAACAATCAAAACCAATTCTCGTTTAGATCTCCCATAACGCTTTTTCGTATAATTATTTAAATTATTAAAACTAAAAAATTTAAATTATATAAATTAAATAAACCGCCTCCCAAGTCCAGTCCACAAACTCATGAAACAATGAGCTCATTGGAACAACCACATATTATAACACCGATACGATATAATTATACTTCGAAAAAGATCCATATTGTGAAGCTTAAGTACATGAAGGTAATAATAGGTAGTACTAATCAAAGAAATAAAAAGATAACATTGTGCTGGTTGCAACTTATTGAGACATAAATGGCAAGAATTAAATAATTTTATCGACTAATAATTAGTATTACAATAATTATAGTAATTGATTGTTTGAGTTTTTTTTTTTGAGATGATATAAAGTTGTAAATGAAATCAGGATAATGTTTATAGCCCAATATGTGCAATCTTATTTAAATAAAATGTTTAACAAACATTTCAGTAGGTTCATGCGATGATTTTAATTATTTTTAAATTTAACTTCATAAATAGTCCTGAAACTTTTATGATAGGTGTAGAATAATAATTGTTGCTAGATTTTTAAAGGTGGTGCCTTCCTCCAATTAGGCCCACCTAATTCCAACCACCACCAATATGTATTCTGTGCCACCACTGAAGAAGCAACTGATAAACTTTAACTTTATAATATGTTTAAATAGTATCTTAAAATGATTGAGTCCTATCATTTACACAACAGAACCATAATTAGATGTTTGAATCAAATATTTCCTTATGTCAAGTACATTAATGGGGACAATCATAACAATATAAACACTTGAATAACATAGTTTTTGAACAAAAAACTAGTCTACTACGTCAGGTAAAGTCAAGGTATAAAAATTTACATCTACTCAATATAATTTTTATGGTTAGGTGAACGCTTACTTATCTGCGACAGTCATACAATATCGTCGATTCGAGTCGAAAAGTCATATAATAGTGATAGATAGGTCTACTATAAATAGACACCAATAACATGAAATTACAATACATTAACACCGATACAACACTTAATAATGTAGAATTTACCTATAATGTGAGCTACACGATAATATCAAAGACACACACTTAACCTAAACACGCGATTATAAAGTCCGATTATCGACAGGTGATAAATAGATAAATGTCACAGGTAAAAATTGAGAAAGTAATCAGTGATATAAAAATTTGGAGGCAATAGAAATCATCTAATATGTATATAAAATGGTAAGCTCTAGCACGATTATTGTTAAGAGAATAAGTAGGTATAAGAAAAATCAAAAATATCAAATCGGGACATTATAAGGCTGGGAGCAAATACTATAAAACTTAACAGTGATAATAATGAAAGGAGAAGAAGACTACAGGTGGGGTAAACGTGATAATGATATGATGTGAAGAGTAGATCAAGGACAACTACGCGAAAAAAATTCTGCGACAGAGATGTACAGGGACACGATTACGCGGGAAGTCAGTGCTTTTATAACGATAAGCGAAACTATAGACGATCTACATGACGACATGAAAAAGGGAGAACAGGAAACAACAAATAAAAAGTCGACAAAATCTATATATCGGATGCCAAATGACAAAAATTGATTATTGTAACGAAGTTTTTTTCTGTCGACTTGTGCGTGTATGACAGACGCGACTGCATCATAAACCCTGCAAAATAATGTACTCACAATTGTATGTTATGGGCACTTACTGACGCATCCCAACAAATAGTTTTTTTCATCTAAAGGCAGCGGTAACTTCTCCGGACGGAAGACGCTTTCCTCCCACTTTTCTAAAATTTAATTCAAGATATAAATGCTAACAACAACGCTTAAGATAACAAGCACATGTAGGGCTTCCGGAAAAGATCTAATTTAGGTGAAGAAAATGGCCACTATAACCGTCACAATGCTGCTTTCCTGGCTTTTTAAATAGATCAGATGTTACTTGCAAGGAGCATTGTAAGCCTAAATTACTGCATAACAAAATTAATAATATATTTAAATATAGAACATATTATATATTATAAACTTTAAGCAACGTAGTCACAATTGTTGAAAAATGAAAATGTAGGAAGCACATACAGGCCTCCATCAGGGTTATACGAATTGTGTGAACAAACTATGGAACAATTAATATTGTCAAAAATGTGCGAATCTAACAAAAAGACCACAAAATTGTGTTTTTCGTGATTTTATGAAGCATAGCATCCGGCTTTGAATAAAGGCACCTGGTACCTTTATTCAAAGCCGGAATTAAATCTGATCCGAAAAATTATAGGCCTTTATATAATGTTCTACAGACTTTTAGTAAAATATTTGAAAAAATAATTTAAAACAATTGAGGAGTGATTTTTCAAAAGGGCTTATTTCCACTTTTGGTAAAAAAAAACTATGAATGCCATCGTAATTGTTATGTTGAAAACTAGCCGTCAGTTGAAAATCCAATGCAAAAAGTACATATTTCCCTAGTAAAACTGACAGTCAAAAAGCTTATTCTTGTACAGAAGGACACATTTCCAGTATAATTTTAAGCCATGGTTAGAAGCTTTTGAGTTTGAGAAACAAAAAGACGCATTTCCTGTGGACTCTGCAAAAACCTCATATTAGTTTGAAGCAAAGGGAACACATTTCCTTTTCTTTTTTAAATAACCTTACTAGGTACCTTGAAATTTGATTATTTCTGCTCTGCATGTTTTGCACTTTCCTTGTTAGCATGTTTTACACTTTCCTTGTTAGCAACATTCTATTCTACAGTTTTGTTTTGTCATTTTAAACTGACACTTTGGCGGTTGGATGTCATTGAGTGTCAATGTCAAAGAAAAGCTCGCGCTCTATAAATTACAATTCGTCATTTCGAGATAGATTTCAAGAGATTGTAATATTTTGATTTTGAGATAAAGCTATTAGTTAAATATTTAAGTGCATAGCTTTTTGCCTGCGGACAGGGTATTTGGACGCATAGAAAAGGACCTGAGAAAAACTCAAAAAAAGCATGGAGAATTACGAGAATTATGCTCCGTACTCACATACGGTTTTGCTCGACAGTTTTACTCCAAGTCGAGTAATAACCAATGTGTGGACCGCAAAATTGGCTCGATGGAATTAAATATGTCAAATATGTCATTTCCTTCGACTTGAAGTAAAACTGTTAAGCAAAACCGTATGTGAGTACGGAGCATTAGGAAAAGATTGGTTAGTTAGAGATTTGAAAAGCTTGACAGAAATAAGAAATTAGATGGCATACAGTCACTGAAAAGGATACATATTACAAAAAAATACAAACAAGGAACACGTAATGCTATAAATTGTGTTGTTAAGTCTTTTGAAGATTTTAAATTTGAATCGGGTAAAGAAGATGCTATTTCCCTTTTGAAAAAGGGTAAACGCATCCCATTAGAGATATCAAATATTGATTTGGTACCTATACCGCTATCTGTAAATAAGAAAAAAGATGTAGAAAGTTTATTAATAAAACAGTTTGGTGAAAATTGGAGTGAATCAGAAGATCTACAGTGGTATAACAGGATTATTAATGGTCGGGTGCCGGAGGGAAGAGATGAAGAGCGAGTTAATGATGATTGTGATGAATGTGATTGCACTGAATATGATTTTAGTGATATAAAAGTGTAATTTGAATAAATTAGTTTCTTATAGGTATACATTGTTTCACTTCAAAAAGCCTTATTTCCAAAAGCCTTCATTACAAATGGGCTCATTTCCGGTTGTTTCAACCAAAAGGCCATATTTCCAAACTATTATTTTTAATTAATTTAAATCTAATTATTAAAGAATAACTATTTCAATTACTTCATAATACTGTTATTCGGCTCTATAACACAGAAGAAAAAAAATATTTAAAGGTTCCATAACACAGCAGGTGTAGGTTTTTCTCGATTTCTAAAAAATTGCTTAACATGGAAATAAGCCCATTTGAAAAATCACTCCTCAATTATTGTTGGTACACTTTAACTCCAATAATAAAATTTATTGCATAGTAATCAATACGGTTTTACTAAGGGTCGTTCCACTACGGATGCTGGTATAGGTCTTCTTTGTAGTATATTTGAGGCCTCGGAGGAGTCGCGGGATACCTTAGGACGTGTATTTTGCGACCTCTCTAAGGCCTCGGATTGCGTTGATCATGTTACATTGATTAGGAAATTGCATCACTATGGCACAAAGGGTTGGTTACCGAGTCCCTTTTGCCATAGTGGTGCAATTTCCAGATCAATGTGGCATCGGGTAACGTAACGGCGGGTTAGAACCGGCAGTAGACGTTCTAAAAGTGTTAATTTTGTTTACCTATTTAGAAATAAATGATTTTAATTTTCAATGTTTTGTGAGTGATGTGTTACATAAATTTTACTTAAATGAAAATACAAAAATAGGTTACTCATAAGCTAATAAGCCATTTCAGAAAGTATTATAATAATTAATTGAACAAATTAGTATTTGTTAGAAATCAAGGCCTATTCATTACTTTTGTCTTAGCGTAACACTTTCCTAAATCAGAAACATCAAAACCTTAATAATGCAAATGTTATCTTAAATGCTACCATAATATCTAAACGTATTAACCTACTAATTTTACAATTTTCATACCGTAGGAACATTATCGACTATCTATATACACCTATAAATGAATACGGAAAACCTGGTGAATGGCTGAAATGCCTAATTACTATAACACTACGCAATATCTCAAATGTCGATGGTTAAAAATCTCTCTGAATTATAAAAAAGTGAAGGTCCGTGCATGAACAATACACCAACGATATTCATTATACACTCATTTATATAGGTATAAAAATAACTTCTTTCCTATTTATGTAAGATCCAGAGGAGCAATAGCGACAGTAGGGCTACAATACAATGTACCGAGTTAAAGTACTTACCAATTGTTTTGCAGATTCTACCTTTGACTAGCCAATCGTGGGTGGATATCTAAACTCAAAAGGTAAGTCGCTAACATCCTACACTGTATAATGTGTTGACCTCTCAGTCGAAATTACTCATCGAAATCTCGCACGTTGTTTGTACACAGACTGACCACTTAGCAATAAAAAAAACTGTCAGCGTTTAAGGCACATGGCTACGAAATGAGCACCCATAAGGGTTCCAAATTTCTATTTGGTACAGCTCAAAAAAAAACTACTTGTTGCACATTTACCTACTCTAGAAAACGTGCAAAAAGTAGCCGCAGACCCTAAGGTGTAAACATCCGAATTTATTGCTATAATTAGAAACGAAATATAACTATTTTCCGACAGAATTTGCGTTATTTTTGAAGGTATACGAAATAGAAAGGAACGGGTTTTGAACCGCTTATTTCGCCTTCTACTTTTAACACGATGTAGATGTAAAAATATCTATCCATAAAAAAATAGTCCCGCCGATTTGTAGATACACCAAAACGCTTAAATTGAATAACACTAAAACGCGACATTTAACAGTCTTGGCAGGCGCAAACCTGGCCAGGATAACAAGGTAAAATAGACAGACCGGCAATTATTATATATGGTTCAACTCGATTGCTAACCTTTTGACCTAGAGCCGGCGACTGGTCAAAAAGTTCCCTGTGGGGCAAATCATAATTATCGATGAAAAAGGAAAGAGTGAAGCTAAAATAATCTTGAGTAAAAATTACCAGAAACTCAAAAATTTTAAAACAATCAATATTAAATTAAATGTTAAGCCGTAATTTTGTAATTAATGTTAACATCCACTAAATCTGCTGCTGTAAAACTAAATCTATACTAATGAAATGGGATATTGAAGTATTGAAATTAGAAAATACTTTGAATTGCTAAATATTAAGCTATGATAAAAATAAAATAGTAGTTGAGATGAGTTAAGAGGCCCACGAGCGTCAAGCATGAGGTAGTTTTCCGTGGTTGTGATATCTATAGCCGTTATGATCAAATATCCGAATGTTTTTCGTTTCTTTAACCCAATTACACGAGAATCGAATATAACAGTGTAAAATATTCGTTAATAAGGAGGTAGGTGCGTAGTGATCATTATAAATGAAAAGTTTAAAAACTTTAATATATGCATAAATATGGTTCTAAAAATTATTGCTTCAATATAATAAAGTAACTAATCGTCGCTAAGTCCTAGTCTAAATATTTTATCAATTCCATTAATGTTTCATAACGGTGACCTTAAGTTCAGAGTTTACCTCACATAGAGTAATAATGGTGTCGAATGATGAAAAACAAAGAGAACTGTTTGAAATACATAGACAAAGCAGGTTAGTATTAATATGATCAATAATGATGAGAAAGCAATTGTAGAAGTCAAAACATGATAATTATTTAAAAAAAGTAAATAAAACGAGAGTAATCAAACGCTAGATGTTACTGGAACTGAAAAATATGAAGCCCTATAATATTAAAGACGTAAGATGAATCATCTATGTAAGGGAAACTCTAATATAATTATAATATAATGGAAGATCGTGACGAAGCCTAAATTTATCTTTCTGCAATAAGAATGTTACTGAAACAAATATTAACGTAAATTTCAGCACCATTCTCAGATAAATTATATAACAATCGTAAATATTCAGGAAAATTTTTAACCATCAAATGTTTATGACTATTACTTACTGCCGCACTCAGAGACAAATATTAATTACTGAAGATTTTGACAGAAGCTCCATAAGTCAAACTCTTCATTAAATGTCTCTGAGTACGGCCGTTACTCTAATTACTAGTAATTTAGCCTTATCATCAACGACAAGTAATTCCATAAGTACGAGACGCAGTCATAAAATTACAAGTCAGATTTACCTATCTATTGAACAAGTTAGCCCTCCCTTGCAAAATATACAACTTACATAACTAGATTTAATCTAATAAGTTTAGTAAATGAAGTAGCCTATGGAATATCGTTACAACTTATTCTAAAAAAAATAATAACGCCTTAGATCAAAAGTATTATAGACCTTGAATTCTATAAGAAAGCAACGGAATTAAATTTAAAAAAGGGGAAACGGATACTGTCGTTTCGCCCTTTTTAAAGTAGCAGGACCTATTCCTGGTTATAACAAAATAACTAACAAAAAAAAAGAGATTCTACCAATCCACTGATTGCACTTAAATTCGATATCAAACAAAGAAATTATAAAAATTAAATAATTATGATTTGTTTCATAAAACTTAAGAAGCTTGATTTTTTATTCAAACAAAACATCAAATAAAATGGTATTTATTATTCATATGTCGATGAAAAATTATAAGCAAAATTGGATGATGTATGAACCTAAAAAGTTTAAAATACCGGCATTATTCAATTATTTTCAACAGAGTATACAGATGAAATTTACTGTGAACAATTTTGATGATTCACCAAATTGAATCAAGATATGGCTGCCTGCACCTGATTTAGAAAATAAGTTCTGCGGACATACAATTTAATAATGAATTTGCCTTTAATGCAGGAGAAAGCATCTGCCTAGAGCTAGACGATGGAATATTTAAAAAACCAGCAAGGCATTAAGTACCAACAAAAAGCTCTTAGCAACTAATACCTTTAATAAGAACTCATTGGAATACCATCAGTATAACCACTTGCAATCGTAGTAAAACAAGAAGTGTTACAATAAAAATGGGATTTTTGGGTGCTTATAGGGTCACATTGATCATGCCGATACTTAAAAAATTTAGTAACTTTCTTACTACAAAGCTTAAAAGCTGGACAAGTGAACTGTTTCAATGTTTATTTCGATTAATCGGTGACAATTTTTCCCTGTGACGAAATAATTCGTAACCTATGTAGGTATTGTCGTTTAAGGTTTTGACGAAGAATGAGGTAAAAAATTTGAAACACCATAAAATATAAGATATTTTAAGATACCTTTTAAATTAAACCAAAGCTAAATAATCATATATTTTACCGTTTCGTTACACACTGCTCCTATGATCTTCTACAAAAATTTTGAAATTGTAGCTATTTAAAAAAAAATTAATAGTAAAAACTACCTTAATACAAAAACTTGAAATGTTTGGAGAGGCGAGCTTTTAACCATAACATTACAGACTTAGGCCTTAGGGCAAACTGATTTTATATCTAGATATAAATGACTAGTCATTTAAATGATTATTATTATAGATTTAGGACTAACTCAGACGTGTTTAAGTGAAGTGTGTAAAATGAATGAATCGCATACGAAAACTAACTGTGATAACTGATAAAATAATCTTGTTAACTAAAGTCATGCGTCATTACTAATTATCTGGTCTTTCTTTGTCTCCTATTCCAAAATATCAACGATAAATTGCAAACATACGAATGTAATAATATATTGTCTGACGCCATCATCGTCAGCAGTTGTTGTTACAATTTTTTAACTCACAATTTTCAACAGTACTTATTACGATCAAATATTTGCAATACTTACTCAAGTTGCGAATCTCGTAAGTGGTAACACTTACTCAAGTTGCGAATCTCGTAAGTGGTAACCTTAATGTCAATCCGCACCGACAGTCTTTAGAACTGAACGACCCGACGTAAAAAAGAAAAGAAAATAAATAAAGGAAATAAAAACAAACAAAAATTATAAGAAAAACATAATATTATTTATAATGTTTAAATCGAAATCAGAGAACAAAACAAAAATAATGAAAATCAAAGTCTTACTTACTAACTAGAACAGTCGTAACTTGTATAGATCTGATAATAAATTTCATAGCCTATGTGTAGAAGGAACACTAAAAACACCGAAAATATATTTGGAACGCTATACCTACTACCTTAATATTAAACACCGACGCTAAGTTCATCATAATCTACTAAAAGAAAATTAATACCAATAATATGTTTTGTTTGAGTTATGAAGGAAAATCTTAAAACAATCACTGTTGTTTTTTTAAGGAATTTAGCACACCAATTCGGAATTCATTATTTTACGTGGGGCAAGATTGGGGACAGGAGACCTACAGGATTTCGAAACAATTAATAAAAATAGTAGTTAGATTTACAAATTTCAAGACAGAACTAAAACAAGACGAATTGTCGAGATCCCGAGAGCGAAATCCTTAGATGTTACCCTACATCATGATTCCCACATTTAAGTCTTTTACACGAAAACAAAAGATGAAGTTGCGCCGTAATTTGTTACTATAGCTAGCCTAAATTTAAAAAAAAACCTAATGTTTCGTTTAGATTGGAAGATAACTATGGCAGATCAATCCATGAGTTGATGTACTGTTGTATCTCCACTCTCGCTTCAACCAATGCCGCCGAATCCCTTTCGCTCGATGGATACATATTTGCGCAATGCGCGGTTCCTGGAATTAAAAAATATGAAAGTATTTAACAGATCCCAATATTGTATAAAAAATCAGTTGTCTAGACTATAGAGTCTAGACGCTAGCGTACCCCCTTAAACGAAGCAAAACGTAAGCTCACTTAAAGATGCAGCATGAAGAGTATCAGATACGGTAATAAAGTATAGAGATGACGCCATTAGCAAGAAAACCTCAAAAGTTCCCGTCGCAGAGTTGTAAATCATAGAATTTTCTAAAAAAATATTCAAAGTTTCCGCCGACTTAAAATATTTTTCTTATTTTATTGCTTCAACTCACAAGCGGCCACATAAGGCCGCGATAACAATAGATTTCCAAGAATCCGCGGTCGAAGGATTATTCAGCTTCATGCGAATTTATCCTAGGTCGAATGTTTATTTTTTCTGGAGTATTGGTGGGCTCGGGCCTACGTAGTCACTAG
Source organism: Polyommatus iphigenia (assembly GCA_963422495.1). NCBI lineage: Eukaryota > Metazoa > Arthropoda > Insecta > Lepidoptera > Lycaenidae > Polyommatus > Polyommatus iphigenia. Next base: position 17,879,245 of record OY730178.1, on the reverse strand, counting down.
CGTGTCTGATCTAGGTTATGACTTTTTAGTGTCTAATTTGTCTGGACTTTAATTGCACTTACACAACGAACTTGCAAGTCGATTCAGTATCAGATACAACACATGCAAAACTGCTAATTGAGTAGGTACCCAGCTTAATAAGCAACCTACCTAGTTTGCTAATTACTCATGTCGGAAACCGTCAGCTTTTCATAATGTCATAACTACATAAGTCATAAGTCATAATCATAACTCAGGTTTCATTTGTTTGTACCCTAAGTATTCCCGCTGTGTTTTGTTACATCTTGTACAGTGCCAGAGTAGACAGAATTATAGAGTACACCGACTTAGAACTGATGTTGAAATTTTTAAATTTGACGTATTTTGACGAAAATCGTCGCTAGGGTTGTTAACTTGTTACCTACGAATTTAAAACTATGACGTATTCGCTGGACGTGTTCCTCTTTGGTCGTATTGTTGTTTGTGTTTTGGCACATGCGATTAAAATTGTCAGAATTCAATTTTGAAATCTTTATTTTAAATATTAAAAAATAAATTATATCAGCCAGCGCGAGGCACATAATCCTAGTGAAACCCGACAAATTTGACAGATATTGAAGCCTGTCCGTTTCTTTGCAGTCGAACTACTGGTAGTTATGTCTATTGTGACAGTGCTCCCAAAGTGATAATAAGCATAGAAATTCGCGTCATTGTTCGGCAACGATCGTTTTTCCCGAGCGTCGGAACGCGGAAGACGATGGTCGATGCCACAAAATATTTTATTGCGCATATCTTGTCATGTTATGCCATGGCAACGCCAAACTTGTTGGTGGTGTTGCCATGGCACGACATGACTTGGACATGCGCAATTAAAGGTTTTGTCGCGCATGCGCCAAGGCGACAGCCACCGAGTACCGACCATAATATTCAGATATTTACTTCCATTTCGAATAAGGTGCAAAATGCAAAAGCATTGTTTCGGGCTCTTACGTTTCATAGATTCGGGTGTTTCCGTGATTACGACAAAGCGAAGATTTTCATGCGCATTATTAATTTGGGAGTACTGTATATTATTTTGACACAATATATCACCTATTTAATTATTATTATTATGTTTGTTTTTTTAACCAATAATAATACTACTCTTACCTAAAATTTTCGTCTCTCTTATCGTAAATTTTATTTAAGGCCGGCTTAGTAAGCGAAATGTGACGACCGCAGTGAGTATGGCCAATGCAGTTTTTAAGGTTTTTTTTTCTACTCTTATCAATTTTACAAAAGTAATACAATAAAAAAATATCAAAAATAGTACCGGGAATAAAAATTGCCGGTGCATTGTTGTTTTTTGTTGTAGTTATTCCAAGTGCGTGCCAAGGATCAACTGATCCGTGGACGTAGACTATCCTTTCTGCAGGAATATTAAGCCCACCATAAAAGTTGTTTGTCCAGTCCGCTGCCTTGTTTACAAACTCCTGGTTGAATCTGTAACAATAAGAAATATTTTGTGGGCACAGAAGTTCATACAGATTCATACAGGCATACAGATTCAGAACAAAAGGGAACGGGGATCACCACTAGCAACACTAGTGCAGTTAGCTTTTGAAAACATCCCAATAAATTTCTTTTCCATTTTGTACTTTTTATTTTTTATTTATTTAGACACTTTCATAAGTACACGTATATTATTTGACAACCTTGAACCTCATCGTGACTTTATTTTTATTACAACACTTTTGAATTATTATTACAAATATGCAATGATAATAGGGGTGTAGACTATTTTTAGGAATTAGGAAATATATTCTTCACGCACAAGATATCTTCCATCCTGGTCTAGCTGACGTATTATGCCTGCAGCAGCCCATTGGTCGTCCATCACGTCATAAACTGCAGCGATTGGCCGCCGATGGCATGATACGCAGTCGAAGCTGCCGTGAGAACCCCTCATACGCATTACATTCACCCTTGCATCCTCCATCTTAAAATACGTTTTGTAACCCCTTAAAATATTCGCAAAAATACGCAAAAACTGTAAAGATTTTAGCTGAATATACGCAAGAAGTCAAGCCTGCTGTTTCTCTTCACTCCTCAAGTAAAGTGCCAAACCAAAATACGCAAAACCAGCCAAAAACACGCAAACATAAATTTTGTGATCCTACGTTCGCCGGACATATTTGGAGAAGCCACTTATTTGAGAGACGCTATTTGGTGGAGAATACAGTGCATCATCGGTAAGACGTGCCAGCTAAAATCTCCTAAACCTTTATTTTTTCGCCTTAGTGATTCCGCATTTTTCTCAATTTCAGTGCTTTCGATTGAACCTGCCTACTGTCTGCTGACTTGCAATTTCGAAATACCAGCTAAAGATTTCTTATTTACGCTTCATTGGCAAATTGTAAGTACTTACAGCTTTTTACTGCAGTGCAATCATGACTAGTGAACTAAAAGTTGAGGATATTTTGAAAGATTTAAAGAAAAAACGAGGTTTCATAAAGTGTAGGTTAACAAACTTTAAAAAATATGTTTCCTCCTTTGAAAACGTCGAATTATCTGTTCATCAGCGAGCAGAATTAAAATTACGTATTCCGGGAGCTCAAAATTTGTTGAATGATTTCAATCAAGTGCAGAATAAGCTCGAAGATCTTGCCCCGGCTTCAGAATTCGAAAAATTGATCGAATCACGCGCAGAATTCGAAAAAGAATACTATGTTGTTCTCGGTATGTTAGATTGCATGGTAAATCCGGAAACCACCAGTGAAAGGTCGGTCAATAGGTCTTTTGAGTGCTCCTTGGTACCTGAATGTAATGCGCATAGTGGTGAGTCTGTTAAATTACCTACTATATCTTTTCCTAGCTTTGACGGTTCAAATGAACACTGGATAGAATTTCGCGACACATTTAGGTCCCTCATTCATAACTCTAAAACAATTCCTGAAATTCAAAAGTTTCACTATCTAAAAGCTAGTTTAAAAGGTGATGCTAAAGTAGTTATTGAAAATGTCGAGTTTTCGTCTAGTAACTATCAAGTAGCATGGGAACTTTTGTTACACAGATTTAACAATACTAGGTTGATTATACAAAGTCACATTAAAGCTATTTTTTCTATTCCACCTATTACAAAAGAGTCTTCTGCTCAATTAAATAAATTAATTGACACTATCTTAAAAAATATTCGTTCCCTAAAGATTTTAGGCGAGGCGACTGAGCACTGGGATAGTTTGATTATTTTTATTGTCGTGTCAAAGCTGGATCCCGCCTCAGAACGTGAGTGGGAACAGTATAAAAGTACATTTTATAAATTAAATACAGACGCTACGCTCGCAGTTTATTAAGTTGTGTCTATTATGTAACAGTCAGCACCCTTTGTACTCATGTCAAAGGTTTCTGGATCTTAGTGCACAAGATAAATTTAATTTTATTAAAGATAAAAAATTGTGCATTAATTGTATGCGTTTCGGCCATTCAGTGGAAACTTGTCTCTTCGGGCCATGTAGGAAATGCGATCAAAAACATAACAGTTTAATTTGTGATGCTGTTCAGTCAAAAAATAATACTGTAACTTTAACTACGAGTATGTATGAACACGGTAGAAGTAAACTTCTTCCTCCCGTTTCAGTTAGCAATCCCAGTGTGAACAGCTGTTGCCAATTTCAGCCACACAATAATATTATGCACGCACACGATGATTTTTATGATAAGGGAGATGCGATTCACTCTGATCGACTCGTCATGTTGTCAACGGCTATGGTCGAGGTACGCGGACAATCAGGTGAGTATTACAGAGCTCGTGCCGTTTTAGATAGCGGCAGCGAGCGTTCCTTTATCTCACAATCGTTATGTAACAAATTAAAAATACGCATATTACAGTCCACTCAGCATATTCACGGTGTAGGTAATTCTATTACGCTATGTTCGCAATCGTGTAACATTGAATTTAAATCGCGCGACAGGAGCTTTAATGCCCGGGTTCAATGTTTAGTGTTGCCACAAATAACTTCCAAGTTACCTACACTTACGCAAAATTTAAAACATTTTAATATTCCTCACAATTTATTTTTAGCTGATCCGACTTTCTATGAAAGACAGGATATCGATATGTTGTTAGGCGCAGATTTGTTTTGGGATCTATTGATCGAAGGTAAAATTCGCCTCGACAATAGTTCATACATTCAAAACACGAAACTAGGCTGGATAGTTTCTGGTGTCGTTCAGTCTACTCCGCGTAAACAAAAGGTTAAACATATTAATTGTAATTTACTATCGCATTCAACAGCTGATAATAATATGATGTCACTCGATCAGCTAGTTAGGAGTTTCTGGGAGTTAGAGGAATTACCTTCGACTTCTAAGGATACATTATATTCGCAAGAGGAATCTGCATGTAAGGAACATTTTATAAAAACTACTAAACGACTTTCGGACGGACGTTACTGTGTTAGTTTGCCATTAAAAATTTCTCCTAAAACTTTAGGTAATACGCGCGAACAGGCGACTAAACGCTTCTATGCATTAGAAAAACGTCTCGAATTAAATCCGAGTTATAAAGCTATGTATCGCGATTTCATTCACGAATATATAAATTTAGGTCACATGAGTCTCGTTGATACCTATAGTGATACGCATTATTTTTTACCGCACCACGGCGTGTTTAGGCAGCACGCTACGACGACTAAGTTGCGCGTGGTGTTTGATGCTAGTATGCCATCCAGTACTGGCATATCTTTAAACGATTTGCAAATGATCGGACCTGCAATACAGGGCGATTTAATTTCAATTTTATTAAGGTTTCGCAAACATAGATATGTCGCTTCAGCTGATATCGAAAAATTCTACCGGCAAATCGATCTGGCTGAAACGGATCGTGACCTTCAGCTGATCCTTTGGCGGGATAGTCCCTCAGAGCAGTTAAGAGTGTACTGTTACTTGGCGGATTCGGAGAGACTTTTTAAAAAATAAACTTTTATTTAAACTGGAATTATTTTATTCAAAAAACTTAATATTAAACTTAAAAGAAGACCTGCACCCGACGAAGGTCCAATTCGATCTGATGAAAAACACCGCAAAATGAAATAAAGAAATAGCAAAAGTTTCCAATTGCAATTCTATGAAATGCAAGTGAAAACTAAGCGTTTTTAATATACATATAATCCCATTCGACTTTCGATATAACAACCCCCCCGTTAAGATCGATCATCACATCTCAAAGTGATGAGAGATAAAACTGAAATTACTATAAACGCGAGAAATTGGACTTTCGTTTGGAGTATACAAGGAAGTAGCTAAATTATAAACTAAGTATTTAATTACTAACACATTTTATTCAAAAATAAGAACTTAACTAACACTGTTAACTAACTAACACATAGTAAAAACACAAAATTATGAAAAGACAAATATTAATATAGAAATTATTATCATTATTATTAGAATGAATGTTAATTATTATTTATTCATTAATCGAATAAAATTATACAGTATTAAAAATTTTAAAATTACATTTCATGATCCTTTACAACATTGGTTATGACAACATTTCTTTTTAAAGGAGTCGGCGTACTTACAAAATTTGTTTCTTCTAACATAGAATCATTTTTTACACTGTTATTATCTTTGAACACCACAAGAGATGTTGGGTGATCGGTACGAGTCTTTGAATTGTGACATTGATTGAAGATTTGAATACAGCAAGGATTTTTCTGAGAAGTAACATTTTTCCGGCATTTATATAAGAGATAAAATATGAATAATATACTACTAAATAAACTTAAAGACATGTAATAATTTCCATATGTATCAAAATGAGACGGATTTTCTAAATTATACAATTCATCTTCCATCGAGCGAAGATGGATGCTGGCATGAAGTAGAGAATCAAGATTACCAATGTTCTTTAAATTAGAATGTGGAAGTTTAGAAAGAGTTTTATTAATTTTATTTTGTTCGCAACAATCATCTAATAAAATATTAAAATTTGAGATAACGTTTGTAACATTACCGAGTGACGTTTCGTCGACTGCGGTGAACTGCAAGGTTTTATAAAATGATTTACAGTGTTTCGGTAAGGTCAAAATACCAGTACCGAATAAAATTACATCTAAATTAACGTCAGATTTTCCACAGGTAATATGACATTTTCCTGGCTCTGATTGTACAAATATCCAACGGTTAAAACTTAATTTATGAAATACATCTACAGAACCATGAACAATTTTAGCTACACAAAAGTCTGGAAGTTTAGTTACCACTTCAGTTAATAACACTGTTTCACACGTAGGGTTGGCAACGACTGAGAACAAGTCGGCGAGCACACACACATAACACTTTTCACTTATTAACTTGCACTTGTCAATGTCCCTTAATAGTGAATAGAACATGCGATCACCTGTTACTGCTACATATGAGCTAGTCGGCTCTATTAGAATGTATGTGTCTGGCTTCAATATATCGTATGGGACAGGTAATGGTATTATATTATAAAGATTATAGGTTTGAGGTAGGACTAAAGGAATGTGGAGGACAAATATTATTTTATTTTGATGATAATAGCAAACTAATTTCGAAATATCGGTTAATTCCTGTATATTTTGTAGCGTTAATGATATAGGCAAATCGTAATGGCTAGGGAGTTTATTTCTATGCTTATCTAATTCATTATATAACTGATAGGGACTGAGTACAGTCGGGTGTAAAATATTAAGTTTCGCAAATAAAATAGCATTATTTATGTCATCGATATCGAATGACGACGTTAAAATTATAGCTTCCAAAGAGTTAGATAAGGAATTAATTTGAGTTTTTAAAGTAAGCTTATCATTAGTATTTGAAACTGAATCTAGTATTTTATGTATTGTTTCCATATTTTCCAAAAGATGTTTTTCATTTAAATTTACTTTTGATATAGAATTATTAAACGATGAAATAGTGGATTGTATGACATGAATATTATCTTTCATAAGATGAGCGAGATGTTTCTCGTCTGTCTGGACACTATTTATAGCCTCTGAATATTTGACAGCATCTTCGGCATCCAATGTACCGAAGATAGTTTTCAAGATAGAACCTCCTAAGTCAATAAGACCTCTTTTAAAACGCTGTTTTGCGTTATTGTTTTGAAGCAAATATGAAACCGAAGAAAACTTATTAACATTAATAAGGTGCTGATTTTTCAGCGCCGTGAGTGAATTTATGCAATCCGACTGTATCTTTGACGACGTAAGAGAATTACAGAATACACTTAATTTTTCTAATAAAAATTCTATCTTATCTAGATTCGGTTGAACATGACTTATATCTAAATATGCTAAGACTTTCCAATCATTATTAGTAAACTTAACATCTAAGAGCTTATCGAAATAAAGGCCCGGACTACTAATGATGGGCGATACGTAATCTGATATACCTAGCGGCGACAGCGCGCATCTGAAATAGAACGAAAGGACTTATGTAACAATTATGTTAATATACTTATTATATCATAGTTACAACTATCTTACTGACCTAGGACACTATGATGTGTCGTCACTTGCTGGCTTTATTTCATCGAAATGATGACGTACGTGCTTACGATTAATTAACAACGTAGCCGTATGATTGCCATTGAGCTTTATTATTTTATAAGGGCCTTTCCACACTGGGGATAAGGCTTTATTTTGTTTATGGTGGCAGCGAACATACACCATATCACCAGCATTATAAATAATAGGCTTTGTTCGTATATCATAATAATTTTTAGATTTTTCTTTAGACGCTTGAATATTTTGTAGGGCCTTTTGACGGCTATAATAAAGACGATGATTTAATGCTCGAATATAGTCTGTATATGTATTATTATCGAGGATATTTATGCTAGATGGTATGTAGGGCTTAAAACCGAATAAAAGTTCTAGAGGGGAATAACCCGTTGTACTATGCACATTTGAATTATAAGCTATCATGGCGCTCGGGATGTGAAGGTCCCAAGTATTTTGATTTTCGCCTATGTAAGATCTTAAATATTCTTTGAGGGTGGAGTGGCTCCTTTCGAGAGCTCCACAAGTTTGAGGGTGGTATGGTGAAGCAAAAATATGTTTAATACTGAATAATTTAGCTAACTGTTTAAATAGATCTGAACAAAAATTTGTGCCTTGGTCTGAAATTATCATTTTAGGTATTCCCATGTGAGCAATATAATTAACGAGAGTTCTAGCTGTTTCTTCGGCTGAACATGACTGCATAGGATAAGCCTGTGAAAATTTTGTGAGGTCATCCTGTACGGTAAGTAAAAATTTATATTTGTATTCATAGGTTTCAGGTAATGGACCGACAAGATCCAAATATATTTTTTCATTAGGCCGCGATGCTGTGGAAGTAATTATCATTGGAGCCCGATTGGTTTGACGTAAGGGCTTATTAATTTGACAGGAGCGACAATTTTTAACATAATCTTCGATGTCTTGTCTCATGTTTTTCCACCAAAATTGAGATTTTATTCTTTCTAGCATACGCGATATACCGGGGTGTCCGGCTACAGGTGAGTCATGATTATCTTTTAATATTTGCTTAATTTCACTAGGTGTAGGATATTTTATACAATTATGATAGATATGAATTTTAATACTACAGTTATGAAAAAGAAACGAAATAATATTATATATTTTTGTAAATGAAAGTTTAGAGAAGGGATCTGTGAAATCTGATATTGCTATTTCCTTTTCTTCGGAATACCAGTATTTTATCATGTCTCGGTATTCACGAAGGACATTAAATATATCTTTGTAAGTCATTTCATCAAAATGATTTAATTTAATAAACAAATGAGTAAATACATGATTATCGTTAGATGTTGAATAATATGAATGAAGCTCGCGTTCAATATTTCGGATATTAGGCTCACTAGTAGATGCGTCTATAATTTCGCTGCAATAAGGAATAGAATCATCTAAATCGACTGATGTAGGATACGCGATTAATTTTATTTTAGTTTTTAATAGGCTTTCATTATGTTCCTGAATTACGGTGTCAAATGTAACACCGATTTGTTTTGAGATTTGAAGAAATTGTTCGTAAGTTTCAGATATTGACGGAAGGTTATGAGAGTCGATGTCACTTCCGGGTGACAGTGTAGGATTACATAATAATGAATTATCAGTTGCATTTTCATCTAAGGCGAGTACTGGATAGCGAGATAATGCGTCAGCGTTAGCGTTTAATTTTCCTTTTTTATATACAATTTCATAGTCATACTCTTCTAATTTAAGGCGCCATCTAATAAGTCTGGATCCGGGATCTTTGACACTAAACAGCCACACTAAAGGTTTGTGGTCTGTTATTATTTTAAACTTACGGCCATATAGATAGGGACGGAATGTTTTTACACCGAATAAAATCGCTAAGAGTTCTTTCTCTATGGTAGAGTAATTGCCTTCGGCATTATTTAGGGTTCGTGACGCATATGAGATAGGTTTATCTTTGCCTATGTCTCCTTGTGATAATACAGCACCTACCGCGTAATTAGAAGCGTCGGTAGTTAATAAGAAAGGTTGATTGAAATCTGGGTATTGAAGTAAAGGTGCTGAGGTTAATTTATCTTTAAGGTTATTAAAAGCTAATTCTTGTTGATGAGACCAATTAAATATTGCATCGTTTTTTAATAGAGATGTCAAAGGTTTTGTGAGTTGTGAAAAGTTATTTATAAAACGTCGATAGTATCCGACTAAGCCTAGGAAGGATTTTATATCCTTTGGATTTTTAGGAGTTGGAAATTGAGTTACGGCCTTGATTTTATCCGGATTTGGACAGACACCTTTGTCTGTGATTATGTGACCTAAATAAGCAACTTCGCGCCTGAGAAACTCACACTTGTCTGGTTGTAATTTTAAGTTAAATTTTCTTAAACGATCAAAGACTAACTTAAGTTTTGAAATATGACTCTGAAGGTCGTGACTATAAATAATAGTGTCATCTAAATATATATATGCATGCAACCCCTGAAGACCAGAGAGAACCGTATTCATCAGTCTCTGAAATGTGGCCGGGGCGTTTTTCAGCCCAAAAGGCATTCTAGTGAATTCGTAATGTCCGGAGACACTCGAATTTGTATTTATAGTGAATCCCGTCTTCGGGGCGTCTTTCGAGCTCATCCTAACCTGGTGAAACCCACTAGACAAGTCGAGGGTGCTGAAATATTTACAATGTCCTAACTGATCTAAAATATCTGTGATGAGAGGTAGCGGATAACTTTCTGATACAGTGACGTCATTTAACTTACGATAATCTATTACTATTCGCCACTTCTTTTTACCTGAAGCGTCCATCTTCTTAGGGACGACCCATACAGGAGCACTCCAAGGTGAAACAGAGGGACGTATGATATTTTGGTCAAGCATTTTACGAATCTGTGAATCTACCTCTTCTTTATGACATTCTGGGAAACGATATGATTTTACGTGAATAGGAGGCGCGTCTCCTGAATCTATATTATGTTCGATCGCGCTTGTAAATGTAAGAGGTTCACCTTCCATATGAAAAATATCTGTGTAATGTGAGCAACATTCCAAAAGACTTTCTTTTTCTTCTTGATTTAAATGTAAGCAGCGAATAAGATCGAGGACTTTTTGGACTCTATCGGAACTAGAATCAGAAATAGAATTTACGGATTGAGACGGAATATTACACGAAGAATTATCTTGTTCAAAAGGGCTTAACTCTACGGAATAATCTTTAATTTCGATAGCTGAGTCGGTAGTATTTAAAATTGAAACATTAAATCTTTTATTTGATTTTATTGTAACAATACTATTAGCAAAATAAATACCATCTTTTAAAGTGTGATCTAATAATAAACCTCGATTGTTCGGATAACGCTCAGGTGTGTAATTAGATACCGCGCACTCGATGACGGCTTCGGAACGAGCTGGAATTATATAAGTTGGCTGGACATAGTTCATATCCATGGTTTGCCCGCAGATATTAATTGTTTTAGAATCATAATTAATGTTGGCTTTAAAATGACCGAGAAAATCACTACCGATTATACCGTCATATTCTAAACTTACATCATCATTAAATATATGAAATTTATAATTATAAATATTATTAGATAAGTAGAAATTAATTTGAGATGTACCTAGAGACTCAGAGCATTGCTCGATATTATTTATTCCTTTTATTTTAATGATTTCGCGAGACAAAATGTATTTATTATTTAAACTAGATTTTTTAATTAGACTTATACTTGCGCCCGTATCAATAAGAAAACGTAAATGACGGACAGAAAATTCGGTTTTTAATTCTATATGAGGCAATGATATTTTTGTTATAAAAGATTTTATTTCATAAATTGGAGTTTGAGATTGAACTTGATTTTCATTATGAGATTGGACACTTATTTGGGACTGGTTACCCGTGGCTCTGTCCATCGATTTTTTATTTTGGACACATATTTGGGACTGGTTACCCGTGGCTCTGTCCATTAAAATATTATTTTGGACACTACTTTGGGGCTGGTTACCCGTGTCTTGGTCCATTGAACAATGATTTTGGACACTACTTTGGGGCTGGTTACCCGTGTCTTGGTCCATTGATTTTGTATTAAAACGAGTAAATTTATTATTATATTTAGAGGGAATTTGCAATGTGCCTGAATTAGTCGGAAAACGGCGGCACTTTTTCGTAATCCGATCATTTAGTTTAAAGCATTGTCGCCGACATTTTCACAAGAAATTTCATAAGGTGTTGGTGACGGTGGCGACGGCGGCTCGTATGTAATATGATGCGCGTTTGCGGACTTATTGTAATTATTAGAATGGTTATTATACGAATTACGATTTTCATTATTATATTTCCGTCTATAACAATCTTTAATGTCATGACCGTCTTTTTTACAATATCTACAAAAAGCCGGAGAACTGGATTGATTATTGTTATTCATATTAAATGACCTTTGAACTTGAAATTTTGAAAAATCACGAGACAGATTAAAACGTCTATCTTTATAATTACATTCAGATTCCATATGCCCTGTCCTTCCGCAGGTTTTACACCTAGATTTTGTAATATTAGTTTTATATAAAAGATTTTGAATTTTTTCTTCTTCTAGGGCAATATTAATAGCGTCATTTAGATTTTTAGGACTTCTACATCTAACATTATTACTTAAACGCGAATGTAACCCTAAGGAAAATGAAAATAATGCTAAATCCTCTGTCATAGCAATGCGACCAGAGATATCTTTTTTAAGAGATTCGGAATTATAGATTTCGGATTGTAAATCAGTAAGGCAACTTTCAATACGCAGGGCAAATTGTGCGACAGGTTCATTTAATTGCTGCTTACATGACTGTAGATCTAGTAATAAATGATTATAATGTTTTCTTTCGCCGAAATTTTGTTTAAGGAAAGTTTTTAATTGATTAAAATCCTCAATAACTTTATTCGAACAGGCAATTTGGGCCTTGCCTTCTAGACGCGATAAGATATATTTATTTAATAAATTCTTTTGAGATGGCGATGCTAAATCTAAGGCGTTTTGACAATTAGTTATAAATGCAGTTAGAGTTTCACGATCTCCTTTATAGGGACTAATAAAATTACATAATACATTAATAGGGAATTGTTCGCTTGCTGGGACTTCTGCCTTTTTATCGACCGACATTTTAAAATTAGCTTAAAGAATTACTAAATTATTTTAATCCTCAATTAGTATATATTATGTAGGTAATTTAAGAATAATATTGTTACTTTAAGGATAAGAGATTGGTAAGGAATTTGGTAAGTATATTGAACGACACTATAATAATTATAAAATATAGCTGAAATGCAGCAATAACAAATAATAATATGTTTGACTCACAGGGGCAGGAACACTAGGAACTTGAGCGGCATAGCAGCACGGCGAGCGACAGCAGGCAGCGGCGGCGCGTTTCCAAACGCAACCAACGTCAGGGACAACGAGAGCGACAGCGGAACGGCAGCACGACGACCGGGACGGCGGCGAAACAGCAGCAGGAACAATGTCAGGAACGACGGCAGGAACGGCGGCGGTACGGATTTATCGTGCGCGAGATGTCGGGGTGCAGGGGTACAGAACTGGTCTGCAGGCTTACGACGCAAGGCTTATTGTCGAGACACAGTGTATTTGAGTTTTTACGAAGTGGACAATGCACAATCACACTCCGGAGACGAATTGGTTCATAGTTTTTCTAATCACTCAGTTCTCTTTTCACTTTTCAGTTCAGTTTTCGCGAACCGTTAAGGAATACCAGCGGAACGACGGATTTAATAAATGATGATATCCCACTTACACTTCTGACACCACTGTTACTTGGCGGATTCGGAGAGACTTTTTAAAAAATAAACTTTTATTTAAACTGGAATTATTTTATTCAAAAAACTTAATATTAAACTTAAAAGAAGACCTGCACCCGACGAAGGTCCAATTCGATCTGATGAAAAACACCGCAAAATGAAATAAAGAAATAGCAAAAGTTTCCAATTGCAATTCTATGAAATGCAAGTGAAAACTAAGCGTTTTTAATATACATATAATCCCATTCGACTTTCGATATAACAGTACCGACTAAATACTGTAACGTATGGTACGGCGTCGGCGCCTTATCTTAGTTGTAGGTGTTTAAAAGACTTAGCGCAAAAATATTGTAAGGATCGGCACATAGCATCCACTATTAACGACTCGTTCTACGTGGATGATTTGGTAGTATCTTCTAATTCTACAACAGAATTAGACCGTATTTGTGAAGGCGTAAGTAATATTTTAAGTACAGCCTGTATTAATTTGCGCAAATGGGTTTACAACTATGATCGTGGTAGTCTAGGCCCGACATTTTTAAAAGATTTAAACTTCGAAATACCGAATTTAAAACAATCGAATTTAATATTTAGTGATTTACCAGAAACTAAATCACCTAATGTATGTTGTCACGCCGTCAATCAATATGATAATAATTTATTTATTTTTTCTCGGTTTTCACAGTACATAAGACTTAAACGAGCCGCTGCTTATGTGTTACGCTTTATCTATAACGCTCGCAATGTAAACAATAAGCGGACCGGTTTGCTATCTGTCGAGGAATTAAATTGTGCAGAGTCGACGTTAGCAATGTTAAGTCAACGGGATTCATTTAATGTTATTTTTAATTTAATTAAAAATAAGCAATCTTTGAAAGGCTGTAGTCAACTTTCAAAATTGAATTTATATATAGATTCGAATAACTTAATTAGAGTAGGTGGACGTATTCAAAATTCACCCCAATTTCATTTTGATAAGAAATTTCCTATTTTAATTTCCGCAAAACATGATTTTCTACTTTGCTTTTCCGGTTCGAGCACCAGCGTTTGTTGCACGCGGGACCGCAGCTCCTCTTGTCCTCTCTGAGGGAGATGTGGTGGCCCGTCGGAGGTCGGAACCTCGCGCGGAAGGTGGTGCACAGTTGCGTGCGGTGCACACGATTGAGGCCGACGACGGTCACTCCTATTATGGGGAACTTGCCCAAAGAACGTTTAGATCCAGGGTTTCCATTTTTGGGTTGTGCCGTTGATTACGCTGGTCCAGTGTTTACGTTGAACCGTAAAGGTAGGGGCGCTAAATTACAAAAATCATATATATGCCTATTTATTTGTTAAGTTACTCGAGCCGTTCATTTGGAGCTAGTGAGCGACCTTTCATCGGACGGGTACCTTTTAGCTTTGAAGCGATTTATCGGTCGCCGTGGCAAGCCGCGAGACATTTTCTCGGACAACGGGAAAAACTTTGTTGGCTTGATGAATGATTTCAAGAAATTTTTGGACTCTTGTTCTGATGACATAAGGGAATACGCAATTTCGCAAAATATTAATTTTAAAATGATTCCGTCTTACGCTAGTAATTTCGGGGGATTGTGGGAGGCTGGAGTAAAAAGCTGTAAGCATCACTTACGACGCGTGGTAGGTAACGCACATTTAACGTTTGAGGAATTTAGCACAGTGCTGGTTCAAATTGAAGCAATCCTAAACTCCCGTCCCTTGACTCCTCTCTCCAGCGATCCCAACGATTTGCTCCCCCTTTGTCCTGCCCATTTTTTGGTTGGCCGTCCACTGACTGCACCTGTAACAGCCGACGTATACGACGTGCCTGCTCATCGCCTCACACGATACCAGCGTCTCGAGCAAATCCGACAGCACTTTTGGAAGCGATGGTCCCAGGAGTACGTGTCCGAGCTTCAGACAAGGAGTAAATGGCAGCAGAACAAGGGAGAACTCAAGGAGGACATGCTGGTCCTCATCAAGGACGACAACTTGCCGCCGATGAAGTGGAGTCTAGGCCGCATCATCAAAACCTATCCAGGCAGAGACGGAGTTTCGCGAGTTGCCGATATTCGCAAGGCAGATGGCGTTGTACGGCGAGCCTTTTCTAAAATCTGCCCACTTCTTCCTCAAGAATCTTAATACTGTTGGAATCTGCAGATGCTCCAGATTCCAAGGCCGGGGAGTATGTTCACGCACAAGATATCTTCCATCCTGGTCTAGCTGACGTATTATGCCTGCAGCAGCCCATTGGTCGTCCATCACGTCATAAACTGCAGCGATTGGCCGCCGATGGCGTGATACGCAGTCGAAGCTGCCGTGAGAACCCCTCATACGCATTACATTCACCCTTGCATCCTCCATCTTAAAATACGTTTTGTAACCCCTTAAAATATTCGCAAAAATACGCAAAAACTGTAAAGATTTTAGCTGAATATACGCAAGAAGTCAAGCCTGCTGTTTCTCTTCACTCCTCAAGTAAAGGGCCAAACCAAAATACGCAAAACCAGCCAAAAACACGCAAACATATATTTATTTTACAGATGTACATTTGTTTCACCTAAAATATATACAGGGTTACCTCGTAAGTCGACCTTTTTTTTTTTTTTTTACGTAGAGAAATGCTGTGACGCATTCCGCAGGGGATGGGGACTCCCACTGCGGATATGTGGGGCTCACCGCGGGCGAAGATGGTGTGTGCCGCGGCCCTACCCACTAAAACTCTACGGTGCTCCTAGCCACCGCTTCCTGACGAAGTCGCGGGAACTGTACGACACCACAACTTCATCAGCGGACGTCTGCTTAGTGGGCTGCAGACTCCTCTCGATGGGAGCGTTTTACTCGCTCCCCAGGCCGAGCAGAGGCCCCACTGGGGGCTTGCTTCTAGGCCATTCCACTGCGTTTTGTCGCGATGCACAGGAGCACACTGCACATCGCGACCCTCTCGGGGACTCAGTGCAATGGGCGACGGCATCCCCTTACCGCCGCCCTGAGCACCCCGGTTATGGCCGGACGTTGTTGTCGCCATTGTTGGCACGACGTCTTCGCCTTGGCCGTCTTCTGGGGTCGAGCGCCTCCCTTTCTCTTATGCGCTCGGCCTCCTCTTTGGCGGAGATAACTTCTTCGGCGAAGTCTTCCACCGCTTTCCAGTCCGGGTCGCCGCGCAGCAAGGCTCGCACCAATGCTGGCAGCGTGATGTCAGGTCCGATTGCGGCCGTCTGGGCCGCGCGTTGACCAATCCAGGAGGGACAGGCCGTCACGGTGTGATCGGCCGTGTCCCTGTCCGCGTTACAATGGTGACAGCGTGTATTTTCCTCCCTTCCGACGATCTCACACAGGTACCGACCGAAGCACCCGTGCCCGGTCAGCACCTGCGTGAGGCGGAACGAGAGTGCTCCTGTCTTCCTGTCGAGCCATTCCTTGAGTACCGGGCGGATCGCCAGCACCAAGTCTACGCTGACTTGCGGGTTCTCTAGCCGCTCTCTCCACATTTCAATGGCTGTCTCTCTAGCGTCATTCCTCCACCGACGTACGACGTCCGGTGGGGGGTTACTGCCCCCCGCGCGGGCTTTTGCGCAACGCCAGAAAACGTCGGCGAAGGCGCGCGCGTCTAAATCCCAAGGGATGGCTCCCGCGAGCAGGCATGCCGCATCTTTAGATATTGTGCGGTAGCCACGGACGGCTCGGGTAGTCATCATCCTTTGTAGCCTGCCCAATGCAAGCCGGTTCTCTTGCTGTAGATGGTATGCCCAGATCGGCGCCCCATACATTACCATGGAGCGCACGACCCCCATATACAATCGCCGGCAGCTAAGGCTCGGGCCCCCGAGGTTCGGGAGCAACGAGGCCAAGGCTCCGGCGGACTTCTCTACCTTTGTCTGGAGCTTCTTGAAGTGCTCCTTAAATGTCCATCGGCTATCTAGGACGAGACCCAGATACGTCATAGATGGTGTGACGTTAATCTGGGTCCCGCCGACTGTAATCGCCAATCCGGGGGGTGGAGAGTTCCTTGGCCCGTGAAAGCATATGGCTTCGGACTTCTCCAGCGCCACCTTTAGACCCAGAGCTCGGATCTTCCGTACGGTCTGAGCGACACCTGCCGTAGCAAGAATGACGGCCTCTCTGTATGTTTTTGCACGGGTGACGGTGCAGGTATCGTCAGCGTAACATACTTCTTCCACGCCGGGTAGATTGGCGCCCGAAAGCACCGGGTCGTAACCGACGTTCCACAGGCCCGGTCCCAGGGCTGAGCCCTGTGGGACGCCGCAGTCAACTTCTTCTTCTTCCCAGCCGTCTTGAGTCGGGAATTGCACTGAGCGTTCCGAGAGATAGTCGCCGATGGTGATGCGCAAGTATCTCGGAACGCCATGCCGTCTGAGTCCGTCTTTGATGGTTGACCAGGGCAGGGAGTTGAAGGCGTTAGAAATGTCCAAGGACACAACCAACGCAACCCCACCCCGGGACACCTCTTCCTCTACCATATCACGCAGTCGCGCCACCGCTCCTATTGTAGATCTCCCTGAGCGAAACCCGTATTGGTTTTCGCTCAGATTGGGGCCGACGCTCTCAAGATGTTGGGCGAGACGCGCCGCCAAGATCCTCTCTAGTATTTTGGCTATCTCATCTAGGAGTACGATAGGCCGGTAGGCCGACGGCTGATCTTCGGCCCGTCCGGCTTTCCGCAACAGCACGAGTTTCCCAGTTTTCCATCGCCGCGGTACTCTACCCTGGACCAAACAGTTGGTCAAAGCGGCAAGTATCTGCGGCTCCATCTCCTTCATTGCGAGGACCCATGCTCGTCCCGGTATGCCGTCGAGGCCGGGTGCCGTATTTTTGAGGCCCATTTTATGGACCGCCTTCGCTAGTTCCGCTGATGTGACTGGCGGGATCTCTTCCCTGTCATCAGCGGTTTCCTCTTGTTGGATCGACGCTGTTGGATTGCTCTCGGTCCCAGACGGGAAGAGGGTCGTGATGATCCTGTTGCGGAGATCTGGTTGGAGGGTCTGCGTCAACGGTGGAGCAGCGGGACGGAGTTTCTGGCGCACCCATTTATAAGGTTTGCCCCAGGGATCATCCTCGAGCGTCTGTAGCCACTCATCCCAGCTATCTTTCTTCGCCTTTTGTATGGCGTCCCGAAGTTTGGCGCAGGCTGTTTTATAAACCTCGTAGAGGGTGTCCTCCTCCTGTTGGACTCTTCTGCGCCGTCTTTGGTAACGCTTATAGCGTCGTCGTGCAGCCGTGCATTCCTTCTGCAGATTGTATAGCTCGGGGCGCCACCAGTACGTCTGGCGCCGCGGCTTGAACGGGCCTACTCGTGGCATCGCAGCGTCACAAACGTTGCGCATTGCCTCGTTCAGCCATTCCGCGCACTCAGCAGGGTCGTCCGAGGGTAGTGGCGCCCAG
Organism: Polyommatus iphigenia; assembly: GCA_963422495.1. Classification (NCBI taxonomy): domain Eukaryota; kingdom Metazoa; phylum Arthropoda; class Insecta; order Lepidoptera; family Lycaenidae; genus Polyommatus; species Polyommatus iphigenia. The sequence continues at coordinate 17,860,585 of OY730178.1, read as the reverse complement.
GATGCGACAATGGCGGCCTCCTCGAGGAGGTCACGGTCTAGACGCCTCAAGGCCCATTTGGGGCCGCCGCCAGATGTGATTGTGCGGCCCAACTCCGACGCGCGTCCAGTTATGTCGAAGCGGATGAACCGATGGTCCGAGAGCGTCTCCGTTTCCTCATCTACCCGCCAGTTGGTGATGCGGCGGGCAAAATCTGAGCTTATTAGGGTCAGGTCGACGATAGACCCGCCCTGTCTTCGGACGCATGTGTTTACGGTGCCCCGGTTAGCCACTACAAGCCCTGTGGAGGCCATCCAACTAGCGACCGCGCGACCCCTTGCGTCCGTTGCCGGGGAGCCCCAATGCGTTGACTTCGCATTAAAGTCTCCGGCAACGATCACCGGGCCTGATGCTCCACCAATAAAGGTGGTTAGCCGGAGAAGGAAAGACTCGAAATCGGCCAGGGGTCTGTTGGGGGAGAAGTAAACCCCCACCACAGTGAGGGCCCCCAGCTTGGTGACTACGAATCCTCTGCCTCTCGTTGTTCTCCCGGGAGGAGGTGGGGACATTCTTGGTCCAAGAACCAGAGCGACCGTTGCATCCGCGTCTCCAATCCAATCGTTTCTAAAGAGGATGCGATACGGCTCCGACAGAAAGGCTAGGTCAATCGACCACTGCGCCATGCTCTGAACCAGGATGTCCTGCGCCCGGGCGCAGTGGTTCAGATTGCCCTGCAGGAAGCGATGGGTCGCCGTTATTGGGCTTCCATCGGGGCCGCTCTGGTTTCAGCGCCCGCCGTAGTTGGTGTGGCGGACTCTTGAGACACTTGGCTCTTCTTCGAGCTCCTTTTCCTCTTCGGCGCAGGCTTGCCGCAGGTCTTACTGCCGACGCTATGGTCAGCCGGTTTTCCGCTTGCCTCACAAAGAGCGCAGTGTGGTGCATTCTCGCACTGCGCAGCTGAATGGTCTGGCTGGCCACAGCGGAAGCATAGCTGGCTGCGGTCGACCTCTTTCGGACAGGTCGCTCGGGTGTGTCCAGTCTCGTGGCACTTGTAACAACGCATGGGGCGTGGGGATAAAAGCACCACGTGCACCACGGTCCACCCAACGTAGATCTTGGTGCTCGGCGCCGAGACCTTGTTCGCAACTTCGACCGGGCACTTCACCCAGGCCGATCCGCGGCCATTCCGCTCACGCCGAATCACACCAACCTTTACATCTTCGGTGGCGCAACCGCCAGGTCTGGCGATGGCCTCTGCTATCTCCTCTGATGTGGCCGTGTCATCCAGCCCTGAAATGCGCAGCTCTGCACACTTTTGGGGTCTGGAGATGCGGACTTCTGTCCCGTCCATGACCTCCCTCAGTTTATTTGCGAGGACGTCCGCCTTTTCTTTGGAAGCCGTGCCGGATATCTCATACATTCGACCTCCGGTCACGGCCTGTTTAAATTTGACAGACGGGATTTCTAGTGCGACCAGGTCAACCTGTCTCTTGGCCTTGTCCATCACTTCCTTATAGGACACTCCGCGCCGTGCAGCACCCTCCTGTAGTGTGATGACCACCGCTGCAGTCTTGGGGGCACGTAACTTCCTACCTTTCTTTCCCTTCTTCTTTTTCTTGCCCACTACCTTGGGCGCAGACTCTTCCTTCTTCTGCACCTTTCCTTTCCTCTTCACTATTTCAGTCCACGCCGATAGAGAAGCGGGACCTGGCGCTGCTGGTGTTGTTGCAGCATCGAGTCTTGACTCAGCTGCCTCTGCAGCGGCTGCGGACTTCTTCGTCTTCCTTTTCTTCTTTTGAGCCGGACCAGGGTTCAGAAGTGGCATCAGTGTTGACACCGCTGGTTCCGGCTCAGTCCTTTGTTGCGGTGGTTCTGCAGATGTTGGGGCAGACCCCGCGGTCTCGTTCCTTTTGTCCGCAGCAAGCGGTGGGCGCAGACGCGGGGCTGGGAGAAGACGGGTCTCCAAAGCCTCTAGTCGTGCGTCCAGCCGTGCGTTAGACAGAGATACCGCCTCCCGTACCGCCCGCGCCATTATCTCTTCGATGTTGGACGGGGGGGCCGGAGAGGCAGCCTGTGGTCGCAAATTAAGGAGCTCGCGTTTAACGATCGCGAGCTCTTCTTTCAGATCCGTGACTTCTCTGGAGAGGCGTTTGTTAGCCGTCTCCAGGGCTCTTGTTTCGTCAGAGGTCGAATGACTGAGGAGGGCCGCGCATGACTCTCGAATGACGAGTGCGGCGTCTTTCAGAGTCTTTACGTAACGTCCGCTCAAGTTATTCGACGTTTTAGCCACTTTGGTGATGGAGTCCAGGCTCTCAATTATTTGGGAGCCCAGTTTCGCCCTAGTGACTACGTCATCCTCTCCCATCGTCACGTCCGATGTATAGGAGGACACCGACAGACGCTGCGAACGCATCTCGGGGAGCCTCCTCGTCTCTTCGATGAACTCTTGTTTGGCCTCCGCTTTTTCGGCTTCCCGCTGAAGGGCGAGATGCTCCTTCTTAGCCTTGGCCGTACCCACGTAGTCTCCTGTGGTGGGTGGTCTGCCCCTGCCGCGTTTGGTGTTCTTTGGGGTGGCCGAGTTCTTGCCTTTGTCCGAGTCAGACTCCTCTACTTCGCTTCCTCGCCTCTTCCGGAAGCGTCTCTTCGATCTTTCTATTTCTTCTTCTCGACTGTGAGAGACTGTGGTTTCATTTCCGCACTCTTGGTCGTCGGAGGTTCCTTCTCCAGTTCCAAAGAACTTACTCTTGACGGGCATTGGTCTTGCTACCCGTGTGCCGTCTTCTAATTCAGCCAATCGCTCTAGCTGAGCGATGGGGGTCCGTATTGGAGGCCTGTGGTCGTCGGTTTTGGGGGCAGAGGGGCCCCCGGGAGTAGCCGTTAAGCCCGTTTCAGGTGCGGTTATGTGCACCGGTCTCGGATTAACGTGCGCCGTAGTCGTCGTTGCAGCCAAATCATTGAGCAAATCAGTGTCCTCATTCGTGCGAGAGTCGTCGGTTACTGAACGGACATTGCGCCCGCCAGCTAACGAATTTGTGCCCACCCCGTAGTACGAAGGGCAGACCTCCACCGTGGCATCGGCGGAGGTGTGGGATTCCCCATTTCTGAGACCCACCCGGAGACCATTATCAAATTCGCGTGCTTCCATTATCAAAAGGGGTGCTCATTCTCGTAAGTCGACCTAGATCCTTTAAGGGGCTATAGTTAAGATAATTTCTGACTGATTTGACTATGAAACACCCTATCCTAAATCCAATGGTTTTCGAGATAATCTAATTTTTAGTATTATTCATAAGCAGTCCATTTTTTGCCTTTTGTTGTATCTCTTTTTTGTAATCTGAGGTTTTGACATCGAAATGTCACTGTCACACACAATATTTTGGAGATCGTGACGTCCCACTCTGTGATGGCTGTTTGCGATCACGTGTTATTACGGATTAAATATTTACTTTTCAATATATAAAATTAATATTATAAAGTTGATGAGTAAAAATATGTCATTTTCGGTCATTCTATAATACAAACTCTCATAAAAACAATAATTTGTATTATATTTCGTTTACTGTCTACACCCCTATTGTTTTGTCCACTTTGTTTTATCCAACCATAATATATTTTGTGCTTATTATTCTACCTATACCTTTATTTCAGTACTACTCAAATATATAATGTATCCCAACACCAGTGTCCGATCCTTTAATGCTATGATGGATGGCATATTTTATCGACTAAATGGCTCTTATTTTTTTCTTGTTCTCTCACGGTTGTAAAATATCAGTGATTTTAGTTTTTCTCGGACTTTCACACTAATCTGACCAATACTTCTCATCAAATGGTACGGGAGCTAGCAATGTTTGAAAAAAAGTATTTCACGTCGGCTGATTTTTAGGGTTCCGTACCCAGAGGGTAAAAACGGGACCCTATTACTAAGACTTCGTTGTCTGTCCGTCTGTCTGTCTGTCTCCAGGCTGTAATCTCAAGAACCGCTTTAGCTAGACTTTTGAAATTTTCACAGACTAAGTATATCTGTTGCCGCTATAACAACAAATACTGAAAACAAAATAAAAATAATATTTAAGGGGGGCTCCCATATAACAAACGTGATTTTTTCGGCCTTTTTCGCTCTATATCAATAATGGCAAGAGGTAGGCACTTGAATTTTTCACACATTCTTTTGTTATATGTGTACTTCAATATTTCATAATAATATTAAAATAAAATAAAAATTTCAGGGGGGCTCCCATACAAAAAACACAATTTTTAGCCTATTTTTGCTTTGTATCGGTACGGAACCCTTCGTGCGCGAGTCCGACTCGCACTTGGCCGATTATTGTGATATGTCGTCATTCTTGCTCTTCTGGTTAGAGTCGGGGCGATCTGGCTGCCGGTAGTGGTTGCGTTCATTAGCGCGCAACCTTGTCAAGGTGATATCAATACCGGATTATAAAATTATTTTAGTATGTATGTAATTTTAATATTATGTTATTTAAAGATAAAAAAAAACTTAAAATAAATGGTGATAGGCAAAAATGTATGGGCTCTGCTCTGGTATAGGGCTCAACAAGAATTGATTGTATATTTTTTGGAAGGTATATCCATGTACATTAATGACCAATAGGGCGCTTGTCAAGATTCGTTGTACTTTTTGAGTAAAGCCACGTTAAAAGTGACATCAGCGCTTGTACATTTCATGCGATAACATCACGTTATATTATAACATGATCATTTTTAGGGTTCCGTAGTCAACAAGGAACCCTTATATTTCGGTCTGTCCGTCCGTCTGTCCATCGGTCTGTCCGTGTGTCTGTCCGTCTGTCTGTCCATATGTCTGTCCACGGTTTTGCTCAGGCTACAGGACCTACAAAGCTGTAATTCGGCATGAATGCATATATTAATGATGCCGACAAAATATTATATAAAACTTTAAAAATATATATTTTTTATAGTACCTCCCGTACACATCAAGCGGGGATGATTTTTTTTTCGCGTCCACCCCACCGTGTGGGGTATCATTGAATAGGTTTTTTTAAATATTATAAGTATTCATAGATCATTTTCCGATTTAGGGATCCATTTGTGAAATATTAAGTTTTAAAGTGGAAAAAATCGTAAGTGTCCAGTGTTCCCCACTTCTACCAGCTAAACGGTTGTTTCTGGAAATGTGAAAAAATTCAATGGAGTAGGAAATATGCCGAATTTAAAAGGAACTTTTCGTTCAAATTCCTTTGAACGTAACTGAGATAATGTTGTTAGTAGTGTAAAATACGTTATTCATTGACCATACAAAAATGATCAAAAACTAGCGGTACTACGGAACTCTATATTGCGCGTGGCCCGATACGCACTTGGCCGGTTTTAAGCCTAGTAGTTAAGGTATGTTGTGAATTGACATAATATTACACAGACAATGTAAGCGAACGACTGCCTGATTGAAAGAGAGAGCGAAAATCGTCCGTGCATTGTTACCTGATCCGCCGTCCAAGAGTGAGCGGTATTAGGGAGGGGTTAAATTACTACTGTGGGCGTAAATCTAGGGTGTACAGTCGACAAGACATTCGTTATCTCTCTAAGCACAAAAAGATCTTACCACATAGACGATAAAAACTATTCGTAATGTACAAATGTTAGGGACTGGGCGCCATAATATAACTTTTTTATCTACCAAAGAGCTATCTAATGGTGTATAATTTATCTTTCTTGAGGCTATATACCAAAATGCCCATCATCCTTTGCCAGACATTAATTCGGTTGCTAAGCCTTGAAATACATTGGTCAAATGAAAAAGTAATGAAAAGTATTGCTGTATGATGCTATTAATAATTATGTATAAGAAGCGCCTGGTTAAATGAAATTGCAATCTCTCGCTGCTGGCTCTGGTCATAATAAAGGCCTAAACAATTATCTATAATTATTTTTATATTTATTACTATTATTATTAATATCTAATGTACAATAACAAGACGAAATTTACTTTTTTAGATGGTTCTCTGTCTCGTTCTCGACTTATACTGCAACCGTCTCTCTTGGACTACCAGCATCATATTGACAGACAAACAGACAGTATGTTATTCACAAAAAGCCATAAACTTTGGTTTTTCCATGTTTTATTCCACGAAATTGATAACATAAGCGTAGTCCATAAGTTTAACTATCAATTAATGAGACATTTTTTATTTTCATAGGATATTTATATGAGAAGTATTATTGGTCTGATCAGAGTGAAAGCCCGAGAAAAACTAAAATGGCTACCATTTTACAACCGTGAGAGAGAGAAAAAATTTGAAAGCCAATCTGTCGATAAGACATGCCATACATAATGTCATTAAAGGATCGGACAAATTATCGGATAAATTAATTATTTTTAGATTAATCGATCGACAAGATTTATCAAAAATTGCGCATGTGCTGTGTTCACCACAGTCCACAACCCCTCCAAAACAACACCTACAGCCTAGGCCAGGAATGGCGAACCAATAGCACGCGTGGCACCAGTGGCACGTGACATAAAATTTGGAGCACGCTTTTGGTCACAAACTAGTACCCACCTCTGAATAGTGAGCACCAAATTAGGCAAATTTTTAAAGACGTCCCGAATCACAAAAAAATTGAATGACACGTTTATGGCTTCTTCAAAAGGGCACGATAATATGAAAAGGTTCGCCATCCCTCGCCTAGGCCATACCAGCGTTGCAAAAATCTTAATGTAAAAAATAATGCACTATTCATTACTTTTTTTAATGGAAATTTAATTGGTATCCATTACTCAGTAAACGATTAATGTGTAATGTGTGGTCCTGCATTACACATTAAAAAAAGTAATGTGTAATGTGGTCCTCCATTACACATTAAAAAAAGTAATGAGTAATGTGAATATTCACATTACTCATTACAAAAAAAAAAGTAATGGAATATCTTACATTGCCATTTTACAAAATAATGAGCCATTATCGGACCTTCATTGCCCATTAAATGTAAAGAATGAGTAATGTAACATTTGTCCATTACATTACTATTAAAAGTATTGTAAGTATAGTGGAAGACATCTCATTATGTTAATAAAAAAATTATTAGGATGGTATAGTTAAGGAGGTTTTTTTTTTTTTTTAATTTTCATGAGTATACAAAGTATTACCGAGTAATAAGGGCGACAACTATTTTCATATTCAGGAGAACAGCGAGGGTACCGCACAAGCACCTTCGGGCAAGCAAACTTTCAAGACTTTACCAACATCACGGCTCATAACTCAGCCATCTTTAGTCCTGGACCCCCCGAGTGAGAGGCCAGGATCGAATAGAGGAAAAAAATCCAGGAAGAACAAGCCGAAGAACCCCATATCCAGGACAAATAGTTGCCGAGTTACAAGCATTTAAACTTTGACATTGACAGCTCGGCAACTGTCACACGTCTTACTAAAGTAGCCATAATTCCGCTCCCAATAGGCCTAGAGGAACGGGGTTTCTTTTAACATCAAAGGCAACACCTCGGCTACCCCCTTTTCGAATTTGAACTAAATTGGAGACATCGATTTTTTTTTTCTCAATTCTGAGGCCAGGATCGAATAGAGGAGAAAAATCCAGGAAGAACAAACCATAGAACCCCATATCCAGGACAAACAGTTGCCGAGTTACAAGCATTCAAACTTTGACATTGATAGCTCGGCAACTGTCAAACGTCTTACAAAAGTAGCCATAACTCCGCTCCTAATAGGCCTAGAGGAACGGGGTTTCTTCCAGCATCAAAGGCAATACCTCGGCTACGAGGTACGTACGGCTACGTTTCACGAGAGTGATGTTGGTGAAGTCTTGAAAGTTTGCTTGCCCGAAGGTACTTGTGCAGTAGCCGGTACTTTCGTGGGGGAGTGTTTGGGGGTTTATTTATTTCGATTCACCAACAGAATATCATCTCACACATTAAATAAAATACAAACAATATTAACTTATAGGTTAAATGACTTCCAATGACAGGTGAAATACAGCATGTACGGTGCGTTCACATTTGTATCATTTGCGCATTGCATTGCATGCGCATAACATTTGAAAAAGTTACATGAATAAAGAGCAAGTCAAATAAAATCTTTTAAAAATAATGTGTAATGGTACAGTAGGTACTCATTAATATTAAAAATTGTAATTTGTAATGTACATTTTTAAAAAACACATTAAATTAAGAAATGAGTAATGTAAAGATGACACTTTTCTCATTACAAAATAAATGTAATGAGAATTTATTTTTATGCCATTAAAAAAAAAGTAATGAGTAATGGGAACTGACACCATTCTCAATACTAAAATTAATGAGTAGTGGAAATTTCACATTACTCACTACTAAAAGTAATGAGTAATGGAAATTTCTCATTACTCATTACTAGAAGTAATGAGTAATGAAACGTCAATGCATTAACTAAAGTAATGCATTATTTGCAACTCTGGGCCATACGGTGCGACGAACCGCACCGCAATATTCCACACTGCACTGGTGGCCACACAGCAGCAGCAAAGCAATGGTCTACGGCGTCGCTGTGGCACCGCAACAAGATTGGCTTGGCTAGGCTTCCCTAACACCAAAATGTCGTACAGATACATCTAATAGACTAAAATTCAAATTTCAAATTTGTGAACTGCAAAAGCATTTTTCCGTTGAATAAATCATATTTCTTAAGTCTCAACTTAAATATCGAGGCAACAAAGACATACGTAGACTTACTAATAGGGTATTTGACAGATTTTTAATTTCCATCTTGAATTACTTGGTTGCGATTAAGAAGTTCATCGAAAGTATTTTTTTTTATTTTAAAATAGGTAGGTATTTCGTAAAAAACACGCAAATAAAAATTCAATTTTCAAATAAGCCGCCGAAAGTCGAAACGTTTATTCAACATAATATTATGGCGTCGCGCTATGTAAGTGACGTCAATATCGTGTAAACGGTAAACCAATAATCGTATTCGTTGCATTTTTCAACTGCGCATGTGCATCTTTCGCGCATGCGCAATAATAGAAAATTATCATCAATGTCTGTCAGATTTTGGCACATGATACTGACGTCTGACACACACAAATTTTGAACTTAGCGCATGCGCAATTTGTTGAACGAAGCGACTACCCGATTTTGACGTCATCATGACATTAATTGTTATTATTTTTATTAAAACGTAAATCACAATATAAAGAACCATCATTTTGTGTATCTAAAGTTTACTGTCAAATAGCATATTTTTATGGTCTAAACTTTAAGGGATCAAAAATCTGGACAAGATTTTCCATAAGATTTCGCTTTCTCGTGAACACATTTAAGTTATAATAATTATTCTAGGACGATCGCAAAAATAAAAGAAAACTAATAATTAAACATCGCATTGCCAGGTAAAAAATGCAAATAAGTATATTAAGTAAGTACTTATATAACATTTTGTTTTGAACCCTATATAATTACCTCGCTTGAACAATAATATGTAAAATTGGTAATTTATACAATAATTTTATTGTAAAAAAATGGAATATAGTAGTAGAATGAAACAATAAAACTTATCCTAATGCTTACCAAAATGGTCATGTTTTATTTCGAAGAGTTTAACACTATTGTTACACTAATACGGGTTTGGTATTGACAATTTATTCAGGTTTTAAAAAAGAACTCTTGAAATCTACCCACGAAAAAGTCTATGAACCAGGCAGCGGGCTTAAGACATCCGCTTAGCGGGAGCTCGACAATTCGAATGAAGAAGAGTAACAGAGGCTACCCTATTTATACGTTGAGGCATAGGTCCAGAAATTACCACTGCGCGCGCAATAATCGATACAGCTAGTTCTTATTAAGTCCTAGGTTCCGGGATATCAGACAAAGGCTAGATGACCTGTGACCTATTATAGTAGCCAACGCCCTTCAACCGGAAACGAGAACAAAGATAAAGATTTAATAACTTTATACTTATGTATAGTTTTTATTATTCGTAGTGTACAGGAAAACAAGTTATTTATTTATAATCCAACAAGTAAAATAGTAAAGCAGGGTATAAAAAACTTTACTTCTTACTTACTTTTTTCCAAAAATATCTTGACATTGTTGTATGAAGAAGTCTACATCAAAATGATTTCCGAAGACCTCCGTTTCACCGGATGATGTTTGATAAAAACAAAATTCTGTGCATGTCTGATACATCCACTGCCTACCTGAAAGGAAATAAATTTAAATTAAAATGTTACTCAGAATTATTAATAAGATACAAAGATGTTGGGAGTATTATCATTTCTTAACAAGACTCGAGAACGACAATTCTCAGGCAGCAATTTATTAATCTATAAAAATGTCTCTAAAGTACACATTTAAATAATATTTTTGGTAAGTATAAGAAGTTATAATTTAGCCTTAAGGCGACGCCTTGATAATTTGGCTGTGGCGATATCGATTTTTCTCAGCAATGACTAAAGCTAAGAAATTAAAGTTCATTGTCAGTATTCATCATGTCTTTGTCTTTGAATTACCCATAGCATAACGCGATTGATCAACTTTTATAACACAGAATAATCAATCAAAAAGACCTCTGTAAAAAAAAGGGATTCCTATTTTGCCAACATAGGAGTGATTTAAGCTTCTAAAATTTGTATATAGATTGGTTCAAACTAAATTACGCGATGCCGGACCGGCCTCTCATAGAAAACAAGCAATCTTAAACATATCCAACACTGTTTTTTACTTTAACGCGGCGTCACCTTTTTCAATATAAAATTATTAATGCACAGTAACGAATTCAGATGGCGCTTGTGAGCCGAATTGAGTTCGCACAAACCGGAACGTGCAACAAGTTTGTCTCTTGCCTTTTTCTATTTGTTTGGAAGTATGTGAAAAGCTTAGTTCCTATGTGGGGCGTTCAATTTTCGCGAGCTAGCAAAAGGGCAAAAGATTTATAACTTTGCCGGTTGGAGCAGAAGAACATGTTTTGGTTTTCTTTGCAATTTTAAAATACTAAGGTGAGGTGGGGTAAGACTATCACCGGGGCATGAATAACACTTCCAATTATCTCGATATGTATAGCGTTATTCCCAATGCCAGGATGTTGGTAAAACAGTTTAGTCGAAAAAGGTCTCAGCTCAACTCATAGATGTCGCTTATACTCAACCATATTGCCAACATAACAAAATGAAATCTGTCAGACGCTTTAAACTTTTCGGAAAGCGGTTGGGTGCCTACATGTGTATACATTTTGCCATTAAAAAGTGAATAAATTGAAGTGTTTTGGTGGTAAGTACCATGGTATTAATATCCGCTTTTATAATATTAGATTGATTTTCAGTAAAACAAACGAATTACTTGAATTTTCAACGAAACAAAAACCTGACTTACAAGTTTTCAAGTGGGGCAAGACTATCACTTTCTTTGGGGTTAGACTAACGTACGTTAGTCTTTCCCCAAATCAGATGTAATGAACCATTCAGTTAAGGTTTTTTTCATTGTGGGTACTTCGATTTTTTTATTAAAAGCTTTTATTAACTTGCTCTGTAATGTATGTATGTATGTAAGTATGTATGTTGCGGTGGAATTTTGGAACTCAATTTTGAAGTAGATATATTATTTAACCAATGAGCTGAAATTTTGCGTACGCGTTTAGTTTGGATGACATTGCACGATATGGTATATTGTGACATCACTCTAAATCCAATATGTCCGACCATCCAAGATGGCGAAATAATTATTTTATATGCAGTCCTACAATATGGATATTAAATGAAAGGGCTTTTGAGAGTAACTCGAGAACGACTGTAATTTCATTCTACATCCAACATGGCGGCTCATCCAAGATAGGGGAATAGTTATGGAATAGTTATTTTAAAGCACTTCTGCATTATGGGTATTACTTAAATGTTAATTATATTGGCTCATTGAGAGTAAATTGAAAATTAATAGTGAAGTCGTGTCGTGTCGTGACGTTTTTTGTTTATAATTTATTACAGTGAAGATCACAAAAGTGGCGACGTGAATCGTCGACGTCCGTCTCACAGTAATAAATATACAATTTTCATGAACTTTTTTCACTTGATTAATATAATATTTCTTTACAATTTTAATGAAAGTCAAACTGTCTGTCTGTTACTCTTTTACGCCAAAAACTCGTTCAGTGGAACCGATGAACCGATTTGATGAAAAGCTGTGAGTGTATATTTTGCTCGGATCACATTATATTTTTTAATTGGCTGAAATGAAATTTAGGATAGATAAAGTCAATATAACACTAACATAGCATCCGTCATGCCTTTTTTAACTCAATTGAATTGTTTGTTATTTTATGATATTAAAAGAAACTTATATTTTTGTTGCAGAATAATGCAAGATGGTCCGAAATTACAAAAGAAAACCCGACCGAGCGACTGCCTATAGCAGAGATCAATTATTAGAAGCTGTGGAAAAAGTTAAGAACGGCGAGTTGTCAGCTTACAGAGCTTCTATGGAATACAAAATTCCTCGACCAACTATTGTAGCCCGAGTCTACGGAAGATATGGATTAAAATCTGACTCTTTAGGGAGAAGTACAGTTCTAACTGCAGAAACGGAAAAGAAGTTAGCTAAAAACATACATATTATGGAAAAATATGGATTCGGTCTCACCAGAGAAGAAATATTGGAGCTTGTGGGACAATACATAGCCAAAAATAATATCCCCAATAATTTTAAAAACGGCAGACCTGGAGAGGATTGGTTCTTATCGTTTAAGAAACGTCATGCTTTGTCGGTAAAGAAACCACAAGCCGTAGAAAATTCGCGTAAAAAAGCATGCAATCCGTGGGTTATTTACTCTTACTATGAATTATTAAAAAATACCTTGGATCAGCTCGAGCTACATGATAAACCTTCACAAATTTGGAATTTAGACGAAACTAGTTTTAGCAAAGACCCCAGCAAAACTAAAGTCTTCGTGGTTATGCTTCGACGAGAACAATCGCCTCACCCGGCAAAGACAACACAACAGTTTTGTTAGGATGCAGTGCAGCTGGTGACAAAACTCCTCCGCTTATAGTATATAAGGGTAAAAATCTCTGGGACGAATGGATTTCAGAAGAGGGCTTTCCTGTAACCGTCTATGCGGCTACAAGTAACGGATGGATGGAGGCTGAGGTATTTGAAACATTCTTTCAAAAGGTGTTTCTACCTACCGTAGGTGATAGACGGCCAATATTATTAGTTTACGATGGCCACTCTACGCACGTAGGGATTAATATTATTGAAAAAGCAAGACAAGCAAATATTACCATCCTGAAAATTCCACCACACACGAGCGATAATTTGCAGCCGTTGGATTTGGCCGTCAACAAGTCTTTTAAAGACAAATGGGATAAACAATTAGTAAATTGGCAAAGGCTACATGTTGGTCAAGCTTTGCCTAAAAAAGAATTCTCCAAATTGATTGGTCAAGTCTGGGCCCAAATTGATCCCCGCGTTTGTATAGCTGGGTTCCGTAAAGCTGGAATTTACCCCTTCAATAGCAACGCAGTCTCTCAGGAGAAATTTCACCCGGACCAACTTGTGGAGTGGAAGAAGCAACAAGAACGGCTCACGGAAAACGTGTTAAGACCATTTTTAGTTCCTTCATTGTTGTCTCTTTGCATAAATCGCTGGAATAGTTGTAATAAAGCAAATATTGCATCGGAACAGATTCATCTTACGCAATCTTCTGTTGTAAAGAACTCAACAAGTACTACATCGGAACAGGTTCATATCGAGCAGTCTTTTGTTGCAAAGAACTCTATATCCTCAGTAAGTATCGCACCGGAACAGGTTTATAACGAGCAGTTTTCTTTTGCAACAAACTCAAAATCCCCAAGAGTTATTATTCTCGAAGATCGTCCCGTAAACTTTAACATAACTTTTGAGGATCTGTTGCTCGACGAAATAAGCGCTGGGACGCATAATGTTAAAAAACGCAAAAAAGTAGCTAGCGGGGCCGAAATAATAACATCCGCAGTTGTGTACAAAAGACAAAAAGAACTTGAAGAAGCAAAAATTAGAAAATTGAAACAAAAAGAGGAGAAACTGTTAAAAAAAAATACCAAACAAAAAAAAGTAAATAAAGAAAAAACCATCAACAAAAGTAACAGAGAGAAGAGAAAAAAATTGAAAAGTGAATCTTCTCAAAAAAAGAAAAAAATAAAGACTGATGATTCCACTAGTGAAAGTGACATTGATATAGAATTTATTGAAGAGAGTGATGAAGAAATTGGAGATTATTTCACAGGATTGCTACAGACAACTGAAGATGATACTGATGTTGTAGAATATGAAGACAGCTGTAGCAATGATTATGATGAACCAACAACAAGTACTGTCCTCAAAAGTCAATGGGTCTTGGTAAAATTTACAACTAAAACGAGTGTTAAATACTACATTGGAGTAGTTACAGAGTTGAACTCGGATGGTATCCCAACTGTAAAGTTTGTCAGGAAAAGTATATTTAGAGGCGGTGAGAATAGAAGTACATTTGTTTTTCCAAACGTACCTGACATATGTGAAGTAAGACATCTTGACGACATAGTATGCAAGCTACCGGATCCAATAATAGGTCGAAGAGGACAAATATCTTTCAAAATGTCTTTTGAAGGCTATAATATTCAATAGATGCTTATTTTTTTATAGCCATTTAATACCGGGTGTAACAAAACATTGTGATATTACTTTAGGGTGTGTGTGAGTCCCATGTATAGAGTTCACTGTAAAAACAGCAGCGCTGAAAGAGCAATTCTTTTTATGGGGAAACACGTGACGCTTGGGCGCTTGCCATAGATATCACAAAATGTGGTCTTTTAGCGCTGCTACTTTCACAGTGAACTCTCTACCAGGAACACATATACACCCTAGAGTCTAGAGTATTATGATAATACTTTAGGTCTATTATCACTTTTTAGTTTATTTACACTTGTTAGTTTTGTTACATACTGTAAAATGTAAATTTAATAAGCTACTATAATGAATACAAAGTTCCTACTACTTTTAAAAAGTATCGCGTTGTCTAAGACTGAATTAGTGCCATACCTTATGATTAGAAGAGAAATATATTTTTGGTTTGTTTTAAGAAGTTTAATAAAGAATTCATTTCAAGAAGTTTTATTCTTAATTCTGTTCATTTATTTATATCTCTAGCGGCCCTCCATTACTTCGCACGGTCAAATATAGGTATTTACAAAAAATACCCTACCTTACTCAACACTACACTACCCTACCCAACACTGCCAAGCAACTTTCCTGATAATAACAAACACAACGGTTTAGCCGTTCAAGCTTGATGCCGGGACCAAGGGAAATAGAAAATAATTTTTATTCATTCATTTGTTCAGTTAGTAAAACTGAACAACTTTCCCAAATCCTCTTAAAATAATGAACTTCTCCATACAAATTATCTAATTGAACTTTTCATTTTATACGAGTATGGAGAAGTCAATAATTTTTGTTTTGAAAAAAGTTTCTTTGGCAAAGTTGGTCAGTTTCATTAACAGCTGTGAAACTGTTTTTTCAGTTTCGGTTATTATATTATCTAATTATGAATATTAATAACCTTGGAGTGTTAATTCGTTTTGATTTGTTTTAAAACAAAGCAAACCTAATTAACACCCAAAGGTTTTAAACCTCTGTTTGCGACAGTATGTTAGTCTTACCCCAAATTGTTACAATAAAGAAATACTGCAAAACTGAACGTTATTCCAAGGTAATAGAATTCCAATTTTATTAAAAATATTTGAATAAATATTATTTTGTTTCGGAAAGTGCATAAAGTCTATATCTTATACAAAATTTTGCTACTGTTAGTCTTACCCCATTTCCTGGGGGAAGACTGGCAGTTTTTACTGCTAACATGTTTTTAAATTATACAAGCTTAGAACACGTCAAGTGGAATTTATTTATTATTTTATAAGAACATAAGAATCTTTCCTAAGTACGTCATTGTCAACTCAAAGATAAGTCAAACCGTTTAGTCAGAAAATTCGATTTATGCTGTGCAACAGCAAACTATGTTTGACTTACCCCACCTCACCTTATTTCAAAATTGAATAAGTTAGATAACTCTTCAAATCCCAAGCGGCTATGCCATTATAGTTTAACAAGGAAACGTAACCTTTGGCATTTGATGTAAATCAATAATTCCTAGGACGCCACCCAGGCTCTGAAAGTACATCAATATATGCGGAAAGCGCAGTCGCTGAATTGCAGGATGCACTTTGCGCAGCCAACGCCCTTGGTAACACGCAGTAGATAATTCACAAAGAATTCAGTGGGACTCAAAGTATATAAAAGACAAAAAGTATTTTGTCCCGGAAAAATGTACGGTTCCCGCGCGATAAACGAGTTTGCGAAACGAAGTTGCGGGCGTCATCTGTAATTTTATAAAATGATTGTATCTCCCTCAAATTACACGCAGGTTCTACTCTGAACTAAACCATCTTAATTTTCAACGTAAAACAAGCCTATAGGATTCATTTCTGAATATTCTGTAAATTGAAAAAAAAAGGGGGGGCTTTCATTTTTCTAACTTTGAAACCTACAAAAGGTTTTCAACATCTATGGCGAGACATATACAACTTCTATGGCGTATGACACAGCTAACGTGTCACGAGAAAATTGTATGCCGCCACTACTAAAAGTTTTAAATAATCGGCCAAGTGCGAGTTGGACTCGAGCACGAAGAGTTCCGTACCGTTAGAGAGCAAAAATAGGCCAAAATTGTGTTTTTTGTATGGGAGCCCCCCTTAAATTTTTATTTTATTTTAAGACCGAGCTCCCTTTTTTTGCTGTGTTTTCTAATAAGTATTACGATCCGGGAAGACGATTGACACAAATGAAATTGAGATTTTTTTAATCATTGTATATTTATCTGATACTTGCCTAACGGAAAACACGATTCACTTATTTTGACTCGATAGTTTTATTTTTCGAAATTATGAATTTTTCGGGGCTTTTCAACAAATATCTATTACACTTATTGAGTTACTATCATTCAATAACTTGCACTACTACAATCACACACTATATAAAAGATTAACTAAAGGAAATATTAGTATTGTATTTAATTTTTAAGTAATCATCAAAAACATTTTTGAGACTAGCGAAATTTACTTTCGTGCTATAATGCGCCGGACCGTTGCTACGCGATATTGTTCACTATTAGCTACAGCGCAAAATACTTTTCATGCGGGCACGATTCATGGAATCATTGTATCATGATTGGACGATAGCCGTGTGTGTAGGCGGGGCTAGCGTTTTGACAGCAGGCTCTTAATATTATTATTAATTATTGACGTAGACAAACAATAAGGGCCTTCGTGAATCATGTGCCTACCTGTTGCCATTACTGATATAGAACAAAAAAGGCCGAAATAATCACGTTTGTTGTATGGGAGCCACCCTTAAATATTAATTTTATTTTGTTTTTAGTATTTGTTGTTATAGCGGCAACCGAACTACACAATCTGTGAAAATTTCAGAAGTCTAGCTATAGCGGTTCTTGAGTTACAGCCTGGAGACAGACAGACAAACGGACGGACAGACATCGAAGTCTTAGTAATAGGGTCCCGTTTTTACCCTTTGGGTACGGAACGGAAAATCTGACCGCAAACAGCAAAGTAAACATTAACTCCTCCTTTTTTGGAAGTCGTTTAAAAAAAAGTATCTAAGATGTTGACCAGGGATGTACGGTATCACCATGCCAAATTTCATTGAAATCGGTCCAGCGGATTAAGAGATTAGCCTGTACAAACAGACAAACAGACAGAGAAACAAAAATTTCAAAAACAGTTAAAATGTATTCTACTACTCTTCTAACATGCCCCTGACTCGTTTTTTCAAATTTTTTTTCAATGTACAAATATTTTTCCTCTACGATTTTATTATAAGTATAGATATAGATAGATTATAATATGGAGATTGGTCATTGGCAATAGGTTTGAAAAATACGAGAATTTAGAAAAACTTCTGGAAACAGAATGTATGAAGTCAATAAGTTGGTTTTTTAACCGTCAGTCTGTGGATCCTGGTACGCCGAAAAGGTGAGATAATAGATCACAAATCTTTGAACCATGGCATCGCTGTGGTTTTGGACTCAAGGCGAGCGGAATAGGCACGAGCGTACTTTCAAAATTGATTTATATCCTACACGGGATTATGTCGCACGATATAATTTATAACACCTCGGACCATACGGAACGCTCGATACAAAATTAAAATCCTATCCTATCCCATAAATAGGCAGCCGGCCTGACTGTCTTATCGTTAAGTAATTTTAGGCAAAAGCTAACTGAAAAGGTTAGTTTTTGCCTAAAATTACTTAAATAACGATAAAACAAAAATCATTTTTTTGCAATGAAAAATCTTTAAGACCCATACAAAATTTACTGATGATATAAACCTGTTTACCATTCGTAATAAAAAAAATATAGCCGAACATATAACCTCCTTCTTTTTGGAAGTCGGTTAAAAAAGACCATACAATACTACGAATAACACCTGCAATGGAGGCCAAAAAGTTTAAATTGACAGAAAAAGTAGACAATAAAGTTAAATAGCAATATTTTAAGAACCTACAAAAATTTGAAAGACAAATTCGGTCTTCATTAGGCACATTTGAAATTTAGAAACAACGAAAAATATTAAAATCTTTTTAAGCGAGCAACTTACCACCGTGTTATTCAGTCAATAATAAAATCAATCAAAAGAGTATAAATAAAACCACTTCCGGTACAGCCACAAAAACATTTTATTGAAGTCACAATGTTGAAACGGAAACGAAAAATTGTGTGACATTCTCAATCATGTTAGAACACCGGGAGACACGATAGAATCAATAATAATTGTGGGCTGCATTGCAGGATTTGTATCTGTGAAGTTACTCAGCAAAATTGATGATCATCCTGTGACAATAAGTTGTTGGCAGCTGAAAAATTATATATATCACCACAAACAGACTGTTATTTTTGCGTCGTTGATATAACAGATAACTGGTATAGACAAAAGAAAACGATCTGCTTGGTCCTACCCTGACTAATTGTTATCTGTAACTCGGCCAATCCTGAACTCCAACGACACGCTAGTACCACAAGCATCTTCTTCTGGGCAAAATATTCAAGGTTTAGAGCAAAAAATACCCTCTTTAACTGATAGTGAAAGTGGCGATGGTTTTAACCCTCGTACATCTTCGAAGCCCAAGCTCCTTAAACAGAAAGAGCTTAATGCATTGGTCAGAGACCTTGGCTTTCTAAAAAAGCATGCGAGATTTTAGCTTCTCGATTAAAACAAAGGCTAACGAAAGAGTCTAAAATTTCCTACTATCGTAAAAGTTTGATTTCAGTTTTTCTGAAAATGAGACATTTGTTTATTGTTCAGATATTCCTAGTTTATTAAAAGCAATGGGGAAAATATGATTAAATGAATGGTGTTTACGCATAACGCCAGTAAGCTGGGTTCGTTGCCGATTGCACATTCAATTAAAGTCAAAGAAGAATATTATGCTACTGTGGCTTCTGTTAAGGGTAAAATTAAGTACAACGAACAGTGACTAATTTGTGTTGATCTAAAAATGGTCAATTTTCTTCTCGAACAACAAGGAGGCTGTACAAAATATCCTTGTTTTATTTGTCTGTGGGATAGTAGAGCCAAGTCTATGATCACTGGGTTAGAAAAACTGGCCTTACAGGCAAGCTATAGTTCTGCAAAAACTGAATGCAATACATGAAGCATTAGTTCCTAGGGATTGCAAATATTGCTGTCTTTGCATATTAAATTAGGACTTATGAAACAATTTGTTAAGACTCTGAACAAGAATGGTAATTGTTGTTTGAAATAAATAAAAGACTAATAGCCGGAATTTTTGATGGGCCACAAATCAAAATTTTATTAGTAATATTATGACTGACATATTAAAAAATGGCCTTGGATAGAATTTGTGTGGGTGCCACAAAATTTTCTGGGGAATCATAAATATATATGCTATTCAGAGATGTTGTCACACTTCCAACAGCTTGGATGCAATATGAGTATCAATAAATAAGGGAGATCTGAGTGAAGAACAAGGGGAACGGTTTCATCAAGACATTAGGACTATGAAGGAGCTGTACCAGGGATGCCCATGGATGTAAAGGAATGCATGGGCATTCATCATGGCTGATGATGGCAGAGTACTGTTGGAGTATTCAAAATAATCCCCGTGACCCGTATCAAGCAAAAAACTTACAAAAGAAAAATGTTTGATGAGTAGTGGCTACTAATTTTATTATGAAATGTGTAAATAAAAAAAAGTTTTCCTTCAAAATCATGTTTTCATTAAATCTCAAAAACTAAAGCACCCCAAAAATGACGATATAACGTCACTACGACTCTTCGTACATACAAGCTTTTTTTTAATTTGTTCAATGAAGTTAATTTAAATATAATTGTGGTCAACTTGTCCGACAAAAATCACGCTGCTATGGAGGATGATTTACACCAACCCGAAAATGTCGATATGACGTCATTATGTCTCCCCGTACATAGAACTTTAAACTTAATATTCGATTTAAAATAAAGAACTAATTGTAAACAAATATGTAAATTGTGCACTATCATAACAAATACATATTTATGTGTCCGACAAACATAAAAATCTTGGAGACATGGTGTCACGTTACCTTGCAGTTTGCCTAATTTTTACAGGCAACGATTTTGACCTGTCGTTTTTCCGTACGGGGAAGAGAAAGCCCTTCGATATTTAAAAAAAGACAAATTTCAAGAGCCTTTTATTAATTTAATACAAACGTCGCCGTCTCAAATCAACACCGAAACTGTAGCTTTTAAAGTTATTGAAGAGTTTGTCTGTAGAATGTACTCGTTGAAAACCAAAGACGACGTCAACACAGGTCGCTATGAGTTATTAAAAAAATCATAGAAATCCGGCAACGATTCAGAAAAAGTTTTAAAAAAGAAGATTTGATCCTGCGATGCGTCAACTCTACCACCCACTAAGCAAGAACTTTTGCAGCATAATATTAAGAGGACACAATACTTAAGCAGCATAATAATTAAATACATAATATTAAGAGGTAAGCCTCTTCGAAATCGCGCATTTAGGTGTTCTAAGGAACACCTAAATGCGCGATTTCGAAGAGGAATGTCTGTATGATAGAATGCGGCACTTGTATTGAGAAAGATATATAATATTATTCAGAATATATGCTAGTTCCATAGTGTTTTCAAAACAATATGCAACTTATTTTTTCGATAAAAAAAAATCGCAAACATACTTCTAATTAAATAAAATCTTTAAATGCTCGGTATGTGTAATAAATTGCACTCAATAATTATTTAATTTATGGACAATATTTGTCTACCAGTGTACTACTGCTATAGTGTTTTTTTTTTTTTTTTAATAAATCCTTAATTAGCAGTAATCATTAATCAAGTATTTTCCACTATCAGAGTAGACTTAGCCGTGCGCGTGTGCGTTGTTAATGTATGCAATTTTCGGTCAATTTCGATTAGCTCTTCTAAGCCCCTTAAGAGGACACAATACTAATTAAGCAGCATAATAATAATTATGGTGCAATGCACATATTATGCGCAATCCGACGGAAGATTATGGCTGGATTTTGATCGAAGGGAATTTGAATGTTATTGGTTTGATGGGCCCGAAAGTCCACCATTATCTGCATCAGAAATATTACGTAGGTACTCTATTAATATTTCATATTAATATCAATTTAATCCTTCTAGCCCCATAAGAGCACTGGTGATCGCGACAACAATAGAATACAATAGCATTTTCAAGAAACAAGTGACATATAAAAACCTTCTAATAATTTTTCTTATTAAAATAATATTTTATTCTAGAATCTGATGATAGCAGCGACGATAGTGGTGAAGACGACATTGACAATGATGATGAAAACTTTGATGATGATAATTATGATGATGGTGTAGATAGTAATTCTGATGTAGATAAAATTATTACTGTTTTTTTGTAATAAAAAATAAAATACGTATTTTGTTACATTTTAATACAATAAAATATCATTTTAATAAGTACATGATATTTTTTATCCCGAAAAAATGTACGGTTCCCGCGCGATAAACGAATCTTGGCGCAACGGAGTTGCGGGCGTCATCTAGTTAATATATATTTAAATAATAAACGTGAATATTTAAGTTTATTCAGTCAGAAATGAATTTCCACCAAGAAGTTACGGTACATTCAATATCATAATATATCAAACAAACTGTTTATGTACTGTAAATATGCGATTTTAAAGCTCAGAAATACAAAAAAATATTTTTCACTATTAAAGGGATGGTTGCTAAAAGGGTTGAAAAATTAATTACATAATCATAAATCAAATCATTAAAAATATTTATTTCATCAAATTAAACACAATTTGTTAAGCCAGAATGGTCAAATCTGCATTTTTTAATCAGGGCCCCAAAAACATAATTATTATAATGTTAGGGTGAAACCTCTTTCGTGTAAGATGCTGTTGGCCGCGATCTGTTTTTAGAAGATGTTTTTGTATTTTTGATATATGTCACTTTACGCATGCCTATGCGTACACTCACTCATTTACTTAAAGGTGGAAGTTTATTTCGCGGAATATTGCTAAAAATAATAACAAACTATTTTTAAATTGTTTCTAATCTAAATTGGAAAAGAGAACACGCTCTCATTGTCTTATTTTTTTTATAAAACGTGACAAACAACGAGCTAAGATTTAAGAAGTTTATCGATTTTACTGTCTAATGTCTATTGAAAATCTATTAAGTATACGATTTATCTTAATATGTCCGTTGATTTTTATTAATAATTTCATAGAAATCATTCATTTCACCGGAGCCGAATAAGCTAATAATCGACTCCCTTTAAAAGGTTATGTGCCCAGAACGTAAGATACGGACTTGTTGTATGTCAAACACCGTAGGAACAACAAGTCCGCAATTTGTGAATACACACTGGATCAACCTCGCCATTACATAAGATTTGATAAGTCACAAGTACTGGCAAAAGAAGCACGATACCGCCCAAGAATGATACGCGAGGCCATAGAAATTAAAAAACACCCTAATTTCAACCGCGAAGATGGTTGGGTGCTGCCATCTAGTTGGGATCCAGTGATAAACAAACTAAAGCACAAATCTATGATACCTCGGCTTCAAGACACTGTGAGTTCGTTCTGCGTAGATCGGAACGCAAACAAATATTGATGAGTCGTCGGGTAGTTGGATAACTTCAAGAAATTGGACACCTGTCACCTCAGTCCGCCCGTGACCACGGCCGCTGTAAAGTAGCCGAAACGTCGGGATTAATAAAAGTGCTCCGCGACAAAATCCGTAAGTGTTTAAACTTATAATATCATTAGCGGCTGCTACTTTAAGATAGCAAATATATTTAAAGGGGAAAATGAAATAATAGGTGAGGTTTTAAAAATAACGACTTGGCAGCCACACGTTAACTTTTTCTTAAATTGTTTTAACGTATTTCGTCAATCAAAGCCAAGTTTAAATGCAGAAATTAATCAACCGAACAAACCAAAACCGAAGGGTAGACGAGGATGTCACAAACTTTGGGTGTCTTCAAAAAACACTTGGTTTCGGAAATTCACACGAATGACAGAAGAGGTGCAAAAATATGGACTATTGCTATGAGTAGGTACACCAAAAAATCACTGGCAATTTAAACTTTAAAAAAAGCTTAGAACTCAATTTAAAGCTGCTACTTTATGCTTAAAATGCTACTTCAGTGTAGCTGCCAAGTGCCAACCTAAGACGCATTGTCCAAGGAGTACCTAAATTGGGGAATACGTTTGTATGGAAAAACAATGCTAGCATACCCTCTTAAGATTTGTTCGTATTGGCGTAGAATTTTTGTATTGACGACCTCGTTACCTTTGATTAGGTAAAAACTATTTTCCTACGAAATACTTATTTTAGATACAACAAGAATCAAAGGAAAGGTTTCTTTAGTTTGCCATGCTAGCCCAGCAGGATTGAGGATTTAAATCCACAGCCGGTAGACTATAATATGGACTATATATCATCGTTGTAAATTAAACCATTGCAGCTCCTTTTTTTTAAGACGGGAAATGCGCTTAAGCATCCCCGGCGGCACTGGAGAAAGACCTCCGGGCTCCAGGGTATGTGGGACTCGCTGCGGTCGAGAAAATGGTAAGTTGGCCGCAGCTCTACCCACGGATGGGCCGTGCCTTCTCCTCCGTTTTGTGCTGGGCCGCTGGACCCGTCTGAGACGAAAACTGCAGCGGCCAAACCATTGCAGCTCCTGCTTTTTATCACTGAACTAACATATTTATCTATATATTTTATTAAGAGGGCGAGTAATGCTAGACATCGTACTTTTCTCTTCACACTTAGGTCCTTTTCACATGCACACGGCCACGGCACGGACGCCACCGTGCCGTGTGAAGTAGAAATGTGAAAATTAGATACGCGACGCGCATACGCAGTGAAATTCCTCTTAAATTTTGAGGAAGCGATAGCGGAAGAGGATTTTTTTATTTTTATTTATGAGGATGCGGTAACGGTTGAGGAACCCAAAATATTGCGGAACTTCCTCATTTTGAGAAAGCGGAATTTTATTTTATTTTATTTGGAAAACAAACAGTGATACAATACTAAGTTAAATATTGAATAGGTTTTAGTACACCATTTATATGTTTTCACATAAAGCTAACTATATGAAGAAAACAAAGAAACAAAATACTTGCAACTTAATACTAAAAATAAATACTATGCGAATTAGTAAATGATAATTTAGCTGATACAGGAGAAAAAGAAGGCAAAATTAAGCAGAGTATTAGAGAATCGCATCAAACCAGTGCTGTGTTAACTTTTGTTTCAAAGCAGAAGGTGAAGTCATAAACAAATCAAAATCAAGAGGGAGTATCATTCAAGTTGTTAATTGCTGTTGAAGATCTAACGATAAAGGAGTTTCTTCGATAATTTGTATTGCAAAATGGGACATACAGGGGAGTCTGGATTCGAGCTGATCTTGATGGTACTTTTAGGGAAATTTTAGAAAGGAGTAAGGGGGTGTCAATTTTGTTTTTGGATAATTTTAAGTAGGAAAAGGATATCAGAAATACGGCGTCTTTCGAAAAGAGGGAGAAGGTGAAAACGTTTGGATCTCAATTCATATGAAGGATCGTATGTACTGCATTTAAATTGTAGATGTTTTAAAAATCTTTTTTGAATCAATTCTAACCTATTTATATGAACAGTGTATTGGGGATTCCAGATTTCAGAGCAGTATTCGAGGGAACTGCGTGCATAAGAACAGTAAAGAATTTTTAATATCTTTATATTCTTAAATTGTGAACTCATTCTAAAAATAAATCCTAGCGACTTATTTGCTTTATTAAAGCTGCGCGTCCACTGGATCGGAATCGGAGCGTACGGAGCGTACGTCCACTGCATTCGGATTCCGCATCGGCAATTTAGTTATTCTTAGTCCGTCATAGCCTGCGTGCATTTGCATTATGGAGGATAGTGACGAGGATATTCTTGTAATTAGCTGTATTATATCAGAAGAGGAAAAGAGAAATAAGAGGAAACGAAAGATATGGGTTCATAATATAAAATCAAAAAGATTAATTTTCAGAGAATTTCATATGAGTCGAAAAAAGTTTTTTGATTAGATTATAAAGTTCTTCATATTTTAACCGACTTCAAAAAAAAAGGAGGTTATCAATTCGACGCGTATGTATGTAATATTTCCAGAACTGCCCAGTTTTTGTATATGTTAATCTATAACAGCTTCTGAACAAAATATGTGCCAAATTTCAATAGTGTATGTTTGTGCACGCATATCTCCGGAACCACAAGTCCGATTTTAGTGATTCTTTTTTTATTGTACTACGTATTGTTCAACTTAGGGAATTCTGCAAGTTTCATCAAAATCGGTTCAGTAGTTTTTGAGATAGGGAATTTTAATTCTTAATTACGTACAAAAATTTGAAGTCGGTTTTATCTTTTTAAAATACTAGTGCAAACACTAAAGTTATTATAACTGTATTTTAAAAAGATAAAACCGACTTCAAAATTCTACGTAATTGAGAATTAAATTTCCCTATCTCAAAAACTATTGAACTGATTTTGATGAAACTTGCAGTATTCCCTAAGTTAAACAATACCTAGTAGAATAAAAAAAGAATCATTTAGATCGGACTTGTAGTTCCGGAGATATGCGTGCACAAACATAAAAACATACATACATACATACATACACTTTTGAAATTTGGCACATTTGTTCAGAAGCTGTTATAGATTAACATATACAAAAACTGGGCAGTTCTGGAAATATTACATACATACGCGTCGAATTGATAACCTCCTTTTTTTGAAGTCGGTTAAAAATGTCGTCATTCATCGCGGATAAGTATTTACGCATAGCCGTCGCGTCGTAGCAAACACGTCAGTACTTGAAACCGGAATCCGAATGACGCGTTCACTGCGGATGACGTCATCGGCATAAATTCCGGTCTCAGGCGCAGAAATGCCGATCCAGTGCACGCAGTACCATACAAATCAATACAAAGCAACAAATCCGTACGCTCCGATTCCGATCCAGTGCACGCGCAGCTTTAAGATGTGGTCCAGGTGTTTATTGTATGACAATTTTGAGTCGTGTATGATACCAAGATCACGAATCTCTGTTACACTTTTCAGCTCTTGTCCTTTTAGTTTGTAAGAGAAAGATATTGCTTTCGACGAGCGGCTGAAAGTCATAGAGGAACATTTAGACACATTGAGATCCAAATTGTTTGCACAACAATATTCCGCAAATCTGTATATATCCTCTTGCAACAGTTGACAGTCTGATATGTTGAGGATGGATCTATACACTTTCATATCATCTGCATACAAAAGAAAATGAGAATGCTGAAAACACGCCTTAATGTCATTTATAAAGATGTTAAATAGGAGGGGCCCAAGAAGAGACCCCTGGGGCAACCCCGAGGGTACATAACTCCATGCTGAAGAAAAACCATTAAGAACCACAGTCTGAGTTCTGTTTTCTATATAGGAGACAAACCACCTATAAAGATTGCCGTGGATTCCAGCACGGTAAAGCTTCTGGAGTAGTTAGGAATGGTCTATACTCTATGCGGTCAAATTCTTTGCTATAATCTGTAAAAATAGCATCAAATTATCCTCCCGAATCCATGGTTTCAATAACATAATCAACAAATGTCAGCAAGTTAGATGTAGTTGAACGATTTTTTAGGAAACCGCGTTGTTCATTTATGAACATTTTTGAGCAAAAACTGTAAACGTTGTTATAAATTATGCGTTCAAACAACTTGGTAAAGATGCATAATTTCGAGATAGGCATGTAATTCTTAACATCTGACCGGTTGCCACCCTTGAAAATTGGCGATATGAAAGCAGACTTCCATATTTTAGGAAGAACACCCTCTGCAACGGAGCGATTAAATAATATTGTAAGAGGTTAGGTAAGGGAATTAGAACAACGGTGAATTAAAATAGCCGGAATGTTATCGGGTCCCATGCCCTTTTTAAGGTCAACATTTTTTAAAAGACCTTGTACAATGTCAGAAGTTATTGGGATGTCACTCAAAGAGAAATTAGCATTGCTACTCATTAGGTTAGGGTTGATTCTAGATGTATTATTATGTTGAGATGGTGCAAGAAACTTACTTTCAAAATAAGAGGAAAAGAGGAAGCAAGCATCTGGTCCAGTGTTGGCTGTTTGTCCATTGTATGTTAAGGTGGAAGCTACACCTGTAGTGTCACCTTTGTTGTTTTTAACAAATGACCAAAAATGTTTTGGATCTTTCAATATTGAATCTTCACACCTTTGAATGTACAATCCTCAGCAACCCTAAACCACAATGAAGCCCTTTTCAGTTTTCACATGCATACAGTTCCGGCACGGTCGCCGTGCCGTACAAAGTAGAAATGTATGAGCTACTTAGACAGCTTTCACTGGCACGGCTACCGTGCCGTGACCGTATGTCACCCGTGTTTACCCACTACAAACGCGGTTCCGGCGCGGTAGCCGTATTTGCAGTCATGTATGGACAATTAGTATAGACCTGTTCAGTGTTCACATGACACAAGTGCAACACGGCACGGCGAGCGCGGGGAATACCGTTCGTTCGCTAACATCACAGGGGCCCGGACGTTTTCCGCAGCAAGAATGCCTAATGAAAACAGCATAGACGTTGATGTGTTGATATCATTAGAGGAAGCGCACCCTTCTTTATGGGATAAGACAATCGCTGCTTATAAGAACAGAAATGAAACAAAACAAGCATGTAAGTATACATAGGGTTAAACAGCAATTTCAAATTTTAGGGTTAAACAAAGACGACGCAAACGCAGACGATACAGTAGGAGTAAGGCTACACAGGGACACTACTGAATGTCACCGCCACCCGCCGCGTTGCTGGGTGACCGACGACCGTGCGAAAACCGTGTACATGTAAAAGGCTTAGTACGTCACGGCGCCGGGCCGTTTAGACAACAACCGTATGCATGTGAAAAGGGCCTGACGGCTTTCATAATATGGCACGGCGATCGTGTCGTGATCGCGTGTCGCCCGTCCCCTGCATAAACAAGGTTTCGAGGCGGCAACCGTCTTTACAGGGACTGGTGTAGACAATTCACAATATAACTGATGTGCTTTTGTACACAAAAGCACATCGTCCTGCAAATCTCGACAGATTATTATTTTTAATTATACACATGTTTTCTTCGGCTGGCTTCGCAGCTATCCGGGAAACCCGTACGGGCTAGCAATAAGGGCCCGGAGCGGGACCACATAATATGAGATGCTAGAAAGGGTGTATTGCTAGCCCGCACGGGTGTCCCGGATAGCTCTGAAGCCAGCATTAACCTACTCGCGGTTGGGTATGACAAATTTCATTAGACGATGACAGGAGTGTAAATAAAATTCCTTCAGTCCTAAAAATTTAATTGCTTGTAAAAAAAATACGAATAAACTTTTAAAACAATTTAAAATTTCTGAAATTATGACTTTTCATGCCAAAATTTGGTAGATAGCACACGCATCTTATGACTTTACAACCAACCAACAGTCTTCAATATTTCTTTCTAAATCTTTCTACGGTAATAATCGGCGCTGTATAAGAAATCAAAATATAGAACGGTTTTTTTTTCTAATAACCTAAAAATATGTACTTAACTCTTTCTGACAACTTTTCATCGTTACGTTAGTAACATAGAATATCATTGGCTTCATCAAACAGAGCTAAATCGAAAATCCCAGAAACAATTTGCGGTTTAAAATATGCACACTCATTCCCACATTAATCTATCACAAATACATATTATAATTTAAAAAAAATGCTATAAACCATATTGTGTTCAAACATACATTTAATAAAAATATAGTTACTTTGAAACAAATTCCTTCTGTCGCATACATCTAAATCACTACAATTAATATAGACCTCAAATAAAACTTATCAGTTATCTTATCACACAGAGTCCCTCGTCTTGTATGCATCTACCTCCAACATTTTGAAACCAAACTGTCGTAACTATTTCATTAGCTAATTGGAATGATCAGCCCGAAAAAATAATGGAGGAAGGTTACATTAATAATTATTATGAGAACATCTATTAGGTAGGTACACATACATCGAGATAACATTAACATCTAGCACTTAAATTCCAAGAGCTCATTTAATTAGTCTATCCAGATGGCTTTCCAACATCTAAAAATCGATCCAAGTTACAGTCTCAAAAAGCATTGATCATATTAACACAACATTTAGAACACGCGTTTAATAAAAAAGCAAAGTTTTGTTATTTATCGTCTTGACATGACCATTATTCCAGCAGTTGCTACATGTTTCCCATTAATGTCAGTTTAATATCGAATGTTTTATTTGAATATAAGATTTGATCTACCACAAGGTCCGAACTCATTTAAATCCGAAATACATGTCGAAGTGGATGAAGGTAGTGTAAGATTAGTCAAAATATCGTATTCTGAAAGTGGATATTGTATAGCAACATCTATTTCATTTAAAACGCATTTGAAAACCATTTACTTATATAACTTTTTGTTTTCATTACGTGTTGTACTATCATAAAAATATATCAAATATCCTTCTCTACTCAGAACTATTCTTAGACCCACCAATCCGTATCTCCTCTTTACATTTGAAACAACAATCAAAACCAATTCTCGTTTAGATCTCCCATAACGCTTTTTCGTATAATTATTTAAAT
Source organism: Polyommatus iphigenia (assembly GCA_963422495.1). Classification (NCBI taxonomy): domain Eukaryota; kingdom Metazoa; phylum Arthropoda; class Insecta; order Lepidoptera; family Lycaenidae; genus Polyommatus; species Polyommatus iphigenia. The sequence goes on along the minus strand of OY730178.1, from coordinate 17,830,377 downwards.
TATTAAAACTAAAAAATTTAAATTATATAAATTAAATAAACCGCCTCCCAAGTCCAGTCCACAAACTCATGAAACAATGAGCTCATTGGAACAACCACATATTATAACACCGATACGATATAATTATACTTCGAAAAAGATCCATATTGTGAAGCTTAAGTACATGAAGGTAATAATAGGTAGTACTAATCATAGAAATAAAAAGATAACATTGTGCTGGTTGCAACTTATTGAGACATAAATGGCAAGGATTAAATAATTTTATCAACTAATAATTAGTATTACAATAATTATAGTAATTGATTGTTTGAGTTTTTTTTTTTTTTGAGATGATATAAAGTTGTAAATGAAATCAGGATAATGTTTATAGCCCAATATGTACAATCTTATTTAAATAAAATGTTCAACAAACATTTCAGTAGGTTCATGCGATGATTTTAATTATTTTTAAATTTAACTTCATAAATAGTCCTGAAACTTTTATGATAGGTGTAGAATAATAATTGTTGCTAGATTTTTAAATGTGGTGCCCTCCTCCAATTAGGCCCACCTAATTCCAACCACCACCAATATGTATTCTGTGCCACCACTGAAGAAGCAACTGATAAACTTTAACTTTATAATATGTTTAAATAGTATCTTAAAATGATTGAGTCCTATCATTTACACAACAGAACCATAATTAGATGTTTGAATCAAATATTTCCTTATGTCAAGTACATTAATGGGGACAATCATAACAATATAAACACTTGAATAACATAGTTTTTGAACAAAAAACTAGTCTACTACGTCAGGTAAAGTCAAGGTATAAAAATTTACATCTACTCAATATAATTTTTATGGTTAGGTGAACGCTTACTTATCTGCGACAGTCATACAATATCGTCGATTCGAGTCGAAAAGTCATATAATAGTGATAGATAGGTCTACTATAAATAGACACCAATAACATGAAATTACAATACATTAACACCGATACAACACTTAATAATGTAGAATTTACCTATAATGTGAGCTACACGATAATATCAAAGACACACACTTAACCTAAACACGCGATTATAAAGTCCGATTATCGACAGGTGATAAATAGATAAATGTCACAGGTAAAAATTGAGAAAGTAATCAGTGATATAAAAATTAGGAGGCAATAGAAATCATCTAATATGTATATAAAATGGTAAGCTCTAGCACGATTATTGTTAAGAGAATGAGTAGGTATAAGAAAAATCAAAAATATTAAATCGGGACATTATAAGGCTGGGAGCAAATACTTTAAAACTTAACAGTGATAATAATGAAAGGAGAAGAAGACTACAGGTGGGGTAAACGTGATAATGATATGATGTGAAGAGTAGATCAAGGACAACTACGCGAAAAAAATTCTGCGACAGAGATGTACAAGGACACGATTACGCGGGAAGTCAGTGCTTTTATAACGATAAGCGAAACTATAGACGATCTACATGACGACATGAAAAAGGGAGAACAGGAAACAACAAATAAAAAGTCGACAAAATCTATATATCGGATGCCAAATGACAAAAATTGATTATTGTAACGAAGTTTTTTTCTGTCGACTTGTGCGTGTATGACAGACGCGACTGCATCATAAACCCTGCAAAATAATGTACTCACAATTGTATGTTATGGGCACTTACTGACGCATCCCAACAAATAGTTTTTTTCATCTAAAGGCAGCGGTAACTTCTCCGGACGGAAGACGCTTTCCTCCCACTTTTCTAAAATTTAATTCAAGATATAAATGCTAACAACAACGCTTAAGATAACAAGCACATGTAGGGCTTCCGGAAAAGATCTAATTTAGGTGAAGAAAATGGCCACTATAACCGTCACAATGCTGCTTTCCTGGCTTTTTAAATAGATCAGATGTTACTTGCAAGGAGCATTGTAAGCCTAAATTACTGCATAACAAAATTAATAATATATTTAAATATAGAACATATTATATATTATAAACTTTAAGCAACGTAGTCACAATTGTTGAAAAATGAAAATGTAGGAAGCACATACAGGCCTCCATCAGGGTTATACGAATTGTGTGAACAAACTATGGAACAATTAATATTGTCAAAAATCTGCGAATCTAACAAAAAGACCACAAAATTGTGTTTTTCGTGATTTTATGAAGCATAGCATCCGGCTTTGAATAAAGGCACCTGGTACCTTTATTCAAAGCCGGAATTAAATCTGATCCGAAAAATTATAGGCCTTTATATAATGTTCTACAGACTTTTAGTAAAATATTTGAAAAAATAATTTAAAACAATTGAGGAGTGATTTTTCAAAAGGGCTTATTTCCACTTTTGGTAAAAAAAAAACTATGAATGCCATCGTAATTGTTATGTTGAAAACTAGCCGTCAGTTGAAAATCCAATGCAAAAAGTACATATTTCCCTAGTAAAACTGACAGTCAAAAAGCTTATTCTTGTACAGAAGGACACATTTCCAGTATAATTTTAAGCCATGGTTAGAAGCTTTTGAGTTTCGAAACAAAAAGACGCATTTCCTGTGGACTCTGCAAAAACCTCATATTAGTTTGAAGCAAAGGGAACACATTTCCTCTTCTTTTTTAAATAACCTTACTAGGTACCTTGAAATTTGATTATTTCTGCAACGCTCTGCATGTTTTACACTTTCCTTGTTAGCAACATTCTATTCTACAGTTTTGTTTTGTCATTTTAAACTGACACTTTGGCGGTTGGATGTCATTGAGTGTCAATGTCAAAGAAAAGCTCGCGCTCTATAAATTACAATTCGTCATTTCGAGATAGATTTCAAGAGATTGTAATATTTTGATTTTGAGATAAAGCTATTAGTTAAATATTTAAGTGCATAGCTTTTTGCCTGCGGACAGGGTATTTGGACGCATAGAAAAGGACCTGGGAAAAACTCAAAAAAAGCATGGAGAATTACGAGAATTATGCTCCGTACTCACATACGGTTTTGCTCGACAGTTTTACTCCAAGTCGAGTAATAACCAATGTGTGGACCGCAAAATTGGCTCGATGGAATTAAATATGTCAAATATGTCATTTCCTTCGACTTGAAGTAAAACTGTTAAGCAAAACCGTATGTGAGTACGGAGCATTAGGAAAAGAGATTGGTTAGTTAGAGATTTGAAAAGCTTGACAGATAACTTGAAGAAATTAGATGGCATACAGTCACTGAAAAGGATACATATTACAAAAAAATACAAACAAGGAACACGTAATGCTATAAATTGTGTTGTTAAGTCTTTTGAAGATTTTAAATTTGAATCGGGTAAAGAAGATGCTATTTCCCTTTTGAAAAAGGGTAAACGCATCCCATTAGAGATATCAAATATTGATTTGGTACCTATACCGCTATCTGTAAATAAGAAAAAAGATGTAGAAAGTTTATTAATAAAACAGTTTGGTGAAAATTGGAGTGAATCAGAAGATCTACAGTGGTATAACAGGATTATTAATGGTCGGGTGCCGGAGGGAAGAGATGAAGAGCGAGTTAATGATGATTGTGATGAATGTGATTGCACTGAATATGATTTTAGTGATATAAAAGTGTAATTTGAATAAATTAGTTTCTTATAGGTATACATTGTTTCACTTCAAAAAGCCTTATTTCCAAAAGCCTTCATTACAAATGGGCTCATTTCCGGTTGTTTCAACCAAAAGGCCATATTTCCAAACTATTATTTTTAATTAATTTAAATCTAATTATTAAAGAATAACTATTTCAATTACTTCATAATACTGTTATTCGGCTCTATAACACAGAAGAAAAAAAATATTTAAAGGTTCCATAACACAGCAGGTGTAGGTTTTTCTCGATTTCTAAAAAATTGCTTAACATGGAAATAAGCCCATTTGAAAAATCACTCCTCAATTATTGTTGGTACACTTTAACTCCAATAATAAAATTTATTGCATAGTAATCAATACGGTTTTACTAAGGGTCGTTCCACTACGGATGCTGGTATAGGTCTTCTTTGTAGTATATTTGAGGCCTCGGAGGAGTCGCGGGATACCTTAGGACGTGTATTTTGCGACCTCTCTAAGGCCTCGGATTGCGTTGATCATGTTACATTGATTAGGAAATTGCATCACTATGGCACAAAGGGTTGGTTACCGAGTCCCTTTTGCCATAGTGGTGCAATTTCCAGATCAACGTGGCATCGGGTAACGTAACGGCGGGTTAGAACCGGCAGTAGACGTTCTAAAAGTGTTAATTTTGTTTACCTATTTAGAAATAAATGATTTTAATTTTCAATGTTTTGTGAGTGATGTGTTACATAAATTTTACTTAAATGAAAATACAAAAATAGGTTACTTATAAGCTAATAAGCCATTTCAGAAAGTATTATAATAATTAATTGAACAAATTAGTATTTGTTAGAAATCAAGGCCTATTCATTACTTTTGTCTTAGCGTAACACTTTCCTAAATCAGAAACATCAAAACCTTAATAATGCAAATGTTATCTTAAATGCTACCATAATATCTAAACGTATTTACCTACTAATTTTACAATTTTCATACCGTAGGAACATTATCGACTATCTATATACACCTATAAATGAATACGGAAAACCTGGCGAATGGCTGAAATGCCTAATTACTATAACACTACGCAATATCTCAAATGTCGATGGTTAAAAATCTCTCTGAATTATAAAAAAGTGAAGGTCCGTGCATGAACAATACACCAACGATATTCATTATACACTCATTTATATAGGTATAAAAATAACTTCTTTCCTATTTATGTAAGATCCAGAGGAGCAATAGCGACAGTAGGGCTACAATACAATGTACCGAGTTAAAGTACTTACCAATTGTTTTGCAGATTCTACCTTTGACTAGCCAATCGTGGGTGGATATCTAAACTCAAAAGGTAAGTCGCTAACATCCTACACTGTATAATGTGTTGACCTCTCAGTCGAAATTACTCATCGAAATCTCGCACGTTGTTTGTACACAGACTGTCCACTTAGCAATAAAAAAAACTGTCAGCGTTTAAGGCACATGGCTACGAAATGAGCACCCATAAGGGTTCCAAATTTCTATTTGGTACAGCTCAAAAAAAAACTACTTGTTGCACATTTACCTACTCTAGAAAACGTGCAAAAAGTAGCCGCAGACCCTAAGGTGTAAACATCCGAATTTATTGCTATAATTAGAAACGAAATATAACTATTTTCCGACAGAATTTGCGTTATTTTTGAAGGTATACGAAATAGAAAGGAATGGGGTTTGAACCGCTTATTTCGCCTTCTACTTTTAACACGATGTAGATGTAAAAATATCTATCCATAAAAAAATAGTCCCGCCGATTTGTAGATACACCAAAACGCTTAAATTGAATAACACTAAAACGCGACATTTAACAGTCTTGGCAGGCGCAAACCTGGCCAGGATAACAAGGTAAAATAGACAGACCGGCAATTATTATATATGGTTCAACTCGATTGCTAACCTTTTGACCTAGAGCCGGCGACTGGTCAAAAAGTTCCCTGTGGGGCAAATCATAATTATCGATGAAAAAGGAAAGAGTGAAGCTAAAATAATCTTGAGTAAAAATTACCAGAAACTCAAAAATTTTAAAACAATCAATATTAAATTAAATGTTAAGCCGTAATTTTGTAATTAATGTTAACATCCACTAAATCTGCTGCTGTAAAACTAAATCTATACTAATGAAATGGGATATTGAAGTATTGAAATTAGAAAATACTTTGAATTGCTAAATATTAAGCTATGATAAAAATAAAATAGTAGTTGAGATGAGTTAAGAGGCCCACGAGCGTCAAGCATGAGGTAGTTTTCCGTGGTTGTGATATCTATAGCCGTTATGATCAAATATCCGAATGTTTTTCGTTTCTTTAACCCAATTACACGAGAATCGAATATAACAGTGTAAAATATTCGTTAATAAGGAGGTAGGTGCGTAGTGATCATTATAAATGAAAAGTTTAAAAACTTTAATATATGCATAAATATGGTTCTAAAAATTATTGCTTCAATATAATAAAGTAACTAATCGTCGCTAAGTCCTAGTCTAAATATTTTATCAATTCCATTAATGTTTCATAACGGTGACCTTAAGTTCAGAGTTTACCTCACATAGAGTAATAATGGTGTCGAATGATGAAAAACAAAGAGAACTGTTTGAAATACATAGACAAAGCAGGTTAGTATTAATATGATCAATAATGATGAGAAAGCAATTGTAGAAGTCAAAACATGATAATTATTTAAAAAAAGTAAATAAAACGAGAGTAATCAAACGCTAGATGTTACTGGAACTGAAAAATATGAAGCCCTATAATATTAAAGACGTAAGATGAATCATCTATGTAAGGGAAACTCTAATATAATTATAATATAATGGAAGATCGTGACGAAGCCTAAATTTATCTTTCTGCAATAAGAATGTTACTGAAACAAATATTATCGTAAATTTCAGCACCATTCTCAGATAAATTATATAACAATCGTAAATATTCAGGAAAATTTTTAACCATCAAATGTTTATGACTATTACTTACTGCCGCACTCAGAGACAAATATTAATTACTGAAGATTTTGACAGAAGCTCCATAAGTCAAACTCTTCATTAAATGTCTCTGAGTACGGCCGTTACTCTAATTACTAGTAATTTAGCCTTATCATCAACGACAAGTAATTCCATAAGTACGAGACGCAGTCATAAAATTACAAGTCAGATTTACCTATCTATTGAACAAGTTAGCCCTCCCTTGCAAAATATACAACTTACATAACTAGATTTAATCTAATAAGTTTAGTAAATGAAGTAGCCTATGGAATATCGTTACAACTTATTCTAAAAAAAATAATAACGCCTTAGATCAAAAGTATTATAGACCTTGAATTCTATAAGAAAGCAACGGAATTACATTTAAAAAAGGGGAAACGGATACTGTCGTTTCGCCCTTTTTAAAGTAGCAGGACCTATTCCTGGTTATAACAAAATAACTAACAAAAAAAAGATTCTACCAATCCACTGATTGCACTTAAATTCGATATCAAACAAAGAAATTATAAAAATTAAATAATTATGATTTGTTTCATAAAACTTAAGAAGCTTGATTTTTTATTCAAACAAAACATCAAATAAAATGGTATTTATTATTCATATGTCGATGAAAAATTATAAGCAAAATTGGATGATGTATGAACCTAAAAAGTTTAAAATACCGGCATTATTCAATTATTTTCAACAGAGTATACAGATGAAATTTATTGTGAACAATTTTGATGATTCACCAAATTGAATCAAGATATGGCTGCCTGCACCTGATTTAGAAAATAAGTTCTGCGGACATACAATTTAATAATGAATTTGCCTTTAATGCAGGAGAAAGCATCTGCCTAGAGCTAGACGATGGAATATTTAAAAAACCAGCAAGGCATTAAGTACCAACAAAAAGCTCTTAGCAACTAATACCTTTAATAAGAACTCATTGGAATACCATCAGTATAACCACTTGCAATCGTAGTAAAACAAGAAGTGTTACAATAAAAATGGGATTTTTGGGTGCTTATAGGGTCACATTGATCATGCCGATACTTAAAAAATTTAGTAACTTTCTTACTACAAAGCTTAAAAGCTGGACAAGTGAACTGTTTCAATGTCTATTTCGATTAATCGGTGACAATTTTTCCCTGTGACGAAATAATTCGTAACCTATGTAGGTATTGTCGTTTAAGGTTTTGACGAAGAATGAGGTAAAAAATTTGAAACACCATAAAATATAAGATATTTTAAGATACCTTTTAAATTAAACCAAAGCTAAATAATCATATATTTTACCGTTTCGTTACACATTGCTCCTATGATCTTCTACAAAAATTTTGAAATTGTAGCTATTTAAAAAAAAAATTTAATAGTAAAAACTACCTCAATACAAAAACTTGAAATGTTTGGAGAGGCGAGCTTTTAACCATAACATTACAGACCTAAGTCTGTAATGTTATGGTTAAAAACCATAACATTACAGACTTAGGCCTTAGGGCAAACTGATTTTATATCTAGATATAAATGACTAGTCATTTAAATGATTATTATTATAGATTTAGGACTAACTCAGACGTGTTTAAGTGAAGTGTGTAAAATGAATGAATCGCATACGAAAACTAACTGTGATAACTGATAAAATAATCTTGTTAACTAAAGTCATGCGTCATTACTAATTATCTGGTCTTTCTTTGTCTCCTATTCCAAAATATCAACGATAAATTGCAAACATACGAATGTAATAATATATTGTCTGACGCCATCATCGTCAGCAGTTGTTGTTACAATTTTTTAACTCACAATTTTCAACAGTACTTATTACGATCAAATATTTGCAATACTTACTCAAGTTGCGAATCTCGTAAGTGGTAACACTTACTCAAGTTGCGAATCTCGTAAGTGGTAACCTTAATGTCAATCCGCACCGACAGTCTTTAGAACTGAACGACCCGACGTAAAAAAGAAAAGAAAATAAATAAAGGAAATAAAAACAAACAAAAATTATAAGAAAAACATAATATTATTTATAATGTTTAAATCGAAATCAGAGAACAAAACAAAAATAATGAAAATCAAAGTCTTACTTACTAACTAGAACAGTCGTAACTTGTATAGATCTGATAATAAATTTCATAGCCTATGTGTAGAAGGAACACTAAAAACACCGAAAATATATTTGGAACGCTATACCTACTACCTTAATATTAAACACCGACGCTAAGTTCATCATAATCTACTAAAAGAAAATTAATACCAATAATATGTTTTGTTTGAGTTATGAAGGAAAATCTTAAAACAATCACTGTTGTTTTTTTAAGGAATTTAGCACACCAATTCGGAATTCATTATTTTACGTGGGGCAAGATTGGGGACAGGAGACCTACAGGATTTCGAAACAATTAATAAAAATAGTAGTTAGATTTACAAATTTCAAGACAGAACTAAAACAAGACGAATTGTCGAGATCCCGAGAGCGAAATCCTTAGATGTTACCCTACATCATGATTCCCACATTTAAGTCTTTTACACGAAAACAAAAGATGAAGTTGCGCCGTAATTTGTTACTATAGCTAGCCTAAATTTAAAAAAAAACCTAATGTTTCGTTTAGATTGGAAGATAACTATGGCAGATCAATCCATGAGTTGATGTACTGTTGTATCTCCACTCTCGCTTCAACCAATGCCGCCGAATCCCTTTCGCTCGAAGGATACATATTTGCGCAATGCGCGGTTCCTGGAATTAAAAAATATGAAAAGTATTTAACAGATCCCAATATTGTATAAAAAATCAGTTGTCTAGACTCTAGAGTCTAGACGCTAGCGTACCCCCTTAAACGAAGCAAAACGTAAGCTCACTTAAAGATGCAGCATGAAGAGTATCAGATACGGTAATAAAGTATAGAGATGACGCCATTAGCAAGAAAACCTCAAAAGTTCCCGTCGCAGAGTTGTAAATCATAGAATTTTCTAAAAAAATATTCAAAATTTTCCGCCGACTTAAAATATTTTTCTTATTTTATTGCTTCAACTCACAAGCGGCCACATAAGGCCGCGATAACAATAGATTTCCAAGAATCCGCGGTCGAAGGATTATTCAGCTTCATGCAAATTTCTCCTAGGTCGAATGTTTATTTTTTCTGGAGTATTGGTGGGCTCGGGCCTACGTAGTCACTAGCGTGTCTGATCTAGGTTATGACTTTTTAGTGTCTAATTTGTCTGGACTTTAATTGCACTTACACAACGAACTTGCAAGTCGATTCAGTATCAGATACAACACATGCAAAACTGCTAATTGAGTAGGTACCCAGCTTAATAAGCAACCTACCTAGTTTGCTAATTACTCATGTCGGAAACCGTCAGCTTTTCATAATGTCATAACTACATAAGTCATAAGTCATAATCATAACTCAGGTTTCATTTGTTTGTACCCTAAGTATTCCCGCTGTGTTTTGTTACATCTTGTACAGTGCCAGAGTAGACAGAATTATAGAGTACACCGACTTAGAACTGATGTTGAAATTTTTAAATTTGACGTATTTTGACGAAAATCGTCGCTAGGGTTGTTAACTTGTTACCTACGAATTTAAAACTATGACGTATTCGCTGGACGTGTTCCTCTTTGGTCGTATTGTTGTTTGTGTTTTGGCACATGCGATTAACATTGTCAGAATCCAATTTTGAAATCTTTATTTTAAATATTAAAAAATAAATTATATCAGCCAGCGCGAGGCACATTCAGTTCATAATCCTAGTGAAACCCGACAAATTTGACAGATATTGAAGCCTGTCCGTTTCTTTGCAGTCGAACTACTGGTAGTTATGTCTATTGTGACAGTGCTCCCAAAGTGATAATAAGCATAGAAATTCGCGTCATTGTTCGGCAACGATCGTTTTTCCCGAGCGTCGGAACGCGGAAGACGATGGTCGATGCCACAAAATATTTTATTGCGCATATCTTGTCATGTTATGCCATGGCAACGCCAAACTTGTTGGTGGTGTTGCCATGGCACGACATGACTTGGACATGCGCAATTAAAGGTTTTGTCGCGCATGCGCCAAGGCGACAGCCACCGAGTACCGACCATAATATTCAGATATTTACTTCCATTTCGAATAAGGTGCAAAATGCAAAAGCATTGTTTCGGGCTCTTACGTTTCATAGATTCGGGTGTTTCCGTGATTACGACAAAGCGAAGATTTTAATGCGCATTATTAATTTGGGAGTACTGTATATTATTTTGACACAATATATCACCTATTTAATTATTATTATTATGTTTGTTTTTTTAACCAATAATAATACTACTCTTACCTAAAATTTTCGTCTCTCTTATCGTAAATTTTATTTAAGGCCGGCTTAGTAAGCGACATGTGACAACCGCAGTGAGTATGGCCAATGCAGTTTTTAAGGTTTTTTTTTCTACTCTAATCAATTATACAAAAGTAATACAATAAAAAAATATCAAAAATAGTACCGGGAATAAAAATTGCCGGTGCATTGTTGTTTTTTGTTGTAGTTATTCCAAGTGCGTGCCAAGGATCAACTGATCCGTGGACGTAGACTATCCTTTCTGCAGGAATATTAAGCCCACCATAAAAGTTGTTTGTCCAGTCCGCTGCCTTGTTTACAAACTCCTGGTTGAATCTGTAACAATAAGAAATATTTTGTGGGCACAGAAGTTCATACAGATTCATACAGGCATACAGATTCAGAACAAAAGGGAACGGGGATCACCACTAGCAACACTAGTGCAGTTAGCTTTTGAAAACATCCCAATAAATTTCTTTTCCATTTTGTACTTTTTATTTTTTATTTATTTAGACACTTTCATAAGTACACGTATATTATTTGACAACCTTGAACCTCATCGTGACTTTATTTTTATTACAACACTTTTGAATTATTATTACAAATATGCAATGATAATAGGGGTGTAGACTATTTTTAGGAAAGCCAATCTGTCGATAAGACATGCCATACATAATGTCATTAAAGGATCGGACAAATTATCGGATAAATTAATTATTTTTAGATTAATCGATCGACAAGATTTATCAAAAATTGCGCATGTGCTGTGTTCACCACAGTCCACAACCCCTCCCCCCTTCAAAACAACACCTACAGCCTAGGCCAGGAATGGCGAACCAATAGCACGCGTGGCACCAGTGGCACGTGATATAATATTTGGAGCACGCTTTTGGTCACAAACTAGTACCCACCTCTGCATAGTGAGCACCAAATTAGGCAAATTTTTAAAGACGTCCCGAATCACAAAAAAATTGAATGACACGTTTATGGCTTCTTCAAAAGGGCACGATAATATGAAAAGGTTCGCCATCCCTCGCCTAGGCCATACCAGCGTTGCAAAGATCTTAATGTAAAAAATAATGCACTATTCATTTTTTTTTTAATGGAAATTTAATTGGTATCCATTACTCAGTAAACGATTAATGTGTAATGTGTGGTCCTGCATTACACATTAAAAAAAGTAATGAGTAATGTGAATATTCACATTACTCATTACAAAAAAAAAGTAATGGAGTATCTTACATTGCCATTTTACAAAATAATGAGCCATTATCGGACCTTCATTGTCCATTAAATGTAAAGAATGAGTAATGTAAAATTTGTCCATTACATTACTATTAAAAGTATTGTAAGTATAGTGGAAGACATCTCATTATGTTAATAAAAAAATTATTAGGATGGTATAGTTAAGGAGGTTTTTTTTTTTTAATTTTGATGAGTATACAAAGTATTACCGAGTAATAAGGGCGACAACTATTTTCATATTCAGGAGAACAGCGAGGGTACCGCACAAGTACCTTCGGGCAAGCAAACTTTCAAGACTTTACCAACATCACGGCTCATAACTCAGCCATCTTTAGTCCTGGACCCCCCGAGTGAGAGGCCAGGATCGTATAGAGGGGAAAAATCCAGGAAGAACAAGCCGAAGAACCCCATATCCAGGACAAACAGTTGCCGAGTTATAAGCACTCAAACTTTGACATTGACAGCTCGCAACTGTCAAACGTCGAACAAAAGCGGCCATAACTCCGCTCCCAATAGGCCTAGAGGAACGGGGTTTCTTCTAACATCAAAGGCAACAGCTCGGCTGCCTTCTCCCTGAATTTGAACTAAATCAGAGACATCAAATTTTTTCCTCTATTCGATCCAGGCCTCAGCCAGGATTGAATAGAAGAAAAAAATCCAGGAAGAACAAGCCGAAGAACCCCATATCCAGGACAAATAGTTGCCGAGTTACAAGCATTTAAACTTTGACATTGACAGCTCGGCAACTGTCAAACGTCTTACTAAAGTAGCCATAACTCCGCTCCCAATAGGCCTAGAGGAACGGGGTCTCTTCTAGCATCAAAGGCAATACCTCGGATACGAGGTACGTACGGCTACGTTTCACGAGAGTGATGTTGGTGAAGTCTTGAAAGTTTGCTTGCCCGAAGGTACTTGTGCAGTAGCCGGTACTTTCGTGGGGGAGTGTTTGGGGGTTTATTTATTTATTTATTTCGATTCACCAACAGAATATCATCTCACACATTAAATAAAATACAAACAATATTAACTTATAGGTAAAATGACTTCCAATGACAGGTGAAATACAGCATGTACGGTGCGTCCACATTTGTATCATTTGCGCATTGCATTGCATGCGCATAACATTTGAAAAAGTTACATAAATACAGAGCAAGTCAAATAAAATCTTTTAAAAATAATGTGTAATGGTACAGTAGGTACTCATTAATATTAAAAATTGTAATTTGTAATGTACATTTTTAAAATACACATTAAATTAAAAAATGAGTAATGTAAAGATGACACTTTTCTCATTACAAAATAAATGTAATGAGAATTTATTTTTATGCCATTAAAAAAAAAGTAATGAGTAATGGGAACTGACACCATTACTCAATACTAAAATTAGTGAGTAGTGGAAATTTCTCATTACTCATTACTAAAAGTAATGAGTAGTGGAAATTTCACATTACTCACTACTAAAAGTAATGAGTAATGGAAATTTCTCATTACTTATTACTAGAAGTAACAGAGGCGTGCAGAGCTTTTTGACATGGGGTAAGCAGCGGTATCGGTTTAGTAGTTTTGGCGTAAAGCAAAACAGACAGACAAACGGACAAAAAGAGATATTTTCGCATAAATTGTAATATTAGTGTGGATATAAATTAAAAACTATGTTTTCTAAACTATTATAATATATGAGTACGTTCTGTTATGAAGAAACAAAAAAACGCCATCTGTTGTCACGTGTTGGAACTACAATGAAAGTTCATTTGCGTTCACATGTGTGCTAAGCTAAAATAAATAAAAACGCCATAGATGGCGTATGGCGTAATATAGATTGTTATATATTAGAAATGCAATGTGAATTCATTTTCATCGATATTTCCATGGAAATTAGATACATAGTATATTTTTGTCTTATAAAAATGTAGCCTATGTCCTTTCTCAGGCTCTAGACTAACTGTGTACAAAATTTTATTACAATCGGTTCATTAGTTTTGGCGTGAAAGCGAGACAGACAGACAGAGATAATTTCGCATTTAATATAAAGTATATAATATTATAAAATGATACAATAAATAAGTACATGAATATGAATTACATGAAACTTTCGAGTTACTTACATTTCATTTTTGTTGCTGGTTTAATTGTTGTAACTCAGGTACACGTACCTACCTTTCGACACAAATCACAATTAGAATCTTTTCACTGAATGACAATTGTGAAAACTTGTTTTTTTTTTAATTTTTAATAAACACACATTTTCAACACAAACCTCACAGTCAAATAACATTTTTAAGAAATCAAAAAACGCACTTAATATAGAAATTAGAAACTCAGTAATAACTAATATCTAATAAACTGTTAAATGTACAAACTTTTAAATGTTAAAATAATAAAAATCTTCTAAGAAAACTATAAATATACTGGCGCAAACAAAAATAATATGTTACAGTGCTCATCACATGAAAAAATGGCCTCCCAAAATACAAAACACTTCTGTAATGTAAACAAATATAAACCGTACTAAACAAAAATGCATTCTGTGCATATGTGATTAATTAGATTTCCGTCTATTATTTTTACTCGGATTATAGGCAACGAACATATCCGATTACTTCCGAACGCGCCGGCGCTCGGCTAAGCTCGGAAACCATGCGGCAGGACCTGGCCAAGTAAATCGCACACGCACACACGTTTGCGAACAGTGTACGAATACGAAAATCTTAACTCACACATATAGGCGGGGTCTGCGAGACATCGAGTGCCTGTAACCACAGATATGTAGTATAATTTTGGTGCGTACCTTCGCGCGGCGCGCCTAGTTACCACTTACCGACTTATGTTTATGTAGTTTTGCAAATCAATTGGTGCTATTTTATAAAAGTAGGCGTTAATGTGTATTCATATTTTTACTATTGAAGTGAGCACGGTCCTCGCGTCGTTGCGAGGTGAATCGCTTGCCCAACTTTCTTGTTTTGAAGGTGCGAAGGAGAAAATGATAAAATAGCACACTTGATATTCCAGTTGAATTATTATAATCTCATGACAAAATCTATCAAAAAGTAAACAAGTCAAAATACCATAAACTAAAGAGTACAAAATAATATAAAAAAGGTTTTTATAAAAGAAATTTAGATATGTACACTTCATCACCCCCCTCCAGAGACCGTCAAGGGCGATAATAGTCCGGAAATTTTACATGACGGCCTGACCTCGTCGTTCTAATGATGTTATCATCAGCGGGTTGTAAGTCGCAGTTATCCGCAGGAGTGTAGTGATGGGTGTTACTGTTGAGTAGTGAGTGTGGAGTGTCTTGGCGCGTGTTAGTATTATGTTGTGAGTATGGTGTGATGGTAGGGTCACTCAGTATGAAGGCCGGCTTGATCCGGTCAATTGATACGGTAACCTGCTTACCATTTACTAAAATTTTGAAAACTTTGTCCCCTCTTTCCACAACCTTATGCGGGCCAGAGTATGCTGGCTTTAAACCACCGCCAGTACAGTCCCTCAAGAAAATATGAGTTGAGGAAGATAAATCCTTATGAACAAAAGTTTTGAATTTGCTGTTGTGCCTAGCCGCAGGTGATGGGCGGAGTTTCCTGACAATACTTCGAAGTTTTGACAAGTACTCCGTCATATCGCTAGTCTCATCAGCCTGAGGGTCAAAGAACTCACCCGGAAGCCGTATCGGTTGACCGTACACCAGTTCGGCTGCTGAAGCCTGAACATCCTCTTTGAAAGATCCGCGAATGCCTAACAGTACTAATGGGAGGGATTCCACCCAACTGTCATTTGCATGGCATATGATTGCGGCTTTGAATTGACGGTGAAATCTCTCCACCAGTCCATTGCAGGCAGGATGGTATGCAGTGGTTCTGCGGTGTTGAAAGCCAGCGATCGTAGATAAGCTCTTAAATAATGCCGATCCGAACTGCCTACCTCTATCTGTAACGATATCAGATGGGCAGCCGAATCGAGCGATCCAACCACTCAGTAGGGCTTTTGCCACCATTTCTGCAGTTATGTCAGCAAGCGGTATTGCCTCAGGCCATCGCGTAAAACGGTCGACGGCAGTGAGACAATAGCGGAAACCTTGGCACAGTGGCAAAGGACCCACGAGATCAATATGAATAAAAGCAAATCTCGATGAGGGCAGTTTAAAGTTACCCACCGGAGAGTACACATGCCTAGTGATCTTCGATCGCTGACAAGCCGAACATGATCGAACCCACTCGCGACAATCCTTCCGAATACTAGGCCAAACATATCGCTTGGAAACTAGTCTTATGGAAGCCTTTGCCCCTGGGTGACTAAGAGAATGCAGGCTGTTGAAAATAGCTTTGCGTAACTCTTGTGGCACATAAGGTCTAGGCGTAGCGGTGCTAATGTCACAGTAGAGCTGGCTACCCGAACCCGGAATCTTAAGACGCTGTAAGCGTAGTGAGGTAGCGTCATCTAAAAGATGCTACAACATAATATAAAAACCTTTTTTATATTATTTTGTACTCTTTAGTTTATGGTATTTTGACTTGTTTACTTTTTGATAGATTTTGTCATGAGATTATAATAATTCAACTGGAATATCAAGTGTGCTATTTTATCATTTTCTCCTTCGCACCTTCAAAACAAGAAAGTTGGGCAAGCGATTCACCTCGCAACGACGCGAGGACCGTGCTCACTTCATTGGTGACCCCGTCAGCGGTCCCTTTCAATCACGTCGGGGTCACCAATGAAGTGAGCACGGTCCTCGCGTCGTTGCGAGGTGAATCGCTTGCCCAACTTTCTTGTTTTGAAGGTGCGAAGGAGAAAATGATAAAATAGCACACTCGATATTCCAGTTGAATTATTATAATCTCATGACAAAATCTATCAAAAAGTAAACAAGTCAAAATACCATAAACTAAAGAGTACAAAATAATATAAAAAAGGTTTTTATAAAAGAAATTTAGATATGTACACTACACTATTAATAATAATTAAAGTCATCTAAAACGTACGAAAGTTAAATTAAAATATGTGTATAGCAAGTATTTATCATTAGGTAAGCAGTGCTTTTATGCCTTTATGGTACGCACGTCCATGAGAAGTAATGAGTAATGAAACGTCAATGCATTAACTAAAGTAATGCATTATTTGCAACTCTGGGCCATACGGTGCGACGAACCGCACCGCAATATTCCACACTGCACTGGTGGCCACACAGCAGCAGCAAAGCAATGGTCTACGGCGTCGCTGTGGCACCGCAACAAGATTGGCTTGGCTAGGCTTCCCTAACACCAAAATGTCGTACAGATACATCTAATAGACTAAAATGCAAATTTCAAATTTGTGAACTGCAAAAGCATTTTTCCGTTGAAGAAATCCTATTTCTTAAGTCTCAACTTAAATATCGAGGCAACAAAGACATACGTAGACTTACTAATAGGGTATTTGACAGATTTTTAATTTCCATCTTGAATTACTTGGTTGCGATTAAGAAGTTCATCGAAGGTATTTTTTTTTTATTTTAAAATAGGTAGGTATTTCGTAAAAAACACGCAAAGAAAAATTCAATTTTCAAATAAGCCGCCGAAAGTCGAAACGTTTATTCAACATAATATTATGGCATCGCGCTATGTAAGTGACGTCAATATCGTGTAAACGGTAAACCAATAATCGTATTCGTTGCATTTTTCAACTGCGCATGTGCATCTTTCGCGCATGCGCAATAATAAAAAATTATCATCAATGTCTGTCAGATTTTGGCACATGATACTGACGTCTGACACACACAAATTTTGAACTTAGCGCATGCGCAATTTGTTGAACGAAGCGACTACCCGATTTTGACGTCATCATGACATTAATTGTTATTATTTTTATTAAAACGTAAATTACAATATAAAGAACCATCATTTTGTGTATCTAAAGTTTACTGTCAAATAGCATATTTTTATGGTCTAAACTCTAAGGGATCAAAAATCTGGACAAGATTTTCCATAAGATTTCGCTTTCTCGTGAACACATTTAAGTTATAATAATTATTCTAGGACGATCGCAAAAATAAAAGAAAACTAATAATTAAACATCGCATTGCCAGGTAAAAAATGCAAATAAGTATATTAAGTAAGTACTCATATAACATTTTGTTTTGAACCCTATATAATTACCTCGCTTGAACAATAATATGTAAAATTGGTAATTTATACAATAATTTTATTGTAAAAAAATGAAATATAGTAGTAGAATGAAACAATAAAACTTATCCTAATGCTTACCAAAATGGTCATGTTTTATTTCGAAGAGTTTAACACTATTGTTACACTAATACGGGTTTGGTATTGACAATTTATTCAGGTTTTAAAAAAGAACTCTTGAAATCTACCCACGAAAAAGTCTATGAACCAGGCAGCGGGCTTAAGACATCCGCTTAGCGGGAGCTCGACAATTCGAATGAAGAAGAGTAACAGAGGCTACCCTATTTATACGTTGAGGCATAGGTCCAGAAATTACCACTGCGCGCGCAATAATCGATACAGCTAGTTCTTATTAAGTCCTAGGTTCCGGGATATCAGACAAAGGCTAGATGACCTGTGACCTATTATAGTAGCCAACGCCCTTCAACCGGAAACGAGAACAAAGATAAAGATTTAATAACTTTATACTTATGTATAGTTTTTATTATTCGTAGTGTACAGGAAAACAAGTTATTTATTTATAATCCAACAAGTAAAATAGTAAAGCAGGGTATAAAAAACTTTACTTCTTACTTACTTTTTTCCAAAAATATCTTGACATTGTTGTATGAAGAAGTCTACATCAAAATGATTTCCGAAGACCTCCGTTTCACCGGATGATGTTTGATAAAAACCAAATTCTGTGCATGTCTGATACATCCACTGCCTACCTGAAAGGAAATAAATTTAAATTAAACTGTTACTCAGAATTATTAATAAGATACAAAGATGTTGGAAGTATTATCATTTCTTAACAACAATTCTCAGGCAGCAATTTATTAATTTATAAAAATGTCTCTAAAGTACACATTTAAATAATATTTTTGGTAAGTATAAGAAGTAAGAATTTAGCCTTAAGGCGACGCCTTGATAATTTGGCTGTGGCGATATCGATTTTTCTCAGCAATGACTAAAGCTAAGAAATTAAAGTTCATTGTCAGTATTCATCATGTCTTTGTCTTTTTTTCATTGATCAACTTTTATCAAATCAATATTCAATTATAGATATCAATTCAAATATAGATATCAATCAAAAAGACCTCTGTAAAAAAAAGGGATTCTTATTTTGCCAACATAGGAGAGTGATTTAAGCTTCTAAAATTTGTACATAGATTGGTTCAAATTAAATTACGCGATGCCGGACCGGCCTCTCATAGAAAACAAGCAATCTTAAACATATCCAACACTGTTTTTTACTTTAACGCGGCGTCACCTTTTTCAATATAAAATTATTAATGCACAGTAACGAATTCAGATGGCGCTTGTGAGCCGAATTGAGTTCGCACAAACCGGAACGTGCAACATGTTTGTCTCTTGCCTTTTTCTATTTGTTTGGAAGTATGTGAAAAGCTTAGTTCCTATGTGGCGCGTTCAATTTTCGCGAGCTAGCAAAAGGGCAAAAGATTTATAACTTTGCCGGTTGGAGCAGAAGAACATGTTTTGGTTTTCTTTGCAATTTTAAAATACTATTTCAAAATTGAATAAGTTAGATAACTCTTCAAATCCCAAGCGGCTATGCCATTATAGTTTAACAAGGAAATGTAACCTTTGGCATTTGATGTAAATCAATAATTCCTAGGACGCCACCCAGGCTCTGAAAGTACATCAATATATGCGGAAAGCGCAGTCGCTGAATTGCAGGATGCACTTTGCGCAGCCAACGCCCTTGGTAACACGCAGTAGATAATTCACAAAGAATTTAGTGGGACTCAAAGTATATAAAAGACAAAAAGTATTTTGTCCCGGAAAAATGTACGGTTCCCGCACAATAAACGAGTTTGCGAAACGAAGTTGCGGGCGTCATCTGTAATTTTATAAAATGATTGTATCTCCCTCAAATTACACGCAGGTTCTACTCTGAACTAAACCATCTTAATTTTCAACGTAAAACAAGCCTATAGGATTCATTTCTGAATATTCTGTAAATTGAAAAAAAAAGGGGGGGCTTTCATTTTTTTAACTTTGAAACCTACAAAAGGTTTTCAACATCTATGGCGAGACATATACAACTTCTATGGCGTATGACACAGCTAACGTGTCACGAGAAAATTGTATGCCGCCACTACTAAAAGTTTTAAATAATCGGCCAAGTGCGAGTTGGACTCGCGCACGAAGAGTTCCGTACCGTTAGAGAGCAAAAATAGGCCAAAATTGTGTTTTTTGTATGGGAGCCGCCCTTAAATTTTTATTTTATTTTAAGACCGAGCTCCCTTTTTTTGCTGTGTTTTCTAATAAGTATTACGATCCCGGAAGACGATTGACACAAATGAAATTGAGATTTTTTTAATTAATGTATATTTATCTGATACGTGCCTAACGGAAAACACGATTCACTTATTTTGACTCGATAGTTTTATTTTTCGAAATTATGAATTTTTCGGGGCTTTTTAACAAATATCTGTTACACTTATTGAGTTACTATCATTCAATAACTAGCACTACTACAATCACACACTATATAAAAGATTAACTAAAGGAAATATTAGTATTGTATTTAATTTTTAAGTAATCATCAAAAACATTTTTGAGACTAGCGAAATTTACTTTCGTGCTATAATGCGCCGGACTGTTGCTACGCGATATTGTTCACTATTAGCTACAGCGCAAAATACTTTTCATGCGGGCACGATTCATGAAATCATTGTATCGTGATTGGACGATAGCCGTGTCTGTAGGCGGGGCTAGCGTTTTGACAGCAGGCTCTTAATATTATTATTAATTATTGACGTAGACATACAATAAGGGCCTTCGTGAATCATGTGCCTACCTGTTGCCATTACTGATATAGAACAAAAAAGGCCGAAATAATCACGTTTGTTGTATGGGAGCCACCCTTAAATATTAATTTTATTTTGTTTTTAGTATTTGTTGTTATAGCGGCAACCGAACTACACAATCTGTGAAAATTTCAGAAGTCTAGCTATAGCGGTTCTTGAGTTACAGCCTGGAGACAGACAGACAGACGGACGGACAGACATCGAAGTGTTAGTAATAGGGTCCCGTTTTTACCCTTTGGGTACGGAACCCTAAAAATGTGCTCCGCAATTAATCGGTTAAACAAAAAATTTATCTCATACATTTATACTGTATTTCAAAACATTTTTTAACTATAATAGAACTTTCTATAAAGTATTTGAGAGAGCTATGTTAGATAGATTGACTGATTATGTATCGAAACATCAGTTTGGTTTGGTTTGGTAACTTGTTTTGACCGAATCAAATACATATACACTAAATAACAGAACTCCAGTTACTACTATATTATTTTTAGATATATATAGATTTTTAGATATATCGATTTGCTTTCCGTTTCCGGCTGTCATAAAGTTAACACCATAGTTTTTGTGCTCCGCGAAATCACAATTTATAAATAGTAAACGGCTCAGTATCCACTATTGCACTTCACAAAACAGAAGATCAACTGGTGTCCGACATTTTCCAATAAGAAACATCTTATCGTTGCAAGATATAATCATCAATCAGAAATAATAATAACGCCATCGGAGGTAATCAGAAGTTAGAAATTATTCAATAGGGAAGATGCAATATTTTTATTTTTGTGTTTATTTTAAAGAACCCCATGTAGAATAGATCACAAGTATATTTAAAAAATTTAAACACTGGAATTTACTGCAAAAAATGCGGTTTAAAATTGTCAATTTAAATTTTGGCGCCAAAACGGATCTATAGTCTGTATGACGTCACTACTGTTTGACAATTATTGACAATGGCCCCACCTGATCAATATATAATCTGTGCACCAAAGAGAATATAATCACTACGTGCTGTGCGGCCTGATCGTACTTGTCCTCAGTGGCTTTCCTTTAGGCTTTCCTAATTTTGCATTATTTTTCGGCTAAGAAAAGTTCAAGAGATGATGTACTCAGGTCAAAGAAGATTGCAAGTCTTCGAATTCACATTGAAAGAGTGATCAGAAAACTACACGAATTTGCTTTTCTGAATCATTTGCTGTGCACTTGTCAATTTACAATCACCTTTAATTAAAATGAAATAAAAACTGTATTTACAAAACGATATAGTTTTATTAACTCAAACATTTTAGAAAATAATGTACATAAACCATGTCTATATCACTTACGGGTTAGACAGAACCTAAGTTTATAAGACCCAAAGGCCACATTTAGCATTTTGTGGTGTATATGTCACCGTAAGATTGTAAACACTGCGAGATTGTAATATGACGAAGTGATGGATTGTAAACAAACAGTTTTCCGGTGATTTTAAATTAATTATTTCGTATTTAAAATAACTTCAATGCCAAAAGGTATGAGATGTATAACATAAAATAAAATTTAGATATATTTAAAGTGCTGTTTGAATGTTCGGTTATTAAAATTAACCTTATTTATAATTCAAACTGCACTTTAAATATATCTAAATTTTATTCAATGTTATACATCAAATATTCAGGCAATTGAAGTTATTTTAAATACGAAATAATTATTTTAAAATCACCGGAAAACTGTTTGTTTACAATCCATCACTTCGTCATATTACAATCTCGCGGTGTTTACAATCTTACGGTGACATATATAATTGGAAAATGAAACCAGAATAGCGATGGGTTGCTAGCCGCATCGTCTATTCATTACCACCACTATTTTCTAATAGTTCTCAGCGATGCTGCCCTATAAAAAACGCAAAAATGCTAGGTGTGCTCTCGGCACTGCAGGATGAAATTACGTAGCACGCTAGGCGTGTTCACTGGCACTATAAAGAGGTAAAATTATAATTTAGACTTCTTCCAATAACATGTGACGGACGTAATCGGAGGCTCCTTTTGCAGGACCTCGCATTTGCAGGCCTGAACCGAACCTTGCGTTTCATTTATAATAGCTATAACACGATACCGTAACCTCCTTTACGTACTTTGTGTTCTGGAGTAACTCGAATGGTAACTCTACTTTTTATTGTATGTACACGTTTCTCCTTCTCTTTTGAGTTGAACATTCAGATGGCATTGTGCTATAAGATTCTCTTGTTAAGCTGAAATAAAATAACTGCTATATGTATATAGAAGTCGCTGAATGAAGGTAAATAAATGATATTGAATATTTTAGTCCCTCTCATTTCTACACTGGAATACATACTTACTCTGCATTTTCGACAAAAAATGTTAAGTACTACAATGTCAACAGTGACTTTAGAAGATTTCTATAAAACGTAGTGATTACATTCTCTTTGGATTTCTAGAGTCTGCTTTGATAAACCCAGCTTCCATTTTTATTGGAAAAATGCAATTATTAAACTTTCGTGAACCTAAACCTCTCAAAAAGTTGTCAAACATAATAATATGTATGTATTATAATTCTCTATGGTTGTCAAAAGCACGTGTGACGTCACTGAACGCTGATTGGTGTTTTGAAATACGTTCCGTTTCAAAATACTTTTAATTCATATTTTTTGTAAAAAAAACAATATTTTATAAAATAATAACCTTACAGTGGCCTTTCTTTTATATTTTTTATCATTTTAATGGCAAAATTTTCATAAATATTGTATTTGCATGTTCCCTATTCATACAATTTTTAATTTTGAGACAACCGTTCTAACGGCTGACAGCTGTCACCATCAAGTGACATATCTGTCAAATGCCAAATCCAAGATCTGGATACAAGCTTTTTGCTTTTTTCCCGCAGTACAACACTGTGTTGCCAACAATAAAAATAAATTTAAAGATAGTTTTATTTTCGAAAAAAAAGCAAGCTGCAGACAAATATGGAAGATCAATTTCAATTACTGTTCGATAAGATGAAAATGGAAATGCAAAAACAGACAACAGACCTAACCAATACAATGCTCGAAAATATGGATGAAAAGTTCAAACACATCCTAGAAGAAAACCAAGTATTAAAACATAGAGTAGAAAACTTACAAAAGAAAGTGGAGCGTCTAGAAAGGGAGAAGAAAGCAACAATATAATAATACATGGCATAGAAGAAAATGAACAATCAATACTAGATATAATGGACAAAGTTAAGAAATGTTTTTTGGAAGGTCTAAACATAGCTGTTGAAAACAACGAAATAAACAAAATACGCCGTATCGGCAATAACATCAACAAAGGAGATAAACCAAGACCTACTTTACTATCTTTTACAAGCGGTTGGAAGAAGTCCGAAATTATGAGGAACAAAAGAAATCTAAAACAATTATATACGAGGCTGCTATTTATGTATCCGGAACTGGCCACTTACAAGAACAATATTTAAAAAGTAATTACAACATTTGAAAATAGAACTCTTTGGTTGAAGAATACATTTTGTTTCATGTGACTGTCAATTATTTTTCCATTGTGGCGTCATTTTGAAAATTGCGTGTCTTCATTTGCCATGGATTTAACGCGTGAACATTTTCGTGCAATGATTTACTACGATTTTCGGCGTGGGCTAAATCAACAACAGTGCTTTATTCAACTCACCGCAACTTTTGGAGATGAAGCACCATCAAAAACCACTGTTTATCACTGGTAGAGTGAGTTTAATCGTGGGCGGTCTATGCTCACGGATGAAAATAAAGAAGGTCGCCCAAAAACAGCTGTTGTCCCACAAAATATAGATGCTGTGCGGGAACTAATAATGCGTGATCGTCATGTTAAATATCGCGAGATAGAGGCGTCCTTAGGCATAAGTATGACGAGCATACATAAAATATTACACGAACATTTGGCTGTAAAAAAAAATATGTTCGCGTTGGATTCCGCACAACTTGACAATCGATCAAAAACGGGCTCGTGTCGATTGGTGCAAAAAAATGATAAAAAAATACAACCGTGGTACGTCAAAAGCCGTTTATAATATCTACACAGGTGATGAATCTTGGATCTATGCATATGACCCCGAAACTAAACAACAGTCAACGGTGTGGGTGTTCCAAGATGAGCCGAAACCAACAAAAGTTACTCGTGCAAAAAGTACTTTGAAGCAAATGGTCGCCTGTTTTTTTGGAATTAATGGACATGTGGCTACAGTGCCATTAGAGAATCGTAAAACGGTTAATTCTGAATAGTATACGACCATTTGTTTACCAGAAGTCTTTGAAGAAATAAGAAAGGACAACCGACAACGCAGAATCATATTACATCACAACAATGCTAGCTGTCACACCTCAGCTGAAACAACTCAGTTTTTGGAGGGTCAAAAGATCGAATTGACTGGTCATCCGCCGTACAGCCCTGATTTGGCACCTAACGATTTCTTTTTATTTCCATACGCGAAGAACAAATTACGTGGTCAACGTTTTTCGAGCCGCGAAGAGGCTGTTGATGCGTTCAAAATGCACGTTTTGGAGATACCTCAATCAGAATGGAAAAAGTGCTATGAAAATTGGTTCCAGCGTATGCAAAAGTGTGTCGATCATCGCGGCGAATATTTTGAAAAGCAATAAAACCATAATTAATGATATATGTTTGTTTCTTTTTTAAATTCCGGATACATAAATAGCAGCCCTCGTATAACGGAGGACTTCTCAAAAGAAACCTTAGAAAAAAGGAAGTCTCTAATGCCAATGCTAGCAGAAGAAAGGAAAAAAGGGAATTTCGCTTATATAAAATACGACAAATTAATCGTGAAGGAGAACCTTAAGGGCACAGATAAAAGAAAGAGGGAGGTATCAGCATCACCGCAAGAGCAACTACAATCTGGTAACCAACAAATGCGAAATCCACCAAAGATAAATAAAGTTAACGCTTTCGAAAAAATGAGGGGTCGATCTCACTCCCTCTCGGCATCAATGCAACAATAACAATCAGACACTGGAAATGGGAAGCCAACAAAACAAAATAGGTATAACAATAAGAAAGAAACAGGAAAACAACGAGCTCCCCCAATCCGACCGGTCCTCGTGGGGGAAAGAGACCACAACCCTCCAACATCAAAAGATAGCAACCACCAAAGATCAGTAATATTTATAGCATCCCTCAACGTACTTACCCTGAAAAACGAAGAGAACCTTGCCGAACTAACATACGCGTTGAAACAAATCAAATGGGACATCGTGGGCATGAGCGAAGTGAGGAGAATGGGCGAAAGTATAACTTCCCATCCAGACTACTTACTGTACCATATTGGAGAGACACAAGGCCAATATGGAGTAGGATTCATTATCAAAGATTATTTAAAGAAGTATGTAGAAGAATTTATTGAAATCTCAGAGCGCATAGCGACTATGAATCTGAAACTACCAGGATACAAGAACTCATGGTCTATTGTACAAGTGTATTCACCTACGGAGCAATCAAATTTAGAAACTATTAACACATTTTATCAGGATCTAAACGAAGCAATCCAAAAACACACACATAACAACCTTATAGTAATGGGAAACTACAACGGTCAAATTGGAACGAGACGCCCAGGAGAAGATACTATACTAGGACCATTCTCGTACAGTTATAAGGCCAGAAGTAGGAATGGGGAAAAAATCATAAGCTTTGCCCTCCAAAACAATCTAACAATCTTAAACACCAAGTATAAGAAAAACAAGACAAACATGTGGACCTGGATCTCACCTGATAACCGAACTAAAAACGAAATCGACTATATTCTGACCAACAGAAGCAGTTACTTTACAAACTTCAGCGTCCTGCAAAGATTTAATTTTAACACCAACTATAGGTTAATAAGAGCTGAACTAAAAACAAAACAACCAAAGAAACCTAGATCACGACAAGACCCAGTAAACAGAAAACTTACCAAACAGCAAACACAACAATTAGACATAACCCTAAGTGGCAAATTTGCCAACTTCAAAGACGACACTAGGAATCTAGGAATCCAGGAAAAATATAATTTCTTAGAAAATATAATTAAAACCCAGACCAAACTCATTACAAACACCAACATAAATAATAAAAAAGAACTATCAACAACCACAGAAAAATTACTAGAAGAAAGATATCACCTGCTTAGTGCAAGAAATACGCCTGATAGAAGAAAGAAACTAACTAGAATCTGCAAAGACATAAAAGAAAACATAAGAAAGGATAGAAAACAACGAAGGATGGAAACGATAGAAAACTACATACTTAAAACAGGCGGAACTAAAAAAGCACTAAAAGAACTGACAAACACAAAGAACTGGATAGTTAAAATGAAGGACGAACGAGGGAAATGGAATCATCACAGAACAAGCATACTACAAACTGCTACATCATACTACAAGAAACTTTACAAAAGCAATGGTAATCAAGACGAAATAAAATTGTCACAAATCTCAAATATTCTCGACATTCTTCATTCGGAAGTCAACAAAGCTATCGATACTCAAAAGAATGATAAGGCACCTGGACCTGACGGCATAACCAACGAAATTTTAAAAGGTAACAAAGAGACACTGACACCTATTCTTACAGATTTGTTCAATGAAATCATAATCACCGAAACCATCTCTCAGCAGTGGACTGAGTCTAGCATAATTCTACTATACAAGAAAGGGGACGAATACGATATCGGAAACTATCGCCCTATTAGCCTCATGTCCAACGTATACAAAATTTTTGCTAAGGTCATCCTAAAACGAACTGAAAAAGCTCTGGACGAACATCAACCAGTCGAGCAAGCAGGATTTCGGAAAGACTATTCAGTAATCGACCACATCCACGTCGTACGCCAAGTCATTGAGAAATACAATGAATACCAACTCACATACTATATCGCATTTATTGATTACAACAAAGCATTCGATTCTCTAATACACGAGAAAATATGGGAGGCATTACTGGAACAAGGAATTGAACAGAAATATATTCAACTTATTAAAAACATTTATAGCAGCAGCACAGCTACAATTCAACTGGAAAAGAACAGCGCTTCTTTCAGAGTAAAACGGGGCGTGAGACAAGGTGACCCTCTATCTCCGAAACTCTTCTCCGCAGTTCTGGAATCAATCTTCAGAAGACTTAATTGGGGACAGTTCGGATTAAACATAGATGGAGCATTGTTATCACATTTGAGATTCGCTGATGACATAGTTTTACTGGCAAAAACATCAGAAGACTTGAAACAAATGATAAAAGAACTGGCAACAGAAAGTGGGAAAGTAGGACTGACACTAAATCCGAGTAAAACGAGAGTGATGACAAACGGAACGAAACATACTGTAGAGTTGGACAATATTGAAATTGAATATACTGATGAGTATATATATTTAGGACAACTTATAACTCAGAAAGAACCCATGCTAACAGAAATAGAAAGAAGAATTACAAATGGCTGGAAAAGGTACTGGAGCTTGAAAGAGACTATGAAAGATAAAACACTTCATATAAACCTAAAAAGCAAATTGTTCAACACTTGTGTTCTACCTGTTCTCACGTATGGGTGCCAGACATGGACCCTAAACCAGCAAGTACTTCACAAACTAGCAACTTGCCAATATGCAATGGAAAGAAGCATGCTCAATATTAAAAAGTCAGATAGAATAAAAAACTACACAATTAAAAATAAAACAAAAACAACCGAAGCCACGATAAATGTCAAAAGACTCAAATGGGGATGGGCTGGCCATATGATACGAGGACAAGAGAAATGGAGCAAAAGGGTGACACGATGGTACCCCAGAGAAGGCAAAAGAAAGAGGGGTAGACCGCTGAAAAGGTGGGATGACGACATCCGACAAGTGGCAGGAGTTATGTGGAATAGAGTAGCCCAAGATCGAACAGAATGGAAAAGGTTGGAGGAGGCCTTTGCCGACTGGCAAACAGATCTAAATAGGATAACTAAGAAACAAATATTAGTCTAAATCTTTTTAATTTTATATTATCATAATTTTTTAGCTTAGGAGTTCAATGTTTGTTTTTTTTTCTTTTAGTTTTAAGTTGAAATTTATTGTAAGGATCTGAATAAAAAGGCTTTATTATTATTATTATTTAGATATATCGATTTTGCCCGTCCTATTCAAGGCCAACAGCTCTTAATAATCGTGGACGCATTGACAAAATAGGTTGTAAAATACTACCAACGAAAAATACCATCCTGGTGTGTTAAGAAACTCAAGGAGTTATTTTCCATCTTTGGAATCCCATACACACTGGTTTCAGATAACGGTGGCCAATTTGTATCAGCAGAATTTACGGATTTCTTGAACAAATGCGGAATAGTACCTACATAGAACGTCAGCTCCTTACCATCCAGCTACAAACGGGCAAGCAGAACGCTACGTCCAGACTATCAAAAAGGCAAGACGCGCAATGGAGGGGGTGGAAGGTGACTTACTAAGACGTAAACTGGCAACGGTCAAGACGCAACTTAGACGCACTCCCAACAGCGAGGGACAAAGTCCGTACCAGCTAATGTTTGGTCGTGACATTCGGACATCACTTCACGCTATGTTTCGCAAACACCGCAGACTAATGCGAGGGCCAGCATCGACGCTCCCACAGTTAATATGTTCGCGCCAGGCGACCGGGTCCAAGTCAGGACCTACGGCACACAGCAATGGACATTTGGAACGATCTTACGTCGCCTGGCTAGTTATAAGTCTATCGCTTAACCCTTTTTTTATCCAAAGTAGTTTCGTTTTCTTTTTTCTAATATTGCAATTAACTCTTCTCATATAGTGCAGTGATTTTGCTAAAAAATTAATTATCTTTTCCAACAAACTTTGCCGCAATTTTTTGAAGTGAAAACTTCTTTAGCGGCGTTGAGCACTTTTGTGGGATGGGTAAAAACTGTGAAACTCGCGTCAGATTCTCGTGCTGATCGAAAAACCGTAAGACGGTTGGAGAGTAGTGCTGTAACATCGAAATCGATAAATCGAACAATCGATTGTTTTTTTTCGATTGTCGATATTTTTTAATCGATTGTAAGGGTTTCGATTAATTAAAAAAATCGTTTTTTTTTAAATCGATTTTCATAAAAAATGGGTTAAAAATTTAATCGATTGTAAGTGTTTCGATTAATTAAAAAATCGAATTTTTAAGAATCGGTTTTCATAAAAAATGGGTAAAAAAAATAATGCACAACGTTAATAATCAAGTTTTCACTTCTGCCGGCACTCCCGTCTTTTTTTTTTAAATTGCAAACTTGTGGACACCCGAAGAAAAATTAGTAAATTCGATGGCCTCGTCTTAACAATGGGGGCCAGGCCAATGCTAGCTTCTGCAAGACTGGCGCCAAGAATATTGGCTTTGTGTAAACTATACTTCACGGAGTCTGCAGTAGGTACAATTGTTGGCAATTAAAAAGATCCCAGGATTCAGTTTATTTCTGGATTAGGTGGTAACCAGTCATCTTTGACTTCAAAGGCGACTGTAGTTATCAGTTTAGTATCACGCCTAAACCCTAATTTTAGTATTCCTATTAGGCATTTAGAGAAATACAATAATAAAAAACCCTATGCCTACAATATGTCATAGTCGTTTCTTCTCCGGTGTAGGCACCATTAGCAACAATGTTCTGAAAGTATTAGTATTGCCTACGATTTGTAAGTAATACCATATACCATACCCAAGCCCAAGCGACGATTTTTGTCATAATACGTCAAACCTAAAAGTTAGTTCTGTCTACTCAGCTATCGTTACATTTGCAAAACTAGAATACATTGAAAGAAGAAAGGTGAATAAACGCTACAGGCAGAACTGCCTGATATCACTATAGTCATAAATATTTTTACTAGATTTCAATATCTTCACAAATGGCTAATTCTGAAACATATACAGCTATATGAAATTTGATCATTTCTACGATAGGCAAAGACACCATTTAAAACGGAATCATGGCATGATGCCAAACACTCAACAGGCGTTAATGTAATCCTAGTCCACTGTGTGTGACCTTGATCCTAAGGTCAAAGTCACACATTTGACCGCAGTATCATACTCAAGAAGACATCAAATATCCGATCGACTGCTGGTTAAAAGTATATATTTTTTGTTAAATTCCCGCGATAAGAGAAGTTTAAATTCGCTATAGGAAATTCTTGAAAAAAATGACCAGAAAAGAAATATATAGTGCGGGATTTTTTCTTTATAAATTGTTTTATATATCGTATAAACGTGGCGCGGCCCTATGATGTTCTGGTTGCTGTGCGTCTGTCCATAAATCCTTGCTGCCATTGGTTGCATTTTGCGCATTGGAGATGAATTTGGATCAATACCAGACACGATTTCTAGAATAATCCTAGTTTAAACATCATTAACTTACGACCCTAAATTTTTATCCCATGTAAAGAAAGAGTTTTTGTCTTAAATTGAAATGTTGTCAGTACACAGGTTTAGTTTTTCTCCTAACACAATTGCAGATAGACAAGACAAGAGAAAGAATATTACAAGTCACAACAATCAAAGACAATTTACAGCCAAATAGTGTTTTTCAAATGCAAAAAAATTAGAAGCCTAAAATATTTAAGGCCGTGTATTCCCAGAAACGGACGATATTCAAGATTTAAAAGTGACAGGTGACATAGAAATATAGTAATTTAAATTCTGAAAAAAAATAGATGTGTTAGTTAAGGATCTAACATAGTGGAGTGTATATTCCATTACACAATATCATGAACTTCACTCGATAGAAAAAAATCCCAAAGTTACCTCTTCTTTTAACGAAATTTCCTTACTATGTCCAAATTATTTGGAATTTTCAGATAATTTTTGTACTGAATGAAAGACACAGAATATATCTAGGGACTCTCGATTTTTTGACTCGATTGAATTATGTATAAAATAACGACGATCAAAAAACTATAAAATTGCAGGCGCAAAGGCTTGGCTCGTGCGCTCAGTCGCGCTCTGGCGCTCTTTGACGATGGACCGTACAACTTTTTCTCGCAACATTTTGAATACATATTTTTACAATTTGAGAAATAATTTTAACATATTATGCAAGTGGTTGATCATTGCTAACAAGTGACGCAAACCAAGTCCAAAATAGGCTCGATAGAAGTACCTTAGAATTAGCACAACAACAACCGTAAATACTATCGTCTATCATACAGTATTGTAATTATTTGTAGATAACTCCACCGTATTTTTATTTTGTATATTTTACATATTATAGATTCGCAGTACGTCCACATGCGGAGGCATGCCCAATGCCCACCTGCAACATTTTCTTTGCATCTTTGACTGTCTAATTACTTTTATAATGACATGGTTATTTTTAACCAACTTTAAAAAAAGGTGGTTATTCGACCGGGTATCAATGTAATATTTCCATGTAATATCAGGGTCTGAACAAATGTGCCATATCTGGGAAGTGCATGTATGTATGTTTTTAATTTTTATGTTTTATCTCCTGAATTACTCACTCTTACTTAGACTTGTAAGTAAGTAATTCCTTTCGTTGCACTAGCTCAATTTAGGGCAGTGTTTTTCAACGTGTGGGTTGGTGTATGTATGTACATTTTTTTATGTTTGTGTTCGCATACCTACGGAACTGTAATTCCTATTTTGTTCAAGATATTGTTCAACTTAGGTATTTAAATACGGCAAGTTTCCTCAAAGTCGGTTCATTATGAGATAGGGGATAGATTCTGTGGGAATCTCAATTATTATTACGTACAATTTGAAATCGGCTAGATACTTGTTATGGTCCCGTACCCAAATGTTAAAAACGGGACCCTATTACTAAGACTTCGTCTGTCTGTCTGTCTGTCTGTCTGTCTGTCTGTCTGTATGTCGGTCTGTATGTCACCAGGATGTAACTCAAGAACCGCTATAGCTAGACTTCTGAATTTTTTACAGATTGTGTTGCCGCTATTAGCTATAATAACAAATACTAAAAACAAAATAACCCATACTCAGAACAAATGTTATTTTTTTTGGTATTTTTTGCTCGATATATTGGCAACAGGTAGGCACTTGAAATTTTTACAAAATCCTTAGATATACTTACGTGTACTTTAATAATAAATAATGATATTTCAATAAAATTCAAATTTCATTTTTTGGCTTATTTTTGCTACGGTACGGAATCCTTCGTGCGCGCCTCTGTTTTGAGCTTTTTTCAAAGGATATTTTCTAATACAGCTTCAAAAATTTTGGAAAATTTCCTATATTTAAACGTAATAGTCTATGCGTCGTATAATAAAGAAAGTCAAAGTACGTGAGATTACGCTGTATCGGTGAGCGTAAAAATAGGACGAAACTAGCACTATCGCGACTGTACATTTTGTCATTAACAAATGACACTAATTTGATTTTACTTTGTCTTTGTGCGGTAGGACTCAATAAAAATATTTACCGTGTAAATTATCAAAACGGGCAGATTTGATTGTTTAGGGCGTGTTTTCGTTTCTCAATAGTATCGAACGTACCAGTTTCGATTATGTACGCTGTTTTTTCATAAGTATATAATTTCTGTCGAAAATGACCGTTTCGATTCTATACGTGGTATTATAAATGCTTTCGTATCGAAAGGACATTTTAGCAGAACGCCCTATTGGCAGATCATCCTAAAAGCAAAACGGCATATTAGCATAACGTCCTACTAGCAACATGACCTCGTAGCAAAACGTCCTAATATCAAAACGACATGGACAGTCATGTACACAAGAAGAAATGAATGATTTTAATAAAACTGTACCGTCTAAAATTTTATTTATGGCCGATTTTTCAATGGGCTGATAGGCAATCAGATGAACAAGCCAAAAAGTTTCTATTCTTAAATTTCTCGCAGCAAAATGTACTTGTTCGAGCTGCTAAGGGGAAAACCTCTTTGAAGTACTAGCCACTTAAGAAAAAGATTAAAATGTGTTGACACAATGACAAATACCATTTCATTTCGATGGCTTGATAAACGTAGTGGTTAATTGTTTTGTAGTATCACCCAGGTTATTTTCGTATCTCTAATTTTGTACAAGCAATATTCTTGCAATGGATAATGGCGCAGGACCGAGTAATGCCGCCTCAACAAATGAACTATTTGTATATATAAAGTCACAAAAAGGAAAATATGTTTTGTTGCACGCAGGTCACCGGTACAATTTCAAAACATTGAATAAAAAATCTGGCTCAACCAACTGGAGGTGTAGTAACAGAGATGCATGTAGCGCAAGTATTACTATGGATAAAGAAAAATCCGCGGTTTTGTATTCGTCGGCGCATACGTGCAGAACAAATTTTAATAAAAATCGAGTAGACAGCGCTATCGACGAATGCAAAAAACAAGCGTGCAGAAAGTATACCTCAATACAGAAAATTTTCGAAAAGGAATTTTCCAGAGAATGTAATTCAGATATTGAAAATATACCAGCGTTTGTAAGCAAAAAAGACACATTGTATCGCGCGAGAAGAAATTTTTTAAAAATTCAAAAAACGGAATTTAAAAACCTTGATGAAGTGGAGGTACCTCATATTTTGGCTGACAAATTTTTGGTGTGTGCTGACGGAAAAAATGCCAATAAAATTTTGTTATTTGCCACCCCAATGGGTGTTCAACAAATGAAAAACCTCAATTGAAATGTTAAACTTTTTGGAGACGGCACTTTCCATGTGCCACCCCCCTTTTACCATACACATTGACGTTGATAGTTGTAACGAAATGACCAATATCGTGCCGTTATTGTATGCGCTTTTACCTGATAAGTCACAAAATACATATGAGAGATTATCCACTCTAATTAAAGACCAGTTTGGATCAGATATTCCGTATTACAAATGTGACTTTGAAGTAGCACAGATGAATGCTTTCAAAACTATTTTCCCAAAATCGCACTTGTCAGGATGCTTTTATCATATGAACAGAGCTGTATGGCGTAAAGCAGCCAAAATCAAAGTTATAAAAAATGATAAAAACATGAAGTTAACCGATATTCAGTTTGGTACAGAAATAGTAAGACTAAGTGCTAATCTGCCTCTCCTTCCGCCCGAATCTATAAACATTTTCTGGGCTAATATTAAAGAAAAAATACAGGATTCCGTCAAATATAATGAACCTTTGCGGGAATTTACAGCTTATTTTGAGAAGCAATGGATGAAGATGTCGCCAGAAGTATTAAGCTGTGCAACGGAACGTCATCGCACCAACAATGGATTAGAGGGTTGGAATCGACGATTCAATTCGAAGATTAGACCAAAACCGACATTCATATCGTTTTTGAACTCTCTCCGCAAAGAGGCCAAATGGCAAGATTTTAGATTGCGTCGAGCACTTTTCAAAAGAGAGCCACGCAGAAAGAACCAACTTATTTTCGAATCAAAATTTGAAAATGAATTGCAGAAGCTGCAAGAAACTAAAATTTCTGCATTTAATTTTTTGAAAAAAGTGACTCATTTAAAAAGAATTATATTCGATGATTATTGATTGCAAATAGGTAACATTTGTAGTATCGAAAAACCTGGTATTAAAGATTTAAGTTCATGAATTTATATTTGTTTGAATATGTATAATTTGTATTGAATTGTACTAGGCCATTCAGCTAAGGTGTCATTTTGATATTAGGACGTTTTGCTACCAGGTCATGTTGCTAGTAGGACGTTATGCTAATATGCCGTTTTGCTTTTAGGATGATCTGCTAATAGGGCGTTCTGCTAAAATGTCCTTTCGATACGAAAGCTTATAAATAACTAGACGTTCCGCGCGGCTTCGCCCGCGTGAATTAGATATTTCACAGAAAAATTAGTTCACAAAAAAGCCTATGACCTTTCACGTGGTCTACTTCTTATCTGATCCAAATAACAGAAAAAATGCTTTAGTAGTTCGTGAGATAAGCCCTTTTCTAATAATTTCCGCCGTTTTTTCCACATTTTCCTCTGTTTATTATATAATATATAGCCTATAGCCTTCCTCGATAACTGGGCTATCTAACACTGAAAGAAAGTTCAAATAAGCCCTTTCATATAATTTCCCCCGTTTTTTCCACATTTTCCTCTATTTCTTCGCTCCTATTAAACTTAGCGTAATACAATATAGCTTATAGCCTTCCGCAATCAATGGGCTATCTAACACTGAAATAATTTTTCAAATCGGACCAGTAGTTCCTGAGATTAGCGTGTTCAAATAAGCCCTTTCAAATAATTTTACACTCGTTTTTTCCACATTTTCCTCTATTTCTTCGCTCCTATTAGTCTAAGCGTGATAAAATATAGCCTACTGGCTGTCCCGGCAAACGTTGTTTTTCCTGTTTTCCTGCTTTTCTCTTGAAGTTTTTTTTTTTTTTTTTTCTATAAACCTCACGAAACCTTTCTAACGAATACAAAACCGTGGAAATCGGTTCGTGCGTTCTGGAGTTATAGCGTCAGGAAGGAAAACCCGACTTGTTTTTATATATTATATAACCTTCCTCAATAATTGGGCTATCCTACAGTAAAATAATTTTTCAAATCGGACCAGTAGTTCCTGAGATTAGCGCGTTCAAACAAACAAACAAACAAACTGCAGAATTATAATATTAAAAAGATTATATAATATGCAAAAGTATATATTATATCTGTCTATCTGTCTGTCTGTTTCCTCTTCACGCCCAAACCACTGAACCTATTTTACTGAAATTTGTTATGGAGATACTTTTAGTGCCGGGAAAGGATATGTGGCGAGTCGTCGGGCAATTTGCAAGGCAACGCAGCACAGGAATCACGCCACCCGCTGACGTCACATCGCCTGATTCTCGGATCCCCGAGAATCAGGCGATGAGATGCCACTACGCATCGCGTTAGCTCCGCCCACGGCAATATGGCCGCACGCGTATCGATTGCCTATTTGTCTACGCGTTGCGGCCACGTTCCCGAGCAACCCCGCTCCGACATAAAAATGGTCAAGTGGGAGTCGAAATTATTATTAATTATTTTTGGCTATAAATTGACGAATTTTGAAATGTAATTCGACATTCGCTATTTTTAGGTCTACTAATTAACTTTGTGTCCGTACCGTGATTAATTGTTAAATAGCGAATAAATCGAGTGTTTGTTTTCGGCACCTTTTTTTTAATTCCTTTTAAGTAAATTTAAATTAGTTAATTTTGAGTTTTGGCAGTTTTTCTAAGAGTTAATTAAATTAGAGTCAATAGTAAATTTCTTAGTAAATTAATATAATCGTAGGTAGCTAGGTAGCTCCTGAGCCACTAGCTGCCTTCAGATATAGGATACTTTCTTCACGTAAAAATGTACGGTTCCTATGCAATAAATAAATTTTAAGAAAAGAAGTTACGGGCGTCATCTAGTGATTAATAAACCTGGATTTTTAATGAAATATATTTTTTTTTTGTATGAAATTTCAAAGTAACCAATCGACTTGATTTTTGTCATAGACTTATTTAAAAGGGCAGAGAATAAAATAGGCTTCTTTTGGTCTAGAAAAACATCATTTTCCCAAGGGAAGCGCGATATACTGAATCTATGTTTAATTTTTAATGACATTCTAAATCGAAAACAGTAAAATTAAACACAGACGGTTTTAGTTTATAATAAAATAAACCTACGTCTCCATGTTGACAATTTAAAAATTTTCGAAAGTCAAATGTAGCACATAGTCCATCAATTTCAAAGTCTCGTTCTTGTTATTTTTTACTTATGTCATTTTTTTACACCTTGTATTATTTTTGTACCTTGTATCTGTCTGTGTAATATGTGTATTTAAGTGTAGTGTGGTATGAATATTTGTTGAATAAATGTTTATTATTATTATAAGAATAGGCATGATGACTTTTCTTTCTTATTGGGAATTGAAAGGTCCTTGAAAAATATAAACATCGCTGAAAGTATGACTCTGATAGCTTAAAAATTCACCAAGATATGACAATTCAAACATCTCATAAAATAGACCTGCCCGAAACGCTCCATACAACGTGCAACGAAATTATGACGTCACTCTTTCGTAGTTTGTACGCATTGGAAGAGAACTTTGTTCGATAGGTATATTAAATATTGCGTTTATGAAAGTGGTTTCATAACAAAAGTTGCTTTTAATTGCTTCGAATGGCATACAAATATTAAGAAATTTAATTGAAAAAAAAAATCGACTTGAATATCCAATTTTGAAGGCGCATAACAAAAAAAATACAAATGCTATCAAGTGAATGTTTAGGAACACTTATTTTTTAACAACCATAAATAAAAAAGTGTAATTCGTATGTATAGATTTGTCACTCAAAAATCTGTCATCTTTCTTTCTGTGTAGGTATGTTGTATTGTGTGTGATGTTTTATTTGTTAAAAAATGTATGATAAAAGCATAATTTCAAAATAATATTAGCTCGATGCACTCGTTCACCATATAAACTAGGTATAAATGTGCAAAATTTCATTCACCTAAGTTACGTTTTCCCATTTTTCGTCAAAAGGGATACAAAGTTTTTCTCTCGCGTATTAATATATAGATATGAACAGGATGTTTTCTCTACACAAAGAATGGGCCAGCTTTCAAACTAAGGCAAGCCCTTCGTCAGTACAGAGACATCATTAATGTTGGCATGAACATTGGATTTCTTATTCCTAAGTAGGATATCTGTGATAAGTGTCATAGTTATTCTTAACATAATATGTTTTCGACAGAAGAGCAAATACTGGCTTATAATAGGCAACTACAGAAATGGACACTAGCAAGTGAGATGAAGAACAATGTATGGGTTACATTTGACTTTCAAAAACTTTATGTGCTACATTTAACTTTCAAAAATTTTCTGTGTTTAGCTTTACCGTTTTCGATTTAGCTTTAAAAGAATGTACATGCTGTGGGATAGGTTTTGTAAATAATATGAGTATTCGTAGCTCATTTTTCGATTTAGGGATCGATTTGTGAAATATGAAGTTTTAAAGTGGAAAAATCGCGAGTCTCCACCCTTCTACCAGCTAAACGGTTTCTTCTGAAAATATGAAAAATTCACGGAAGTAGAAAATTTACTGAATTTAAATAGAAAACTATCACGGCTAAGAATAATTCATAATAATTGAGTTATAGGTGATCAACAAAAAAAATAGTATTCGGTGAAGTATTAAGGGACTTTCAGTTTGACAAGTTCCTTGGAACATAACTGAGATGATGTTGTTGTTGTAGTAGTGTAAAACACGTTATAAATGTACATTCATTGACTATATAAAAATACAAAAATTATCAAAAACTAGCGGAACTACTGAGTATTTAACCCTATATTGCGCGTGGCCCGACACGCACTTGGGTAGTTTTTATAAATATTTCATCACCCGTTGCAAAATTATGCAAAAAAAAAAACTTTAAATCGCTCTCCTATAAAGTACGGTAGTGTTTTTTCAGTTTTGATACTTTAGGTAAAGTATCGAAACTGAAAAAACGGGACCATCGATTTATTATTGTTAACTAGGTATCAGTGCGCGAAAGGACTAGTTTAGCACTATTTAGTGCCATACTTATTTAGTCGACACTTCAATAAAATAACATTTTATTTTGTTGAAGTGACTAAATAAGTATGTCACCATGGCAACTTCCATCGCTATCCCGTCGCACAAACAATGGTCGCCGTCTGTTTCGAGTTGTAATAATTTACTATTATTTATTCAACAAATGCACTTATCAATATAAAAAGTAGTCAGTAGCCGATTCTCAGACCTGAATATGCATAATATAAAATTTGGTAAAAATCAGTAAAGCCGTTTCGGAGGAGTGAGGTAACTAACATTGTGACGCGAGAATTTTATATAATTACTAGCCTCTCAATCCCCGGCCGAGCACCGGTGCTCGGGGTCACGTGACACATCGTAATTCCGTCAAACCCCGCGCGAGCACCGGTGCTCGGGCTGTTATCGGGCTTTATATACCGTATTTGGCCGACTTAGAGACTATTTTTGTATGAAGAAGTTTGGTTAGTTACGATTTATGATACATTTGCCACATTCTGAATGCAAAATATTATGACAATCTGTGGTCGACGAATATTTTTCAGTCATTAGAAAATCGTGAATTTTTTCGTGTGTGTTTCGTCATTTTGTGTGTTTTTTGTGAAATAATTGATGGATTTAACGAATGTAAGTAGTAAAATAGTTTACTTTAGTAACAATAAGTTATTTTAGATACTGATTTGCAAGAAATACATCGTAATAATTTGTGAAAGTTGAGAAAATAGTTGTGTGTGTTATAAGTGATTTTAACGAAAATTTGCTTCATATATTTGTAAATTAATTACATAAAACGCTTAAAGAAGTTATAACAAAAGGTCTATAAGACTATATATATCGATAGTATTTCTTACGTTTCTAAAACAAAGAGCTAAAAGTTCGCAGGTAACCGCCATATTCTGCCGGCCGCGGCCATTTTGAACTTTATTTGTAAAGCCATAATGACGAAGTTTGCTTGTGGGTAATACGAAACACATTTTTTCGGGTAAGATTTATGACCCTTTTTTATAAACATCTCGAGTAGTAACGATGATCGTTTATGTAAGAGCTTAAAATCAGGGTTCCTTCGATAAGAATAAAACAAAATATTGATTTATTTCATGTGAAATAGTCAGAAAAATATTTTTCAAAATATATACTTCTGAAAAGAATATTATATCAGACTAAATACTATATTATGATGGCTTGATAGATAGAAAATTTATTAGATTTTAATAGGGTAGGCCGGGCGCCATTTTTTTTTAAACAGGTCTGCCTAGAATCTAGGCATCCATTTCTTTTTCCGATTGAGGGGCTAGCTGTCCCGGCAAAGGTTGCTTTGCTATATTAAGTATTTCGTCCATATTATTTTATTAAAGTGACTAAATAAGTATATCACCATGGCAACGTCCATCACTATCCCGTCGCACAAACAATGGTCGCCGTCAGTCTCGAGTTGTAATAATTTACTATGTATTATTTATTCAACAAAATATGCACTTAACAATATTAAAAGTACCCAGTAGCCGATTCTCAGACCTACTGAATGTGCATATAAAATTAGGTAAAAATCAGTAAAGCCGTTTCGGAGGAGTACGGTAACTAACATTGTGACACGAGAATTTTATATATAAGATGTATGAGATGAAATAAACAAAAAAAAACAAAATAATTACATCAGCGAAATCCGTACAATATTGGATAAACCAAT
Organism: Polyommatus iphigenia; assembly: GCA_963422495.1. Taxonomy (NCBI): domain Eukaryota; kingdom Metazoa; phylum Arthropoda; class Insecta; order Lepidoptera; family Lycaenidae; genus Polyommatus; species Polyommatus iphigenia. The sequence continues at coordinate 17,789,129 of OY730178.1, read as the reverse complement.
TCAACTGTTAATTTTTATGCATGCAGCATGATATTATATGATTTATAGAATTACTCATTAACATCACTATAAAGGAGTAAATGAATAAAAGAAACAAAATTCTAAATAAAATGAAATAGCTAATTAGACTACGGCTCATTTTTTGTATACTGTGGCGCGTTCAAACGCAGTTTAGGAGGTTGAGTGACGAGTTCCCCTCGCAGTAAGTTGCCCGGCACCTCGGTCCGATCGGATTGTTTCAAGCGGAGCTTCGTCGCTGCGAATACTTTTCTTTCTTTGGTCTTCCCGCCCTTAAGCGTTAGTACTGGATCGTTACCAAGTACTAACGCTTTTTAGTAGCATTTGCAACGCGCTTTTGTAGCGCAAAACAACACACAAACCACATACTACACAGAAATAAACACAAGTGGACATCCATTTGCATCTAACTTAGTTTTAAAAACCCACTTACATGGTATTGCTTTCTTTTCAGGCGGCAACTTACAGAGCGTCCAGGTGTTGTTTTCTATTAACGAATTATATTCAGAATCCATTGCATTTTTCCATTCTAGTGCATCTTTACTCTCCATAGCTTGCTTAAGAGTCTGAGTGTCAGGCGTCAGAGCACTATTCTTCAATATATTGTGACACAGGTAAGTAGACGGTGTCTTATTCTTTCTCGGTCTCAGGTTGTGGCTGATGGAGGCGGTGGAACTCAGGTTGACATCACGTTCAGGTACGTAATCTTCATCTTTATCATCTTCACAATATAAACTATCATTATCTACGACTGTACTAATACTTTCATATGAACTTATATCACTATCTATGATTTCATTTATGCTATCAGTCTTTTGTTCTTCACCAGGTATACTCTCAAGTGGCACAAGTGCAAAATTCTTCTTAATAACTTCCTCTAAGAATACTACATCTCTACTTCTGACTATTTTTCCTTGTTCTTTATCATATAGTATGTAGCCTTTAGATTCAGGACAATAACCTACAAATATTAGTTCCTTTGACTTACAATCCCATTTTTGTCTCTTTTCTTTGGGTATATGCATCATCGCCGGACAACCAAAGATTTTCATGTGTTGTAAGTTGGGCTTCACACCTGTCCACATTTCCTCCGGAGTTCTAAAATTAATTAATTTAGTTGGTGAGCGATTAATTACATAAGCTGCAGTAGCAACTGCTTCTGCCCAGAATTTCTTTGGCAAATTAGCATCAATAAGCATACATCTGGCTCGCTCAACCAGAGTACGATTCGTTCGTTCACTCATACCATTCTGCTCGGGTGAATATGGAACAGTGAGCTGTCGTTTGATACCAGATTCTTTACAGAATTTATCAAATGCTTCATTGACATATTCTTTCCCGTTGTCACTTCTTAATGATTTTACCTTAGTCTGTAGCTGGTTCTCGACAAGTGTCTTAAATTCTTTAAAGTAACTGAGAACTTGATTTTCTCGAGTGGTCATCTATGAATGTGACATAATATCTGGCACCGACGAGACTTTTCCTCCATGTGGCCGCATACATCCGAGTGTATTACCTCCAGAAGGCCCGAAGCTCTTGTGCCAACATTTTTGAATGGTTTTCTTGTTTGTTTACCTTGTAGACAAGTATTGCATGTCACATTTTTCTCCTCTTTAATTTCTAAATCTATTCCTGTAACAGACTAATTAAGTTTCTGTAAATTTTTATAATTCATATGACCCATTATGCCATAAGTGAGCAGAGGACAACAGAGCAAAAGTTTCATTATTTATTACATATACTACATATATAGGTTATTTTGCATATATCCTGTCATAACTAACGTTGAATTATGGTATATTCTGCAACAATTCTCATCAAACTTTACAATTATTTTTTGTGATTTGATGTATTGAAAGCAAATTTACAGCCAAATCTGGAATATACAACACATTTTTTACCTGTACAGTGCCAATGAATTTCTTAGTTTGTCCATCAAAGCTTTGTATATTTACTTTGCCACAGCCTTTCACGGGCAATGTTTTATTATCAGCAACAGTGATATGGCTTATTGAAGCAGGTTCAAAATCATAAATCCAGTCTTTATTGTTAGTCATGCGCATTGCAGCCCCTGAGTCAAGGTACCAGCAGCGTTTTGTTAAGATAGGGGAAGCAGAAAAAGCAGCGACAAATCCAGAAGTCTCATTCGACTTGCCTTCTTTCTTATAAGTTATAACACTTTGACTTGAGCTTTGTGAGCGACAATATTTAGCAACATGCCCATATTTTTTGCATTTAAAGCACCTGGGGCCTTTGCCTCAAGACTTACCAGCCTTTGCATTGTTTTTATAACTTTTGTAATTTGAATAAAAAGCACCGGTGTCATTTTCATTTTTGACATCTTGTAGTATCTTTGTTTTCACTAAATCTGTACTTATGGTCACACCTGAGCTTTCCACTGCCATTATCATGGGCTTGTATATTTCTGGTAGCCCTGCGAGGAGGAGCGTACCCAGCCACTCTTCATCAACATGAAACCCAATGTTCCTAAGCTTGTGTGCACAAGTTATTACTTTATTTACATTGTTCTCTACTTTACCACAGCTTTCCAGATCTGTAGTAATCAGCTCTCGCAACAAACCAACCCTTCTTGTCAAGCCGGAATCATCAAAAGCCTTACGCAAATTGCACCATACTTCTTTGGCAGTTTTTGCCTCTTGAATGTGGATATAATTGATCGGATCTACCAATAATATAATTTTGGACTTAGCTTTGATGTCGTCACTTTGGGAAAATTTGATTCTTCCTTGCCTTCAACGCATTTCCAGAGTTCTTCATGTTCTAGGTACGTCTTAACAGCAAAACTCCATGTGGCGTAATTGTCACGCCCTTTTAATTTTTCTATTTGTACCATGTTTCCATTCGACGCCATTATAAATAACGATGGAAATATCTCTTCAGTGAAAAATTTAATGAGTTTATTTCGGTTATACGGAGCCACAATATGAAAGTTCCAGTGAAGAAGAAGAAGATGAATTGTATTGAGCAAAAATGTAAAGATCATACATAAAAATACAATTATAATACAATTTTTATATCATTTCATTTTTTATACAATAAATAATACAATAGGGATAATGACAAGGTCAAAGATTAGCGAATTTTGTTAGTAAAATAAAGTAAGCACGGTAAAAAATAAGCGTTACCAAAATTTCAGCTCAATAGCATTTGTATTTTTTTTTTGTTAGGCGCCTTCAAAGTTGGATAATCAAGTCGAATTTTTTTTTCAATTAAATTTCTTAATATTTGTATACCATTCGATAACTTATGCAATTAAAAGCAACTTTTGGTATGAAACCACTTTCATAAACGCAATATTTAATATACCTATCGAACAAAGTTCTCTGCCGATCCGTACAAACTACGAAAGAGTGACGTCAGTCTTTCGTAGCACTTTGTATGGAACGTTTCGGGCCGGTCTATTTTATGAGATGTTTGAATTGTTCATATCTTGGTGATTTTTTAAGCTATCAGAGTCATTCTTTCAGCGATGTTTCTATTTTTTAAGGGTCTTTCAATTACCAATAAGAAAAAAAAAATTAGTCATCAAGCCTATTCATACTACATTTCATCTACATTTACGTTGGTTGTATCTATCGCTTTATTGTCATTCTTAAATTCCCCGTTTTATCAAGGAGAAAGAAAGGAAAAAAAAGAAACCAAAAAACCTTTCCGGTCAGATTAAGAGAACCCACCAACATTTTTGTCAGATTAAGAAAATATGCTTTCAGGATACCGAGATAAACCTCCCCTATGAAAATCTGACGCGCTCGAGTATTTCAAAAAAACTTTTTTTTTTTTTGCATTTTCAAAAATTCATCGTAACTTATCGTCACGCCGAAATCGTCAGTTTTTTTAAAGGGAGCTTCCTTGGGGCCTACTTAACACCCCTTCCGAAAATCTGACGCGCTCGAGATTTTTTTTTTTTTTTTGCATTTTGACTACTTTATATGCCTACCCCCACCACGCAAACCGGCAGATTAGTATACCGATGTTATCAGAGGCACTTGGGGCATACATAGTATGAATATCTGACGCGCTCGAGAATGCCCAAGTAACTGTTTTTTTAACATTTTTGAAAAACCGTACACGCCAAACCCACCGCTAAAATGGTTTTTACCATACGAGCTTTTCTTTTCGAAATTATTTTATCTTTCGATTTTGATAGGTCTCGACGGCGCCGTTGAATTACGCCATTTAGCTACCTCGCCCCCCTAACTATAAAGACTGACTAGTCATGAACAGGAAGTTCCACGTTCTATCTCACTTCGGCAGCAAGTAACTTCCAATCTTTTTAAGGATATTGAGTGTTTAAACACGACAAGGTCAACAATTTCAGTGGAAAAATACAGGGATTTGATGTCGTTAACAACTGGGGAAACTCGAGTCATAAGGCAGCCGGAGCATGTAGCGTTTTATAGATTTTTTCGTAATTAATTTTCATATTGTTTATTGCATAGAATGTTTATTGGGTGTTTACTTTCAGTCGTTTAGCTAAGTTTTTGGAATTCCTATTTGTGTCGAATATTAGACTGATATTTAATTATTATAACAATACTTACATTATTATTTCGACTGACCATTAAGTAAGTACAGTCACGTACTAATTACTTAAGTTATTAAAGAAATAGAGATATTTTTAAATTAGAGACTGATCGTTTCATGGTTGTGATAATTATATAAAACAAGACGTGCTAAGTTTCTAGTAGTTCATTGATTTTATTAAGACTGTTCATTTCATTGTTATAATTAATATGTTTTAAGTTAAAAATATATAATTTTACACAGAATGTACTTAGTTTAATTTGATAACACCTATAGAATTGGGTATTTCAACAAAAAAAAATTTTTGATAAATGGAAAGATCATAAATATGATCTTTCCAAATCTTTGAATCAAGGTGATGAGGATGGAATATTTTCCGCGTGGGACGATGGCGAAAAGTTGCAGGTGGTATGATTCCGAACAATTCTTCAGAGCACTCCCCGTGATACAACCGATAGACGACGCAGAGTGAAGCTACATCTCGGCGTAATTCCAAGGGGCCCAAGCTGTTTGAAACACTATTACAGTAAAAAAAAAATAAGAGCGTTTTTTATTTTAGCGGTGGGTTCAGAAACTGCAGCCATTTTAAAGTTTTGAAAAAGAAAATATATTCAGAAAATTGCTTATTTAGTTATATTATAAATATATTTTAGACAAGAAGCACTAAGTAAATTATTCAGTTTAGTGCAAAATAAAATATCTGCGAAGCTTATTTATGAAAATATTTTATTTTTATTTTAAAATGTCCCTACAGGCTAAGCTTTGAAACGTCAGTGCTTTGTATGGAAGCTTCTTTGGAGTATACTAAACATCCCATCCGATGACATTTTAATATTAAAAAAAATTACCCACCACGTGAGAAATCTGATTTCTACAACCACGATAACTAGACATGTCGGAATTCCCGGAGCTTGTCCCGAAACCCCCTCTTCCCCTCCCCAACTATTACCAAAGTTTTTAAAACCTTTGCGATTCATATTAAAGCATAAAGATAGCCCAAAGGATCTGAAATCAGTAAATAGTCTGTTGATAAACCTAAAAATAAGAAAGCCATAAGGCAAAATACATAACACTCGACCGAAAAACAGTTGCCCTACAATAGTAATACTTTCCAGTTACGACACTTAGCCAGGAGGACGACGATATGGCACAGCAATTAGATTACAAGTATTTACATAGCATACATTACAAGTTTAAGGGTGAGCAAGTTCCACCGACAATAACAAGTGTAACGATCATCGATGAAGCGAAGTTTAGGAATTCATTCTAGCTAAATACCTCCTCTCTCTATCTTTTAACATAAAAAATCGGCCAAGTGCGAGTTGGACTCGCGCACGAAGGGTTCCGTACCATAATAGAGCAAAAATAGTAAGAAAAGTGTTTTTTGTATGGGAGCCTCCCTTTATTAATTATTTTATTTCAATTTTATTATTAATTATTATCTATACATACTTATAAATAAAATTAGAGTGTCTGTTTGTATTATTGAAAGAGCCGTTTTTACTACGTGCATATGAATATATTATATACGATACATAGTACACCATCACATCTTTTACAATTTTTGTCTGTATGTCTGTCTGTTTATTCCGGCTAATATCTGAAATGGCTGGAGCGATTTTGACGGGACTTTTTTGGCAGATAGCTGATGTAATAAGGAATAACTTAGGCAACTTTTGAACCGACTTCCAAAACGGAGAAGGATATATTTTACTTTTTTTTAATATATTTTATTCGCGGATGACTCCGCAGTTTGTGGACCGATTTCCATCATTCGTCTATTTATAAAATAAAAAACAGACAAAACTTTTGATTTATGTCTTTCTGAGAAGGCAAAGGATATAACAAGGAGGAATTTAAGTTGTATTTTGCGTTTTTTGAATGCACATTGCGACGTGAAATTGAATCTGAACAAGACAGTGAACGTTGTCTTACAAATTGTAGATTCGGGATGTCAATGTCTAGGTCGAATTAGAATAATTCTAAAAGGAATAGACGATTACAGTTAAACGCGTCATTTATTGTTAAGGCCCCAAGAATCTTTGGAATCTCGAGATCACCATCTAGAAAGCGATCGTATTCGACACGCTATCTCACGAAGCCTAGAATCGGACGATTTAAGAGAGCAGAGATTTGAAAACAATCGTATTCAACACGCAATTTCACGAAGCCTAGAATTGAACGATCCAAGAGAGCGAAGACTAGAGAATAATCGTATTCGAAACACTGTCTCTCTAAGTCTATAATTATCTGTTTCTAGAGAGCAAAGATTAACAAATGATCGACGTAATCACCAAAATCAACGTGAATTGGAAACTCAAGAACAGCATGACATTCGCATTTCAGAACAATGTGATCGATATAATGATTAATGAGTCACAAAGACAAAGAATTGAGCGTTTATCACAGCTACGTGAAAGTGTATATATATAACATATAACATATAAGTGTATATATATATATATATATATATATATATATATATAATATATATATGTAAATATAAATAAATAATATAAATAAATAAATAGTTTTCGAAATATTAAAAAAAAACCAAACCCTTTTTTTACTTAATTGTTTATATTGGCCCCACTTGGAATTTTGATAGAATGTTTTAGATGGTATTCCAAGTCGAATGAGACCAAAATCATGATTTTCGGTGCATGAGATCAGGTTTTGAGGTAAATGGCATTTGTGAACCAGAGTACTTATAAACGCTGATCGACGACCATTAGCAGAGCATCCAGGTCGCCATAATGAACCGACAACAAAAGGATTTTGATGATTCTTTCAGTGTTAGATAGCCCATTTATCGAGGAAGGCTATAGGCTATATTTTATCACGCTAAGACTAATAGGAGCGAAGACATAGAGGAAAATGTGGAAAAAACGGGGAAAATTAACTGAAAGGGAAGAGATTAGCGAATCTCAGGAACTACTGGTCCGATTTGAAAAATTCTTTCAGTGTTAGATAGCCCATTTATTAAGGAAGGCTATAGGCTTATTTTATCACGCTAAGACTAATAGGAGAATGTGGAAAAAACGGGGGAAATTAATTGAAAGGGCTTATCTCGCGAACTACTGGAGCAATTTTATTTTATTTGGCACAGATAAGAAGTTAGACCACGTGAAGGATCATAGGCTGTCGATTTTAATCATTTTTTCAGTGGCTATATATTTTATACCCGGGCGACGCCGGGGCGGGTCGCTAGTATATAATACTTAGCAGACATAATAATAAATTGCAGAGAATCTCAGAAACTCATAGATCGTACGACGCTAATTAATTAATCAATACTTATTTGACGTTTAAATGCTAAAATCGAAACGGCTTATATTTATACGAACTAATCAAAAGAAACTTTGAGTTAAAAATTATATTCACCTACAAGACGCGATCCATCAAAATGAGAATGTAGACGACTTGGGCCAGTTAGTCATTCTACCTTCATCTTTTACGGTAGGACCTAGATATAAGCACCAACATACACAGGATCAGTGTTTCCACTATAATGATTTCGTTTCCCTATGCTTCAATTCAGATTTCCCCTATTTAGGACTTTTTCCCCTCAAAAATTATTTTGCTGTAGCTTTAAGTTTCAGCACTAGTATATTAACTAAAATAATCGGCCAAGTGCGAGTCGGACTCGCGCACGAAGGGTTCCGTACCGTTATAGAGCAAAAATAGGCCAAAAATTGCGTTTTTTGTATGGGAGCCCCCCTTAAATTATTATTTTATTTAAATATTATTTTTAATTATTAAAGTATACATATAATTAAGGCTTTTGTGAAAATTTCAAGTGCCTACTTGTTGTCATCGTTGATACCGAGCAAAAAATGTTTGAAAAATTACGTTTGTTGTATGGGAGCCCCCCTTAAATATTTAATTTATTTTGTTTATAGTATTTGTTGTTATAGCGGCAACAGAAATACATAATCTGTGAAAATTTCAACTCTCTAGCTATTACCGTTCTTGAGTTACAGCCTGGAGACAGACGGACAGACAGACGGACAGACGGACAGACATCGAAGTCTCAGTAATAGGGTCCCGTTTTTACCCTTTGGGTACGGAACCCTAAAAAGACTATCGTTTTTCATCAACAGCCCATGCCCACTTACGCGCTCTGGTAATACCACACTGAAATAATATTACGATTATTTTACACTCAATACGTCAACAAAACTATCGAAAAGATTTGTCGACTTTGCACATCATTACTTTGAACTTCACATCACTAGCAGCTGTCAATTTTTTGATGTTGTATTTTGTAATGTTGGTAGCACTTAATATCTAATTTGTTTGGTGAATGGTGCGATTAGTAAATAAAACACAGCTAGAAATATTTAATGCGACGGTTGTTTATAGTCCGCGCGGAACTAGTTGGCCGCGCCTTAGGTAAGGGGGCGGGTTGATTGCTGCTCGCAACGCACATGAGATTAGACAGTGACGACCAATCTTGCGATATCGTGAACAATAATATTATTTAATTATTGAAAAGAATAAATTAAAGACAATTGATCAGTTTTATATTCTAAATTATTGACATCGGCTTTCCGTTTTTTAAAAATCTATGCACTTTAAATATTATTTCCTTAGATTGTCTTTTTATCGGCGGACTCATCTTGCTAATGCAATCTCTTGTGTTTTTTACCCAAACTAGCCAGAACTGTCAAAATCAAGCGCCCCCGCCTCTCCGTCCCACCGCTCACATACCTAAGGCGCGGCCAACTAGCTCCGCGCGGACTATAATGTGAAGAACTATACACCGGTATGATTCTTTACATTACCCACCGGGGTAGTAAATATTGCTGCCAGAAAATCGGTGAGTTTATGCTTCCAATAGGGATGATGACAAGGTCAAAGATTAGCGAATTTTTTTAGTAAAATAAAGAAATAACGGTAAAAAATAAGTGTTCCCAAAATTTCAGCTCGATAGCATTTGTATTTTTTTTTTTGTTGTTCGCCTTCAAAGTTGGATAATCAAGTCGATTTTTTTTTCAATTAAATTTCTTAATATTTGTATACCATTCGATAACTTATGCAATTAAAAGCAACTTTTGTTATGAAACCACTTTCATAAACGCAATATTTGTTGTAAGGGGGTGTTTATTACGTAAATTTGTTCAAATTAAGTTATTTCCAAAAATCATAATAGATGGCGCTGTGCGTCGTCCTACATCGCACAAGCGCTTACTCAAACGTGTTTCTATAAGAGGTGGTGAGGATGGTGGAATTTTTCGCGAATTTATTTGAAGTTTTAAGAAGATTCTTGAAGTTTGAAGTAATCGTACCGCGCGCCTGCGGAAGCAACTCTGTAGCTTACATGGAAACGGGAACTACCGCGCGCTATATAAGCTGAAGTCCACGCGGACGGAGTCGCGGGCAACAGCTAGTATTTGATAAGCTAGTTAATACTAGTTCCGACGCGGCTGAGCGAGCCCGCCTTCTTGCTGCTGCAACTTGGGAATCTGGACTCTGGCTCCAAGCACTTCCATCCCCAAATTTAGGCACGCTGCTGGACAATACCACCTTCTCCCTTGCCATCAGTCTGCGACTAGGTTTGCCAACAAACCATCCACACTGCTGCCCTTGCGGATCTATGGTAGATCGTTTGGGTCACCATGGGCTTTCTTGCCAGCGGAGCGCTGGTCGTCTATCGCGCCACGCAGCGTTGAATGATGTTGTGCGTCGGGCTCTTGTCTCCATCAATGTTCCGGCTATCTTAGAGCCGAATGGTATTGCTCGTGATGATGGCAAGAGACCCGACGGTTTAACATTAGTTCCATGAAAAGGTGGGAGGTGCTTGGTGTGGGACGCAACATAATGTGTTGACGGCCTGGCGGCCTCCTACTTACATGGAACATCAGTGACGGATTCAGAAGTTTACAGAATTTCAAATAACAAAAATTCGGTTACAGAAGCGCAAACGCGTATCGGCGAAAATATGTGTCATTAAGCCGTTACTGCATATTTTTGCGGCTTGCGTTTGAAACGTTAGGCCCATGGGGGGATGATATGAAAAAGTTTTTTAATTTGATATCATCTCGCCTCATAGAACGCACGGGTGACCAGAGGGCTGGAGCGTATTTTGGCCAGCGATTAAGCCTGGCTTTACAGCGGGGCAATGTCGCTAGTATTCTAGGCACTCTCCCTAAAGGCTGTCTGGATGACATTTTTTTTTATATTTAAACTGTATTTTTTTTTACTCATTATTATACTAGTTTTTATTATAGTTTAGTATTTATTGTATTAGTTAATTTTGTTTATTTATTACCTAATTTTATTTTAACTTAGATTTTATTATAGCTTAACATTCAAATATGATTTTAGAAGTTATTCAATTTTGATGGAAATTATTATTGTATTGTTTATTAAATAAATAATACCATGCTGTCTGAAAAAAAAATCAAACATAGAATATTAAGCTTTGAAGATCCAACACATGCAAACCATCACTCTTCAAACCTTAGAGAACCCTTTGATAAAATGCCAAATGCATTTTGTAGATAACGCTTTTGGACTGTTTAATGATTTTAATTGCATGTTTTAAGCAGATTGTCCTAAATTCTCAATTCTCTAAATTCTCAGAATTGAAGACTGAAACAGAGAATCTAATCAAAACATTGGCGTTAAATTTCATGAATAGAAATTGTCAAGCAAACCCCTGCTAACCAAATTAATCCTCATCATACAGAAGAACATCTTGAATTGAAACGTATTTATTTAGGTGTTGATGCAACCCAATTATTAACAGAGTTGCAAAATAAAGAAAACTGTGAGGTTCAGAAAAATTTTCAGTCAACAATTTTTTTTTTTATATTGAAGCGATCGTACAAATTAAGAAACAATTTGTATTTGAAGATGTGCACAATGATTCGTATTTTTTAAACCCGAAAAATGCCAATGATTTGAACCCTACATCATTGTAGGAATTCGCGAAAAAAACACATTCCATCTCATAATTTGTGTAGATTTAACAGAGCTAGACATAGTGGAGTGCCTAGAGCGTAAAAATCGTGCAAACCTCCGATTTTTGTAATAGTGGATGAAAATTAAAAAAGGAATGTGTAGCTGATAACATAAATAAAAAAGTTTACCTATTGATAGTTGTGCTTTTGATTTTTAAATTATTCTCTTCCACTTCAAGTAAACTCATAAACAGTACAATTTTGAAGAAAACCAGCATATTTCTTTCTTTCAGTTAAATGTAGCAAAATAATAAAATACTTATATATTTTTTTATTTATATCGTTGCTAATAAGTTGAAAAAATCTATAATTCACATTTGTAAATTAACTTTTTTGAATTTAGGTGAGCAGAATCACCCCGACATAAATGTTGGTACAGTTGTCTTAGTGAAAGGTGATCGATTACCTCCAGGTTAAATGGCTTTTGGGACGAATAGTGGCGAAGTATCCGGGAGCAGACGGTGTAACGCGTGTAGTCTCCTTACAATTTAAGGGTCGTATGTTTAAGAGACCAGTTACTAAACTATGCCCTCTGCCTTTAGCTGCTTCAGAGCCTTAATTAAGTTATAGTTTTGTTGTAGTTGTATATTCACATTCTATTTTTGGTTAAAGTTCATAATATTATGTTTGTATCTTCCACAGCTAAAGGACCCATATAGTCCTTGGGCCGCGGCATGTTTAATGTAAAAATCTTCAAATCTGGTAACATTCATTCCAGTAGTAACCTCCTTTTATCGATAATAATTAGATAGGGGCCAGCTATGGATTTGAGGGGTCAAGATACCCGGGCGACGATCTCTCAGAAACAAAATAGCTAAACAATCATTCAATCAGATTTGCGAAATAAAAGAAGACCTAGCTGCAGTGAAATATTTGTGCACCACCGCTAATATATTATGGTCAGGGAAAAAAAGAAGTTTTTAGGTGTTACAGTGCATTGGATTGATAATAATTATAAGAGGCGTTCCGCAGCTTTAACTTGTCGCCGGTTTAAAGGGGCACACACCTTTGACCGCAAAAAAGATTTGCTTCTGGAAATATATTCAGATTTTAATATTGACCCCACTAAAATAGTATGTTCTGTTACTGACAATTATGGGTCAAATTTTGTGAAAGCATTCAAGACATTCGGAGTAAATACGACATCATTAATCAAATATGACGAAGATAATGAATGTTCAAGTCTAAGTAGCAGCGAGAACGAGTTAAGTGGAGAAGAACTTGAAGTGAGTGAAGGAGAGTTCGGCACAAGACAGGAACACGAATATGATGATCTTATGTTAGAAGAAAACATAGTATACGACCATTCACAAAACAGTTTGTTACCATTCAACTTCAGGTGTAATGCGCACATTTTAAATCTGACCGCTAGTAAGGACGTCCAAGTGTCCAAGGCTTGTTGACTGACAAATCAACGTATCTTAGAAAAATGCATTCCACAACAATGGAAAAATGTAACGATTTATGGAGTGCTGCTGTTCGCCCAAAATCAGCTGAGGTGATACATAATATTCTCGGACATACCTTATCACGACCTGGCATAACTAGATGGAATAGTTTTTATGACGCTTTGAAAAATGTATTGAATATCAAAACTAGTTACTCTCAACTAGTCAGAGCACTTGGAATAAGAAATCCATTACGAGACTCTGAATTTCAATACATCCAAGAATACTGATAATGCGCTGCTACAGTTGCAACCGCTTTGGACATATTGCAGGGCGATGAAACATTTTAAGGAATATTATTACCTTGTCTTCATGCGCTAAAAAAAATTACAGAAAATCACTACGACTCCAAATCTAAAATTCTGTGAATTACTTGCTTCAAAATATATTCAAAGCGTAGAGAAAAGGTTTCAAGAGTTTTACATTCTTTCTAGTGAAACTAGTAAATATGCAGTCGTTGCGGCTCTGTGTTACCCAAGATTTAAAAAAAGTGGCTATTATGTCTAACTACCGCTGATCAAAAGAAGTGTATAAACATTTTTAAATCAGTCATAAGGAAGGAAATATCAGAAATCCCAGAGCTTTTAACAGTCAACAATGAAACCGATAACACACACCACCAAGAAGACGAGTTTTTTGATTTTAATTCCGACTCTGGCAGTGAAGCGGAATTAGTTGATGCTAAAAAGAGAGCAGATATGATCATTTCAAATTTTTTTGCCGAGGGAAGCCAAGAACGAGAGCTTCTACTAAGTTATCCTGTTATAGGCAAAGTGTTTATTAAGTACAATACATCAATGCCGTCTTCTGGCTCAGTAGAAAGAATGTTTTATTTTGCAAATGCAGTACGTTAGGTCGCACAGACTATCTGACGACTTGTTTGAAAACAGAGTCGTTATGAAATGTAATTTGAACAACGACATACGGAAGTTATGGTCAACTTCTCATAGGGAGCAGGTTACCCCTCAAATAGAAATACCAGTTTTTAATGGCACTTATAATCAGTGGACTTCTTTTAAAGATTTATTTAGAGAGACGATTCATAGTAACCCGTCATTGTCTAGTGCGCAAAAAATGCAGTTCTTAAAAACTAAAGTCAGGGGGGAGGCAGCAAGCTTCATCCAGCATCTTAAGATTTCCTCTGATAATAGGCTTGATGACTAATTTTTTTTCTTATTTGTAATTGAAAGACCCTTAAAAAATAGAAACATCGCTGAAAGAATGACTCTCATAGCTTAAAAATTCACCAAGATATGAACAATTCAAACATCTCATAAAATAGACCTGCCCGAAACGCTCCATATACGAGGGGTGGTATTTATGTATCCGGAACTGGCCACTTACAAGAACAATATTTAAAAAGTAATTACAACATTTGAAAATAGAACTCTTTGGTTGAAGAATACATTTTGTTTCATGTGACTGTCAATTATTTTTCCATTGTGGCGTCATTTTGAAAATTGCGTGTCTTCATTTGCCATGGATTTAACGCGTGAACATTTTCGTGCAATGATTTACTACGATTTTCGGCGTGGGCTAAATCAACAACAGTGCTTTATTCAACTCACCGCAACTTTTGGAGATGAAGCACCATCAAAAACCACTGTTTATCACTGGTACAGTGAGTTTAATCGTGGGCGGTCTATGCTCACGCATGAAAATAAAGAAGGTCGCCCAAAAACAGCTGTTGTCCCACAAAATATAGATGCTGTGCGGGAACTAATAATGCGTGATCGTCATGTTACATATCGCGAGATAGAGGCGTCCTTAGGCATAAGTATGACGAGCATACATAAGATATTACACAAACATTTGGCTGTAAAAAAAATATGTTCGCGTTGGATTCCGCATAACTTGACAATCGATCAAAAACGGGCTCGTGTCGATTGGTGCAAAAAAATGATAAAAAAATACAACCGTGGTACGTCAAAAGCCGTTTATAATATCTACACAGGTGATGAATCTTGGATCTATGCATATGACCCCGAAACTAAACAACAGTCAACGGTGTGGGTGTTCCAAGATGAGCCGAAACCAACAAAAGTTACTCGTGCAAAAAGTACTTTGAAGCAAATGGTCGCCTGTTTTTTTGGAATTAATGGACATGTGGCTACAGTGCCATTAGAGAATCGTAAAACGGTTAATTCTGAATGATATACGACCATTTGTTTACCAGAAGTCTTTGAAGAAATAAGAAAGGACAACCGACAACGCAGAATCATATTACATCACGACAATGCTAGCTGTCACACCTCAGCTGAAACAACTCAGTTTTTGGAGGGTCAAAAGATCGAATTGACTGGTCATCCGCCGTACAGCCCTGATTTGGCACCTAACGATTTCTTTTTATTTCCATACGCGAAGAACAAATTACGTGGTCAACGTTTTTCGAGCCGCGAAGAGGCTGTTGATGCGTTCAAAATGCACGTTTTGGAGATACCTCAATCAGAATGGAAAAAGTGCTATGAAAATTGGTTCCAGCGTATGCAAAGGTGTGTCGATCATCGCGGCGAATATTTTGAAAAGCAATAAAACCATATTAAATGATATATGTTTGTTTCTTTTTTTAATTCCGGATACATAAATAGCAGCCCTCGTAAAGTGCTACGAAAGATCAGCGTCAGTCTTTCGTAGTTTGTACGGATCGGGAGAGAAGTTTGTTCGATAGGTATATTAAATATTGCGTTTATGAAAGTGGTTTCATACCAAAAGTTGCTTTTAATTGCATAAGTTATCGAATGGTATACAAATATTAAGAAATTTAATTGAAAAAAAAATCGACTTGATTATCCAACTTTGAAGGCGCCTAACAAAAAAAATACAAATGCTATTGAGCTGAAATTTTGGTAACACTTATTTTTTACCGTGCTTACTTTATTTTACTAACAAAATTCGCTAATCTTTGACCTTGTCATTATCCCTACTATATTATACTACGTCATGTTGGAATATTTTAAATCATAGGTACTTACAATAACAAAAGATTCATTTTTAACTCTCACGTTGATATTTTACTTAGTATACCAGTAGCTCATCATTTATCAATAAATCATGTAAAACATATTCACGATACCGCTTTAGAAACTCTGAACGCTATCAAAAACATATAAATTGATATCTCATCCTGGGATCCTTTAGTATATCTTTTGTCGCAAAAATTAGATTCAAAGTTGCATAGCGAATATTCGATGTCGATAAAAAATCCGCGTGAATTACCTAAACTTGAAGATTTTTTGAAATTTTTAGAAAGTAAGTTTATTACTTTAGAGTCCTCTAAACGTAAATATGATAACGCAGAACAAGGTTTCGCAATCTTTTTCCCAGGATAAAAGTGCTTCAACGGTGAAATTGTATAAATTCCCCGTATGTAACACGAGCGATCACGCTCTCTTTAGTTGCCAGCGCTTCATCGATATGCAAATTGCCACATTACCTAAAGCACAAAATCGTCAAACAGCATGACATAATATGTCAAAACTGCCTTTATTCATGTGAAAGCAAGCCTTATTGCTATGTAGCAATAAGGCTTGCTTTTCAACTAAACGTTGCAGTTTGCAAACGTTTGCAGACGTTTTGGAATACAAAACCTTGGAAGACGTAAAGGTGCCAACTGCTTTTTCCAAAAAAAATCTTATAGCCAATGATGGAGATACGGAAAGAATTTTAATATTTTCATCCAATCACGCAATATAATCAAAAACTTTGCGAGTAGCGATAAATTGTACTTTGGTGATGATACCTTTTACAGCGTACCAAAACCATTATATCAGCTTTTTACCGTACATGTTGATTATTTCTCAAATTGAAGACAGTAAATGTTATACCAATAGTTTAACGATGTTAGTGGCGGCCGAAAAGGAAGATCTTCCGAACGAGAGAGATAGCATGCTCGGTCAGGCCGAAGCCCACTGACGTCGATAAAACTGAAGAAACATACGTCATTAGGTTTTTTTAAATTATTAAAGAAATATTGGGTATTAACATTTCACAATATGAATGCGACTTTGAACAAACACAAATAAATGCTGTCCTTCATGTATTTTTAAAAAACTTTGGGATTCCCTGAGAAAGCACAGTGGTGGCTAACCTTTGTGCTTTCTCATTTTTATTAAATAAAATGAAATATAAATCATTTTAAATGTCTCTTTTAACAATATCGTTAGAAAAAAACTTTGGAATTTTCTGAGAAAGCACAGTGGTTACTAACCTCTATGCTTTCTCATTTTCATGTAATAAAATGTAAATGTATTAAATTATTTTCCAGACTTCTTCTAACGACGAGATATCGTTAGAAGAGGCCTTGGAATGCCCTGAGAAAGCACAGTGGTTACTAACCTCCGTGCTTTCTCATTTTCAGGTAGTAAAATGTTAATGTAATATATAATTTTCAAGGCTTCTTCTAAAGACAAGTATCGTTAAAAGAAGCCTTGTAATGCCGTGAGAAAGCACAGTGGTTACTAACCTCCGTGCTTCCTCATGTTCAGGTAATAAAATGTAAAAAATGTAATAAATCATTTTCAATGCTTCTTCTAAAGATAAGTATCGTTAGAAGAAGCCTTGGAATGGCCTGAGAAAGCACAGTGGTGACTAACCTCCGTGCTTTCTCATTTTCATGTAATGAAATGTAAATATAATAAATCATTTTCAAGGCTTCTTCTAACGATAAGATATCGTTAGGAGAGGCCTTGGATTGCCCTGGGCCTGAGAAACCACAGTGGTTACTAACCTCCGTGCTTTCTCAATTTCAGGTAATAAAATGTTAATGTAATAAATAATTTTTGAGCCTTCTTCTAAAGACAAGTATCGTTAACAGAAGCCTTGAAATGCCCTGAGAAAGCACAGCAGTTACTAACCTCCGTGCTTTCTCTTTTCCATGTACTAAAATGTAAATGTAATAAATCATTTTCAAGGCTTCTTCTAACGATAAGATATCGTTAGAAGAGGCCTTGGATTGCCCTGGGCCTGAGAATCCACAGAGGTTACTAACCTCCGTGCTTTCTCATTTTCAGGTAATAAAATGTTAATGAAATAAATAATTTTCAATTTCAAGGCTTCTTCTAGAGACAAGTATAGTTAAAAGAAGCCTTGGAATACCCTGAGAAAGTACAGTGGTTACTAACCTGCGTGCTTTCTGAGAAAGCACAATGGTTCCTAACCTGCGTGCTTTCTGAGAAAGCACAGTGGTTACTAATTTCCGTACTTTCTCATTATCAGGTGATAAAATGTAAAGTATGTAATAAATAATTTTCAATGCTTCTTCTAAAGATAAGTATCGTTAGAAAAAGCATTGGAATGCCCTGAGAAAGCACAGTGGTTACTAACCTCCGTGCTTTCTCATTTTCATGTAATAAAATGTAAATGTAATAAATCATTTTAAATGCCTCTTTTAACGATGAGATATCGTTAAAAAAAACTTTGGGATTCTCTGAGACAGCACAGTGGTGGCTAACCTTTGTGCTTTCTCGTTTTTATAAATTAAATGTAAATATAAATCATTTTAAATTTCCCTTTAACAATATCGTTTGAAAAAAACTTTGGAATTTTCTGAGAAAGCACAGTGGTTACTAACCTCTGTGCTTTCTCATTTTCATGTAGTGAAATGTAAATGTATTAAATTATTTTCCAGACTTCTTCTAACGACGAGATATCGTTAGAAGAGGCCTTGGAATGCCCTGAGAAAGCACAGTGGTTACTAACCTCCGTGCTTTCTCATTTTCAGGTAGTAAAATGTTAATGTAATAAATAATTTTCAAGGCTTCTTCTAAGGACAAGTATCGTTAAAAGAAGCCTTGGAATGCCGTGAGAAAGCACAGTGGTTACTAACCTCCGTGCTTTCTCTTGTTCAGGTAATAAAATGTAAAAAATGTAATAAATCATTTTCAATGCTTCTTCTACAGATAAGTATCGTTAGAAGAAGCCTTGGAATGGCCCGAGAAAGCACAGTGGTTACTAACCTCCGTGCTTTCTCATTTTCATGTAATAAAATGTTAATGTAATAAATAATTTTCAAGGCTTCTTCTAAGGACAAGTATCGTTAAAAGAAGCCTTGGAATGCCGTGAGAAAGCACAGTGGTTACTAACCTCCGTGCTTTCTCATGTTCAGGTAATAAAATGTAAAAAATGTAATAAATCATTTTCAATGCTTCTTTTAAAGATAAGTATCGTTAGAAGAAGCCTTGGAATGGCCTGAGAAAGCACAGTGGTTACTAACCTCCGTGCTTTCTCATTTTCATGTAATAAAATGTAAATGTAATATATCATTTTCAAGGTTTCTTCTAACGATAAGATATCGTTAGGAGAGGCCTTGGATTGCGCTGGGCCTGAGAAACCACAGTGGTTACTAACCTCCGTGCTTTCTCATTTTCAGCTAATGAAATAAATCATTTTCAATTTCAAGGCTTCTTCTAGAGACAAGTATAGTTAAAAGAAGCCTTGGAATACCCTAAGAAAGTACAGTGGTTACTAACCTGCGTGCTTTCTGAGAAAGCACAGTGGCTACTAACCTGCGTGCTTTCTGAGAAAGCACAGTGGTTACTAACCTCCAATGCCCTGTGCTTTGTGTGTGTGCAAACCACTGTTGGTTACTAATCTCTGTGCTCTCATTTTGATGAAATAAAATTAAGCGTTTTTGGAAATTCTACCCCCAAGGGGGTGAAATGGGGGTTGAAAGTTTGAATGAAAGAACGTCATTTATTTAGTTAGAAACATGAAACTTTATTTTTGTGCTACTGATTAAAAATAAATGGATACGTCTTTAAACGTTTCTGGTAATTCTACCCCCAAGGGGGTGAAATTGGGGTAGAAAGTTTCAATGAAAGTCCGCCATTTCTTGAGTTAGAAACATGAAAGTTTATTGACGTTTGCGTTTGACGTTTGCTTAAATAGGGTCCCGTTTTTACCCTTTGTATTAGGAACCACAAAAAGAGGAAAACTATCCATCTTTGTTATTATACTATGTTAACGCGGACGAAGTCGCGGGCAACAGCTATTATACCTATATTATACTATTATACATTATACTATATACGTTTTCTCTACAAATACTTAAAAAAAAATATTCCAGATTGTCGCAATTTTTGGTATCGCTGGAGCAATGCGAGGCGGAGAATTTTCAGAATTAAGAGTGCAAGATATCTAAGATACTGGTAATCAGCCGATTGTGACGATTCTAAATACAAAAACGGATTATCCTCGCACTTTTGTATTTGGCTCTGAATACCACGAGAAAATTCTGCAGTATAAAGCTCTGCGACCTGAGAACCCAAATACCGATAGGTTTTTCTTACAAATGCAAAAGGGTCAATGCGTCCGTCAAGTCATGGGGATGAACTCATTCGGAAAAATCCCTAAAACAATAGCAACTTACTTGAATTTACCTGATCCCGATAAATATACC
Source organism: Polyommatus iphigenia (assembly GCA_963422495.1). NCBI lineage: Eukaryota > Metazoa > Arthropoda > Insecta > Lepidoptera > Lycaenidae > Polyommatus > Polyommatus iphigenia. Next base: position 17,768,754 of record OY730178.1, on the reverse strand, counting down.
GGTCACAGTTTTCGGCGTACGTCAACAACGTTGTTAGCTGATTCCGGAGCTTCAATGACTACAATCAAGCAACACGGTGGTTGGAGATCCGATACAGTGGCTAGTGGTTACATTGAGAATTCCATTCAAAATAAAAAAAAATATATAATAAAAATATGAAGTCCCATCAATCTCCAGCAGCAGTGACTCATACAATTACTCATTCAACGACAGAAATTCCCACAATTAATTTGCCACCAATAACATCGACTACATCTACAACCACAGCAACATCAACATCTGATACAAACAACTTTACATCTTTACCCAGTCATGACAACATCCAAAATATTCCGGAAAATTCAAACATCAAATTTGAAAAGTGTAAATTTGAGTTCCATTTTCACTATCATGGGAAAGAAAATTAAATTAAATATCTATTAATGTGTTTTATTTTTTCGTCTGAGGGGGGCTTCGCACCCCCAACCACCCACCGGGGCTGCGCCCCGGACCCCTTCGCTGTATATTTTGAGCTACCTACATTCGTTTTTCTAATATACCAATGTCGTTAAACTTTCGGTCCTGGTATGATGAAAAATTCTATACGCGACACGGGAGGATAGTATGACATTTCAACCCACGCTCTTGTCATCCTCGCCTTCGGCTCGGGTGACAATATCGCGCGGATTGAAATGTCCTACTTTCCTCCCTTGGGGCGTAATATACTATTTTCTCCAATGTTTTTCCGGTAAAACTGACAAAATTTAGATCCTTTCCTTTGTCTACTGACGGTGTGCTAGGGTAGCAGGTACCTTTTTGACGAAATCAAGGTTGTCACCTTTTAGAAACTAATAGCAAACCTTTTTATAGTAATATCAAATTTTAGTAACCAACCCAGGAAACTTTTACAATTTAAATATAGTAACTTGTGTTTATTTCTGTGTAGTTTGTGTGTTTGTTTCTATAAAAAAATTGCTTATTTGCTATATTTGACTATTTTTTATCTTCTTTTTGTATTTAATTATCTTATTGAAATATTTCTTTGCCCTTTTTTATTTTTATCAGATAAATAACGATTCTGTCACAGCGGTTAAATCAGTACGTAGATATGCGACGAAAAATCTTGCGCGTGCGTCACTTGTGAGTCCCCAGTGATTTGCCCCCCGCGAGGGGTGCTTACAGTTCGATATCTACACGCGCGAGTGGGACAGGCCTGCCTAGGCCTGCATTAGAATTATCGCCAGTCGTGTCATTCGTCCGTTCTGGGTCTTGAGATTAAAGGAAGAGGGTGTGCTCTCGTCTAGTGCGCACATACTCAGACCACGAAATTACTCCATTGTAGCCTGGTTTCAATGAGACCGACAAAATACAGGCATTTTTTTTATAGCTACTTATTTGTTTTGTTGTATTATTTAGTAGTTTGGTGATCCGACAATTATTGTTTTGCCTAATTATAGGTATGGGAATTTTATGCTCGAACCCACTTTCCATACATTGACATGGAGACGATGTGCATGAGACGGCAATATCAGAAAAACCGTTATGCGCAATTCAGTACCGTTCGTTATTTGGTATGCTACAATGTTATTTCAGGTATTAAAAATTGGCTGGTTGCCAGAAGGACAATCGCTTATGCGCACATGCGCCGAGCACACAAAATTTCAACACAATCGGTCCAGCTGTTTTGGAAGCGTTTAGTAACAAAGACCGCGACAAAACCTTCATAATATAATAAAACGTGACGAGACGACCTCTGTGGCTCAATTGGTTGAGTGTGTGGCAAAGCCGGTGGTCGTGGGTTCGAATCCCGCCGACGGAACAAGAAAAAAGTTTTCAATGTTCCCGGGTCTGGATGTGTTTTAAATATGTGTAGGTATTATGTAATAAAAATCTTAAATATTATAATATTATGTATAGTATAAAAGTAATAAGTAAATATATTTTCGTTGTCTGGTACCCGTAACACAAGTCCTTCAGGTACATAGCACGGGACCAGACTGTCGTGGTGTCAAGCGTCCATAGATATTATTATTAACAACAATACCTCCTTCCTGGGCAGGTCCCCATTTCTCCATTCTGAGTTCTTGGATCATATTCTTGTAGTCATAGTCCAAACACTTTTGATATGTCTTGTCTAGTATAATCGAGTTGAAAGCAGCCAACTTCTTATAAGCCATTTTATCACCTGGCTCAGTCAGAATGTCGCACACCTGAAATTAAGAGAAAAATAAATTAAAGTGCGTCACATATGTCACTGTATGTGACGTTTCATTACAAAATATACAGCGAGCCACATTTTATCTAGAGAAATGACGCCAAGTAAATAGACTACAGGCCCGTGTTGAAAATTCATGGATTAGAAGACTTATTGGCTATTTGAAAGGGTAAGGGTTGGACCTCATCTGGCAGCACGGAATCGCCTTTTTCCGTCGCCCTTTCTCTTTCTGTCGCTTAGAACTGCCATTTGCTAGACCGAGACAGAAAGCATAATGCGATAGCACGCTGCGGAATCCTCGAGGCTATCGCATTATGCTCTCTGTCTCGGTCTAGCAAATGGCAGTTCTAAGCGACAGAAAGAGAAAGGGCGACGGAAAAAGGCGATTCCGTGCTGCCAGATGAGGTCCAACCCTTAAAGAATGTCCTTTAAGGGTTAATATAAATATAGGATTTAGATTCTAGAACTATGCCGTAAATTGTAAGCTGTCCATTTTATAATTTCATGGATTTTTTCTGTCATGCGGACAAAACGCGCGCGATTAGGAGCATATTGTCACCCGCATTCAGACGGCAAAGAGAGAAAAGGGTCCAACTCACTTTAATTTCAAAGTTAAATATATTAATATTAAAATAAATAGGTAAGGGCTTGTTCCACCACTTCCTGATAAGTGGCGAATAGGCTATCCACCACTTAATTTGACAGGTTAAAGTATGGAGAATCTGTCAAAAAAAGTAATTGTGAATAGCATATTTGGCACTTTATCAGAAAGTCAGAAAGTGGTGAAACAGGCCCTAACTGCCGCACTCAGAATGGAACATTAATAATTATTAATTACTTAAATGTAATAATTATTTCAAAAATTTTACATAAACCCCATACAGTATCTGTCAAACTCTTCAATAAATTGAAGGTTAAGTAATCATAATTATATGTCTCTGAGTACGGCAGTTAGTGTACTAAATTGCTAATGTTTAATTGGAATATAAATTACTTTGTTTAAGGGCACGTCCAGACGTGCAGCGCGTTTTCCGCTGTAATGTTTTAGAAAACACGCATAAAACGCGCACATCTTAACGCGCCCTTAGGCTGCGTCCCCATCAGACATGGCGCGGCGCCGTCACCGTGTTACGGCACGACGCCGCCACCGTGATACGGTACGGCGCCGCGCCGTGTCACGGTGCCGCGTACGGTGCACCGCGCGCCCCTATTGTGGGTGAAACTTCCGAACAAAAATTGTGTCCAAACTTAAACGAGGCGCTTATTTGGAACAGATAAAAATCGGCCAAATGCGAGTTAGGCTTGCGCACGAGGGGTTCCGTACCATTATTATAGAGAAAAATAACCAAAAAAATATGTTTTTTGTATGAGAGCCCCTTAACTATTAAGTTTATTTAAATTTTACCATCAATTTTTAAAGTATAAATACAATTGAGTATTTTGTGAATATTTCAAGTGCCTATCTGTTGTAAATATTGGTATAGAGGTATAGAGCAAAAAAATCGGTTGTCTGTAAAGTCGGTTTACTGACGATAGTTGAACGTGACAACGTCATAGCCTTAACCCCTCAGTTCCGGGAAAAATCTATGCAAAAAAGTTGGCAGGTCAATGTGCAAAAAAAATGGCGCCCGGCCTACCCTCTTTGTAAAATTAATGTCCTGTAAATGTAAATCCTTACATACAATCCATATTTTATGTTTGTGTGAACTACATTATAATATATGTTAAATTTTCTATCTATCAAGCCATCATAATATAGTATTTAGTCCGATGTGATATTTAGTTTCTCAATTATAAACTTTCGAAACTATAATTAGTGACTTGTTCAGAAGAAATAAACGAATACTTTATTCTTCATATATTAAGTCATACCTTGACACGTAGGAAATAGAGCACAATTTTGAATAGCCGAAATAATACTAATAGCTCACAGATTGTTTATTTATTTTTCATTCAGAGTGTGGTCAATGTATCAAAGGTCATAACTAACCAAACTTCTTCATACAAAAGTATTCTCTAAGTCATCGAAATACGTAATATAATCGAAACAAAGAGCGCGGCCCAGGTGGGCCTTACGGTTGTTGAGAGACTTGAGAGTGTAAATCATCGGCGTGCGTACCATGAAGGCATAAAAGTACTGCTTACCTAATGATAAATACTTGCTATACACATATTTTAATTTAACTTTCGCACGTTTTAGATGACGTTAGTAATTATATAAAGTAAAAAATGAATACACTTAAAACGCCTAAATTTATAAAATAGCAAAAACTAATTTGCAAAACTTCATAAAAACATTATTATTTAATCGCAACGGCCCGCCGAGCGGAGATATATGCATTTGAGGCCTCGCAGACCTCGGGCATATGTGTGCGATGAGATTTTTTATCGGTGCACAGATTGCTAACGCACACAGACATGAATATCTCATTTGCCTAGTACGGGCAAGTAGCTTCAAGGACTGCGGCAGCCGGCAGGTCTTCCGATTTCCGAACTTATCCGAGCGCCTCCGACGCGGCGTTCGGATCGGGTTCGTTGCACTTCACACTTCGTTGCCTATTATAATCCGAGTAAAAATAATGGACGGAAATCTAATTACGCGTATGCATGTATAATGCATTTTTGTTTAGTAAGGGTTATATTTGTTTACATTACATTAATGTTTAGTATTTTTGGAACGCCATTTTCTTTTTTCATGTGATGAGCACTGTTACGATAATTGTTGTTTGCGCAAGTTTATTGTTTTCTAAAACAACTTTTTTGTTTAAAAGTTTGCACATTTTAACAGTTTAATAGTTATTACTGAGTGTCTATATTAAGTGCGTTTTTGATTTCTTAAAAATGTTATTTGACTGTGAGGTCTGTGTTGAGAATGTGTGTTTATTAAAAATTAAAAATAACAAGTTTTCACAATTGTCATTCAGTGAAAAGATTCAAAAAGTTTTCACAGTTGTCATTCAGTGAAAAGATTCTAATTGTGTCGAAAGGTAGGTGTGTACCCGAGTTACAATTAAACCAGCAAAAAGGCAATGTAACTCGGAAGTTTCATGTTAAAAGTTATGAATCATATAACTGGCTGTGTGGTTGTGTGCACACGATTAAATTATATTGTTTTCCTTGCATATTGTTTAATAATTGTAGTTCAGTATGGACTGATTCAGGATATTTAGATTTAAATAATTTCTATAACGCGGCAAAGAAGCATGACCATACAGAAAAACATCTGGAGGCCTGCTTAAAATTAAATACTTTTGGTAAATCTCGTATTGAAATGAGTATCAACAGTCAGTTACGATTAGATATTGAGAGGCATAATGCTAAAGTCGATCGCAATAGAAACATTTTTCATAGGCTGATCGATGTTGTTTGCTTTCTGGGAAAACAAGAATTAGCTTTTCGCGGTCACGATGAGTCAGTATCGTCGTTAAATAGGGGTAATTATTTAGAAATAGTAAATTTATTAGCCAAGTATGATGGAGTTTTAGAAACCCATTTACAGAATGCGAGTACCTCATTCACGGGCATGTCGAACCGTACGCAGAATGATTTGATCTCGAGCCTTGCATCTGTGATGATCGATCGCGTTAAAGCCGAAATTAAACAGTCCGATTTTGTCGCCGTCATGGTAGATGAGACTCCTGATGTTAGCGGCCGTGAACAATTAGTATTAATTTTGAGATATTTTCGTGATTCAGAAGTAGTTGATCGATTTATCAAATATGTTGATGTCAGCGCGGATCGGACCGCTGTAGACTTGAGTTCTATAATTTTGGAAGTTTTAGAAGAGTTCGATTGTGTATCCAAATTAGTTGCACAAACTTACGACGGGGCAGCAGTTTTATCCTCACAAATTAATGGCGTGCAGGCTTTGGTGAGGCAAAAATGTCCACAAGCTATGTACGTTTGGTGTTCAGCACATGTATTAAATTTAGTTTTATCGAAATCTTTCGAACGAGTTGCTGAAACAAAACGCTTTTTTAGTATTATAAAATCAATCGCGGTTTTTTTTCACACTAGTACAAAGCGAATGGCCCATTACAACAACTTTGCCGATATGAAAAAGCTGCCTCGTGTCGCGGAAACAAGGTGGACGTATCACTCGCGCACGGTTAATGTAATTAATAATGAGTCCACCCACCTCCTAGAATTGTTTGAAAATATGAACGAAAATACACAAGACTGAGATGGTGAAACACTGACACAAGTCAGTTCATTTTTATTTAATGTGAAAGAATTTGAATTTAATTTTCTATTAAAATCTTTCGCAGATATTTTTGCAGAAACGGATATTCTGTACGATATTTTGCAAAAAAAAAACTAGTGACATCGCGTATAGTGTAAGAAAGATAAAATAGTTAGAGTCATTTTTAGAACGTTTCAGAGAGAAGTTCGAGATCTATTATGATGCCGCCGTTCACATAACCGGACCACCTAAAAGAAAGCGCAATGTCGATGATGTAAAAATACATTATCGGCGAATTTTTGTTGAAATAATTGATAATGTAGTGAGTGAATTAAGAAATCGTTATAAAAACATTAAAGATTTAAAGTTTGTTGAGCTACTTTTTTGTGAGAATTTTAGAAAATATAGTGAATGTTTCCCTGAAAATGAAATCAGAGAATTCACTAGTAAATATCAGGCAAATTTTAATTTTGATAAATTGAAAAATGAATTGCGCTGTATTTATAGATCACCTCAATTTGCAAATAGTTGTGTATTTAGTATTATTCAAAATTTGTATAATGACAATTTGAATAAAGTTTTTTCTGAAGTGTTACGATTAGCGAAATTCATTGTGACTATCCCAGCAAGCAGCGCATCGGCAGAGCGTTCATTTTCGAGTTTAAAACGTATCCACACATATTTGAGAAACACACAAAATCAACAACGACTCACAGATCTTTCCATGATTTCTATAGAAAAGGCATTAATGATAGAATTAAAACGCAATCCAACTTTCTATGACGATATCCTAAAATTATATTTAAAAAAGGATAGGCGCATAGATTTAATCTATAAATGAATGAGTAGTTTGTTTTTTACGAACCCATAGTTTTATTATTAAGTTTAGTTATATATTTTGCGAATCACATGAAAATCGGCCTTTTTAACGGCCACATCGGATATCTTGCGAGGGACGTGTTCTGTAACTATCACTCACTTGCATAAGATATTTGAGGTGGCCGAAATCTTGCATCTATAGTATTTACATCAGAATATAGTAAATCTCAAGTAACCGGAGTCCGGAACCATGAGTATGTGAAAATTGAAGCCGATTAGGTGAGTACTTAAAATAGTTCTCGATGTTCTCGATAGATGGCGCTGGCAATATTGCTGTCGCTGGCTACATTGCGCTATTAAGATTTTTTCCGACCATATAATATAGGCCATCCAACTACTCCGCTGGGCCCCGCATACCCTGTGTCATATTGCTCTGCACACCACTGGTGTAAATGGAACGCCTCAGAGCTGTCAGCGAGGTAACGCCGCATGAACTGTCATGTTTTTCGGGCGCGCACCCCATATCGAATTATAAGACGTTATCACGTCAAAAATAGCAAAAATAAATTTCCTCTGTTTCTGTTTCTTTTTAATCTTCGTCTTAGTAAAAACAGAAGAATTCTTTCGCGATCCATATACAGACAAGCATTTTCGTTCGAGCCAAATATCGACTGAATAGGGACGCGGGTCGGCGCACCGTACGCGGCACCGTGACACGGTGCGGCACCGTACCGTATGGTAGGGGAGGTCGCGCTCAGTTTAAAAAGTCATTTCATACCGAGCGAAAATCGTTACAATAATAGTATTCCACTAATACATAACAGCTTTGATCGTCAGCTGCTTTAGAAGTGGTGGAATAAAAATTGAGAGTATCTCAAAGTTGTTGTTGGGAATCGTATTGAATTGACATTAAAAAGATCCCAATTCGCACCCAATAAAGATTCATATCTAGATTATACACGTTTAGGTTCGGTAGGTGTTTTAGTTTTAGTATATAACAACAGATGGCGCTTTTAAAGTAAAATTTATATCATTCTTCTTCACAAATATTGACTATCGAATTAATTAATTTAAAATTTCTATGTGAGACAATTTTATGGTTAATTCAAACGAAAATCGCCGTCAGCTGAATGTTTGCAGGTGGAAATGTCGTCTACGCGACGCTCTAGGATACATTGGTTATAACTTATATCGCTGGCTGACGGTTTTTCCACCGTCGTATTAGCGACTGACGGTTTTCTTTATTATATGCAAAGTAGAAATATTCACCTGTATAAATTTTGTACGGTATAAAATGACTTTATATTCAAAAAATTTTTACATGTTCAGTAACGCGACTGGCGTTGAATCCCCCGTCTGCAATACGGCTGACGGTGATTTTTTGGTTAGTTTAGTTTCATTCGGTATAAAATCACTTTTCGCAACTATTTTTTTTACAACTTTGAAATACTCTCAGTTAACATTCCACCACGGGTGCGGCGACTGACGCTGATTATATTGATTAATAAATATTAAGCTACCGCTGGACAAAAATTTGGTCGGTATGAAATGACTTAGCAAACGATAGCACTACCTCCCCTACTAGTATCACGGTGGCGGCGTCGTGCCGTAACACGGTGGCGGCGCACAGTGTACGGAGGAGACGAAAAATCGGAAATTTTCTATTTTCTTCAATTTTAAATAGGCATTAGTAAAATGAATGCGAGAGTAGAACACCCGCGTGTCAATTCACAATAGTTTTGATGCTACGAGCTACCAAAATTTAGCGTTTTTTTGCGGCCCGGAAGGGAAAAATCCATATTTTTCCAAAACTTTTACATAATAAATAAAATTTTGTATTCCACCTGAAAGCCTATTAAATGAGGTATATTTCAAGCTTTTTTCCTGATCCGCTGTGTCGATATTTTACCTACAATAAAATAATTTTCATTTTTAGGTTTTTATTTTTTCTATCCAAAACCAAACAAAACGCGCAATCGAAAATATCGACAAATTTAAGGTATACAAGCATTCTATACACACAAAAAAATCACCCGTGAGATCCGTTTACTAGCAGTTCTAAATTAATCTATTCAATTTACAAACTTAATTGTCAACAGGGTTATTAGACGACGGAACGCTGTATTATTTGTAGTATTTTCGTTTTCGCGTGACCATCAGTTACCTTGATTTTTTTAAATAAATACTAGAAATAATATTAATTGTTTGAAGTATTACGAACTGACATCCGATTTTTTTACCGACTTCTAAAAAAAGAGGAGGTTATATGTTTTTTCTAAGACTCTTTTTATAATTTTAAATTATACTCATTAAAAGCGTATATAACTTTCATGCTATAAATGTTAATGTATTATGTAACTATTTCTATTGCATTATTGACAGCCATCCATTGAAAGACAGTAGTGGCAGCCCTAGCGTAGGATTTCACGATCAAATATCTGCAATAGTAAACGGATCTGACAAGTGATATTTTTTGTGTGTATAGAATGCTTGTATACCTTTAATTTGTTGATATTTTCGATTGCGCGTTTTGTTTGGTTTTGGATTAAAAAAATAAAAACCTAAAAATGAAAATTATTTTATTGTAGGTAAAATTTCGACACAGCGGATCAGGAAAAAAGCTTGAAATATACCTTATTTAATAGGCTTTCAGGTGGAATACAAGATTTTATTTATTATCTAAAAGTTTTGGAGAAATATGGATTTTTCGCTTCGGGGCCGCAAAAAATCGCTAAACTTTGGTAGCTCGTAGCATCAAAACTATTGTGAATTGACACGCGGGTGTTCTACTCTCGCATTCATTTTACTAATGCCTATTCAAAATTGAAGAAAATAGAAAATTTCCGATTTTTCGTCTCCTCCGTACACTGTGCGGCGCCGCGCCGTGTCTGATGGGGACGCGGCCTTAGAGTCCTTGATTACTATCAGAAGCGTTGCTGTAATTTAACCATTCTAGTGCTGTAATTGGAAAGCACACAATAAGTCTGGCAGTTTAATATTGTGAAATCCACTTACCGTATTAATTGTAAGATTTCTATATTTGGGATCAGCACCCATTCTATTATCCTCATTGTATTGGACAATATCAGCAAAGTCATCAGCTATAGAATTGAAGAAGTTCTTAATATCATCCTTACTAGCTTGAGTAAATGGTTTGCATAATCTGGAAAAGATAGTCAGGCCCGTATTATTAAACCGGCAAAGATTATCCTCATCATTATTAAAGATTATCGCATCTAAATCACTAGGCTATTCTACAAGACAGAAAATTAAAACCCTTACACCCTTCGTAAGAAAATAGTTTCTATTGTACAGAGATTGAAGTGTTATTTTATGCCAAACATTTCTTTTTCAGGCACTGAAAATATGTTGTAAGAAATTACGTAGAATATGAAAGTAATTTTCACCATTATGTCCTACGAATAATAAAAAACTAAGGAAGAGTAACTCCGTCAAAAAACATGCTCCAAAATACTTGTCAAAAACTTGTACCTTAGGTTCACTTTTCATACATTTGCAATATTTAGGTGACCTTGAGCGGTACAAAGGCTGACGTTACATGACAGTTCGAATGGAACCAAATTTAAAACTGTATTAGTATGGGAGTTACGTTTCCTGGTTTTATTATTCGTAGATAATGTCACAAATTACCGTGGCTCAATGGCAGTGTGGCAATGTCTTAAGGTTCAAAACTAGGGCCAGGTGAAGTTTTATTTTCCGCTTTTTATTTTATGTTCCTTCTTTCGTCAAGCCCGCAGTACGCATTGGGCCAAGGCAATGAGCCAACGCATTGGGTCAATGTGTATAGAGGCCTATTTAGCCATAAGTAGGTAGTGACATTCCATCACTGACCTCCATTATACAAGTACGCTGGACCTATGATACCCTTTGAAATGACAGCTGTTTTTTGTGCCTATTTGAAGTGGAATCAGCGCCCCAATGCGGGGGAAGAGAACTAAATCTGACGTAAACATGACATTTTAAAGTCGCAATATTGGCGCTGATAGCAGTTATAGTGGAAGTACTTGGAACTAATACTAGTTTTTACCACCGTAGTGTTTATATTCTCTTTGGTTTCTATAACCATTAGCGATTGACCTGCCATTTGCAAGTTACGTCAGACTTAGTTCTCTTCCGCCGCATTGGGGGCGCTGATTCCGCTTCAAATAGGCACAAAAAACAGCTGGGTACCTATCTTATGTCCAGCGTACTTGTATAATGGAGGTCAGTGCATTCCATACTCTACACATTGGCCCAATGTTGGTCTAAAGTGAACAGCGCTTTACAAAAACTAATATTGGGAGCTCGTTTTTCAACACTAATGCGGAATGCCTGTTTTCACCAAACGCCGACTAACGCTCAGGTGTTCCCTAGCGGAAGGAGACAATACCTTCAAGATTTCACTAATTGTGTGTGTCACCTAAGTTCACAGGGCGTAGAGTCTTTCGTAAACCATAAGTTCTTTATAGAACGTGTTTCCTTCAAGAGATACGGGACCCTAATAGACCGCTAGGGAACACTATAAGGACCTGTTTCACCACTTCCTGATAAAGTGCCGGATAGGCTATGCACAACTTATTTGACAGATTCTCCATACTCTATCTGTCAATTTAAGTGGTGGATAATAATTAATAGCCTATCTGGAACTTATCAGGGAGTGGTGAAACAGGCACTATTAGTGTTAGGAGGTGGTTGGTGAAAACAGGCATTAGCGTTTTATACGGATTACCGAGGAAAGCTCAGTCATCCAGAAAATATATTATGATATATTATGTATAAACAAAGTAGCATATTTCATGTCTCTCTCTTTTTATGTTTCAATGTTTTAAACTACAAAACAGATTTGATTATAATGACCTTTTCTTTGTAAGCGAGTGATTAAAGCGGAAAGAAATAAGCTACTTTCTAATGAGAAATAGGAGTTAAATAGGAGTAAGATGAATGCGCGCAAGGGTGTACTGTATATTTATAAATAAAAACGTGTAGAAATAAAACTTACTTGAATTCCTTTTCCAGTTCGGCTGGGTTTGTCAATATCAAGTTTTCAATTTCTTTATGAGCTTGCTTCACCATGTTCACACAATCATCGCTGCCCGTTTTCTGATGGAGCGCATCGACAACCACTTCATAGTATTCTGCAAAACAAAACATGAATGTGAAATACACAATAAAAAATTATCAAAATATAATATTTAACATTCCTTTTGTACTTAATTTGAAAGCGCCAATCCGAACCAATAGATAGGCCGTATGGTTCGGATTGAAAAATATTTGTGTTGGTTACCTAGTCGAGGAAGGCTAAAGGTTTAGGCTATATCATCACGCTGCGATCTATAATCTTATAAGAGCGAAGAAACAGTGTAAAATGTGGAAAAAAACCGGGGAATATTATTCATGTTTTGACGCGGACGATGTCGTGGGCAACAGCTAGTTTCATTTTCAATTTCAATCAACAATTTTAGTACTTACCCATAAAATTTACAACGGCTCTTAAAGGTCCACTGGACGAAATAGAGGCAAAAACCAGATGCGGGTACTTCATTCTTAACCACGCAGCTAGAGATCCAGGGTAGGAGCCTCCGAAGGCAAACCATTTCACCTCCCTGTTGAACTTGTACTTCTCATTCATTGCATTGATAAAGTTGGCCAGGTCAGCCAGCGCCTGATTCGATGAAAGGTATTGCAGATTCTTTACGCTGACATCCCTGTAACAAAATTTTTTTCAGTGATAAAATAAACATTTAAAAATTCAATTGGCGCCTGTAAAAACTACCAATAAGATGTTATTGTGTAATTAAAGATCTACTTTTCTTTATTTCTATTACTGTTCTTGTTGAAATGCAATAAAAAAATTATAGGTATTTAAATTACAAATCATAATAATATAAATCCATCATCAATATAATATAAAAGTGTTAAGTGATAAGTGATAACACATACATATTGACCTCTTATAAAAGCAGTTCAAAAGGCAAGTGTTATCTTATTCTTATTATAATTTAATGAAATATAATATACGAGGGTAAATATTCCGTATCGCGCCACCAGCGATTTTAAAGCCGTTTTTTTTTACAGTCGCGTTATAATCTGTAAACATCAGAACTAGTATTGTTATGATGGCGCATGACTATTTCTAGCAAAAGAAAGTCGACGGAGCCCCGCTACGCGGGGCTCCTATTTCTGGGTGTTGTGGTCTACGTTCCAACCTAACCTAACCTACTTTTGGACTTTCTGGATTGTGTTTGTTTTTGTTTTGGCGGGGGGCTGCGCCCCACGAGCCCCCTTTAGGGGGGGCTGCGCCCCCCCGTCTCCCCCCGCTTCGGTATCCGTGACTGAATAAAAAGGGGTGGTCATAGGGGGTTGTATTTGGGACGGGGGGGGGGGGCGGGGGCGGGGGGGCGCAGCCCCCCGCCAAAACAAAAACAAACACAATCCAAAAAGTCCAAAAGTAGGTTAGGTTAGGTTGGAACGTAGACCACAACACCCAGAAATAGGAGCCCCGCGTAGCGGGGCTCCGTCGACTTTCTTTTGTAGTAGTTTGTCAATAGGGGGTTGTATTTCTGATTTTGAAATATTGTCAGTCTCGATTCTATGTATCATGCTAGATTTGTTTAATTTTGTTTAATACAGGAGAATCAATTCCGAATACTTTGAAAATTGGTTTTTTTTTAGCCAGAAATAGTCATGCGCCATCATAACAATACTAGTTCTGATGTTTACAGATTATAACGCGACTGTAAAAAAAAACGGCCTCAAAATCGCTGGTGGCGTGATACGGAATATTTACCGCTACTATTTATGGAAAAAGTGCGGTTACTAAGAGATTTTAAGGCCGGCCGCATACACACGTTTCCGTATGCGATTTCCGAATTCGTTTTCCGTATCAGAGAACAGCTAAAACTTCACATTAATAAATTAAAAAATTTGTAATAAAAAGCTGAGTTTACTTACACTGGATTTTTTAAAATAACTATTCATTTTCCTATTAATTTATTTTGTACAAACTTACACATATTTTCTACTCCTATTTTTTACACAAAATGTCAACTTAAGAACATCATTCTTGACACATATTTTTCAAATAGATAAAGTATAGTAAAAAGTTTGTATGCGTTGAGTATCCTTTTTGGATACAAAATTTTCATAAAGACATGATTGCGCTTTCTAAAGAAATAAAATGGGCTGGTTCGTAAAAAAGAATCGGCCAAGTGCGAGTTCGACTCGTGCACAAAATTGTGTTTTTTGTACGGGAGCCCCTCTTAAATTTTTATTTTATTATTATTATTAATTAATTATTGACGTAGACATACAATAAGGGCCTTCGTGAAAATATCATGTGCCCACCTGTTGCCATTACTGGTATAGAGCGAAAAAGGCCGAAAAAATCACGTTTGTTGTATGGGAGCCACCCTTAAATATTAATTTTATTTTGTTTTTAGTATTTGTTGTTATAGCGGCAACCGAAATACATAATCTGTGACAATTTCAGAAGTCTAGCTATAGCGGTTCTTGAGTTACAGCCTGGAGACAGACAGACGGACGGACGGACAGACACCGAAGACTTAGTAATAGGGTCCCGTTTTTACCCTTTGGGTACAGAACCCTAAAAACTAAAAAACGGTTGTCTGTAAAGTCGGTTTACTGACGATAGTTGAACGTGACAACGTGCCTCTTTGTCGCTCGTTCCGCGCTCTCGCTTGCACTTCAAGCCTTAAATGGAACGCCTCAGAGCGAGGTAACGCCGCATGAGTCATGTTTTTTCGTGCGTGCAGCCGGCTCCATCGAATTATAAGACGTTGTCACGTCAAAACTCATTTCCCCGACTGTACATTTCTGCTAAAAACTCATTTCCCTGACTGTACATTTCTGCTAAACAACTCATTTCCCCGACTGTACATTTCTGCTTAGCACAATTTTCCCCGACTGTACATTTCTGCTAAACAACTCATTTCCCCGACTGTACATTTCTGCTTAGCACAATTTTCCCCGACTGTACATTTCTGCTAAACAACTCATTTCTCCGACTGTACATTTCTGCTAAACAACTCATTTCCCCGACTGTACATTTCTGCTTAGCACAATTTTCCCCGACTGTACATTTCTGCTTAGCACAATTTTCCCCGACTGTACATTTCTGCTAAGCAACTCATTTCCCCAACTGTACATTTCTGCTAAAGAACTCATTTCCCCGACTGTACATTTCTGCTTAGCACAATTTTCCCCGACTGTACATTTCTGCTAAGCAACTCATTTCCCCGACTGTACATTTCTGCTAAGCAACTCATTTCCCCGACTGTACATTTCTGCTTAGCACAATTTTCCCCGACTGTACATTTCTGCTAAACAACTCAAATGGAACGCCTCAGAGCGAGATAACGCCGCATATTGCGTGATGTTTTTTCGTGCACGCAGCCCATATCGAATTATAAGACGTTGTCACGTCAAAAGTGTAGGTCACAAAATATGCGACAGTAAAATCAAATATGTAAATATTACTACTAAGTATAGGTCTACCAGAATCTGATGGCAAAAAGTGAGAAAAGAAATTGACTCTAGCAATTCCGGAGTAATTGGAATAAAACATTTTGATTCTTTTTTTTCCTTATTGCGGCTCATTCTGTGTGTGAAACAAGCAAATATAAAAATTTATCCAATGATCAAGGATGTTTTTTAAGATCTGCCATCCAAATTTGCCATCAGATCCTGGTAGACCTATAATATGGAAATAAATGCTATATCAAAACTTGGTAGATGATCAAGATGTATGACATATGTGTTGATCATAGTATTTTTTTTTTAATCCTTCGATCGGGGTTCTTGGAAATGCTATTGTATTCTATTGTTGTCGCGATCACCAGTTTGAAGGATTAATGACAAAATTTTCCTGTTTACCCAGGAGAATATAGCACCTTATCATTGTACTTACGGTGTTGGATGACTTGCTCCATAATATCTGTGTTCTAATTGAATACATAGTGCATTGAAAAACTTGGCGTACTCTATCCATGCTCCTTTGACCATCCATTTTGCAACTGCAGGACCTTCACCACCTATCATCAGGAAGACTGGGCCAGGGTTGTTGTAATCATAAAACTGGTCATTGACAAAGTATCTCTGAAAAAATACATTGTTATAAACTCAAGGAAATAAAGTAAATAATAAATTTTAGTTAATATGGCGCATCCACACATGCCGCCGGCTTTCAGCCTGCCTTGCCACCAAAGCCGGCGGCATGTGTGGTTAGCTGGCGGCCGTGCCGCCGACCGTGCCGCCGGTGTGAGCCGGCGGCATGTGTAGATACAGCATTAGGAATACACTAACTCAGGAGTCACCATGGCGGAACGTGGTCCACATCCGGACCGCTGAACCCATTGTGTTGTTTAGGTCTTGACTTACTAATGGACATGTCAATATCTTGCACCAATTTTTCTCCAATATTCAGACAAATATATTTTAGCAACAAAAATTGATACTTTTCTCATTGATAAGTAAATAAATACCTATTTATAACCCAGTCACATTAACTTGACGCATGGTTTGATGATATTATGGAGCGGGCACATGGGCACAATAACATTATTGCATTCGAGCGATGTGTCAAGTTAATATGACTGTGTTATAATTTCCGTAATTACCTTTGTATAATAAATATTTTTTTATGATGATATTGTGTGGACCGCATCCACCGAAGGTCATTTCATTTCTTAAAATGGACCCCGAGCAAAACTAATTGGTGACCCCTGCACTATCTACATTAACTAAATAAAGCCCAGTCATTGAACCAAACATTGAACTGTTCAAAATAACAGGCCTAGCCATTTAAATTTTTTTTTATTCTTACAGATTTTTTCCTCCATGTTTTTCCAATAAGAACTTTATGTTCATGGTGTTAAGATTCTATTTTTTTTTAACTTTACCTGTTTCCATGTCCTTTTGTCAGTGGGTGTAAAGTGGTCAAGTTTTTGGATGAACCACTGCGCTGAAGGCAAGTCATCTGGAATATCACCTGCAGGAGCTCCCAAGTTTCCACCTCTGCTTCGGCCTAGTTTAAAATACCTGACGCTCTCCGCGATTGGTATCGCGATAAATAATAGGAACGCAAAAACTATTAACCGATTCATTTTATTTCGATATCGCGCCTATACCATAAAATGAAAAGTCATTAGGTTTGGCTCAATCGCATTTATAGTAGAACTTTCGCTACAAATACCAACTACAAACTTGCACAAAAATCAAAATTGAAAATCGACGGTCCGCGTTCGCGGTCCTCGGAATTTGAAAAGAGAAAACTGTTTAGGTTGTGTTGCACCAGAGGCGTGGTTAAAGTTAAAGTTAATTTTGTTTAAATCATAACAAAAGCTATGCAATATAGGTATTGCAAACAGGAAAATGGGACCGAATGGTTAAACGAGCAACCTTATCTAATAGGATAATTTACAGTGTTGGAATTAGTGGCGAAAGTCAAACAAACAATGCTGTTAAAATTAATGTATATTTAACTAATACTTGTTGATTCTTCGCCAGTAATTATGAAAGTTAACGGAAGGTACAGATTAAAAATGGCCACAGATTATTAGTATATATTTGAATATGGCGTCCAAACACCCCATAAGCTCTTAGTCACAGGCTACACGGTCAAATTTTCATCAATCTGATCCATCAATCTGATTGACGAAATATTGATGGGTTTAAAAAGTTCATATTAAAAATACGATCAATCCATCAATCCGTGGCGTACACGATCAAATTTTCGTCAATCCGTACCAGATTGATGGATCAGATTGATGAAAAATTGACCGTGTAGCCGGTGACATACGACATCTGTCAATTTTTCCGGTTAAAGTATAGAAAGCTAGGATCCTAATTATCAGTGTACTAAATCGGAAAAAGTGTGGCTTCTAACTGACTAAATCAGTGTTGCCAGATGGTTTCAACCTTTTATCTGTAGTGGGAACTGCTAAATCTGTATTGAAGTCACTATATATATTATGTTATACGATCTGGAATCTAGTCGTAGGTAATTTCTAGTCTGCTGGTTCCAAGTAGTTCCGAAAGTTCATGTTTGATAATTTTTCGTGGAGCAAAAATTCTTTCAACCATCTTTTTCGCCTTTTATTTATTTTTATTTTCATTCAGCCAACAGCTAAGCCTATGAGAAGACCAATTTATTGTTGCTTGGACAGAACTGGAGCCATTAAGAAGACGTCTGGCCAAAATCGCCGCGTGGTCACAACTGATTTAGTTACTAAATTAGGACAAGTGAAATAAGAAGCTTCTAATTAGTCTTTTATTTAGGATCCTAGTTAGAACTTCAAAATTTAGTGAAATGGAATAAGCGCTTTAGCGACTGAGTAAAGATAAAAAAGTTTTAAGTAACATAATTAATAATTGAACTTAATATAATATTAATGCCGTACCTTTGGAGTAAAAATAACAGAAATTATTCTAATAAAATACATTTCTTTTTAAGTTAATTATATATTTTTAAGGTGTTATAAGATTTATGTAATAATAATATTATGTTATACGATCTGGAATCTATTCGTAGCTGATTTCTAAACTCTGCTGGTTTCAGAAAGTTCATGTTTGATAATTTTTCATAGAGCAAAAATTCTTTCACCTATCTTTTTCGCCTTTTATTTATTTTTATTTTCATTGAGCCAACAGATATGCCTACGAGAAGACCAATTTTTATTACTTTGACAGAACTGAAACCATTAAAAAGACGTCTGGCCGAAGTCGCCGCGTGGTCACAAGTCACAACTGATTTAGTTACTAAATTAGGACAAGTGGAATCAGAAGCTTCAAATTAGTCTTCTTTTTAGGATACTAATTATTAGAACTTCTTATGGAATAAAGGTGAAGGCAGATTTGGCCGCACCGCACGCACCGCATTCGGAATTCTTTATATGAAGTTATAGGCAAGCTCGCATACCTACCTACCCGCGCCGCAGTCTTTGCAACTTCATAATGATATGAAGAATTGCGAATGCGGCGACTGCGGTGCGTGCGGTGCGGCCAAATCTGCGTTCACCTTAAGTGCTTTACACTGGTAATGGTTTATTTTGTCGCAGCGCCATATTATAGAAAAAAACTCACTGTCAAGTGTCAACTGTCAAATGATAAGTACTGTCAGCGTCAAGTGTCAACAGAAATTTGAATTTCCTTTGGAATTTGAAAATCCACTCGCAAACTCGATCGATAGCGAGGTGTACCTTGGTTGTGTGTCGGCTAGCGCTCGGTGGGATTAAATATGGCTCTATTCAGGATAACCTCTACAAAATTGATCGAAATACAGGTAATTTATAAATAATTTTACGCTTTCTTGTACCTGAATTTTTTTTTCAGTCATCTCTCATACTTAACCTTGATGGCCACATTTTCAATTTGTAGTTATGTAATGCCGTTATTTTTATTTCAAGAGTAAGTATTTGGATTACAATGGTTGCGGGTTGCTGGTGTATTTTAATTGTATGCAAATTCGATTTACCTAGCTCGAGACTTGTAAAAAAATCTGTATAGGTACGGGTACATATTACTAGTCGTGACGATTTCAGCGTGGTCTACTTTTTTTACTTCTTGCTTGCGATTTTAAAGACATGATTGTATTTTTAAATCACATCGAAGCAAATTATTTTATATCATTAGCGTTTACCACGAATTATACTTTATTATCTGAAGCAGGACACAGTATGCAACCAAACATTATAGGTATATATAAAAGCGTATCATCATTCATCAAGTACTTGCCTACCTTAATAGTAGCATGAAATTGCATTTTCGTACATAATAAATATATAAGTCATTTAATTTTCATGCAATAATTTTATTCAAGATCATTATAAAACTGATGTGCATAATTTACTTTGTACTTTTCTTTATTTATTGTGAAAATATTATATTCTGTTTTACATTTAATATTTCAAAACTTTGTTTCCATGGGCTTTTCAGGAAACATTGTCTGTTTAAAACTGTCAATGTTAAGAAGATTAAAAAAAACAAACATTTTGCTACATTAAAAGTATCCTTGTTATTTTGTACTAGATGCCACCCACAATTCTGTGGTGCCGAAACTCGTAGCGCGGAAAAACTATGGTTCCCTTTTTTCGGCTACAAAAACCCAATATCCATTCCCATCTCTCAAAGTGTCTTGATACCAAATTTCATCTGAATCGGTTAAGCCTTTTAAACATGAAGAAGTAAAAGACAGACAAATATCATTCCACATTTATAATGTCAGTAAGAATATCAGCCTTTAACGAAACATAATATGAAAGGTAATTATATTGGCATTAACTATAAAGCTATTTAAATATCACAACATAACATGAAAATTATATTAGCAAATATAAGTAACGGCTAATTGGTTTTGGCCACATGTATCAAATTAACTGTCCGTAAAGTAGGTGCAGCTAGTGCTTAAGCAAAAACAAGTAAAAAAAAATTCATGCTTTGTGTTCTTATGTAATTAATACAATATACTTATGATCACTGAAAATCCCTCCTGGCCAATACGCTAGACATCATTACCTAAAACTGTCAATGCAATGAAAGGATCAGGCCCTGTAATTATTTATAATATTAAAGAAACACACCATTCGTTTCTTGCTTATTGCACAAGTAAAATGTAACTTTTTTTCAATGATTTTTAAAATTGTTATGAAATGAATTTATTAACCTTATTAATTGACAAGATAAAGATTATGTTCCTACTTCACATTATAACATTAAATGAAATAAACTACTGCCCATACAAGCAAATCTCTGGAGTGCCCTTTTTGTATTTTACAATAAGTACATAATAATTTATGTTAACAGTAATTTTATGAATAAATAGGTCTCTATTTAGTGGAGTTCCCAGAGTGTAAAAATCGTGCAAACCTCCGATTTTTGCAATAGTAGATGAAAATTGAAAAGAAAAAAAGGAATGTGTAGCTGATAACATAAATAATAAAGTTTACCTATTGAAAAGTTGTGCTTTTGATTTTTTAATTATTCTCTTCCACTTCAAGTAAACACATAAACTGTAAAATTTTGAAGAAAATTTGCATATTTCTTTCTTTTAAATATATAGCAAAATGATAAAATATATTATAATTTTTTTGATTTGTATCGTTTTGTTTATATTCCAAAGAAAGAAAATAAGTTGAAAAAATGTATAATTTAGATTTAAAATTAATATTTTTGTATGTAGATGAGCATACCTCCAAATGTGCTTGTTGTGTGCCTCGCCAGGTAAATGGCGTTCCTATTTCTCTTTGGTTTTGAATAGGAAGTTTAAAATTACTTTTTTGGCTTAACAAAGCCTTCTATTTCTTAATGTGTATAACTTTTTAGCTCTTACTTTATTTTCTGAAAATGTAGCACAAACTTTTCACTGACATTTCAAAGAAAAATCTGTATCTTATTTCTTTTGGTTAGGTTTTTACAGAATAAAATTGATTTTTTATTTTTTTTTTCATTAATTATATTTGCTAAAACATACTTAAAGGAAAAAAATACAAATTAGGTTAAGAACTGATATTTTTTGTATTTAGGTAAGCATTTTCCAAACATAGGTCGCAGCATGCGTCTTTAGTATGTACGTGAGATTTGTAGCACCCAAATTTTTTTCTGGCTTTAAGTAGGAAGTTTAAATATATTTCAAAGACTAGAAAAAGTCTTTCATTTGTCGATGCATTTAATGTTTTAGCTCTCACTTAAATAAATTCTCAACAAATATAGAAAAATATATTTTCGGTCTATTTTACACATTTTTGGAGATATTTAAACGTTTTTAAGTACTTAAAAGTTATCATTTCTCTAAAAATTAAATACACATAACAAGTAAGTTTAACACACTTTTCGTTACAACCCTTAATTCCACCCAAACCCCATTATCTTGGTTACGACGAGCGTTAATCTCTAGAAACTTTGCAAAAACCTTATAGCTGTATTTAGCTTAGCAAAGCAAACTTTCTTTTTTAAAAATTGTGTATTTGGTTAATTATCAACGTAAACAATCAGTTAAGAGTCATTAAATAACAGGAACAAGATTTTTTTTTCTGGACCGGTTTCATATTATGGTGAAATATTAATTTTTAATTAAGTAACTAAAAAATTAAAACCACAAAAAAATTTTTGGTAAACTTTGCAAGTTATAGTGTAAAAAAGAAAATGACACCTCAAAAACAAAAATCCATTCACTATTACAATTTTCGGAGGTTAAAACCTCTGGCGACTGCACTAATTAGGTGTTTATGGAAACTAACTGCCTTTGAAACTATGTGAAGGGCATTCTTTTTTGCTGAGTTTAATGTAGTAAACAAACCATAGCATTACTGGCAATGTGGTTTGTATAAAAAATATCTTACGAGGAGCCAAGCAAGTTTGCACCATAGCCTATATTATAATAATAAATTATTTTCGTTACAATAGTCCATTGGCTATTTACGTTAAGTTTTTAGTGACTAGTGACGTCCTCCGTAAAATTTCGAAGGTTACCATGGATAAAGCCCGGTAACGGGTAACCAAACACATAGTACTCGTAATAATAAAATTGGTCATTGGCATTTCCCTACAAAATATTATTTTTTGCCTTCTTTGTCAGAACAAGTAAAGTAGGTACATAAAATCCGCTTGTATCCGCTTCACAATTTTCCAACTTTGTGAAGTCTAATAGTTCATATATTCTTATATCGACTTCACGATAAACGGTATACATAAGAATAATATTATATAAATAAATAATCAAATATTCTAATATCGACTTCACGATAAACGGTATACATAAGAATAATATTATGTCGTGAGCTGTTTACAAGGTAGTACAAAGAATGGTGGATTTTTTTAACACATCTAAATTGCTCAGAAATTTTTCCGATCCATCAGTTCGTATTTTATATCATTTAGGTAAATAACGCAACATTTTTGTCCTATATGTTAGTCTGTGCTAATTGCTATGAATGAGCATAAACAACAGTCAGTCTATGGTCACGCGGAGCGGGGTCCGCCCAGAGACTATTCCAGAAGAACAAGATGAAAGTTGTAAATTGGAACACAGTCGTATTAATTTATAATAAAGAAGATGTTTAAGTTTTAATATACTTTTATTCCATCACATAACATTTAACAATTTGAATTGGTTTTTAAGCATAAAATAATTATTTATTTACAATCTATTGTAAAAACAATATTGTCCGAACTAAAGAGTTTTAACATGATGATCTAAATTCTAAACTCTAAAGTCTAAACTAAAGTAATGTTCTTGAAGTAATAAAATGTTGACTTACCTTAGATGCCTTTTTGGGGGCTTCTGACAGGTCACAGAGGTTTATCTTTTCATTAGCGTTGTTGATTTGTAAATTTTCTGACGCTAGCCAATCAAAACCGAGAGTGAATAGTTAAAATCCTGTAAAAAAAAAACTGAAACTGGGTATAAATACTGAGTATAAACTGGGTGTCTAAGGCGCAGCGCAGACGACAGACTATCCGTGACCTGCCGTGACGCACTTTTAGTCTGTGGGAAATAGAACCTATGCAATTATATGCAGTAACGCACACGACGCGCAAAAAGTCCGTATATAATTGCATAGGTTTTATTTCCACAGACAAATAGTGCGTCACGGGTAGTCTGTGGGAAATAGAACCTATGCAATTATATGCAGTAACGCACACGACGCGCAAAAAGTCCGCATATAATTGCATAGGTTTTATTTCCACAGACAAATAGTGCGTCACGGATAGTCTGTCGTCTGCGCTGCGCCTAGCTTCTTTGAGCTATGCCTTTTAATCGATCAGAGGGCGGCATCCATAATTTATCTGAAATCGATACCTAAGCTATTTTAGTACTCGGCTTCAAGAAAACATAATGCAGTATGCACAATGCACATATATCGATGTATAATTATTTGAACATTTAAGTAACTAGTCTACTTGCGCCAAAAGTCTTGAATGACCAAGGCAAGTCTTGCCTTGCCTTTTAAGGCCGTGTTCAAACCAAACCGACTTTGAGCCGCCGAATGTGAGCGAAGAATAGTGTTCTGTACCCAAAGGGTCAGAACGGGACCCTATTACTAAGACTTCGTTGTCTCATGTCTGTCCACGGGTCTGTCTGTCTGTCTCCAGGCTGTATCTCAAGAACCGCTATAAATTGGCTTCTGAAAAGACAGATTGTGTATTTCTATTGCCGCTATAACAACAAATACATACTAAAAAGTTAAAAGCTAAATAAAATAAATAGTTAAAGGTGACTCCAATACAAAAGACACAAATTTTAGCCAATTTTTGCCCTATAACGGCACGGAACCCTTTGAGAGGAGTGCGACTCGCCGATTTGTCAAAGTACACGAAATATAAAACTAGAGATAAGAAACTGCACATTATACGAGAATTGTAAAAAAAAAACTTTCGAAGATTGACTCTTATCGATTCATCCGAATTTTTTACGCCCCGTTAAATAGGAGTCTGTCAGTGTGTGTCTGTCCGTGGCATCGTAGCATCTAAACGGGTGGACCGATTTTGATCTAAGTAGTTTTTTTGCAGTTTGCTTGAAAGATG
This sequence comes from Polyommatus iphigenia, assembly GCA_963422495.1. Taxonomy (NCBI): domain Eukaryota; kingdom Metazoa; phylum Arthropoda; class Insecta; order Lepidoptera; family Lycaenidae; genus Polyommatus; species Polyommatus iphigenia. The sequence goes on along the minus strand of OY730178.1, from coordinate 17,744,020 downwards.
ACAATATGCTTGAGAGTGTTCTTAGCTATAGTTCATCATCAGCCGCTCAGTGCTGCAAAATTTGTGTTTAGCTATTATATGAAAAGTTGTAAGCAGCTTCCAGTGATGTGATCGGTTCAATATTTTGCATCGTGCTTCCAAACTTATTATTACAGTTTTGAATTTTAATTTACAATCATTCTCTTTTCTTTTCTGTCTTTTGTAAGCTAATTAATCTCCCTATAAGATAATGTAGGTCTACTTTATCAATTTACTTAAAAATTGTATTAAAGTTATCCTAAAAGCAAAATTTTCCTTCTAAAATCGCAATGAAGTTACTTATCTGTATTAATTTTCATACGATTATATAATTCGATGATACCCTTGAGCTATTTAAGTATCGGAAAAACCTGACTTTCACCAATATACATTGGTACAATGTCAATGGCTTTTGGAAGTAAATCGTTTGTCATGTCACATGTGTAAGCTGTACAAGGGCCTTACTCCTGCAACTGATATGATTTTAAGTCTGATCCAATGTCGGCTTTGATTAAGCTTTGATCGCGATGCACACTTCCTAGGAGAGGAAGTCCCGAATAAGCAAACTCGAATCAAGTTCGATATCCCGATAACCAAACTTCTCGATCCTGACTTGTTAAAAATTGAGCCACATCACGGTCGTGGCCTAGTGTAGTTTGAGAGCATCATACTGAGATCGAGTTGAATCGATTCGAGGATTGTGTCGGGAGTAAGGGGTTCATAGCAAAACGAAGGTTGCCGTAAGTTTTCCTGTACAATGCGATGGTCCTACAACATATTTTATCAACGAGCGTGCGGCGTGACACGAAAATCGTCACTTATCTCGTATATCTTATCAGTTAATAGTTATCACCGAAACGAACGAACCACTCAGAACAAAATGGCCACTGTTATATGCGGACAATCCACGTTATCGGGTACCTTAAACGGTATCGACACGTTAACGCATGATGGACCAAAAGATTCAATTACTTATTTTGAAATATATGAGCATATTTGCCTGTGGTTGTCTTTCCTTGGCCATGACAATTATGCTCCTCTATTCGTTGACGTCGATTGTGCATTATGTAGATAAACAATCTGCAATATCTGCTTAAGGCCGGCAACGCAACGGCAGCTCTTCTAATGTTACGAATGTCCATGGGCGGCGGTAGTTGCTTTCCGCCAGGTGACCCCTTTGCTCGATTGCCCCCTTATTTTATAAAAAAAACATGGTTTTCCACCCTGATGGGGACACATCAAAGACGGGTCTTTATACTTCACCTTTACATAAAAGAACCAACACAAACGCGAATGTTAAGCATTCTTGTGGTTTGTATGATGTTACAGTAGCATCTGACGATCGCTGCATGCTTGAGAGCGATGAAGCCTGGCAGGCGGCGGTCTCTTTCTGCGAAATTGTTATGTCGCAGAAAGAGGCCGCGGAGCGGGACAGAGAGGACGGTCCCACCTCTCTGCCGCTCCGCCGGCGTAGGACGGGAGTGCGGAGGCGACGCTATGCGAACCTCCTAACTCTCGTCTAACGGGGCTCCGGGAGAGGATGGGAACCTCCCCGGCTTAACCAGTCCCGGCGCCGAGGGGAACGCTTCAGTTTGCCGTTTATAGGTTGAAGGCGAACCGCAGGTGAAAAAAAAAGCATCTGACGATAGTACACTCCCAAGCAGCATCACAAGCTGTATAACAGCTGTATTAAAGGTCGTTTATACTCTTAATGCTGTATTTCCAGGCTGCATAAAGGCTGTATAAGCGCTTATACAACCATTATACCCCTGAAATGGACACAAATTATACAGCGTTTTGCGTTATATTGGCTGTACAGTAGCTGTATAAGCATAAATAGGCTGTATAATAGCTGTTTTGCGGCTGAACTATGGTGTACGAAGAAACCAATACACTCCAATTATTCCATTGTAACTCACTTGTTCAGCTTTACCCTGTAAAAAGTCTGTTGAACAGAGTAACAAAAGAATTAAAACGAAACAGAAGATATATTTTAATGATGGCGTTTATAATAACTGTTGATTAAAGTAACATATTATAAACGCTGTGTTTAAGGAGATTCGATAGGGGCAGGATACAGTGCATTATCGTGCAAAAATAAATTTATTGTGGTTATATATATGTTTTGTGATAAATAATAAACGAGCCAGCAAAATAATCAAGGAAGAGATATTAAATAAGGTTACTAAATATGGTTTTTATAGGTTAGAAATTAAAAAGTTTGAATTAATGGACGTAGAGCCTCGTTGGTGCATAGAAGGTTGTTGGACAAACTAAAAATATTGATAAATATAATAACATTAGTCTAATTTTTATGTACTCATGTTCATAATCTTGTATTTGTAATTGATAAAATGGTGACAATTTGCTAAGCAGCCTAAATTCTATTTTGATGGTCTTATAGCATTAATAGCTGTACTATGTAGGTAATAGATATAGTATTCAGCTTTAAGCGGTTGATGGGCTGTATAAACGAATAAATTTACTATTATTGCTGTTTATTACTCTCAAAGAGAGAAATTATACAGCTTTAGTCTGTAAAAGGGTGTACAATTACACCATAAAAAGAAGCTGTGGAAGAGAGTTTGGCTACTCCATAATACAGAAATAAGATTTAAGTACCACTATAATACAGCTTAGAGCTGTATTAAGTAAGTGACGGTATGCAAAATTCAGCTTTTAGCGGTTGATGGGCTGTATAAAGGAATAAATTTACTATTATTGCTGTTTATTACTCTCAAAGAGAGAAATTATACAGCTTTAGTCTGTAAAAGGGTGTACAATTACACCATAAAAAGAAGCTGTAGAAGACAGTTTGGCTACTCCATAATACAAAAATAAGATTTGAGGACCGCCATAATACAGCTCTAAGCTGTATTAAGTAAGTGACGGTATGCATAATACAGCTATTGTACAGCTTTAATACTAAAATTCGGATCAAAGCGTTACAGGAAACTTAAAGCTGTACATGACAGTTTCGATACACTGATTTAGAACTATAAGCGTACTTTGACTTCTTAATACAGACTTAATACAGCTAGAGCTGAATAATTACTCCTAAACCGACATTATAACACTACAATATCTCTTCAACTCTCTTATACAGCTCTAAAACAGCGTTAAGTGCTATATTGGCTGCTTTTTAGGTGTTCATTACGCTTGGTCGCTGCTTGGGCTGTACAGTCAGATTTTCTCAAGTCAGTAAAAAAAATAACATTCAGTTTTATTTATTATATTACTTATCTATATTTTCGGATAGTCAGTTTTTCCTGGGGATATTGTAAAATCACTTTGGTTTTTTGTTAAGACTCATGGCCTGTATTTAATTACCGAAGGTTATACCACTAGTCATACAAGTATACTGTAAACAATAGTTTTCCGCAACTCTGTTTATAGTTTACCGGGTTACGGACAGCATTGAGGAAATTCTTGAAGTGCACTGAATACTTCCCATGTTTAGGTAAACGATGAAATTGATATCTTTTCTAATAAATCCTATAAAATCTTTATTGAGACTAATATTATAAATGCGAAAGTGTGTCTGTCTGTTACCTCTTCGCGCCCAAAACACTGTTTTGCTGAAAGGCGAATGCTCAAAGATGGTACTAATTTGTCTCATGCTTCAAAATGGAAGTATAATAGTAATTCTTTTTCGAATTTTTAACGTAATTCCACGCCAGGAATCCAATATTTGAACTGTAATTATAAATTAAAGAATAAAAATTACTAAATATGATTTCCTCCATGTTTGGTTAGTGATGTAGTGCATAGAAACTATAATATCAAAGAATCGATATTGTAACAATATCGATTCATTCAACTAAAGCAATTATTATTGCAATCGTTATAAATATTACTTGCTTTAATAACAGTTTATGATAATATTATTACATAATGATATCGTGTATAACCTTTTCTATAATATGTATGTTAGATTTACAGTAAAATTAAGCTAATCCATTACATCAAATCGATTCAGTACTGCTACAAGACTCAAAATCGATTTTTTCATAGACTTCGATTTATCGCGCGGCATTTCTTCTGACATCTGTCATTGTGGCATTTGTCAAACGTGAATACGTGCGCATTTTATTAATTTCATAATAATTTCACAAAATATTTAATAAGCAGAACTTGTTTCTATTTGTAAATAAGCTTGTTTATATTTTGTGAACTTTTTCTGCGTAATATATTTGATTTCGAGATATTATGGCGAGTCGTGGTGCCGTCTGGATGACCTGGCGGGACAGATATTGTATCAACTACCCAGAAATAAAAATACACAATATACTTTAGAAGAAGTGTCTACTCCAATATTTAACCTATTACAATGGTGGATACTCCTACTCAAGTAAGCAGACCATAATTTATATAATTCTGAATATGTAAAGTATATTAGTCTAAGAAGTAAGTAGGCAGCTTCTATGTACTTCATGACAAATGATTTTCTAAGAATTATAGAGAAATCTCTATCATTCCAAAGAAATATTTTAAAGTAGCACCTGAAAATATAACATTAGTAAAAACATTAAAAGCTTAGACTTAAGTCTTTGTTTTCACAATTACTATTTAGACTTTAGAGTATTTTAGGTGTTATTTATATTATTGTAAGTATTACAAACACTATTTTATTTATTGTTTTATTACAGCTGACTTCAGATCATGTACTCCGTACAGAGTACAGAGTGTTTGACACGGCTTCAAGACAAAGTGAATACAACTCTTTTGGCCGGTCTATTCTACATGCTAGAAGAACATAATACCCTGTGCGACACGATCGACAAGAGAGAAACATTATAATTAGACTAGTTCCGTTGCATATTTGGTAATATTTTATACTCCTACACAAGTAAGCAGACCATAATTTATATAATTCTGAATATTATGTAAAGTATATTAGTCTAAAAAGTAAGTAGGCACTAGGCACCTTCTATGTACTTCATGACAAATGGTTTTCTAAGAATTATAGTGAAATCTCTATCATTCCAAAGAAATATTTTAATTTAGCACCTGAAAATATAACATTAGAAAAAACATTAAAAGCTTAGACTTAAGTCTTTGATTTCACAATTACAATTTAGACTTTAGAGTATTTTAGGTGTTATTTATATTAATGTATTACAAACACTATTTAATTTATTGTTTTATTACAGCTGACTTCAGATCATGTACTCCGTACAGACTACAGAGTACAGAGTGTTTGACACGGCTTCAAGACAAAGTGAACTCTTTTGGCTGGTCTGTTCTACATGCTAGAAGAACATAATATCATGTACGACAAGATCAACAAGAGAGAAACATTATAATTAGACTAGTTCTGTTGCATATCTTATTAATATTTTTCATCTTTTATTATTGTGTCCTAATAAACATGGATTCACAAATAATTTCATAATATATTTTTATTTGTTGTCACAATTATTTGTAAGATTTAACAATACAATGAATATATTCCCAACAAACAAACCTTATAAAATTAACTCAATAAGGTCTAAACTCTTATACTTGTTATAAAAGAGCATTCATTATGCCAATGTTACTTATAATGGCACACTATTAGGAGATTTGGCTAATATTACCTTTATTCTTATAATTTGGTTGGGTAAACGTTAATAACTCTAATTTATACGGCAACTATAAGGCTTCGAAATATGTTCATCTTATAGTGGCTATTTACATTGCTTTTTAGCCTTTTAATATTCAAAGACATATAAAAGCGTTTAATATGATCAATTATTCTTATAAAAGTAATGCACAAGGTAACTAATAATGCTTTTAACTTATAGGGGCATTTAATAAGACATCTATCCAACAAACGAATGCTAACATTTTAGCAATCCACATTCCCTTAAACAGTGATTATAAAGATATTATTCTCTTCAAGGTTACATTAAAATGCTTTACATAACTAAATTCGCCATTTTAAACGTACAACAGATTGTGTGAATTTCTTGCGGAGCGGAATGATTGGTCAAGTGCGAGTCGGACCTGTGCACGAAGGGTTCCGTACTTTCATAGAACAAAAAAAGGCCAATTTTTTTTTTAGTTTTTAGGCCTTTGTGTAAATTTCAGGTGCCTACCTGTTCCCATTATTGACTAGCAATAAAAGCGAAACAACATGTTTGCTGTATAGGAGCCCCCTTAGATATCATATGTATTAATTTTATTTTGTTTTATGTATTTGTTGTTATAGTGGCAATAAACGCTACAATCCCGACAAATTTCAAAATTGTAGCTATTGCGGTTCTTGAAATACAGCCTGGAGACAGACAGATAGACAGGCGGACAGATAACGAAGTCTTAGTAATAGGGTCCCGTTTTACCCTTTGGGTACGGAACCCTAAAAAGGGATTCAAAACTGTGAAAAAAGTTGAAAAAGAGCGATGGTTACAGAAGAAAAGTAAAAAATAAAACAATTAATTTGATAATCACGTATTTTTAATAATATTTCAAACTTAAAATTAATGCGCAAAAGTGAGCTAAAGTATCCTTATAAAGAGGTCTCTTTCGGCCAACTCAACTACAGTGGAAAAAAAACATTTTTATATATAATATACGGGAATAACACTAGCTAGGTGCGATTTTGTTAGTGTGAAAGGAACCCTAACGATATGTAAAATGGCGATATCATAAGAAACAATTAATGCCGTTATAAAGTCTTTACTCTCATAGACTCCTTATAGACGATGTGTGAATCCTGTTGTTCTTTTAAAAGCACTGTATATAACTTGACTAAATAATTAATGACGTTTTTAGCACAAAAACAGCTTAAATTCAAGGGCGAGCTGATACCAAAACACACAACGTATCACATTTTATCATGCATTTTAATTCCCATACACTTTTCGCTATAAACGAGCACTAAATCAGGTAAATAAACTATACATAAAATAATGACTTATCGTTTACTTGACAGTAAAATGGCTGACGTTACTATTTCTTCTCCAAGCTGTTGCGAAAATGTAAATCACTTATGACGGCAAAAAGGGCAAACGGAGTTTAACTCCCTTGTATCGGACAGTGTTATAACACGTATAAGGGTGATCGCCCGTATTAACGCTTTCTATATGTTTCTTATAAGTTGAAGTACCTTGTTCTTGGTTATTATATAACACGTATAAGGAAAAAAGCGGACCATAAAGCAACTATAAGGAGGGTATAAGAATAATCCTTATAAATTGTGCCCAAATGCACCCTTATTAGCGATAATACGACTCCTATAAGAATATTATTTTTGGCTATATGAGCCACTACAAGAACAATTTTTGTTAAGGTGGGTTTACACCAAAAGAACATAGAGCAAGAACAGCACAAGAACATTCTTTCGTATTCGTTTAGTGTAAACTATAATTCGTTACAACATACTTTAGATCGTTTACACCAATCGAATCAACAAGAACATCAAGAATAAGAATTTTTGCTCTACAGATGAGAATCATATAGCTCCGTTTAGACCAAACGAGCGAATGCTCATTACTCATTCGTCAACGTTAAGTAGTAGGGTTCACACTACACTCAAAGAGTATATAAACTACGTAACAACTACACTATGTCTGACTGTAATAGCGATATTGTGATTTCAAGTGCTGTATTTATTGTTATAACGCAATTAATGAAAAAGAAAAGAAGGAAAAGACGTTGGTGGGTGACGAATTTAATAAAAGAAGTATACTCGATACTTAAAAAAACCCGCCAAAAAGTAAAATATTTCAAGAACACTAGAATCCCTTTGAAGAGACCGCCTCGAAGAGCGAGCACGTCCGAACACGAAAGAACGCTCTAGGCAATTGCTCGAGCGCTCTTGCGTCGTTTACACCAAACGAGCGAGATTCTTAGAGCATTCTACCTATTTACCGCCGAACACGTGGCGAACACACTAGAACAACAAAAGAATGCTCGTTGTTAGTTTACATCAAAAGAGCTTTACTAGAATGAGCATTCGCTCGTTTGGTCTAAACGGAGCTTTAGTTGGGTTGCTATATTAAATTAGTTTACTTCTACATACTTTAATTCTGATTTTTGATTTACAATTATGTAACTATTACCTTTTTTATAATTGTATTAGATTATGTTTATCGACATTGTAATTTTTCTTACATAGCTGTACTAAGGGGGGTATTAGATTATCATTTATATTGGATCCTAGATCATTGAGTCATTTATATTGGATAATGTAATATAGATAAATGATTCATTTCTTCCTTGATCATAGATTTTTGACATTTGCTGAGAGATTGGATCCAATACGATCATAGAAATTGGTGTTGCCAGTTATTTAATATAAAAAAAATCTAGTTTTTAATTTCTTGTTCGTTAATATGTTTCAAATAATGTAATGTAAATCTTATTCTAATTATATACTTGAATAATCTTGCTGAAATAACAAAAAACAAGCCATATTAAAAATGACGATGTCTTTTGACAAATCGAATTCTCTGAGATCTAGTAACACTGATATCAATACCTGTCAGCGTTAGCGCTCCCCATTGGCTATGAATATCTATTGAAACCACAATATGACGTAAAATAGGACCAATATTATATGTTAATATTGTAATATGCAGATATGATCAAATGATCATTTTTATTGGATCCTATATATGATCCTATAAATGATCCAATATAAATGATAATGTAATACCCCCCTAAGCCATTGTGATTTTCCATATTTTTAGTAAAAGATTGCCCCGCTGCGAGTTTCTTACACCAGTTCTTCTTGCCGGGTTAGTTCCCGAACCGGTGGTAGGCACCGTAGATTCCACGTTCTTCTAACTGTTTATGAATAAAAAGATTTTATTTTATGATAAATAGGTATTAGGTACCATCGAGGAAATTGATTCCTATGCATTTGAGAGACCAACGTCATTTGGTTGATCATGTCAATTCAATGTTAATTGTGATTTGTCGGCTGGGTAATGCGACCAAACTACGTAGGTCCCCCATCTGCATAGGAATCAACTTCTCTGATAGTACATACTCCAACTCTCGAATCATAACTTTTGATTAACTGCACCAAATTGTCTGATGTACCTATTTGTTATAATAATATGCTTATGATAATGTTTGGATAAAATAAAATAGATTCTATTTGTTTTATTTTTTACTCCAGTCAACAGTCATCGTCATAAGTGTCCATTGTGAAAATTATTGTGGGTAACGGTAACCATGAGCGGGTAACGAGCATTAGGTTAGTAAATACCTACGATTTAATTAGAAATTATTACTAATTTAAGCGCCCTACTCTGTTTTTAGAACAAACGTTCGCACGTGTATGACATGTCAATGAAAAAGGTACTTTGAAGATTTTGAGGTTATATTAGATTTTATCAAATTACTCCGAAACAACGGTTTTGTTTACAAAGAAATTTTTATAGGAGCTAATATGATAATTATAGACTGTAAAAACCAAGTTTGGTCGTGAAGCAAAATGGTACAGGGTTCCATATAGTTTTGGGCATTATCCGAGATACTTTGAGTCCCGAGAAAGGACAGAGGATAGTTTTTATCCCGGAAAAATTTACGGCTCCCAGGCGATAAACGAATTTTAACGCAACGGAGTTGCAGGCGTCATCTAGTCTTTAATATTTCATACAGGAATTAGCCTAGTATAGTTAAAACCCATACGAACACTTTTCAATTCAAGCACTTTAGCTTTCGTTCTACAGTGATCTACACCAGCTCAGTAGAGAATGTGCGTTTTAAATCCAACAAAAACAAGATCCACGTCGTAGGTAGATGCCTATGACGTGGATTATTAACCTTGTTCTATCACTATTCACTACGCCTTTTCCGATGTTTGGACTTTGACCAGATTCGATTTTGAATTAAAACAGTAGATAAAACATACGTGATACATCAATACTGGTTTACACTTTAGATTATCGAGACTTATGTTACGTAAATAATTATCGAATAATTGAAAGAAACCCCTAATGGAGAGATAACTTTTAAAAAATGCCATATATTGATCCTGGAAAGATCATTTAAGCTTTGTGAAGGTATAGGCTGTAGAAACTTTGGAAGAATGAAAGACAATAATATAATTATAGCAAAGTAAAAAGAAGATGATCCAAATACTGTGCGAATATTTATCGTACAATCAACTGAGTTGCGCAATGATTGAAGGCCACTCATCTCAATGTCACCCGTAATATTTTGGCGCCAATAGTAGGTCTTGTGACATGGCAACGACTATCTCGCCTCATTGAATATTTTAGGTCTGGAATTTTCTAAACCTTAGTCTAATCTGACGACAATGAAGCCGTATATTCAAAACTTAGTACTTTGTACGACGGGTTTCTTACCGTATTATTACTGCCATGCGTTGTCATAGTTTTATTTAGATGTTCATTCGAAACTTTTCTATAATTTGTGTGGATTTGCCTATACGTATATTTATTGATTTGAAAACTTAAAAATATACATCTATTTCTCTCCTAAGTAAGAAAAACACTTGAAGTATCTTCTGGTCTTTAATCTTTTTTGTCTGGTAGACCTAGTCATCACGGGGACTATCCGCCTGATTTGTGTGGTGTGCCTTTTCCCGTGCTTTTCCCTTCCCCTTTATCTGGCTTTTTTGCCGTAATATCTTAACATCCATTTTCCAGTACCATAAGAATAAACCATTACATAATATTTGCTCCGAACAATAGACACCTTATCTGTCGTATTGCGGATTTTATATCATGCTATTCAATCGCTATGAATGTTATGTACACAGCTTATCTGAAAGATAACTATTTAAATGTTTATGATTCTAAAGCATAATTTAATGGGTCTCACATTACAGGCTTCTATGACACGTCCACACATCTGGAGATTGGTTCTCATTTTATTTGCTTTGTCTTTCTTCATGTATGGCTTTGTTATCTTTTTTGAACATCGACAAAAACATAGCCAGAGTTATAGAAATAGCAGACAATCAACATAACCCACTACATAATATATTATTATAATAACATGAACGCATTGTTAATATTATCACATGCAGTCTGCAGATACCGGACTTTAGTTTTTCGGTTTATGAAAAGCCCAGCCTGCCCTGCTGATATATTATGTATATCAATATTCAATATCAAAGGCCCAGCCCGCACTGCCGATATAGCAATATTATCATTGACTTGACATAATCCAGCCAAATCACGTAGGTTTGAAGAAGGTTTGAAGGTGCCTTTGAATTTCTGATAGTACTATTTATTATTCGTAGTAGTACTATTAGGTTATTCATAGGCAGATCACGGACCTATGTAGTTAATTAGGTATATGTCACTTCAGCCTGTCAACGTATGTAGGTCCAACATGAAAAAATTCTTTGATAGTGCAATTAATCGGTAAAATGGTAATATAGTTGGGAATACTATTGGCAGAATGTCAAAGTTGAAGAGGAATATCTCAGGTATTCGCTGAATCGTGGCTGAATCTGACCTTGTTTAGTAGATTACTACGACTGCGCGATGACCTCGATGCACTAACCCCTATTCCCATTTGTATAAAAAAACGACTTTATTTGCATGAGAACTTTTGAGTTGGTAAATGATGTTCTTACATTGGAGCTTATAATATATTTAGAACAATATTTTCATTGTTAACCTGCCCTTAGGATTAATTTTAAGGTAGATTTTAACAAACGCTTATTTGCATGGTGGTTTTTTAGCTTTATTAGGATCTTGACGATAGATATGATAAGCCCAAAAATGTACTCACAATGATACAGATTATTGAATATTTGAAAACAGTATACAGTCACTTATTTATAGTTTGCACAAAGTCTCCAAATAATAATAATAATAATTCGTTTATTGATATCCCAAAAACTTACAGCTTGTTTACAGGCAATGAATTTTGTACAAAAATTAGGATGTAAATAACCCTCCCGGCAGTCGGGTAAAAGCAGATGGCACAGGTTAATGGATCTCTGACTTTGAAACTAATATATTATAATGTGATATCGAAATCATCGCCCATTCATCAAATCATCGAATCAGATTGTGTTTGTAGCAGTTTAAATTGTCTGATTGCCCTTACAATTGGCTTGGACGGCTTATTGCTGACGATTCTATTAAACTTGCCCTAACGTGAACCGCTATTGATTGATACAAGGGATCGAATTATTCTGTCCATTACAATTTGTTTACTGTCTTGTTAATAAGAACGTTCTTTTGACGTTATAGATTTTGTAAGTTTAGTTAAAAATATGAAACTGCTACATATTTACACAGCTATGCACCTGTGTGGCTTACCACCTGATAACATAATATTCACTGACGTTTCCTACCTGGGTCTCAAATACAAAGTAATTAAAAGGATTTTCCTTAAGGCCCCTTCCAATAACCCTTTTGTCTCTTTCGTCAATATTTAAGGTATTTCTTTCTTATAGCTAACAATTAAGTTTCGAATTGCTCTGGTTCACGTTTGGCCTTCTGGACGAGACTAGGTTTTTGCGAATTCCTCTTTTTGGTTTACCGCACCGCATACATACGAATCCAATTGAATTAAGTACCTATACATAATATGGTCGATATACGATTGACTACTTCGGGGGTTATTAAAAATATTGTGTTTTTATAGAAAGCATGCCCAACTGCGTCTGTACTCCTCCGCAACCTCAGCGCTGAGAACACGAACCTCAAAGCCGTCCTCCAGGAGAAAATCCCCAAGGAACAGGAGAAGATCCGAGAGTTCCGCAAGAAGCATGGCAACACCAAAGTTGGTGAAGTCACCGTCGACATGGTAAGTTATTTCACAGGTCATTTAAGCCTTCAAGACAATAATATTATATCCGCTTGCCCAAGAACCGTTGACTGAAGCGCAAAAAGGCGCTAACCAAAAGTGTGTCTTTAATAAATAAAATTCATTCGTGTCTGGAAATTCCGATTCTGAAAAATCTGTCTCTAATGGAAAAAATCGGGTAATTTCAGCACTTACCTAAGCTCTTGATATATTTGATCGAAGCTCTTGATTTATTATAAACATTTGTTCTGAATGAGCATGTTACCTTGAGGAAAAATGTAGGTTTTACAATATTCTGGACAAAATTCATTCTAAAATTGTAATTGACGACTTATTCATTACATTTACGTAGAAATGTAATTAAATTATTCTATACATTAGTCACATAAATGTGGCCAAACAAGTTGTAATGCATTTTATTTACGGGGCGACCTTAATTTTAGGTCATCAGTCCTCATTTAAAAGATTTCAATGTACGTGTAGGGTAATTCATTATAAAAAATTGTAATAATTTCTCCTTGGCTGTTTCTATGTCTGGTAGCTTATTTTCTTATAATTCATTTCTGCGAAACTGATTAAATATATACAAAATGGTTAAAGCCGTGAATTGAAAATAGAATTACACTAGTAGTGACTAAAATACAAATTGCGACGGTTTTCGCCTAATGTAGTCAAATTCAAACATGATAGCAAATATCAGCAACTTTAGGTAAACATAATATGATTTTCTCTCAGATGTACGGTGGTATGCGCGGCATCAAGGGTCTAGTGTGGGAGACCTCTGTCCTTGACCCTGAGGAGGGTATCAGGTTCCGTGGACTCTCCATCCCAGAGTGCCAGCAGGTGCTTCCCAAGGCCAAGGGTGGTGAGGAGCCCCTGCCCGAGGGTTTGTTCTGGCTGCTGGTTACCGGAGACGTACCCACCGATGCACAAGTCAAGGCTCTGTCCAAGGAATGGGCAGCCAGGTAAAACATTCGCTTTTGAAACATTTAAATATCTCATAATATTTCTCATTGTACTAAAGGCAGAAGAAGATAAAAGTGTTTAAAATCTCTACATAAAGACTTTTAAGTTACCCACTTCACAGGAGTACCTACCAGCAAATCGTGCCTGGTAAATCGACTTTAAAATCCATTTTGATTTTGGTATATTAGCAACTTAGACAGACGGTACTACTTAAAAAACGTATTTTCTATTCCACAATGGTCGAGATATCTGGTTTTTCTCAGAGGTCAATGGTATATCTTGACATGAATTTAAATTGCCGAATTTCTCTCATTGTACTGTAACTTCGGCCTGCTCGGGCCGTTTGAATGCTAATGAATATAAAGCAACAGTCACTGTCCATTGAATACTATATATTGGATTTTTTATTTAACAGAAGGCACGGTCAATGGAAAAAAAATTAACGGACTATACAGTATATGTATATTTATCTTCATAGGGCCGAGTTACCAGCCCATGTGGTTACCATGTTGAACAATATGCCGAGCAAGCTTCACCCCATGTCGCAGTTCTCGGCTGCCGTCACAGCACTGAACAGCGAGTCCAAATTCGTACAGGCCTACTCCGAGGGAGTACACAAGTCTAAATACTGGGAGGTAAGACTTAAAGAACTTTGCTAACCTCAAATCTTTAGTTGAGCATACATATTTTAATTAAAGACGGGAAAGACCCAACGTCCAGGTTCGTGAGCGCAAGTGCTTAATATAAACATTAATAAAGAGTAGGGCCGAGCAATGATCCCTGGGGTACATCAGAGCGATATTTTGGTTAAGTCCGATGTATCTCATGCTAATGTGTTCAAAGTTCGAATTACAAAGAATCTTTCGATTTTGTGCATAATTTATATTTTTGTAGCGCCACATTTGCGGTAAGTTCAACGGAAGTTTAGGTGGTTATTATTATCGAACGCGCCGTAATATCTACCAAAGTTCTCAAGCGGGAATACATTTTCCCTTTAAACTTTTTCTCACTCTCCCAACAGTACGTATACGAGGACACAATGAACTTGATCGCCAAATTGCCTGTGATCGCCGCTACCATCTACCGCAACACATACCGCGACGGCAAGGGCATCGGCGCTATCGACGACAACAAGGATTGGTCGGCCAACTACTGCAGTATGCTGGGCTACGACGACCCCCAGTTCACAGAGCTCATGCGGCTATATCTCACCATCCACAGGTAAGATAATGATAACGGAAAGCTGCAACTACGTTTAAAAAAAACTTTGTTATTGCATTGTCTTAACCCGATTGTTGTGCGACATACAATCAATACACATTAAACTTTTAACATCTCGCCGTTTGCGTCAGACGTTTTTTGGTCGACGTTTTGACGTCATCCCCCAAAAGCGCTAGTGAATCTCTGTATATATATAAAAATGAATCCGTATTCGCGTGGTCACGACATCACGCCTGAACGCTGGACGGATTTTGCTGAAATTTGGCATAGAGATACTTTGAGTCCCGAAGACCAAAGTTGTCCCGGAAAAATGTACGGTTACTGCACAATACAAGGTGTTTGTGTAAACACCGTTGTCCTTGAAACCATCAAATGAGCCCGTCAAAATCAACAACTTTTTCTATGAGAACAATGCTGGGAACTCAAAAAAAAATACCGTCTTCATACCCATACGGATGCCCGGATCGGCAATTTGTATGGGTATGAAGACAGTTTTTTTTTTAATTCCCAGCATTGTTCTCATAGAAAAAGTTGTTCATTTTGACGGGCTCATTTGATGGTTTCAAGGACAACGGTGTTTACACAAACACACTGTATACTTTTATGATTTGCGCGTAAAATATTCAATCGGTTTTGATGAATTTTGGTATGGAGATACTTAGAGTCTCGGGAAAGGACAATGGATACTTTTTGTCCCGGAAAATGTACGGTTCCCGCACAATAAACTTTTATGATTTTCGCCTAAACTATTCAATCTATTTTGATGAAATTTGGTATGGAGATAGATACTTTGAGTCTCGGGAAAGGACAAGGGATACTTCTTGTCCCGGAAAATGTACGGTTCCCGCACAATAAACTTTTATGATTTTCGCCTAATCTATTCAATCTATTTTTATGAAATTTGGTATGGAGATACTCTGAGCCTCGGGAAAGGACAAGGGATACTTTTTGTCGCGGTAAATGTACGGTTCCCGCACAATAACTTTTATGATTTTCGCTTATACTATTTAATCTATTTTGATGAAATTTGGCATGGAGATACTAATTTTAATCTATTGTTTACTTAATTATACCAATTCGAATTAAATAATCATCGTTAAGACAGGACAACGTCTGTCGGGTCAGCTAGTAGATAAATAAATAATTCTTGTATACAAACCTCAGAAAATACGTTTTTTTGTTGTGGAAATAAAAAAAAATATGTCGGCACATACACTTAGAGCGCTTACAGACGAACGGCACGTGTCGGCGGCAGTCGACGGCAGCCGTCGACGGCATCCGTCGTCGGTTTATCACGCTTGCAGTTGTAACGTAGCGCGTAAAGGTAAACGTCCACAGGTCGGTATCATACGCAGCGGACGTCTCGCATCAAACGGATAATTTTTTACAGTACGTCCACTGTATCGGCAGCGTACGGATTACCGACTTGCCAGTATTTTTATCTTCAAATTAGTCCACACAAAGTTCCTAAGTCAAAATTTCTGCTTTCGACTATTCCATTCACACCCCCCTTTTGAGCATTCATTTACTAGGCTAGTCGGTAATCCGTACGTTGCCGATTCAGCGGACGTACTGTGAAAAAAATTATCCGTTTGTTGCGAGACGTCCGTTGCGTATGATACCGACTTGTGGCCGCTTACTTTTAGGCGGTACGTCACAACTGGGGGCCTACCACCACCTCTACTAGTGTAAGTACTCACATACGGTTTTGCTCGATCGAGCAATCACGTAGAGTAAAAACCAATGCTCAGGCTTTCGTCCACATTCAGCATTGCTCGATAGTTTTACTCCAGTTCGAAGGAAATTAGCTACGAATAATAAAAACTAGTGTCAAAAAATTTGTCAAGCCGGCTTGATTCGAGCCTTCAAACTGGCTCGATGCGAGCCTTCGAGCTGTGAGTTTTGCGGTCCACACAGTGGTTTTTGCTCGATTTCGAGTAAAACTATCGAGCAAAACTGTATGTGAGTACTTAAGCGACACCGTTTGACAGATAAGCAATAATTACTTTAACGTCAAGCTAGCGATCTTAAAAAAGTTGATATTTCACAGCGGATTTAACAATGTTTTGTATTTTTTTACTGTTTTTTAGTAAAATTATATTTAAAAAGTGAGTACGGTAATGTTATTGTAATCTTACAACAAAGTGTTCTGGAAACATTATCGTAATAGGAAAGGTCGTGGTAGGCCCCCTGCAAGCGTCATAAACTGTCAATGGCTGCCGTCGGCTGCCGTCGACTGCCGCCGACACGTGCCGCCGACTGCCGTCGATTGCCGCCGACACGTGCCGTTCGTCTGTAAGAAGCCTTACCTATTGAAAAAAAATCCCAAAAATTATAACACCCTAAGTAAACCAATTACATTGGTTCAACACATACTACTTTATAAAATACTTTATATAATGTACTTAATACTATGTATAAAACTTTAACTAAAACTTTCGCTAAAATATAACTTCATTTCATTAAAACTCCTTTATATATTTTAGTATCATCTATTACAAGACGTAATGTCTGCTTGTAGAACAAGGTTATAGTAGCTCTGTCGTGATTACGGTACGTCCATGAATTCACACTTTTAGGTTAATTGCACAATGCAAAGTAAATAGTTTCGTGTCTCTTCTATTCAGAAGTAGTTAAAATCTATAGATTTTAATGTACCACAAATATCTATACTTCTATACTAATATTATAAAGAGGTAAACTTTGTTTGTTTGTTTAATTGTAATGAATAGGCTCAAAAACTACTGGACCGATTTTAAAAATTCTTTCACCATTCGAAAGCTACATTATTTACGAGTAACATAGGCTACTTTTTATTGTAGAAAATATAGGGTTCCGTAAGATATTTGGGTTTTTCTGACACAAGGTGAAAAAAATCAACCAGAAAAGTTACTTATTTTGCGTACGCTGCCTAAACTATAAAAGATATAACCATACAATGTTCTAAGTAAATGTAGATCTTATAAATATCTACAAAAATGTCTGCAACACACTATACCTATCTATGTCAAATGAGGCACAGCACCCATTTTTTTATTTAAAAATCTTCATTTTTTTGGACTACATTTAAACGCATTTATTTTACTCATGCTGATAATCCTTATTAAAATTAATCATTTCATCACTAAGTACAGTTTGTGTAGATAATATTTGGTGTTTGAATGATTAAAATTGGACGTTTGGTTTAGAAGTTATGGTGAAATTAAAAATTGCGATTTACGCCCGTTTCGAAGTGGGCGCTACCAACTTACCAAGGCGGGGGTGCGCAGTAACGAAGATTATTACCGGCCCTGCAGCTGGTGAATTAGTTCATATACCGAGAATACCAATGATCCCTACTGATTTTCCTTTACCCTGCAAAAGGCTCCAATTTCCTGTGAGACGTAGCTTTTGCGGCGGCGACCAATGCGGGCCACGGGTAGTATTAAATGAATATAAAACTGCTGAATCAATCAATTTTAATCATTTCTTCAGTGGCTATATATTTTATACCAGTGCGAAGCCGGGGCGGGTCGCTAGTACCAGATATAGTGGAACAGATATGAATCGTCATGTTACTTTTGCTTGTTTTAAAACCACCGTTTTTTGAGATCATCATTTCTACTAGCTAATTAGGTGTTCACTGTTCAGTGTCATTTCTTGATGGCACGGCGAATTTTTAACGGTCTAAACTGTAAGGTGTATCGAAAACAGGGGGCATTATGTTTTATATAAGTTTGACGTGTCTGTCTCTCCGTGGCATCGTAGTATCCAAACGGGTGAGCCGATTTTGATTAAGTTTTTTTTTGTTTTAAAGCCGAGATTAGCAATCACTGTTCAAGGTGTTCCCATAATTAATTCATCATCATTCGTCATCATTGCCTGTTGCCGAAAAATTTCCTTTTTCTGTTTCTGAATTTTAGTTATTAGTTTTCTTTCTCTTCCAATTTGAACCTAATATGCCACGCTTTAACTATGAAGCCATTAGTTAATTAGTAAGTACTATGTTTGATAAGCTCTCTAGCCACAAGGCTAAGTTTATTAGCGTGTTAAATTGTTTTTATCACGACACAGTTTTAGTTGATGTGGCATTGTTAAATAATATCGTCGTTAATACAAAATTCCAAATCACCCTATACTAAGACAGCTAAAAGGTCCTCTGAAAAGTGTCATTCAGAAGTGACTAAGTGAAAATTATTTACAGATTAACTAGCTATCAATAATATTTGAAACTATTATTATTTATTTCAATTTTTATCTATTAATTTTTGCATATCAGCTTTTTATTATTTTTACATCCTGTTGATTTAATCCTTCGATCGGGATTCTCGGAAATGCTATTGTATTCTATTGTTGTCGCGATCACCGGTGCTCGTACGGGGCTTGATGGGTTAATAATTTAATATTGTATTTCTTGTCTTAAGTGTTACGTGCTGGGAAATCATGAATATTCAATTCGTTACTATGTAAAAGAAACTGTTACTGTTTTTCCCCTAAATGATTTTAAATGACAACTCAAATAAACTGACGCCTGCCTCAAACGTAACTTTTATTAAAGTTATATTTTCTCGATCATTGTGATGATTTCTTACGCTTCATAGTTTTAAATAAGCGACTCGTCAAGGAAGTGATAAAGATGACATTTTATGTAATACACTTCTAGATTGTACTGAAAAGACTTTTGTTTAACCTTTAAATGTCCCCACCACGGTACTCGTGTCAAATGTCAGTAACAGATAATTTTTAAAATTGCGATTCCTTTCTTTTTTCAAGACTTAACAGAAAACACATAATATGTATTTCGAAATTATCTTCTAGAATCTAGAGAATAGACTATATAGGTATAATTGCTTGTTATATTGTGATGTAATTGTAATAAACATGTTTACTTGCATGCAATGCGAAATCTAACCATTTTAATGGCTACTCTACTAAAATAGAAAAGGGTGTCTTGCTGTGCGAGTAGGAAGCCAAAACTTAACAGGTTTTAGAACCTGTTGCCAAAATTCCCTCTCGCGGGAGTCATTGACTCAAGGTCTCATGATGCTTGACTTCTTATATAATAAAGGACGTACTTGTACACTTCTTACAATAAAGACAAGGCGGTGAAAAGTTTTCACTTTTCGCGTCAGGTGATCTGAAAAATATGAAAAAATTATGTCGAAGATGTTGGCTCATTCACTATCATTCTTGCTGTGCGTGATCTCAAGATCCTTGAAGGTTATCCTACTTTCTTTGCATGCGACGCTCTATGCGAATGCGACCTTCAATTTTATCTTTGTTATCACTTATCAATCACAACGACACCATTATCTTGTGACGCAAACGTTTGTCTTTTGAACATTGTAACATTATCGCAATGCGCATTAGATATTCCACATATTACTTTGCATTATACAATAAACATTCCTAAATAATTTGCACGCTTGCGAATGTTATGCTGGACGTTTAAATACTTCGACGTATCAAAGGATGATGTATCTACCCTTAAGATTTATCAATCTCAGTTTGAAGGATGAGAGTGATTTAAGCTTCCAAATTTTGTACATAGATTGGTTCAAGCATACACTTTAATTTGCCCATAGCTTATATGAAATGTATTTATGGTTTTTAAATTACGCGACAAGAACCATTTTGTCGCTTACGCCCTTTCCATTTTTTGCTGTTCCATTGCTTGTTTTCTACAAGAGGCCGGGCCGGCCTCTCATAGAAAACAAGCAATCTAAAACATCCAACACGGTTTTTTACTTTTACGCGGCGACACCTACGTCCGAAATTCCGATCTGCTTTTCCCGTCATTTAGTAAATCTGCTTTCCGTTGTAGTTTTAAATATACATCTATACTAATATTATAAAGCGGAAGAGTTTGTTAGTTTGTTTGTTTGTTTGAACGCGCTAATCTCTGGAACTACTGGTCCGATTTGAAAAATTCTTTTAATGTTAGATTAGATAACCCATTTATCGAGGAAGGCTATAGGCTATATTTTATCACGTTAATACTAATAGGAGCGAAGAAATAGAGGAAAGTGTGGAAAAAACGGGGGGAAATTATTTGAAAGGGCTATAGGCTATACTTTATCACGCTAAAACTAATAGGAGCGAAGAAATAGAAGACAATGTGGAAAAAACGGGGAAATTATTTGAAAGGGCTTATCTCACGAACTACCAATAGCAATTTTTCTGTTATTTTGGTCAGATAGGAAGTAGAGCACGTGAAGGATCATAGGCTATTTTTTGTAGACTAATTTGTCTGTGAAATATCTAATTTACGCAGGCGAAGCCGCGCGGAACGTCTAGTATTATAATAAAACCAAACAGACCAAACAATCTTCTTTATTCGCTTCCAAAGTTTCACCATAGACCGGACTCCAACCTGAAGGCGCCAATGCTGGGCGCACTGAGCGTGTTGCCCAAGCTCGTTCCCGAAAAATTGCGGGGCCACGATTCCCCCCGAATCACTCAATCACGAATCAATTAGTTCATAACTAATTGATTCGCAAATTTCTTAACAACGCGACGGTTGAATATTTATCAATTTGCAACCCTAATTTTACCGCTTGCGATAAGTTGATCAGCGAGACGTCGCACAAAGTCTATATAACATTTAGTCTGCACGGTATTTATTTCTACTATTTTTTTTAATTTGAATTCGGATCCGAAGTTATACGCTTAGTCTTATGTATCGAAATTTTTGTTACTATCTATATTAACATTTACAAAACAATTTTCAGTCTTATGCCCCATTCTATTACATTTTCCGCATTTAACAATAGGCTGAGGGCATTTTCAGAACGGGTGCCCCTTTTGATGACAATAGGGATGATGACAAGGTCAAAAATTAGCAAATTTTGTTAATAAAATAAAGAAATCACGGTAAAAAATAAGTGTTCTCAAAATTTCAGCTCGATAGCATTTGTATTTTTTTTGTTATGCGCCTTCAAAGATGGATAATCAAGTCGATTTTTTTTTCAATTAAATTTCTTAATATTTGTATACCATTCGATATATTATGCAATTTAAAGCAACTTTTGTTATGAAACCACTTTCATAAACGCAATATTTAATATACCTATCGAACAAAGTTCTCTCCCGATCCATACAAACTACGAAAGAGTGACGTCAGTCTTTCGTAGCACTTTGTATGGAGCGTTTTGGGCAGGTCTATTTTATGAGATGTTTGAATTGTCATATCTTGGTGAATTTTTAAGCTATCAGAGTCATTCTTTCAGCGATGTTTCTATTTTTTAAGGGTCTTTCAATTACCAATAAGAAAAAAAAATAGTCATCAAGCCTATTATAGCATAGGATTTGGCTGCTTGAACCCCAATACTGACTCCCGACATTCTTGTTCGGGGTTAAAGCGCTCGACTTCACGGTCCTACCAGTTAACCCGTGTATAATACAATCTACCGCATTGCGACCTTGAATGTTGCATTGATTTAATAACGATTGTTTTTCGTAAAAATACACTTCAATAGGTTCGTCGAATCTACTTTTTCTTTTTAACATGTCTTCCAGGGCTCGGCCATACTTTTGCTCTGAAGGAAACGCGTTCGACAAATTATTTTGCCACTCAGTCCAACTAAATAACATCGTCGGCAAGCTCTCTTACCAAACTTTGGCCAAACCCTTTGCCAAAGTTTGGTATGCTTTGAAGCTTTTGCATAGCAAAATGTACTGTAGTTTTATCGTCCCATCAGTAGACGATAGCACACTCATTCACTTTCTTAATCCAAATAATGCACAACTTGGGAATCTCAGGATTAAATGAACCTACTTACTTTGAGTAACTTACTTTTTAACGCCTTACAACGTATTTTGTGACGGTCGCCGGCTGCTGCCGCAGCACAGTCACAGTTCTAACCTAACCAACTTTTGGACTTTCTGGATTGTGTTTGTTTTTGTTTTGGCGGGGGGCTGCGCCCCCCGAGCCCCGCTTTCGGTGGGGCTCTTCCGTCCCCCCGCTTCGGTATCCGTAGGTAAATAGTTAAGTAAGACTGATGTTTTTGATCATTTTTCTGTCATTTGACAAACGATGTTTGCCGAATAGGCGCCGGCAGCAATTTCGGCAACCTGCGCCGAAAATAATTCCCTACAACTAAATATTTATTCAAACAAGAACCTGTTTTATGCAATTTACCATGGTCGTTAGTCCGCAGATTACCTA
The DNA here is from genome assembly GCA_963422495.1 of Polyommatus iphigenia. NCBI lineage: Eukaryota > Metazoa > Arthropoda > Insecta > Lepidoptera > Lycaenidae > Polyommatus > Polyommatus iphigenia. The sequence continues at coordinate 17,720,940 of OY730178.1, read as the reverse complement.
GGTATTCTGTAGATTATCTCGTTAATGTTAGAATAGAATAAACTTTTTCCACTTTAACTGACTCAGCCAGATAATCTGCAGAATACCTTGTTAATCTGCAGTCTAACAGATTTACGCACATTAGCGGTAACATATATATATTACTAGCATTTGCTTGTGACTTTACCTGTATTCATGGGCTGATTGCATATAATTCACATCTTTTCGTTCATAGCTTCTTTACTACTTATCAGAATAAGACCACTGTAGGCGTAGTCACACGTTACTTTGACAACGTGTGACTGCGGTTTTCCAAACATGAAAATTTATCTCTACATAGTGAATATTGCATACTTCAGAATAGTATTGTATGACATTATTGTCAATTTACAACGAAGGCATCTTGGTAGAGTCTACTGTGTCCATTTACTTGCAACTACATTAGCAACTTTGTTCAGTTCAGTATTCTGAAAATCTTGTTTTATACTTTTTCAGCGTCGTTTTTTGTCGTAGTTGGGTTTTAGTTTTTTTACTTTTTTTACACTTTTTAACTTCGTAGATATGACAGGACGACATCTATCGGGACTGTTAGTAGGTATATGATACAAATTAGTAGCAGGAAGCAAAAATTAAGATGCAATCACGTTTAATAAGTCACGTATGCAATACCCAGTGCGTCTATACATGTGCTATCTTGGCACTATAGACGTAGCTATTTATGTCTTGAGTTCTGTTCCGGCTATGCACCATTCTAATATTAACAACTGAAAGGTCAATGGGATATTGAATCTCTCGTTAGCGATTGAGAACATGGTATACTTATTTTGATTCCTTTAAAAACTTGGTCTCCGCGTATCTAGGTCCCTCTTCATCTGGCCCTAATAATTCTGTAATGGCCCCAGGGGAAATATGTTGGCGTCTGAGTTCACAGAAAATTACGTAAACTGTAGGTACTAAAATCCACTAGGCACAAAATTTTATATCGACTTAGCTGTGTAATTATTTTGCTAAAACTACGTAATATAAATAAACCTGTTTTGTAGCAGAATGAAAATATTTAAATAACGCATGAACGTAGCTCGTGTTTGAGTCATGTTTTACATAATATAGAGGAAATAGCGAGGATATAATTTTCTGTTATACCTATCTAAATGAAAATATGCCTCCTACAATACTTATTTTATGGGTAAGTGTATGAATCTTATTCAAAATCTGTGATAGCAACTGCGTACATTTATAAAGGAAATATACTGCGAATGAAGCAGAGAATCACACTATTACACTAATACATATATTATAAATACGAAAGTTTGTGAGTTTGTATGTTTGTCACTTCTGCACGTCTAAACGGCCGGAGCAATTTGAAAAAAAATTGGTATGGAGTTAGTTGATCGCCTGGATAAACATCTATGCTACGTTATACTGCAGGATAATATCACAATTTTCCCTAATAAACCCCGGGCAATACTGCGGGGCACAGCTAGTTAACCATAAAGTTTTTAGCACATTAGACCCATATTACCACAGTAAATAATGGCTTGTTAAATCAGTCGGTCTGTGAGCTATCGAGCGTTCCACCACGCGCTAATGTCGTGTCAAATCAGCTAAAACGGTGTTAATTCTTCGATCGCGGATTCTTGGAAATCTATTGTTTACGCGGTCGAATTTGACCGCATGGGAGTTGATAGGCAATATTTAATTCCGGCGCTAGAGGTCCGTTACATATTTAACAGGTCGTTGTATTAGTCAAACAACAACTGTCAAAGACAATATCCAATATCAATAAAAGAATCTGTTTTGACTTTCGAGTGTTTCCGCCACATCCTTACATATTATTATTTATTATTTTTCATGAGATAAATAATTATTTTTTTCATTTTGACAAAAATTCAGCCCTTGGATTTTCCTTGACATTGCAAATACACTGACTTGTATAAAAATTACCAAACCGAAATAAGTAAATAAAAGTTTGTATCATGAATCATGATTCATGTTTTTAGCTTTGACAGATAATAATTATTAACCCGGTTAATTAAAAAGAGCTATTGTAGTGTAATAAATGTATGCGATCAGTGATATTTTAATTTGGTCGCATTATCTACTAGATGACGTATTGTACGAATAAGGAAGAAAATGACACATTGCAGCAAACATCTCGTATTAAACTAGTACATTGCAATTTCGTCGCCTCATAACAAGAACGAATGAATTGATTGTTGTTCACTCGTTGTTAACTTAACATTGCTTTTAATAATCCGCAGTTAAATTTTTACTTTGGGACATAAGTATTTTGACAGTCTGTTTAATTTTCTAAGGTCTGTACGTAATGCATCGTTAAGATTTAACAAACAGAGGTTGGTGAAATTGGAGGGCCTTCCCTACGGAGAATCCGTAATTTACCGTATTTAGAGCCTTATAAACTCATAATTTGAAAGCTACAAAGTTATAATAAAAATACAGCAATAATCTTCAGTATCTCAACTAGGGAATGTTATTATTCGACAAATTTACTATTCGAATAATTCGAATATTTTACAAAAGTTTTCGAATAATTCGAATATTATTCGAATAATTCAAAAAATTTGAAAAATGCCGAAAACTCTGAATAAAAGTAACAAAAAGCTTCGTACAACGATGTACAACCTATTTTGTAAATACTACGAAGTAAGCAATTCTTATTTTTACTTTTATCAACATAAATCTTTGTAAATGACATAGTTAATTTTTATTGTTAAACACTTTAAAAATGTATATTTTAAGGTTACAGCTGGGCAATAAAAGAAAGGCTGTAAAGTGTAAACCGTTTTCGATCATAGCACCTTTTACTTTTCTCATGCTTAGTCTTGCTAGGCAGCAGTTGAGATTAAATAATAATATTAATTATGATATTTGACGTAATGATATCTGTTCATCAATACTAAGCCAGCTCACCCGTTTTTTGATACTTTCGATCCACGTTCACCTAGTTCACCTATTCGGCTTCACCTGTGTCAACGTAGCTCGAAATTATAAAAAAGAGCCACTAGAAAACAAACACCACAACAAAGAAAAAAAATTGCAACAAAGCCCAGGGGGGAGGGTGAAACAATCCTAGAGCTGGTGACTTTAGTAACTTGAAGTTTGATAATGCCAATAACATGATATTAAGGAGCCATCGACATTTTTTGATACTGTACTAACTGTTTCAATTATCAGTCGAGTCGAACAAATTAAAATAAATTTAAAATTCTTCATAAATTAATAGTTAGATATTTTCATTAAGTACATTGTATACAAAATTGTTTCTACATATTAAAGTAATCCAATAAGTACCTATGTATTTCATTTTAGTCAAGAGTATTTATGTCAATATAAATATACATGTCAACTATTATATTATAAATGTCAGTTATTTAGATTAGATTACAATTAATACAATTTCAAGAGTTAATTTAGATCAGGAAATGTTTTTGTTTTGAGTATAACATGTAGTCGTTTAGGTTATAAAAACAGTTTTCTAAGAGCCACATATTTAACTTTTTTTTGTATGAATTAAATGACAGAGATTTGAAACTGTCTGGTAAATTATTATATATGTCAATGGCTTGTATGAATGCATTATTTTTATAGATATCTAAATTACATTTTGGACGATAAAGTTTATATTTAAATCTGTTATTTTTACGTTCTATTTCTGATTTTAACTCAAAATATTGTGGATGAAACTTAACAAAGATACATATTTCTTTAATGTACATGCAAGCTAATGGCAATATGTTGTATTTTTTAAAAAGCGGTCTACAACTGTCCATGGGTGAGGCGCCAGAAATAGCTCTAACACACTTTTTTTTCACCCTGAAGACTTTTTCAATTTCTACCGAATTACCCCATAGCAAAAGACCATAGGAAAGATTAGAAAAAACGTGGCCGTGGTATGCCGTTAGAGCCGCTTCAGTGCTCACAGTTTGCCTTAATTTTTTAATTGCGTAAACAAAACGGTCAAGCTTGTCACAAATGTATTCTACATGGATCTTCCAATTGCAATATTTATCTATCATGATAATGATACCTAAGAATTTTGCGTTATCTACCTCACAATTTTTTTTGTTGTCATATTTTATGTCTAAATTTATTTTTTCTCTTCGATAGTTTTGAAATTGTATAACTTGTGTTTTGTCAGTGTTTATGTGTAAGTTGTTGTCATTAAGCCAGTTAACAATATTTTTAAGTGCTAGGTTAATATCTTCTTCGTACGTTTCCCTGTTTTCACATTTAATGATTAACGTCGTATCGTCGGCAAATAAAATTGTTTCATGGTGGGTGACGTTGGGGAGATCGTTAATGTATAGCAGAAATAAATCGGGGGCTAATAAACCACCCTGCGGTACACCATATTCGTTTAGTTCGTATTCAGATCTACTAGAGACTTTGACATTTCCGTCCATTTTAGTTATTTCTACACACTGAACGCGACCTGTTAGATAGCTTTTGATCCAATCATAAGCAACACCTCTGATCCCATATTTGTCTAATTTTTGAAGTAAGAGACCATGGTGGACGAAATCAAAAGCCTTACTCATATCGAGGAATACGCCGGTCACTGGTCACTGGTACACGGATATTAAGAGACTCGGTAATTTGTTTTATAAGATTGAAACAGGCCAAAGATGTGGTGCTGTTTTTTCGAAACCCAAACTGTACGTTGGTAATGATGTTTTGCCTTGATGTGAAATTCTGGAGTCTTATTAACATCGCTTTTTCAAAAATTTTTGAGAAAATAGGGATAAGGGTGATTGGGCGATAGTTACTAACATTTGTTTTATCTCCTTTTTTGAACAGTGGCATAACTATCGATTTCTTTAAGATATCCGGAAATTTACCTTCTTGAAATGAAAGATTGATAACGTGACTTAACGGTTTACAGATGTATTTTGAACAGAGTTTAATAATATTGGTGTTAATTTCATCGAAGCCTACCGAATTTGTTTTATTAAGACTGTTAATTATAGTGTATATTTCAAAGGGATCTGTTGGATTAAGAAACATTGTATTTGTGTGCGAGGTCATAGTTTTATTAAAGAAGAAATGTCAATTTTAAGATTATTATTATTTGTCATATTTATATAGTAATCATTGAATATTTTGCTAATGTCAGGTGAATTTGTGTAATATTTATTGTTATGATAAATTCCGTCTATATTTCGATTTGATATAGGATCACCAGTATTTTGATTTATTATTTTCCAAGTTGCTCTACATTTATTTTTATTGTTTAAAATGTAATTTTTATTTTGTAGCTGTTTAGATTTATGTAAGCATTTTTTTACTATTAAAGCATATCTTTTATATAATTTGTAGTTGGTATTTTTTATTTTTAAGCATTTTAAAAATAGTAGCCTTTTTTATGCAGCACTTTTTTAGGTCTTTAGTTAGCCACGTGTTTTTCGACCTTGTATTACCGTATTTTTTTATTGTATAGATTGGGAAACACAAATTAAAAAATAAAACAAATAATTCGTGAAATTTATTAAATGATTCCGTCAGAGTATGTTGTTCATATACTTCAGAGAATGAGATTGAGGAGATAGCGTCACAGAATTTCTTTGTGTTTTGTTTATTAAAATCCCATAATTTTTTCACTCCAGCTGGTTAAATGTATTTTTTTGTTAGTGTTTAAAGTAAGGATTTGGCATGTTTCATGGTCTGAAAGTCCTAAATGAGAAATTTCGGTTTTAATTTCTTTAATATTGCTCGCAATCTGGTCGAGACACGCATTTTGACGAGTTGCTGATTTTATATGCATCTCTATGTTGAAGTTCTTAAGGATACTTATTAGGTTAGGCAATTTTTATTAGGCTTTAAGGTGTCGAAATTCCAGTCTCCGCACAAGATAATCTTTTTGGATCGATATGACATTTTTGTGAGAAGTTGTTCTAAGTTCGATATGAAAATATGGGGGTTGCTATCTGGAGTTCTATAAATACAAATTATAGTTATCTTGGGTTGTAATAGTTCGATTCCGCAGCATTCAAATTCAAAATCACAGGAATATTTATTAATACAAGTTAAACCTTTGAAATTCATAATGTCGTTCTTTAAAATAATGCAGGATCCTCCCCTTTTGGTATTACGCGAAAATTATGTGACTAATTTGTAGCCATTTAGCTTCAATAGGTTTTCACTCCCCTTTTTTATGAAGGTTTCAGTCAGACATAAGATATCAATTTTTTTACGCTGTTTTGATAAATCTAGCAATGCGAAGTCAATTTCTTCAGTTTTGTTTATTGCACCTGCTATATTTTGGTGTAATATTCTTAAATTATATTTATTGTGTTTTGGAACGAAATAACTTTTTAGGTAGAGTAATATGTGAGTCAATTTCTGTAGAGTTTGGTAGATTCTGTTTGTCACTTTTCCTAATGTCTTTAGCGCTATGTTGGTGATTTGGATTTTTTTTTATTTGAAACACACGCCAATAGATCGACAATGTCATAAACTACATATTCCCCGTTTTTTTTTTTAGGTCAATTTTGAACTAAGATAAGTATAAAAAATAGGGTTTTGGTGCGATCTCGTTAACGCGGCAAATGTATGGCCAAGGTCGTTTGCTCGGGGGACGGCCTTAAGCATGGAAACAAGTGAAACACGTTATGAATTTGTTATCATGGGAATTATAAAAGTAGGTAGGCCGTACAATGGAAGGCAATTACAGCTATAAGGGTATTTAACATGTAAATCACCATTACGACACTCACGGTCAGGTTGACTTTATTGTCGGCTGCGCTCGCGCATGCGAACACTTGCAAATTACATAAGGTCGCGGCTACATAATTATCTCAAATGAAGGTTCGTAAAGCGCAGTACACAGCAGTTTAATCATGGGCGCCGGCAGAAATAATACCCAAGGGGTGCAGATTTTAGTTTTCTCTCTTTTCTTTTTACTTTTTACGAACAACAGTGACCGTCTATTTACGTCAACATAATACGTTTAGTGCCAGAACATTACGAACTATCTTTGTACGGCATGGTATTTTGGGTTACAAAATGCTTTTTATTTCAATAATTCCTGTTGATCCCGAGATTCCCAAGGGGTGCAAATGCACCCCCTGGCACCCCCCTGCCGGCGCCCATGGGCTTAATGTAAATGATAAATATATTGTATATCGTTTCTATGATATTAGTGTGGCAGATACGTAATAGGTATGGCGTTTAACAGAACTGTGTTAAGTGAACCTCATTTTTAGGGTTCTATACCCAAAGGGTAAAACGGGACCCTATTACTAAGACTTCGATGTCTGTCCGTCTGTCCGTCTGTCCGTCTGTCCGTCTGTCCGTCTGTCCGTCCGTCCATCCGTCCATCCGTCCATCCGTCCGTTTGCCTGTCTGTCTCCAGGCTGTAACTCAAGAACCGCTAAGTTTCACAGATTGTGTATTTCGGTTGCCGCTATAACAACAAATAAGTACTAAAAACAAAATAAAATATTTTTTATGATTATTTATCACATGATATTTTCACGAAGGCCCTTATTGTAGGTATGTCTACGTCTTTAATTAATAATAATATTAAAATAAAAATTTAAGGGGGGCTCCCGCCTCCCATTCAAAAAAACACAATTTTGGCCTATTTTTGCTCTCTAACGATACGGAACCCTTATGGCTTCGTGCGTGAGTCCAACTCGCACTTGGCCGATTTTTATTAACCCCCGATCTTGAAATAGGGATAAAATTAAACATAGGCCTAATTTTATTATTAGGCCTAAACTTTATTATTGGTAACAAGTACACTTGTTTTAGTTAACAAATGTCAAGGTTACTAGCATTATTTAATACGAAGGCCTTGTAAAAACCGGTACGTTTAAGCGTGGCTTAACTGAGGTAAATATAATTTAGTAAACTCATAATAATATATTCATAATATAGATAATAATATTATCGATATCCATGCTAATATCATAAATGCGACAGTAAAGTGATATATAGCGAATTGATAATTGATATAACCCGTCCAAATGACATAGGTCCGCCATCTGTCTATGAATCAATTTCTTCGATGGTAGGTACTTCGGGGAAATCCCAAGTGCCGACAAAGCTGTCAGGAAAAACCATTCTGTGTGTACCAGTAGACTCAAAACGGCCTTCAAATTTTTCCTTCTGATTTATTAATTATTATTAATTCGTATTTTTCCATGAAACGGCGCAGTAAGATGTTTCCAGAAACGATTTTTATTCGCTTCAATGTACGCGGAAGCTGAGATTGTCGTTTTCCTGGATGTGGCTTCGGTTATTATGATACACGTGTGAGAACGTTTTAATAGCGGGCTATTTCAATCCAGTAAATGAACGGCCACTGGAATGCACTGGAATGCAATTCAGTGCGCTTCAGCGCATTCCAGTGCCAGTTTACATTATATCAGTAGCAATCCAGCGCTGGATTGGATAACTTTTAATAGGTATATATTTTTTATTAAATTAATATTACAACTGAGCATTTTCAGCCCAGTCAGCTAGGCTTCGGTTATCCGCCTCAGACCAACTTTACGGGCCTATTGACGATTTAGTAACTCTTATTGACGATTTAGTAACAGTCTTATTGACGATTTGTTTTCTATCTCCAGTGACCATGAGGGCGGTAACGTGTCTGCGCACACCACACACTTGGTCGGCTCAGCGCTGAGTGACCCGTACCTGTCTTTCGCCGCTGGCCTCAACGGTCTGGCTGGGCCATTGCACGGTCTCGCGAATCAGGAGGTGAGTTGTGTGATATCATCTTTCTGGTTAATACGTCTGGGAACCGTACATTTTTCCACCAGAACCGTAAATCTTCTCGTAGTAATAATCCTGGCCGTGCTACTACATCCGACGTTTATCATCTTCCTGGATCGGTAAATACGTCTACAAGTACATTTTTCCATCAATACTGTAGATCTCGAAGTAATAATTCTTGCCGTGCTATTTCATCCGAGAATAGATGCAGGAACCGTACATTTTCCTAATAGTAAATCTTCAGTCTTCACCCAGTTAATGTAGGCTTTGTCTTACTATTACATTCTAGAATACTAGCATGAAACCTACATCTTCCCACGAGAATGGCAGATATTCTCACTGTAAAAGATAGCCTTTGTCTTTGTAGTCTATTACCTAGAGTAAGCGCAGAAACGGTACATATTCGGACTGTAGCTTTTGCCCCTCTCCCCGGTCTATCTGTGCGAAATTTCACCAAAATCGGTTTAGCGTCATGATCTATGAATGCTACAAAATGCTTAATTGGTAGTACTAACATGGCGTGTAGCCTGAAACGACCCAAGGAATGATACAAAACGTGCCTAAGTGCACTGCAGTAAGGTACTACTTGAGTAGATTTCAAGAAGGACGAAGGTGCTGAGTTTTTGTCACCTTCTCAATTCGTGCTATCGCGACTTATACCACGTGCTAGTGATAATCATCCATACAAAAATGAGAATCTTTTTAAACCGATAAGAACAATGTTTAAAAACAATATCGCTCGTGACCCGAAATGCTTCAGTCGTGACATATCACGTTGTTCGTCGGTTAGTGTTTCGACCTTACGGCTATGACGATAAGGGCCTCAAGGCGTTATACACAAAGCACGCGACTGTACGTGGTTACATTGATGAGTTATCGTTATTCCTTAGTTGCGAAGGAGTGAGCGATTGTACTGTTTACTTGAACTTGGCTTTACAAGCCGCCGTGTGTATAGATTTAACTGGTGACACCCACATTCCGTTGTGCCCAAATTCCTTCGCGGCAATATTTTTCCGTCTTGTCCTTTTCCGTTTCTTAAAGTGCATGATTTATGTCGATAGATTTTGACGACAGATCTACACGAGGAAAAATGTATGTCATGTTAGAACTTAGGGTCAATAGCTCATATGAAGAGACAAACCATCAAACATCGAGAAAACATGTAGACAACATTTTCTCGTTATACGAATGCTAGGCGCACTGGTATATTGTAACAAAAAATCATGGAAATTGACTTTTAGTAATCTGACTCAAAAGATATTTTGTTTCCAATCAAAAATTCATTTTGCGCAGAGTAGGTAACACGTTTTTAATTCCCACTTGCCAGGAATATTGACGTTTATTTTATTTTATAGCTGCATGCTGTGCTATTATCACTTCTTCGTGTTACACACGACAATCCACTCATAAGTCATACCACAGTCACACATAAGATAAGAATAATGTTTAGACTCGCACTGTATTTATCATGGTTTCCCTCTTTTAGGTGCTCATCTGGTTGGAGAAACTCCGCAAACAAGTCGGAGACAACTTCACAGAGGAGGGCCTGAAGGAGTTCATCTGGAAGACCCTGAAGGCCGGCCAGGTCGTCCCCGGATATGGCCACGCTGTGCTGAGAAAGACTGACCCCAGGTGAGGCTTTGACATCTTTTTTTTTCATTTACAAACTAGGATGACGCCCATAACTCCGTTAACTCGAAATGAGTAATTTGTTGCGCGGGAACCGTACGTTTTTAATGGATAAAAATTTGGTAAAGTATGTCCATACCAAATTTTATCAAAATCATTTCAGCACTAAGCGTGAAGACGTGACAATTAACAGATGTCACCCTTTCACATTTATATTATACTAGCGACCCGCCCCGGCGTCGCACGGGTATAAATTATATAGCCACCGAAAAAATGATTAAAATCGATAGCCTATGATCCTTCACGTGGTCTACCTACTTCTTATCTGTGCCAAATGACATAAAAATTGCTCCAGTAGTTCGCGAGATAAGCCCTTTCAAATAATTTCCCCCGTTTTTTCCACATTCTCAGTATTAGTCTCAGCGTGATAAAATATAGCCTATAGCCTTCCTCCTACTATTCCTTCCTAACACTGAAAGAGTTTTTCAAATCGGACCAGTAGTTCCTGATATTAGCGCGTTCAAGTTAGCCCTTTCAAATAGTTTTCCCCGTTTTCTCCACATTTTCCTCTATTTCTTCGCTCCTATTAGTCTTAGCGTGATAAAATATAGCCTATAGCCTTCCTCGATAAATGGGCTATCTAACACTGAAAGAATCATCAAAATTCGTTGCGTAGTTTTAAAGATTAAAGGGAACAAAGGGACATGAGGGAAAAAAGCGACTTTGTTTTAAAGTATAGATATAGAAGCATGGATAGGTAAAAAACTAACGCATTTAGAAAGTCTACGGAGCCTACCACCTACTTGGTAGGCTCCGTACCGTTGGTAGTACCAACGCTTCGGAAAGTAATCCGTTGAAGACTGGTTTATACCGGGTCTTTTCGCACGGCGCTTTTACAAAAAGATGGGAAAATTGTTATTTAATAGTTACACCATTATAACCTAAAATAGGGCGTGAACTGTAAAGTGTCTGTAATTTATATTTTTTTGCCAATTCCAGATACACATGCCAACGTGAATTCGCCCTGAAGCATCTGCCAAACGACCCCCTGTTCAAGTTAGTAGCCGCCGTGTACAAAGTGGTGCCACCGATCCTAACTGAGCTCGGCAAAGTCAAGAACCCATGGCCCAATGTAGACTCCCACTCTGGTGTATTGCTACAGGTAAGCAATAACAAGTACCTATTTATATTGTTTACTGTTAAGTTTGTCACTACATATGCTTAATTTTCTGCATGTTGGGCCACGTTGGATAAAATCAGTTTCACCATGTTAGGCAATAATGGAATAAACTTCGTGCTGGCACCCCCAAGATCATATCAAAGGGTTTTCGTGGACCTGCATTGTTTTACTTTGTGGTTGGCCGATTGCCCGTAAAAAGGGGGGAGGGGGGAAATACAGAGCATGCGTATTCGACCGTGATTGTCCATTGGTTGTTCTTATTGTAGATAGTTGCGCAAGCATGGTGGCAACGATGGTTATTCGTTGTAGCCCAATGTGAAGACTCTTAAAGCGAAGACATGTAGTGCAAATCATTATTGGAACTGTCATAAAAAAAAGAAATATTTTATGGGTTCTCTTTTTTTAATTGACGATTTTAAAGGCATGAATTTGTTATTTGCTAACCAGAAACCAATTTATCTATTTATTTATTTATTTTTCATTTTTATTTCTTCGGAAAACTTACAGCTATCACTAAAAATTAACTTAACTAAATTATAGCTATAAGCGATTTAAAAGTCTTCGCAAATTTGACTACTTATTCTATTTTTTGTTGGTTAAGCAAAAAATAGAATAATTAAAATAAATAAATAAATAGTGCATGTTCCGCTTGTCGCACAAAGTATTGCGTATCCGCATTTTTTCACACTTAATTTCTATCCACATGACAGTACTACGGTCTCAAGGAGATGAACTACTACACCGTGATGTTCGGAGTGTCGCGGGCTCTCGGAGTACTCGCTCAGCTCATCTGGTCCCGGGCTCTCGGACTGCCCATCGAACGCCCCAAGTCCCTCAGCACTGACCTCCTCATCAAACAACTTGGCAAGTAAATCCAGATCTCAGGAGCGTTGAAACACTGCCAATTGACACTCCCAAGCCAATTGGGTAAACGCTATATATACTATGGGCCTATATTCAATTTGATTAGTGCGAGTGTAAGTGCAAGTGATTAGTGATTAGGAGAAATTAAAGGACTTGCACTAATCAGTCGATGTGCTCACGTACTTTTTCCTGATTACTAATCACCTGCACTACTCACCTGCACTTATCACTAATCAGAGTGAATACAGGCCTTTAGTGCAAGTGATTAGTGATTAGGAGAAATTAAAGGACTTGCACTAATCTGTCGCTGTCCACACTCACTTTTTCCTGATTACTAAACACCTGCACTTATCACTAAACAAAGTGAATACAGGCCTTATTATTAGTTTGCAAGGTTTTTTGACAATCAACTGGCACTTTGATTGGCTAACGTCAAAATAGCCAATCAACAACCGTTGTTCATCTAGCATTGTTGAAAAATGCTAGATCAACTGTCAAAAAACTTAGCAAACCGGGTATCTTTTCTACACCGCTTTTTAACAAGTAAAGTGGCCTATATTATGAGGAATGGAATAGAATAAATTTTATTATAACCCATTCATTTTATATTTTATACGTATTTCTTGTTATGTTTTAACTAGTTACTCTATTCCATTGTATAGCGTTAATCCCAATTGGGGTATGTTGCAGTACATTTTATTAGTGATTGGACTTTTATCACATTTATTGTAAAATTGTAAAATTTCTATTTAAAATGTACACGTAATGTACTATACACCAAGAAATCTGTACATATCGCCACAGAAAACGTTATTTAGTATTAAGAAGTGTAAGCGGTTATTATTGTGTGTATAAGAAATTTTTGTACTTACGTTTGTGATTTTTTTATTATACATATTTTAATTTATTTGAAATCTTTTTCAAAAAACTGTGGCGATTTGTATGTTTTCGTTTTAGCGATATTATGGGTTCAGTTCAATAGTGTTTCACAGTGAATCAGTATGCTGTGCATATTGTAAAGCTTAGATATCACAGTAAGTTAGAACGGGGAGACCCGTAGTATTGCATAATGTTGTACTTAGTCTCAGTAACACTGTGATCCGTGTATGTAGGTGTCAAGCGTTTTCCTCGAGAAAACGACCAACACCAAATGTTTGACCGTAAAAATTTAATTTATTTCAGATTTATTCAATTTAGTCATAGAGTTACCAAAGTATTTCTGTATTTATTTAATCTGTATCCCCCTGTTTTGCCGTAATAGTAAATTCTATATTCTGATTGTAGATTTCGTCGTATCATTACATTAGTTGTAATTATTTATTGTAATTTCACCACAGTAATGTATGTATGGGTATGTTCGATGCGTGCGGTGTAGACCACTCACAGTTCGATGACAATACTAAAAATAAAATGGTATGGTGTAGTAGATATTTGTTTTATTTCTTCCTGTATATCTAAATTAATACAATAGTAAGTGCTTGTTCAGACACAGCGGGAACCGCGCGTTTTCAACCCGTGCGTTTTAACCGCTCGCAACTTATTGCAAAGGCGTTGTATTACAACGTTCACACTTAACCGCTCGGTTTCTACACGGGAAAGGGGAAACGCGCGGTTTCCGCTGTGTCTGAACAAGCACTAAGTATCACACCATCAAACATCAAGTAAACATGCCCAGGTATAAAATTTAAATGAATCTTGTAAGGGTCAATTTATACTAGCGCATAGTCGAAGCGTCAAATTCGCAACAAGTCGAACGAATTCGCCAGAGTGCCTACAGTGATAGCCGCGTACTGACCAAGCGAGTAGCCCGAGCCGAGAGTTGTCGGTTTTTGTCGATGCTCAAAGGCGCCTCGGCACGTTTGCCGCGCACTAACACGTACTGACCGACCGAGCAACTGCCGCGCGAGGCGGCTCGCTTGGTCAGTACGCGGCTGATTAGTAATGGGAATTAATGCTATTTTCTATTAATTTCATTAACATGCTAATTTTATTGCTTTGCTATTTGCTAAAAACGCGGCATCGTGAATTATCGGTTCGCATCGCACCGCTCGCGTCGAGTATTATTTCGCATCGAGTGAAAAATAGCAATTCATTAACAGTTAGCATACAGTTAGCGCTGCGGTGCGAAACAGCGCGGACGTGATTTTATCATGATCGCTGACTATTGCTAAGCACGATAATATTAGCAATCGATTTTTTAGCAAGTACGATTAATTTCATTATTGCTAATGGGCATTTAACAATTAATTATTATTGCTAATGCTATTTTTACCAACACTACGGCTGATGACGCGTAAATTCTCTTGTGGGCGCATGGATGCGCGCGAATCACCAAAAAGCGTCTGTCGAGCGGATTCGCGAGAGTGCGCGCGAACGCGCGCGCCTTTTTAAATTCTCAGAAGTAATATGTGCGTTAATGCTTTGGATTTGAGGTTGAATTTGTTATGTTCAGTTTTGATAATTCGCTCCGATACGCTTCGACTCTGCTTTAATACAAGATGTTTGTGTAAACACCGTTGTCCTTGAAACCATCAAATGAGCCCGTCAAAAGGAACAACTTTTTCTATGAGAACAATGCTGGGAATTAAAAAAAATCTGTATTCATACCCATACTGTCATACAAATTGCCGATCCGGGCATCCGTATGGGTATGAAGACGGCATTTTTTTTTTTTGAGTTCCCTTGTTCTCATAGAAAAAGTTGTTCATTTTGACGGGATCATTTGATGGTTTCAAGGATAACGGTGTTTACACAAACACACTGTATAAATTGACCCTAACTCACTTCATCAACTGGCTAACTTTGTAAATTGTAAGCATACATAAAATCCATATTTTTAACTATTGCAAATCATTTCCCGGTCCTTGCAAAAATGAAAAAAAAAGGAAAATTTTCAAAAATGTTAGCCACGTCATCCACTTTCTGCCTTATTTATAACATTGTCAGTCTGTCTGTTTGACAATCATATCAAAATTTAACAGGTCAACTGTCCTTTGCTGAGAGCTGTGAAAAAGCAAACTTCTAAGCCAATGCAATCAAAGGATACATTGCAAAGCATTTATATATAGCGAAGGCGAATTCAGAATATTGAAATTTCGTAAAATACTCGTAAGTCTCAATACTGGTTGAAAATAAATAGATAAATATTGTATTTTTTTTAATATGGAATGTTTTATTTCATGTAGAAAATAGAATGTAGAAATATAAAAATAAAAAATATCCGGTTTAACAAAAGGATCATGTACTATGGAAAAAAAAATCATGTACTATCTACAATCTACATCTATACTAATATTATAAAGAGGTAAACTTTGTTTGTTTGTTTGTTTAATTGTAATGAATAGGCTCAAAAACTATTGGACCGATTTTAAAAATTCTTTCACTATTCGAAAGCTACTTTATTTACGAGTAACATAGGCTACTTTTTATTGTAGAAAATATAGGGTTCCGTAAGATATTTGGGTTTTTCTGACACAAGGTGAAAAAAATCAACCAGAAAAGTTACTTATTTTGCGTACGCTGCCTAAACTATAAAAGATAGAACCATACAATGTTCTAAGTAAATGTAGATATTATAAATATCTACAAAAATGTCTGCAACACACTATACCTATCTATGTCAAATGAGGCTCAGCACCCCTTTTTTTATTTAAAAATCTTGATTTTTTTTGGACTACATTTAAACGCATTTATTTTACTAATGCTGATAATCCTTATTAAAATTAATTATTTCATCACTAAGTACAGTTTATGTAGATAACATTTGGTGTTTGAATGATTAAAATTGGACGTTTGGTTTAGAAGTTATGGTGAAATTAAAAATTGCGATTTATGCCCGTTTCGAAGTGGGCGCTACCAACTTACCAAGGCGGGGGTGCGCAGTAACGAAGATTATTACCGGCCCTGCAGCTGGTGAATTAGTTCATATACCGAGAATACCAATGATCCCTACTGATTTTCCTATATCCTGCAAAAGGCTCCAATTTCCTGTGAGACGTAGCTTTTGCGGCGGTACCGACCAATGCGGGCCACGGGTAGTATTAAATGAATATAAAACTGCTGAATCAATCAATTTTAATCATTTCTTCAGTGGCTATATATTTTATACCCGTGCGAAGCCGGGGCGGGTCGCTAGTAGGTAATATTTTGTCTCGCAGGAAATGAGCTTTCGGCTTTAGTTTGAGCGAAATCCGGCCGAAGCCCGAAAGCCGAAGTTTCGGCCTTAAGTAATAGGCAATATAGAACTTCCGCGTCGAATGGCATTTCGATCGCAGGTCGTTTTGGTCGCGCGTGAGATAGCAAGCAATCAAAAACGATATTCGATGCTTGGAAATCTGGGCCCTCACAAAATATTTATACATTCTTTACAGAGCGACAGCAAAAAGGTATTCAATTATAGAAATCTTGTTTTCTTCCTACTAACTACTACACTAAGCTCATGCACTATCAGACAAATTTATACATAGGCAGATTGCGGAGTGCGGACCCACGTATTTTGGTCGCGTTATGTCAAATCCAGACGACAGATCAAGACTTACCTAAGCTAGAAACAAATTATCGGACGCGTCCATAAGTCGCGGCTGATGGATGCGGCTTAACAATGTGCACGGTTCATCCGCGGACGTCAAAGACCTAACCTATATGTCAATGGCAGACGTCCGCGGATGCAAAAACATCCGGCCAGCCAGATTCTGTTCGGACGTCCGAACGCTCAAGGTCGCGTCCGCGACTTATGTGAGACAATGTGCACAGTTTAGACTTTAGTGTATTTTGTATTGATCAGAGAGAAACAAGCCGCATCCGATATAAACGTCCGCGGACGTTCGTCCGATAATTTGTTCCCAGCTTTACACAGAATTGACATAACCCGATCAAATGACGTCTCCTGTTTGCCTATGAACATGAACGTAGAAAAAAGGCGGACGGAGTCTATTATACACAGCACTGTGTCTTCAGAGTCGGCCACGCACACATTCTTACGTCTGTCAAATGGCCGGACTAGCGTAAGAATGTGTGCGTGCGGACCGTGTACATGCAGTCAGCCTGTGCGACTCTGAAGACACAGTGTTGTGTATCATAAGACTCCGTCCGCCTTTTTTTCTACGTTCATGCCTATGAATCAATTTCTTCAATGGTACATACGGCCTTATAAACTACGATACCAGTCAATGTAAATAGTAGTTTTAAAAAATATTTCGTTCTAGTACACTTAGCTAAAAGTCAAATATTTAAAAATATTTTATTCTATATTAGTACAAAAAATAAAAGCAATTTAAACAATATAATGAATGTTGTATGTGTTACGCTCAAAGACCGAAAACGCTCAGTGAGCGAAAAAATGGCTCACAACCTACGAATAATAAAAACTAAGGAAAAGTAAGGGCCGATTCACACCGGAATGGCAGCGGCCGGCAGCGGCGCGAAGAGCACTTTTAGTGTGAAATAATTTTAAACTTTATTTACATATAACTACTAGTATCGCTTGAAAACTTCTAAAAGGTCGCGCGTCGTCGTCGTCCGTCGGCGGAAAGTGCTCGCGGCTGCCCGCGTCCGCGCGCGTCGCCTCGAGGCGCCTCGAGGCGCCGCGAGGTGCCGCGCGGCCGCCCGCGGCACCTCGAGCCCTTTTTGAAGTTTTCAAGCGATACTAGTAGTTATAAGTATGTAAATATTATGTCTGGGTACGAGTGCAAGTTTGTACAAAATGTTTGAAATTCTCCAAAGTGTCGTCGTTTCTTCCATAAGTCACCCACCCACATAAATCTCTTTTAAATTTTTTCTTTTCTTTCTTTTTTTTCTTCTTTCTTTTTTTCTTCTTCAGCAATAAGTGCAATAATAACCAATTCCATCATGTTGCTGCAAACACACGACACGAGTTTCCTTGCCGAATGTAGAATCTAAACTGAAAGGCACGCATGCTCTGGAGGTGGCGCGCGGCCGCCAGCGGCCACGAGCGTCCACAAGCGGCCACGAGCGTCCACAAGCGGCCGCGAGCGTCCGCCCGCGGCGACGCGAGCCGCCTCTGCCGGCCTCGCCGCGCCTCTGCCGACCGCTGCCATTCCGCCCAGCCAACACATAAGCCAGATAGTAGCGAAAATATACGACAATAAGCAGTGTCAAGCTTTATTACTTTTGTATTACAGCTGACGTTATGGCTTTATTTTGAATAAGAGAGTTCTTAAATTAAAATAATGTTGTAAGCTTACTAAATTCTGTATAAAGTTCGCGGTATTTCTTCAAGCTGAATAGTAATCAAGAGTAGAATCTGCTAAACAAGCGATATTCAAATAAAAGTAATTGAAACAGCTATTAGCTGCACAGTAGCTGAAGTTTTTGCATTGTCCTGTATAACATATTTAAACAAAGCGGTTAAACAGCAAAACGCTGAATATTATACGAAATATTTTCTTTACACTGCATAGTGTACGAAATGGTACTAATTTATTCAAAAGCTGAATACTTTAGATTTTTTTCTTCTTTACACAGCAAACTTCTGCATAATTGAAAATAAACTGCTTGTTTTACCAAACTTATAGCGCTATAAGCGAACAATTGTCTTTATGTTCAGCTTAAAACAATATCAGTTACAAATGTGAGTATCTTAAGCAGCAAATAACTGATTAGTCGAAGATACCTATGTTTATATCCAGATATTTCACCATTTTGTATCAAAACTTGATAAGTGCTGCATCAACAACTGTGCATGCCTCCTCAGAAAAATAATAACAAAAGCGTAAAGTATAGTTCTGAGAAATGTATAATTATTGTACTTTAAACCAAATAATTTCTGGATATGTAGTCGTATGTGAACCATTATGCAGAAAAATGCAAAATAATCACCGAAACTGACACTTTTATTCAAATTGGCCATCCTCCATTAACTAACGTTCGACATAATCTCTTTTTATAAAAATCATCAACATTTATCTTATGAAACACTTGTTTAGTGAGTAGCAAACATTAGCGGTTATACAAAATTTTATTCTCATTATTTGCCGGGACTGAAATTTGATAAAAAGTATTAGATAATTTAATTTAAATATTATTTTACATTTGTTTACCTTTTAAATGTCAATACATTATATATTTATTACACATGTAATTCGTCAGTCTCAATTAGATCTTGTTTTACATATTTCCGTGGATTAAATTTTAATAAGTAAGGGATACAATACTATTAATTATTATATATTAATCTATACTAATCGATACTAAGAGAGATATAATTTAGGTAACATAACAGAATATAAGATTTACAATAACAATAATCTACATAAATAAAAAATAATTTAACAATGATAATAATTAGAACAAAAAAAAAGGAAAAACAAAAGATCTTAATCAAAAAGGCCAAGGGTCAAATGCTCAAACGTCCCCATCACACTGGCCGCGTTACCGCGCTGAATGGCTAGGGAGACGTGTTGGGCCAGGTAAGCCCCGGAGCGGGGATCGTTACCCGATTCCCGCAACCGACGTCCGAGCTGGCGAACGAAAGCTTTCGCTTCGTTGCACCACGGACCTCCCGTTTCGACGGCAAAAGGCACAAAGAGGTACTGGTTTTCCAAATCCGTGTACTTGTTGTGCTTTTGCCGAGCAGCGTACTCGGCGGCAGATCCCGCATTTCGGGCAGTGCCAGAAATGTGCGAGGCAGCGTACGTGCTAACGCACGTGGCATCCCATATGAGGCACCGACCTTTCTTCCAAGGGATCAGGGAAATGCCGGCCCTAACTCCGTCAAAAAACATGCTCCACAACACTTGTCAAAAAAGTGTACCTTATGCTAAGTACTCACATACGGTCTTGCTCGATTGAGCAATAACGTCGTCCGTTCGTCCGCGGCTCGGACTTTTGTCCACAAATTCAGCATTGCTCGATAGTTTTATTCTAAATCGATACATTTAATCCCATCAAACTGGCTCGATGCGAGCCTTCGAGTTGCTCGATGCGAGCCTTCGAGCTGTCAGTTTTGCGGTCCACACAGTAATTATTACTCGATTTGGAGTAAAACTATCGAGCAAAACCGTATGTCAGTACTTAGCATTAGTGTAACTCACATACGGTTTTGCTCGATCGAGCAATCACGTAGAGTAAAATTCACGGCTCGGGCTTTCGTCCACACATTCAGCATTGCTCGATAGTTTTACTCCAGTTCGAAGGAAATTAGCTACGGATAATAAAAACTAGTGTCAAAAAATTTGTCAAGCCGGCTCGATTCGAGCCTTCAAACTGGCTCGATGCGAGCCTTCGAGCTGTGAATTTTGCGGTCCACACAGTGGTTTTAGCTCGGTTTCGAGTAAAACTATCGAGCAAAACTGTATGTGAGTACTTAGCATTAGGTACACATTTCAATACATTTGCAATATTTAGGTGGCCTTGAGCGGTACTAGGCTGACGTTACATGACAGATCGAAAGGAACCAAATTTAAAACGGTAATAGTATGGGAGTTACGATTCCTTAGTTTTTATTATTCGTAGCTCACAACGCATTGTGGTCATAGTGCAACGGCCACGACGCGTTCTGGTAATCACAGCTAGAGAAATACCACATAGCGAAATTCGTGTCGTGGCTCACGTGCTATTCGACCACAACGCGTTGTGGTAATCGAGAAAAGCCATGACGCGTTCTGAGTATTTAAAAACAGCCACGACGCGCATTCGTGTTGTGGCCCTAATGAAAACGGCCACGACGCGTTCTGAAACCAGGCCAGTTACGCAGGAGTAAGTCGGTCCTGCGCCTGATCTCTCGCCAGTCGTGTGAGTCTTCCGTCCCACTGGATTATGATAGTAAAGAAATAGAGAGTGCTTTTGTGTACTGCGCACGCACTTGGGCACTATAAAATTACTCCTGGGTAACTGGCCTGGTTTCATTGAAACCAGAGTGCTTTTGTGTATTGCGCACACACTTGGGCACTATAAAAAATTACTCCTGCGTAAGTGGTCTAGTTTCATTGAAACCAGAGTGCTCTTGTGTATTGCGCACACACTTGGGCACTATCCAATTACTCCTGCATAACTGGCCTGGTTTCACTGAAACCAGAGTGCTCTTGTGTATTGCGCACACACTTGGGCACTATAAAATTACTCCTGCTTAACTGGCCTGGTTTCATTGAAACCAGAGTGCTCTTGTGTATTGCGAACACACTTGGGCACTATAAAATTACTCCTGCGTAACTGACCTGGTTTCATTGAAACTAGAGTGCTTTTGTGTATTGCGCACACACTTGGGCACTATAAAATTACTCCTGCGTAACTGGCCTGGTTTCAGAACGCGTCGTGGCCGTTTTCATTAGGGCCACAACACGAATTCGCGTCGTGGCTGTTTTTGAATGCTCAGAACGCGTCATGGCTTTTCTCGATTACCACAACGCGTTGTGGTCAAATAGCACGTCATCCACGACACGAATTTCGATTTTCGCTATGTGGTATTTCTGTGATCTTACCAGAACGCGTCGTGGCCGTTTCACTATGACCACAACGTGTTGTGAGCCATTTTTTCGCTCATTGAGCGTTTTCGGTCTTTGAGCGTAACATATGCATTAAAAAATAACAACACAAAAAAGTCTTCTAAACAAGACTTGTATAAAATAGAAAAAATTGAAAAATATAATATACTATTTTAAATTAACGTTACGCAGTTTATTGTATTTCCATACATATCCACTTTTTCGTTCACACCTAACCGACAATACGCCATTACCTCAGAACAGGAAAATAAGATCACGCTAGGCCCCGCGGCTACGCATTCGATACCGTATATTTTAACGTTCACACTGGGGCTCACAGTGAGCCTGCTCACATTCGGCGGCTTACAGTCAGTTTGGTTTGAACACGGCCAAAATGGTTACACTATTTCACTACTATCAAGTGCCATTTAACATCGTTTAATTTGTGTTCAATAATTCTTCTCTAAAACTTCAATCATTATGTAAAGTGTAAAATATATTTGTTTACAGCCATCAAAATATTGTAATGATTTTCATAAATATACCAGATGTAACAAAACTCAGTGATAATATTGTTTATATATTTTCCATATAGTTCACTGTAAAAATAGCAGCGCTGAAAGTTTTTTAAAATTATTTTATAAGCAACATGACATTGGGCCATCTCTCATAGAAACAGAAGTCAAAATAAACTCTTTCGAAACTGCTTTACAGTGAACTCTATACAAGGAACATAATATACAATTATACACACCCTAAAGTAATTAAGTTTAAATACTTTAGGGTGTGTATGTTCTGTTATATGCCCTGTATAAAACATCAAACAGTTAAACCATGAGATATTATTTGGCACTGATATTTTTTACATTTTAATTTTTTATCTACCTTGGAAACGTACAACGACAGGCAAATCTGGAATGTACTAAGGTTAATCAGGGTAAGTTCGGACACAGGTAAGTCCGGATAATTCAACTCTTCACTACATTAGTTAGCGTTTTTTTGCCTGGCGCTACGGGCATATATACTGCACTGCAAACGCAAAATGTAGTACCATACCGTAACTGTAGTTTAGTTTGGCGTTAAGTTGAAGTATCCGGACTTACCCTGTATCCGAACTTACCCTGATTAACTATAATATATTAATATTCGCTGTTTAATTAGTAAGGGGAGTGTATGTACTATCAGAGAAGTTGATTCCTATGCAGATGGGGGACCTACGTAGTTTGGTCGCATTACCACAGAATACATAATAGTACCTTACGCATTACGTCAAACGCAGCCGACAGATCACAACAGCTAAAGGCTCGTCCACATTTGTATCATTTGCGCGATCAGATCCCCGATCAGATCTCCGTCGCGTTATATCGAAGCGTGTCAAAATGATACGCGTATCATGATACGCCCCGATCGCTATTAACCGCGTATCTAATACATGCCGTATCAAATACTCGCATGATCGGCAGAATGATCGAATAGGCGTCCACACTATGACACGCATACTTGATACGGCGCGATGATCGCGACGGAGATCTGATCGGAGATCTGATCGCGCAAATGATACAAATGTGGACGCACCCTAACATTGAATTGACATGATCGACCAAATGACGTTGGTCTCTCAAATGCATAGGAATCAATTTCCTCGATGGTACATACTTTTATTAGGATAAGAATGTATTTAGTCTTCTTTTTGTACTTTTCTATAAGTCGGATTCTGAGTTTTCGTCGTTTCTGTCTTCATCTTGCATATATTCCTCGCGTGCGTCATAAATACGCCATTCGTCGACTATAAGTAAATGTTTGGACATGTCCCAACCTGAAATTAATTATAGTGATGTTATTAGTAACAAGCGGGCCCTATCTATGAAGTTTTTACTGCGAAAAGTGTAATGACCAGCATTGATTTGACCCTTAATATAGTATAGCCTATGTCCTTTCCTGTGGTCTACTCTATATCAGTGCCAAATACTACGAATAATAAAAACTAAGGAGTAAGGACACGTAGCTCCCTGGATACTTCAACCGTTTTGAATTTGGTTCCTTTTCGCACACTAAAATATGACAAAAGCAACGAAACACGGCTGCAGTCTTGCAAAATGCACTCGCTGCGAATTATTTGCGCAACTTTGTATATAATATCATTATATATTTTTTTTGACAAACTAACACTAACTAATAAAATAACACGAAATATTATTATTGCGTATAATATAAGTAATAGCTAGTTGTGGATAATGTTATGTAAATCAAGCGTTAAAAACAGCTCTTTCGTGCCCAATGTCATTTCGAGTTGTGTTTGTGCGCTTAGTTTATAGCAATAAATAATTAATTTACAAATCTGTTCAGCGCATAATGAGCTCAACATTCTCGTCTTCTAAATGCGCTGATTAGTTTTTTTCTAATTATCTTTCATTTTCTTAATTCAGAGGTCACAATTTCATCAAAATTATCTGTTTTTATCTCTTAATAAACGGGTTATTTCATAAAATCTATGCATCGTAAGTATGTAGTAATTAGATTATTTTGATGCCAAGAGTTCAATAAAGCAAATACAAAAAAAAACACCTAAATCACCTTACTCCAACATTAATAATAATCTCAAAAGACCTACAAAGAAAGGGTTTAAAAACAAGAAATGCAAGGGAATTTTTGTCGCCTTGAGGGACGGACTTGAGGGACGCCTGCATTAATCTCATGGATAGATGACGTGCAGTCTCCATCCCTAACTTGGAAGAGCCGTACGGTCAGGTAAGACTTAAGTAACAGGTAGTATCTATATTGTGGTAGTTTGGTCTTTGTTTTGTACAGTAGCCCCTCGTGCCACACTTTATCAAAGGCCTGCTGTATGTCTTAGAAGGCTGCTGAGCAATATTCCTTTCTCTCCAAGGATGTTCTGATAACTTTGCATACTCTATGGGTTTGCTCTATAGTAGCATGTGTCCGTCTGAATCCAAATTGGTGGTCAGGTATGACAGAGGTCTCATTCACAAGTCTTGCAAGTAGGATCTTGTCGAATATTTTTGACATTACAGGCAAAAGACTTATTGGTCTATAAGCAGTGCCGTAAATAGGGCGTTGCCACCGGTGCCCAGGCACAGGGCGTAGACTCTGGGGGACGCAAAAATGCTCAAACCAGGCAGGAATATTATTTTTTTCAGTTTGCTCCCGATAATAGTTCCCGTTGCGCCCCTAGAGCACGATAACAACAGTAAAATAGACCTATACATTGCTTTGGGTAATATACTTATCTAAATAACAATATAATCGGCCAAGTGCGAAACGGACTCGCGCACGAATGGTACTGGCTAACACGAATGGTAATGGTACTGGCTACCGCGAAAGTAGGCAAAAATTGTGTTTTTGTGTGGGAGCCCCCTTAAATATTTAATTTTTATTTTCCAATTATTATTAAAGTACACATATAATTGAGGATTTTGTAAAAATTCCAAGTACCTACTTGTTACCATTACTGATATAGAGCAAAAAAAGCCAATGATATGATATGATATGTTGTATGAGAGCCCCCCTTAATTTTTAAGTTTATTTTGTTTTTATTATTTGTTGTTATAGCGGCAACAGAAATACACAATCTGTGAAAATTTCCGAAGTCTAGCTATAAGTAGCGGTTTTTGAGATACAGCCTGGAGACAGACAGGTGGACAGACAGACAACGAAGTCTCATTAATAGGGTCCCGTTTTTACCCTTTGGGTACGGAACCCTAAAAAGCAAGGGCGCAGTTGTAGAAGCTCGCACAGGGCGCAAAAAAGACTGTTTACGGCACTGTCTATAAGAGGTCCGTACGTTCGGTGGTTTGCCAGGTTTTGGTATCATTAGAATCTGTAATACTTTCCATATGCTAGGGAAATAATTGGTTCTGAGGACACCGTTAAAGAGCATAGTTATATTAAGGCTTTCCGTGGGAGCTCACTAAGCACTTTTTTCTCGATTAGGTCGAAACCCGGAGATTTGTTGTTTTCGACATTTTTTATATATTTAAGTACTTCTTTAGGAGATGTAGGTTTGATTGGTAGAACTAATTGGAGGTCTTGCTGGAGAACTTCTCTTATTTTACTGTCATCAGTTTGTTGTTCGGGGTCATTGGGGGTGAATATTGTCGATATTTGGCGAATAATTCTACTTTTTCCTCAGTTGTTCTTGCCCACTAATTGTTGTCAGTCCTGATTGGAGGTTTGGGTAGTGTTGGTCCTTTCAGAGATTTGCACGCCTTTCAGAGAGAATAATTGGTTGATATGGTTGGTGTTAACGATTCTAAGTAGGATTCTGTGGAGTCGTTAATATATTTGTCTATTTCACCTCTTAGTTCTTTTGTGGCTTTTTTGTCTGCTGGATGGCCACTGTTATGCCAAACGCACCGCAACCGTCTCTTTTCTAGTATTTTAATTTTCAAGTGGTCTGGTGTGGTTTTTCTCCTGTCTCTCTTGGTTTGGTGTTTTCTGTGGTGCACATCCAACAACACCTTTGTATCAATGTGGTAATATTTTTAGCAGCATTTTCAATGTCCTCATCAGTTTATAATGCTGTTTTCAGGTTGATGTTTTCCGTCACTAACTCTCTAAGCGCATCCCAGTCTGTTATTTTATTATAGAATTTTAGTTGTTTTTCTGGCTGTAGGAGATTCGTATGGTTTACTTTGAACAGATTTGTAAATTAATTATTTATTGCTATAAACTAAGCGCACAAACACAACTCGATATGACATTGGACACGAAAGAGCTGTTTTTAACGCTTGATTTACCTAACTTTATCCACATATATGAACTTTAAAAAAATAACTAGCTATTACTTATATTATACGAAATAATAATATTTTGTGTTATTTTATTAGTTAGTGTTAGTTTGTCAACAAAAATATACAAAGTTGCGCAAATAATTATTCGCAGCGAGTGAATTTTGCAAGACTGCAGCCTTAAACACTCTTTACGAAATAAAGACGTTGACATTAATTGTCACTTCTATAAAAACACAAATTTGTGTACCGAATACATGCATAAAGTATGCATGTATTCGGGTCACATTTTGTAGGCTCGTAGACAAATTTTTTGACGCAGATACTCTTTCTTAGTTTTTATAATTCTTAGGCCAAATAACATAAAAATCGGTCGAGTACTTCGTGAGATTAGCGCATGCAAATAATTATTTTCCCCTTTTGTCCACCTTTTCCTTTAATTCTTCGTTCCTATTGGTCGTAGCTTGACGTTATATAATGGGTTACCCAACACAAAAATATTTTTCAATTCGAACCAGAAGTTACTGATTTTAGTGTGTTCAAACAAATAAAATAATAAAAGATAGATACCTGTATGCGTGAGACCTATCCTGAAACTCTGCCATGCCTGGCTGGCGGTGTTGTTGACGAATCTGAGTAATCTTTCGGAGGGTCCATAACTGAACCCCTTGTCCTGTCGTGGGACTCTACTCCAGTCCGCCTCCTGTAGTATCTGACATAACTGAGCGAACGACTTGGGCTCTCCTTCGGGTAAGTTCCGGAGCACAGACTGAAATAAATAAAAAGGTAATCCATAACTAATATATGCGGAAGTGTATCTGTCTGATACCTCTTCACACCCAAACCGCTGAATCGATTTTGCTGAATATACATACATACAATATATAAAATGATACTTTTTATATATTGTACTAGCGACCCGCCCCGGCGTCGCACGGGTATAAAATATATAGCCACTGAAAAAATGATTAAAATCGATAGCCTATGATCCTTCACGTGGTCTACTTCTTGTCTGTGCCAAACACAGTACCACACCACACCACCACACACATACGCTGGACAGATGATACCCAGCTGTTTTTTGTGCCTATTTGAAGCGGAATCAGCGCCCCCAAAATCAGGGGAAGAGAACTAAATCTGACGTAACGTAACTTGCAAATAGTGCCGTAAATAGCCTTTTCCGGTGGTACCGCCCTATTTACGGCACTGCTTGCAAATAACCGCTCAATTGCTATTGGTTATAGAAACCAAAGAGAATATAATCACTACGGTGGTAGAAACTAGTATTAGTTCCAAGTACTCCCAATACTACTATCAGCGCCAATATGGCGACTTAAACGTCATGTTTACGTCAGATTTAGTTCTCTTCCCCCGATTTTGGGGGCGCTGATTCCGCTTCAAAAAGGCACAAAAAACAGCTGTCATTTCAAAGAGTATCATAGGTCCAGCGTACTTGTATAATGGAGGTCAGTGGTGCCAAATAACATAAAAATTGCTCCAGTAGTTCGCGAGATAAGCCCTTTCAAATAATTTCTCCCGTTTTTTTCACATTCTCCTATTGGTCTTAGAGTGATAAAATATATAGCCTTCCTCAATAAATGGGCTATCTAACACTGAAAGAATTTTTCAAATCGGATTAGTAGTTCCTGAGATTAGCTAATTCAAGTTAGCCCTTTAAATAATTTTCCCCGTTTTTGCCACATTTTCCTCTATTTCTTCGCTCCTATTAGTTTTAGCGTGATAAAATATAGCCTATAGCCTTCCTCGGTAAATGGGCTATCTAACACTGAAAGAATCATCAAAATCCGTTGCGTAGTTTTAAAGATTAAAGGGAACAAAGGGACATGAGGGAAAAAAGCGACTTTGTTTTATAATATGTACGTGTACGATTTTTACTGATAGGGCCCCATCAATTTGCCACGGGCCCCGGATGCTATAATATGTAGTAACGCCACTGAGGCCACATTAATTTTGCCGCTCTCAAGTACGAACTCTGACGCCATTCTAGGACGCTGCCGCCCATAGGCCATGGCCTCTACTGCCTGTACATAAATCCAGAGCTGGTTGGGGATGAAATATTTCTAAGATCTCTCGATTATGTCAGCTTTCAAGCAAAATAACTAGATCAAAATCTGTCCACCCGTTTGGATGCTATAGCTGTCTATACAACAAAGCCGCCGGCCCGACGGCATGAACCCGGCGGGTTAACGCCGGCGGGCAAACCCGGCGGCTTCTGAATGTTGCAATTCGGACGTGCCGGCCCGGCGGCACGAACCCGGCGGGTAAACCCCGGCGGCTTCGGGGAGCGGGCAACTGAAAGAGCGCAAGCCGCCGGCAAACAAGCATTTACTAGGCTAATCGATAATCCGTAGGTACGCTGCCGATACAGTGGAAGTTCTGTGAAAAATTATCCGTTTGATGCAAGACGTCCGTTGCGTACGATACTGACCTGTGGACGCTTACCTTTAGGAGGTACGTCAGAACTGGGGGCCTACCACCACCTCTACTAAGCGACACCGTTTGACAGATGAGCAATATTACTTTAACATCAAACTAGAGATCTTAAAAAGTTGATATTTCACAGCGGATTTAACAATGTTTTGCATTTTTACAATATTTTTTTTGTAAAAATATTATATTTGAAAAGTGAGTACGGCTACGGTAATGTTATTGTAATCTTACAACAAAGTAAAATGCTGGAAACATTATAGTTTTAGGAAAGGTCGTGGTAGGCCCCTGCAAGCGGTACAAACTGTCGACTGCCGCCGACTGCCGCCGACACGTGCCGTTCGTCTATAAGAAGCCTTACCAGTTCATGATCATTGATGGTGCATGTTATAATAGACAGCAACACAGCATGAAAATACGAGCACAATATATCATCAACGGTGGCGCCTTCTTTCATATAAACGCACATCAAACGCTGATTCATACTGGGGTATACAATATAGTTTCTATCACTATATATCTCCTTTATAAGTTTCAGGCCAGACATTTTAGGCACGTCCTTGATTAGTTGCTTCATTGACTGCCCAAGGTGGATTTGGAAACCGCATATTTTTAGATCTGAAATTAAATACATATATTTCAAGATTTTTCGCAGATAAAAAAGTTGTTTGTCTTATCAAAATGAAGCTACTCACAAAAAATTAGCTTGTTAGTAATCACAAAAAAAATTGTTCTAGGGCTCCCGTAATCAAATAAATTAATTCAAAGGTGAACTTATGTTACGTCTTGTTCGTGTGTCAAGTCAATTTCCCGCATACGATAGAATTAGTACGATTCCGTCGGCCTATAATTTGACCAAATTTGGTCGTCGTGGATAATAATAATTTGTATTTAAATTAAAGAATCCCTCATCGCCGCATATAATGATGTCAATACGATTTATAGATATGACGCGACGGTACAACGCCGATCGGGCCCGCTAGTATTCATTATATTGTTATCGAACTTACCTAGTAGCTTAGTGCCCAGCTGATAGAATATAATAGGCTCAGTTCTGTTCACTTCACAGGGGTTTGGGACCATTTCTCTCCTCAAATACGTTTCAATGACTTGCAGGAACCGCGGCTCGTTCAATGTCCTCAAACACACAGCTCGAACTGCCAAATAGTTGAAGATAATGTGGAGTATTATCATCATGATGAATATGAAGATGGAGTTTCTGGAACATTTTTTTAACTTAGAAAGAAGCCTCCTACGAATATACAAGGTGTAACAAATTACAAAACTAAGTGATAATAATTTTGGGTGTGTACGCGTTTCTTGTAGAGAGTTCACTATGGAAGTAGCAGCGCTGAAAGACCATTTTTTTTTCAGTTTTGTATGGGCAGGCGCCCCAGCGTCACGACTTTCCCCATACAAAAGTAAGAATAAATGTCAGCGCTGCTACTTTCACAGTGAACTCTCTACAAGGGACACGTACACACCCTAAAGTATTATTAGTTATTTACTTAGTTTTGTTACACCTTGTATGTAACATATTATAAGATGAGATTGCACTAGGCGTAACTAAGCTGCAGCAGAGCATTCTTTGTATGAAATCACATGAGGGAAGCCGCGACGCGACACAAAACGTACAAGTAAATGTCATGATTAAAGGCAAATTAAACAATTTATTTAAATAGCGCAGCGGTCTTTTACATACTATTGCTTATGATTGCATGTCGAACCATAATAGTACTATTAAAAGAACACCTCCGTGGTCCAGTGGTTTAGAGCATGGTTCTTGACTCGGAAGGTCTTGGGTTCGATTGCCGCGTTAGAAACATGTTATTTCCAAGTTTGGTTAGGACAATGCAGGCTGATCACCTGATTGTCTGACAAGTAAGATGATCCATGCGTCGTCGGAATATGTAAAAAGTCGGTCCTGCGCCTGATCTCTCGCCAGTCGTGTGAGTCTTCCGTCCCACTGGGTTATGATAGTAAAGGAATAGAGAGTGCTTTTGTGTACTGCGCACACACTTGGGCACTATAAAATTACTCCTGCGTACCTGGCCTGGTTTCAATGAAACCGGCCACCGTCACCGAAACCGGTGTGTGGGGGTTAATATAATAATATTAAAAGAACATACCCAAATAGTGTTATAATGAGTAGCGCGGTGAATGAAGCGACAAGATTAACTGCTGTCTCCTGTGCGGAGTCTTTAGCGGATACATCAGCTAGGTTGCCCCGTACCGCATGGTGTTGAGTCATAGCGGCTCGGGTTGCACCACCTTAAATGAGGATTATTTATTAAGGGCCTTCCTTACGGAGATTCCGTAATTTACCGTATTTAAAGCCTTATCTATCTTTATACATATTATAAAACAAAGTCGCTTTTTTTCCTCATGTCCCTTTGTTCCCTTTAATCTTTAAAACTACGCAACGGATTTTGAAGATTCTTTCAGTGTTAGATAGCCCATTTATCGAGGAAGGCTATGGGGCATAGGCTATATTTTATCACGCTAAGGCCCAATTTCACCAACGTCTGTTAGTGTTAACAGCTTGTTAAAATGTCATGTCTTCTCTTTCATTCATATGAAAAACGAAAGAGATAACATGATACTAATTCGAGCATTAACTTTAACAGTCGTTGATGAAATTGGACATAAGACTCATAGGAGCGAAGAAATAGAGGAAAATGTGGAAAAAACGGGGAAAATTATTTGAAAGAACTAACTTGAACGTGCTAATCTCTGGAACTACTGATCCGATTTGAAAAATTCTTACAGTGTTAGATTGCCTATTTATTGAGGAAGGCTATAGGCTATATTTTATCACGCTAAGACTAATAGGAGAGTGTGGAAATAACGGGGGAAATTCTTTGAAAGGGCTTATCTCGCGAACTACTGGAGCAATATTTATGTTATTTGGCACATATAATAAGTAGACCACGTGAAGGATCATAGGCTATCGATTTTAATCATTTTTTCAGTGGCTATATATTTTATACCCGTGCGACGCCGGGGCGGGCGGGTCGCTAATAAACTCATAATTGAAAGCTACGTTATAATAAAAATGCAACAATAATCTTTAGTATATCAACATTCAACATTCCTTTCCCTGTTTTAAATTTTCTATTTTTGTTTATTATACTCATGATATTAGTTTCCAAAGTAATACATTAAAATTCAAGCATACTTTCAGCATCTCCTTAGTATTTACAAATTACGTTTATTTGAAACTCACGACAATAGATAGTCAATTTCATTAGCTACAAATTCCCCGTTTTAATTTTTTTTTAGATTAATTTTGAACTAAGATAAGTAAAAAAAATAGGATTTTCGTGCGATCTCGGCAACGCGTCAAATCAAATGTATGGTCAAGGTCATTTGCTCGGGGGATGGCCTTAATTTAAAATTTCAATGCGACCGCTCTAGTCGCGTGTATGGCCAGTATGCTACTATGTAGTTAAAACAAAAGTTTTAACTACATAGTAGCATAAACAAGAAAAACAAGTTTTTTAAATGTAAGTAATGTAAATTTTTATCGCAAGAAAACGGAATAACCGCAAAAGGACGAAATTATTGAACCCTTTTTGATTAGAAAATCTCACTCACACACTGAAGATAATTATTTATACAGCGTGTAACAAAACTACGTGATAGAGTTTACTAGCACCCAACTTTGCTTGCTTTTCTGAATTTGCTCACACAGTAATAAAAAGTAATTCTTTCAGAGCTGCTACTTTCACAGTGAACTCTATATCTGCAGGGACATACACCTAAAGTGTTGTCACTTCGTTTTGTTAAACCCTATACAACAATCAATATATTTTATAGAAGGGGACCAACAAACACAGCTACAAACCTGCCACACCAACAATTGCCTTCATAACAGTGCTGACACATAATGCAAATGTTGTGTAGTTCTTAAACAGGGGTAGTGCTATCTCGATGCACATAGCGGCGTCGTTTAAAGTATCTGCGTACAATCTCCACTTCTTACTGTATGCATCTAAATATGTGCTGTAAAAAAAGTTGTGTTAGTACAGGCCAAACCATGAGACTTTTAGTATAGTCTGTCAAGAAAGTCATGACAGGCGGGAATTTTTTTAAATGAAATAAAAAATATGAGATCTTTATTAATTCCAGATAAAAATGTGCAAGGTGAAAATATTTAAAATGTAATAGTAAGAGATACGACTGCAGAACTGTGCAGGTATCGAGTACACGCTTAAAACCACCTTTTTACTAATATTTATGATTAGGAGAACATATTTCTACTGGGGTGCCAGTCCAAATGTGGCCGCAATTTCTTTTAAAAATTAAAAAAAAATGAGTTTTCGCGATAAAATGTTTTCATCAGGTATTGAAAGCAAACATGGTTCATTTCACGGCAATGAGTATAGAGATTTAGAAAAATCCGGTGTGCCGTTGGGCACCCGGCCGCAACTCTATTGTAATCAGGTGTGAACAGGTACGATTCCGATACATTTTTGCATCCATAACGTATATTGATCTTTTATATATCAAATGGAAGCTTATTTTCCTCTTATTATTACAATATAGGTGTGCCTTATTAAATCTGGCCGCAAAAAAGGGGTGCCGGCTGTCAAAGATGGCAAACTATCGAAGGTTGAGGGAAAGGGAGATAGCGCGTAACATTACGGGTCTAATGAGGATAGTGATTGTTGAGGTGATTGTACATCATGTTAGTGTACTTAACCATCTGTTCAAACAATAGTAATATAATCGGCCAAGTGCGAGTCGGACTCGCGCACGAAGGGTTCCGTACTATTATAGAGCAAAATTAGGCCAAAATTTGTGTGTTTATATGGGGGCCGCCCTTATATTTTAATTTTATTATTAGTAAGTAAATTGCACATTTAATTGAAGATTTCGAAAAATGTTAAAGTGCCTATCTGTTAAAGTATCGACATAGAGCGAAAAAGGATAATTTATTTTTGTTAACGGATTATTGTTTATTGATATGTCTACTTAGTACCCAATTTTTTTTATTCCTTAATATTAATATTTAATCACTTAAAATATTTTTTTTAGTTCACGTAGCAGATTGCGGCAAATCACGCGAAACCCGAACCACGCGGTTTTACCGTTACTTTCGCCGCTCAATTAAAGCTATAAGGATTATTGGTAAGGTTCCAGGATCTAGGATTTTTTTTAGGAAATTTCCTGCTCTTTAAGGATCTGTTTTCAAATTTTGACTATCTCTAATAGTTTTTGAAATATAAAAAAAAAACCAAACCCTTATTTTTATGTTTACTTAATTGTTTATAACTTTTGCATTTTTTTCAGCCCGTCTTGGAATTTTGATAAAATGTTCTAGATGGTATTCCGAATCGAATGAGACCAAAATCATAATTTTCGGTGCATGAGATCAGGATTTGACGAAAATGGCACTTGTTTATCAGAGTAATAGATAAGGTATTCGTTATACCTTTATTTAATTAAAATAATATTTTCAAGCTACATAGGACAAGTGTTTTTTCTAGATCTCATTAAAAATTTTCCACAGTATCCGGACCGCACCTAAAATTATTTCAGTTCAGAATATATTTGCAACAATTTATTCTGAATAAAAAAAAAATTGAGTGAGTTTTGAGAATTCGTTGTCTGTCCGTCTGTCTGTCTATGTTCTGTCTGTCTGTCTGTCTGTCTGTCTATCTCCAGGCTGTATCTCAAAAACCGCTATAGCTAGACTTCTAAAATTTTCACAGATTGTGTATAATATCTGTTGCCGCTATAACAACAAAATACTAAGTGATTTTTTGGCCTTTTTCGCTTTATGTCGGTAATGGATAGGCACTTTAAAATTTCATGAAATCTTCAATTAAATGTGCAATTTAATTACTAATAATAAAATTAAAGTAAAATTAAAAAAAAAGTGTGTCAGCTCCGACGCACGACTGGAGTTTACTCCTTAAGTACGAGTATAGCAATATAAATACATCGACACTGATAGAAACAAACAAGCCCAATAACATATAGTATATAGGTATAGTCGCCTATACAGCATACCATATGTACGTCTTAATCATAAAGTTAATATACCTATCGGAATATAATATTATATAATAATATTTAAAAAAAGCAGCAGCCAGAGCAGGTACCTGTTGGTTGATGCTGGCGGCCGAAGATGAGTTTGAGCTGATTGTCCTTGGTCACACGACACTATTGTCTTTAGTCTATAATATTCACTGAGCTGATAATCACGATTTACGGATAACTGTTGGATTAATCGCGAAATATGGGCCGATCGGCTATCGTAGAATTTCGTATAACCGATAAGTTTATCTAATGAGCTAAAGCGTATAAGAAGCTCACTATCGATACCGGGGATTGTGAAATGACATGGAACTTGTTTGGGTTTGAGTCCCGGTAATTCCTGTCGAGTGTGAGCTGCAGGCATCTTGGGCAAGGTATCCTCTGGCAGCTTGAGCCAAGGAGGAGACCACCATAAGCTATGCGAAAGAAGAGAATGTGCTGAGATTCCTCTGCTGGCACAATCAGCAGAGTTTAAGTGTGTAGGTACATGACGCCAGATGAGTGAGAGAGAGTTATTAGTAATTTTGGTTACTCTGTTAGCTTCAAATGTTTGTAAACGATGAGTAGGAGTTTTAATCCACGCGAGAACAATGGTGCTGTCTGACCAACAGACGTGTTGAGATATTGTGAGATGAGCGGAGAGATGTTGAGAGACACGAGACATGAGTTGAGATAAAAGTGTAGCCGCGGATAATTCTAACTTAGGAATTGTGAGTTTATTTTTAATAGGGGCTACCTTAGATTTTGCAATTATGAGCTGAACGTTAGCCGATCCATCGTGATTTAATTCGTGTAAATATACGACTGCAGCAAAACCATTTTCTGAGGCATCTGCAAATCCATGAAGTGAGTATGTAGAAGTTAATTTGTGCGGAGCTACGTGTCTGGAAAAATGTATGTTTGAGATGTGCGGAAGATCATGAGAGATGCGCTGCCATTCTTGTGTAATATTATCTGCAGCGGGGTCATCCCAATCCAGTTTGAGCAACCACAATTTTTGTAGAAGTAACTTTGCGCGGAATATAGCGGGAGTGATCCAACCGTTTGGATCATAAAGAGAAGCTACAGTGCTGAGTATGGATCGCTTTGTTATGTGAGTGATTGGTGGTAATGAAATGTGATAGGTAAATTCATCAGATTGCGGAATCCATCTAATACCTAAGACCTTAACGGAAGGCGAATCTGAGCTTATGTCAAAGTCCTTAGGCATTTCGCATTGATCATCTGGGAAACGCTGTAAAAGTTGAGGAGTGTTAGATTTCCATTTACTGAGCTGGAAGCCACCAAGCGATAATAAATTAATGAGCTGAGTTTGAAGAGCTGAAGCTTCCTCGATGGAGTCATGGCCACAGAGAATATCATCTACGAAAATGGAGTTACGTAATATATGAGCAGCTTGGGGATAGCGATGACCTTTATCATCAGCGAGTTGTAATAATGTGCGGATAGCATGATAAGGACTTGAACGTAATCCGTAGGTAACAGTGTTGAGCGCATATGTGAGTAAAGGTCGATCGGGAGACGATCTCCAGAGTATGAGCTGATAATGACGTTGATCTGGATTAATAATAATATTTCTAAATATCATTTTTATGTCTGTGGTAAAAACTACACGATGTGTCCTAAATGTCATAATTATATCGACAATATCATGCTGAAGGGCGGGGCCTGTGTGCAGGCAATAATTCAGGCTGACACCATTGGATGACTTGCAACTGCCATCGAATACTGTGCGGAGTTTATCAGTACCTGATTTAAATACGCCATGATGAGGAATATAATAATGAGGTTTATGTGTAAAAGTAGAGGGATGACAAGGTGTCATGTGACCTAAGTTTATGTATTCATTCATAAATTCTACGTATTTTGAGCGGAGTGATTGATCAGATTGTAATCGCTTTTCTAAGTTGAGAAATCTACGAAGCGCAATAGCATATGTACTACCTAACTGCGGAGCATTCGATAAAAATGGAAGAGTTACGATATAACGTCCCGATTGGTTACGAGTAGTTGTTGAGCGGAATAAGTCTTCACATTGTTCATGTAATGGGTTTGAGTGAGTTGGACGCGGCAGGGGTTCTTCTGACTCCCAGAATCGCTCTAGACTTTTATTTATATCTTGATTAGAATGAGAATGAGCAGAAAGAGCGGAGTTAACTTGAACTACTGAGTTATCATATAATTTTTCAATGGGACCTATGAGCGCAAAATCAAAAATCGTGCCGAAGGCTATGGGCTTCTCCGGGCCCAAAGTCAACTTAGTACCATCTAACACATGGCCTAAAACATCTGAGCCTAAAATGAGATCGATAGGCGCAGGAGTATGATAATCTTTATCCGCTAACGGAATGAGCTGACTTTCCGAGTCTTGTACTACATCGGGAACCTTTTGCATAGGTAGGTAGCCTGTGACATCCTTTAAAATATGGGCGGAAGTTGTGATAGAGGGCGTGTCACTACGTGTGGGCCGAAAAGTAATCGAAACATGACCTTTAGAATTTTGTATGTGCTGATCACCTACGCCTGTAATTTTTAATAAGCAATTTTTCGGTTGTAGGTTAAGTGTTTTTACTAGGCGCTGAGTAATTAAAGTTATCATACTTCCACAATCTAGTAACGCGCGGGCTTTATGATAGTTACCATATTTATCTGAGATTTTTAAAACGACCGTAGGTAATAATATGGGCGTTTGTAATGTGCTATTATTGTGCTGAGTGGTATTAACCTGAGCGAAATTATTATGAGCTGATTTATTCGGGGAAAAAATATTATTTGAATTATTGGGCTGATTTTCTAACTCTGAATGCTCCGTGATTGTAGGTAGTCATTGTTTAGTATTATGAGGCGAAG
Source organism: Polyommatus iphigenia (assembly GCA_963422495.1). Lineage (NCBI taxonomy): Eukaryota > Metazoa > Arthropoda > Insecta > Lepidoptera > Lycaenidae > Polyommatus > Polyommatus iphigenia. The sequence continues at coordinate 17,683,015 of OY730178.1, read as the reverse complement.
ATGAACAAGATTGTGTAGATGTAGATGGTTGATGATGGACGATAGTATGGTTTGTGTTAGCTGTGTGTGTGGGCACTGGGCAGTATTGTCACTACGACGACGGGGCTGCGCGCGTAGGTGGGCGGGAAGTAAATGGGCTGATGAAGTTGGCGAGCGTGGCGCATCATGACGATGAAGTGAAGTGTGGTGATTAGGACTTCCACATTCCTTGCAGGCACCAGTCGACCTACATTCATTCTCGTAGTGCGGACCTAAACATTTCCGACATCTACCTTTTGATTCTATGAAGTCCCAACGTCCTTGAATGGGCTGATGATTGTACTTGGGACAAGCTATCAATTTATGTTCCGTCGACCTACAGTATGGCCAATAAAATTTAGGCTTATGACTGGCTTGAGCCGAGTATACGTGCTGAACCTGTCGGGGGGGAGAGGGGGGTGTATAGTGTTGGCGAGAATGAGATGGAGCTGGGCTGACATGCGGGGTACGCATGGTATGTGCTGAAGGCGAGCGCTGATACGCTGGGCTGATGGGTCTAAGGCGGGGACTGCGCGGAGAACGGGGGGGGTTGTTGACGGGAAGGGCCCGCTGGACCTTGAGACTCAGCGCGCGCTGGCGTCGGACATTCTGTCTCGATGCAGCGCGCGTGCTCTTCTAAAAAAGAAATTAAATTGTCTAAGGTGGGCAGAGTATCAGAGGCGCCGTATCTCCTCTCGAATAGTGTGCGGAGTTCCCCCTTAGCTTACGGACCATAATCGAAACAAAGACATAATTACTGTCCATGGGTAAATTTAAATTTATTAGTGCACTTTGAGCGGAGATGAGTGGGGTTAGAAAAGTAGCCCGGATACTCGAGCGTATGTGAATATTGGGCAGACCGAGTATTATATCGACGAATCTGTCGATTAACACGCGACGATTCTCGTATCGACGTGTCAGTATATCGAGCGCAACACTATAATTCTCGTTCGTAATTTTTAAATGAGATATCATCGATAATGCCTCCCCCGACAGGCAAGAGAGTAGGTAATGCAATTTTACCGCGTCTGACAACGTCGCCATATCATCCATCAGACTACGGAAAATTGTAATAAAAGAGGGCCAGTTTTCTACTAAAGAATCGAACTTAGGGAGCTCAATTTTGGGTAGCACGGACGACGAGAGCTGAGGAGAATCCGAAGTATTGGACGGGCTTTCGGCTGCCGTTAAAACAAAATAGTAATCCGAAATTGCACTGTCATAGTGTGACGTGTATAATTTTTCATTTTCTTGAGACAAGGTCGGGTCGTCCAGAATTTCATACGATCGATAAGAGACTGATAATTAACTCAAGTACTTACTCGAGGTGCTAAGTTATAACGTAAACAACTTAAAATATTTTACACGAGCTGAACAAAAATAACACTTAATGTTATTAAGGAATAAGGCACAAACTATGCGATGTATGAATATTGTCTTTTGTTCTATAATACGACGGAATTATATTGAAAATATTTTATAACTGTATTTTGGGCAGAAATATATTCTGGGATTTAATTTAAATGCAATATAGATGTAAAATATGGGCTGAAAACAATTTGATGGCACTTATTTAATAAGATAAAAAGGGATTTAATTGTCTTTGTTAACAATTATGGCGGGCGGACGAAATACTTAATTCGCAAATTTTTGCAGAAATATTGCCGTATGGAGGTAAAAAATTAGCGGACGTTACTTCAATCGACAGAATACTAATAATCAAATGGGATTCTAATTAGATTTAGGCAGAAAAAGTGCAGTGGACTGTATTTTCAATTTTCGCCCGGCGGGGCACGTGATCGGCCGGGCGAAAAAATTCCCTAAGAATTACGGGATGGCTCGAAGAGGACCAGAGAGGTCCCTGGACGGCTCGTAGGCCCAGAAAATGTAGGAGCTAAGCCCTACATGCGGCTATGTGCTGATAGAGGTAATGGAGAATAAGGGAACAGGTACCTGTTGGTTGATGCTGGCGGCCGAAGATGAGTTTGAGCTGATTATCCTTGGTCACACGACACTATTGTCTTTAGTCTATAATATTCACTGAGCTGATAATCACGATTTACGGATAACTGTTGGATTAATCGCGAAATATGGGCCGATCGGCTACCGTAGAATTTCGTATAACGAACGCGCACAGAAGTTCAAAGCGGAATGTGTCACTTGAGTCGTTTGACGTATGACATCTGACAGCGCAGGCACAAGAGAGGCGGAGTTTGTGTAAACACCGTTGTCCTTGAAACCGTCAAATCAGCCCGTCAAAATGAACGACAGCCGGCACCTCTTATTTGCGGCCAGATTTAATTAGGCACACCGATATTGTAATAATAAGAGGAAAATAAGCTTCTATATGATATATAAAAGATCAATATACGTTATGGATGCAAAAATATATCGGAATCGTACCTGTTCACGCCTGGTAACAATAGAGTTGCGGCCGGGTGCCCAATGGCACACCGGATTTTTCTAAATCTCTATACTCATTGCCGTGAAATGAACCATGTTTGCTTTCAATACCCGACGAAAACATTTTATACCGAAAACTCAATTTTTTTTTTAATTTTTTTTTTTAATAGTTGCGGCCACATTTGGACTGGCACCCCAGTAGAAATATGTTCTCCTTATCATAAATATTTGTAAAAATGTGGTTTTAAGCGTGTACTCGATACATGCACAATTCTGCAGTGGGATCTTAGACTATAATAAGCGTTCTCTGTGAAAATACAAAGAAAAAATACACCTTATAAGCGTGATTACGTTTAGAAAATTTTCCCGCCTGTCCGTTTCTTGTCAGACTATACTTTGATATTGAAAGTCTCTTGGTTGGTGATTTTACTTTCAATATAATTTTTTCCACTCACGTCGATATTTTGGATTTACTTAAATTTTCCCAGTAGCTAAATAGAAGAATCGAGTATTAAAATCAGTCTTGAATCATGTTGCATAATAAGTTGACTCTTTTACAGTTGACTCTTTTAATAATTCATACTAATTTTATAAATGCGAAAGTGTGTCTGTCTGTCTGTCTGTTACCTCTTCACGCCCAAACCGCTGAACCGATTTTACTGAAATTCGGTATGGAGATATTTTGAGTCCCGAGAAAGGACATAGGATACTTTTTATCCCGAAAAAATTCCCGGTTCCCACGCGATAAACGAATTTTGGCGCAAAGGAGCTGCGGGCGTCATCTAGTTTAAAATAAGTATTAAAAAATATATAAAAAGTTTGCAATGGTTTGGTCTATTGAATTGTAATTTAGCCATAAGTAGACAGTATAAAGGTGGCCCATTATTTATTAACAGTAACAGTCTAACAAAATTATTAGGTTCCCGCTATGACTACTGAGTACTGACCCATGACTGTATGCAAAGATGATCCTGCCGAGATGTCCACATCCGTCTTTGATGACCCAAGTGATGGTGGCTGCGAGTGGTGTCGCACCAGTGTCTCCTACACCCACCCCACGCAACACCTCTTGTGTGGCCAGGGTGCCTGAAAATAATATGTATGTACCATCGAGGAAATTTATTCCTAGGCAGTTGATGGACCTAAGTCATGTGGTCGGCTTATGTCAATTCGTTTAAGCTGTGATCGGTCGGATGTGATGGGTCGGATTACTTAGATCCGCCATCCGCCTAGGAATCAACTTCTCTGATAGTATAGGTATATAAATATTATGTGAATTTTACCACCAAGGAACATATTTTTTTTAACCATTTCTGAAGACAGGAAAACTATGGAAAAACCATCAGAATTGCACTTTCTTTCTTTCTTTTTCTTCTTTTTTTTTGGCAACTTGACACAGAGATGCGTATGTTGTGCCACAGACAAGGTAAAAAGGTAAGGAACGGCGGAAGGAATAAAAAATAACGGAATTTGGAAGAAATTGCACTTTTACTATACCCCATTAATCCTTTGATCGTGGATACTTGGAAATTTATTATTATATTGTGTCTAGCTCACTGGTGAGCTTATTGGGCTTGATGGGTTAAATCATCAAACAGCACATAGTTCCTGAGTCAGTAGAGTGAGTAGTTCTATTAGAAGAGGAGGGGAAGAGGGGATTTTGGGAGCTGTAGCTCGAGCGTGTCAGATTAAGCTTGTATAGGCTTCCGACATGTGTCTAGTTATCATGGTATAGAAATCAGATTTCTCACGTGGTGGGTTAAAAAAAATTTTTTTTTGAATATTGAAATGTCATCCGATCTGTCAGATTAAGATAGGGGATGTTTAGTATACCCCAAAGAAGCTTCCATAAAAAGCACTGACGATTCAAAGATAAGGTAAGCCTGTAGGAACATTTTAAAATATAAAAAAATAAACCTTCATATTTTCCTAACTAAACTTCACAGATATTTTATTTTGCACTAAACTAAATGATTTAGTCCTTGTTGTCTAAAATATAATAATAACTGACCGAAAAAAGCTATTTTCTGAGTATATTTCCTTTTTCAAAACTTTAAAATGGCCGCAGTTTCTGAACCCACCACTAAAATAAAAAACGCTCTTATTATTTTTTTATCAGTTTTACCTATTGTAAAAAACCTACTAGGTCTCCATCGCGCTCGAGTGACTACAAAATTAGCACCTTCCCCTCCCCTACTATATGTCATGCAGTAATCGACTTTGTCCACCTGCCATCTTTATATCGTGCAATATGTCCTGCCCACCTCCATTTCAGTTTTAGTGCGTGATCTATTATATCTCGTAGTTGGGTCTGATCTCTAATAAAGGTGTTTTGTTAGAGATCATCTATACTAATATTATAAAGAGGTAAACTTTGTTTGTTTGTTTGTTTAATTGTAATGAATAGGCTCGAAAACTACTGGACCGATTTAAAAAATTCTTTCACCATTCGAAAGCTACATTATTTACGAGTAACATAGGCTACATTTGATTTCGGAAAATGTAGGGTTCCGTAAGATATTTGGGTTTTTCTGACACAAGGTGAAAAAAATCAACCAGAAAATTTACTTATTTTGCGTACGCTGCCTAAACTATAAAAGATAGAACCATAGAATGTTCTAGGTAAATGTAGATCTTTTAAATATCTACAAAAAAGTCCGGGACACACTATACCTATCTATGTCAAGTGAGATACAACAACCATTATTTTATTTAAAAGTCTCGATTTTTTTTGGACTACATTTAAACGCATTTATTTTACTCATGCTATTAATATTTATCAAAATGAATTATTTCATCACTAAGTACAGTTTATGTAGATAATATTTGGTGTTTGAATGATTAAAATTGGACGTTTGGTTTAGAAGTTATGGCGAAATTAAAAATTGCGATTTACGCCCGTTTCGAAGTGGGCGCTCCCAAGGCGGGGGGTGCACAGTAGCGAAGATTATGACCGGCCCTGCAGCTGGTGAATTGGCTCATATACCAAGAATACCAATGATCCCTACTGATTTGTCTGTACCCTTCAAAGGGCTCCAATTTCCTGTAAAAAAATATTTTGCACTAACGATAAATATTATGTAAATCCCAGGGCCAAACATTCAAATTAGTAGGAATAGATTTATAAAAAGAATGTTTTGCTCCATCACGAGTCGGGGATCCCGACCATCAGTATATTTTGTTACTTGAAAATAACTTAACGTCAATTAATGTTGTTTATAGAAAAGCTCTACAATAATCGCTTTAGTTATCTATCCTAAAACAACGGGTTGCACTCCGGGACTACCGTCAGAGGTGAAAACTTATTATTAATTACATAATACATTTAAATATTCTCATCATTAACAACTTTAACATCCATAGAAAGACAATCTGTGCAGCCTGCGGAAAATGACTGCGTCGTCGATGTTTCTGTGAATTGACCTGGGAATCATTTTGCTGACCGTGTCTTTCCTGGGTAGGCTTTTGCAGCGGTAACCGACATCCACGCGGGCGGAGCCGCGGGCGACCGCCATCTATACATTATAATAAAACTGTAGAAATGAAAATTCTGTACATTAAAGATATTCAAAAAATAATAAGCGGGGGGTGTCACTACATCGCTATAGAAGCCAAAAATGTAGTTAGTTTTTTGTCTGTCTGTCTGTCTGTATGTTTGTTCCTCTATCACACGAAAACTACTGATCCGATTTGAATGCGGTTTTCGCAGATATATTTGCCTTCTTCCAACTTAACATCTGGTGTATAAAAAATTTTCCCCCCCCACCTCTAAAGGGACGAAAGAGGGGGTCAGATTTTGTATAAGACTTTTGCTTTAACACGAAAACTACTGATCCGATTTGCATACGATTTTCACAAACATATTTGTCTTCCTCTGACTCAACATTTGGTGACTAAAAATCCCCCCACCCCACCCCTCTAAGGGAACCAAAGAGGGGGTCAGATTTTGTATCAAACTTTTTTCTTTAATGGACTTACTTTGACATATTATTAACTGTTTTTTCCAACTTAACATCTGGTGTATACAATTTTTCGCCCCACCCCTTTTAGGGGACAAAAGAGGGGGTAAGAATTTGTATCAACTGATGAAGTAAAAATATTTTAAATGGCAAAACAACGTTTGCCGGGACAGCTAGTATGTAATAAAGGTAATGTTTCTGTATTTGTCGCTTAGCTCTATCCCCAGTAGACTTCGTTCATAAGTTAGTGTTATTTTATTTATTTTTATTTTATTTTATATTCAGAAGGCTTACAGACTAATAACTTAAATAAGTAATACAATAATTTGGATAAACAAATAGCTAATTACAAGCCTCCACATGTATGTAAAAAGATAATACAAGTCAGCAAAAATGTGTCGAACTATATTTATCTAAGCTTACAAATTTTGGAAAGATGAAGAGAAATAACTTAAGAATAAAACAGTAATTTAAAGTTATGAGCAAAACCAAAGATAGTATTATGTAGGTACCTCAAACACAATAATTATACAATCCTAATCAAAGAATGCATTCGCCAATAGTCGTTTTACAACGTTAGATTTAGTACAGAATAGGTATGTCGTTTTATATCCATGTTCTGCGATACTTTATTAAAAGCATGAATGCTTCTTAAGAAAAATGCATTATTTCTATTATTAGTTGTTGCAGAAGGTACATCAAGGAGAGGCCGGTGACGAAATCCTTGTCTGTTGGTTCATAAATTTATTTTAGAAAGTAATTCAGGGAAGTCGATGGAACCATTTGCGATGTTCCCTAAGAAACATATGTCACTGATTTGACGCCTGAGTTTATCTCATAAATTTCCTTTGAACACCCTCAATATGTGATCTATAAATTTCATATTGGGGGTTCCAGACTTAAGACGCATACTCCGGGTGGCTACGAACGAAAGAACAATATAGGATTTTGATAGTCTTAATCGATCGGAAACTAGCGGACTGTCTCATAATGAAACCAAGAGCTTTATTAGCACTTTTTACGATATGGTCGATGTGTTGGTCAAATAGAATCTTACTGTTAAAGATAACCCCTAGGTCCCTAATGCTGTTAACTTTAGTTAAGAATTGATTATCTAGAGTATATTTAGAATCGATTGTGTGTTTCAGACGTGTATAACTAACGTAAAAACATTTTGATACGTTTAATTGAAGTTTATTACGATAGCAATAATCTTCAAATCTATTAAGGTCACTTTGAAGTAAGTAACAGTCAAAAATGCTTTTGATGATTTTGTGTATTTTCATATCATCAGCAAAGAGTAAGATATAAGAATATACAAAACATCGTTTAATATCCGCAATAAATAACAGAAATAAAAGGGGACCCAGGATCGAGCCTTGTGGCACACCAGAAGGCACAGATTTCCAACCAGATGTGTATCCTTGAAGCACTACAGCCTGAGTACGATTGTCAATATAAGAGCATAACCATCTGTACAGATCGCCGTGAATACCCTTTGATAAAGAAGCAATCGGTGATCTATACGATCAAAGCATTTGCTATAATCAGTATAGATCACATCGACTTGCGCACGCTGATCCATGCCGTTAGATATAAAATCGTGGGATAGTACCAAGTTAGACGTGTCGCCAGGCCGGCACTGGGACAATAAAAGAGAGAGATAAATAAAAAAGGAATTTAACAAATAACAAATTTATTACAATAAATACTAAAACTACACAACTTAGTCAGCGGAGAGCGGGGGAACGCGGGTACGAATCCTAGCCTCAGCCTATTTCTCAGTCTTTATCTCACGGGTTTAGGGACACGACACTTATCTGGGGACAGGCAGCGACTTGCGGGACTCCAGCTCCTCAAGTCTCCGTGATCCCGGTGACAGGCGCAGCGTCGAGTGCCAGGTGTTGGTGGCAGCAGTTCAGGATCCCGTCGGCGGCAGCAAGTTCAGGGTGTGGCGAGAGTTGGTGCGTCAGCCAGACAGCATGGGCAGCACGTGGTCGACTCCAGGCGGCCACGGAGTTGTCAGGGCGTAGCTCCCGTCGTAGTGGAGCACGAGGTCTAGGCCAGAACGTAGCTGCGAAGTTGCTCCAGAACGTAGAAGAAGAGTTCAGACGAGCGTAGCTGAGAAGTCCAGACGGAACGTAGCAGGGAAGTAGCCCCAAGCGTAGAAGAGTTGCTCCAAACGTAGAAGAGTTGCTCCAAACGTAGAAGAGTTGCTCCAAACGTAGAAGAGTTGCTCCAAACGTAGAAGAGTTGCCCCAAACGTAGAAGCCCTGGAATGTTCGAAGCAGGTCTTAGAGGAGTGTTCACGCTGTTGGCCCCCCAAGCACGTGTTCTCCACCCGAAGACTTCGAGCACGTGATTGCGGAGTCCATCACAAACATTAAAAGCAAAAACACTAATTAAAAAAAAGGAATTTGGAAAAATCAAAATACAATTAAAGAGCAAAAGGTTATTGAACTTGTGACACTGACATTTAAAACTAGGTCAGGGCCAATTTTGTGATAACATCAAGGAAAAATCATACAAATAATTTGACCACGGTGAAAGAATTAATATTAGAAAGTTAATGTTACGAATAAAAATCTACTTTACAAAATAAAAGGTTGAAACAGAAATTTTGCTAACACGTGGTCCAGGTCACAAAGAGTTTTTTACAATAGGGAAGATGCGATATTTTTATTTTTGTGTTTATTTTAAAGAACCCCATGTAGAATAGACCACAAGCATATTTAAAAAATTTAAACACTGGAATTTACTGCAAAAAATGCGGTTTAAAATTGACAATTTAAATTTTGGCGCCAAAACGGCTATAGTCTGTATGACGTCACTACTGTTTGACAATTATTAACAATGGCCCCACCTGATCAATATATTATATTGTGATTATACCTTAATCTGTGCACCAAAGAGAATATAATCACTACATGCTGTGCGGCCTGATCGTACTTGTCCTCAGTGGCTTTCCCAAAGGCTTTCCTAATTTTGCATTATTTTTCGGCTAAGAAAAGTTCAAGAGATGATGTACTCAGGTCAAAGAAGATTGCAAGTCTTCGAATTCACATTGAAAGAGTGATCACAAAACTACACGAATTTGCTTTTCTGAATCATTTGCTGTGCACTTGTCAATTTACAATCACCTTTAATTAAAATGAAATAAAAAACTGTATTTACAAAACGATATAGTTTTATTAACTCAAACATTTTAGAAAATAATGTACATAAACTATCATATCACTTCAATTAACATCTATATCTCTTACGGGTTAGACAGTACCTAAGTTTATAAGACCCAAAGGCCACATTTAGCATTTTGTGGTGTATATATAATTGGAAAATGAAACCAGAATAGTGATGGGTTGCTACCACATCGTCTATTTACACATTCATTACCACCACTATTTTCTAATAGTTCCCAGCGATGCCGCCCTATAAAAAACGCAAACATGCTAGGTGTGCTCTCGGCAGTGCAGGATGAAATTACGTAGCACGCTAGGCGTGTTCACTGGCACTGTAAAGAGGTAATATCATAATTTAGACTTCTTCCAATAACATGTGACGGACGTAATCGGAGGCTCCTTTTGCAGGACCTCGCATTTGCAGGTCTGAACCGAGCCTTGCGTTTCATTTATAATAGCTATAACACGATACCGTAACCTTCTTTACATACTTTTGTGTTCTGGGGTAACTCGAATGGTAACTCGACTTTTTATTGTATGTAAATTGTAAGTACATGTTTCTCCTCTTTTGAGTTGAACATTCAGATGGCATTGTGCTATAAGATTCTCTTGTTGAGCTGAAAATATAAAATAACTGCTATATGTATATAGAAGCCGCCGCGCTGAATGAAGGTAAATAAATGAAAATTTGGAAATGATATTAAGTACATCATATTTTAGTCCCTCTCATTTCTACACTGGAACTACTCTGCACTTTCGACAAAAAATGTTAAGTACTACAATGTCAACAGTGACTTTGGAAGATATCTATAAAACGTAGTGATTACATTCTCCTTGGATTTGTAGAGTCTGCTTTGATAAACCCAGCTTCCATTTGTATTGGAAAAATGCAATTAAACTTTCGTGAGCCTTAACCTCTCAAAAAGTTGTCAAACATAATAAGTACTACTCGACCAAGCCAACTAACTAGTCGACTGTCAAATCATGCTCTCTCGCTCTTATGCATTGTTAGCGAAGTGGGTAAGTGCGAGAGAGCAAGCTTTGACATTCATCTAGTTGGCTTGGTCGAGTAGTATGTATTATATTACTCTATGGTTGTCAAAAGCACGTGTGACGTCACTGAACGCTGATTGGTGTTTTGAAATACGTTCCGTTTCAAGCTACTTTTATTTCATATTTTTTGTAAAAAAACAATATTTTATAAAATAATAACCTTACAGTGGCATTTCTTTTATATTTTTTTAACATTTTAATAGCAAAATTTTCATAAATATTGTATTTGCATGTTCCCTATTTAGAAAAATACATTTGCTACAATTGTGATTTTCGCCACAATGAAAACCAAATACAGGATAAAACTGAATTTATAATAAAAAGGAATTAAAGACAACTACTTTGGAAAATTGTACAAACACACAACACAAAACACTCACTCACCGAAACTGGGGACCTTGAAATCAGGGAAAGAGAATGATATGACAAAATCCTTCGGCTTATATACCTACGGGCACATCTTTTTTTTTTAAAGTTGACAGTGGTCAAAGAACGCAAATTAAAAGGTTATCAACATGTTTGTTTTTTTTTTTAATTTAAGTTAAAAAATATAATTATCTTTAGGTAGATGTAATTTAAAACAATGCTTTTTATTTAATTAAGAAATAGTTTAATAAAAAGGAAAATAACTGGTAAAAAATATCAGATATCCCAACGGAGAGTTATAATAGTTGCACCATTTCCCCAAAGATGTCGCTACTAACCTCATTCCAAGTTATTAATTATAGATAAACTACGAAATCTATTAGGCGTAAGGGTTCTAAAGAAGCCTAATAGATGTCGCTATGCAACAGACGTGGTTGAACGTTTCCGAAGAAAGCCATGTTGATCACCAAAATCACTTTTCATGGCCTCATACATTTGACTGTAAACTACACGTTCAAGGATCTTTGAGAACAGACAGATTTTAGAAATTGGGCGGTAGTTAGTTGGTAGATTACACGCATCCATAAGATCTTTTTTATCCGACTGCCAGGAGGGTTATGTTTTTATCGCGTATCTTGTATGTATGTATGTAATATTCTTTATTAATTATTACCTTGTATCTCCAGAACCGCTAAACGGATTTTCACATTTGAGGTATCGTTAGATTTGTCTTAATGGCCCAAGTGTTCTTAGATAGGTAACATTAAAAAAACCAAAATGGCGGATGTTTGACGCCATATTGTGAGGTTAAAAAAATTAAAATTCTACCAAGCATATCGAGTAGGGTATCAAAATAAAGGATTTTAAACACTGATTCTAAATATGTTTATAACTCGCAGTTTTAATATTAAATGAAACGATAAATATCGCTAACTAACTAACGGCTTATCAAAATGAAGCTACTCACAAAAATTAGCTTGTTACTTGTTAGTGATAAAAAAAAAAAGTTCTAGGGCTCCCGTACTATAAATAATAATAAAAAAACCCTTAGATTAATTGTCGAAATGATTTGATGACTACAAACTAAAAAGTCGCCAATAAAATAAATTAATTCAAAAATCAAAAAACCCGACTGCAAAACAATTTTAACTAAAAAGACCGAAACAAGACCTAATTCTGCCGGAGGCGTCTAATCCATGTTTTAATTGATACGACTCTTGCTTACGAGTTTTATGCCAAGAGGGATACATACAACTTCTACATTTTTAAGGTTCCGTAGTCAACAAGGAACCCTTATAGTTTCGGTCTGTCCGTCCGTCTGTCTGTCTGTCCGCAGTTTTGCTCAGAGACTATAGGACCTACAAAGCTGTAATTTGGCATGAATGCACATATTAACGATGGCGACAAAATGGTACATGAAAACTTAAAAAAATATTTTTTTTATGGTACCTTCCATACACATCAAACGGGGATGAAAATTTTTTTTCGCGTCCACCCCACCGTGTGGGGTGTCGTTGGATAGGTTTCTTAAAAATATTATGAGTATTCATTGATCATTTTCCGATTTAGGGATCCGTTTGTGGAATATTAAGTTTTAAAGTGGAAAAATCGTTAGAGTCCAGTGTCCCCCCTTCTACCAGCTAAACGGTTGCTGGAAATGTGAAAAAATTCACGGGAGTAGGAAATATGCTGAATTTAAAAGGAAAACTATCACGGCTAAGAAGACTTCATAAGTTATTAAGTAATAGTCGATCAACTAAAAAAAATGTATTCGGTGAAGTATAAAGGAGTTTTCTTTCAAATTCCTTTGAAAGTAACTGAGATGATGATGTTAGTAGTGTAAAACACGCTATAAATGTACGTTAATTGACCATAAAAAAATTGTCAAAAACTAGCGGTACTACGGAACCCTATATTGCGCGTGGCCCGACACGCACTTGGCCGGTTTTTCTATGTAGCCTTCATTTATCTTGGCATGAAACTCGTAAGCAAGAGTCGTATCAATTAAAACATGGATTAGACGCCTCCGGCAGAATTAGGTCTTGTTTCGGTCTTTTTAGTTAAAATTGTTTTGCAGTCGGGTTTTTTGATTTTTGAATTAATTCTATATAGAGTATTGAGCATTTCCTCTATCTCTGACGCATTGATCGAAACAATCACGATGTCGTCTGCGAATCTCAGGTGACTTAGATAGGTATTTGTTGTTTATGTTTATGCCAGATTCAGCCCAATTCACATTCTTTAAGATGAGTTCGAGTACAGGCTACAGCTATGAAAATTTTTGAAGATTGAGGGTCACCTTGTCTTGTGCCTCTACCTATTTCAAAGTACGGTCCAGTCCTGTCCAGTTTGATTCTACTTTTACACACAAAGTCTACTATACAACTCTTAAAAATATTTTTTAGTATTTAAATATTTTGTTTTAAATTTACTATTTATTTATAATAATATTTTTAAGTGTTTTACTATATTTTTAGTGTTTAATCCCTCAAGCCCCGTAAGGCCCATAGGGCCACGACAACAAAAGATTTCCTGGAATTGGTGATCGAGGGATTAAATATTTTGTAGTAAATTTTTGTGCAGGAACCTAGGTAATTAATAATTACTATTTTAAGCTGAAAAATAACTCAAACATGTTAAATATTTTCGTATGAGAAAACGATTTTGGTATTACGTATATGTATGAGAATTTCGATGGCCTCTTAAGAGTCCGTATACGAAATTTTGCCGATGAATATCAAATTGCAAAGGTTCGCTACAGAAATATTATTTGGTGTTTTCCCCTTATTAGATTAAAAAAATATATATTAATTATTAGATTTAAAAATATATCTAAGCGCGGACTGCCGACTCGAGCCTTGCGGCGAGTAATATAATGTGAGATTTAGGTTGTTTTGAATCGTGTTTTTTGGCACAATTTGTTTTTTTTTTCTTTTTTCTCGAATTGGATAGAATTTTATCTATAGATTATTTCTGTCGTTTTCTTTTTATGAATTACAGCTCCAAGTTGCCGAAATTAACAGCAATTCTTTGCCCATTTTCTCTAAAATTTTGCCGAGTTACATATTTTTTTACTCAACTATTTCATATTTAAGTGGTAAAAAGTAATTCTAACATTGTATAGACGACTTTCTCAACAGTATATTGTATTTTTTTCATACCGTTAAGACGTCAATACAATCCATAAATAGGTGATATTCTAAACCTTTTACAGCAAAAATCACAAAACTGTCGCGGGTTTGAGTTGGATTATTTAAAAATACTTTAAAAAAATAATCTAGCTCCAACATTAGATTATAATTGAAATGATCTTACATGTTGTGCATTAAAACTTATAGAAATACTGCATTTTAACTGTTAAATCACGTCTGTTAAATCAGCAAAATCGGCAAATTTCGTATACTGACTCTTAAGAAGCCGCCGCGTGGGGCGGGCGGCTTTGACGTGTAGATAGCACAGACCTCTATCTAGATCAGCGTTGCCAGACGTTCCGATTTTGGCGGGACGTCCCGATTTTTTCATCAAAATTAAATGTCCCGTGCGGGACAGGCTCAGACCCGCTTTTCGGGGAAAGCCCAAACGTACATGCAGCGTGCTGAGAAAGAAAGGTGTGTAATGAAGATATTAGGGTGTGGGAGGTAGAGGAGTGGATTTTATTTGGCTAATTTTGCTATCTATTATCACGATAACTTTATTTTAACAAACAAAAAGATAAAAAATCAAAAAACTTTTGATTTTATACTTTTTTTACTTTGTCCCGCTTTCCACTGAAAAATCCCGCTTTTTCACTTAAAAAGTTCCAAAGTCCCGACTTATTTCTGTGGTAGATAGCTTAAATCTTTAATGTTTGTAAAAAGCAGTTTTTGAAACAAAAATCAGTTATAAAAAATTACCTGTAATAGTACTGCAGAATGCCTGAGCTGTGTCCCATATTTGGTAGGCAACATAGTCTTTGCTCACACTGTTTGGGTAACCCTGGGGCATGAATATTCTAGTTAACAAACCCGACACGTCAGCAAACTTCTCATCATCAACAACAACTACTTTAGCTTGACCTGTAATAAGTACATATAATATGAATGATGGTATCAGCAATCAATTATAGTGGATGAGCTAAAATTAGTGAGTTGCAGAAGAGAGCTTAGGTGTTCCCACATCTAAGCAGTTATTCAGTTAAATATAACATTATAAAACATTGTGCAACACGATAACATTATGATATAACATCGTGTAACATACGCTACAACATGTCAAAAAATAAATATGTGTCTTTTGTTATAATTTGTTAAAAAAAAGTTAGACAAAATGTTATCTAACGCTATAACTGCTATGTTGGGCGAAAACAATTAATAAAACTAACAGCTTGAGGTATAATTATGGTGACAATCCCTTTCCAATTTCATAAGTGTGCCATGATCTCCTCTAAGATCTCCACTCTCTGAGCAAGGTAAAATGACAGGTCTCTGGCACTACTCTACTAGAGTCACAGAATACAAATTACTCTCGGAGAAGAACATTAACTTAGTACAAATAATTCTCGCGAACTTCAACGCCATCTATTTGTTGCCCCCACCAACTTCACGAACTTATTGGTCTTATCTCTTTCAGTATTACAACCTTATTTACACGAATTTATAACTTAAATGTTCACATCAAATACAAAGTCACTATCACACAATTTTCACAACACTAAAGCACGGCGAGAAGCACAAAACACGGAGGAACCGAAGCTTAACGCAATGTAATGTTAATAGGCGAGCACAGTTTAGGTGTTGGGATAATCACAAAAGAACGGAATTACAAGAAAAATCAAAGGCAATGGCGGACATTTTTCTTGTAACGAAATTACACAGATTATGATATACTATACTAGGTAATTCATTGGGTGCCCAGTTAAAAAAATTATGAGTTTTAAAATATTTTTACATTGGCATCCCAGGGACTTCGTGATTGGCTAATGTAGGAAGTTGACCACCCCTGACTAGAGTTGTTACTTCACTCATAGAATCCATACTAATATTATAAATGCGAAAGTGTGTCTGTCTGTCTGTCTGTCTGTTACCTCTTCACGCCCCAACCGCTGAACCGATTTTGCTGAAATTTGGCATGGAGATACTTTGAGTCCCGGGAAAGGACATAGGATACTTTTTATCCCGGAAAAATGTACGGTTCCCGCGCGATAAAAGAATTTTGGCGCAACGAAGTTGCGGGCGTCATCTCGTGTTGTATAATCTTAAACAAGAGATATAAGCTACAAATAATAAAAACTATTTATTATTCGTAGGATATAAGGGAATAAACTACTTACTAATATATTTACAAAATAGTGCCCTTATTCAAGTTTATGACTAACATAATATACATAAGAGCCTTATAATATTAGTTAGTACCTAATAAATGCCAATTTTCTAAAAAATTAAGCTAATTAATGTAACATGAATGGTGGTAGTACCTGGTGGTATAACATAGTGTCTCTTTTTCGATGATGAACCGTATCTCTCATTCAATAGTATTTCACCGTCATGTGACATTTTTCTTACACCCCTATATATTATGCTACACTCCAACGTTTTTAGTCTATACCTGTATAGAAATGTCACTAGTATTATTAATTCCATCATTGGGCGTTTTCACACTGCGACGATAACGACACGACACGATACCACAGAATAGATGCGGTTCACCGCACATATACAATTTCAAGTTGGCCGACTATCATACAAACTAAATTGCGTAGTGTCAGTTGTCACTATTTAATTGGACATCTTCATCGTGTACGCTGCCAGCCGCAGACTTTTAGATTTGGTAACGGTGTTGCTAGCCTAGCGACGTGCGTGTTAAAATGCGTAAAAAGCACGCTTTTATTGTGGCACTAATGAAACGAAGGCGAAAAGAAAGGAGAATATGTTGGGTGCATTCAATACTACAAAAGTGACACTACGCAATTTAGTTTGTACGATAGTCGGCCAACTTGAAATTGTATAATATGTGCGGTGGCCCTCTATTCTGTGGTATCGTGTCGTGTCGTTATCGTGCAGTGTGCAAACGCCCAATGGGCGTTTTCACACTGCGACGATAACGACACGACACGGTAGACGAATACCACAAAATAGATAAGGGCCACCGCACATATACAATTTCAAGTTAGCAAAGGATATGGGCGAATAGCCCATAGACGGTCCCAAATTACATAATAATAATAAAAATAGTATGGAAATATGGATATGGATTATTATCATTTATCACCTTTTTATCTATATTTTTTAATTTAAATTTATCTGGATAATATCGAAGTTTAAAATGCAAGATCAATGATGTTTTCCTAATTCTAATCTGTCACTTAGTATTGAATGCACCCAAAATATTCTCCTTTCTTTTCGCCTTCGTTTTATTACTGCCACAATAGAAGCGTGTTTTTACGCATTTCAACACGCACGTCGCTAGGCTAGCATCACCGTTACCAACTAAATCTAAAAGTCTGCGGCTGGCAATGTACACGATGAAGTTGTCCAATTAAATTGTGACACTACGCAATTTAGTTTGTACGATAGTCGGCCAACTTGAAATTGTATATTATGTGCGGTGGCCCTTATCTATTCTGTGGTATCGTGTCGTGTCGTTATCGTCGCAGTGTGAAAAAGCATATTGTTTCTTGCTTGATTCTCTTCCTTTTATTTAATATTAGCAGTTGCCCTCGACTTCGTCCGCGTTAGCATAGTATGTAGAAGTAGTAACGGAGATGGATAATTTTCTCCTTTTAAGGTCCCTTACTCAAAGGGTAAAAACGGGACGCGATCACAAAGATAAAATATCAGCCTGTATGTCCGTCTGTCCTTATCCAGGCTGTACCTCAAGAACCGCGCTTGACAGTTGACATTTTCACAAATTATGTATTTCTGTTGCCGCTATAGGTATAGGGTATATATTCGTATATAACAAATAGTAAAAACAAAAGGGAAATAATAAAACGAGCGAATAAAAAATTACTCAGCGACTGATGATGAACATACTGTTTTAATAACTTGAGCGGTATGAATTTGAGTAAGCGAAAAATAAACTAAACTAACGACTAATATTGATTTATAATAAAATCCAGAACGAGCTTACAAAAAGTGGATTGTGATTAATCTATTTCAGATACTAAAATTCTATCTGAGCGACTGTATTACTAAGTGAGCGACTGGAAATACATAGCGGGCAACTTCAATATTAAAGATAGATTCAATTTTTCTAAGTGAGGTTATACATTACGAACTACTAAAAAGTTCAATTTGAGCAAACTTTTGTGAGCTGCTTTATTAATGATTATTGGTTACTGATATTCTGTTTGGGGGTTTATATTTTATATTTTGATTGTCAAATGCGCGCGAATTCGAATGGGGGCGGGGCGACGAATCGTTGCAGTCAGGTGAGTTGGGCTGCGGACCAATAGCGTTGCGTGTTTACCATTGCCGTGCGCTTGCATCACTGGCTCGCACGCAGCATTGTGCGTAATATATAAATAAACAGTAAATTTACTACAAAATAATATTTAAACACTAAAAAATATTTTTTAGTGTTTAAATATTTTTTAGTAAATTTTTGTGCAGGAACCTAGGTCTAACCTATTACTATTTTAAGCTGAAAAACAACTCAAACATGTTAAATATTTTCGTATGAGAAAATTATTTTTGCCGGGTGCCATCGAAAATTTCGTATGAGAATTTCGATGGCACCCGGCCTCTTAACAGAAGGCTCACTTAACCAAGGTTACCGAAGCGGGGGGACGGGGAGGGGGGGCAGCCCACCCCCCGCCAAAACAAAAACAAACACATTTCGAAAAGTCCAAAAGTAGGTTAGAACTGTGACTGTGCTGTGGCAGCAGCCGGCGACCGTCACAATACACGCTATTAAGGCTCCATTCCACCGCGGCGCACGCTGTGCACGGCCATGGGCACCCGTGGACGTGCACGGAGACTACGTGGGTCAACGTTTCCACTGCCGCACACGCTATACAAACATACAAACACGTTACCACAGACTTATATCAAGATTAGATATCGCATGTGTATGTACTTCGCGTGCCATCGCGTTCCCAAGCGACGAGCAATTTCAATCTTTCGAAAGTCTGTTCTTTAGTCTGCGCTTCACCGTTATCGGAATCGGACGTGTCAATCGGAATTATAAAAATGCCTAATTGTGCCGTATTGGGCTGTGGAAATTCGAATAGAAACGTTGGTCTAAATAGTGGACACGTTTCTTATCATCGATAAGTAATTTTGTTATTAAATCATATTGTGTCCTTTATTTTAAAATCAATTATTTAATGTTAATCGTGGGTGGTTGTAGTTTTTACAATGAAATCTACGTTACTGCTTGTGTACCGCATGATTTATAATACATTGCCGCTTTAGTTAGAAAATTATAGAGCCCGTTCTGTTTGTCCGCTACTGAGTGCGCAATGGAAATAAAACAATCGATACTTTCACTCATCGCTTGGTTTCGAGGTACAGTCAATATTCTCCTTTTTCTGTCAAATGAAGCAAATAGTGTTGTACATATTCTCGATTGTAATTAATCGATCGACATGAAACAGAGGAATGATAATGTTCGCTTTGGGATATTTTGTGACTCGGTAATAAGGTACAGTAGGTATGAAAAGTGGCACGCTCGTTTTCATACAAAGGGAGCGACATGCGGCTTCTATCTTGATCTATTTCTATGGTGTCCAGCGTTGAGCTACGTGTGCACCATATTCGAGCAAGCTAAGTGGGTCAATTCGTGCGTAGCGTATCCGTGGGTTGCAGTGGAAACAGTCACATATATTTTCTTACATAGCGAAGCTTGACGCACGTGCGTAGTCTCTCCGTGCGCCGCGGTGGAATGGAGCCTTTAGGTTAAAGGCGTTAAAAAAGGAGACCAAAAGACTTAGATGTAGCCTCAGAATTCCGAAAATTTCAAAGGTGAGTAGCTCCAAAACTGGGGGTTTCTCAGTGTGGATTTGGTACGGGGGGGTGTTTACTCCTCCTCTCCCCCCCCCCCCCCCTCTCACCCCCACTTCCCATCAATTTTGGGGTAGGTTGCCGAACCTTTACCGTTGTTCCTCTTATCCAAATTAAGCTACTCACAAAAAAATTGCTTGGTAGTAATTAAAAAAAAATTGTTTTAGGGATCCCTGATTAATAGTGTTTCATCAAATATTTATTTCATATTCATTTTTTTTTTGTTTTAATATGAGCTCATTAAACTTTGCTCATTAGTGTATTTTTCAAAGTGGTTTTAGTATTCGAAACACTTCATTTAAGATAAAATGCCGCTCAGTATAAAAAATACATTTGCCAAATATTGAAAAAAATGCAGTACGTAACGTTGACACTCAAACAGATATTAGGTCGCTCAAATATTATGAAGCTGCTCATTTTGTATTTTAAGTAACTCAAATAAATAATTTGTAAGTTGCTGTATTGTTAATTTCTCGTCACTCACAGTCAGTCGCTCAAATAGTAATTCTATAACCCAAATTAATTAATTTTGATAATTAAAACGGTAATTTACAGTCACTCGATTAAATACTACCCAAAACAAAATAAAGTTAATATTTGAAGGAGGCTCGAAGAAGCCCGCATAGTAATCAAGTGACACTCGAAAACTGTATGTTTAGTTTATGTCCTGACTCCTGACTGACTGACTGACTGACTGACTGACTGATTCATCATCGCTGAGCAAAAACTGTTAAAGTTACAGCCACGAAATTTGGTGAGTAGGTGTTGTTTTATTAAGTAGACACGACAAGAGATTGCCAAAAAAACCCAGTTGCAGGCATAATGAGATATACAATCTAAAAAATCAGTAATATTATCTAATATATATAAATCTCCTGTCACGATGGATAGGATAGCTTAGATCTTTAATAATTATAGTCGCAATTTTATTTTATTGCAAATTATCTATACTAATATTATAAAGAGGTAAACTTTGTGTGTTTGTTTGTTTAATTGTAATGAATAGGCTCAAAAACTACTGGACCGATTTTAAAAATTCTTTCACCATTCGAAAGCTACATTATTCACGAGTAACATAGGCTACTTTTTATTTTGGAAAATATAGGGTTCCGTAAAATATTTGGGTTTTTCTGACACAAGGTGAAAAAAATCAACCAGAAAAGCTGCTTATATTGCGTACGCTGCCTAAACTATAAAAGATAGAACCATACAATGTTCTAAGTAAATGTAGATCTTACAAATATCTACAAAAATGTCCGCGACACACTATACCTATCTATATCAAGTGAGGCACAACAACCATTTTTTTATTTAAGAATCTTGATTTTTTTTGGACGACATTTAAACGCATTTATTTTACTCATGCTAATAATCCTTATCAAAATAAATTATTTCATCACTAAGTACAGTTTGTGTAGAAAATATTTGGTGTTTAAATGACTAAAATTGGACGTTTGGTTTAGAAGTTATGGCGAAATTAAAAATTGCGATTTACGCCCGTTTCGAAGTGGGCAAGGCGGGGGTGCGCAGTAGCGAAGATTATGACCGGCCCTGCAGCTGGTGAATTAGCTCATATACCAAGAATATCAACGATCCCTACTGATTTGCCTATAGGCTATACCCTGCAAAAGGCTCCAATTTCCTGTGAGACGTAGCTTTTGCGGCGGTACCGACCAATGTAGGCCACGGGTAGTAATAATGAATATAAATCAAAACTGCTGAATCAATTTTAATCATTTTTTCAGTGGCTATATATTTTATACCCGTGCGAAGCCGGGGCGGGTCTCTAGTTTGTCTATAAAGAGCGACCATTGTTTATGCGACGCGGGTCACGGGATAGCGATGGACGTTGCCATGGTGACATATTTATTTAGTCACTAATTCAATAAAATAATACGGGCGATATACTTTATATAATATGGCAAAGAAACGTTTGCCGGGACAGCTAGTGTAATATAATAATTACCATACGGGATCGTGATCCTTACTAGCAGTCAATCGAAATTGCCTGTTTTATTATTCAGGCGCCGATTTAAAATAATCAACTTTTTTTATTACACTAGCTGACCCGGCAAACGTTGTTTTGCCATATAAATAATTTTTGGTATGAAAAATACATGTTGGTAGATTCTCAGACCTACTCAATATGCTCACAAAATTTCATGAGAATCGGTCAAGCCGCTTCGGAGGAGTACGGGAACGAACATTGTGACACGAGAATTTTATATAGGTATAAGATTTATTAAGTTTATTTGCAAAAAAATATGTTAAAAGTATTCTTAAAATATAACTGCAGGCCAAACATCACAATATTATATTTAATATTTTTTCATAAACTGATGATATACCTATTAGGGAGATCACACACGTCACACTTTTTGTGTGATCGAGTCTGCGGCTTACATACAATCTGCATGGCGCGCGCCATCAGAATGTATGGAAGCCGCAGACTCGATCACACAAAAAGTGTGACGTGTGCGATCTCCCTTAAGGGCGTTCCATCCGGAGATTCCGTAATTGACCGTATTTAAAGCCTTATAAACTCATAATCTGAAAGCTACAAAGTTATAACAAAAATACAGCAATAATGTTCAGTATATCAAAATTCCTTTCCCCGTTTTAAATTTTCTATTTTTTACCCGACTGCCAGGAAGGTTATGTGTTTAGCGCGTATCTTCTATGTATGTAATATTCTTTATTACCTCGTATCTTCAGAACGGCTAAACGGATTGTCACATTTGAGGTATCGTTAGATTTGTCTTAATAGCCCGAGTGTTCTTAGATAGGTGACATTAAGAAAAAACCAAAATGGCGTATGTTTGACGCCATATCGTGAGGTAAACAAAAATAAAAATTTACCAAGCATATCGAGTGGGGTATCAAAATAAAGAATTTTAAACACTGATTCTAAATATGTATATAACTTGCAGTTTTAATATTAAATCGAACGATAAATCTACACTAATAGTACAAAGAGGAAAGATTTGATTTTTTGTTTGTTGGGCTCGGAAACTACTGGACCGATTTGAAAAATTCTTTCACCATTGGAATTCTACATTATTTTTGCTGAACATAGGCTGAATTTTATTTTGGAAAAAATAAGGTCCCGTAGGATATTTGGGTTCTTCGGACGCAAGGTGTAAAAAATCAACCAGAAAAGTTACTTATTTTACGTACGCTGCCTAAACTATGTATAAGAGATAGAACCATAAAATTCTAAGTAATTGTAGAACTTACAAATATCTACAAAAAAGTCCGCGACACACTATACCTATCTATGTCGAGTGAGGCACAATAACAATTTTTTTATTTAAAAATCTTAAAATTTTTTTGGACTACATTTAAACGCGTTTATTTTACTCATTCTTTTAATCCTTATCAAAATAAATTATTCCATTACGAAGTACAGTTTATGTAGATAATATTTGATCTTTGAATTAATAAAATTGGACATTTGGTTTTGAAATTATGACGAAATTAAAATATTACGATAGTTGGCGTCACCAAGGCGGACGTGCGCCGCGTGCGGGAGGAAGACAATCTGTGCAGGGTGCAGCCTGCGTATTATGACTGCGTCGTCGATGTTAGTGTCGGAGTCTGTGAATTGACCTGGGAATCATTTTGCTGACCGAGTCTTTTCTGGATATGCTTTTTGCAGAGCTCACCGAAATCCACGCGGGTGAAGCCGCGGCCGACCGCTAGTAATAAAATAAGAAAAAACCAAAATCCGCCTGCATGGATAAATCCAATACCGTATTAATTAAAAATTAACTGACATTACTGAAACAAGATGAAAATTTAATGACAAAGTATTTAAAAAAACAATGATTTGGTACTTAAAACTAGAAACATACATTGAAACAGTACCAAACCTATGTAGGTAATTAGATTGATTGTCGAAATGGTTAGATGAATACAACTAAAAAGTCGCAAATAAAATAAATTAATTAAAAATCAAAAAACCCGACTGCAAAAAACGTTAAGTTGTTAACTAAAAAGAACGAAACAAGACCTAATTCTGCCGGAGGCATCGAATCCATGTTTTAATTGATACGACTCATGCTTACGAATTTCATGCCAGGATAAATAGAAGGTTACATAGAAAAATTTAGAACAAGAAAGTGGATAATAAAATGCAGTCGGAGGCATAATATTTTATGATTTATGAATATATGTTAAACTTGGTGCGACATGCCTCCAACTGCATTTTATTATCCACTTTCTTCTTCTACATTTTTCTATGTAACCTTCTATTTATCCTGGCATGAAATTTGTAAGCAAGAGTCGTATCAATTAAAACATGGATTCGATGCCTCCGGCAGAATTAGGTCTTGTTTCGTTCTTTTTAGTTAACAACTTAACATTTTTTGCAGTCGGGTTTTTTGATTTTTAATTAATTTATTTTATGTTCATTATACTCATGATATCATCAGCTTCCAAAGTAAAACCAATTTATTAAAATTCAAGCATACATTTAGCATCTCCTTAGAATTTACAAATTACTTTTATTTGAAACTCACGCCAATAGATCGACAATATCATAAACTACATATTCCCCGTTTAAATTTTTTTTAGGACAGGCTATTCTGACATACCTGTAGGGATTTACGTTGTTTTTCCGTTAGTGCCCATGTCTGGCAGCCATATGTCATTCATTGAAAGACCCACTATTTCACTCTCGTCTGCTAGCTGCTGAATCATAATTTATAGATTTTCAGGTGTTTCTTCAATAATAATTAAGTCATCTGCAAATCTCAAATGGTTAAGTTTTTCTCCATTTATATTTATTCCATACTTATCCCAGTCTAACTTTCTAAATACCTGTTCCAACGCGGCTGAGAAGAGCTTAGGTGATAGTGGGTCTCCATGTCTTACTCCTTTTGCAATTCTGAATTCGTTTCCTACTCTTTCTGTTTGTATCTTAGCTATGGCGTTTTTATAAATATTTCTTATGATCTCTATATACTTTTTTGGGACACCCTGTTTTTCCAAAGCTTCCCATACATATTTATGTTTTATGGAATCAAATGCCTTGTTATAATCAATAAAAGCCAAGTAATATATTTTGTTATACTCGTTATACTTCTGTACAACTTGTCTTATTGTGTGTATATGATCTAGTGTAGAGAAGTCTCTTCTGAAACCGGCCTGTTCTTTCGGTTGGTTCTCCTCTAACGTGTTGCTTATTCTGTTCAGAATCACTTTGGAAAATATTTTGTACAAGTAAGGTATTAAACTCACTGGTCTATAATTGTTTATTTGACCCTTGTCTCCTTTCTTGTGCAGCAGTACAATAGTGGATTTTGACCATTGTTCTGGTATCTCTTCCTTTTCTAAGATTTCGTTAAACAAGTTTGTAGTGAATTTGATTATTGATTCCAAGCACCCTTTTATTATTTCGTTCGATATTTGGTCGTCTCCTAGTGCTTTACAATTCTTTTGTGACATAATTGCTTTCTGAACCTCGCTTTCCAATATGGCTGGAGTTCTTTCTTGTTCCGTTATAATTTCTTGACAATCGTCCATTTTACTTGTATCTTTATACGGATATCTATAAAATTGTGTTGCTATTTCTGTAATATGATTTCTAATAGTTGTCTTTTTCTTTTCTTTATTTCTCATATTTGGTATCCATGTTGTATTTTCTTTTAATTGTTTAAGAGCTTTCTTTAGCCCTCCTGTTTTTTCTATATGATATTGAATTATCTTTCTCCTGTTTTCTTTTTTGTGCTTCCTAATCTCAGACGTTATTTGTTTACTTATTTCTGCTAGATCTTTCTTATTTCCTTTTTTTTGTCTTTAAGTAATGTTTTCCTCTGCTCTATCAATTGTTTTGCTTCCATACCTATTTTATCCTTTTTTCTTGCTGTGCAGCTTACCTTTTTTGTTATTTCTTTCAGTCTTTCTATCAATATATCATACTTTTCCTGTATATCTTTTTTTTTATTTCTTTCTAACTAAAGTTCTTCTTTTAAGATCTTTAAGAGCTCCGTACTGTAGGTATTACTAACGGTATTATTTTAGGTCCAGTATTTTTTGTAATGTGTTTCCTTCCTGTTTTTGGCTTTTCAATGTATACTTTGGCTCTTAGGGTCTACACAGATGGACTGCATTTCAACTGCAATCCAACTGAAAATTGCAGTTTTTTTTTATTTATAAAATTGGAGCCGCCTATGGGCTGTTCGCCCATATCCTTTTATTGTAAATTGTGCAAATTGCAGTTGGATTGCAGTTTGAATGCAGTTGACACGACTGCAATACGACTGCAATAGTACTGCAAACCAAACAGTTTACACGACTGCGCGCCGACTGCAACTGAACTGCAATCCGACTGCGCGTTTGGCTTGCAGTTCTATTGCAGTCGTATTGCAGTCGTGTCAACTGCATTCAAACTGCAATCCAACTGCAAATTTCAGTCTGTGTAGACCCTTACCATTCAATGGTTTGTATTAAAGTTGAGTTGGTTCACAGTATCAACGTCAGAAATATACTGTGGTTTGTTTGTGATAATATAATCTACCTCATTTTTTATTTCTGCATTTGGTGATATCCACGTCCATTTTTTGTTTTTTGACTTTTTAAAAAAGCTGCTTATTATTTTCAAATTGTTTCTTTGTAGTAGGTCTACTAGACGTTGTCCATTATTATTTCGTTTTCCTGTGCTATATAGTCCCAGTATTTTGTCCTCATTTGTTTGTCTTTCTGCTATTTTACTGTTGAAGTCGCCTATTAAGAATATTGTTTTATTGGATGTTTCTAATGTTGCTTGTAATTGTTCGTAGAATGAGTCTTTTTCTTCTTCGTCGGCTACTTCTGTAGGAGCATATATTTGTATAATGGAGATTGATTCGAAACCTGGTAATTGTATATCCATTTCAGCTATTCTGTCTGATATTCCTTTAAAGCCAATTATGTGTTCCTTGTAGCATTTTTTAATCAGGAAACCCACTCCATACATTCCAGGTTTTTTTTTATTAAATAAGGGGGCAACCGAGCAAAGGGTCACCTGATGGTAAGCAACTACCGTCGCCCATGGACACTCGCAACATCAGAAGAGCTGCAGGTGCGTTGCCGGCCTTTTATGAGGGAATACGCTCTTTTCTTGAAGGTTTGCAGGTCGTATAGGTCCGGAAATACTGCTGGTGACAGTTTGTTCCAGAGTTTTACAGTGCGCGGCAGAAAGTTACGCGAAAAATGCACTGTGGAAGACTGCCACTCACCAAGGTGATGAGGATGGTATGTTTTTCGCGTGGGACGATGGCGAAAAGTTGCAGGTGGTATGATTCCGAACAATTCCTCAGAGCACTCCCCGTGATACAACCGATAGAGGATGCAGAGTGTAGCTACATCTTGGCGTAATTCCAAGGGGTCCAAGCTGTTTGAAACACTATGGCAGTCAACAATACGAGCGGCCCTTCGTTGCATACGATCCAGAGGGAGCAGTTGGTATTTTGGCGCCCCTGCCCAGAGATGAGAACAATATTCCATATGAGGCCGAACCTGCGCCTTGTAGAGTTGTAGGCGTTGGTCCGGACTAAAGTACTGTCTCGCTCTGTTAAGAACACCAATCTTCTTCGAGGCTAGTTTGGCCTTACCCTCTAGATGATAATTGATATCAGAACTGGACTTCGCTCGATATGTTGACGCCAAGTATCTCAATGCTATTTTATGCAAAGGTATTTTTCTAATATGGTAGAAGATGTATTCTCCATATTCTTCTATCTGCTCTCCTACTCTTCTAACCTCACTTAATCCAATTATGTCCCAGTTGATTCTTTCCAAGGCATAATCTAACTCCATTAGTGCTTCGCCTGTTCTAAGGGTTCTTGTATTAAGTGTTGATATATTTATATATTTTGATCTTTTTTCGTGTTTCTTTAATGTTAATCGTGAGTTATGATTTTGTTTCCTTTTTAGGGGGTGGTGGTCTAGTACTCCCACGGGGACCGGCCGGGTTGGGAGACAGATTTTTTGTGTTTTTATGTTATTTATAATAGTTGTTGTCTTCCAGGTGCCTTTGCCGTTTCGTTGTTATTGTTTTGATGTTGTTTGTGAGTTTGTCCTTGGGCGTTGCATGTATTCAAAGGCATTGGTCTTGTTTATTTTGCTTGCCTTCTGATTCTGTCCTATTCTTTCGTAAGAATCTGCTGGTGGTTGGGATGGAGATCTTTTCCTCTTTTCATACTCTCTTCCTTTAATTATTATCTTGTCGTATCTTATAAATGCCCGGTTTCCTTTTTCTATCTCTTCCTTTACTTTTTATTTCAGCTACTTCCTAGTTTTAAGAACTTCTTTTGAAAAGTCTTCTGTAGCGTGTACGTTGTTAAACTCTTTCTTTATTTCATTTATCTTGGTTTCCATCGATTCCGCAAATTTTTGTAGTAATTGTTCCATTATTACTTTTTCCATCTCCACCAAAAAATTTTTTCCTTATTTTAGGCAGTTTTTTTTGGCAACACTAGTTTTGATCTGGTATCCCTATCTCTATGGAATATGTCAGATGACAGCTGTCACAAGTCGGAAATACGTATTGCATACTGCACTATTAGTTCAGTTATATTGTATTTTTGCTAGGAAAGTTTTGAGGTAGTTCTAATTTTTTCATTCCATGTGTTTTGGGGTGCTAAATCCGAATCTGAGGTTTGCGGACAAAATTTCATGACGCAACATTAAAAAAACCAGAAAAAAACGTTTTTTTTTTTTTGCTTTTTTCCGGTTTTTTGCTTAAAACTCGAAAACTATTTAACTTTTGGTAAATGGTCTATTTACAGAAATTAAAGTACTTGAAACTTTTAAATTAATTGTAATTTTTTTTTTTACAATTTTCAACTTGCACTAGAAACCGAACGATTCGTCTGAAAAAAAAAACTAAATAATGCTATTTGTAGAGAATTTCAAGTACTTTAATTTCTGTAAACAGACCATTTACTAAAAGTTAACAGTTTTCGAGTTTTACGCAAAAATCCGGAAAAAAGAAAAAAAAACGGTTTTTTCTGGTTTTTTTAGTATTGCGTCACGAAATTTTGTCCGCAAACCTCAGATTCAGATTTAGCACCCCAAAACACATATGGAATAAAAAAAATCAGAACTACCCCAAAACTTTCCTACTAGGGTCACTTTACGGTACAAATTTACTGGTTCATATGATTAATTTTTCGGACCAAAACAATGTGGGTATGCAATATTCTTATAGTTATGATTATATATTATTTGTGTGCTTGTTTATAGGTATTTTAATAATTTATTAAAAAAGTAAGATTACTTTAAGAATGCTTCATCCAGACGTTTTGTGACGTCATCCCATTTCATCGCTCTCAGCGTACCATGAGCTCCATTTTGACACAGATGAGCAATATTATTAATTATTATACTTTCACGTCAAACTAGCGATCTTAAATATTTGATATTTCTCAGTTGATTTTAATCAACTGAGAATCACTCCAGAGGAAAAAATACAAAACAATGTTTACATTGTTTTGTATTTTTTCCTGTTATTTAGTAAAATTATATTAAAAAATGAAAACGGTATGACATTCGGAATCATTCTTTCACCGACGTTTCTATTCTTGAGAGTTCCTTTAGTTACCAATAACAAAAAAAAAAAATAGTCAACTAGCCTAATCTTTTACGCTGTTAGATTTTATTGAAATATTTTAAGGTGTAGTATAAAACCTTTCAAATTCTCTAGTGAGTTTTTAATACATATATTGTTTAGACAATAATTCATTTGTTAACACATTCATGCGAGAGGGGCGAAGCGCTTAGCTGATATATCTCGCTTTGAACTACAGAAAAATATTATGAACAAATAATTTGATATCGTTCGTTCTATCTCATTCCTAAGTGTCTTAAGTTCTAAACTCTAAACACACTCGGCCGAAAATAAGCGACCGAAGTTCGGCATGATTGCGCTTGTAATGCGCTACGGATACAATATAGGTAACGTGACGTTATTTCGGCATGGTGTGTCATCGGTAATTTAAAATATATTATTACAGGCGTAATCTTGCCGAACTTCGGCCGCGTATCTTCGGCATGGTGTGTTTAGACATTAAGATCGCTTACAGACGAAAGGCACGAGTCGGCGGCATACATACGGACATAGTATGGACATATTATTACATATTTTTGTAGCCATAATTCAACAATTATAGACAGTCTCGAGTTGATGGACTCAACTGATGTCAGAATGGCCATGTAACCATTGACTTAACAGTCTTTAAAATTCAATAAAAAAAACTACAATCCATTTTCAATTTGACAACAGACTTCAACTATAAATAAAAGATCTTCTTCATCGGATGCCATTTTTATGCAATTTACTTATGATAATTTACGGTATGACATTCAAAGTCAATTAGCTATCTCCACATTAGGCGCTTTCGCCTTCAATTTTCGTCATCTTCTTTCATTCAACTTTCGTTTTGACGCATTTAATTATTGAACGCAACGCCAACATTGTCATTTTTGAAGTTTTGGATACGGTCAGAGGGCATGCCTCGCGGGCATGCCTCACGTTCACTGTTGACTGCGCTATAACGCATGCAATTGGGCCTTGAATCCCCATGCCCAGAAAAAGACCAATCCAAAACTTCAAAAATTATAATGTTGATGTTGCGTTCGTTGACGCATTCAATTATTGAATGAAAAGATGATGAAAATTGAAGACGAAAGCGCCTAGTGTGGACATAGTCATTAGCTTTGTCCACATTGTGCCTTTTTTTGTTCATCAAGGGCATGCATTATAGCGCAGACAACAGCGAACGTGAGGCATGCCCGTGACACGCGTTGAAATCGTAGCGCTCGCTATGACACTTTTCTTTCAACGCGGGTGGATTTTGACGCAGTCAATTATTGAATATGCCAAACGAAAGTTGAATAAATAGAAGATGACGAAAATTGAAGATGAAATTCCATAATGTGGACATAGCTATTGGCCTTGTTCGCCGGCGTAATTTTTGGCGCATGCGCCACAAAACCTTTTATTGCGCATGTCCAAAACATGCCATGTCATGACAACGCCACGAACAAAGTTGTTTATATACTTAGTTACCTGTTATGTTTAAACAACGTGTACATAGACCTGCGGGACTAGCTTGTTTTGAGGTGTTAAGTTTCAAAAATTCTAAAGTTTCTGAATTTTTGCACATGGATGGAGTGATGTCTTATTAGGTTATTTTAAATTTTGTGTCATTTCTGATAGGTTTTTGAGAAAATCAAAATTTAGTAGTGGATTTTTTAAAATTTGTATAAAACTAGCCAGCAAAAACTTAACTTAAAAATAACAATAGCATCATATCTAGATTAGTCTTCGTATTGTAGGTACCTAATTTGAACCATTTTAGCCCATTGGAACCCGAAATATTGCCAGTTATTTAAAACACTATCTAAAAAAAATTAAGAGTTTCTGAAATCGCTATAATTGGGCTCAGGTCTATTAAATAAAGCAATAGAATAAATTTGTGTCAGATTCATCCACGATATTTAGAGATTTTAATAATTTTTAGATTTAAATATATTTTTAACTAAAGGCGTTTACATATTTAACATCCTAAAGAAATAAGAAATATATATTTTCATTTTGAGTCCTTTTCACCAATTGCCTTAAAAAATTAAATACAAAAATATGAACAGTATGAAAGAACCGGACGAGTGCGAGTGTGAGACAGAACTCTGCGTAGTTCTGTCCTACCGTTTTTAGGGTTCCGTACCCAGAGGGTAAAACGGGACCCTATTACTGGGACTTCGATGTCTGTCTGTCTGTCTTCAGGCTGTCTGAGATACAGCCTTTAGATAGACATACAGACCCGCTATGGATAAACTTCTGATTTTTTAAATTGTGTATTATCTATTTCGCAAAAGCAAAATAATAATTTTTTATCCGCGCGCTACCCTGATAGTGATACTGATAGTTTTCACCCGCGCACTTCACACCCCGGCCCCGCACTCGCCCAACGCATTCAAAAATGTCAAAATTTTTTAATTTTGTAATAATTCGTAATCCCCGTCTCGCCCGAACATAGTAAACCGCAAAAAAAAAAGATAAAATTAGGCGCAGTTAGAGTCAAATTGTAGGTACATCTGCACCTGTCTGCTGATATTAATTTTTGCTTGCGTATGCATATATATGTAAAAATTTTGATTGTGGCAAACGAATGCGCTTTGAAACAATCATAATTGGTTTGAAACAAATCTCGCAGTTTAGGTGGCTGAACTATGTGCTATTGAAATAAGCTATACTCTTGCTACTTTCTAGCAGCTTTCCTCACGTAAATTTCGTTGAATACCATAGACCGCCTCATATTTGACTGCCCCCTTATTTAATAAAAAAAAAATAGTAATAAAAATAGCCTATGTGTTAATGGAATACTTTAATTAGATGTACTGTAGGAATCAAATTATCTCAATCTAATCGGCAGTTTTTGTGTACAAAAGCAATATGAATTTTGAATATAATACTATCTTGAAAAAATTATACCTGGTCGGTGGTACGAGTATATGATAGAGTTCGTCCCTAGGGTTGTTACCTACAAATTAAATAATATTATTACAAATTGTATTAAGTATAAGACCTATGTTTTTTCACGATTGCGTTATTTTACCATTTACAATAAAACATGTTTATTTGATATTTATTACACACCCTAACAGCTAGGAAACGCAAAAGTTTCATTGACAATACTCATGTGCCCCTAGCGGCGAATTTAGGATATCTGGTCTAAAGGCTTCTACAGATTGCGCAAACCCGGTCCATCAAGTGAAGTTGGTTTTCGCAAGTTTGACATGTGCCTCGTGTTCAGGTTGTACTTTGACATTTTTGACGGTTCGTCGTCCAGCTACAGTTCGACAAGGCTTTAAATGAACGTGGCGAGAAAAGAAACTAACGCTTCTATCATACAAAAATGTCATTTTTGACATGTGTTTGACGGTTCTCTTATACCAACAGCGCCTCGTTCCTCTCTTCAACAGTGCTCCAAGGCTTTAAATAAATGATTATTTAAAGCCTTGGAGCACTATACACACTTACAGATCCCTGACGTGAACGAACCCCGTCAGTCCAACCAAAATATGTCAAACCGGAATGATATTTGTAAAATAATTGTTTTCGGAATTTAAATTCTATGAGATTGCAATAGTTCCAAATGCCAAAAAGCATCCTTTTCATTGAAGGTTTGCAGATCGTATAGGTCCGGAAATACCTACTGCTGGTAACAGGTCGTTCCAGAGTTTTACAGTGCGCGGCAGAAAGTTACGCGAGAAACACACGGTGGAAGACTGCCACTCGTCAAGGTGATGAGGATGGTATATTTTTCGCGTGGGACGATGGCAAAAAGTTGCAGGTGGTATGATTCCGAACAATTCCTCAGAGTACTCCCCGTGATACAACCGATAAAGGATGCAGAGTGAAGCTACATCTCGGCGTAATTCCAAGGAGTCCAAGCTGTTTGCAACACTGTGGCAGTCAACAATTCGAGCGGCCCTTCGTTGGATCCGACCCAGAGGGAGCAGTTGGTATTTTGGCGCTTGGACTTCACTCGATATGCTAACGCCAAGTATTTCAATGCTAGGGGAGATGGTTAAAGATGTGCCCTCAAAACGAGGATATACGAACATAAGTGGCTTTTAGCGGTGAACGCGCAGACTTGTGTCACGGCGGGGTTAAATTGGACTAAGTTACGACTACCACATTCAGAGACTTTCTCCAATGAATTATATATTTCGGACACAAGTTCGTTTCGACTCTCAATGACATTTAGCCGAGAAATATTGAGGGAGCCGGTATACAGGGTGACCGGTAATAGGTCTGTTTCCTTTTAACATGTAAAAATACATCACTTTTGCAGCCTAAAAAGCTATATCATACCCTGTCCAAAAGCTAACGGTTACCGAGATATTCAAGATTTTGTATTTTTTTCAAAAACACCCGATTTCAAAGGAAAACTTTAAATTAAAAAAAATCTACCTATTAATTTCTTAATCTTTAACATAATTTTAGTTCTTAGGTAGATAAACTACAAATACAAAAGTTATTTATCCATCTAAACAGGAAACAAAAATTAGCAGAGTGTTTCAAAAGTCTTAACAAAAAAAAATGAAAATGATTTTCCCTCATTTCACCCCTTATTGTTTAAAAAATCAATAAGACATTAGTCGTACAAATTACTTAATTAAATTCCTTATTTATTAAGCTATCCAAAAAGGTATAATTTGTAATGCAAAAATATGCCGTCACGCTCAAACTTCGACTCGTCGGTCCATAAAATCTTTCTTAAGAAGTTATAATCGTTTTCATCGGAGTGCAGCATAAAGCGGCAGAAATCGAGCCTCCTTGCAGGGTCTCCTTCTTCTAATGCTTGTACTGGTGTGTAGTGAAAAGGGTATAACCGAGCGCTATGTACGGTGAACCACACTTTCCACTGCGTTAAACCCAGTTGCTTCGCTACAATTCTTGTAGAGGTGGTCGGATCTCTTGCAAAACGTTCCAATATTCTCTCTTCGTCTTCTGCAACATAACGAGGAGGTCTTCCTGCATCACGTCGCCTTTGATGAACAGAGCCACTTTCCCGCACGCGTTGGTACGCCGCGGAAAAAACTCCAGCACTTGGTACATTAATTCGACGGGGAAAACGACGCCGGTACTCTTCCCGTGCAGCGGCTGCGTTGCCATCACAAAAACCGTAGCAGTACAGTATGTCAGCGTACTCTTCATTGCTAAAAGATGCCATTTTTGATAAACAAACTTGATCAAAAGGAATCGCAAATAAAACGTCAGCGCGCTCAGGACGAGAAGCGTTAACTAAACAAAAACTCTACATATTGCTCTTTAGACAGACCCGAACTGTTACGAACCGACGCGAACAGTTACGAAGAAACCGGATTTTTTTAAACCGACCAATAATAGATCGCTTCTTCCTCCGATAACAAAAGAATTTGACTACCTGGCAACCTAACCCTGAACAAATTGTAAGCCAAAAAAATTGTGCTGAGAGTTATTATCTTACCTTACCAGATGTTTGTGAATTTTTTGCACACAAATTATACCTTTTTGGATAGCTTAATAAATAAGGAATTTAATTAAGTAATTTGTACGACTAATGTCTTATTGATTTTTTAAACAATAAGGGGTGAAATGAGGGAAAATCATTTTCATTTTTTTTTGTTAAGACTTTTGAAACACTGCTAATTTTTGTTTCCTGTTTAGATGGATAAATAACTTTTGTATTTGTAGTTTATCTACCTAAGAACTAAAATTATGTTAAAGATTAAGAAATTAATAGGTAGATTTTTTTTTATTTAAAGTTTTCCTTTGAAATCGGGTGTTTTTGAAAAAAATACAAAATCTTGAATATCTCGGTAACCGTTAGCTTTTGGACAGGGTATGATATAGCTTTTTAGGCTGCAAAAGTGATGTATTTTTACATGTTAAAAGGAAACAGACCTATTACCGGTCACCCTCTATACAGCATCACCTGTACTATCATCCGCATAGCAATGAATGCCGTTGGTCTGTAACATGTCACTGATATGCAGTATGAATAGGGTAGGCGATAGCACACAGCCCTCAGCAGACTGACACCAGCATCAACAGACTGAGTTTCCGAGCATTCGCCGTCAAGTACGACCTTTATGCTTCTATCTGCTAAGAAACTTGGGACCCACTTGCGTAATTTCTCGGGCAGTCCGTTTGATGGAAGCTTCGAATGCCCAAGTGTCAAATTTGATGGTCCAATTTGATGGACCATCAAAACTGTCTAATTTGTACAAAGTTAATAATACATAGCTGTGGACCATTTTGACAGCTGTCAAAGTAATCCACATTCCACGCCTATCTTCACTTTGGACTGGATCTCTCCATCTGTAGAAGCTATAAGGACAACAATGACAATTGGTGTTACTTAAGTTGGGTGATCTTTCAATGATGTTAAGAAGATATCATTTTGTGACGAACTTACCAGCTGTCAGCCAGTGGAGTCACCAGACCCATGTCCTCCATAAAGTGACCATGTGTGAAGTGCCAGGGGTAGTAAGTGGGAGAAACCATGAACGTAGAAAAAAAGGCGGACGGAGTCTTATTATACACAGAACTGTGTCTTCAGAGTCGGCCACGCACTTCACACCACGCATTCTGACGCCTGTCAAATGGTATGGACTTGCGTAATAATGTGTGCGTGCGGACCGTGTACATACAGTCAGCTGGCCGACTCTGAAGGACACAGTTTTGTGTATGGTGGGACTCCGTCCGCCTTTTTTTATAGGTCTGACATATATCTATGCTACCTTGGGTCGTTGCCATAGCACCGAGGTTGTTTACTTCAGACTTCAATAATTATTCTTACAATAAAAGTACTACGTTACAAAATGTATTTCAATTACACAACATAGTTGGCGACGGAACTTGCAGAATCGGAAGAGGATTCGCGCCTCCATACGAGCACAATTTACGAGGTGGGAATCATACTTAAAAACACATGAGAATCTTGATTACGCGGAGACTCATGTCAGGCTACAGAACCTACACGAAGATTTTCAAATAATTCGAGAACTGCAACAAAATATAATATCTGAAGTACCAGATGAGGAATTAGATAATGAGATTGAGACTAGTTATAATATTGAAGAGGAATTTATTTCCATGAAAGTACAACTTCTTAACATGCAACAACGAGCTGAAAGTAATTCTACAACTACTCGAATACTACAATTAGATACAGAGAACAGATGTACACGCTGCGATACATTGGAGAAATATTTAAACAAAGAAAACCTACAATCTACAACATTTTTCGAAGATTCAGCTAACGCCGTGGACAAAACTGAAGACATCATACACGACTCATTAAAATATATACCTACGGATGAGAGCATACAAAACAAAGTACCGAACGAACTCCCATCAAGAGAAGTAATGATTAATGAATACACAATATGAATACAATTCCATTGACAAAATAAACGATGCATTGAAGGATGAACGGGACACGAACGACACTCAAAAAGGAAAATATTATACAGAACAGAATGAGAACAAAAGGCAGAATATTATTATTCAAAGGAAATTGAAAAATACTATCAACAGATTAAAATATTATACAAAAGCGAATTTTATATATCTAAAAGATAAACATAACAAGCTAAAAATACATAATAAGCACAAATGGAAAGAAAAGGAAGAATGCGAATAGAAATACGACTGGGAATCATACTTAAAAACACATGAGAATCTTGATTACGCGGAGACTCATGTCAGGCTACAGAACCTACACGAAGATTTTCAAATAATTCGAGAACTGCAACAAAATATAATATCTGAAGTACCAGATGAGGAATTAGATAATGAGATTGAGACTAGTTATAATATTGAAGAGGAATTTATTTCCATGAAAGTACAACTTCTTAACATGCAACAACGAGCTGAAAGTAATTCTACAACTACTCGAATACTACAATTAGATACAGAGAACAGATGTACACGCTGCGATACATTGGAGAAATATTTAAACAAAGAAAACCTACAATCTACAACATTTTTCGAAGATTCAGCTAACGCCGTGGACAAAACTGAAGACATCATACACGACTCATTAAAATATATACCTACGGATGAGAGCATACAAAACAAAGTACCGAACGAACTCCCATCAAGAGAAGTAATGATTAATGAATACACAATATGAATACAATTCCATTGACAAAATAAACGATGCATTGATTTGATTTATTTATTTGGATTTATTTACAATTGCACATACCCACTTTTTGGAGACATACAAGATACACATAACATACACAAGAAGAGAACTACTATTAAATATACATGGAATAAGGGAGGAGGAGGCGGCTACC
This sequence comes from Polyommatus iphigenia, assembly GCA_963422495.1. Lineage (NCBI taxonomy): Eukaryota > Metazoa > Arthropoda > Insecta > Lepidoptera > Lycaenidae > Polyommatus > Polyommatus iphigenia. The sequence goes on along the minus strand of OY730178.1, from coordinate 17,645,212 downwards.
AACAATTTTACGCCGCCTGGGCCTACTACGCTATAAGGTCGTCACTGATGCTGTAACAATTTGACGCCGGCACTTACTGGAGCTTTTGCCTCTCCTGTCCAAGCATTCAGGAATAGCGGGGGAGAGCTGACATATATCTATGCTACCTTGGGTCGTTGTCATAGCACCGAGGTTGTTTACTTCAGACTTCAATAATTATTCTTACAATAAAAGTACTACGTTACAAAATGTATTTCAATTACACAACAAGGTCCATGGGAGAAACAAAGCGTGTCAATTCCACCAACGTGTCTGGGTTCCACATTTAAATAGTTTGACTGATTTTAATAATTAAAAACAGAGTAAACAGGCGCTGTGTTTCGCCGAAAGAGTGAGTTTACCGGAGGCCCAATCCCCTACAACCCTAGAGGGAATAGGGTTATAGGTTAGGGGAGGGACCCCTAACCCTATTCCCTATTAAAAGGCCGGTAACACACCTGCAGCGCTTCTGATGTTGCGAGTGTCAATGGGCGATGAAAGTTGCTTTTCATCAGATGACCCGTTTGCTCGTTCGCCTCCTTATTTTATAAAAAAAGTCTCACGTAGTTGATCTGTCAAAATCATACAAATTTAGAAGTATGCATCTACTCGTCGCGTTGAGGTCTAATTTAAGCTGTGCGTCCACTGGATTGGAATCGGAGCGTACGCAGCGTACGGATTTGTTACTTTGCATTGATTTATATGGTACTGCGTCCACTGGATACTGAGCGGTATTTATGACGAAGACGTCTTTAATACCGCTTAATTTTAATTACTTTTGTAGAAAAATATGAAGTCTAAAACTTCAACATCATCATAACCAACTGAGGAGAGACAATATTTAGGATGAAATTGGGAAATAATGAATTTCGTTTTCTCTTGTTTCTCTTTTCCTCTTCTGATAAAATACAGCTAGTTACAACAATATCCTCGCCACTATCCTCTATAATGCAAATGCACGTTAACAGGCTATGACGGACTAAAAATAACTAAATTGCCTATAATGAATCCGACTGCAGTGGACGCACCCCATCGGCATTTCGTAAATGACGAAATGCCGATGCGTACGCTCCGATCCAGTGGACGCGCAGCTTTGACCGTAAAACATAAAAGGTAAATTGCGATTTGCGGCTTATGTTTATGACGTATTAAAAAAACTACTTATCTTTGTCCAAATGCCTGATGGCAACCCTACTTGCAAAGGTACTCCAACCAATTTGTCAGTTTTATTTTACAAATAGAATAAAATTCAAAATATCATCGAACAGTGAACACTAAAAAGGATTTTATGCGGATTACGTAGTAAGTAGTTTTTCTTCAACAACTTAAAATAATACATAAACTTTTTAAAATCTGCTGTAATTAAAATAAATCATAATGGTAGTAATTTTAGTAAGTATAAAATATTGACTAAGCTTTAAGTTTCGAAATTAAGTTGAATATTTGTGAAAATAAGATGCAAATTTTTTTTTAATTTCTTTTCCATCGAAAAAATTATAAAATATCGTATTTTCTCTTACACAGGCCCTTCAAGATATGATGTTGTATCTATGTTTAAAAATAAAATAGTTTGTGGCCTATTAACAAGTATAAAAATCAATTTCACTTTACTTGATCCGTCAATTTCTCTTAAAATCGGGGCTGAAATGGAACTAAATTTTGAAATGTGGTTTGCATAGACCTTTTAATTGTAAATATGTAAACTCTAAAAACTTTAATTACTTTTTGTAGCTTTTACGGGATGTTGAAAGCAAAAATATAAATTTCTTCAAAACCCGTGGATGAAAATGACACAAAACTTTAACAGTATCAGACATCAACAAACTAAACCATATTATACCGTTTTTACAAACTCTAATATTTTTTCGACGCAATTAGGCGTCGTTTCTAATATTTGCTAATTACTGGGAAACCCGTGGATGAATCTGACACAAAACGTGTCTGCACATCAGTTACTGCGCTAGCAATATCCCAAAACCTAAATTTTTAACTTTAATATTTTTTTCAGCCTATAGCGACCAAAAATCAAAATCCCTAAATATCTCTGGAAGCTGTCGACCAAAATGACACAAAATCATTTTTTAGGTTTACCTAGTGGTCCCAAAACTATACGCAAAAAATTAGAAACTTTAGAATTTTTGAAACCAAAAAACCTAGTCCTATCGGTCTATACAGTATGTACTCCTAAATTAATAAAACACATGAAAATCTTCGCTTATTGTCGTAATCATGAAAACACCGAATATAATATGAAACGTAAGAGTCCCGAACAATGCTTTTTTTTGCATTTTGCACCTTGTTCGAAAGAAATAGTTCGATCTATCTCATTCCCTAAGTATGAATAAAACAATATTATTTTCATACACTTTATGAAGCTCATGATACGAATGAAAGTCTGTAAAATTATTGTAATCTTACAACAAAGTGTTCTGGAAACATGATAGTTTTAGGAAAGGTCGTGGTAGGCCCCCTGCAAGCGTCATAAACTGTCAACGGCTGCCGTCGGCTGCCGTCGACTGCCGCCGACACGTGCCGCCGACTGCCGTCGACTCCCGCCGACACGTGCCGCCGACTGCCGTCGACTGACGCTGACATGTGCCGCCGACACGTGCCGTTCGTCTGTAAGAACCTTTAACAGTAATATCCGTAATAAAGGAACTGTTATACTCTTTTAAAGGGATAGGTAAATAAAATCATGATAAAATGGATAATGGGTAATAATATATAATATAATAATATATTATTTACATAAATAAATAAATAAATGTGTAAAATTAAAATCAAACCAGAGTGTAAGGCTGTATCCATAATAAATTTTATTTATAATTAATTAATCACTACTCTGTTCAACATGGCAGCAGGATGGTTAAAAGTTTACTCATGTCTGGCCCAACCTAAAAAATATAAGATGCTGATAACATGGGCACAGATTCCTATCGTTCTTCAGCTGTGCAAACATGAACAGCAATATTCTTTAATTGCGTTCCTACCTTGCTATGGTACGTCATATAACACGTAAGTGTAGTATATTCCATAGAATTATAACCTTAGTATTGACATCATTGGTATATTCTACGTCTGGTATGCCACGACTGGATGCGGCACCGTAGTAATTCGTCATTTAAAACTTGTTGCAGGTGACGATAGGTCTCTAATTCGTACGCTATAGAATATATTATTTATGTAAATAATATATTACGTTATATATTATTACCCAATATCCATTTTATCATGATTATATTATTTACCTATCCCTTTAAAAGAGTATAATAATTCCTTTATTATGGATATTACTGTTAATAGATATAGCGTCAGTTTATGAAATAAAAGACAGGTTGCACTCCGGGAGTGCCGGCAGAAGTGAAAACTTGATTATTAACGTTGTGCATTATTTTTTTAACCCATTTTTTATGAAAATCGATTTAAAAAAAATTAAAAAAACGATAATTTTAATTAATTAATCTAAACCCTTACAATCGATTAAAAAATATCGACAATCGAAAAAAAAAACTGCTGTCAGACAGACTGTCAGACACTTCTCTTGACAGTTGTCTTGCAGGTGGAAACGCGGCCTTAATCAGCGCGTCTGTTAAAGAACTCATTTCCCTGACTGTACATTTCTGCTTAGCACAATTTTCCCCGACTGTACATTTCTGCTAAACAACTCATTTCCCCGTCTGTACATTTCTGCTTTGCACAATTTTCCCCGACTGTACATTTCTGCTAAACAACTAATTTCCCCGACTGTACATTTCGTTCGAGTTCGAGTTCGACACAAAACACTACTCTCCAACCGTCTTACGCTTTTTCGATGGTTTTTCGATCAACACGAAAATCTGACGCGAGTTTCACAGTTTTTACCCATCCCACAAAAGTGCTCAACGCCGCTAAAGAAGTTTTCACTTCAAAAATATTTAATATATTGTAAAGTTTTGCCAGCAGTGATATTTCAAGAATACTTTTAACATCATTTTTTGTAAATAAACAAAATAAATGTAATAAAAAAGTTGATTATTTTAAATGGGCGCCTGAATAATAAAACAGGCAATTTCGATTGACTGCCAGTAAGAATCACGATCCCGTATGGTAATTATTATATTACATAATATTACTGATTTTTTGAGATACATCTCATTATGCCTGCAAATGGTTTTTTTTGTATGGAACTTTGGCATCCTCCTTTTACCCCGATTGGGATGAAATAGGGGTTGAAAGATTGATTGAAAGTCCGTCATTTCTTAAGTTAGGAACATAAAACTTTATTTTTGGGTTACTGATTAAAAATGAATGAATACTATTTAAGCGTTTTAGGAAATTCTACCCCCAAGGGCATTGAAAGTGTGAATGAAAGTCCGATATTTCTTGAGATAGAAACATGAAACTTTATTTATGGGCTAATAATTAAAAATTTTTGGATACGTGTTTAAGCGTTTCTGGAAATTCTAACCCCAAGGGGGTAAAATAGGGGTTGAAAGTTTAAATTAAAGTCCGTCATTTCTTAAGTTAGAAACATGAAGGTTTATTTTTGGACTACTGATTAAAAATGAATGGATATGTATTTAAGCGTTTTTGGAAATTCTACCCCCAAGTCCGTCATTTCTTAAATTAGAAACATGAAAGTTATTGGATGTTTGCGTTTGACATTTCCTTAAATAGGGTGAAGGGTCCCGTTTTTACCCTTTGTTTAAGGAACCACAAAAGGGAAAACTATCCATCTTTGTTATTATACTATGATAATGCGGGCGAAGTCGCAGGCAACAGCTAGTTATTAGATAAAATAACAGAATAATTGGATAATGTATAATAATCCTTTGAACGTAGATTCTTGGAAATCTATTTTTATTCTATTGTGTCTTGCTCACCGGTGAGCTTATGGGGCTTGATGGGATAACATAAAATGACTAATTACCAGACAATCAAGCATATTTTATACATGAGCATATTTTTTGTAATGACTAATGAGTAGGTATTGAATTTTGAAATTAGAATATCGTTTCAATACTTACCTTGATATTTACATGGAAGATGGACCTGGATCCAACCGATCATCAAGAAGGTCTTGCAAGGTCCTGGTAGTGTCGTGGGGCCGTGGGCCTTAGGATTTCAGTATTTCTTACGATAACTTAAAATGTTATATATCATTGCAAAAATTCATAGTATGTACTCCTATTAATTCGCACCAACGGCATAAGATATTTTTTTTCTTCTTTTTTGGCAACTTGACACAAAGGATGTGTATGTTGTGCCACAGACAAGGTAAAAAGGTAAGGAATATGGCGGGAAAACCATATTCCTCCTATTATAATTTTCATCATCGTTTTCATGTATCGTCAGGTCTAAAGTCTAGTCAATGTCTAAGTAAAAGTCAATACAGTCACAGGAGTCAAGTCGGTCGATTCAGTAAAGTGGTAGACGCTTTACTGAAACTTTCGATGGAGTTTTGGAGGGAACACAAAATAGCACGTTTCTGGATATTACATCACTTTCCTACACTTGTGCATGAACACGAATATCTAATGGTTAATATTCTACCAACATTACACATTAAAAACCCAGCTAACACAATTTTAGGAAAATAATACAAAAACACAACAGCACTCTTTCACATGCCCGCCAAAACTCCCGGCATAAGATTAGAAATAATATTTAAAATTTTGTAGCACCTTTGCACAACACCGTATGAATCGCAAAAAAATGTAGGCACAGACTACTTAGGGATACTAACCACAGATTACTTATATAATTGTAGACAGATAAGCGTCTTAGAAGAGTTTGACGCATTGAGATAATATAAAATTATAGTGCGTCAAGAATGTCTAGGAGGCGAAACTTTTTTTTTTAGCAATAGCAACACTCTTTTGACATTTAACCCTTTGTTGTATCAATTCTCTATGACATAAAATCTACAAAACAAACATTTTCAATTTGCTTAAATTTAGTTTTACAATGTGAAACTACATGTTACTGTGATTAATATTAACAATTGAAGTGAAAGACGTGTCAGAGTGCTGAAAATTTGAAGATTTTCATTGAAGAAAAATAGTAAAACGCGAAAATATCACTGAAATTCTCGCGTCCACATTTCCGATTCTAATCGTCCAATCGCCATAGTAGCAGGTAATTAAGCGTTTGTTTTATAAATTCTGTTTGTTAATTTTATTGTATAATGCAATTTTAAGTAGCCTGAGTAAGTATGATGTGGTATAAAAAATAATTTTACATAAACCTTATGTTTACGTAAACAATGAACTGTCAAAGAAATCTATAATATAACGCGCCTAACAATGATTGATATTTTGACTTAGGTGCTTAGCGTAATTATGTATCTTAGATGTATATAGAATTCTCGTGTCACAGTGTATGTGCTTAACTCCTTTAACACTTTGATGCAGCGTAATATAATATTATAATTAAGTATTATGTTTTATGTTTACAGGTAGCAGAAAAAGCGTTTAACGAAATAACCGAAACTGGGAGAATTTATGTTATCATTTTGAAAAAAAAAACACTGAAAATAAATACAAGGAGTGGGAATTAACCCTTTATTAGGATATTGAAGAGCTGATTATTGAAGATGAAAGTGCCTCTTCACTGTGACACCACTGCTGTAACTACCTACATGGACCTAGAAAGTGGCGATGATTCTGTTTCCGGCTGCATTGTAGAATATTATTTGGATGATCATATTTTATCAAAATAACAAAACCCTGTTTTTTTTTGTATTTTTTAAATAAGTAGTTCCTTAATAAAACAGGAGTGAGCGTCTCTCAGCTCTGACTGCTCATCAAAGTAGCTCTGCGACTCTCAGGGAGAGGGCACTTAAATAACAGGTGTTATAAATTCATAATATGTAATACTAGTGACTAGCTGATGTTCCGGTGAACTTCGCGTCACTTATAAACCTTCCCTGGACTTCCAGGAATATTTTAAGACTAAAATTAGCCACATCCGTTCAACCGTTTAATCGAGTTGTTGCATTTTTATATAGTCCGTCAAGAAAGTGAAGAAATTAAAAAGTGGCAACATCGTAGTGTCATCCCTTTTTTCTTAGATTGATTTGAAAGGGATGACACTACGATGCTGCCACTTTTTAATTTCTTCACTCTCTTGACAGACTATGACATATTTAAGCAAACAAACAAATCTTTATTTCCCTCAAAAAAGAATTTCACATGTTAAGTATCTTAAACAAAACACTGCTCCCCACACTAGGATTCCCTGTGTCGTGGAGAGCAGTCTCTTCCATCATGCACATAGATACATACAATTAATTTTAACCAGCTAATGACATATTTGTGATAACTGATAACTAACAAAGTCACATGTTCTAAGTCTTTTTAACAGATGTTTTTATAATATGATACAAAATACACATAATAGCATTACAAGATGATTACCGGAGCCACCGAAACCAGCTACAGTACGTGTAAGTTAGTGATGAGGTGAGTTATACAAAGATTATAATACTTTACATACATTAGATTGTCTCTTGTAATATCGCAAATTAAACACACAATATAACTACATCATAATTATTTCAAATTTTCTTAACTAATAATAGTATATATAAACCATAATATTTACAACTTGTTTTTAAAACTGTATTTTGATATAAAGTATCAAAATCTTTTATAGTGACTGGATACAGTGTGGCCATAATAGGCCACACCGGAAACAAGTGGCGACTCTATTAATGTCGTGACTTTTTTGACGGACTATAATTGCAATGATTCATCATTCAAGACATTTTGACAAGCTTTGTTTGTTCCCCGTATCTATGGTATACTCTAGTATAGACAATTTTCACGTCAAGAAAAAAAAAATCTAAAATGCCCCTAGTTTATGGTTAAAAATTGGATTTAATTTTTTTCTTGGAAGATTCACCCCCACAGATTAAGGATATAGGTAGATGGCTTCTTAGCTCGCCAGCGCGTGGCCATTTTATGTTTGTGTGCAATTGCCGTAGTGTGCGTGTAGGGATAGGCGATCTGCTTGTATATATCGATAAAAATATAAAATTAGACTACAGCTATCGACCAATAGTCGACCATAATTTTATGTTATAGATTTTGATTAAACGACATCACAAAAAGGAGGTTATCAATTCGACCTGCATGTTCAATTTAGAATACAATATTATGATCATTATATAAAAATACTTATATAAATAAAATATTTAAGTATATAATTACACAAATAGTTAAAAATAATATACATAATATGTATACTCCATAAGTCACGAAGGCTTGACCGGAGTGTAATATCAATGAAATCAACAGTTTTTATAAAAAACAACAGAAGATGAAATATACTTTATTATACTTAACTATTAAACAACCATTTTGTAAAATAACAATTGTTATGTATTGTCGAAGAAATAAAGACGTTAAAGCATTGGATACTTCATACTGATGACGGGAAACATAATAATATAATGTGTCCACTGTCCCTACACCAGTGGCCGATCCTTCAGTCAGTAAAATATGCCATACATCATAACATAATTATAAGGATTGGACACCGGTGTTAGGACACATTGTATAATATTACACACATATTAAAAATTAGAAACTAAAGGGCCGGGTGCCATCGAAATTCTCATACATACGTTATACCAAAATCATTTTCTCATACGAAAATATTTAACATGTTTGAGTTATTTTTCAGCTTTAAAATAGTAATTACCTAGGTTCCTTCACAAAAATTTACTACAAAATATTTAAACACTAAAAATATAGTATAACACTAAAAAATATATAAATAAATAGTAAATTTACTACAAAATATTAAAATAGTAAAAACAAATTTTTTGTTTATATATTTTGTAGTAAATTTACTATTTATTTATATATTTTTTAGTATTTTACTATATTTTTCAGTGTTTAAATTTACTACAAAATAGACTACTATTTTGTAGTAAATTTACTACAAAATATTTAAACACAAGTAATTACTATTTTAAGCTGAAAAAAAGCTCAAACATGTTAAATATTTTCGTATGAGAAAATGATTTTGGTATTACATATGTATGAGAACTTCGATGGCACCCGGCCTCTTAAATGAAAACAAGTGACAACAGTCTTCTTAACTGGGGGTGCCTCCTCACTCCATCTCACCACCAGAATACTCGGTTATAATCTAAGCTTAAAAATAATATTATCTTCATTATAGGTCTCTCCGTCATCACCATCATATTGAACTCTTCTTTAGAAGCATTCCAAAAATCTAAAAAAATAGTTTAGTGTCATTAAAATGTACTTAATACTATAAAATATATACATACATAATATTGTATATAGGGCAATATGCTTTATGTAAGTTTTCCATACCTAACCCATCAAACACCAAGTAAAGTGCCGCATAACAACTGAATATCTATTGTGTCTGGTATCCGACGATCGAGGTATTAAAATTTTATTAAATGATTATGACTTTAGCCTTATTAAAATTTTACATTTTATTTGAAAAAGAGTTAATTCCAGGATAAAATTTCAAAAAGTATATCCAAGTAACGATTTGAGTACTTACAGGGGGGAGGTGTGAGAGCTGTTGATCATTTTACTCTCCGTTAGATCTTTTTTTATTTGAAAAAAATCATTATTTCAAAATTACGTTTGAAATGATAATCCCAATATTGCGATGCCTTCATGAGGGAGTAAGGATTAAAAAGTTGCATGAAACTTGCGTCTAAATATTTCTGTTCGACGTCTATTTTGAAGCATTTTCAAATCCTGAAAAAAAATCATTTAGTCCATGACAATATTTTTATCGATAAACTATACTTCAAGTAAAGTGCATCCCTAAAATACACGTAAAAAGTTATGCAATATTTGTAGCCAAATTATTACTTGATGTGACATTTTTATCACTAATGCCATATATAGCATGATTGAGGGATTATTAAACTTATAAATTTTCTTTTTAGCTTACAAAAATACCGATTGATAAGCCCAAAACACTTAGTTGAAAACTTACGTATGTTATGTTAAATCCATGTGTTTGAGGCATTCCTTGGCCGTTTTTATGGTTTATTATATAGCGCAACCACAAAACCCAACAAGATATTGCATTTAACGTTCACTAAACACTTTTACTAGCACTTTTTAAAACATGAAATATGCAGACTGACTCCTTTGTTATGTCCCATTAGGTAGGACATAACATTACAAACTTTTGACGTTTATACACCGATATGAGCTTTCTCTTTCACTCAACTTACTGCATCGTTAGTTAGAAAGAGTAACATGATCAACTGTCAAAATATAAGGCCAATAGTGTACCTCCATGTTCACCCCCGTGTGTTTGAAATGTCATGACCATTGAGATAATATAGACTAGGAGAGAGCCTTATATCGGTGTATAAGCGTCAAAAGCGTGTAATGTTATGTCCTACTTACTATTACATAACAAACGAGTCGGTCTGCATATTTCATGTAATAAAAGTGTTAATAAAGGTTTTTAGTGAACATTTTATGCTCTAGATTGTTGAATTTTGCTTGAAAAGTTTTGCCTGCTTGAAAAACATAGGATTTTCAATAAAAACTGCCAATCTTCTTTTTACCTCTTTTGATATCGAGTTTCATAAAATCCTTAGATATCCTCTACAGGCCTACACCTACTAAAGTGGATTTCGCTGGAGCGTACTTAGGTACACAGCTTTTCCAAAACAAGCTCATTTCATTCAAATCGGTTCAGCAGGTTAACAAACTTTCGCATTTGTATTCTTAGTATAAAATTATTTTCGCCGAAGAAAAGCGCTTTTAATAGCGAGCTGTTAAATTTTGCTCTGTTTTCTAATACCTAAGTAGGTACGATCCCGGAAGACGATTGACTTAAATGAAATTGAGATTTATTTAATCATTGTATATTTATCTGATATTAGCCTAACGGAAAACGCGATTCACTTATTTTGACGAGTCGATAGTTATATTTTTCGAAATTATGAATATTTCTATGGGCTTTTCAACAAATATCAGTTACACTTAGTCAGTTACCTATCATTAAATAACTTGCACTACTACAATCTTTGTAAAACAATAGCTAAAGGAAATATTACTCGTAGTATTGTATTTAGTTTTAAATAAGTAATCATCAAAAAACTGTTTTGGGACATAGTACGATCTTTACTTTCATGCGGGAACCCTTGTTACGCGATATTGTTCACTATAATTAGCTGCGGCGCAAAGTACAATTGATGCGGGCACGATTCATGGAATCATTATAATACTATCACGATTGGAGGATAGCGGGGGCTAGCGTGTTTTGATATTTTTGGCAGCCCGGTGTTAAGTTTATATGTATAGTGATTGTAGTACTGGCACCATCGAAGAAGCGTAATTTATAGGTAGTTGACAGACCTACACCTAGTACCTACTACCTACCTAGGTCCCTCATCTGCTTATGAATCAATTCTTTAATAGAACGTTCCCTTGCTCAGCTCACTGCTCACACAATCTATTTCTTTGGCTGAGCAATTCGAGATGTAACCGCATGGAGGTAATACCTAACTAACATAATGATGATTGCTTGACCCTTATTACCGTAGGAGTTAAGGTGGCAAGATCCCACGGTAAAATCTTCCGTGTTGCAACATTTCATCATGAGTCAGGCGTTACCTTTACTGTGTTATGTGTACACATTCGCGGCGTGTCGCAGCGAGTAGCGAGCAGCGACACTACTGGTTTCTATGTATTTCTATGAAATAGGTACCCTCCGCAGCTAGCGACACTTATTCATAGAAAGTAGTGTCGCGACGACACGTCGTCTGCTGCAACTTCATGTAGCCGGCTTCCAACTTGTACCTTTACAGTGAACTTCTACCAAGGGACAAAATATGCATACCATAAAGGCATAAACACCGCTACATAGCGGCACCTGGTGGCAAATGGAATATCAAACACCCTCATTGACAGAGCTTGAACATTTTAATTAGTACCTACTCCTAATGATCAAATAAAACAAAATGTATTATATTTACGAAAATATATTACCTATAATCCGTCATCACTAAACACAAAACACAAATAATATTTACAGAAACCCTGCAATGTAGTCTGCTCCATAAGGCGCTTTGCAGACAAAAGGGCAGGGCGGGCCGGTTAGTTTCGCCGCGAACGATAGCACAAAGGGAATTATATATTAACAACGCACATGGCGGGCAAAAATGGGCGAGTCCAACTCGCACTTGGCCGGTTTAAATACATTCTAAAGAAATCATTGAGTGCAAACAGAACAGCAAATTTGAGGAAAGAGCTTAATCGTACATACTAGTTTAAAACTAGTTTATTTATGGCCTGTTTCACCGCTTCCTGATAAGGTGCCCGATAGGGTTATTTGACAGATTTTCCATACTCCATCTGTCAAATTAAGTGGTGGATAGCCTTATCAGGAAGTGGTGAAACAGGCCCTTAACATAATACTATAACACAGAGTTATCAAACTATTTCAGAACTAGTAATAGGGGAGTTGACAACTTTTAAAAAATAGTTTTAAGCTCTTCAGTTGTTTACAATAATAGGTACCTGTAATATTTTATTCATTATGCCCTAGAATGCTAGAATGAGTTAAAAATTATTTTAAATACTGAATTCAAAATATGTCACAAAAACGCGGCATTATGGTCACGTGATCACGTGTGACGTTATCGTTCATGAAACAAAACAAGCGTAGACAGAGCAAAAGTGAGTAAGTGTTTAAGTTTTAACCTAACAACTGTCAATTTTGTTTGACACTGAACGATGACGTCACTGCTTCAGATTGGCGTTTCCAATCACGTGACTTAGTTAATAAATCCAATTTTTTTCAATGAAAAATAAAATAAATCAATAATTATTTTTTTCGTTATTTGTATTGTTTTAAAGCTTTTATCAATAAATCTATAAAATTTAATAATTATTTTAAATTTTTAAACATACTGTCAACTTCCGAAATTAACATGTTTTTTTTATTCAAATATAATATTGTGTTCGACTTTTCTTTAATACTAGTATAAGTAATCTCTGTTAATTATGACACCGTATCAAAGTTAACTTTGATATGGTGTAATTTTTACAAAATTTTGTATAAAAGATTAATTAAAAAAAAAAAAGTCATTCTCAATAATTAACAGAGATCACTTATTTACGTTACATTATAGATCTAGAAAGAAAATTTACCTTAATCAAACTTAATACTACTCATAGTGAGATCATCAGCTGCATAATATTTTTCGTACGTTCGTAGAAGACTACGAACGTACGAAGCAATAAGATATTGCAGACCATAGGAAATAATACAATGTATATCTATTATTTTAAATTAAACTTATGACTAAAAATGTACGCTTATAGGCTTTAATGGGTATCTGGAGAAAAATTAATCTTCAAATATGCTTCAGCTAATGAATTTTATGTCACCCGCACAAAACAAATCTGTTGACCTTTATAATGAAAAGTATTTTCTTGTCACCTTAAATGTGACAAGAAAATACTTGCAAACACATTAAAATCAAAAACAAAAAACACTCGCACATTTGCATAAAAAATCTGAACTACCGTAGGAACTACCTCAATATTTGTTGCAGCTAAAAATCTCCATAGATGAAGTTAGCTCAATAGGCGTTTTTGAAGATTCTGTTCAATTTCTTCCAGTTCAGTCTTAGTAAAGAAAATCTCTAATTCTATGTTGTCTTTGTTTATTCTCTTGTCGTCGAGATCCTTTTTTTTTTCGACTAGGACGCGCACAGCGTGCTGCACGCACAGCGCCGATTGCTTGCCAAATACACCTTTTACCTGAAAAAAAAAAGAGTTCCATTAACTTAGATGCAGTATTTTTTACTTCTTATGGCCTACATTTTCATAAAACTTGAAAATACGGCTGAAAGACTGCACAAATATTTTTTGTGTAGTCAAATTTCCCGTTACTAATAATAAAATACACACCATACAGGGTGCAATTAAACCTTCCTGCCAAATTTTTTCCAGGGCTTAGGTATCTATCATTAGGAGAGTCCATTTAACCAAAAAAAAATTGGGTGTTATTTTTTTTCAATGACATATTTTATCCCATTTAAAATCGTTGCAGAACGGTCACTCGTGGCGCGGGGGAATGAGCTGGGGTGAAGCGGGATGAGGCGCGCGCGCGGGGGAACGTCACGCGCGGCCGTCGCATCGTGTCCATTAATTATTGTAGTAATTTTTAGGATAACTTTCAGAAGCTATTTTTCAACATTTTAGTACTGAGTGACCATAAAAGAAAAAATACGTGTATTTTTATTTTTAACAAGGATCAATATATCAAAATTTGGCAGGAAGTTTTAATTGCACCCTGTATAATATGTACTATCAGGGAAGTTGATAAGCTATGTCCACATTACGCAATTTCATCTTCAATTTTCGTCATCTTTTTATTCAACTTTCGTTTGGTATATTCAATGATTGAATGCGTCAAAATCCACCTGCGTTGAAAGAAAAGTGTCATAGCGAGCGCTACGATTTCAACGCGCGTCACGGGCATGCCTCACGTTCGCTGTTGACTGCGCTATAACGCATGCCCTTGATGAACAAAAAAAGGCCCAGTATGGACAAAGCTATATTCAGTTGGAGGACGTAACTTCTAAGTAATTTGGTCGCGTAACGCGTTATAAAAAATAAAAATCATAAAATAAGTAAGGGAATTAAGATGTTAAGTTACCTTAGAAAGATATAGGGTGGAGCGACAAATCTCACATTCGTCCTGATGACGAGTCAGTCTTCTCTTACCCTTGGTGCCTTTGTTGACTGTCACCTGTTAAGTAAAAAACCACGAATAAAAAATAATACTGTGACGTTAGTGACTCGTAGCATTATTAGACCTGCAAAAATTCTAAAGTTTCTGAATTTTTGCACATGGATGGAGTGATGTCTTATTAGGTTATTTTTAAATTTTGAGTCGTTTCTGATAATAGGTTTTTGAGAAAATCAAAATTTAGTAGTCGATTTTTTAAAAATTGTATAAAACTAGCCAGCAAAAACTTAACTTAAAAATAACAATAGCATCATATCTAGATTAGTCTTCGGATTGTAGGTACCTAATTTGAACCATTTTAGCCCATTGGAACCCGAAATATTGCCACTTATTTAAAACACTATCTAAAAAAATTTTTGAGTTTCTGAAATCGCAATAATTAGGCTCAGGTCTATTAAATAAAGCCATAGAATAAATTTGTGTCAGATTCATCCACGATATTTCGAGATTTTAATAATTTTTGTTTTTGCAAGCTCCAAACACTACGAAAAAGATATTTTTAATTAAAGGCGTTTACATATTCAACATCCTAAAGAAGTAAGAAATATATATTTTCATTTTGAGTCCTTTTCATCAATTGCTTTAAAAATTAGATACAAAAATATGAACAGTATGAAAAAACCGGACGAGTGCGAGTATGAGACAGAACTCTGCGTAGTTCTGTCCTACCGTTTTTAGGGTTCCGTACCCAGAGGGTAAAACGGGACCCTATTACTGGGACTTCGATGTCTGTCTGTCTGTATGTCTGTCTTCAGGCTGTCTGAGATACAGCCTTTAGATAGACATACAGACCCGCTGTGGATAAAGTTCTGATTTTTTAAATTGTGTATTATCTATTTCGCAAAAGCAAAATAATAATGTTTTATCCGCGCGCTACGCTGATAGTGATACTGATAGTTTTCACCCGCGCACTTCACACCCCGGCCCCCGCACTCGCCCAACGCATTCAAAAATGTCAAAATTTTTCAATTTTGTAATAATTTATAATTCGTAATCCCCGTCTCGCCCGAACATAGTAAACCGCAAAAAAATAGATAAAATTAGGCGCAGTTAGAGTCAAATTGTAGGTACTAGGTACATCTGTACCTGTCTGCTGCTGGAAATTTTGATTGTGGAAAACGAATGCGCTTTGAAACAATCAGAATTGGTTTGAAACAAATCTCGCAGTTAAGGTGGCTGAAATATGTGCTATTGAAATAAGCTACTCTTGCTACTTTCTAGCAGCTTTCCTCACGTAAATTTCGTTGAATACCATAGACCGCCTCACATTTTGTAATAAAAATAGCCTATGTGTTAATGGAATACTTTAATTAGATGTACTGTAGGAATCAAATTATCTCAATCTAATCGGCAGTTTTTATGTACAAAAGCAATATGAATTTTGAATATAATACTGTTACGGATACGGACACGTGGTGCCATCTAGCGTCGGACCAGCGAACTGACGAAGGGAACACAGGCAACATAAATCCCCTACTCGATACTAGATGGCGCTAGGAGTAAGTACCTACGAGTAATTTCTAGAGATATCTCATACTTGTTTACGCATATCGGGTTTACTCTGGGATGTTCCGGAATTTTCTGAGATTCGATCCGGCCTGTATAAATAGTCGCAGACTGCAGCCGGCAATTCAGTTTTATCTGAGCGATCTTCGGGGCGACTTCGAAGTGAGAACAAATGATCAATAGTGAGTGACAGTGATAGTGCTTAGTGTTTGGACTTAGTGATTAGTGTGACCTAGTGTTTCTGAATAAAGTCTTCAAGAGAGTCACCAGGTCTTTCTCTCCGAATCCTCGAACCCTAGCACGTAACAACTGGTGTCAGAAGTGCGATTTGGAGATGCCATTGACTCCGAGAGAGGACTTCAAGGGGAGTGTCAGGACAAGGGCTCAGCGAGCTGCTGCCATTGACTTCGAGAGAGGAGTTGGAGGTGGGGCTGCGGAGGCCACACCCACTGGGGACCAAGCTCCGCCCACTGCGGGGCAGGCCCCACCCGCTGGCCCCGCCCACCAGGCTCCGCCCACTGACCACGCCCCCCAGGCTCCACCCACTTCGGACATGGCCACGCCCACTGGCTCCACCCACCAGGCCACGCCCACTCAGGCCACGCCCACTGGGCCCCGCCTGCTCAGGCCCCGTCGACTAGCTCCATCCATCCTACCACGCCAATAGTTTCTACGGCCCCTCTAATGGCTCCTCAATTGGAAAGCATAATTGGGTTAATTCAGGCTTTGCAGGAGTCACAAGACCGCAAGCTCGGGGCGTTGCAAGATTCTCAAAGGGCACAAGACCGTAAGCTCGGCGCTTTGCAAGAGTCACAAGAGCAACAAAAGGACCTTCAAGAAAAGGCGCTTCTGGCTTCGTAAAGATGTCGACGTAATGGACGAACGAGTTACCGGGTTAGGATTGGATGTGGAAAATGTGAAAACCGGCCTCACTGAACTTCAGAAGAAAATAGTGCGCCTGGAAACCACAGGAGTGGCGGTGTCTAGTGGAACTACTGGAGTGGTGCAAGTGGTACAAGGACCAAGAGTTAAAGTGCCACCATACGACGGTACTACTTCTTGGAACGCTTATCGTCAGCAATTCCAGACGGTTGCTTCTGCCAACGGATGGACTGACGAACAATGCCTGACCGCTCTCACTGTTGCGCTCAGAGGGCAAGCTTTGTCGGTCCTAGAAGCACATACAGGAAATGGGTTCCAAGACCTGATGGAGGCACTTGAATCCAGATACGGGGAGCGACACCTGGAGCACGTGTTCCGTGCCCAACTGCGTGACAGAGTCCAACGCTCAGGAGAAGGACTACAACAATGGGCGTTGGAAATTGAGAAACTTGTCAAGAAGGCACACCCAGGAGTCGACACCAAGATGGTTGACATGAACATTGTTCAAGCATTTGTCGACGGAATCAGGGACCTGGAAGCTGCAGTAAGGCTACGTCACCACACCTCGCTAAAGGAAGCATTGGCACATGCTTTAGAGGTCGAGGCTGTTCAGCGTGATACACGGCAGACCCATAAGATCCACGAGGTCTCTGAGGAAGTTAAGGAGGTCAAGGCTCCCACGAAGAGAAGTTTTGGAGCCATGTGCTACAAGTGCGGCGAGAGGGGCCATCTTCAGCTCAACTGCCCGCAGAAGGAGACTCAGATGGCAAGAATGAAAAGACTCGAGGAACGCATTGAACAAATAGAGGAGCTGAAGAAGCAAGGAACTTCGTCCCCTGCCCGGGATCAGGGAAACGAATAAAAGCCAGGACTGAGGGGCGAGTACTGGCTGACGCGGAGGAAGCCCCCATAAGTGTTATCTCCCAAGCATGCAGCGGGAATAGTCTTGTGATTCAGGGGACTATTAACAGGACGGATTGCAAAATGACTCTAGACACAGGAGCCCCTAGAACGATAGTGAACCCAAATCTGGTAAAAGCCGCAAGAAGACACAAGAGAATTAACTGTCGGCTCCTTACTGCCTCCGGTCAGCCAATACCCGTCCTGGGGGAAATGTCAGTTACGATTAATGTAGGGGGTTACTCATACCCTCATGACGTTATCGTGGCTGAGATTATGGATGATTGCATCTTGGGTTTGGATTTCATGAAGAAGCACAACTGCAGAATTAATGTCGCTGACGGAGTTTTCAAGTGTGGCGAAGAAGAAATTTTCATCCTTGGAGGCGCCTGCGGGAAAGTCGCATGTGTAAAGGAAGTCATTATACCTGGACGAGCGGAAGCTAGAGTGCTGGTGAAACTACCGCCAGCTGGAAAGAAGAAGTCAAGCAGATGCGTGTTGATCGAAGACACACCTACCAAGACATCAGCGCAAAAACTGATGACGGCGAGAACCCTTGTTAGTGGAAGCAGTAACGCTGTGGTCAGGGTTTTGAATCTTGGTGATCACGAGATCTGCTTGAACAAAGGTGACGTCATTGGAAAGTGCGAGGAAGTTGTCTGGATGAGAAAGTGTAGTTCGATCACAGGCTCAGACTCAGCAAACAGCAGCAACTATGGAATAGTGACCGAGCTACTCGATGACTGCAAGAGTAATCTGACTTATTCGCAGAGCATGAAAGCTAAGAAGTTTTTACAACGCCACGCGAATATCTTCTCCAGTCAGGAAGGCGACCTTGGAAGAACGTCGATGGTTCGGCACAGGATAGATACCGGAAGCGAGAACCCAATTCGTCTGGTGTCAGAAGTGCGATTTGGAGATGCCATTGACTCCGAGAGAGGACTTCAAGGGGAGTGTCAGGACAAGGGCTCAGCGAGCTGCTGCCATTGACTTCGAGAGAGGAGTTGGAGGTGGGGCTGCGGAGGCCACACCCACTGGGGACCAAGCTCCGCCCACCAGGCTCCGCCCACTGACCACGCCCCCCAGGCTCCACCCACTTCGGACATGGCCACGCCCACTGGCTCCACCCACCAGGCCACGCCCACTCAGGCCACGCCCACTGGGCCCCGCCTGCTCAGGCCCCGTCGACTAGCTCCATCCATCCTACCACGCCAATAGTTTCTACGGCCCCTCTAATGGCTCCTCAATTGGAAAGCATAATTGGGTTAATTCAGGCTTTGCAGGAGTCACAAGACCGCAAGCTCGGGGCGTTGCAAGATTCTCAAAGGGCACAAGACCGTAAGCTCGGCGCTTTGCAAGAGTCACAAGAGCAACAAAAGGACCTTCAAGAAAAGGCGCTTCTGGCTTCGTAAAGATGTCGACGTAATGGACGAACGAGTTACCGGGTTAGGATTGGATGTGGAAAATGTGAAAACCGGCCTCACTGAACTTCAGAAGAAAATAGTGCGCCTGGAAACCACAGGAGTGGCGGTGTCTAGTGGAACTACTGGAGTGGTGCAAGTGGTACAAGGACCAAGAGTTAAAGTGCCACCATACGACGGTACTACTTCTTGGAACGCTTATCGTCAGCAATTCCAGACGGTTGCTTCTGCCAACGGATGGACTGACGAACAATGCCTGACCGCTCTCACTGTTGCGCTCAGAGGGCAAGCTTTGTCGGTCCTAGAAGCACATACAGGAAATGGGTTCCAAGACCTGATGGAGGCACTTGAATCCAGATACGGGGAGCGACACCTGGAGCACGTGTTCCGTGCCCAACTGCGTGACAGAGTCCAACGCTCAGGAGAAGGACTACAACAATGGGCGTTGGAAATTGAGAAACTTGTCAAGAAGGCACACCCAGGAGTCGACACCAAGATGGTTGACATGAACATTGTTCAAGCATTTGTCGACGGAATCAGGGACCTGGAAGCTGCAGTAAGGCTACGTCACCACACCTCGCTAAAGGAAGCATTGGCACATGCTTTAGAGGTCGAGGCTGTTCAGCGTGATACACGGCAGACCCATAAGATCCACGAGGTCTCTGAGGAAGTTAAGGAGGTCAAGGCTCCCACGAAGAGAAGTTTTGGAGCCATGTGCTACAAGTGCGGCGAGAGGGGCCATCTTCAGCTCAACTGCCCGCAGAAGGAGACTCAGATGGCAAGAATGAAAAGACTCGAGGAACGCATTGAACAAATAGAGGAGCTGAAGAAGCAAGGAACTTCGTCCCCTGCCCGGGATCAGGGAAACGAATAAAAGCCAGGACTGAGGGGCGAGTACTGGCTGACGCGGAGGAAGCCCCCATAAGTGTTATCTCCCAAGCATGCAGCGGGAATAGTCTTGTGATTCAGGGGACTATTAACAGGACGGATTGCAAAATGACTCTAGACACAGGAGCCTCTAGAACGATAGTGAACCCAAATCTGGTAAAAGCCGCAAGAAGACACAAGAGAATTAACTGTCGGCTCCTTACTGCCTCCGGACAGCCAATACCCGTCCTGGGGGAAATGTCAGTTACGATTAATGTAGGGGGTTACTCATACCCTCATGACGTTATCGTGGCTGAGATTATGGATGATTGCATCTTGGGTTTGGATTTCATGAAGAAGCACAACTGCAGAATTAATGTCGCTGACGGAGTTTTCAAGTGTGGCGAAGAAGAAATTTTCATCCTTGGAGGCGCCTGCGGGAAAGTCGCATGTGTAAAGGAAGTCATTATACCTGGACGAGCGGAAGCTAGAGTGCTGGTGAAACTACCGCCAGCTGGAAAGAAGAAGTCAAGCAGATGCGTGTTGATCGAAGACACACCTACCAAGACATCAGCGCAAAAACTGATGACGGCGAGAACCCTTGTTAGTGGAAGCAGTAACGCTGTGGTCAGGGTTTTGAATCTTGGTGATCACGAGATCTGCTTGAACAAAGGTGACGTCATTGGAAAGTGCGAGGAAGTTGTCTGGATGAGAAAGTGTAGTTCGATCACAGGCTCAGACTCAGCAAACAGCAGCAACTATGGAATAGTGACCGAGCTACTCGATGACTGCAAGAGTAATCTGACTTATTCGCAGAGCATGAAAGCTAAGAAGTTTTTACAACGCCACGCGAATATCTTCTCCAGTCAGGAAGGCGACCTTGGAAGAACGTCGATGGTTCGGCACAGGATAGATACCGGAAGCGAGAACCCAATTCGTCAACGAGCAAGACGGATACCCATTGCAAAGGAAAAAGAAGTTGAAGGCCTTTTGGAGGACATGAGAAGACATAAGATTATTGAACCGTCTGCAAGTCCGTGGTGCTCACCTGTTGTGTTAGTGAAAAAGAAAGATGGTAGCACAAGATTTTGTGTGGACTACAGGCGTCTCAATGATGTCACTAAGAAGGACAGCTATCCATTACCTGGAATCGACGACACTCTGGATACCTTGAGTGGCATGAAATGGTTCTCGACCCTGGACCTGAAATCGGGATACTGGCAGGTGGAAATTCATCCGAAAGACAAGGAGAAGACAGCTTTTTCCACCGGTAAAGGTTTATGGCAGTTTAACGTCATGCCCTTTGGATTGTGCAACGCACCTGCCACATTCGAGCGACTCATGGAGTGTGTACTGGCAGGCTTAGTTGGAGAGGCTTACTTAGTCTACTTGGACGACGTCATCATTGTTGGCCGCGACTTCGAGGACCATTTGCGAAACTTAGAACGAGTTTTCGCCAAAATAGAGGGGGCCAAGTTAAAGTTGAATCCGAAAAAGTGTCGTTTATTCAGGAGTAAGGTCAATTATCTCGGCCATGTTATCTCCAGTGATGGAATCCAAACGGACCCGGAGAAACTGGAAGCAGTTCAAAATTGGCCAACCCCTAAGAACAAAACTGAAGTGCGGGCATTTCTCGGCCTATGCTCCTACTACAGGCGTTTTGTTAAGGGATTCTCGGAGATAGCCAAGCCATTACATCGGCTGACAGAAGATAAACGACAGTTTATTTGGGACGAGACTTCTGAAGATTCTTTTCAGAAACTGAAGAAACATCTGTGTGAAACACCAATCCTGGGGTATCCACAACCTGAAGTTCAGTTTATAGTCGACACGGACGCAAGCAACACGGCCATTGGAGGGGTGTTATCTCAAAAACAGGGTGAAAGAGAAGTTGTAATTGCATATTTCAGCAAATCTTTATCTAAGCCCGAGAGAAACTACTGTGTGACAAGAAGAGAACTCTTGGCTGTTGTAAAGACGCTACAACATTTCAGCAAATATCTCACCGGCAGACAGTTTTTATTGCGAACTGATCACGCAGCCTTGAAGTGGTTACTGCAATTCAAGAACCCAGAAGGCCAAGTAGCTCGATGGATAGAACAACTCCAGGAGTATGACTTCAAGACGGAACACCGCGGCGGAAAGGCGCATGGGAATGCCGACGCACTTTCACGAAGGCCGTGTTCAGAAGACTGCAAACATTGTGTTAAGCAGGAATCTAATGAAATTACATTAAAGTTAACGAAAACAAGTCCTTTGGGTCCATGTGAGAATGATGCTATAAGGGAGGCTCAAGAAAGAGATGACGACCTTCGGCACATCATCACATGGAAGAAACGGGGTGACGTAAAACCAATCTGGAGTGAGGTTGCATCCACTGGCGCTGTCACTAAGGCGTACTGGGCGCAATGGGACAGTCTGATTCTTCAAAACGGAATACTCTACCGGAAATGGGAGAAGCCTAACGGCAGAGAGTTCCATCTTCAGATAGTTGTCCCAAGAACGAGAGTACCAGATGTTCTCCGTGAAATACATGACGGCGTATCAGGAGGTCATCTAGGTGTCAAGAGGACGTTAACAAAAGTGCGAGAACGATTCTACTGGTTGCATTGTCGAGATGATGTGCAGGATTGGTGCCGCAAATGTACTACTTGCGCTGCAGTGAAGGGACCTCAAACAAGGAGCCGTGGGAATCTGCGCTTGTATAACGTTGGCGCACCGTGGGAACGAATTGCAGTTGACGTAGCTGGGCCATTTACTGTAACGGAATCGGGGAACGAGTATTTTATGGTTGTCATGGATTACTTCACCAAATGGCCCGAAGTGTTCGCCATACCAAACCAGGAAGCTACAACAGTTGCTTCTAAGCTGGTCGAGGAAGTGATATCTCGCTTTGGTGTGCCTCTAGAAATCCATTCCGATCAGGGCAGGAATTTCGAATCGCAGGTCTTCCAGGAAGTGTGCAGAATTTTGGGAATGCATAAAACGAGGACCACCGCGTACCATCCACAGTCTGATGGAATGGTTGAGAGATTTAACCAGACCCTTGAGAGGCATTTGGCGAAATTGGTAGATGACAAACAAAAGGATTGGGACAAGTATATACCGCTCTTCCTTCTGTCGTACCGTACCGCCGAGCATGAGAGCATAAAAGCTACCCCGGCGTATGTCAATTACGGTAGAGAACTGCGAGTACCAGTAGACCTCTTAACAGGAGGGTCACCGGAGGAACCGAAGACAGTACAAGACTATGTCTGCGATTTAAGGGAAAAAATGCGCTATATACACGCCATGGTTCGGGAAAATAGGTTACAGTCAAGTGAGAACATGAAGACCAGATACGACCGGAAATCGAACACGAGCGGCTTCGAAGAAGGGACACTGGTGTGGCTGCATAACCCAACTCGCCGAAAAGGGAAATCTCCAAAGTTGCAGACCAAGTGGGACGGCCCTTACAAAGTGATTACACGATTGAATGATGTGACTTACAGGATTCAAAAGCAACCAAGAGGGACATTCAAAGTGGTACACATAGACCGTCTGGCGCGTTACCATGGCAGTAACAACGATGCTCGGGACGAGCATCGCTAGGAGGGGAGTAGTGTTACGGATACGGACACGTGGTGCCATCTAGCGTCGGACCAGCGAACTGACCAAGGGAACACAGGCAACATAAATCCCCTACTCGATACTAGATGGCGCTAGAAGTAAGTATCTACGAGTAATTTCTAGAGATATCTCATACTTGTTTACGCATATCGGGTTTACTCTGGGATGTTCCGGAATTTTCTGAGATTCGATCCGGCCCGTATAAATAGTCGCAGACTGCAGCCGGCAATTCAGTTTTATCTGAGCGATCTTCGGGGCGACTTCAAAGTGAGAACAAGTGATCAATAGTGAGTGACAGTGATAGTGCTTAGTGTTTGGACTTAGTGATTAGTGTGACCTAGTGTTTGTGAATAAAGTCTTCAAGAGAGTCACCAGGTCTTTCTCTCCGAATCCTCGAACCCTAGCACGTAGCAATACTATCTTGAAAATATTATACGTGGTCGGTGGTACGAGTATGATAGAGTTCGTCCCTAGGGTTGTTACCTACAAATTAAATAATATTATTACAAATAGTATTAAGTAAAATACCTATGTTTTTTCACGATTGCATTATATTACCATTTAGAATAAAACATGTTAATTTGATATTTATTACACACCCTAATAGCTAAGAAACGCAAAAATTTCATTGACAATACTCATGTGCCCCTAGCGGCGAATTTAGGATATCTGGTCTAAAGGCTTCTACAGATTGCGCAAACCCGGTCCATCAAGTGAAGTTGGTTTTCGCAAGTTTGACATGTGCCTCGTGTTCAGGTTGTACTTTGACATTTTTGACGGTTCGTCGTCCAGCTACAGTTCGACAAGGCTTTAAATGAACGTGGCGAGAAAAAAAACTAACGCTTCTATCATACAAAAATGTCATTTTAGACATGTGTTTGACGGTTCTCTTATACCAACAGCGCCTCGTTCTCATTTATTTAAAGCCTTGGAGCACTATACACACTTACAGATCCCTGACGCGAACGAACCCCGTCAGTCCAACCAAAATATGTCAAACCGGAATGATATTTGTAAAATAATTGTTTTCGGAGTTTAAATTCTATGAGATTGCAATAGTTCCAAATGCCAAAAAGCATCCTTTTCATTGAAGGTTTGCAGATCGTATAGGTCCGGAAACAGTGCTGGTGACAGTTCGTTCCAGAGTTTTACAGTGCGCGGCAGAAAGTTACGCGAGAAACACACGGTGGAAGACTGCCACTCATCAAGATGATGAGGATGGTATATTTTTCGCGTGGGACGATGGCGAAAAGTTGCAGGTGGTATGATTCCGAACAATTCCTCAGAGTACTCCCCGTGATACAACCGATAGAGGATGCAGAGTGAAGCTACATCTCGGCGTAATTCCAAGGAGTCCAAGCTGTTTGAAACACTGTGACAGTCAACAATTCGAGCGGCCCTTTGTTGGATACGACCCAGAGGGAGCAGTTGGTATTTAGGCGATTGGACTTCACTCGATATGCTAACGCCAAGTATTTCAATGCTAGGGGAGATGGTTAAAGATGTGCCCTCAAAACGAGAATATACGACCATAAGTGGTTTTTAGCGGTGAACGCGTCACGTGTCACGGCGGGGTTAAATTGGACTGAGTTACGACTACCACATTCAGAGACTCTCTCCAATGAATTATATATTTTGGACACAAGTTCGTTTCGACTCTCAATGACATTTAGCCGAGAAATATTGGGGGAGCCGGTATATACAGCATCACCTGTACTATCGTCCGCATAGCAATGAAATATGCCGTTGGTCTGTAACATGTCACTGATATGCAGTATGAATAGGGTAGGCGATAGCACACAGCCCTGAGGGACACCAGCATCAACAGACTGAGTTTCCGAGCATTCGCCGTCAATTACTACGACCTTTATGCTTCTATCTGCTAAGAAACTTGGGACCCACTTGCGTAATTTCTCGGGCAGCCCGTTTGATGGAAGCTTCGAATGCCCAAGTGTCAAATTTGATGGTCCAGGTGAACCATCAAAACTGTCTTATTTGTACAAAGTTAATAATACATAGCTGTGGACCATTTTGACAGCTGTCAAAGTAATCCACATTCCACGCCTATCTTCACTTTGGACTGGATCTCTCTGTCTGTAGAAGCTATAAGGACAACAATGACAATTGGTGTTACTTAAGTTGGGTGATCTTTCAATGATGTTAAGAAGATATCATTTTGTGACGAACTTACCAGCTGCCAGCTAGTGGGTTTGGAGTCACCAGACCCATGTCCTCCATAAAGTGACCATGTGTGAAGTGCCAGGGGTAGTTAGTGGGAGAAACCATGAACGTAGAAAAAAAGGCGGACGGAGTTCTTCTTATACACAGAACTGTGTCTTCAGAGTCGGCCACGCACATATTCTGACGCCTGTCAAATGGTATGGACTTGCGTAATAATGTGTGCATGCGGACCGTGTACATACAGTCACCTGGCCGACTCTGAAGGACACAGTTTTGTGTATGGTGGGACTCCGTCCGCCTTTTTTTATAGGTCCATGGGAGAAACAAAGTGTGTCGATTCCACCAACGTGTCTGGGTTCCACATTTAAATAGTTTGACTGATTTTAATAATTAAAAACAGAGTAAACAGGCGCTGTGTTTCGCCGAAAGAGTGAGTTTACCGGAGGCCCAATCCCCTACAACCCTAGAGGGAATAGGGTTATAGGATTGGGGAGGGTCCCCTAACCCTATTCCCTATTAAAAGGCCGGTAACACACCTGCAGCGCTTCTGATGTTACGAGTGTCAATGGGCGATGAAAGTTGCTTTTCATCAGATGACCCGTTTGCTCGTTCGCCTCCGTATTTTATAAAAAAAGTCTCACGTAGTTGATCTGTCAAAATCATACAAATTTAGAAGTATGCATCTACTCGTCGCGTTGAGGTCTAATTTAAGCTGTGCGTCCACTGGATTGGAATCGGAGCGTACGCAGCGTACGGATTTGTTACTTTGTATTGATTTATATGGTACTGCATCCACTGGATACTGACCGGTATTTATGACGAAGACGTCTTCCGCAGAGAACGCGTCATTCGGATTCCGAAGGTTTCAAATTCTGACGTGTTTGCGACGACGCGACGGCTATACAATATACATAGATACTTATTCACGATGAATGACGATATTTTAATTACTTTTGTAGAAAAATATGAAGAACTTTATAGTCTAAAACTTCAACATCATCATAACCAACTAAGGAGAGACAATATTTGGGATGAAATTGGGAAATAATGAATTTCGTTTTCTCTTGTTTCTCTTTTCCTCTTGTGATAAAATACAGCTAGTTACAACAATATCCTCGCCACTATCCTCTATAATGCAAATGCACGTTAACAGGCTATGACGGACTAAAAATAACTAAATTGCCTATAATGAATCCGACTGCAGTGGACGCACCCCATCGGCATTTCGTAAATGATGAAATGCCGATACGTACGGTCCGATCCAGTGGACGCGCAGCTTTGACCGTAAAACTTAATAGGTAAATTGCGATTTGCGGCTTATGATTTATGACGTATTAAAAAATTACTTATCTTTGTCCAAACGCCTGATGGCAACCCTACTTGCAAAGGTACTCCAACCAATTTGTCAGTTTTATTTTACAAATAGAATAAAATTCAAAATATCATCGAACAGTGAACACTAAAAAGGATTTTATGCGGATTACGTAGTAAGTAGTTTTTCTTCAACAACTTAAAATAATACATAAAATTTTTAAAATCTGCTGTAATTAAAATAAATCATAATGGTAGAAATTTTAGTAAGTATTAAAATATTGAATAAGCTTTAAGTTTCGAAATTAAGTTGAATATTTGTGAAAATAAGATGCAATTTTTTTTATTTCTTTTCCATCGAAAAAATTATAAAATATCGTATTTTCTCTTACACAGGCCCTTCAAGATATGATGTTGTATCTATGTTTAAAAATAAAATAGTTTGTGGCCTATTAACAAGTATAAAAATCAATTTCGCTTTACTTGATCTGTCAATTTCTCTTAAAATCGGGGCTGAAATGGAACTACATTTTGAAATGTGGTGTGTATAGACCTTTTAATTGTAAATATGTAAACTCTAAGAACTTTAATTACTTTTTGTAGCTTTTACGGGATGTTGAAAGCAAAAATATAAATTTCTTCAAAACCCGTGGATGAAAATGACACAAAACTTTAACAGTATCAGACATCAACAAACTAAACCATATTATACCGTTTTTACAAACTCTAATATTTTTTCGACGCAATTAGGCGTCGTTTCTAATATTTGCTAATTACTGGGAAACCCGTGGATGAATCTGACACAAAACGTGTCTGCACATCAGTTACTGCGCTAGCAATATCCCAAAACCTAAATTTTTAACTTTAATATTTTTTTCAGCCTATAGCGACCAAAAATCAAAATCCCTAAATATCTCTGGAAGCTGTCGACCAAAATGACACAAAATCATTTTTTAGGTTTACCTAGTGGT
This sequence comes from Polyommatus iphigenia, assembly GCA_963422495.1. Lineage (NCBI taxonomy): Eukaryota > Metazoa > Arthropoda > Insecta > Lepidoptera > Lycaenidae > Polyommatus > Polyommatus iphigenia. The sequence continues at coordinate 17,616,783 of OY730178.1, read as the reverse complement.
CCCAAAACTATACGCAAAATATTAGAAACTTTAGAATTTTTGAAACCAAAAAACCTAGTCCTATCGGTCTATATATACTTTGAGCTTAGGCGTCGATATCGCGTCGTAGTTTTTCACCTGGCATACGAGTGACGGGCATAGGTGTGAATGGAGAAGGACGGTGTTTTTTTGTACCATTATTTAAAGACTGACCTTCGCAATACGCACCTGCGACCGACAAAAGTTGTTTTATAAACTAGGATAAATGTAAAACTTGGCTGGTTAATGAGGTGTCATTTTATTTGAATTATTGTCGGTCACGGTTGCGTGTGCGAAGATCGGACAGCTACCTTTACTTAGCGGTACCTGGAGGCCTATGGCGCGCAGGGCGCTGCGGGCGGCGAGCTCGGCGGTGACGAGGGCGGCGAGCGCGGCGTGCGCGGTCTGCAGCACGCGGAGCGGCGCGCGCCCGTCCCGCGCCACGCTCATCACCAGCTGCTCCAGCGCGAACGTCGTCGGCTCGCAGCTCTCGCGCAGCTCCTGTACGTGTACAATGTACATAGTATAAGCCTCGTACGACATTAAGATCGCTCGGCAACTAGTCTAGCAGACGGCGTCGAGAATAGAAGTAACCGAAAATACGCTTGGAGCTCTAGTATATTTATAGAGGACTTAAAAATTATATATCAAAGATACTTAAGTAATTAATATGATAAGCATATACTAAAAAAAAAAACAAGTTTGGTTTTGACGCAGCCTTGTACGGTATTCCTGATTTTATATTATATCCATGAGCATTCTGCTTTTAAAGAAATTCGCACCGAAGTTACGGGCTACATCTAGTAAGTAATGTATTTACTTGGAAGACGCTGGACATGGTACACAGCCAGGAGTGCGTGGCGAAGTACACGCTCTCGGAGATCGTGTAGCCGGTGCAGATAGAGCTCGAGTACGCCTTCGGGAACACTGCCAAATTGTTCATTAATATTACACACAGGTACTTTAGATATCTTTCCTTCAAGCGTTTTGACAACAAAGTTATAAGGGATTATTTCAAATACCTTATATTAGGCATTGCAGGCGCTATTAGGCTGCGTTTCCACTGAAGCGGAGCGGAGCTTAGCAGTGCCCGAATTGACCAATCGTGCTATTCCAGCGGAATGACAGCAAAGATTTCGAGCATGGTGATTGGTCAATTCGGGCACCGCTAAGCTCCGCTCCGCTTCAGTGGAAACGCAGCCTAGTTGTTAGTTCTGTCTCGATCGATCTGAATTCTATTCGTTAGCTCTGTTTACTTAGCCTGAACGCTCCCACAAACTCACCTATAACAAACTCGTGCGGTTTCTGCGTGATCTTGGAGAGGGACACGTCGTGTTCCAGCAGCATGTTGGGAGGGATCATGGTGATGTCGGACGGCAGCCAGATGCCCTTGTTCTGGCAGACGGTGGGGCACAACACCTTCACGGCCTTGCGGAAGTTGTCGCTCTGCTCATCCGGGATGCCGTACCTAATAGATAAAACTTGTCAAAAAAGAGTAGACGCCGAACACAAATTTTAAATTACATAAAATATTGAAAAACTGTATCAAACCAGATATAAAATGATAATATTTGAAGTGTACAAACGTTGTGAGTGGAAATACGAGGTGAAAAAACCACCATTAGATAATAATTACGATTAGAAAATTTAGTTCAGCGTCCTCTCTTTTTTAGGGTTCCGTACCCAAAGGGACGGGACACTATTACTTAAGACTTCGTTGTCTGTCCGTCTGTCCGTCCGTCTGTCTGTGTGTCTCCAGGCTGTAACTCAAAAACCGCTATAGCTAGACTTCTGAAATTTTCACAATTGTGTATAAATCTGTTGCCGCTATAACAACAAATACTAAAAATAAAATAAAGTTAATATTTAAGGGGGAGCCCCCCATAGCCATACAAAAAACACAATTTTTTGTCTACTTTCGCTCTATGTATACCGGTACGGAACCCTTCGTGCGCGAATCCGACTCGCACTTGGCCGATTATTTGACAGACTGTGAAATATTTAAATAAGATGAAATCCACCTATACAAAAATGTTATTTCTAAAGTAGCTGTAAGTAGCCCAAACCTGACAAAGAAATGTGACTTTTTTGCCTTTTAATATTAATCATCTTTTTAACAATGCACTTCGACGCTATACAAATCTTAACGTCTTTCTGGCACATTAGACCTATTCACGTTCAAAGCTCTGAACTGATATAAACGAAATTTAGTACAATGAGACCCAGAAAAGGACACAAAATATTTTTATCACAAACCAATGTACCTTCTCTTTAAACGAATTTAAGCGCAAAGCACCAACATATCATAACATTATATTCTATTAACAGACAACACTTCAAAATATACGAAATAAGCTGACGCTGACGCAACGGGCCGTGTGGGCAGGCTGCCGCGGCGCGTTGCGTCGACGCAGCGCTGCCGTTGCGTTGTTTTACATACAAATAACCTTGGTGTTCACACGGCGCGCTGCGTCGTGACAGCAGCGCGCAACGCACACATGACGGACAGCAGCCCCCGAGACGAAGCGGGAGGGGGTGTTGACGTTAAGACTGCTTCGTAATAACGCTGCGTCGACGCAACGCGCCGTGTGGACTGGCTCTAACGCAGCACCCACCATATCTTCTCAGGTCCCTGGTGCATGTACTCTATCCAGGGTAACGCGTGCGGGTCGCGGTGCCAGCAGCTCGTGGAGAATATCATGCCGAGGTGCAGCGTCGGCACCGTCAGACCTGGCACCGGACCCAGAGGACGGAGCACGTTGCCGTTGTTTTGACTTATCATCTGAATAAAAAAGGCGATAGTCCGATCTACAATTAATCGGAAGCAAATGGGTGTTACGAATTTAAATGACTTAAAGTAAATGAGAAATAATTCAATTCAGTAACATACACAAAAATATAGAAATGAAATATTATCAATAGAATAGCTTTTTGGATAGTATAAACAGTATTCTGCAATTAGAAAGTATGTTTAAAATTGCTAAATTTAGATTATCAGATCAGAAAATTGAAATCTACATAAAATTGCAAATAGGTAACATATTATTTTTTTCAAGAACCACTCAAATCAATTACTTAACAAGATCAAATGGCGTCAATTAAAAAACAGCTTTGGTAAAATGGCGGAAACAACAAAATGGCGGCAACAAGATGGCCGACGTACCTTCAAACTCCAAGGATGTTTGCCGTACGGGTTGCTCTTGTTTTTAGTAAACCCGTACCCCTTTTCCCCGGTGTCAACTCTTGCACTGTTTACGCACACGTGGTCAGCACCGAACAACGCCAGCTTCCAGTAGAGAGTCTCTATGGTCTTAGTGTTAGGCTCTTCGTTAGGAGGGGTGTACATTTTAAACGCGTTTTGGGCCACCTGTAGATCAAAAATTAATTTCATAAGTGGCAGCTTTGCATAACATATACGACACATTTTTACTTAAAAGGGTTACGTCATGTTGGTAATTTATTGGCTGGGCCCAACATACCTCAACCGAAATACATAATATTGTGAATCAATATCTGGTGGTGCTTACATTGTAGAGTGTAACCTGAATATACTCGATGCTAATGTAAATGAGAATATATATTATCACTAGCTGTCCCGGAAAACGTTGCTTTGCCATAATATAAAGTACCTATTTTCACCCATATTATTTTATTGAAGTGACTAAATAAGTATGGCACCATGGTGCCATACTTATTTAGTCACTTCAATTGCCATGGCAACGTCCATCGCTATCTCGTCGCACAAACAATGGTCGCCGTCAGTCTCGAGTTGTAATAATTTACTATTATTTATTCAACAAATGCACTTCTATATCTATACAATATCTATACATATTATAAAACAAAGTCGCTTTTTTTTCCCTCATGTCCCTTTGTTCCCTTTAATCTTTAAAACTGCGCAACGGATTTTGATGATTCTTTCAGTGTTAGATAGCCCATTTATCGAGGAAGGCTATAGGCTATATTTTATCACGCTAAGACTAATAGGAGCGAAGAAATAGAGGAAAATGTGGAAAAAACGGGGAGAAGTATTTGAAAGGGCTAACTTGAACGCGCTAATCTCAGGAACTACTGGTCCGATTTGAAAAATTCTTTCAGTGTTAGATAGCCCATTTATTGAGGAAGGCTATAGGCTATATTTTATCACGCTAAGACTAATAGGAGAATGTGGAAAAAAACGGGGGAAATTATTTGAAAGGGCTTATCTCGCGAACTACTGAAGCAATTTTTATGTTATTTGGCACAGATAAGTAGACCACGTGAAGAATCATAGGATATCGATTTTAATAATTTTTTCAGTGGCTATATATTTTATACCCGTGCGACGCCGGGGCGGGTCGCTAGTATATTATAAAACAGTCACTTTTTTCCTCTCATGTCCCTTTGTTCCCTTTAATCTTTAAAACTACGCAACGGATTTTGATGATTCTTTCAGTGTTAGATAGCCCATTTATCGAGGAAGGCTATAGGCTATATTTTATCACGCTAAGACTAATAGAGCGAAGAAATAGAGGAAAATTTGGAAAAACGGGGAAAATTATTTGAAAGGGCTAACTTGAACGCGCTAATCTCAGGAACTACTGGTCCGATTTGAAAAATTATTTCAGTGTTAAATAGCTCATTTATTGAGGAAGGCCATAGAGTATAGGCTATATTTTATCACGCTAATGCTAAGTACGCACATACGGTTTTGCTCGATAGTTTTACTCCGAATCGAAGGAAATGACATAATATTTAATTCCATCGAGCCGGCTCGAAGCGAGCTTTCGAGCTGTCCGATTTGCGGTCCACACGGTGGTTATTGCTCGATTTGGAGTAAAACTATCGAGCAAAACCGTATGTCAGTACTTAACATAAGACTAATAGGAGAATGTGGAGAAAACGGGGGAAACTATCTCGAGAACTACTGGAGCAATTTTTATGTTATTTGGCACAGATAAAGAAGTAGACCACGTGAAGGATCATAGGCTATCGATTTTAATCATTTTTTCAGTGGCTATATATTTTATACCCGTGCGACGCCGGGGCGGGTCGTTAGTATCAATATAAAAAGTACCCAGTACCCGATATTCAGACCTACTGAATATGCATATCAAATTTGGTAAAAATCAGTAAAGCCGTTTCGGAGGAGTACGGTAACTAACATTGTGACACGAGAATTTTATATGTAATGGAGGCACTTCACATGGCTATTTGTATTTGCGTATTTGATGTATTCGCCAAACAATCACCACGAGTAGACGGTATGTTTGACAAAGTATAGGCCTTATTTGCCTATTTGACAAATATGACCTGCAATACCAAATACACGTATCCGTACCTTTGTTGGTTTTTGACGCACATTAAAAGAGTCAAATAGGCAAGTAAACAAAATCAAGTGAAAGTTTGGTATTTGACGTCCATGTTGTGGAAGGGTGTATTTGCCTTTATTTGCTTGCTTGTGTATAGTATAACATTTAAATAATTTTGCCAAACGCAGCAAATAGCCAAAAGCAAATACAAATAGCCATGTGAAGTGTCTCCATGCAGGGCCCCCGTAAGGCCTCTGGCCCGTGTGCAAAAAAAGGATTTTGGCGCCCCTTTAGGTAAATTTTTGGGACCTTGGTTTTGGCGCCCCTAAAGATGGCAATTTGGCGCCCCAAGAGGATGGCGCCCGTGTGCATTGCACACATGGTAGCGGGGGCCCTGCCTAAATGAGATATAGAAATTGTACACAAACATGTAGGGTATGTTCCGATATGCACTGCGACCACTGTACAGTGTGACGTCAATTTAGTATACTGTGAAACCGTTCCTTTATAGTTAGTTATACTGGTTACTATTTAAAACGGAACGCAATTTTGTATACTGTCAGCCATGGGCGTGCAGTCTTTGTAGGCAAAAAGGCAGTGCTTGCCATTCACAGATAACACATATTTTAATTTAACTTTCGTGCTTTTTAAATGACTCATGACGTTAATTTTTTAATAATAATAGTAAAAAATATAGTAAAAAAATAAATAATACACATTTAAAACGCCTCAATTTATAAAATAGCAACATGTAATCAGGTACACGCGCGAACGGGTTCACGAGAGGTCAAGATAGGCTCAGTGTTGAGGTGCCTGCCTTGCGATTATTGTACTGCAAGCTCTGCGGCAGACCCCAGCAGTGTTGCCAACTATGGGGATATCCCACTTTTAGTAGGGAAAAATTAAATATATAGTGCGTATTTTAGGGAGTAAAAATATTATACAGGGTGTCAAAAGACCGCTTCCGATAACTTCGTGGGGTTATTATAGGGCATGAGATATATCCATTGGTGCAAGTAATTTTCTTTAAATCGCCAGTTTTTAAAATAGTCAAAATTTTCAACACGCAATGTATAACGCTGATGTAAATGCGCGATAGTATCGCACGCCAGTGGAGCCCCGGGCCGAGTCAGCCCCCACGCGCCGCCCGGCCCGCGCCGAGTCCCGCGCGCGCGGCCCTGCGCTAGACAAAACAGCTGATCGTGTTGTGCCCTAGCCCGTAAGTAGTGAATAAACCACCAATATTTTAATAATTATTAGATAACATAATGTTAGAATTTATTAATTACCGTTTCTTAGGTTATTAGTTTATTACTCAAAAATACTCAGTTTTTACTTCCGGCCAAAAAGGAAAAGAAATCATAATTCACATCCGAATCAGGTTGTAAAAATACAATACACAGTTACTTACACCTAACTATGGAAAAAATACTTGATAACATGTTCACTGACCTGTGATCAGTCTGCTTTTATGAAATGCAGTTCGAGCTGTGCTCCATCTAACTCAATGTAGATTGCAGAGTTTTTCAACACGAAACAAAAGTAAACAGGAGACATTCCAATTCTTTAAACACTTTTTACTGCACTGTTTAAACCGCACTATCGTCTATCTACGACGACGCGATGTTCACCCCCGTTCCATAAAGGTTTACGAGTATTAAAAGTTCATTCACATTTCATCGCACATTCATCGGACACGTATCATGTCACGGCCGGTTATTAATTACAAACATAGAAAAAATATTAATTACAAACATCCATAAAATTACAAAACTTAAACAAAAACGTCACAGTACACAGCGCGGCGCGTGTTTACAGCCGACTGAACAAAATTGAATAAAAAACTTTGTAAAATAATAGGGATGTATCCCTGTGCATATTTTGAGTTATCGCTAATTTCTATCTATAAATCGTATTGTTTTACATACGAGTACGTTTTGATTTGTAGTCAAACTAAAAATAAGCAAATACCTACTCAATGTTAAGAATAGCGACAATAATTAAAAGTTATTTAATTAATTAGGTATTATTAAAGTATTTTCATTGCGTACGTAGACGCGCATAACGCGTGCCATGGCTTATCAATCACTTTATCACGGTAATGTCGGTATCGAAATTATCGAATGCAACTTGACTATGTATCCCGATAAAAACTTTCTGAATTTATAACCTCTTAATAGAGTTAATTTTAAAAATGAGAATAGTAGACCTACTAAATAATAGTTATAATTTTTATTATTTAATGGTAATTTAAATATCGACTACATCGTTTTGAATTTATAGGGTACAATACTTAGATTGTCCTTGAAATGGATTAGCGACACGTGCGTCGTACACCTACAGAGCGGCCGGCGCGGCGGCGGCGCCTTTGACGTTGCCGCCATGCGGTCTGGTCGTCCCGTCGGTATCTTTGAATTTACCGAAAGTCGATACATGTTTTTAAAGACGATTTTCGCATAATTAGACTTTAGTTCCAATTTGCATCTTGAGGTTGAAGGTTGTCCGTTGAGTTATGTTTAATTAATAAGCGTATTACGATATTTTAAAACGTATTATTGTGATAACTAAATGTGTAAAATGTAAATTAATTAACTATTATTTCTTATTTGTTTGCGTTAAAAAAATAAGACGTGTCGTGTAATATATCGTGTAAAAAGAGATGTGTTGTTATTGGTGGTGTTATTGATTGGTGATATGGACTATTTTCAAAATGCATAGAGCACATTCAAAAATCAGAATTCAACATTTTTCACGTAAGTAATTAATTGCTAGTTTTTTCATACTGTATCATCTGTAGTAGATAAAAAGCGATAATTGCAGATCTAGGTACTGTCCATCCACAATCATCGTTCTGCATAACACTGAAAATGTGTTATTATTTTTTTGTTTAAACTTTGTGTTGTGTTAGATTTCGTGTAAAAAACGTGTTGTTGTTGGTGGTATTATTGCTTAGTGCTAAAGAATACTTACAAAATGCATAGAGTCTAGAGAAATAAGAACAATTTAAGAACTTAACATTTTACACGTAAGTTTATTACCATAGTTTTACGTACGGAAGTTTTCATGCATCGTCTGTAATTTCGATAGAAAGCCTGACTCCTGAGATCCGCATTCGCATATCACACAAAATCGGTTTTGTTCCTTACGAATAACTTTTTAACTAATCGATAAATAAGTTGTTACTCATGCTCAGAAAGTTACTTACAGTTGTGTACATGAGTTAGGATTAAAGTTTTAACCCATTAAGGCCCATACGAGTACCGGTGATCGAGACAACTCTAGAATACAATAGCATTTCCAAGAATCCGCGATCGAAGGATTAAATTAGCCTAGGTAAGCGATCATTGGTCAAAGTTCTGAGTTACTTGAGAGAGTTGAATGTCATGGTTCTTGATAGGTTGGAAAGAGCATAAGGTTAAAAACTGCCGCGACCGTACAGTATGGTCGTTTACGACCTTATGTTATTAAGCGCGCTACATTTGATATCAATGACTCGCGTCTTTTAGATTACGTATCGGGATAAAAAAAATAAAAATAAAAAAAATATTTTAAATATTTTTTGTAAATGGTTTATGGTTTTGTCTAAAGGTCTGTGTCTATTATAAAAAATATATCAAAAAAAATTTTTTTTGAAAAAAAAAATTAAAAAAAAAATACATTTTTGTAATCAGAAAATGTAGTATAATAATACCCCAAAGTTATCGGAAGTGGTCTTTTTACACCCTGTATTATATTCATGGGCGTGAAATTTTTTTAGCAAAAATGTATATTTATTTGGTTTTTATTACTGTTTTTATATAAATAATGACATCATGAGTGACGTTTTTGCCGCAAACAATAATTGCGGTCGGCTGAAGTAGTATTTTCAGCGTTTTGATCTCTCAGTGGAAAGTACCCCAAGTAATAAATAATATATTTAAATAATAGTTGGGGAGTTCTGGTTGAAATTCAATGGCATCACTGGCGCCGCGGCCGGCGCGGGCGCCCGCGTCATCCATGCCGACGGCGATCGGAACTACTCGTGAATAGTCGTGAGCAATCGGATATAATCCGAGTAAAATGAATAGACGCAAATCTAACTAATTACGTATAATATGTACATTATGCATTTTTGTTTTGTGAGGTTTATAATATTTGTTTACATTTTACATAGCTAAAATTTTTTGTGTTTTGGGAGGCCATTTGCTTTTTTCATGTGATCGAGCACTGTTAGTTGCTCTATGCATATATTATATTATTATTTTTGGTTTTATAGTTTTCTAAGAATATTTTAGATTTTAATATTTGAAAGTTTGTATAATATTTAACAGTTTAACATTAATAATTGCGTACATTCATAACTATCACTCACTTGGATAAGATAATTTGTGGTGGCCAAAATTTTGCATTTATTTACATCGGATTATGGATCGGATCTCAAGTAACCGGAACCTTGATTATGTGAAAAGACAAAAGTTAAGCTGATTAGGTGAGTACTTAAAATATACTAGATATAAAAATGAAAAAGTTGTAAAAGAAAAAGTTTTTGTTTTGTTTTGTTTCACGCCAAAACTAATGAACCGATTGTAATAAAATTTTGTACACAGTTAGTCTAGAGCCTGAGAGAGCCATAGGCTACATTTTGATGAGACAAAAATATATTATCTAATTTCCATGGAAATATCGATGAAAATAAATTCACATTGTATTTCTAATACGTAAAAATAGATGGCGTTTTTATTTATTTTAGCTTAGCGCACAATATTATGTTGTATGGTAATTGGTATATTTCCATAGGTTTCGATGAAATAAACTCTCATTGTAGTTCCAACGCGTGACAACAGATGGCGTTTTTTTATTTCTTCATAACAAAACGTAATTATACTAATAGTTTAGAAAACATAGTTTTTAATTTATATCCACACTATTATTATAATTTATGCGAAAATATCTCTTTTTGTCCGTTTGTCTGTCTGTTTTGCTTTCACACCAAAACTACTGAACCAATATCGCTGCATTACCAGTGTCAAAATCTTGTGCACGCCGCTGCTGTCAGCCGCATTTTTGACGCAGCATTCAAATGAGTGTATTAAAGTTTTCAGTTTTCTAGTTCATTAAAAAAACTATTGTTGGATTACTGTCAAATTAAAAATATTTTAATTAATATTAATTGTGAATTGAATTTATAATATAATAAAAGTAAGTAGGTAGTTGAGCTAATTTCAAAAAAATTGCTCCCTTTTCTATCCATATACTAGTAGTGGAACTTATAAAGCAAAAAAGCAAAGTTTTAAAGTAAATAGATATAACTTTAGAAATGGTTTTGAGCATCATCGATAATTTGACGTTTTTATAAAGTATATTTTCTGGAATGTCCTTTAAACCTTATAGATTTTCAAAAATTTATTTTGTCTACGTAAATAATATTTTGTGTTATTCCATTATGTAACACTCTTTTTTCATTAGATATGGTATTAATTTGGGCCTATTAATGTGGCAACACAGTAAAAAGAAGCAAAAGTATAGATGGAGTGACAACTGACACATCGCGGCCATTTTGTTTGTACTCCACTACTCGATTAGTGTGCGGGTATTGAAAAAAAACTTTTATACGGACGAATTGTACATGCTACGCAATAAACCCCGGTAAGTTTTTATCTACTTTGGTTTCATTTTATGACGAAAGAATAAGATCATTCATTGTTTAGATTGTTATATTTATTGCTTGTGTCCGGCACATTCTTTATTTCCTCTGTGTCAAGTTTGTGTAACAATTTTGTGTAACGTTACACAAAGGAAATCATAAATGCTGGTGAGCAATTATGCTTTTTTTTTAGGAAAAATAATGCAAAATGGAAGAATATTTAGTATTTTTGCCTGAAGACCGTTCTTAACTCCGAAGTACAGATTCTACCCCTGATATATTTACGTGTGTAGAAACACAAACTAATATATTATTTAATATTATAATTAATAAGACAAGATTAATCCGACTGTTATTTACAATTAACTCACCCTCCTATTGCACCGTGAAATTGTAGTAGTTTAGTCAAAAAAACTAACTACGGGTCAAAAATGACTATAATTTTGCGGTATGTATAGGCCCTTAAATTTTCTTTAGTGTTACAATTGTGTTACGTTACTCAGAAGAAACACAAAGGAAGTGGCAAGTTTTTTGAAATTAGCTCAGTTGTCTATAAATCGTTAGACACTCGAGTGGTTTTGACTGATCACGTGATCAAAGTACTGCGAGTACCTTACCTCGATAACGCCAGTGCTCACAGTAGAATAAGGCGACGATTTATGACGTTATATATATTTCCTTAGGGTACTGATGTGGTACTGAGCTGCGGCAGTATACTGGCAGTCCATAACGGAAAGAATTTTTCTACAGTGATAGCACTGTGCAGTACTCGTAGTGCATATCGGAACATACCCGTAATCACAACTAAAGAATTTTTAAAATAAGCTCATGACGTGATAATTGATTAATCTAGTTTATAATCAAGATTTAAAAAAAAAGAGATATTTTTACCTTCTCAAAGTTATTTAAATTCATAGTCCTGCCCGTAACTATGCACTCCTCTGCCTCAGCCAGCGGGTCCGAGTTGTGGCTGCTAGAGGTGACCTGCTCGTCCGAATCCGAACCCGCCTCTGGTTGCAAATCCGAATCGGAATCCGAACTCGAATCGCCGAGCAGGCGTTTCTGCCGATGCAGAGGATTGATGGCTCTCGCCAGCATCTTTTTATTCTTCTTCTGCCACATCTGTTCTACTTCGGCGATTTTCACCTGTCTCTTTCCTATGAAAAATAACATAATGTTCTATGTTATACTCAGGGACATCTGATTTTTGAAATCGGTCCAGTAGTTCCTGAGATTATCGCTTTCAAACAAACAAACGAACTCTTCAACTTTATAATATTAGTATAGAAGTATAGATAATATAGTGCATAATTCTTCAGAGAAAGTATATTTATAGTTTGTTTACATTAAATACACTTTATGGAACCGTTATAAATTATAATATTATGTTCCCTACCTGTTGCATCGATTTTGATGCAATTTGAATTTTGATACAGAGATGAGTGAAAGACATATAGCTACGTTTCGTTACGTCAAAAGTCACGAGAAATTTTAAATTAAGTATAGTAAAAAATAAACATACTGTTGGTTAGCGTATCGTAGGGCAGGAGGTGTTTTACGTATATCTGTTCAAGCGTCTTGCTAGGGTTCGTCAGTTGGTAGAAGTGCATTTCTTCGGCGACGCGATTCCATTTCTTCTTGTCTAACACATTCTTGAATCCGCCAAGTCGTTGTACCGTATGATACATTTTCGGTAAATTTACTTCAAGACCCTCCAACTAAAATATTGAAATTATGAAAATACTAAATAAAGGACAAGATCCAACGTCCATACAATTTTGGGCTAATTTTAAAAGGGCCCGCCAACGCAAATAAACCCATTATTTAAATAGAACTTATGTTCTATGTTCTAAGGAATAATTTTTATTATTACACCAAAGATCTAATAATCTAAGGAAATAAGGATCTAAGGAATAATTTTTATTATTACATCAAAGTCAAGTCTACGAGTTGTTATTCAAAGTCAAACTTTTTTTTATAATGTATGTAATAACTAATAAAACTTATTTTATTAATTAAAAGCAATAAGTAATCGATCACAACGTCCCTATCTCAGTCATAGAACAGATTGGAGGCCAAATGCCTATAAATGGTTTGAAAAAACTCAAAGGTAGGGGGTTACTCTACGTGCTTGGGGTACGCACGGCATTCGCCTAGTATTCCAAGTAAGCAATGAGTTGTGCCCTGCATGCAGGGCTTCATAACGTTATCGAATAACAGAAAAAATATCGTTACGTACCGTTATTTTCATAATGGTAGCCAGATAACGTTATTTTTTATAACGATATCTAGTAAAATAACGTTATATTTACCGTTATTATTATAACGATATTTTTTCGTTATATATAAACGAACAAATAATAACGGTAAATATAACGTTATTTTCTGGTATCAGGTATGCAATCGTGCACGGTGCACTAAATCTCACTCGCAGCCCACTTTTTTGCGAGATTTGTGCTTACCTACTTTTAGGAGTTTAATACATAAAGAAATAATAAAAATAATAGTTATTGTTTTGGACTAAAAATGATAAATCTTATATAACGTTATAACATTAACCGTTATTAATATCAATTTTTAACGTTATTTTTAATATCGGGTAAATTTTCATAACGTTATCTATGCCCTTGAAGCAGTAACGTTATGAAAAAATAACGTTATTTGAAGCCCTGCCTGCAAGCCCCAAGCACATAGAGGTTCCCTCTTCCTTTGAATTTTTCCAAACAATTTGTAGGTTTTGGCCTCTTATCTGTTCTATGACTCGGATAGGGACGTTGGAATCGATTACTTATTGCTTTTAATTAATAAAATAAGTTTTATTACATACATTATAAAAAAAAAAAGTTTGACCTTGAATAACAACTCGGAGACTTGACTTAGAACTTTGGTGTAGTAATAAAAATTATTCCTTAGATTATGTTCTATTTAAATAATGGGTTTATTTGCGTTGACCGGCACTTTCAAAATTAGCCCAATTTGGACCTTATCCTTAAGAAATAATACAAATTCATAAAACAAAACAACCATTGCGAGTCAATGTAGATTTTTGGCTTAGCTTAGTAATACATATGTAATTGTATTTGTCAGTAGCGTATAACACACTTTCTGCGTTGCTGATAGCGTTTCTGTTTCTTGTCGTCATAATTTTACTCCGTTAGCAAGTTGCATCCAAGCATTTAACTCCAAATTAGCGTTTTAATGATCATAAAAACGACTTACCAACGGTGCTCTAGTAAAATTAACCTTCTGGGACGCCAAATAAGAGCGTATAGCGCACATCTCGCGGGAGGCGGGGCCCCAACGTGTATACAACCGGGATATGTACTGGTTTGTGACTGTGAACCGGTAGGTATCGCTAAGTACACACGGCGGCTTGAAGTCCGCTGGTGGCACCACCTTGCAGATCCCGAATTGGGACGCGAGCGGCATCAACTTCTCAAAGTAGCTTATTGGATCCTGAAACGTAATGTTGTATTTATGGTATATAATTATATCGGTAAATATAACGTTATTTTCTGGTTGGTTTTTTAAGGATTTGTGTTTTTAAATTGTTTTTTCTTTGTAATATTTTCTTATTTTGTGTTTCTATATATTAGTATATTCCGCGCGGAACTAGTTGGCCGCGCCTTAGGTATGTGAGCGGTGGGACGGAGAGGCGGGGGCGCTTGATTTTGACAGTTCTGGCTAGTTTAGACAAAACGCACAAGAGATTGCAATAGTAAGATAAGTCCGCCGATAAAAAGACAATCTAAGGAAATAATATTTAAAGTGCATAGGTTTTTAAAAAAATCGGCCAAGTGCGAGTCGGACTCGCGCACGAAGGTTTCCGTACCGTTATAGAGCAAAAATAGGCCAAAAATTGGGTTTTTGAAGTTATACTTCTTTAGGCGCGTTATGAAAAAATGATGAGAGTGAAATTTTAAGATGCGCGCGCACCTGTGACACAAAATTAACAGTATGAAGCCGTCTGCTTAACCGCTCATTAAGTCTCGAAAAAAAAGCTACCAACAAAATAGGAATTGAACCTCGATATTAGTCGCGCATGTTGGTACGCTCGTCACCTCTGATCACTGTTTTCATATTTATAATATTTATCAATATGTCTCTAGTTTATACATTCACAACACGTGTTTGAGTTTCATACAAGTGCGAATTATATATGTGCTAATAAATTATATTCAGTAGTGATTTAGATTGAATATTTTGATTGATATTACTTACTATTTGTGAATATTAGTGAAAAAAATTGTGCTTATATACTTTTTCAAGTGCTCCAATATAATTGAGGTTAACTATCCGTATGTATTATTTATTGATATAAATTAAAATACTTTTATTTAATATAATTAACACTAAATATTATTAAATTATTAATGTTAAATACTTATTATTGGTTATTTAATATTCACAAAATAAAGAAATAAATTTAATAAAACATTTAATAAAAAGTTTGTGATAAAAATTAAAATTGAACATCAAATTATAATATTAATTTTTAATATTTGCTATTTAATTATGCCAAAGAAGTATAACTTCTCACGCGCGTACATAAGTACACGCACCTATTTTTTTTTTGTATGGGAGCCCCCCTTAAATTTTTATTTTATTTAAATATTATTATTAATTGTTAAAGTACATATCTATATTAATATTATAAAGAGGTAAACTTTGTTTGTATGTTTGTTTAATTGTAATGAATAGGCTCAAAAACTACTGGACCGATTTAAAAAATTCTTTCACCATTCGAAAGCTACATTATTTACGAGTAACATAGGCTACATTTTATTTCGGAAAATATAGGGATCCGTAAGATATTTGAGTTTTTCTGACACAAGGTGAAAAAAATCAACCAGAAAATTTACTTATTTTGCGTACGCTGCCTAAACTATAAAAGATAGAACCATACAATGTTCTAAGTAAATGTAGATCTTTTAAATATCTACAAAAAAGTTCGCAACACACTATACCTATCTATGTCAAGTGAGGTACAACAACCATTATTTTATTTAAAAATCGTGATTTTTTTTTGACTACATTTAAACGCATTTATTTTACTCATGCTATTAATCTTTATCAAAATGAATTATTTTGTCACTAAGTACAGTTTATGTAGATAATATTTGGTCTTTGAATGATTAAATTGGACGTTTGGTTTAGAAGTTATGGCGAAATTAAAATTTGCGATTTACGCCCGTTTCGAAGTGGGCGCTACCAAGGCGGGGGTGCACAATAGCGAAGATTATAACCGGCCCTGCAGCTGGTGAATTGGCTCATATACCAAGAGTACCAATGATCCCTACTGATTTGCCTATACCCTTCAAAAGGCTCCAATTTCCTGTAAAAAATTATTTTGCAGTAACGATAAATATTATGTAAATCCCAGGGCCAAACATTCAAATTAGTAGGAATAGATTTATGAAAATAATGTTTTGCTCTATCACGAGTCGGGGATCCCGACCATCAGTATATATTGTTACCTGAAAATAACTTAACGTCAATTAATGTTGTTTTAAATAGAAAAGTTCTACAGTAATTGCTTTAGTTATTTATCCTAAAACAACGGATTGCACTCCGGGACTACCGTCAGAGGTGAAAACTTATTATTAATTACATTTAAATATTCTCATCATTAACAACTTTAACATCCACAGAAAGACAATCTGTGCAGCCTGCGGAAAATGACTGCGTCGTCGATGTTTCTGTGAATTGACCTGGAAATCATTTTGCTAACCGTGTCTTTCCTGGGTAGGCTTTTTGCAGCGGTAACCTATATCCACGCGGGCGGAGCCGCGGGTGACCGCTAACTACATTATAATAAAACTGTAGAAATGAGAATTCTGTACATTAAAGATATTCAAAAAATAATAAGCGGGGGGTGTCACTACATCGCTATAGAAGCCAAAAATGTAGTTAGTTTTTTGTCTGTCTGTCTGTCTGTACTCTGTATGTTTGTTCCACTATCACACGAAAACTACTGATCCGATTTGAATGCGGTTTTCGCAGATATATTTATTTGCCTTCTTCCAACTTAACATCTGGTGTATAAAAAAATTTCCCCCACACCTCTAAAGGAACGAAAGAGGGGGTCAGATTTTGTATAAGACTTTTGCTTTAACACGAAAACTACTGATCCGATTTGCATACGGTTTTCACAGATATATTTGTCTTCCTCCGACTCAACATTTGGTGACTAAAAATCCCCCCACGCCAACCCTCTAAGAGAACCAAAGAGGGGGTCAGATTTTGTATCAAACTTTTTTCTTTAATGGACTTACTTTGACATATTATTAACTGTTTTTTCCAACTTAACATCTGGTGTATACAATTTTTCGCCCCACCCCTCTTAGGGGACAAAAGAGGGGGTAAGAATTTGTATCAACTGATGAAGTTGAAATATTTTAAATGGCAAAACAACGTTTGCCGGGACAGCTAGTTAATTATATGGCTTTTGTGAAAATTTCAAGTGCCTAATTGTTGTCATCATTGATACCGAGCAAAAAATGTTCGAAAAATCACGTTTGTTGTATGGGAGCCCCCCTTAAATATTTATTTTATTTTATTTTTAGTATTTGTTGTTATAGCGGCAACAGAAATACATAATCTGTGAAAATTTCAACTCTCTAGCTATTACCGTTCTTGAGTTACAGCCTGGAGACAGACGGACAGACAGACAGACGGACAGACGGACAGACATCGAAGTCTCAGTAATAGGGTCCCGTTTTTACCCTTTGGGTAAGGAACCCTAAAAACGGAAAGCCGATGTCAATAATTTAGAATATAAAACTGATCAATTGTCTTTAATTTATTCTTTTCAATAATTAAATAATATTATTGTTCACGATATCGCGAGATTGGCCGTCACTGTCTAATCTCATGTGCGTTGCGAGCAGCAAGCAACCCGCCCCTTCACCCCCGTCCCTACCTAAGGCGCGGCCAACTAGTTCCGCGCGGACGGTTGGCCGCGCCTTAGGGCGCATTTTCATTAGTCGTTAACTCGTACGGTATACAGCATGCGGGGAGTCTATGGCAACTAATTGACAAATAATGGCGCATTGTCATTGGTCGTGGCATGCGTTTCAAAAATCTCCGCACCCCACATGCGGGCCCTATCGACCAGTGATAATGCGCCATAAGGTAGGGACGGGGGTGAGGGGGCGGGTTGCTTGCTGCTCGCAATGCACATGAGATTAGAGAGTGACGACCAATCTCAAGATATCGTGAACAATAATATTATTTAATTAATGAAAAGAATAAATAAAAGACAATTGATCAGTTTTATATTCTAAACTATTGACATCGGCTTTCCGTTTTTTAAAAACGTATGCACTTTAAATATTATTTCCTTACATTATCTTTTTATCGGCGGACTCATTTTGCTATTGCAATCTCTTGTGCTTTTTGTCTTAAGGGGCCGGGTACCCTCGAAATTCTCATACATACGTAATATCAAAATCATTTTCTCATACGAAAATATTTAACATGTTTGAGTCGTTTTTCAGTTTAAAATAGTAATTATCTAGGTTCCTGCACAAAAATTTACTTCAAAATATTAAAACATTAAATTTTTTTTTTGTTTTTAATTTTTTTTAGTAAATTTAGTACTTAATATTTAAACACTAAAAAATAGAGTAAAACACTAAAAAAGATATAAATAAATAGTAAATTTACTACAAAATATTTAAATACTAAAAAATATTTTTTAGAGTTTAAATATTTTGTAGTAAATTAACTATTTATTTATATATTTTTTAGTGTTTTACTCTATTTTTTAGTGTTTAAATATTTAGTAGTAAATATACTAAAAAAAATTTAAAGCAAAAAAAAAATTTTTGTGTTTAAATATTTTGAAGTAAATTTTTGTGCAGGAACCTAGGTAATTACTATTTTAAACTGAAAAACAACTCAAACATGTTAAATATTTTCGTATGAGAAAATGATTTTGGAATTACGTATGTATGAGAAATTCCAAGTGTACCCGGCCTCTTAACTAGCCAGAACTGTCAAAATCAAGCGCCCCCGCCTCTCCGTCCCACCGCTCACATACCTAAGGCAGTAAGGCGCGGCCAACTAGTTCCGCGCGGACTATAAAACAAGACTTGTCTTCTTACATACCTAATCTTATGACTAGACCGACCAAGACTTTGAAATGATTGTCAAGTATTTCTCTCAATACTTTTAGTGATGTAATTAGAGAATATATTGGGAAGGCACGAAAAGGGATAGTATATTATAATTTTGACAAGTTATATAATATTATATTACTCACGGTAAACTCTGCTCCTGTGGGATAGAACACGGGCGCGTCTACTAATTTAGCCCGATCTACCCCTTTTGGGAAATTACAATCCGTTTTCTTCTTTTTGATTTCAATGTTTGAAGCTTCTTGTGATATATTTCCTCTAACGGAATTACTGCGCTTAGCTTTGCGAGCTGGTTTCTCTTGTGATATATTTTCTTGAATTGAGTGACTGCGCTTAGTTTTACGGGCTGGTTTCTGTTCATCTATTACTTCAGCAATTTTTTTTGCAAATGAGACTTTCTTTTTTTCTTTTTCACTGGGTGCATTATTTGCACTTTTTTGTTCGCTACTTTGTGCTGCGTCTACTGGATCGGCATCCTGAGAAGCGTCTTTGAGATATATAGATTTTGGTGGGGAAGTAGTTTTCGTAGTGCTGCCTCTTGTTACTGGACTTTTTTCAATTTTTTTTTTCTTTTGAAGGACAGCCCGAACTTTATTGTCTTTGCTTTTAGTAATATAATTTGTACTTTCAGAGGTCCATCTTTCTATTCCATTAGTTCCATTATATAACCCGCTGTTAGAGGCTGAAAACATTCAAAATATTCAAATAAGATACTAATGAAAACTAAGAAAACTAGACACAATTTAATAATTGGAAATGAAATACCGTCAGTGGCCAAATTATTATACTCACTTGTAAAACAAAACGTTTTCGTGTCTCATATAAAGGAAAAAAATTATTCTTAAAAAAGTTATAAATTTTAATTTTTTAGCCTTATGGTAAGATGCAGAGTCCTGCATAAATGTGCAGGTCCCGTCTGGCTGCTATTCAGCCATCCAGCCAGATGGAGATGACGATACACAATCTGTGTTTGTAGTCTAGCTGAAGCGGTTCTTGAGATACAGCCTAGGCCCTAGAGAAAGACAGACGGACTGACAGACGGACAGACATCGAAGTCTCAGTAATAGAGTCCCGTTTTTAGGGTTCCGTGCACAGAGAGTACAAACGGGACTGTTTTACTAAGACATCGATGTCTGTCTGTCCGTCTGTCTTCTTCTGTTTATTAGGATTGCTAAATAAAAAAAAAAGACGGGTTGCACTCCGGGCGGGTCGGCAGAAGTGAAAACTTGATTATTAAAAAAACTATTTTTTTAATTAATCGAAACCCTTACAATCGATTAAATTTTTAACCCATTTTTTATGAAAATCGATTTTAAAAAAAATCGATTTTTGACGTGAGAACGTCTTATAATTCGATGGGGCCTGCGCGCACGAAAAAAAAACGGTTGTCTGTAAAGTCGGTTTACTGACGATAGTTGAACGTGACAACGTGCCTCTTTGTCGCTCGTTCCGCGCTCTCGCTTGCACTTCAAGCCTTAAATGGAACGCCTCAGAGCGAGGTAACGCCGCATGAGTCATGTTTTTTCGTGCGTGCAGCCGGATCCATCGAATTATAAGACGTTGTCACGTCAAAACTCATTTCCCCGACTGTACATTTCTGCTCAGCAAAATTTTCCCCGACTGTACATTTCTGCTAAACAACTCATTTCCCCGACTGTACATTTCTGCTAAACAACTCATTTCCCCGACTGTACATTTCTGCTAAACAACTCATTTCCCCGACTGTACATTTCTGCTTAGCACAATTTTCCCCGACTGTACATTTCTGCTAAACAACTCATTTCCCCGACTGTACATTTCTGCTTAGCACAATTTTCCTCGACTGTACATTTCTGCTAAACAACTCATTTCCCCGACTGTACATTTCTGCTAAACAACTCATTTCCCCGACTGTACATTTCTGCTAAACAACTCATTTCCCCGACTGTACATTTCTGCTTAGCACAATTTTCCCCGACTGTACATTTCTGCTAAACAACTCATTTCCCCGACTGTACATTTCTGCTTAGCACAATTTTCCTCGACTGTACATTTCTGCTAAACAACTCATTTCCCCGACTGTACATTTCTGCTTAGCACAATTTTCCCCGACTGTACATTTCTGCTAAACAACTCATTTCCCCGACTGTACATTTCTGCTAAACAACTCATTTCCCCGACTGTACATTTCTGCTTAGCACAATTTTCCCCGACTACATTTCTGCTAAACAACTCATTTCCCCGACTGTACATTTCTGCTTAGCACAATTTTCCCCGACTGTACATTTCTGCTAAACAACTCATTTCCCCGACTACATTTCTGCTTAGCACAATTTTCCCCGACTGTACATTTCTGCTAAACAACTCATTTCCCCGACTGTACATTTCTGCTTAGCACAATTTTCCCCGACTGTACATTTCTGCTAAACAACTCATTTCTCCGACTGTACATTTCTGCTTAACAACTCATTTCCCCGACTTTACATATCTGCTTTGCACAATTTTCCCCGACTGTACATTTCTGCTAAACAACTCATTTCCCCGACTGTACATTTCTGCTAAACAACTCATTTCCCCGACTGTACATTTCTGCTAAGCAACTCATTTCCCCGACTACATTTCTGCTTAGCACAATTTTCCCCGACTGTACATTTCTGCTAAACAACTCATTTCCCCGACTGTACATTTCTGCTAAACAACTCATTTCCCCGACTGTACATTTCTGCTAAGCACAATTTTCCCCGACTGTACATTTCTGCTAAACAACTCATTTCCCCGACTGTACATTTCTGCTAAACAACTCATTTCCCCGACTGTACATTTCTGCTAAGCACAATTTTCCCCGAATGTACATTTCTGCTAAACAACTCATTTCCCCGACTGTACATTTCTGCTTAGCACAATTTTCCCCGACTGTACATTTCTGCTAAACAACTCATTTCCCCGACTGTACATTTCTGCTAAACAACTCATTTCCCCGACTGAACATTTCTGCTTAGCACAATTTTCCCCGACTGTACATTTCTGCTAAACAACTCATTTCCCCGACTGTACATTTCTGCTAAGCAACTCATTTCCCCGACTAAACATTTCTGCTTAGCACGATTTTCCCCGACTGTACATTTCTGATAAACAACTCATTTCCCCGACTGTACATTTCTGCTAAATAACTCATTTCCCCGACTGTACATTTCTGCCTAGCACAATTTTCCCCGACTGTACATTTCTGCTAAGCAACTCATTTCCCCGACTGTACATTTCTGCTTAGCACAATTTTCCCCGACTGTACATTTCTGCTAAACAACTCATTTCCCCGACTGTACATTTCTGCTAAACAACTCATTTCCCCGACTGTACATTTCTGCTTAGCACAATTTTCCCCGACTGTACATTTCTTCTAAACAACTCATTTCCCCGACTGTACATTTCAGCTAAACAACTCATTTCCCCGACTGTACATTTCTGCTAAACAACTCATTTCCCCGACTGTACATTTCTGCTTAGCACAATTTTCCCCGACTGTACATTTCTGCTAAACAACTCAAATGGAACGCCTCAGAGCGAGGTAACGCCGCATATTGCGTCATGTTTTTTCGTGCGCGCAGCCCATATCGAATTTTAAGACGTTGTCACGTCAACATGACGCAATATGCGGCGTTACCTCGCTCTAAGGCGTTCCATTTAAGGCTATGACGTTGTCACGTTCAACTATCGTCAGTACACCGCACAGAGCACCGTACAGTCGAGAAAAATTGTGCTAAGCAGAAATGTACAGTCGGGGAAATGAGTTGTTTAGCAGAAATGTACAGTCGGGGAAATGAGTTGTTTAGCAGAAATGTACAGTCGGGGAAATGAGTTGTTTAGCAGAAATGTACAGTCGGGGAAAACTGTGCTAAGCAGAAATGTACAGTCGGGGAAATGAGTTGTTTAGCAGAAATGTACAGTCGGGGAAAATTGTGCTAAGCAGAAATGTACAGTCGGGGAAATGAGTTGTTTAGCAGAAATGTAGTCGGGGAAATGAATTGTTTAGCAGAAATGTACATTCGGGGAAATGAGTTGTTTAGCAGAAATGCACAGTCGGGGAAAATTGTGCTAAGCAGAAATGTACAGTCGGGGAAATGAGTTGTTTAGCAGAAATGTACAGTCGGGGAAATGACTTGTTTAGCACAGAATGTACAGTCGGGGAAATGAGTTGTTTAGCAGAAATGTACAGTCGGGGAAATGAACTGTTTAGCAGAAATGTACAGTCGGGGAAATTTGTGCTAAGCAGAAATGTAGTCGGGGAAATGAGTTGTTTAGCAGAAATGTACAGTCGGAGAAAATTGTGCTAAGCAGAAATGTACAGTCGCGGAAATGAGTTGTTTAGCAGAAATGTACAGTCGGGGAAATTAGTTGTTTAGCAGAAATGTAGTCGGGGAAAATTGTGCTAAGCAGAAATGTACAGTCGGGGAAATGAGTTTTGACGTGACAACGTCTTATAATTCGATGAAGCCGGCTGCACGCACGGAAAAACATGACTCATGCGGCGTTACCTCGCCCTGAGGCGTTCCATTTCAGGCTTGAAGTGTAAGCGAGAGCGCGGAACGAGCGACAAAGAGGCACGTTGTCACGTTCAACTATCGTCAGTAAACCGACTTTACAGACAACCGTTTTTTTTAATTACTTAATCGAAACCCTTACAATCGATTAAATTTTTAACCCATTTTTTATGAAAATCGACTTTTAAAAAATCGATTTTTTTAATTAATAGAAACCCGTACAATCGATTAAAAAATATCGACAATCGAAAAAAACAATCGATTGTTCGATTAATCAATTTCGATGTTACAACACTACTCTCACACCGTCTTACGGTTTTTCCAAGGTTTTTCGATCAGCACGAGAATCTGACGCGAGTTTCACAGTTTTTACCCATCCCACAAAAGTGCTCAACGCCGCTAAAGAAGTTTTCACTTCAAAAATACTTATATTTAGTTATTATTTTACATTAACCTATCAATCCCCGTAAGGCCCAATTGGGCCGCGATGACAAAAGATTTCCAGGAATTAGCGATCGAAGGATTAAAATGCTAACGTATAATGTTGGTGATCGTTTACTACTTTTGGTTTAACAATGATTTATTTGGAGTCATTCTGCATAAATATCATAGCGAGAAGATAAATCTTTGATCATTTTACATTAAAATGCTAGTATAATGTTGGTGATCATTTACTAATTTTGGTGATCATTTACTTATTTTGGTGGTCATTTACTATTTTTGGTTTTAAGATGTTTAATCTTTGGTTATCATTTTACATTAAAATGGTGGTCTGTATTTTTGTGATCGTTTACTATTTTTGTCTGTGAAATGTTACTATTTCTGGTGATCAGTTAATTAAAAGCCAAAAAAATATGAATTATTTTTTGTATGGACGAAATCATAATTTTGTCATTTTCTTCCAAGATTCAAACGTATTCAACATACATCATAGCACAGCTTATAGAGGGACTCTTGTCGTACATTTTTGTCATAGACCACTTAACTGCGATTTTTGCGCCTTTAGGAGCTAAGTACAGGCACAGAGTCCTATAATACTGGGGTACAGGTACTTTAATTTTGATTGTTTTGTATAATTCATTTTCGAGTATTTCATATGGATTTTAATGAATATTGTTAAGGATAGACAAATAATAATGTTTTCTTTATTGACAAGTAAAGTAACTCCTAGTAATGACTTCTTTATAAAAAAATCCTATACAGGGTGTAAAAAGACCACTTCCGATAACTTTGGGGCATTATTATACTACATTTTCTGATTACAAAAATGTATTTCTTTTTAATTTTTTTTTTCAAAAAAAAATTTTTTTTTAATATATTTTTTATAATAAATAACCTTTAGACAAAACCATAAACCATTTACAAAAAATATTTAAAATATTTTTTTTACTTTTATTTTTTTTATCCCGATACGTAATCTAAAAGACGCGAGTCATTGATATCAAATGTAGCGCGCTTAATAACATAAGGTCGTAAACGACCATACTGTACGGTCGCGGCAGTTTTTAACCTTATGCTCTTTCCAACCTATCAAGAACCATGACATTCAACTCTCTCAAGTAACTCAGAACTTTGACCTATGATCAAGAGATCATAGGTCAAAGTTAGGTAAGAACCTAGGCTAATTTAATCCTTCGATCGCGGATTCTTGGAAATGCTATTGTATTCTAGAGTTGTCTCGATCACCGATACTCGTATGGGCCTTAATGGGTTAAAACTTTAATTCTAACTCATGTACAAAACTGTAAGTAACTTTCTGAGCATGAGTAACAACTTATTTATCGATTAGTTAAAAAGTTATTCGTAAGGAACAAAACCGATTTTGTGTGATATGCGAATGCGGATCTCAGGAGTCAGGCTTTCTATCGAAATTACAGACGATGCATGAAAACTTCCGTACGTAAAACTATGGTAATAAACTTACGTGTAAAATGTTAAGTTCTTAAAGTGTTCTTATTTCTCTAGACTATGCATTTTGTAAGTATTCTTTAGCACTAAGCAATAATACCACCAACAACAACACGTTTCTTACACGAAATCTAACACAACACAAAGTTTAAACAAAAAAATAATAACACATTTTCCGTGTTATGCAGAACGATGATTGTGGATGGACAGTACCTAGATCTGCAATTATCGCTTTTTATCTACTACAGACGATACAGTATGAAAAAACTAGCAATTAATTAATTACTTACGTGAAAAATGTTGAATTCTGATTTTTGAATGTGCTCTCTATACATTTTGAAAATAGTCCATATCACCAATCAATAACACCACCAATAACAACACATCTCTTTTTACACGATATCTTACACGACACGTCTTATTTTTTCAACGCAAACAAATAAGAAATAATAGTTAATTAATTTACATTTTACACATTTAGTTATCACAATAATACGTTTTAAAAAGATCGTAATACGCTTATTAATTAAACATAACTCAACGGACAACCTTCAACCTCAAGATGCAAATTGGAACTAAAGTCTAATTATGCGAAAATCGTCTTTAAAACATGTATCGACTTTCGGTAAATTCAAAGATACCGACGGGACGACCAGACCGCTTGGCGGCAACGTCAAAGCGCCGCCGCACTCGCCGCCGGCCGCTGTAGATGTACGACGCACGTGTCGCTAATCCATTTCAAGGACAATCTAAGTGTTGTACCCTATAAATTCAAAACGATGTAGTCGATATTTAAATTACCATTAAATAATAAAAATTATAACTATTATTTAGTAGGTCTACTATTCTCATTTTTAAAATTAACTCTATTAATTCATGAAGCCCCAAGCGGCCACATCCGGCCGCGATAACAATGAAAAAGCTATTGTGTCTCGTTTAGCCACGACTTATGGGTTAAGAGGTTATAAATTCAGAAAGCTTTTATCGGGATACATAGTCAAGTTGCATTCGATAATTTCGATACCGACATTACCGTGATAAAGTGATTGATAAGCCATGGCACGTGTTATGCGCGTCTACGTACGCAATGAAAATACTTTAATAATACCTAATTAATTAAATAACTTTTAATTATTGTCGCTATTCTTAACATTGAGTAGGTATTTGCTTATTTTTAGTTTGACTACAAATCAAAACATACTCGTATGTAAAACAATACGATTTATCGATAGAAATTAGCGATAACTCAAAATATGCACAGGGATACATCCCTATTATTTTACAAAGTTTTTTATTCAATTTTGTTCAGTCGGCTGTAAACACGCGCCGCGCTGTGTACTGTGACGTTTTTGTTTAAGTTTTGTAATTTTATGGATGTTTGTAATTAATATTTTTTCTATGTTTGTAATTAATAACCGGCCGTGACATGATACGTGTCCGATGAATGTGCGATGAAATGTGAATGAACTTTTAATACTCGTAAACCTTTATGGAACGGGGGTGAACATCGCGTCGTCGTCGATAGACGATAGTGCGGTTTAAACAGTGCAGTAAAAAGTGTTTAAAGAATTGGAATGTCTCCTGTTTACTTTTGTTTCGTGTTGAAAAACTCTGCAATCTACATTGAGTTAGATGGAGCACAGCTCGAACTGCATTTCATAAAAGCAGACAGCTGATCACAGGTCAGTGAACATGTTATCAAGTATTTTTTCCATAGATAGGTGTAAGTAACTGTGTGATGTGAATTATGATTTCTTTTCCTTTTTGGCCGAAAGTAAAAACTGAGTATTTTTGAGTAATAAACTAATAACCTAAGAAACGGTAATTAATAAATTCTAACATTATGTTATCTAATAATTATTACAATATTGGTGGTTTATTCACTACCTACGGGCTAGGGCACACCACGATCAGCTGTTTTGTCTAGCGCAGGGCCGCACGCGCGGGACTCGGCGCGGGCCGGGCGGCGCGTGGGGGCTGACTCGGCCCGGGGCTTCACTGGCGTGCGATACTATCGCGCATTTACATCAGCGTTATACATTGCGTGTTGAAAATTTTGACTATTTTAAAAACTGGCGATTTAAAGAAAATTACTTGCACCAATGGATATATCTAATGCCCTATAATAACCCCACGAAGTTATCGGAAGCGGTCTTTTGACACCCTGTATATGTATACATAAACTAAACAAATTATTAAAGTAGAAATCTCAAAACATGCACGTAGTAGGTAAATTATTTTATGACTCATCCAGTTTGTAAGCATTGTTTGGTAATGACTCATTGCCTGATTACCTCTATACTTGGAAAATTATGATTTCGTCCATACAAAAAATAATTCATATTTTTTTTCTCTGTAGATATTTGAAAAAAAAACGACATCTATAAAAGTTACTTGTAATTGCATCAAATGCTACAAAAAAAATCAGCTTCATCCACTGACCAAAAAAAATAAATAAAGTGCATGTAGCTCTAAAAGGCGCAAAAATCGCAGTTGAGTGTGTATGACAAAAATGTACGACAAGAGTCTCTCTATAAGCTGTGCTATGATTTATTTTAAATACGTTTGAATCTTGGAAGAAAATGACAAAATTATGATTTATTCCATACAAAAAAAAAAATATATATATATATATTTTATCTCTGTAGATACGGCATATTTGAAAAAAAACGACATCTATAAAAGTGACTTGTGATTGCATCAGCTGTCTACAAAAAAAATATCAGCCTGATCCGTTGACCTTCGATCCGAAAATTCTTAATGTCCCATTTATTTTACTTTGGGACCAGTGTGGGTCGGGACTTTATTTGTGGCCCGCGTGATGTTAAACAATTTTGAAATTCACGCCTACCGGCAAAATAACGTAAAGTCTACGTAATAGACGTTAAATTTTTTCCACTTTTAAATCGTTGATTTAAAATGTTTGCTGAGGCCCGCGACCGCGACACCAAGAACAAAACATGTTTGTGGCCCGCATGAAAAAAAGGTTGGGGACCACTGCTCTAAAGTGTCTAAATTTTAGATTTATTTCTAGCTGAAATATCTGAATTCTTTCCCATGGCTGAATCTTTCATTATTATTAGTGATGGGCCGAATGTGATTTGAACCGAATACGAACTTCGGCCGAACATTCGGTAAAAATGAAAAATTCGGCCGAAGTTCGGCCGAACTTCGGTTCATTTTCGCCGCGCTTTTTCGTGTTGTAACTTGTTTACGCACTTGCTGCAATTAATATTGATTAATGTGCACCGCCCGCACTCCGCGCTTCCCCGCGGGGCTGTTAGCCAGATAGTCATTTTGTAAAGTAAAAGTAAAGTCAAAATTATTGTTTGATTAAGTAAGAGAGATTTTTTACACTTGTTGAGAACGGCAGTAAATTTTTTTTTATTAAGTAAGAAAGATTTCTAAGGCTGGTTTGGTTAGTAAGAAGAGCGGTTTAATTTTGTGTTTTGTTTGTTTAAGTAACCAAAAATTTTTGAGACTTGTAAGGTAGTAGGTCGTTAAAAAGACCAATTTGAGTTTTTTGTTTACATTATCACAAAAAATAACCAACAAACGCCAGAAACATGTGTTAATACCTATTATTTATAAATTATAATAAAACAAATAAGACTTAGGTTTTGCTTTTTATAACACGTTTCACGCTAAAACATTTTTAGCGCCTGTGTCTAACCCCCTATTGCACTAAACACAGTTTCTGTATGGCTTAGGTGACTGTCGTACGAAATGGTGTTATTATTTCAAGATTATTATTGAATAATAAATGTTTCTGACTCACAAAATGTAAAATGTAGTAGACAGCCTAAAGTAAAAAAAATATAATGAAAAAACTAAAACTAACAACACAAAATGACTAAACAATCAACCAAGTACGAATCTACGTAAAAATCTCACATTGAGTATATTAATTTGGCCACCCACTGTATATATTATCATAATTATTAATTATATGGTATTATATGGATGTGGTATATTATAATTAATATAATATATATATAACACAATAATACTTTACCTGCAGTAACAGCATTATTTTCTTCCTTTGTGTGTGTATGTCTCGATGGTCCAGGAGTTGGTGTTGGTTCTAAAACATTATTTTGTATTAATTTCGTTTTATTTATCATTTATGTGCTTCATTCAATATAGTTCTTATATTATGTATAAATTACTAGCGACCCGCCCCGGCGTCGCACGGGTATAAAATATAAATATAGCCACTGAAAAAATGATTAAAATCGATATCCTTCACATGGTCTACTTCAAATCTGTGCCAAATAACATAAAAATTGCTCCAATAGTTCGCGAGATAAGCCCTTTCAAATAATTTTCCCGTTTTTTCCACATTCTCCTATTAGTGCATGATAAAATATAGCCTATAGCCTTCCTCGATGAATGAACTATCTTACACTGAAAGAATTTTTCAAATTGGACCAGTAGTTCCTGAGATTAGCGCGTTCAAGTTAGCCCTTTCAAATAATTTTCCCGGTTTTTTTCCACATTTTCCTCTATTTCTTCGACATTCTAAGACTTTAGTCTTAGAAAGAATCATCAAAATCCTTTGCGTAGTTTTAAAGATTAAAGGGAACAAAGGGACATGAGGGAAAAAATAGCGACTTCGTTTTATAATATTATGTATAGATAATGTATATGGAAAAGCTTACCTGAGTCATTAGATTTTCGTCTAAAACTTTTTCTTCTATTTATTAAGGTTAATGGTACGCGCTTCTTCTTTTCTAAAACATTTAAACTTAATATAGTAAATGACCACCAAATATAGTTAATGATCACCAAATATAGTAAATGATCACCAAATCCTTGTGAGCAAATCAATGCGATATTTCTGTCCAAATAAATCACTACGATTGACAAAACATGTAAGCATATTATTAACAAAATAGTCGGCCAAGTGTGAGTCGGACATGGAGAGTTCCGTAACGTTATAGAACAAAATTAGACCTAAAATTGTGTTTTTGTATGGGAGCCCCCTTTAAATTATTTTTTTATTATTATTATAACCTAATTATTGAAGCAAATATAATATAATCAAAGCCTTTGCAAAAATATCAACGTGCCTACCGGTTGCCATTATTGATATCGAGCAAAAAAGGCCAAATAAATCACGTTTGTTGTATGGGAGCCCCCCTTAAATAATAATTTTATTTTGTTTTAGTACTTGTTGTTCTAGCGGCAACAGATATACACAATCTGTGAAATTTTTAGAAGTCTAGCTGGAGCGGTTCTTGAGATACAGCCTAGGCCCTAGAGAAAGACAGACGGACTGACAGACGGACAGACATCGAAGTCTCAGTAATAGAGTCTCGTTTTTAGGGTTCCGTACCCAGAGAGTACAAACGGGACTGTTTTACTAAGACTTCGATGTCTGTCTGTCCGTCTATCTGTCTTCTTCTCTTTAATAGGATTGCTAAATATAAAAAAAAAGACGGGTTGCACTCCGGGAGTGCCGGCAGAAGTGAAAACTTGATTATTAACGTTGCACATTTTTTTAAGCCATTTTTTATGAAAATCAATTATTAAAAAATCGTTTTTTTTTTTAATTAATCGAAACCCTTACAATCGATTAAATTTTTAACCCATTTTTTATGAAAATCGATTTTTAAAAAATCGATTTTTTAAACTACTTAATCGAAACCCTTACTTACAATCGATTAAATTTTTAACCCATTTTTTATGAAAATTGATTTTTAAAAAATCGATTTTTTAAATTAATCGAAACCCTTACAATCGATTAAAAAATATCGACAATCGAAAAAAACAATCGATTGTTCGATTAATCAATTTCGATGTTACAACACTACTCTCCAACCGTCTTACGGTTTTTCCAAGGTTTTTCGATCAGCACGAGAATCTGACGCGAGTTTCACAGTTTTTACCCATCCCACAAAAGTGCTCAACGCCGCTAAAGAAGTTTTCACTTCAAAAATACTTATATTTGGTTATTATTTTACATTAAAATGCTAACGTTTAATATTGGTGATCGTTTACTACTTTTGGTTTAACAATGATTTATTTGGTGACTCCAAATCTGCATAAATATCATAGCGAGAAGATAAATCTTTGGTGATCATTTTACATTAAAATGCTAGTATAATGTTGGTGATCATTTACTAATTTTGATGATCATTTACTTATTTTGGTGGTCATTTACTATTTTTGGTTTTAAGATGTTTAATCTTTGGTTATCATTTTACATAAAAATGGTGGTCTGTATTTTTGTGATCGTTTTACTATTTTTGTCTGTGAAATGTTACTATTTCTGGTGATCAGTTAATTAAAAGCCAAAAAAATATGAATTATTTTTTGTATGGACGAAATCATAATTTTGTCAGTTTCTTCCAAGATTCAAACGTATTCAACATACATCATAGCACAGCTTATAGAGGGACTCTTGTCGTACATTTTTGTCATAGACCACTTAACTGCGATTTTTGCGCCTTTAGGAGCTAAGTACAGGCATAGAGTCCTATAATACTGGGGTACAGGTACTTTAATTTTTATTGTTTTGTATAATTCATTTTCGAGTATTTCATATGGATTTTAATGAATATTGTTAAGGATAGACAAATAATAATGTTTTCTTTATTGACAAGTAAAGTAACTCCTAGTAATGACTTATTTATAAAAAAATCCTATATATGTATACATAAACTAAACAAATTATTAAAGTAGAAATCTCAAAACATGCACGTAGTAGGTAAATTATTTTATGACTCATCCAGTTTGTAAGCATTGTTTGGTAATGACTCATTGCCTGATTACCTCTATACTTGGAAAATTATGATTTCGTCCATACAAAAAATAATTCATATTTTTTTTCTCTGTAGATATTTGAAAAAAACGACATCTATAAAAGTTACTTGTAATTGCATCAAATGCTACAAAAAAAATCAGCTTCATCCACTGACCAAAAAAAAATAAATAAAGTGCCTGTAGCTCTAAAAGGCGCAAAAATCGCAGTTGAGTGTGTATGACAAAAATGTACGACAAGAGTCCCTCTATAAGCTGTGCTATGATTTATTTTAAATACGTTTGAATCTTGGAAGAAAATGACAAAATTACGATTTATTCCATACAAAAAAATATATATTTTTTTTATCTCTGTAGATACGGCATATTTGAAAAAAAACGACATCTATAAAGGTGACTTGTAATTGCATCAGCTGTCTACAAAAAAAATATCAGCCTGATTATATGAAATTTAAAAAAAAAAGTACCCCTGAAATAATGTAAGTGCCTCAAGACTCTCCTTTAGTTAGTTTCATCTAAATCATAAATGTTAAAAAACTAGCCAAATTAATGTGTAATTATTTCCTTAATATGTATGTACCTCGATCATGGGAATTTCAGACACAATAGATTTTCAATTGTTATATGGCACCCGGGTTCCACTTGGGAGTTGATGGGTTAATGCACAGTTACTAATGTGTGACATACAAATTGCTTGCACTATAGCCAGGCTTAGCTTTGTTTATATATTCAGATCCAAATTAATTGAATCTTACAATGTGTTGGCAATGTATAACAGAAGACTCTACGATTATCACTACATCTAATATATATAAATCTCCTGTCACGATGTTTGTCCGCGATGGATTCCTAAACTACTTAACCGATTTTAATGATTTTTTTAAATGTGTGCTTTTTTCCAACTTGAGAGATAGGATAGCTTAGATCTTTAATTATAGTCGCAATTTTATTTTATTGCAAATTATTTGTCCATAATTGACAGTCACAATTATCTGTTAACTCCAAAAGATTCCAACAGATGTCGATACTTTTCGACTGGATTGAGTAAGTAACGGCTACTGGGTACTTTTTTTTTACTGAGTACTTTATATATTGATAGGTGCATTTGTTGAATAAATAATAGTAAATTATTACAACCTGAGACTGACGGCGACCATTGTTTGTGCGACGGGATAGCGATGAATGTTGCCATGGTAACATACATAATTATTCACTTCAATAAAATAATATGGCAAATACATAATATATTATGGCAAAGCAACGTTTGTCGGGACAGCTAGTAATATTATAAAACAAAGTAGCTTTTTTTCCCTCATGTCCCTTTGTTCCCTTGCATTGAAAAGGTCTACAGAAAACTCCACGAAGGTAAATATGTCCATCTCTTATGGATATCCCACAATAACATTTTTTTGTCATTTACTTTTAATCCTTTGATCGCCAATTCTTGGAAATCTTTTGTTATAGCGGCCCACTTGGGCCTTACGGGGATTCATAGGTTAACAAGAAATAATGGATAATTTTGGAAGCGATTTTAACCAATACGGCATTAATAAACACTTTAAATCAGCAGTCGGCAACATTTTGGCAGGCAGGGGCCACAAAACAAACTAAAGGCGGGCCACAGACCTCATTCTCGTATTAACCCTAGAAGCTCAATATACCTACACATAATGAAAGGAAAGAAAAAGATGTAACTTTTGCAGCAGTACCGACCAATGCGGGCCATGCCACGGGTAGTAATAATGAATTATATAAATCAAAAGTGCTGGATCGATTTTAATCATTTTTTCAGTGGCTATATATATATACTTATATTATTTTATACCCGTGCGAAACCAGGGTGGTCGCTAGTATTAAAACAATATAGATGTTGATATTGAGAGAGGGTGCTCTTTGAGTTATTCGTAATTCAGTGTTATTAATGCTTCAAGCCCCAAGCGGTCGCATGCGACCGTGATAACTGATAACAATTGAAATCTATTGTCTCGTTTTTTCCACAATCGAGGGATTAAGGGAAAATCTTTATGAGAAAAACAAAACAAACCTGTGAGTGGTTGCTCATCATCGGTGGGGGGACACACAGCATCTAGTTCAATCTTTGCCTTAGCATCAATTTTCTTCTTAAATATTACAGTCTTTTTGAGCACAGGAGATGGCTTTTTCATCAATTTAATTCCAGACTTTGTCTTGGACGGTGGTGAAACAGAAAAAGAGAACTCAGGTGGTTTCTCTGTTTCACATTTAGCATTAGATCTAGCCCCATTTTCTATGGGTTTGCTCGCTCTATGAAGAGGTGGTTCTCTTTCAGCATTAATTGTAGTATTCTCCAGTCTTTTAACTAATACTATGGGTTGTAAATGACAATGTATATCTGTAATTTAACGTTTTGACATTTTTTAATTACACAAACTCAAAATCACCATTCAAAATGGGTATTTTCATGCAATTTACAAAAATAACAAAATTAATTACACACAAATACTTACTGCTGAATGACACTATATCTAAAAGATTTTCGGCGTCATTGTTATTATAAGAGTTTTGAGCTCCAGTCTCGACTCTTCTCTCCAAGGGTGTGCTGGGGTTGGACGGCGGAATGTGAGCAGTGCTGCTCACTGCTTGAGCATGGACTTGCTTCCTAGAAGAGAGACGTAGATACTTGTAACGGTGGTCAGAATAACCTATTCATCAAGCCCCAAGCGGCCACATACGGCCGCGATAACAATGAAAAAGCTATTGTGTCTCGTTTTGCCACGACTGATGGGTTAAATTATTATAACTACAACATGTGCTATATACATTGAGGGTAATCGGAAAAATGTGTTTACATACAAGCCAAATGGCTGTGAAAATTAAAACCTAACGAGCAATATAAATTTATCTGCAGCTAAGAGACAAAATAAACTTACGCTTCCATTGTAATTCAAAAATTACTACACAACCGAAAACACTTTTACAAAAAGAGCCGCGAGCCGCCGAGCGTTTTTTTTTTTTTTAAATTTATTCGTGACCATGGATACAAGTCCTTCAGCCGTAAAAACAAATAAATTATAAAATTAATTAGAATACATAACATTAGAAACATATAACGTTACAACTTACAAGACATTACATAGGTATTTAGTGAGTAACAAAATATTTAAATACTTAAATTAAACAAACTTATGACATTTATACTTAAATACGAATGAGACATGAGTCATGACATTTCAAATATAAACTTAAAAAAAAAACAATTAGGTCCATAAATTTAACAAACATAACCTAGAAATTAAAGCTCTAAATTTCTTATTAGGTACTAAATTCTTGAACCGGGGTTGCCAACCTTAGAATTTTTTTCCACAGATTACTATTATTCAATAGAAGGTGATAAAACCGAAATTATTTATACCGAAAATATTATACTGTTTCAAGTTATCTACTAAATAAAACATCATTTGTAGGTATTATATTTACTTAATCACAAATCGATCCATTTCACTTTGCTTAAAGCTGTGCGTCCACTGGATCGGAATCGGAGCGTACGGAGCGTACGGAGCGTCGTCATTTACAAAACGCCGATGGGGTGCGTCCACTGCATTTGGATTCCGCATCGGCAATTTAGTTATTAATGTATATATGAAATGTGTGCGTTAACGCTTTGGAGTTAAGGTTGGATTTGCTATGTTCAGTTTTGATACTTTGTTTCGATGCGCTTTGACTCTGCACTAAATATATAAATTAACCCATAGACGCGGCTGCGGATGACGTCATCGGCATAAATTCCGGTCTCAGGCGCAGAAATGCCGATCCAGTGCACGCAGTACCATACAAATCAATACAAAGCAACAGTGCACGCGCAGCTTAAGCTGCGCGTGCACTGGATCGGAATCGGAGCGTACGGATTTGTTGCTTTGTATTGATTTGTATGGTACTGCGTGCACTGGATCGGCATTTCTGCGCCTGAGACCGGAATTTATGCCGACGACGTCATCAAAGCAACGATTTCCGATTCCGATCCAGTGCACGCGCAGCTTAAGCTGCGCGTGCACTGGATCGGAATCGGAGCGTACGGATTTGTTGCTTTGTATTGATTTGTATGGTACTGCGTGCACTGGATCGGCATTTCTGCGCCTGAGACCGGAATTTATGCCGATGACGTCATCCGCAGCCGCGTCTATGGGTCAATTTATATATTTAGTGCAGAGTCAAAGCGCATCGAAACAAAGTATCAGTACTGAACATAGCAAATCCAACCTTAACTCCAAAGCGTTAACGCACACATTTCATATATACATTAATAACTAAATTGCCGATGCGGAATCCGAATGCAGTGGACGCACCCCATCGGCATTTCTTAAATGACGACGCTCCGTCCGCTCCGTACGCTCCGATTCTGATCCAGTGGACGCACAGCTTAAGCCTATGTTTCAAATTCAAATAATATGATTTCAGGAAACGGGGCGTTTTATTGCGCGTGATCAGTGATGCGTTCAGTCTAAACTTCAGATTGCGCGAACCCGGTCTGCAGACCGCGTCCGTGAGGGACGCGGTCCGTCCGTGAGAGACAAATTTGACAGTTTTGACGGTTCGTCGTCCCGCTACACACTACACGAACCTCGTACCGTCAAACCGGAATGACATTTGTAAAATTGTTTTCGAATTTTAAACTCTATTACATTGCAATAGAGTTCCAAGTGCCCAAAAGCTTCATTTTCGTAAAGTGTTACCAATTCTGAAAGAAATATTTTCCCCACACTGCATTTGTATTAACTCCGACCGCTGGCGTGATACAAAAATCACAGATTAAGGACAAAAATGTTTTTGTGAGAAGTAGAAAGGATTTTGGTGATGTCCATTAATTTGAATTTTATTTTTGAGAATATATCGGTTGTAACATGGTTGTAACTTGTATCTAGAAGTGGTTTTAATTATTATCGTGGAAAATATCCTTAGTTTGCAATTAAAATTTTGGTCGCATTAGAGCTAGATCGAAAATATTAATTAACTATTCAAGAACAATTATTAAAAGCACAGCTTAAACTAAAAACAAATTTCGAGAAATGTCCAAGGGAAGAAATCATAAAATCGTATGTGGAGACAAGAGCGCGTGCATTAGAGAGCAAAAAAATTATGTAATATAACCAATTCAGCGGTAAGACCGCCTTTATTTTGTACGGATTTATTTATCGTTTTTCTTCTGTAGTTTAGTTTTTGTACAAATAAAAAAAAATCTATTCTAAAACCCCAATAATTTTAAAAGTAAAGACAGGAGCCGTAAGTAATGTTAAGTTTTGTGTTAAATTTAATACAATAAATATTTTTCCTTAAATATTATTTGTTAAATTGGCAGCACTAAGCCCATGTGTCAAATTTGACGGTTCGCTGCGAACCGTCAAAACTGTCAAGTTCGTACGAAGTGAAGTAGCTGCATACGAGTTTGACAGCTGTCAAACTCGCCTACGCCCAGGGCTTCAAATAACGTTATTTTTTCATAACGTTACTGCTTCAAGGGCATAGATAACGTTATGAAAATTTACCCGATATTAAAAATAAAGTTAAAAATTGATATTAATAACGGTTAATGTAATAACGTTATATAGGATTTATAACGGTAAATATATGTTCTTTGATAACGTTATAGTCCGTCAAGAAAGTCATGACAGGCGGGAACTTTTTCTAAACGTAATCACGCTTTTAAGGTGTATTTTTTTCTTTGTATTTTCACAGAGAACGCTTATTAAATTTTAAATATTGTCACCTTGCACATTTTTATCTCGAATTAATTAAGTTCTCATATTTTTTATTTCATTTAAAAAAATTCCCGCCTGTCATGACTTTCTTGACAGACTATACTTTTTGTAAAATAAGTACTTAATTTAATCAGTCAGTTCAGTATGCAGTATGCACAAAATTAAACTAGAGTCTAGACGTGTCTGGTGACCAGTAGGTGTATATTATAGGAAAAATGACGTCTAATGAGAATGACACGGTCAGTAGTTCAGTACTCAGTATCTTTGTTCAAATATTACTAATTTATGGTTTGTAGAGTAAATAAAAAGCAATACAATAATTGCCAGCACGTGCGCCGTGCGCTGGCTGCCGGGCGGACTCTGTTGTTTTGCAGACGACGGGGCGGGGCGGGCTTTTGTCCACGAAGGAATAAAGATCGCGTCTGTCCGTTGATGTCTGCAGCTGCCCTCGCCGCGTAGGTACACAAAGCACACGACGGGTGGAGGCAGTCAGTTCAGGGCGTTCGTTCTAGTGGAGATAGAGAGAATAGAGCTAGCTGCCGCCCCGCGCCGCCGCGCCGTCTGCGTTACTGCATTTTTTTTAATGAAATAAGGGGGCAAACGAGCAAACGGGTCACCTGATGGAAAGCAACTTCCGTCGCCCATGGACACTCGCAGCATCAGAAGAGCTGCAAGTGCGTTGCCAACCTTTTAAGAGGGAATAGGTAACAAGTGAGGGTAGGGAAGTGAATGGAATAGGAGAGGGTAGGGAAGGGAATAGGGTAGGGGATTGGGCATCCGGTAAACTCACTCACTCGGCGAAACACAGTGCAAGCGCTGTTTTACGCCGGTTTTCTTTGAGAACGTGGTATTTCTCCGGTCGAGCCGGTCTATTTCGTGCCGAAGCATGGCTCTCCCACGTATACTATACGCATGTAAACTAGTTTGTGTGTGTGATCCACGGTGGGCAGCCGCAGACATGCCGCGCCGCCAGAGCCCACCGGGGACCTGCGGCGCGGTCTTTTTGCCCTTGGTGTGCGTTGGTAATACTAAGGTGCGCCGCAGACGTCACACAGCACACTTTTTGTGTGATCGAGTCCGCGGCTTACATACAGTCCGCATGACGCGCGCCATGCAGACTGTATGTAAGCCGCAGACTAGATCACACAAAAAGTGTGACGTCTGTGGCACGCCATATTATAGGATTCCCTTTGTGCTATCGTTTAAAATTGAACCACATACATTAGGGTTTCTGTGTGTTCTGTCGTAGTGTATCGTCATTCGTCGCATACGACCTTTCGACAGCGTGCGTAGGCCGTAGCTAACAGCTGATTGTACGAACGTAGTACGAACACGAGATCATTGACCGCGCGCGGCACGCTTCTTATTGCATAATTGGAGTAAAAATAATAAAATTTTAAAAAATATTTTAAATTATTTTTCTATGTGGTTTATTATTATGTTTAAAAGGTATTAATTATGAAAAAATTAAAAATTAAAATTAAAAAAAAAAATACATTTTCGTAATCAGAAAATGTAGTATAATCATACCCCAAAGTTATCGGAAGTGGTCTTATTACACTCTGTTTTGCTTTTTGCGGCCCATTTTTAGTCCAAAACAATAACTATTATTTTTATTATTTCTCTATGTATTAAACTCCTAAAAGTAGCTAAGCACAAATATCGCAAAAAAGTGGGCTACGAGTGAGATTTAGTGCACCATGCACGATCGCATACCTGATACCAGAAAATAACGTTATATTTACCGTTATTATAATAACGATATTTGTTCGTTTATACATAACGAAAATATATCGTTATAATAATAACGGTAAATATAACGTTATTTTACTAGATATCGTTAAAAAAATAACGTTATCTGGCTACCATTATGAAAATAACGGTACGTAACGATATTTTTTCTGATATTGGATAACGTTATGAAGCCCTGCCTACGCCTATCTTCACTTCGTACCGGGTTCGTCCGCCTGTATCTACACTATTACGAAAAAAAAATTCCCGCTAATACTTTACTTGACAGTTGACACTGGCCATGTATTATAATGCTGCCTCCCCATATAGACGAACGCACTGCCAAGTGCCAACGCGTTGGCCCACAAGTTGGCGGTACGCTTGCAACGGCGTTTGTGAGTAATTCTCACATTGGAAGGTCGTTCAGTATGCTTTGGATGCAATGTGCGGACGGATTCAAAATGGATGTTCTGTCGCTAACAGCTGCTGCTGTATGGTTCACAACTCACAGCTTATAATTACTTTATAAAGGTGGACAACAAAAAGTTTTTAAAGGGTATTTTAGAAATAAATAAGTAAAAAGCGAGAAAACGTAACAAACAAAGAAATAAACTCACTTTTACATATTTTATAATACTAAAATAATATAATTATTTTAATACTTATTATTTTTTATATTAAGGCTATGTTCCTAAATGTACTGCGACCGACTACGAGTGCTATCACTGTAGAAAAAATCGTTCCGTAATGGAGTTGCAGTACACTGCCGCAGTACCCTAGTGAAATATATGACGTCATCAATCGTCGCCATATTGTACTGTGAGTACTGGCGTTTCCGAGGTAAGGCACTTGCAGTACTTTGATCACGTGATCAGTCAACTGTCAAAAGTCAACTGTCAAGTATCAAAACCACTCGAGTGTCTAACGTTTTAAAACAATACCTACAGTTTAATCCCGAAGTTATAAAGTTCTGTAATTAATTTGGATTAATAATAATAAAACACTGGAAGAATTGCAAAAATGAACCTTATTAGACTGTGTTGAAAATGTTCAATACGAGCTGTCAAAAAATGCGGCTGATAGTATACTGGATTGCGTTCCGTTTTAAATAATAACCAGTATACCAACAGTATACTAACTATAAAGGAACGGCTTCGCAGTATACTAAAATGACGTCACACTCTGCAGTTGTCGCAGTACATTTAGGAACATAGCCATAATAATTATTACCTTTTTAATTATAATTATCATGATTAATATATACATTTATTATTTATTTAATATTTAATTTATTTTGTTTTTAGTATATTTGTTGTTAAGAGCATACGCTAAGACAACTTTTCCATACAAACGTATTCCCCAATTTATTCCCTGGATAATGCGTCTAGACAATTGATTTTTTAATACAATATTGGGATCTGTGAAAGCTATGCCTGTACGTTCGATTTTTTCTAAATTTACTAATAAATAAAAAAATATGAGCATTCGAAAATCACCAAAAACGAATGCCGCGTACCCCTCCAATCGACCGATCATAAAACAAATTTGAAAGATCTTTAAAAAAAATGAAAACGTACAGGCATAGAGGCACTCTTCCTGCAGATATTTCATGAAAAAATTATTAGATAGGCTCAATTTTGAAGGAGGAAACTGAGGAATACGGGACCTCGATTTACGCTAAAATTTTGTCGAAAAATGGGCCTGAGCTGCATCTGTCTGTATCACAATCTGCGGGGGAAGGCAGGAAGTGAGGGGGGTATTGTCAGTAGCTACAGTGTTTTGTACACACACATATATACATCGCTGCATACTACGATATGACGCGGGTTTGCCTGTCGATTATAGCGTAAAGTACTGTATGAATCTGGTAAGAGAATGTACATTTTATATAAGTAATCGGACTATGCAGTATAATATAACAGTACCTATTATATTATGAACTAGCTGTTGCCCGCTATTTCACCCGCGTCAAAGTATAATATTATGTTCTTCTTTTTGGAAGTCGGTTAAAAGTAGCCTTTAAGTTACTCCTTAATACATCAGCTATCTACCAAAAA
This sequence comes from Polyommatus iphigenia, assembly GCA_963422495.1. Lineage (NCBI taxonomy): Eukaryota > Metazoa > Arthropoda > Insecta > Lepidoptera > Lycaenidae > Polyommatus > Polyommatus iphigenia. The sequence goes on along the minus strand of OY730178.1, from coordinate 17,575,000 downwards.
AAGTACCGTCAAAATAGCTCCAGCCGTTTCAGAGATTAGCCGGAACAAACAGACAGACAGACACATACAGACAAAAATATGGACATAATATTATATTCATATGCATATAGTAACAAACGGTTCTTTCAATATTACAAACAGACACTCCAATTTTATTTACATAATATATTATGTATAGATGTATAGATTTTACGTACTCGTATAAAACTAACTTTTATCTGCGGCCAAATTTTTTTTTCACTTTTGTATGGGCAAGCGCCCCAGCTTCACGAGTTTCCCCATACAAAAGTGAAAAAAATTTGTTCTTTCAGCACTGCTACTTTCACAGTGAACTCTTTACACACTGTATATCTTATCTGTACATCTTCCATACATCTTTTGTTACACCCTGTATATCAGCGTCTGAACAAATGTGCCTTTCAAAAGAGTATGTATGTATGTATGACATGTAAATGTCATACATACATACTGTAGTATATGTATGTTTTTATGTTTGTGTTCGCATATCTCTGAAAGTACTATTCCGATTTCAGTAATTCTTTTTTTGTTGTACTAGGTATTGTTCTCATCAATGTGAATTGATTGAGAGGAATTGCTATGCGACCATTTTAGCCCTGCAGACTGCGTCGAGGCTCTGCGCGGGAACGAGGGGCCCAACGGGGTGAGGGCGCGGGCCGGGCGGTAGCGGCGCACGCAGTACATAGAATACTCACACACACAGGCCGGCGCGCGGAGCAGGGCTGGCAGGGCGAAGCGCGATGGCAATAGTTTCTTTAAATACCTATTTTTGAAATTCTCCTGTACCCGCGTTTCCTCTTAATAGCGACAACAGATATAAGTACACATCACAATCTGTGAAAATTTCGGAAATCTAGCTATAGCGGTTCTTGAGATACAGCCTGGAGACAGACAGACAGACAGATAGACAAATATACAGACAGACGGACGGACAAGAAGGCAGACAGACATTGAAGTCTTAGTGATAGGGTCCCGTTTTTACCCTTTGGGTACGGAACCCTAAAAAACATCGTGAGGAAAATAGCATGTCCAAGAACCAGCCCCGAATCTTCAATTTTTTTTAGGCGGGGCAAAAACTGAAAAATGCCGCCCCGCCTTTTTTTGCCGTTGGGAAATGCTTGATGCATTGCCGGCAGCATGGGTGGGCGCCTGGATATCTGGGACTCCTCGGGTGCTGCGGTAAGGAGGAGCACCCTTGGTTACCCACTAAAACCTAACGGTGCCTCCTCTCCGCGTGTCGTTTAGCCGCTGGACCCGCCTGAGGCGATAACTGCAGCAGCCCAGACAGCGGCATCTGCTCTACCAGCAGAACCATCCGCGCGGCTTCTGCCGCTTTCTCCGGGAGAGCGGTCCGGGGCTCCGGGCGCTATTCTACTGGAAGAGCTCGTGCGATAGGCGACGGATTCCCCAATCCATTGCCCGAGCCCTATTATGTCGGGAGTAGCTGCTCATGTTGAGCGCGTCTTCGTCCTCCGCGTCTTCTCCTTATCGGGTCAGCTGCTTCATCGGCTTCCCGATTTCTCTCAGCGGCCTCCTTCTGCGTCATGATGGATTCGCAAAAAGTAGAGACCGCCTGCCAGACTTCTCTCGACCGGACTAATGCTTTTATTATGTCCGGGAGTGTCAGGTCTGGTCCTATAGCAGAGCAGAGTTCTGCCCGTTGTGCGACCCAGGCTGGGCAGGCAGCGAGCGTGTGCTGCGCCGTGTCGTCCTCGTCCGTACAATGATGGCACTGGGGCGTTGGCTCCCGTCTGGCCATATGGTGCAGGTAGTGACCGAAACACCCATGTCCTGTCAGCATCTGCACCATCCGGTAGGAGAGAGTGCCATTACGCTGCGCCACCCAATCCTCCAGACCTGGCCGAATTGCTGCAACAACTCTGTGACCGGCAGTTGGCGATGCGATTTGGTCTTGCCAGGTGCGCATTATCAGCATTCGCGCTTGGCGACGCCATTGGGCTGCCAGATCTGGTGGCACCAGTTCCCCTCTTTCCTTTGCTGCTGCTGTGCGGGAATAGACTTCCGCCTGCACACGGGCTTCCAGGTCCCATGGAGGGGTACCGGCTAATGCAAACGCCGCTTCGGCGAACCGCCTACCTACTTATGTTTATTTTCACCTTTATCATCCATATAATTTCAGCTATCAGTATGTAGGATATATATGTATTTAACAGGGTAGGGTTTAAAATAAAAATAAATATGCATAATAAAAACAAAAAGAAATTACAATTTTACTCTTCGAGCTTTTTGTTCAGCAAATAAATCTATGGCCTTGTCATAAATTTAACTCGTGTGCAATACGTTTTTCTATCGCTAAAATTGCAAGACCCGATAAGCGTTCCTGGGGTTGGCTTAGAAGATCGCAAATAATTTTTAACCAGTTTTAGTTTGCTACAACGAGCTCTACGATTCCTGCAGGCGAGCGGGAGCCGGGCGCGTATTTTGAACGCGCCTCGCGAATAATAAGAGCCATCGCAAACAGTGCGACTTGCCGTTGCGTCTAGTCGCTGCGCACAGATTACTAGTATATATTTGTAGATCGCTGCGTCTGGAATCGCGTACACGCGCACACACGACGACAGTCGCGACTCATGCGTCAGTCTCGCTGTGAGCGCTATCCAAGGTGCACGTCTGTCGTTGCGACTCTGCGACTCTGACGTCAAGTGTGCGTAGCTTCGAACAAAATATATGAAAATTGTCGGCCGTAGCTTGTCGTTGCGTCTAGTCGTCGAGCTGTCGCAGACGCCTGTCGCATCGTGTGCGTCTACACTAAAATATGTTAGCCTGTCGTTGCGTCTAGTCGTCGAGTTGTCGCAGACGCCTGTCGCATCGTGTGCGTCTACACTAAAATATGTTAGCCTGTCGTTGCGTCTAGTCGTCGAGCTGTCGCAGACGCCTGTCGCATCGTGTGCGTCTACACTAAAATATGTTCGTGCAGCACGTCTCACTCCGCACTCAGGGTATCGGTAAAGTTGATATGGCCATGAAATTGCTGTACTTGTGCTATTATTTATTCCGTGGTCAAAGTTAAATAAATGATGAGTTGTCCATTGGTCCGTGAAGTGTGAATTTTGCAGCCCCCTGAATTTGCCGCCCGGGGCATGGGCCCCGGCATCCTAGATCCGGGGCTGCATTAAATCTATACATATAATAAAACTGTAGAAATGAAAATTCTGTACATTAAAGATATTCAAAAAATAATCAGCGGGGGGTGTCACTACTTCGCTATAGAAGCCAAAAATGTAGTTAGTTTTTTGTATGTCTGTCTGTCTGTCTGTCTGTCTGTCTGTCTGTCTGTATGCTTGTTCCACTATCACACGAAAACTACTAATCCGATTTGGATGCGGTTTTCGCAGATACATTTGTCTTCTTCCAACTTAGCATCTGGTGCATAAAAAAATTTCCCCCCACCCCTCTAAAGGGGCGAAAGAGGGGGTCAGATTTTGTATAAGACTTTTGCTTTAACACGAAAACTACTGATCCGATTTGCATACGGTTTTCGCAGATATATTTCTCTTCTTCCAACCCCACATCTGGTGTATACAAATCAGCCCTCCCCCCACCCCTCTAAGGGGGACCAAAGAGGGGGTCAGATTTTGTATCGAACTTTTTTCTACAATGGACTTACTTCATATTATTAACTGTTTTTTCCAACTTAACATCTGGTGTATAAAATTTTTCCCCCCACCCCTCTTAGGGGACAAAAGAGGGGGTAAGATTTTGTATCAACTTATAAAGTAGAAATACTTTAAATGGCAAAACAACGTTTGCCGGGACAGCTAGTGCTTAATATATTGTTAGCATTGTGGCCACCCTGCAAATAGGATGGCAACACCAATTTGCGGATGACAACACTAAAAGTGGGGATTGGTTCATGCCCAGGATAGCGCCTATATAAGTCGTGCATGTCCATTTTCTTCCTCTTTACCGTCCTGGCTTCCACTCGCGCAACTCGTGTTTCGTGCTCCGAACGTTGAGGCATCCTCCGCTCGTTGTAGTCGTCTCGCGTGTTGTGCGTCCGTGCCGACCCAACCGCAGTGCGCCGTATATCGATAGCGATCGATATATCCTTCTTATATTTCTGCGAAATATAAGCGGGATTATCGCGTGCTAGGTGCTGCACTGCCTTTGATCCACCCGCCGGGAGAAATTCCGGCGTTGGGGTCACGGGGAGTCAGCTACCCTTAGTGTGTGTGCCGTGTCTTGTGCGTACACTAAGTGACCACAGTTCTGTGTTGTTGTGACCTTTTCGTGTGTGTCCCATTCGTCGTTACTGTACTTTATATCTTCTATATACTTTTTATTTATACTTTTTATCTTCTATGCGCCATGACTATAAGAGATATTACTTAGTGATTAGTGCATAGTGTTAGTTTGCTATCATGGCCGATCGCGACCCGCGGCTAAGCCGCGACCCGCGTCTCCGCCACCGAGCCGACTCGGAATCGTCGCGGAGCTCAACCTCTAGTAGGTCCAGCTCGCGTACGCGCCCCGAGAAGGCCCGCCCCACCCCGCCCGCCGGACTGAGCGGGAGCGAGGTGGATACCGCTCGCCACGATCCATCTTCGGCATTTGCGCGGGGAGGTACTGTGACCCCCCTGCCAGAATGCACTCCGACGGTGGCCCGAGGCGAGTCCGGGCTCCCGCCCCGCCCTGCCGACACCAGTTCGGCCGCCCAGCCGCGCCCACAGCGCAGCTCTACCGAGGTGCGCGATCCTCGCCACACCTCGGCTACATCCGGGCGACAAACAGTCGCTAAAGCGGGTCCCGCCCGCCCCCCCGCAGGTACAACCAGTACAGCAGCGCCCGCCCAACCGGGCGCCACCCGCCCAGACACTCCGGCCGCACCGCCCGACGTGTCCTACCTTTTTGCGACGCCGCACAGCAGTCGCAGCACCGCCGCAGAGGCATTCGCAGGCGAGGGGCATTCTCCGATGCCCGCCCTAGCCCGCCCAGCAGCAGCAGCAACATCAGGTGTGGTCCCTACCATCCCAGGCGACGTCCGCCCTACATTAGGCGACGCCCGCCCAACCGGGTAGCACCCCAGTGAGCCCCTCCCGCAGCCCGCGCCCCTTGCGCAGGCCACCAAGCGCCCTCGACAGGATGGTACATCATCGAACGTCTCGCCGCCTGCCAAGCGTACCGACCGCCCGGAGACGTACGCAATGGCCGCTTCCCCGCCCGCCCAAGCAACCAGTGGCGGATCATCATCGGGGCCCCTCCGACCCCCATCACCGATGGACACCACCGCAGCAGTGAGGCATACTGCTGCGACTTCTATGCCTTCCCCGCCCCCTCGACCTACCCCCCGCTGCCCCCCGCTGGTAGTGGAGGTACTCAAAGACTGGGTAAAACATTTCCGTAGCCTAAGGGAGATCTTAGGCCACGCCCCCAACGCCCGACCCTACTACGGCAAGGGCGTCAGATTTTCCTCCGAGTCCGAGAGGGAGTACCGAGCGATCCAACGGTATCTGACTGATCTGAGTCAATCAGAAAAACTGAGCTGGTACTCGTACTCCCTCCCTCAGGAACAAGGGCTTAAGGTAGGCATCTATGGCCTGCCCATGACCACGAGCACTGAGGACGTGACTCAGGAGCTCGCAAACCTGGGATACGAGGCCCTGCACGTATCCCGCATTTTCGCCCGTCAGGGCAGACCACGGTGTACTTTTTTTGCACTTTTAAAGCGCACTCCCGACCTCACTTCCGGCATATATGAGATTACCAAGCTCCTGAATATGCCGGGCATTAAAATAGAAGCCTGGAAGAAGAAGGCAGGCCCTGCGCAGTGTTACCGCTGCCAAAAGTTCAGGCATTCTAGCCAGAACTGTTTTCGGAAGGTAGCCTGCGTCAGGTGCGGCGACGAACACGCCGCTAAGGATTGCCCCCTTCCCCCTGATGGAGAGCCTCGTTGCGCGAACTGCAAGGGGCCCCACCCCGCTAACTCCAAAGATTGCGAGGTGTACCAGCGGGAAGCCAACAACAGGTATGCGGGCCCGCTGGCACAGACCACGCAAACCGAGCGCCCACTTCCCCCCCGTTCGAGGGATCCCCCCATACCGGACCAAGAAGTCCCCCCCCCCCCCCGCCGCCTACGGCCACCTCACTAATGGCCGAGGCTAATGATCCGATTCCGCGGAACCCCCCCCCCCCCCCTCCCGCTCCTGAAACTCAGGAGCGGAAGAAGAAGAAGAAGAAGAAGTCCAGCAAAAGGAGGAAGCCTAAGTCGGGTGGTGCGACCTCTACCACAGCCACCGACTCTGAGTACGAGCCAGCGGCCCCACCAACTCAAGAGGCCACTCTACCGCCTCTCCCCCTCCCCCAGCGCACTCCGCGCCCTCCTCGTGCTTCTCGCACCCCTTGGGCAGAAAGACCTGCCACTACATCTACCGAAGTTAATATGGTCAATTTTGCCGCTCTGCCGGCTACTACCCCCTCTCGCCCTCCTCCCCCTAGACGGGAAAGGAGTAGGCATAGCAGGGACACTACCCCTTTTATAGCGGATACCATACAATCATTTTTCTCTCTGGTCATGGAGACATACGCAAGGATCCAGGCCGGAGAAGGCGCCATTTCCGCCATTTTACGGGCGCTCCCAGAGGGACTAACCCTCATATCTAATTTAATTTCCCAATGGATACCACAACACCCACAAAACTAAAGGTCGTTCACTGGAACGTCCGGGGGGTCCGTGGCAAGGCTGTCCACATTACTCATGTTCTAAAAGAATACGAGGTGGATATAGCCTTGCTGAGTGAGACCCTCCTGTCCCCTTCGGACCGTTTCAGTGTTCCAGGGTATCATGTGTACCGGCAGGATTTCCTGGGAGGAGAAAGAGTCTGCAGAGGTCTCGCTGTCCTGGTAGGCAGGAGACTCTTGCACCAACTCCTCCCAGCTCCCAATGTCTCCACTATCTACGCCCTTGGTGTAGAGGTGCTCCTAGGCCATACCCGCACGCATTTCTACGCGAGCTACAAACCACCCGGAAGGCGTTTAGATATCTCCGACATCACCGGACTCCTATCCTCAGAGGAGCCCACAGTGATTGCCGGAGATCTAAACTGTAAGCACCCTGGGTGGGGCTCGCGTGTGGCGAACGCGGACGGCAACCGCCTTTTCGCTGACGCAGAGAGAGCTGGATACTCTGTGGTGGGCACTTACACGCCCACCCATGTTCCAGATAACCCGGCTCACTCGCCAGATGTTCTAAATGTGGCCATCACGTATAATCTTTCCGGGGACTTCTACCAAGAGGTCCTCGAAGAGGCACATGGCTCGGACCACCTTCCGGTCCTGGCCATTATCCGGGCTGCTCCTGCGAGCATACCTCCATTGCCTCCGCCCCCCTTTCGTGACTGGGAGAAGTTCACCTCCCAGTTGCACGAAACTACACCCAACTTTCCGGTGGACTCTGTAGAGTCTGTAGATGCTATGGCTCTACAGATCACCGAGGCGATATCGACGGCATTAGGAAGCGGCAACCCAACCGCCCCGCCGCAGATTTAAACGCCCCTCCCTGCCTTGACATATAGCCGAACTCCTGGCCGAAAAACGCAAGGCCCGACGGCATTGGCAGTCCACGCGGTGCCCAACCGCCAAGAATAGGCTTAATCGGCTGAACGAGCAGGTCGGTCAAGCGCTTCACGACCTGAAGGTGGCAGACTGGACCCAGCGTATCCAGGACGCAGGTGAGGATTGGCCGTCCCTCCACCGTTTCTGCCGTACCCTTACCAAAACCTCCCCCCCAGTGAGACCTCTCCTGCCCCCGGACGGCAATCCACGTTACCGTGCCGAGGACAGGGCAGAGATACACGCCGACCACCTCGAACGCCAATTCTCTCCACTACCGACCACCGCAACGGACCACGCCCGTGCTGTTTCCGAGGAGGTAAGGACAGCTCTTCTCACCCCTCCAGGCCCCCCAACATTTCGTTTTTCTCCGAGAGAGGTACAAAAGGTACTCTCTCGGCTTAAGCCTCGTAGGGCTCCCGGGGCGGACGGTATTCCCAATTCCGCCCTGCGCCATCTCCCCTTTAGAACAGTGGCCGCCCTGACCCGGCTTTACAACGGGATAGTAAGGACCGGCCACTTTCCCCCCGCCTGGAAAAAGGGGATCATTATAACAATTCCCAAGCCCCATAAGGACCTCAAACGGGCCGAGGGCTACCGGCCCATAACTCTTCTCCCCACACTCTCCAAGACCTTTGAGGTCCTTTTCAAGAAGTATTTGTCACCCTACCTTCCTCCTCGAGGGGATCAGTTCGGATTTCGTTCCGGACTGAGCACTACCCTCCAGCTAGTGTCCAGTAGTCCAGCTAGTTAACCACCTTTCCGTTGCGGCCAACAAGAAGGAGTCCACGGTCGCAGTATTTTTAGATATGGAGAAGGCGTTCGACAGCGTGTGGCACGACGGCCTTCTTTGTAAGCTCATCCGAGCCGGCGTCCCCCTCTTCATGGTAAGGATACTGGCATCTTTCCTTTCCGGCCGGACCTTTCAAGTCCGTGTCGACGGGGTTCTCTCTACAGAGCGCCCCATCACCGCAGGTGTTCCCCAAGGGGGCTGTATCTCCCCGGACCTGTACAATCACTATGGGAGTGATGTACCCAAGGATCCGGCAACCCAGGCGGCGCTTTACGCTGATGACACCGCGTTTTTCGCCTCCTCGCTGACACCTGACCACGCAGCCATCAAGATACAAAGGACGCTGGATCTCCTCCCCGACTGGCTGAGTAAGTGGAGACTGTCTGTCAATGCAGGCAAGTCCCAGGCGCTCGCCGTCACCAGGAGATTGGGCCATCCGGCGCCTTTGAAGATCGGGGATGTGGAAATACCCTGGGGTAGGACTGCCAAATACCTGGGTGTCCTCATCGACCGACGTCTCTCCATGGCAGCCCAGTGCCAAGCAGCGGTAGCAGGAGCCAAGGCAGCAGTAGCCCAGCTGCACTCGGCCTACTCGTCACCACAGATCCCTCTGAACATGCGCATTGCGCTATATAAAACCTATGTTCGCAGCCGCCTCACGTACGCAGCCCCAGCGTGGCACCACCTACTCTCTGACCCGCAGAAGCGGAAGTTACAGAGAGTACAGAACAAGGTGCTACGCCGAATCGCCGGAGCGCCGTGGTACGTGAGGAACGAGACCATATCGAGAGATCTGCGCGTGGAGAGCGTCGAGGCGTTCGTCGCGCGACTATCCAAAAACCTTTTCGCGCGAGCGGACGCCTCGCGCCTGTCCGAGCTGGCTGACCTGGCGCCGTGGCATGTACGGCCGCCGGACAGACACCGGCTTCCCCGTGATGGTGTCCCTGAGGACATCGCGGACACCCCGCCCCCCCACCAACGAAGAGGAGGAGACTGCACCGCGGCACCCAGCCGCGGTGCCCACTAACACCGTGGGATCGTTCTCCCCCCTCCTTTTTATTTTTCTTTTCCGCCTGGGGCCTGACGGCCGCGACAGCCTGATGTCGTAACCGTCGACCCCATGGCGCCACTTCCACCCGTCCGCCAATAATAAAAAAGGCCGGGGTTCGGAAGCCCTCCCCCCTTTTTCCCAATTTTCCTTTAACTTTCCCCCCGTCCGCCAATAATAAAAAAGGCCGGGGAGGAAGTAGTTTCCCCTCACCGTATTTCCCAGGTCGCTTGGTCCGCAGGCGTGGTAGTATGGTGTGTGCGGGAGTGGACTCATTCACGTTCCCCTGGTTCCGGCCCGGGGCCCGCATGCACCATTGTTAACCTGCTGCGTCTGATGCTCGATTGTGGCCTGGTCAGGCGTGTAAGGTCGGTCTTTTTCCATGGTATTCCCCGCGTTTTGCCGCGGGGGTTTTCCCTAAAACGGTATTCACTGTATCACTGTATTTTCCCATGTAGAGGGGCAAAGCCCCTGACCATGGTTTCCCACCCGGGGCCCCTAGCGGGCTCTGGTGTGTGGGAAGATTGACGAAAGGGCTTTCTTCCTCTTTTTCGGTAAGGCGCTTTGGTAAGGGGAAACTCTGCCCGATTGAGTAGTCAATTCCTAAATCAGTAGCTTTTCTAGTTAATTTTTGTTATTTTATTGTTTGATAAATATTTTATTAATTGATTAATTTGTTCGTTGAAATTGTTTAATTAATTTGTTAGTTTAGTTTTATAGTATTCGTTTTAGTTAAAATTGTTATTAGTTGTAAGGTAATAAAATGCCGTATGGCAAATATTGTGTTTTGTTTTAATGATTCCCGCTGAATCTTTCTAAGATCAGATGTGGGATTTTTAATTCACGCGTCTTTCTGCTCTGGGTCCTGAGTAAACGGCAATTGACTACTCAAAATAATGATCTACCCCAATGATATATTATATAATAACTCAAAGCAGATATGTCACTACCGCGCGCGTTGTGAAGCTTCAAATACGGGCCAATTGGCCCGTCCTTTATTTAGTCTGCATCGAACCATCGAACGCACTTCACGAACGTACCGCGTCTTGTCAAGTACCAAAATAAATTGAAAATGCCGTCGTGTGTGTTTAGAAAATGTACGAACTATGTCTCCAAAGTAAACAAAACACATGGAATCTCTTACCACTTGTAAGTATGCAATAAATACCTCGATTAATTACATTTTCAATTATTTTTTAGAACAATCTGAAAAATCGAATTTGCGCCATAGCTCAGGCGAAGAAAGAGACAGCGATATGGTTTTGACGCAAGAACGATAAGGATGGTTGCGCTGCTGCAGACATAGAGTAGTTAGTGCAGACTCGCCACATGACTGTTAGATGGTGACTTAAATGCCTACAATTGCAGTTTATTTGTATTCTATTTTATACGCTATGCGATGTCTTATGCAATTACTGTACTGTACTGTTTTTTTTAGGTTTCCTTGTGATCAAGTAAAACTACAAGATTGGATAGCAATTGTTCTCAACTCATTTACTTAAAGGTGGAGGTTTATTTCGCGGAATATTGCTAAAAATAATAACAAACTAAAGCATAAGGATCAAATTGGGCTAATTTTAAAAGTGCCGGCCAACACAAATAAATCCAATATTTGAATAGAACATAATCTAAGGAATAATTTTTATTATTACACCAAAGTTGTTATTGTTATTCAAGGTCAAACTTTTTTTATAACATCTAATAAAACTTATTTTATTAATTAAAAGCAATAAGTAATCGATCCCAACGTCCCTATCCGAGTCATAGAATAGATTAGAGGCCAAATATCTACAAATGATTTGGAAAAATTCAAAGGAAGAGGGAACCTCTACGCACCATTGCTTACTTGGAATACTAGGCAAATGCCGTGCGTACCCCAAGCACGTAGAGTATCCCCCTTCCTTTGAGTTTTTTAGGTTGTGATCTCAATAGACCAAATAATTTAAAAACTACCTTTTTACATCCAGAGTGTGGAATAGAGGTACATAAAATATGTATTTTATGAAGTAAAAAATGATTAAAATCGATAGCCTATGATCCTTCACGTGGTGTATTTCTTATCTGTGCCAAATAACATAAAAATTGCTCCAGCAGTTCGCGAGATAAGCCCTTTCAAATAATTTCCCTCATTTTTTCCACATTCTCCTATTAGTCTTAGCATGATAAAATATAGCCTATAGCCTTCCTCAATAAAGGGGCTATCTAACATTGAAAGAATTTTTCAAATCGGACCAGTAGTTCCTGAGATTAGCGCGTTCAAGTTACCCCATTCAAATAATTTTCCCCGTTTTTTCCTCATTTTCCTCTATTTCTTCGCTCTTATTAGTCCTAGCGTGATAAAATATAGCCTATAGCCTTCCTCGATAAATATACTATCTAACACTGAAAGAATCATCAAAATCTGTTGCGTAGTTTTAAAGATTAAAGGGAGCAAAGGGACATGAGGGAAAAAAGCGACCTTATTTTATAATAATACTAGCTGTCCCGGCAAACGTTGCTTTGCCATAATATAAAGTATTTCGCCCATATTATTTTATTGAAGTGACTAAATAAGTATGTCGCCACGGCAACGTCGATCGCTATCTAGTCGCACAAACAATGGTCGCCGTCAGTCTCAGGTTGTAATACACTTATCTTCACAAATACACTTATCAATAAATAAAGTACCCAGTAGCCGATTCTCAGACCTACTGAATATGCAAATAAAATTTGGTAAAATCAGTAAAGCCGTTTCGGAGGAGTTCGTGGACTAACATTGTGACACGAGAATTTTATATATAAGATAAGATAAGACGTATAGATATAGATATTTATTAATTATTAATTATTATTAATTATTAATTATTTTGGTGTTAAAATTTTCAATAAATGTAAAAGTAATTCTTACATAAGTTCTTTCATTTCTTACCTACTAATACTTTTGTATCAAGTGTCCACTCTACGGCTATAATTATGTTACTCTCTACGCAAAAGAAACTTTGCAGTTCGACGTTTGAAAATAGAACTGTCTCTTTTATGTAAATGGTATTTCGTATCTTTTGTTTCACTTATCTGTCAAATTTGTCAATGTTTGCAATTTTGAATTTGAAAATTGTTCGAACTTATTCGGAACAGATTTAAGCCGGAAAATAGTATGAACGTAACAGATCTGTATATGTTGAATATCATTGATCTACCCGCAATTCAAGAACGCGAATCGAAGAAAATAAGTACGTGTTTATCAGCATTCAGCTTAAGTGAATTCGGTAAAGTTTATTACGAGTAAGTCCAGCCCATTCCGGATATTGGTGAGTACGTTTTAATTGTTTTACAAAGAGTTGAGTTCAATACCTTATTTCTTGAACTACCGACACAAAAAAAAACTTTTCACTAATTTGTTGTTCTCTTTTCGTATTTTGTAGTTTGTAATTAATTAATTAGAATTGTTTTTTGGTTACATTTATTCCGGAGTCATTATGGCAAATAAAAAGAATAGCAGACGTTCTGGTAAACGCAATTCACGATCTAAATCACGTTCTAGAGATCGTGACAATACACGATCGCGTTCTAGAGATCGTGATAATACGCGATCACGTTCTAGTGATCATAGTTCCAGAGATCGTATTAATACAAGATCACGATCCAGAGAACGTAGTTATCTATCAAGATCTCGTTATTTAAATCCAAGTTCATCTCATCCTCGATACAGAATCAGCCGCAAATCTCGCAGTCTCCCTCATAATCCTGTTAAAAAACAAATGCAATTAATTTTAGATCGCTTGGTGTCCTTGGAAGAACGGTGTGGCTCATCACCTTCGTGCCCCAGTACCGGTGAGCCTGTAGCCAGTACGTCCCGGTCGTCTGTGGCGGTTGCGGCTGGAGCTCAAACGCCTCCTTCGCAAGTCTACCCCGCGAGCCCCATCACGAGCGACTCCACGTCGACGGACAGGATCGTTAATGCGATACGATCGATCAACACGACGGTGAGATCTGACCAATCTATTTATATTTCAAATTTTGACCCAAATATCAATGATATAGACGTCTGGTGTGAGGAAGTTGATCGTGCTAAAGCTATACACGGTTGGAATGACAGTGAGTGTATATCGCGTATCGGTAATTGCTTAAAAGGCGAAAGTAGAATCTGGTTAAATGAGTGGGTCACCAGCGAGCGTAGTTGGAGTAAATTTAAAGAGGAGTTTAAGCCTTTGTGTCCAAAGAAACCGGATATAGCGAATATTTTATATGAAGTAATGTGTACAAATTCCGATAGCTATCACACTTATGCAGACTATGCGCGTCGTTCCTTATTAAAATTGCGTATTGTGCGAGGTTTAAGTGATGAACTAATTTCGGCAATAATTATTAGGGGTATCACAGACCCACAAATTCAGGCATCAGCTACTAATTCGAAAGTCATGCCAAACCAGTTACTCGAATATTTTTCAAATTACGTTAAATCAAGTTACTTAGTCTCAAAGAAAAGGTTGGATTATTCACGTACTGAACGTCTTGCAAAATTTCAAAACCACAACTATCACAAACAAAGATTTGAAGAACGAAAATGTTTTGCATGTGGGCTGCGCGGTCACAAACAATCAAGTTGTACTAGAAAATCGATGCCTCTATCTACGACGGACAGTAACAATAGTGTGGCTAAAAGTAATAATTCTAATCAAAATGTAGGTAAATCTGATCTTTGTGAATTTTGTAAAAAAAACCCGGACATAAAATTGAAACCTGTTTCGCTAAGATTAAAAATGAAGCTCGTAATAAAAACAATGTTAATTTATGTCAAATAAAAAGCTGATTACAAAAACAATGATATTGCTGTAGCTCAGTTCAAGTACATCATTAATTTCATCATCGCTGCTAAAACATTTTAAGTGTGTACGTAAGCCTGCTTTTAGAGTCTTAAGAGGTATAGACTATAGGTGGTAATGAGGTCGAGTCTACTCATTATGTTACGCTATCAATAGAATTCATCGAAATAACTTTAGAGGTAGACTCACACGTCCTGTCCCCTCAGTTTATGAATATTCCAATAATAGTTGGAACCAATGTTTTGAATCGAAAAGGTGTAACGTACATCCGTACTCGTAGTCAACAATATCCATGCGAGCCTCGTCTTTCGTATCGTGTATTATGTGTCGTACAGCCTTTGCATACTCAGGTCCGGACTCCGTTATTAGGAACTGATTTAGAGAAATTAAGCGAGATAGTTAATAATTTTCAATTTCAAATTATTTTATTACTGGTACGGCTACTTCTACCGTCACTACAGGGAGTATGTCTATAAAGTTAAGTAAAGATACGCCCATTAATTATTATAGGCCTTATCGACTGGCGTATGCTGAAATTTTGAAAGTTCGCGAAATTATTAAAGACCTGTTGGAGAAACAAATTATACGGGAGTCTGAGTCTGAATACGCAAGCCTCCTTCTGGTAAAAAAAAGACGGCTCAGACCGCGTGTGCGTTGATTATAGGAAAATTAATGAAATTACTATCAAAGACCGTTTACCTTTACCATTAATTGACGACTTTATAGATAGGTTAGGCAAACATAAGTACTTCACTAGCCTTGATATGACAACTGTTAATTCGATTCGATACACAGGATTCGTAACCCCAGAAGGACATTTTCAATATTTAAAACTTTTCGATCAATTTAAAGAAATATACTTTTTTATCAACTAAAATAGAGTATTTAGGACGTACAATATCTCAGGGTCAGGTACAACCGAGCGCTGGAAAGGTTAAAGCTGTAGTCGAAGCACAAATCAAAAAAAAAATGTAAAACAAGCGCGCCAATTTCTTGGTCTTGCTAGTTACTTTCGCCGCTATATAGCTGGTTTCGCAATTAAAACAGCTCCTAACTAATAGTAAATTGACCAAGAAAAGGGTACCTTTTATATGGGATGGTGAACAGGAAGAAGCACGGCAGAGTATATGTAATTTCTTTGTTAATTAGTGAACACTTTTGGTTTCCTTCCCTCAATTTATTTGTTCAAAAATGTGAGTCATTGTCTTGTTTGTATAACTCATAAGAGAGTCACACAATATCTAGATGCTTTGGGTCCATTGCTGCCCTCAAATGATTACAAATATGTGGTTCTTGTAGTAGATGCATTCTCAAAATATTGTCTTTTGTACCCAATGTTTGGTCAGGAATTCAGGATGCTAATGAATTAAAAAAAAACTTGTAACTAATGTAATTTCTTTATTTGGTACGCCAAAATTATTTGTAGCACATCGCAGTCGTATGCTTCAAAGCTCAAGTTTTACAAAACTTTTAACAGAGTTAGGAATTGACTTGCATCTTATTACACTGATGCATCACTCAAATGGGCAAGTTGAACGTTACTGCCGGACGTTGTTAAACATGCTTCGTATCGAATGTAATCACCGACACAACGAATGGTCAGATGCCATGTGGCGTTTACAGTTGATTTTGAATATAACTAAACAAAAAAAAGCACCAAATAGTCGCCACTCATTTTACTCGTTGGCATTGAAACAGCAACACCTCTAATTCGTCATCTTATTAGAGACATCGCTTTAGAGCCTAGAGGGTATCAACCAAAATCGCGAGGCATTAAGGGCGTTCCCTCCGGAGATTTCGTAATTGACCGTATTTAAAGCCTTATAAACTCATAATCTGAAAGCTACAAAGTTATAATAAAAATACAGTAATAATCTTCAGTATATCAACATTCCTTTCCCCGTTTTAAATTTTCTATTTTTGTTTATTATACTCATGATATCAGCTTCCAAAGTAATGCCAATTTATTAAAATTCAAGCATACATTCAGCATCTCCTTAGCATTTACAAATTACTTTTATTTGAAACTCACGCCAATAGATCGACGATATCATAAAGTACATATACCCCGTTTTAAATTTTTTTAGGACAATTTTGAACTAAGTTAAGTAAAAATAATAGGCTTTTGGCGCGATCTCGGCAACGCGGCAAATGTATGGCCAAGGTCGTTTGCTCGGGGGACGGCCTTAAGGGAAACAGACAGGGCGCCTCTCAACGTCTAGAATTAAATCGACGTCAGCAAGATTCTGCAGTGAATGCCAACCGTAGACCTCCACGATTATTTGCAATTAACTCCTTTGTGTTTGTTACCAAGCAGGGGCAATCAACCGGGAAGCTGGATTCTGGCATGCGCGGACCATATCACGTGGTCAAGGCGCTACCCCATGGTCGCTATGAGCTACAACTGTTGGCTAGTTCCTACGGAAAGCTGACCCAGGCCGCGGCTGAATTTATGTTGCCGTGGTGAGAGGAGTGGACTCCTGAGACATGTGCCTTTTTTCTTTGAAAGTGAGGTTTTTTTTATAATCATGATACGCTAACGTCGGGCCTATGTCATGGGAATAAGCTAACGTCATGCCTATGTTCCACTTGTACAGGCCTATGTCATTGGAATAAGCTAACGTCGTGCCTATGTTCCACTTGTACTGGCCTATGTCATTGGAATAAGCTAACGTCGTGCCTATGTTCCACTTGTACTGGCCTATGTCATTGGAATAAGCTAACGTCGTGCCTATGTTCCACTTGTACTGGCCTATGTCATTGGAATAAGCTAACGTCGTGCCTATGTTCCACTTGTACTGGCCTATGTCATTGGAATAAGCTAACGTCGTGCCTATGTTCCACTTGTACTGGCCTATGTCATTGGAATAAGCTAACGTCGTGCCTATGTTCCACTTGTACTGGCCTATGTCATTGGAATAAGCTAACGTCGTGCCTATGTTCCACTTATACTGGCCTATGGGACATTTCACGTGAAGCGGACAGGGAAAAAAAAGTGAGGTTCTGAAAATCGACCACATTCGGCCCATTTGTACTTCTAGTAGGTATGAATGTGTACGCAAAATATTTTTTTTGTATAGTGTATATTTACCAAGTTATAGATTTCAAAAGAATTGTCGTTGATTGGAACTACAATTTTTCGAATATAACAAATCTACTATAAAATATTTTACATAGCGATACATATTAAAAATATACTGTTCTTTTTGAAAGTAAAAAAAAAATAAAAAAAAAATAATGGCCAAAACCGGAAGTAAACTTTTCAAACCAGAATTACAGTCACTTCGACCAATTTTTTTTTATTTTTTTTCTTTCAAAATATAGCTTAAATGATAATAAAAGTACACTAGAAAATTTAAAATGGGATCTCTATTAGTTTAGGAGATACGTTGAATAATATACACCCGCGTCGCAAGGGGCGTCATATGTAGCACTTGCTTAGATCGGTTGGTGTGCGTCAAATAAAATGGCTTGTATAAATTACTGTGATAAAATAGTTCAAACATAATAAAACAACATTGGTACAACACAAGAACTGTTTATTTTGTAATTTTAACAATTTTACAATGGGAATCTATGGCAGAACTGGTCCTCTTTACAAGAAGGCCTGTGGTTATTAGAATGAAACTGTGAAACTTTTTGGTTCCTGAAATGGTGACCGTAGACGCAAACCGGGGTTCCAAAAAAATTCTCTGACGCTCTATATCATCTTTAGAACAGAAATAAATGGTGGTTTGTCTTAAAGATGATTTTGCCCATTCATATAATCGCATTGGTGTTATAATTGCTTTACTTGGAGGTAACTGTAAACTTGCACGCGCAGCTAAACGTTTCAGATTCCCCCCTAGACCATCGCATGGCCCCTTTCCGTGAGATGTTGCATGAAAATGCAACTCTGCATCTGCATTAAAATCTTCTTTGTAATAAAACAGATTCACAAAGTTAAATCTATTTTTAAAATGTTGGGAAGCCCCGTCAATTATGTATATAATTTGTGATCCAACTATCGATTTTTCTAAAAGATGCTTGTGTAGTAGCTTTTGGAAAGCATAAAAGGTGGCTGTGTCATTGCTTCAGGTCGTCAGAAATCATAACAATGCTTCCGTGTTTTACTTCATTACCGTCTCTGTAGTAAAAAACTGACGTTAGAAGCGTTGCCTGTGCATTATTCCAATGAAAGGATTGAGCAGCATCTTGGACAATAAAGCTATAGTTTTCTGCAAAATCACATTGTACGAGAATTTGACCTTCATCGATAGTCTCCTTAAGAGTTTTAAAATAAACCGTCTGTTGCCCTGCAATGTAAGCATGAGGTTTCAAAAGGTCCAAAGCGTCACATAACTCATCTACAAAACTATCGGAAGATAAAAGTCGAGTAGATATCGTGTAGCGGTCTGTGCCATCCCATTTTTCAAACTGCACTTCTGTGACTTGATTGTTATCAAATTGTATTTTTAAATGCTCTCGAATTGCACTTAAGCCTGGACAAGAATTACAGCGTTCATTTGGCGGTGTCTTAGTAGTCATTAAATGACACGTCAGTGTTGGATTGGGACACATCATCTGGCGAAGGCAATCCTTATAAGATGTAAGTTGCATAGCAGACCCAGCTGTAAGATTAGCAATGTCTCCTCCATTCAACATCAATTTCACGTTTTGATGGTAAGTACAAACACATACCATATGTGTTCCGGAGTCGCCTGCGAGGATACATTGTTTGGGTCTTAGTGTAAAAAACTTTGTTAAGCCTACCTTGATGTTAGGGTATTCATCTTTAAATCTCTGATAAAGTTCGTCAATGTTACACAGAAGGAGCTGTTTCTGTATGTGCGTTCTTTTTCCATCGTCTAATTTAACAGATATAAAATCTTTTTTACCAGGCATTATGCGGCTAATGTCTTCTCGTAGATAAAAATCTTTAACCAAGTTCTCCGTCTCGGCTGGTAGTTTACGATCACCGCGTGGGTTCGGAGAGGATAAGATACCAAACTGATTGACAAGTTGTTTTGCTTTTCTTGCTTGTCGCCTGGATGTTCCAAATTCTTCTGCAAGTTTATTTTCACTCCATGACGTGGGTGCTATTGTTAATATCATAGTCTTCATAGAAGTAGAAGTAGAAGGATGATTGAATTTCTCTTTTAGCTGCTTTAAAATTTCTTCGTTTTCTATGGATGTGTCGGTTTGGGTGGAAATATGTTTAAACTTATCTTCGGGAATAAACGGTTCATCTTCAATGTTTTGCGAAGGTTCACTAGATGTTTGACTGCATTGCACAATGTCTTCATTAGCTACTGGAGGAGATTCAGTCAAAAGTCGTTTCCTGCAGGAGGCACATACGTAAAGATCTTGTGAAAAACTCCACTTTTGAGCTAAACATTTAGATATTTTCCTTAAATTTTTCAATTTTCGATGAAGTACCAAGTGAAATGGGTTAAAACATCGATCATCGTACGGCACCATTAATAATAACAACTGTCACAGATTAAAACGTGCACAAGTCGCTGAGCGGTTAAAGCAACACCAAAGTTTAAGTTACGAAACCGCTAGGCGTCATATTTCTATCTCTTTCTTGTAGATAGGTTTGACCGTATGACTCTATCTGAGACAAAAAAAGTACTACACGTTACTAACAGATGGCGCTATTAGTCACGTTTCGCAAATAATAAAACTTTTCTACTGCTCCAAAAACGTTTTTTCTTTATAATATATTATTAACTTATATTTGTATTATGTAGTTATATTTATATTATATTAATAAAACTTATTTCATATCATTAAATGAGGTTAAATATACGCTAAAACGATTTAAAATAATAATAAAGTTGCAATATCGCGCAAACTGCTCAACCTTACAAGCGCTACATATGACGCCCCTTGCGACGCGGGTGTATATTATTCAACGTATCTCCTAAACTAATAGAGATCCCATTTTAAATTTTCTAGTGTACTTTCATTATCATTTAAGCTATATTTTGAAAGAAAAAAAAATAAAAAAAAATTGGTCGAAGTGACTGTAATTCTGGTTTGAAAAGTTTACTTCCGGTTTTGGCCATTAATTTTTTTTTTTTTTTTTTTACTGTCAAAAAGAACAGTATATTTTTAATATGTATCGCTATGTAAAATATTTTATAGTAGATTTGTTATATTCAAAAAATTACTTTCGAAAAATTGTAGTACCAATCAACGACAATTCTTTTGAAATCTATAACTTGGTAAATATACACTATACAAAAAAAATATTTTGCGTACACATTCGTACCTACTAGAAGTACAAATGGGCCGAATGTGGTCGATTTTCAGAACCTCACTTTTTTTTCCCTGTCCGCTTCACGTGAAATGTCCCATATGTCGTTGGAATAAGCTAACGTCGCGCCTATGTTCCACTTGTACTGGCCTATGTCATTGGAATAAGCTAACGTCGTGCCTATGTTCCACTTGTACTGGCCTATGTCATTGGAATAAGCTAACGTCGTGCCTATGTTCCACTTGTACTGGCCTATGTCATTGGAATAAGCTAACGTCGTGCCTATGTTCCACTTGTACTGGCCTATGTCATTGGAATAAGCTAACGTCGTGCCTATGTTCCACTTGTACTGGCCTATGTCATTGGAATAAGCTAACGTCGTGCCTATGTTCCACTTGTACTGGCCTATGTCGTTGGAATAAGCTAACGTCGCGCCTATGTTCCACTTGTACTGGCCTATGTCATTGGAATAAGCTAACGTCGCGCCTATGTTCCATTTAAACAGAGATAGCTAACGTCGTGCTTCCTCTCTGGACTAGTTTAAGAGTTGGCGTAAACTTGTAAAGCAACCGAGATGATGCAATTGAATTGACTGCAGTGATTCTGTTGTATCATCACGGATTTATTAGTAATTCTTACGAGAGATTTGCTTTCTTGTTCAAGAATTGCTTGTTTGATATTTTGTTCATGTCATAACATGTTTTAATTTATGGTCTTCAGGTGCCGAGTCTGATGAAACGAAGTCTGCAATTGACCTGCCAGCCAGCGAGGTTGCATTGCCCAATGGAGCGTTCGAGCCTGTACCAAGTACTTCAAGTGGAGTACGAGCCGCTGCTATTCGAAAAAGGAGAACGGGGACGTCCTCCAGTCAGGAGAGGCCGTGTTAGCATAGTGGCCACCCTGCAAATAGGATGGCAACACCAATTTGCGGATGACAACACTAAAAGTGGGGATTGGTTCACGCCCAGGATAGCGCCTATAGTCGTGCATGTCCATTTTCTTCCTCTTTTTCGGTAAGGCGCTTTGGTAAGGGGATGAAGTGAGCACGGTCCTCGCGTCGTTGCGAGGTGAATCGCTTGCCCAACTTTCTTGTTTTGAAGGTGCGAAGGAGAAAATGATAAAATAGCACACTCGATATTCCAGTTGAATTATTATAATCTCATGACAAAATCTATCAAAAAGTAAACAAGTCAAAATACCATAAACTAAAGAGTACAAAATAATATAAAAAAGGTTTTTATAAAAGAAATTTAGATATGTACACTACATCACCCCCCTCCAGAGACCGTCAAGGGCGATAATAGTCAGTAAACATGACCGAAGGTAGAATCTTTAAGTCTTGTCGCTTAAGTCGCCAGAGTTCCTGTGAGTCGGAACTGTTGCAGTGAGTCCCAGTGAGTCGGAACTGTAAGCTGCTGCACGGGATCCAGTGAGTCGGATAGCTGCCGTGCGGGGCCGATGCTACGTGCTGACCAGGAGAGATGTGCTCTGCTTGCTGACCGGTCGGTGTAGTGAGAAAGCCCGTTGATGCCGATGCGGAGTCGTCCAGGACGCGGTACATTGCGGCTAGTGGACGAGATACCCGATGAGGCGATGCTGGCTGACGCGGTGCGAAGGGGCGGGGAGTGATGGTGATGAAGATGGCGTGTATGGTCACCGATGTCTTGCGCCGTCTCCTTGTTCGCTGGTTACATTCTCCTTCAGATTCTCCATCCTGTGTTCCTTCCGGGGTCACCAATGAAGTGAGCACGGTCCTCGCGTCGTTGCGAGGTGAATCGCTTGCCCAACTTTCTTGTTTTGAAGGTGCGAAGGAGAAAATGATAAAATAGCACACTCGATATTCCAGTTGAATTATTATAATCTCATGACAAAATCTATCAAAAAGTAAACAAGTCAAAATACCATAAACTAAAGAGTACAAAATAATATAAAAAAGGTTTTTATAAAAGAAATTTAGATATGTACACTACAGGGAAATTACTCTGCCCGATTGAGTAGTCAATTCCTAAATCAGTAGCTTTTCTTGTTTATTTTTGTTATTTTGTTGTTTGATAAATATTTTATTAATTGATTAATTTGTTCGTTGAAATTGTTTAATTAATTTGTTAGTTTAGTTTTAGAGTACCTATTCGTTTTGGTTAAAATTGTTGTTAGTTGTAAGGTAATAAAATGCCGTATGGCAAATATTGTGTTTATTTTTAATGATTCCCGCTGAATCTTTCTAAGAATATTTATATCATCTAAAAAAACTATAGCGAACATTGCTTGTACATCATCTTATAACTAAGAATATATAAATGGAAATTCTTTAAAAATAGTAGCAATGACACCTTATAACTAATTGCCAATGCGTTTTATAATACCATCAATTTTTTTTTAATCTAAAATGGCCTTCTTATGGGCCCGTTCTTTATAAGGCCAAAATGTTCAATATGCGTGTATAAGTTTCATAATCCTAATAAGTAAAGATGTTTTAAAAAACAACATTATTTTAATTGTTACGGTACGCATTTATATCATTTATATATAATGATGTTTAGATGTTCCTTGTAAAGTTTATATTCCCTAGCAAGGCCAACTATCAAATCTTTCGTTGGGTATTATAAGGAACCACCGGCCTTCCTGGGAACATTACCAATATTTTAACGTAAATCGAGGCATAAGTAAATTTTCTTTTATTAGTACCATACATATATCCCTATACGATAATGCCCTGCAATAAAATTTGAGATAGATATAGGTTATGCAACTAAAAACTAAAGTTTTTCAGGGTGCAGAAATTACAACTGTAGCCTCGACAACCAAAGTCTACAAACAGTGAGATCTCACTGCCACAATAGCGGCGCGATCGACTCGCCGCCGCGTTATATAAGTAAAGTTGTACTTATATAATTTTATACTCGTAATAATAAGAATAAAAATGTTAGATACGAAAAGCAATCATTTATTTCATTCAAAATTATACAAAACATGTAGGTCTCAAAATATTATGAGTTATGACGTTAATTTTAGGCAACCATCACAAAAAGGAAGACTTTTTATTATAAAATCCGGTAAAGTAAAGATTAGGTACAAAAAAAATTACAAACAAAAACACATTGAGGCAAGTTACTAATAAACTTTTTTTTAATAATTTTCCTTAAAACTATTGCTTAACTCAGTACAATGAACTAAGATCCAATGTCTATAAACCTAAGCTTAAATCTAGTCGTACTTATAATGTCCAAAATACCACCGTGCTTAGTCAAATTATTGCAAGCGCGGCGCCATGACACTTAAGCTGATCGCACATTTGTCAGCACCGTACGCGCCGTACGCGTCAAACGCACCGCATAGTACACGAAATGCGGCGCGTACGGTGCGGACGAATGTGCGAGGTTCACATCATTTCATACAACGAATTCTAAAATGCGGCGCGTTCGGCGCGTGCGTGCTGATAAATGTGCGATCAGCTTTAATGCGTTATGTCAGATCCCATACATTAATTAGGAAATCCAACTTCGCTATAGAGAATAGCGAATGCAACTTGACTAAGCACTCAGCTTATACCAGGATTAAAGTTAACATTTGGGCTTATCATGCTTTCTCTTTCTCATTATGAGGGTCAATAGAGATAGCGTGATAACCAAACTTTTGGTCCCTGAGCCCTACTAGAATACATAAATTACATTTTATGTACCTAAGTACGTATGCAATAAGTGTAGATAAGGTACCTTCACTTAATATAATATGTCGCGCCACACTTTGAGATTGTTCGGCGGAACTTGAAGGCTTAGTCAGCGCATGTACCCTCCATTAACCGTTAACGTAGGGCGTAGGTAATATTCAGGGAAGTTGATTCCTAGGCAGATGGCGGACCAACAAAATTTGGTCGGTTACGTCAAACGTAGCCGTTAGATCACGACTACTATTTAATTGAATAACCCAATCAATTGACGTAAATCCGTCAACTGCCTAGGAATCAATTTCCTAAATAGTACCTACTTACAATAGCTACCAATCTAATCTACCCATATCTCCATTCTGATCACAGATATACCAATGTCCAATGACTTCCCTACCAAAGAGACCTGTTAATCAAACAACTCCGCCGACTAATCTTAAAACGCCGACAAACTAAAACTTTGCTCCGCCTAAACGCGGTTGCCTGGACAAACTAAAACTTTGCTCCGCCTAGACGCGGACGCCTGGGGCCCTAGACAGGTGGACGAAAGTTCCGAACAAAAAAAAATTGGGTTCCAAATTTAAACGTAGCTACAGCTAGATATAATCGCATAATCTGTACAATTTTTAAGCACGGTCGACTGTGATTGGCTGATAAAAAAGACCATAGAGAATATAAACTACATGAGAAAAAAGAGGAAGAAGAAGTTTAAAACTCAAAGTTCGAATTTCATTTTGTGAAAATTTATTATTACAAAAATACAACAATTGTAAAATAAGTGGATTAATTATTGAAAAACGAAAGGTAAGCCATTGTAAAATGTAAATGTAACCGTAAATTGATAAATTGAAGCAAAACATAACGATATCATACCATGTTCTAATACAAAGTATGTCGTAGTATTATTTGCTTAATTGTACAATAATTTACAACTTAAACTATATTAATATGAAAAAGGTAGATTATTATTTCATAGAAATTATTTTAATGTATATCAGTATGCAGTTAATTTGGAAAATGATGAAATGTGTATCATGTGTATATTTTTTTATTGTAACAATACATTAGGTTATTAACTATACTTAATAATTTATGTAAACTGTATGGAAATGTAGTAAATGAAAAATGTTTCATTAATTTCAGATTTTTAGGTCCCTATACAGCTAGTTTGCAACATTTTAGTCTGCAAGCAATAGCTGTTACCTCGATCGCGGATTGTAGGAAATCTTTTGTTCTCGCGGTCGCATGCGACCGCTTGGGAACGAAAGCAGCAAAGAGATTCAAAGCAAGGAGATTTTAGGAGAAGGAAGGTATGGGATTATGAGTGGTACGGCCACCAAGGAAAAATCCTCTGATCAAGTGAGGTGGTATGCAGCTGGCCTGAGCCCACGCGATAGATTTCAGCTGTCGTATACAGGGTGTAAGAAAACAAAGTGTGTATGTATAAAGGTGCGGTCCACTGGATCGGAATCGGAGCGTAGGTACGCAGTGGATGGATTTGTTGCTTTGTATGTATGGTACTGACTTCTATGAACTGCACTACAAGTACTGGAACGTCATTCTGCGCCTGACAAGTATATGACGACACGACGTGCCGTCCGTACCGTACGTCCCGATTCCGACCTGGTGGACGCGCAGCTTTAATCCCCTCCCTATATAGAGTTTACTGTATAAGCCAATCAAGTAGTTAGTAGAGTGGCATAGACAGCTATTCTATTATATTTATAAATAAAATACATAAAACTGTACTGTAATATTATAATATTTAATAATAGAAAATAACAAAAGCTTGTGGATTAAATCTGTTTTATTGGTCAATTTACCTTATTACCCTATTTATTAAGTTATGTACAATATTTTTTATTGAAATAAAACATTTATTTGAGCTCATTTCTTTTTTATTTTTATTTTTTAAAATTTTTGGTATGTTTAGAGTGAAAGGTTTTGCACTTAAAAATTTTAACTTCAGTTTCAAATTAAAAAAATAACGGATGTTTATTTTTTTTCTTCTAAGTCCGACCTCTTGTTACGTAGTATACAGTTTACATCCTCTTTGCCCAAGACAACGGAAAAATCTAATTGTATGGAGTTGACATTTGCTAACTTCATGTCACGAGTAGTCTGAGATGTCACGTGATTGCTGATTAAATGGTAGACAAAGTCATTATACCACCTGCGGAAAGGAACGTTGAAGTGAGCGTGACACGCAAACGACAAAAATGTTCATCAAAATGGTAGACAAATGCCACTTTTGACAAACGCCAATGATATTTTGACTTTTCTGCATTGCGGAATCCGCGAGATCGGACCCAGACCACGGGGGGGACAGAGCCGTGGAAACGGTGTTCCACCAATGAACGATCTCGCCATATATGGCTACTAAGAAAAAAGAAAAAATATGTTTTTAATAGCTGGATACTAGTCCTTTGATCACAAGTGATACCAACTTCTAAAAATATTTAAAAGGGCTCTAGCACACGGTTATTGTTTTATAGCGATGTAAACGTGATATTGTGGCGATACAAACGACCGATTTTAGTGATGAAAATACTTAAATGTATCGTGCCACAATGTTGGATGACAGCGAGGACTACAACGAAGAAAGGGTGAGTACATTAGGCGCGTTTTGTATCGCGTTGGCAGGTATTACACGCATCAATATAATAGGCCGAATCGCAGTATCGCAGTACTATTTGTGAATCCCGTGATACTAGAATCGTGATAATATTGACCGTGTAATTTAGGCCTTTGAATCATTAATATTGCTAGCAACATTCTTAGTGTATAGTCTATGCAACATTCTTTAGAAAATGGTTGCCGATAAGGCGGCTGGTTTCTAAATATTTTTTTCCAAAAAAGTCTATTGCTCTTAATTTTATATTAACAGTGATATTATTTAATCAGAATGAGTAGTTATTGCATTTTTGGCTGCTCGCGAAAGGAAAGTAAGTATTGGAATATAAACATAAATATAAATTTCATAACCTCGCTACCTCGTATTATAATAATAAACGGTATTTAATTGTAAATAAAATCAGATCAGCAAAATTTGTTCGTTTTACCTTTAAGAATACACATAATATAATATAGTATTTCACACTACGTAATACATAGTATTACATACTACGTAGTATACAATACCTACTAGATTTCTTATTCTACAAGACTGATTGATTCTATCATATGATTCAGACTCTTTTCTGTATGATATCCACAATCCATATTTTTTTAGGATCGAAGACCGTACATAGATTTCCGTCACCGAAATTTCCTTTAGTATATAGAGCTTGGTTGGAACTCATCCCAAGCAAATTTGATAAGGAAAATTTCGACTATCGCAAATATAGAGTTTGCGATAGACATTTTGAACCAGAAGCAAAAGCAAAGTATGGTGCTGGGAGTCGCCTTAAAAGAACCGCAGTTCCAAAACTTCATTTACCAGTTGGTAAGTATATGACTTTATAAATTATCTTAATATTATTGAGTCCAGTAATAATTTATTATCATACCATCACAAATCAAATCATTTATTCACTAATGTACTTTACGAATACACAAACAAGCAAATAAAGGCAAATACGGCCTTCCACACATGGACGTCAAAAACTAAACTTTTACTTGATTTTGTTAAACATGCCTATTTGACTCTTTTGTGGTGGAAAGGTACGGATACGTGTATTGTGTATTGGTCATATTTGTCAAATAGGCAAATAAGGCCAATATTTGTCCAACATACCGTCTACACATGGTGATTGTTTGGCGAATACATCAAATACGCAAATACAAATAGCCATGTGAATCTAATCCAATGCCAAGTTCAGATGTACTTCACCGATCATAATCATCTTCATCAACAGCCTGATCCATAATACTTCTAATTTAAACTTGGTAGGTTAATTAAATTCTATAAATATTATCTAATTATATAATTAATGTAGTGCTACGTATAGCACAAAAACCTCAACCTCAACCTCAACCTCAAACTCAAACTCAAACTCAAACTCAAACCTCAGCCTCAACCTCAAACTCAAACCTCAACCTCAACCTCAACCTCCAACTCCAACTCCAACTCAAACTCAAACTCAAACCTCAACCTCAACCGCAACCTCAACCTCAACCTCAACCTCAACCTCAACCTCAACCTCAAACTCAAACTCAAACTCAAACTCAAACCTCAACCTCAACCTCAACCTGAAACCTGAAACCTGAAACCTGAAACCTGAAACCTGAAACCTGAAGCCTGAAACCTGAAACCTGAAACCTGAAACCTGAAACCTCAAATCTGAAACCTGAAACCTGAAACCTGAAACCTGAAATCTGAAACCTGAAACCTGAAACCTAAAACCTGAAACCCGAAACCTGAAACCTGAAACCTGAAACCTGAAATCTGAAACGTGAAACCTGAAACCTGAAACCTGAATCCTGAATCCTGAATCCTGAAACCTGAAACCAGAAACCTGAAACCTGAAACCTGAAACCTGAAATCTGAAACCTGAAACCTGAAACCTGAAATCTGAAACCTGAAACCTGAAACCTGAAACCTGAATCCTGAAACCTGAAACCTGAAACCTGAAACCTGAAACCTGAAACCTGAAACCGGAACCGGAACCGGAACCGAAACCGATACCGAAACCGAAACCGAAACCGAATCCGAAACCGAATCCGAAACCGAAACCGAAACCGAAACCGAAACCGAATCCGAAACCGAAACCGAATCCGAAACCGAAACCGAAACCGAAACCGAATCCGAAACCGAATCCGAAACCGAAACCGAAACCGAAACCGAATCCGAAACCGAAACCGAAACCGAAACCGAAACCGAATCCGAAACCGAAACCGAAACCGAAACCGAAACCGAAACCGAAACCGAAACTCAAACCGAAACTCAAACCGAAACTCAAACCGAAACTCAAACCGAAACTCAAACCGAAACTCAAACCGAAACTCAAACCGAAACTCAAACCGAAACTCAAACCGAAACTCAAACCGAAACTCAAACCGAAACTCAAACCGAAACTCAAACCGAAACTCAAACCGAAACTCAAACCGAAACTCAAACCGAAACTCAAACCGAAACTCAAACCGAAACTCAAACCGAAACTCAAACCGATACTGAAACCGAAACTCAAACCGAACCTCAAACCGAACCTCAAACCGAAACTCAAACCGAAACTCAAACCGAAACTCAAACCGAAACGTCAACGTCAACGTCAACGTCAACTCGAACTCGAACTCGAACTCGAACTCGAACTCGAACTCGAACTCGAACTCGAACTCGAACTCGAACTCGAACTCGAACTCGAACTCGAACTCGAACTCGAACTCGAACTCGAACTCGAACTCGAACTCGAACTCGAACTCGAACTCGAACTCGAACTCGAACTCGAACTCGAACTCGAACTCGAACTCGAACTCGAACTCGAACTCGAACTCGAACTCGAACTCGAACTCGAACTCGAACTCGAACTCGAACTCGAACTCGAACTCGAACTCGAACTCGAACTCGAACTCGAACTCGAACTCGAACTCGAACTCGAAATCCAACTCAAATCCAACTCAACTCCAACTCAACTCCAACTCCAACTCCAACTCCAACTCCAACTCCAACTCCAACTCCAACTCCAACTCCAACTCCAACTCCAACTCCAACTCCAACTCCAACTATATATATATATATATATATATATATATATATATATATATATATATATATATATATATATATATATATATATATATATATATATATATATATATATATATATATATATATATATATATATATATATATAATATTTAATATTTATTAAATCTACATAAATAAAAAATAATGTAACAATGATAATAATTAGAATAAAAAAAAATTAAAAACAAAAGATCTTAATCAAAAAGGCCACCCCGCAGCGTACCATGCTCAAACGTCCCCATCACACTGGCCGCGTTACCGCGCTGAATGGCTAGGGAGACGTGTTGGGCCAGGTAAGCCCCGGAGCGGGGATCGTTACCCGATTCCCGCAACCGACGTCCGAGCTGGCGAACGAAAGCTTTCGCTTCGTTGCACCACGGACCTCCCGTTTCGACGGCAAAAGGCACAAAGAGGTACTGTTGTTCCAAATCCGTGTACTTGTTGTGCTTTTGCCGAGCAGCGTACTCGGCGGCAGATCCCGCATTTTGGGCAGTGCCGGAAATGTGCGAGGTAGCGTACGTACTAACGCACGTGGCATCCCATATGAGGCACCGACCTTTCTTCCAAGGGATCAGGGAAAGGCCGTCCGGGCGTTTGCCGTCGCTTCGGCTCAAGCCAGGGGGCTCAAGCACGCACGGCACGTCTGCCGACACCAAGGCTCGACGGAGAATGTCGTTGAGGGCGTGGTGTCTAGCAAAACGACCGGCAGCTTTAATGCAGCTGAGCCCATGGTGGCCGTATGCGTCAACCTCAGTACCGCAGGGGCAACGATGAGGCTCGCACACTTCACAGCCTAGTCTCAGGGCCACTGCTATTCTTAGGGTGTTATCGTCAAGAAAGGTGCCGAGATGCGGTGACGGCAACGCTTGGAGCCAGGCACTAGATTCCACGCAGGAAACTGCCTTAATACGGGCCAGTGCTGATTCCGACCGTGAGTTCAACATAAGCGTTAAGGTATATCTGGAGCTCAGGTCATCCCATGCACGCTGGGAGGTGACATCCTCGGGGGGGTTGATGCCAGGATATAATTCTTGATAGGCAGTTTCTGCGTCGCTCAAAAAGGGGATGCTGCATCTTGCACCTTGGATTTTTAAAATGTTAGTGACAAGATCAGCAACCCCATTCGACGACGCAAGAAAGGCCGGCAAACCGACAGACCCTATGCTCCTGATGCCCAAACCACCGTGTTTTACCGGTAGCGCAGCCTGTTGCCATTGCGGATCATCTAGAGAAATATTGAGTATTTCCTCTAGCGTGGATCGGATAATACTGTCTAACTGACAGACCTCCTTGGGAAATCGCCAGGTGGGGGCCGTCCTTATTGGGTATTATATATATATATATATATATATATATATATATATATATATATATATATATATATATATATATATATATATATATATACAACATAATAACACACGACCTGTGTGCCAAATTACATTACGCTAGGATATTTGCAAGTAGCCTCTAAAGTTCGTAGATAAGCCGACTCAGGCTTGACCGATTTCTAAAATTTCTTAATTATTTGTTAATCTACATATATAACACACGAGCACGACCTGTGTCACAGAACTGTGTTCTAAATTTTATAACCCTATTATATTTGGAAGTAGCCTTTTATAGTTCGTAGATGAGCCGACTCACACTAGACCGATTTCTAAAATTTCTTAATTTTTTTGTTAATCTACAATAAAACACGACCTGTGTGACAAATTTCATAACGCTTGGGCATTTGGAAGTAGCCTCTAAAGTTCGTAGATGTGCTGACTCACGCTTGACCGATTTCTAAAATTTCTTAATTTTTTGTTAATCTACATAT
Organism: Polyommatus iphigenia; assembly: GCA_963422495.1. Taxonomy (NCBI): domain Eukaryota; kingdom Metazoa; phylum Arthropoda; class Insecta; order Lepidoptera; family Lycaenidae; genus Polyommatus; species Polyommatus iphigenia. Next base: position 17,543,354 of record OY730178.1, on the reverse strand, counting down.
AATGGAGGCACTTCACTTGGCTATTTGTATTTGCGTATTTGATGTATTCGCCAAACAATCACCATGTGTAGACGGTATGTTTGACAAATATTGGCCTTATTTGCCTATTTGACAAATATGATCAATTCCAAATACACGTATCCGTACCTTTGTCGGTTTTGACGCACATCAAAGGAGTCAAATAGGCAAGTAAAGAAAATCAAGAAAAAGTTTGGTATTTGACGTCCAATGTCTATGTGTGGACGGTCGTATTTGCCTTTATTTGCTTGTTTGCGTATTCGTCAATAATGTTGTCAAATACAACAAATAGCCAATAGCAAATACAAATAGCCATGTGAAGTGCCTCCATTACACACGACCTGTGTGCCAAATTTCATAACTCCAGAACTGAAAGAAAAGAAAAATGAAGTAAAAAGACTAAGACGGAAAATCAATAAGGCAAACAGCGACAGAAGAGAGATGGTGGTGCATAATTACCTAAAAGCACTAGAAGAGTACAAAGACCTGATACTCACCACAAAGACCGCCAGCTGGAAACAATTCTGTACATCACAAAACAAGGAAAGCTTATGGGATAGAATGTATAGAATAATGAAGATGACTAGCAAAAGAAAGGACGATCCCACCAAAAACATAAAATATGTAAAAATGGAAAGCCAAGTTCCATACAAACATTATTCTTGTCTATGGACTTCGCCGTAAAAAGGATGGAGATCTAAATGAGTGCCAAGTTCCATGGAAAATCGAAATATGTATGTATAGGAACCAAATAACATTATGAACAAATAATAATCTATTTCTTTGCTTTATTGAATAGATTTTTTTTATGCGTAGGACGCAAACGATGTGTTCCGTGAGATTTGGCGATTAAAATAATTTTTGAAGTTATTTTCTAGGGTCTAGATAAGGTATTATTTAAAAAACAAATATTATAACAGTACGTTAAAATAAATCATTTTAATTTTACAGTGACATGCAGAAAACGAAACCAACAGTTTTGATATGGGAGGAGATGAATACTGATTTGGAGAAAGGATGACAACGCCGAAGCGGACCTACGCATCAAATGCGCTACTGAATAGAATAATATATTATTCTTACAGATAATAAAACCTAAGGAAGGGTGACTGTATCAAAATAATCGGCCAAGTGCGATTTGGACTCGCGCACGAAGGGTTCCTTACCGTTAGAGAGCAAAAATAGGCCAAAATTGTTTCTTGTATGGGAGCACCCCTTAAATTTTTATTTTATTTAATTAATTATTGACGTAGACATACAATAAGGGCCTTCGTGAAAATATAATGTGCCTACCTGTTGCCATTTTTTATATAGAGCAAAAAAGGCCGAAAAAATAACGTTTCTTGTATGGGAGACACCCTTAAGTATTATTATTTTTTTAAGTATTTGTTGTTATAGCGGCAACCGAAATACACAATCTGTGAAAATTTCAGAAGTCTAGCTATAGCGGTTCTTGAGTTACAGCCTGGAGACAGACAGACGGACGGACGGACGGACAGACGGACAGTAATCGAAGTCTTAGTAATAGGGTCCCATTTTTACCCTTTGGGTACGGAACCCTAAAAATCCATGAGTCTACAAAATTAGAACCGAATACATACATGATGCTATTGTCATATTTTAGTGTACGAAAAGGAACTAAATTCAAAACGGTGTAAGTGTGGGTGTTACGTTTCCTTAGTTTTTATTATTCGTAATATGAAGAATATTACAATAATACAATCATCAATTGTACAAACATGTATAACATTTATATTTTTCTAAATCTTAGCAGTAAATTAAGGATAGAGCTAGATTAACAAAAACCCGTTATCTTATAATATCTTTAAACGATATATCTTTAAATCTCGGAATCAGCTCCAACGATTTTCATTGTATTATGAATGTAACGTTGTAAACTCAGTTTAATTTCAATTGAATATAAATAATAAGTTTATTCGTAATATTCTTCATTAACGAAATCAAACGGAAAAAATGCATACTGTAGATAGATTGTTCAAAAAATCTTCAGACTATTTATTATCAATTGTACAAACATGTATAACGTAATATATATTTTTCTAAATCTTAGCAGTAAATTATGGATTGAGCTAGATTAACAAAAAACCCGTTATTATGAATAATTAATAACGTTTTTGTAACTATTTTAAAACACTTGATTAAATAGTGTTATGAATGTAACGTTGTAAACTCAGTTTAATTTCAATTGAATGTAAATAATTAGTTTATTCATAATATTCTTCATTAAAAAAATTTAACGGATAAAATGCAAACTGCAGATTGATTGTTAAAAAAAATCTTCAGACTATTTATTATCAATTGTACAAACATGTATAACGTAATATATATTTTTCTAAATCTTAGCAGTAAATATTTATGGATTGAGCTAGATTAACAAAAAATCCGTTATTATGAATAATTATAACATTATTGTAACTATTTTAAAACACTTGATTGAATAGTGTTATGAATGTAACGTTGTAAACTCAGTTTAATTTCAATTGAATGTGAATAATAAGTTTTGATTGAGTGATGCATGACAAAATGTTTTACGGAAAAAATGCAAACTGTAGATTGATTGTTAAAAAAATCTTCAGACTATTTATTATCAATTGTACAAACATGTATAACGTAATATATATTTTTCTAAATCTTAGCAGTAAATTATGGATTGAGCCAGATTAACAAAAAACCCGTTATTATGAATAATTATAACATTTCTGTAACTATTTTAAAACACTTGATTGAATAGTGTTATGAATGTAACGTTGTAAACTCAGTTTAATTTCAATTGAATGTGAATAATAAGTTTTGATTGAGTGATGCATGACAAAATGTTTTACGGAAAAAATGCAAACTGTAGATTGATTGTTAAAAAAAATCTTCAGACTATTTATTATCAATTGTACAAACATGTATAACGTAATATATATTTTTCTAAATCTTAGCAGTAAATTATGGATTGAGCCAGATTAACAAAAAAACCCGTTATTATGAATAATTATAACATTTCAGTAACTATTTTAAAACACTTGATTGAATAGTGTTATGAATGTAACGTTGTAAACTCAGTTTAATTTCAATTGAATGTAAATAATTAGTTTTGATTGAGTGATGCATAACAAAATGTTTAACTTTTATTTTACGAATTTAATTGAATCTAAACAGAGTGTGTATGATGTATGTATTCTAGCATTGTTTGTTTAAAAAAATAGACTCACCGAGTTTCTTACGCCGGTTCTTCTCGGTGGGTGGGTCAGCGAACCGGTGGCAGGGACTTTATATTGACCAAAAAGTAAAAGCAATAAATAATCATATTCGTCAAAATTTTGTTTTTATTTGTTTTATATTGTCGGATTTTTATGTTTCAAAGACTTTGTTTTTGTGAAAATTGGGTATTGTTATGTGAACTAAACATAACAAACTCAGTTTTTACAAATTCAAGTTTATTGAAACATAAAAATCTGACAAGGATATCCTATCCCCATAATATCCTAATACACACATACAAACATAAACGCACACATACACACCTATGGAGTTTTAATCGAACCAATTCTAGATGGCGCTAGCTGTCCCATCAAATGTCAATTCGTGAGCCGTCAAACTCTTCTAAGACGCTTATCTGTCTACAAATATATAATAATAATCTGTGACCCAGACGCTAACGCTAGAAACCAGTAAACAGTGATATTTTTGTGTGTTTTTATTTCAAATTAACTAGTGAAAATGCATACTTTGAGATTATTATGGGCAGCTCATAACGAAACAATATTGCAAAGACGTCAAGCTAGAATCAATCGTCGTAAAATGGTACAAATTGTGGAGATGGAGGACTTGGAATTTATTAATCGTTTTAGGTTAAATAAACAAAGTTTTTGGCGTCTTTGTGATGATCTTCGGCGATTAACCTCATTGAAAGGTACACGGGAAATTAGTATAGAAATCAAGGTAAGTTTTGTAAATACTTCTAACCTTACATAAAACTATAAAGTTCTCAATGAAATCATGTTTCAGGTTTTGTGTACTCTTAGCTTTTTGGCTACGGGTTCATATCAACGCATTGTTGGACTAACGCAGCATTTGGTACAGAGAACAGCTAGTAGGTGTATACTTCAAGTTGTTGAAGCACTGAGTCATCCAGCCATTATAAATAAATGGATTCTGTTTCCGAGGACGCAACAACAACGAGTCCAAATAAGACTTGAGTAAGTTATGATATGAGAAAAGTATTGAAGTTTAAAGATATACTAGAATACTTTTATGAGTAGCATATTCCTGATGTACTTTACACTAAACATGATGTACTTTCTTTAAGACTAATAGGTACACTTAAGAAAATGCCTCATGTAGCCTTGTATGCACATTAGGTTCAAAATACTAGTAAAAATAATCTGTCCTTTTATAAACTAAAATAATAAGTATTATGTTTTCCAAAACTACAGGTTTCAGAGGCGGCTTAGACTCCCGGGTATAGTTGGATGCATAGACTGTACCCATGTGGCAATAGTCAAGCCATCAGATGATGAACACTTATTTTTTAATCAGAAAGAATGTACAAATGGTAAGTTTACATAAGTACTTAATTATTTTGTGTGTGACTCGACTATGTAAATAGCTTTATAAATTAAATAGTACTTACAAAAACATTCATAAGATTATTATATAATTATGTTAAATAATATTTTTTCTGTCAACAGGTATGCGACAGTAATTTAAAAATTACTAATGTTAACTCTTAAGTTTGGCGGAGCTACCCATGACTCTTTCATATGGGCATCTAGCAGAATGGAAACATTTATGCGAGAATTGCACCAAAATGGAGAACAAGTGTGGCTATTAGGTAGGTAAAAAATATGGTATATTTTTAGATAACACTTGTTGAAAACATTTTATTCGTAAATAATCATTATTATTAGCCTTTATTCAGAAGAACAATATTACATATTTTATTTTACATACGTCATGCAAAATATTCAAACTAATTATTTATTATTCGGTAGCACGGTCTCTGTTTCTGTGTGCCTCTTGGCAAAGACCTCCCCCAACAGCTTCCACTCACTTCTCTGACATGCCACTCTTGTCCACATTTTGCCAGCCATTTGTACTATTTCATCTTCCCATCTTTTTAGAGGTCTGCCCTTTTTTCTTTTAAATAATCATTACATAGTACAAATATTTATTTATGTATTTTTAGGTGATTCTGGATATCCTCAGCGGCCATGGCTGATGACTCCTATATTAAATGCAATTCCTGGCTCTGTTGAAGATACATATCGCACCCTTAATCCAATACTGGCACTATCCAAAATTTTCGTAAAATGAGTTTGCAACGCCATCTAGTTAAAAACTCGAGGACCTATCTCTGGCGCTGACTCTTATTTCTTAATTCCTACTCTAAGCCCTAGATGGCATTGCTAATTGTTTCGACACTAAACGATATCTTCATCTCGCTTAATGGCTAAACTGTGTTTAAGCGGAAAAAAACACCATTTTGTAAATTTTAAGTTGAAAAATTAAGTTTTTTTTATTCGTATAGCATTATTATGTTAAGGATAGTGTTGCGCTGAGGTTACTTAAATATTTTTATTAAAACTTTTTTTCCAAAACGTCATTTTTTGTTTAGTAATGCCTAAAATTACAATCTTCATTTAAAGTTCTAATGGATTTTTACCAGAAAAGTGTATTTTTATGTATTGTGACGCCTTTCCAACAAATATTAAAAACCAAAATGACACTAACAAAAATTTAAAATAAACTTATGAAAGAAAAGTGTCACTTAGAAACATTTTGCATGAAAAAAAAACATTAAATAATAAAAAAAAAATAGAAAACAATTGTGGATACCTATACTATTTAAATATTTAATTTAAAAATACCAATGCTTCTGTAAACGATCGTCAATCGTAATTTATGTACTTACATTTCTGCTCACTTAAAATTTTTAAATGCGGCTCCTGTAAAATTTGCATTTTTTACTTAGTGCCAGTGTTGGAATAAGGGTGCGATATACTCAGCGACATGTACAAGCAAGGAACTGTATAGAGCGTTGTTTTGGATTGCTCAAGTCCCATTGGAGGTGTTTATTAAGACACAGGACCTTGCATTATCATCCTGTAGTTGCTGGGAAAATTGTACTTGCCTGTTGTGTGTTACACAATATGGCTTTAGATGCCAATTTACCTCCTCCATCTATTATGGAAGTAGAAGAAGATGATGCTCAACCTGAGAATGCATCTGATAGTGTTGGTGCTACTAGTAGTCAAAGTGAGCTACTCCAAGGCAGGGCGGTACTGAATAATCTTTTATCCAGACTTTAATTCAAGAGTATAGTTTGTAGTAGTTGTAAAGTATTTCTTAGTTGTTAGTGTGTAATGGTAAGTGTAAGTGACTTGTGAAAGCAATGTAACAAAACCTCATTTTCTTATTTTTTGTCAAATATGTTTCATTAATAATAATATACGAGTACACTATGAAAATTTTATTGTTCAATTAATTTTTATGTTAGTAAGTAGTAGATAAAATTTTGTTTTAATGTAATTTTAATCTTATTCTTTTGTAACATCTTTTATACAATAAGGAATGCAATAGCCAATAAGTGAATATGAATATGAACATTTAATAGCCAGATAACTCATTTCTATACAAAAGCTGTCAAACTGCAATATTTATTCCCCAGATAAAAATTATCTGACCATTGAGAATGAAGGGTTACTTAAATTCTAAATTGGTGTAGTACTTGTACTAGTTAAAGTATTTCTTAGTTGTTAGTGTAACGGTATCTGTAGTAATTTGTGAAAGCAATGTAACAATTTCATTTCCATGTTGAAGATCAAAATAACAAGGTTCTTATTTTATTTAAAATATGTTTTATTATTAGTACACTTCGCACTTATAAACATAGTATAAAATAAAACAATTCTAAATTAAAAAATAAAAACAAAATATAATTAAGTACATAGCTTATTATAATACAAATGTCAAACTACATTAAAATTAGATTAAGGGCAGTGGTGTAACTATAACATCCAGGGCCCGTGGCAAATTGATGCCCTATCAGTAAAAATCGTCACTTTAATAATATAATAAAATAATGTAAAAAAATTTCTGACCTCACGGCCCCTTGGTTAGGGCCCTTTTGGGTCGGGAGCCTGTGGCATTTCGCCAGCCTTGCCACCCTATAGTTATGCCACTGATTAAGGGCCTGTTTCACCTCTTCCTGATAAGGTGCCGGATAGGCTATCCACAACGTTTTTGACAGAATTCTCCATACTTTATCTGTCAAGTTAAGTGGTGGATAGCCTATCCAGAACTTACCAGGAAGTGGTGAAAAAGGCCCTAAGTGTCTAAACACACTAGGCCGACGTTACGCGGCGTAAATTCCGCATGGTTACGCCCGCAATGAATTTAAAATTACCGATGACACACTATTCCGTCGCGTTCCGTCTATATTTTGTATGCGTTTGACATTGCGGACGTAATTATGCGGAATTTACGCCGCGTAACTTCGGCCTAGTGTGTTTAGAAACTTAGAGTAGAAAATAAAATAAAATTAATTTGGTCTCAAATCACGAGTCTCCAAAAGTGATATGAGTGATGTTACTTTTATATTTAATTGTTGGGTGGAGTCATGTAGGTCTGTCTCTACGCGGGTGCGGACTTCTTCAACCCGAACGCGCTCTGCTTCAACTTGAACTCGTTCTCTATCGAGTTGCAGGCGTTGTGCTTCGATTTTGAGTCGTTCAGTTTGAATCTCATGTAGACGCGCATCCCTATCCCTTTCTAAACGCAACCGACTCTCCTCTATTGCCACAAACTCACTGGTGGCTCGGTCGAAAGGTGTTTGGCGCAATCTTCGCTGTCCGAGACGGCGACGACGAGGTGTAGACGGGCCGGCAGATACCGGCGATCTTTCTGTGAACACAGATAAAAGCTATATTATTACTCTGTATTTTGTAGTTTATTGGATGAATAATAGAAAATCTAACATGGCTCGTGACATCAGAACCCAGTAAAAATTGTACTTGCTTGTGACATATTGCCAATTTTAAAAGCGTTGTATCATCAACAATTTTGGTTTACGTAACAAAAGAAAAAATACGGGTCAAATATTTTTTGATGGTCTGACGGACTTATTCGATTTTTTCAGTCAAACTGCCTATTACAATTATACTAATTTTATAATAATTACCTCCTAGTATAGTTCTGCTATTGGAAGGGCCTGGCACAGGACTGGCTGGATGTGCTGGTGGAGATGTTACATCTGCTGGCACTGTTGTGGGTCTATCATCTGGAGGTATTATCAAGAGCTCAATCTCTTCAGATGATGGTAGTATTCTTTCTTCTGTATCAACTTGAGGTTGAGATGGTTCCTAAGTACAAAAATATAATTGTTGACCAGAAATATGCAAGTTTTCTAGAAATATGCAAGTTTCTTGAGAATAAGAGCCAGTAAACCATGCCATGGTATTAGAAAGTTTTCTACTAACATTCTAATACCATGTTTAACCGATTCGTTGCCACCCTCTTTTTCATAAATATTTTACGCAGGCCCTAACATTAATCGAATGACTCGTTGGCGCGTCATTGGCCTGGCTGAAAGGTTCAGCGCTTACTTTAGGGATACTAAACCTTTAACTTACCTAAGTACCAAAAAATATTGACCTTAAAATAAAAGTCTTCTAATATACATAATATTATACTATGATACAACCAACCAGTTTCAATATAGGTAAATATTGTATGGGGCAGTTTAAGAAAACAAGCAAATTATTTGTATGTTTGTATTGAAATAAATAGAGTCAAACATATTACAACACGAATTTATCACTTCTACGAGTACTACCAGATTATTGCTGACAGTTTTTATTTCTAATACCTACTTATTTGTTTTTTTCAGAAAAACGTAGCAGATCTCCAATTATATTTGACTCTCAAAACTAGGATATCAAAATTAAAAAAAAACTGGGATAAAAAAATAAAAAAACACATTTTTTACCTATTAGTGCTCTATAATGGTACGGAACCCTTCGTGCGCGAGTCCAACTCGCACTTGGCCGATTTTTTTACCTTTTCCCGCTTTTGACTGAAGAATCCCGCGTTTTCACTCAAATAGTTCCAAAGTCCCGACTTGGCACAAAAAAAATCTGGCAACGCTGGTTAGGAAATTATGAAGCTTTATTTTTTTATATTTTAAAATGTTCCTACAGGCTTACCTTACCTTTGAATCGTCAGTGCTTTATATAGAAGGTTCTTTGGGGTATACTAAACATCCCCTATCTTAATCTGACAGATCCAATGACATTTCAATACTTATTAAAAAAAAAAATTGTTAACCCAAAGTGAGAAATCTGATTTCTATATCATGATAACTGGACACATGTCTGAAGAGTGAAGCCTATACAAGCTTAATCTGACACGCTCGAGCTTATCCCGAAATCCCCTCTTCCCCTCCCCAACTATATTCATTGGAATATTATTGCGTCTCGTGTCTTTATGAAATTTAAATGTATCAAGTTTACATTCTTTTGCCCTATTTTGTGACAATTAAGATGGTATCAACGAAAGTTGTCTACCCATACACCATCTAGTTACTAAAATGAAAACTGCTTGACAATCAAATTTAAAAAATAAGAAAATTATTGATCCACATGGTTGACAACCTCTGACAACTTAATATTTCAAAAAAATCTAGTGGCCACAGCTATTTGTATCTCTAAGGTACTAATTTTTATATAAAATAATAGGTGTTTTTATTTAAATTACATAAAAATTTGTATTACAAATATTTTCAAATGACGCGTATATGCGTCATTGGCCTCCCTAAAGGTTTCTTCATGACGCGTATATGCGTCATTGGCCACGAATCGGTTAAGAAACAAGTATTGAGGTTTAGAATCGAGTTTATCTTTATAAGAATAACAAAATGTAAGAACCACGATCATATAAGTGCACCATTGTGAGGTTGTTTACATTATGCATTCCAAATTCTCAAGTAGGTCCAATATTATTTAAAAATGCGAATAACAATTAAAATAAATGACAAATTTCGGAAAAAACCTACCTTTCCATAAATTCTATTAGCAAACTAAATTGTTCGGGACTCGCACGAAGTCTAGATTCCATAGCACAGTCGTTTACTAACTTTTTTGTAATAAAACACTTCAATTACTTTCAAGTTTCAACACAACACTTTTGAATATTATTCTAAGCGCGCGTTTGCGTTTGACAGTGGCAGATGTCAGATACTGACTCTGTGACACTTGCTAGTTGCTACACACTATTCCATAGACTAATTATAGAGTGTTTCGGGTAACGCATGGGCGCATGGGCGTTCAGCGTTCCATGTGTAACATGTCTACCAATTTCAACACGATAACGTCAAGTCCTTAGCGTGAGCGGAAAACGCTTGCACAGAAAACGCTTGGATCTTGTCTAGGGCCCCTGGACAAACTAAAACTAAGTTTCCAATGTATTTGTAGAAATTTCCTTTATCACAAAGGCAGCCCGCTCTTATTTTTTTTTATGAGCCTATACTATCCCACTGCTGGGCAAAGGCCTCCTCCAAGGTCTTCCATCTGTCTCACTCCAACGCCACCGCAGGCCAGCCTGGCTTGTAGGAAGCCGTCTACGGCGGCGTCGTCCGTCCACTGGTACCCACTCTGTGGTGACCTTTGCCCAACGGTCAGGATGTATGCGGCTGGTATGACCCGCCCAGTCCCACTTTAATTTTCCAGCTTTCATGCCGACGTCTTTAACACCTGCAGTTTTGGAGCGCAGCGTGCTATTTTTTATTCGGTCAGCTAATCTTACGCCTAACATGCTGCGCTCCATTGCTCTTTGGCAAACCCCGAGCTGGGGCCTGGGACCTTTGCGACTCAGTCAATGACCAGGTCTGAGCACCGTAGGTTAGGATGGGCAGAATACACATGTCGACGAGTCTGCGTTTCAGGGAGATTGGCAAATCTTCCTTCATTTGCGTCTTCGCCTACACTACACTGCCTGTAATGGGCCGAGAGTCATAATAGGGGAGTTGACAACTTTTAAAAAATAGTTTTAAGCGCTTCAGTTGTTTACAATAATACCTGTAAATTAATATTTTATTCATTATTATGACCTAGAAAGAGTTAAAAATTATTTTAAATACTGAATTCAAAATATGTCACAAAAACGCGGCATTATGGTCACGTGATCGCGTGTGCTGTGTGACTTCATCGTTCATGAAACAAAACAAGCGTAGACAGAGCAAAGTGAGTAAGTGTCTAACCTAACCTAACAACTGTCAATTTTGTTTGACACTGAACGATGACGTCACTGCTTCAGATTGGCGTTTCCAATCACGTGACTTACAGTTAATAAATCCATTTTTTTTTCAATGTAAAATAAAATTTATACTTAATTATTTTTTCGTTATTTGTATTTTTTAGAGTTTTTATCAATAAATCTATAGAATTAAATAATTATTTTAAAATTTTAAACATACGGTCAACTCCCGGATTAGCAACGCGGCCGTACAATAATTGATTACAAAACAAAAAAGTGATTGTCCATTTAAAAAATATACATCACATAGTTTATTGTCTTGAGTAAAATTTACATTATTTAAAAAATAGATAAATAGTTGTAGTTAAAATCATTAAGTATTTGAAAATCCTATCCGCCTTATGACCAAAAGTAACTACCTAATTGCACAGAAAATATCAAGTATGAATATAATTAATTAAAATGTAGTTAATTAGAAGTAAACGTATTATAATTTTGCGTACAGATTAAAAATTTAGATTTTAGAATTCAAGTTATTTAAGTACACTTTGGCGAAATAATATGTATCTATTAACCTTTGCAATGTTGAAATGACATTAGCCACTTTTTTCTGTATCTGTTATACCGGGAGCCGGTATAATCAACAGACAGCCCTAAACTTTTACACGCTTACATGTACCGGCTCCCGGTATGTCAACAGGGCGGGCGAACATGTGTTTATACCGGAAGACGGTATTTCAACATACGAAATTTGCGAATATACTGTGTTCCGTCATTTAATGTTCACTCAGTAATTAGTTAATTACCTACTATATTGCATTCAAATCTAAGTTAAACCTTAGATTAAGGGTCACTTCAGAGTTCAGACTGCAACGCGGCGCATAGATGCATTTCTGTATTTAATTAAGACGCAATGTGAAATGCATATTATCTACGCGTCGCGTTGCGGTCTGAATTGACCCTAAAAGTCAGAGTATTTAATAATTTTTATATTTACAATTAAAATATTTGAAAAATTAAAACTAATCAACACAAAAGAAAAGAATTTATTAAAACTACAAAATTTACAAAAGAAAATGGCAACACGGACAGAGTTTGAACGTAACGAGCGCGCGAAATGTGAGGAGAAAATGGACGAGTCGACGGGCGCGTTCGGCTTATATAGCCCGATCGCGTGGCGGCAATCTGGCATCTTCTTCGTCTTCTTCGGTAGGGGGCGTAGCTAACACGGCCTCTCCTGACGGGCCGGCGTCCTCGCTGGCTTCGGACGAGACCCTCTCGACGATGGCGGTGACTTCGATGACCCGTGTGGTCGGTGTCTCCGGGGCCGGGGGACCAGCGTCGGAGGTGGCTGGCGTTATAGGTTGAGGCTCATCGTGGTCATCATCTGTAACAGTACACAAACATTTGAGCCTCTCGGTCTTGGTCTACGGGTCACGAACCACATAAATAACAGTTGTTGAACCAGTCAAAGCGATGCTTGTGAGATGCAAACTAAAAATTTATTTTATTGTTCTCACTGTCTACACTTAGTTCCCTGTGGAACTTACACGACAGGCTAGGATTTATATAGGTCTTTTCTTGTTATGCTGCAGCATGCAAGTCAACCTCAATACCTTTACCTGCTAGATTCAGGGTTTACGATGGTCTTTTCTCATTGTGAGTCAACCAAATACCTTTATTTGCGGGATTCAGGGTTTACGATGGTCTTTTCTCGTTGTGAGTCAACCAAATACCTTTATGAGCGTACTGCAGGTTTTACAGGGGTCTTTTCTTTCGCAAGTCAACCCTTTACCTTTGCTCACACTTTCGACCAGGATAAGAACAATAAATAAATAAACAGATCTCAACAGGCAAAGCGTCTGAACTAAAAATTACAATTAACAATAAAAATAATAATAATAAAAATCTTACTCTCGAAAAACGCTGAGCAAGTCTCGGGTGTCCACTCGCCTTGCCATGGAACCATGTACTCGGCAGCGGCCTGAGTAGTTTTTCCGTACGAACCAGCGATAAGCCTAAGTTCGTATCGTCCATTAGGCAAGATTTTTATAACGCGATATGGACCCCGCATACCACTATCAAGTTTCCCTGCACATTGAGAACGTTTGATAACGAAAACCGAGTCGTTCAGTGCAAATGTCTTAGGTGGCGAGCGATTTTGATTAACTCGCGCGTCTTGGGCCGCTTGATTTCGCGTAAGTAAGTTCTCAGCGCGCTGGCGGCGCAGCTCGCGGCGAGCCTCACGGTTAGAGCTGCTACCGGTTGAGGCTAAGTCCCTGACGAGAGACTGTATGACCGGCGTGGTAGAATCAGTTCCAATCAACAGGTTGAGGGCGGACGCCTGTGTTGTCTTCTGTTTTGTTATATTAAGTGCTAATTGTAATTTCCACAGCACGTCAGACCATAACTCAGACCTGTGATTGACTTCTACTCGTATCATATTTAAGACCGTCCGACAGTAGCGCTCGATTTGTCCGTTAGACTGATGCATTTCAGGGGTGATAAAATGCAATTCTATGCCAAAGTTTGATGTCCAGCTAGCGAACTCGTTACTCTCAAACATCCGTCCGCGGTCACATACTAAGTTACGTGGTGTGCCAAAAATTGAAATAGCGTTAGTTATGACACGTACAAGTTCGGCACTATCTTGCCTATAAATTGGATAAAGAAGACAATATTTTGAAAAAGAATCGATTAACATCAAAATAAACTTATACCCGTTGGATTCGGGAAGAGGGCCAAGTACGTCAGTATGTACTGTTTCAAAGGGAGTGGACGGCTTTGACCATGATACGATTGGTTGTGATGGTGCACGAGGCTCTTTTTTATGGGCAATACAAATTATACAATGTGATATATATTTTCTTACAAATTGACGTATGCCCGGAAACCAAAAGTGTTTCAAAATCAGATCTAAAGTTTTATCGGTACCGATATGTTGGTGTTCGTCGTGGAACGCGCGTAATAAGCTTAGTCGATAAGCTTTAGGGACATAACAAAGTAGTCGAGAAGCTTCGCCGACCGGACTATACTTGTAATAAAGAATGTCGTCCTTCCTAACATAACGCGAACTGTCTAAAAGTCCCTCCTGTAATTTATTTATTAATAAAAGTGTCTCCTCGTCTGCGGATTGAGCTAATTGTGCCCAATTAAGGGGTTTTCTGGCAGTGACAACATTCACGGCATTACGACTGAGATAGTCCGCGTGTGGTAGCATTGCACCCTTTCTATACTCAAGGACAAAATCGAAGTCCTGGAGGTACATCCACCAGCGTGCCACTCTAGGTTGGAGATCCTTTTTACGCTGTGTCATTTTTAAAGCATTACAGTCTGTTATAACTTTGAAATGCTTTCCAATCAAATAGTGACGGAAATGTTGTAACGCTTTAACAACAGCGAGGGTCTCCAACTCGTAAGAGTGGTACCTTGGTTCTGCGCCAGTCGTTACTTTACTAAAATACGCTACCGCATGCTTTCTGCCGTCGGAGTGTGTTTGTAATAAAACCGCGCCGTAACCTAACGAGCTCGCAGCGGTGTGAACCTCGGTCTCGAGACTCGGGTCGAATATTGTCAGAACGGGTGCGCTAGTGAGATGGTCAATAATTTCGCGCCTAGCACGTTCTTGTTCATCACCCCAATGAAATTTTATATTCTTGCGGGTCAAGATTGCTATAGGAGCAGTTTTTGCAGCGTATCCCGGGATGTACCTTCTAAAGTAGCCGGCCAGGCCAAGAAACTGTCTAACTTGTTTTACATTTTGAGGCTTAGGAGACTTAGTCAAGGCCTCAATCTTATGGGTGCTCGGCCTTACCTGACCGTTACTTATAGTCCTCCCAAGATACTCTACTTCATTGGTCAAAAACGAGCACTTTCGTAAATTAATTGAAAATCCGGACTCAGTTAATAATTTAAGTACGGCATCTAATAATGACAGGCCTTCATCAATGGTGTTGCTAAGCAACAAAACATCGTCAATATATGCTAAAACTTGTCCCGATTCAATGAAAGGTCGTAAGGTACTAGAAATAATTCTCTGATAGACAACGGGTGCGTTCGCAAGGCCGTATGGCATTTTTAGATATTCAAAGTGACCTTCGGGCGTCACGAACGCAGTTTTGTCCACAGAGTCCTCACTGACCTTGATCTGATGAAACCCTGTCACCATATCCAACGCAGTAAACAATTTGCACTTCCCGAGTCTATCTATATGGTCATCGATCAGTGGAAGCGGGAATCTATCCTTTATCGTGATGTTATTTAGTGCCCTGTAATCAACGACCATTCTATCCTCGCCATTCTTTTTCTTTACTAAAAGAACTGGGCTCGAGTACGCGGACTCAGACTCGCGAATTATACCTTTCTGTTTAAGATCGCTAACAATGGCCCGTACTCGTAACTTTTCATCGTGGGACATTTTATAAGGACGGTAATTAACGGGCACGTCACTCGTAAGACGAATATGCATCTGCCCAGTTTTTACCGTTGTAGTAGCCGTCCCACTCAGAAAGAAGTCTGAATATTTCCGTAATACATTGTTTAACCGTTCCCTATCTTTACCACACAAAGGGGTGCTTAAACTATTTGCTTCGTCAATATTAAAAATCGTTACGTTACATAATACGCTGTAAATTACCCGTACGAATGTAGGCGATTCCAGGCCGGTTCAACACATCGGTGCCGATTAGCACCGGCGTGCTTAAACAACCGGAGGGGACTACATGAAAATCAATCTCTAAAGTAACTTCATCGAACTCGATTGGTAACGTAACATAAAAGTCGGATCGTACTTCTGTACCGTTCAACCCGTATAATATTTGTGTATAACGATTCAGCCGGCAAGAAAAATGGTTTAGTAAATCTTTTGAGATAAGCGATATGCACGAGCCACTATCGATCAAAACATCTGTGGGTACTCCGCACAAAACCGCACTAATAACATCCTGATTGTTATATTTGTTTACGATTTCGCGGCAAAAATTAACGTTCGCTTTATTACGTGAAAGTGATCTTTGTTTAGTAAAACATTCTTCCTCCGAATGACCTATTTTTTTACAAAAGTTACAATGGGGTTTATCTAGAAACGATCTGGGGGCGTCTTGATTTGAATTATTCACGTTAGTCGCGATATCGGAATCTGAAGATAATTTCAAACGCTTGCTACAATTAATACTTTTATGTCCAAATTGTTTACAGTTGTAACATTTTAATAATAACCTAGCGCTGTCGCTCGAGCTTGCATTGCGCTTCCTATCTTTCTTATCGCGGACAAGCGTACCGGAACGGGGATGACTATTGCGCGCACTATTATAATTATTACTTGAACGACTCAGCGGCATAACATATGTCGATAAAAACTCCACAATAGATTCGGGCGTCAGCTTTGCGTTCGTAGCTGAGGCTCGAATTTGAGGATCTTTGATCCCACGTACGATAATTGCACACAATAAATCGTCGCTTAAACCATTAACAATACGCAAACGTAACAAGGATTTACGTGCATAGTCCGCGTATGTGGAGTATTTATCAGATTCGGTACACATAACATCAAACAGTATATTCGCAATGTCAATTCGTCGGGGACAGAGGGCCTTTAATTCGGATTTAAAATTAACCCAATTTCGATCTGTACAACCCCAATCGCGCAGCCATGCACGTGCATCACCCCTTAAACAAGAACCGACGCGAGCTAAACACTCTTTTTCGTCCCAATTATTTTGAGCACGTGCACGGTCAACCTCGTCACACCACGCGTTGACATCGTGAATACTCGGATCGAAATCCGACACATAATAATGGGTAGATCTCACCGGATTTAAGCTTCTTAACGCTTCGATGAGACGCTCCGTTGTCGGGTCCTGGCTCGACGAAGGCGTGGCGGTCGTGCAGCATGGCGATGTGAACAGCTCGCTCGGTGCCACGGAGCTCGCACGTGGCTCGGTCGGCCGCGGCGTCGAGCTGGCCTCGGTGCCAACGACAGCGCTCGTACAGGGACCGCGCGCCGGTGCGGACGCCTGCTCGATGGGGCGCGCCGCTGCATCGGGAGGCGCCTCGGGGCTCGTGCGCCGTTGCTCCAGCGCAGTGAGCCGGCTGAGGATAGCTTCCATCGTAGCGTCCAAATGACCTATACCTATAGGGGGAGGCGTGCGCTCTCGTTGACGTTTTTTACGCGAACCACTTGACATTCTAAAAACTTGAACTTTATTTAACTAGGTACGCAAAATCAGAAATGACACTTGGCGGTATTAGGGCCTCCGAATCCCACTTCTGATTTTATATTTACAATTAAAATATTTGAAAAATTAAAACTAATCAACACAAAAGAAAAGAATTTATTAAAACTACAAAATTTACAAAAGAAAATGGCAACACGGACAGAGTTTGAACGTAACGAGCGCGCGAAATGTGAGGAGAAAATGGACGAGTCGACGGGCGCGTTCGGCTTATATAGCCCGATCGCGTGGCGGCAATCTGGCATCTTCTTCGTCTTCTTCGGTAGGGGGCGCAGCTAACATAATATTAATAAGCTAAGCACAATATTGGGCAGTTATTACTGGCATGATATGCCAATAACTCTTGAAAATGTTTGACACAGAATACTGATACACAATAAAATTGTAAGTATTTATTTATTAAAATAAACAATAACGCACACTATCACAGTTTTACTAACTCACACTATAATTCGTTTTGTACATTATACACTTAGGTACAATCTATTTACTGTCTATTCCTTTAGATCAGTGGTTCCCAACCTGGGGGTAATTACCCCCGCGGAGGTAAAATAGCTATTCTAAAGCGGTAACAGAGGTGGTACCTAAAATAAATGAATTGGCAGAAAAAAAATATAAACTGTACATTTTGGAGAAAAACAGCTACAGAATACCCTATCATTGCAGACGGAGATCTGAAAATGTTGATACCGTTAGCTACCACTAATAGGCTACTTGACCTATATTCAATTTCATTGAACAAATGCATATTTCTAGTAGAATTTGGCACAGGAAACCATATTTCACCCTTATCATCAAATAAAAGCTTATGATTGATAAATAAAGTCGATTTAAAAATACGATTTTATGAAAATAGGATTTGTACTGACGAAAACGCTTTTGCGGTACTTCCGATTTGGATGTGACGTCACCCTCATAGTAATTTAGTATCTTTTATTTATCGCGCTTGTTATATTATGTAAGTTTATCTGTACATAAATAATAAGAATAAGCCTAGAAAGATTTGTAAAATATATTTTATTGAATAATTCGCTTAAAACATCAGTTTTATATATTATCTCCATTTATTGTAGACGGGAAATGAAATGGCCAAAACTTTTCTCCAAAAGTTTTCAACATTACAAATGATTTCTAATTTCTTATTTAATTCTTTTATAATTTTTGGGCACTTTTAGACTCGTACATTTAGCAGATAAAAAAATGTTCAATAAAGAGAGTTTAAAATACAAAGCGTATGACGTCACACTATGGCGGACAGTGTTTTCGGCGCCATTTAAGAGGCGTATTTTTCAATAAACATTTTTATGGGTTTCTACTGTGTAAAATATTAAAATATTAGTTTTTTTGTGAAAATGAATGATTAAGAAGCGATTAGCATGAAGAAAAAAAATAGGTCAAGTAGCCTATTGTAAATGCGAGAGCGGCCTCTCAACTCTGGTAACATTTTAAAAAAGGCAAGAAACCGTCTGAAACTCTGAACGTGGAGCATAATAATATGAGATGCGCGTTAAGTGTAACTGAAGTCTGAACCTAATTATATTAAAAAACAATAAACTTGCGAATGTACCAATACAAATTTATAAAGTTGTTTTTATTTGGGAGGGTTGGGGGGGTAAAATCAGATTCTCTAACAGGCCATAGGGGTAACGGCTCTAAAAAGGTTGGGAACCACTGCTTTAGATGTTACAGAAGCATAAGAAGTAAGAACCCGTACCTACCATAAATTTAAAAAGTAATACATAAATCGTTTATGATGATTCGGCCAGGCTGGATCATACGCCGCGCCGCCCAAACGCGCGGTTGGGCAGCTACACCGCGAGATTCCAGTATATATGTTACTGTAAAAGCTCGAATTGCAGTCAATCCTAAGATTTTCTAGTAAAACCTAAGATCTACCAATCCCTAATGGTAAATGTCCGAAAAGGTTTGCGATACGAACTTTTACCACCATATAGTTGGTAAATCTTAGGATTTACAGCAATGGCATGGCTTATGTTGAAAAACAACGGCCAAGTGAGAGTCGGACTCGCGCACGAAGGGTTCAGTACTGTTATAGAGCAAAAACATTAAATCTTTATTTTATTTTAATATTATTATAAATTATTAAAGTGGTATAATTAACCATGGGAGAGCCATGCTTCGGCACGAATGGGCAGGCTCGATCAGAGAAATACCACGGACTCACAGAAAACCGGCGTGAAACAGTTGCGCTGTGTTTCGCCGAGTGAGTAAGTTTACCGGAGGCCCAATTCCCCTATCCTTCCCTACCCTCCCCTACCCCTATTACCCTATTTCCTCTTAAAGGCCGACATACCTGCAGCTCTTCTGAAGTTGCGAGTGTCCATGGGCACCGGAAGTTGCTTTCCATCAATTAGTGAAATATTTTGTTTTAGGTACATACCTTACCTTAATTAATAACATATTTTGATTGCCTTTTTACTTTTTTATAACCAAATATAAGAAGAATACTGATTGAATAGGGAACATGCAAATACAATATTTATGAAAATTTGCTATTAAAATGTTAAAAAAATATAAAAGAAATGCCACTGTAAGGTTATTATTTTATAAAATATTGTTTTTTTACAAAAAATATGAATTAAAAGTAGCTTGAAACGGAACGTATTTCAAAACACCAATCAGCGTTCAGTGACGTCACACGTGCTTTTGACAACCATAGAGAAATATAATACATACTACTCGACCAAGCAACTAGACGAATGTCAAAGCTTGCTCTCTCGCACTTACCCACTTCGCTAACAATGCTTAAGAGCGAGAGAGCATGATTTGACAGTCGACTAGTTGGCTTGGTCGAGTAGTACTTATTATGTTTGACAACTTTTTGACAGGTTAAGGTTCACGAAAGTTTAATTGCATTTTTCCAATAAAAATGGAAGCTGGGTTTATCAAAGCAGACTCTACAAATCCAAAGAGAATGTAATCACTACGTTTTATAGATATCTTCCAAAGTCACTGTTGACATTGTAGTACTTAACATTTTTTGTCGAAAGTGCAGAGAGTATTCCAGTGTAGAAATGAGAGGGACTAAAATATGTAATATCATTTACAGACTTACATTTATTTACCTTCATTCAGCGCGGCGGCTTCTATAAACATATAGCAGTTATTTTATATTTTCAGCTCAACAAGAGAATCTTATAGCACCATGCCATCTGAATGTTCAACTCAAAAGAGAAGAAACATGTACTTACAATTTACATACAATAAAAAGTCGAGTTACCATTCGAGTTACTCCAGAACACAAAGTACGTAAAGGAGGTTACGGTATCGTGTTATAGCTATTATAAATGAAACGCAAGGCTCGGTTCAGGCCTGCAAATGCGAGGTCCTGCAAAAGGAGCCTCCGATTACGTCCGTCACATGTTATTGGAAGAAGTCTAAATTATGATATTACCTCTTTACAGTGCCAGTGAACACGCCTAGCGTGCTACGTAATTTCATCCTGTAGTGTCGAGAGCACACCTAGCATGTTTGCGTTTTTTATAGGGCGGCATCACTGGGAACTATTAGAAAATAGTGGTGGTAATGAATGTGTAAATAGACGATGTGGTAGCAACCCATCACTATTCTGGTTTCATTTTCCAATTATATATACACCACAAAATGCTAAATGTGGCCTTTGGGTCTTATAAACTTAGGTACTGTCTAACCCGTAAGAGATATAGATGTTTATTGAAGTGATATGATAGTTTATGTACATTATTTTCTAAAATGTTTGAGTTAATAAAACTATATCGTTTTGTAAATACAGTTTTTTATTTCATTTTAATTAAAGGTGATTGTAAATTGACAAGTGCACAGCAAATGATTCAGAAAAGTAAATTCGTGTAGTTTTGTGATCACTCTTTCAATGTGAATTCGAAGACTTGCAATCTTCTTTGACCTGAGTACATCATCTCTTGAACTTTTCTTAGCCGAAAAATTATGCAAAATTAGGAAAGCCTTTGGTAAAGCCACTGAGGACAAGTACGATCAGGCCGCACAGCATGTAGTGATTATATTCTCTTTGGTGCACAGATTAAGGTATAATCACAATATAATAAATTGATCAGGTGGGGCCATTGTCAATAATTGTCAAACAGTAGTGACGTCATACAGACTATAGCCGTTTTGGCGCCAAAATTGAAATTGTCAATTTTAAACCGCATTTTTTGCAGTAAATTCCAGTGTTTAAAATTTTTTAATATGCTTGTGGTCTATTCTACATGGGGTTCTTTAAAATAAACACAAAAATAAAAATATCGCATCTTCCCTATTATAGTAGCTTAGGTAAGCATTATGTTAACTATATTATGTACCTACCTGTTTTGTCTTATAGTTTATTAAGGTAAATAATTTAGAATTATTACTACTACTTATATTGTTTTATTCCTAAAACCAACATTTACCAGTTGACAGTAGTAAAACCTAGCATATACAGAATTTTAATGGTAAATGTTCGAAAAAATCGTCGTAAGGACCCTGAGCCATGTAAGGCCAATCTAACAGGAAAATGCTTGTTATTCGTTTATTAACTAAATTAATTAAGAAAACAAATTATCAACTAATGCTATGTTTCATAAGGTATCATATTATAAATCTCTTTTTAACCTAGCTTCAATAGCCATTCAATAAACTTAAGTTTTGCTAAGCTCTTCCAAATGGCCTTGCAAGGAACACAGCTCCAAACAAGGCCAATGTTATACATCAGTCGTTTAACTTGAAAATAGAGTTACAATTATTTATTTATTTGCTTTTACTAAAACGACATTATAATTTCTTTCAATTAAGCAACACATTAAATGCTCAATATATTTATATCATCTAAAAAAACTATAACGAACATTGCTTGAACATCATCTTATAACTAAGAATATATAAATGGAACACTATATACATTATACAAGTTTATATTAACTAAATAATAAATGCTTTAGTCTATTTCTAGTTTTCTGAAACTACCTGTGACCAAAGTTACGTCGGAATTTGATTTCCTTGACGATATGATGCCGTTGGTGCTCAGGATCTCCATGGAATCCAGGGATAGGAGTACCTTCCTCTTCTGGAGGAGGAGATCTTGGGTGTACGTGATCATCTCTTCTAGAGGAATCTTGCCACCGAAGTTGGTTGGGAGAACTCGCTCTTCGACGTGATTGCAAAGGTTCTTTGTGTTGGTGTGTACCTAGAAATTGAGATGAGTTGATATTTATAAGAAGTTTCTGTTTACATGTGTAAATGTAATAGTTATACCACAGGAGTGTACTTTTTGTTAATTACGAAATTTCAAAACAAACCCCGCTAAAAATTGTAATAAGTGTAAGGAGTTAGAATGTAAAATATTAAACCGATTAATTGCTAGCAGCGATTGAGCTGATGATGAACTATAGCTTAGAACACTCTTGATGATCTCAGCTTTAAAACAAAAAAAAATCGAATTCGATATATCCGTTCGGTTGCTACGATGCCATGCTCAGAAACACAAAAAAGGTAGACAATCACGTCAAGCTTTTTGCTGCTCATTACGCAAAACGTACCTAGATTAATTAAAGCTTATACCTAAACTAAAATAAGTAGACTCTACTTAGTAGACGTACTATGTACCTACTAGGTACCTATGTATAAAGTTCGCAAAAATTAACTCACTTGTAATCGCTGGCCCATTTTGGATGAAACTTTGGTCACGCCGATGTCTACGATGTATTTGAGGGCGGCTGGAATGTTCACCAGTTGGAAACTTTTGTGTCGCATCGGCAATGATTGCTGGAGACAAAATATAATAATTAGTCACAAAAATTGGACAGTTGGGATTTTCTTACATTATTCTTACGGAAAAGTGTGAAAGTCGGCACTGATAAAGTTTAAGGGTGGAAAGGTCGGAAATAATTAACATTTCTTCAACTTGAACTGAAAATACAGCCTCTTAGATAATAACCAGACAGTGGTTTTCAAAGTCTTGTCGCCTTTTTGATCCATAATCATTTGAGGGGCTAATTATAATTATCGCATAGAAAGCAGTGGCGTAGCAAGCCTTTCCAATCTGAGGCTGTCGGAGTTCATTCTAAATAGATCCCTAGGGCTATATTTTTATGTTCTGTCAAGGTTTGGCCTCCTTATTACCGGGTTTCTATGATAGTCATACGAATAAGGGCTTACCTCACTTGTGACAACTGACACGACAGTAAAACAGATTATTATTGCTGTACAAATGGAGATGCCCACACAACATTTTTTATTGCGATTGTCTGTTTAAATACCGTCCTGTTTTTTAGCGAGAGCTCTACTTTAGTGGTGGCTACGTTTACAAAATTTTTGATTAACTTTACCAAAAAAAAAAAGAAAGTTGTGAAGCACTGAATTATTTTAAACGGCCAAGCGCGTTATGACCTCGACACCAACTTGACCTGTCGAGCCTAGTTTCTGTGATCGCGAGTGTGTGTCCAAATATTCATTTTAGTGGCTTTTATGTGCATATTTGAAACTTTTAGGTCAGAAGACGTAACACACTCAATTTGGTGACAGTTGTTAGTTCATACGTTATGCAACGTGTTTTACATTTTAGTTTAAAGTAAACTGTAAAATTTCGCCGCTTTTCGGCTCAGGCTAAAAGCCAGATTACCACAGTATGTGCCCAATGAGGAGGATGCAAACGGTAGATGCATAAACAGATATGATATTATAAAAGTAGCAGATAGTAGCGACGATAAGATTCTTAAGTGTCTCTACGCTGCCCTACAATCTCTCTTTTCAGAATTCTAAAAATCTGGAATACACTTTAAAACTCTTATTTTAATAAGTATATTTTTATTTTATTTTAACAAAGGCTTATAATAGATAGGCTTTAGTAAATTCTCGAAAGAGGTTTTAAGACCAAGCAGGATGTCCATCTTGATATTGTTATGAATTATGACGATCCACATGTTGAAAAACACAGTAGGCGGGGGAATTAGGATTATTGAATTTCCTTATTAGGTAACTATAGCTGACCCGGCTAATGTAGTTTTGCCATTTAAATTATTTCTATCTTAGCCCGGTCTAATTAGACGCAAAAAAATCGTAACCCCGGAATAATTCGCATAGAGCTGAAGATTGGTATAGACGTTAAATACACCATTACAAATAAAACCTCAAAAGTCCCCGGTGATCCTCCTTGTGCAAAAAAATTTATTTAAGGTCAAAGGAATGCAAATGAGGTTTTTCCTGTTTTTTTTCCAAACTGTACATTTTATCACAAAAATAGGTAGGGCAAGAGTGTAGATCATAGAATTATTAACAACAAATATTCAGACACTTTTTTCACACGACTTACCATTCCTTATAAATGGCGGCCTTAAAGTTTGGGAAAATCAATTTAGAGATGTGCCGACTAGTCGCCGACTAGTCGGTAAAGCCGACTATCCGGCCACTTTTGTAGTCGGCGACTAGTCGGCGACTAGTCGGCAAAAATGGCCGACTATCCGGCCATTTTTTTTAAGTATTTTACTATTATTAGAATGACATTAAAGAAAAACCATAACTGCTTATTAATATTTTTATTTCACAATCAGTCTTACACGTTATCGGTATTAATACGTAAAATCAAAAGAAATTACTTAAACTTTAAAGCAAACAAAACAACATATTAATATTAATAATTAATAACTTCTTCAACAAACATTTTAAATGATATTTATTTCTTCCTATACAAAAAAGAGTCGTTTTAACAAATTAATATTTTAATTAAGTAGGTATCTAATAATATTAAAAAAAGATTGTACCTAGGTACATGATGTACCTAGTACCTACATTGTACAGTAACAAAAAGTAATATCCTAGAAAACCGTCAACTGCAAAAGTATGTAGCAGTACCTACAAAGTACCTACACGTTCGTCGTGGAAGATTGAAACATAGAAGAAAATCGTTCTGCCAAGAACGTACGTTCGAAATGAGAGAAACCGTCCGTGTATATTAAGTGCATTTGCACCGGACATGAAGTAGCCCTGAAAAGGACTTTTTCTAATAAGAGTTCTTCACAACACAACACTACGCATCGAGGCTACGTCGAGCGAGGGATATTCGCAGCATAGCTACGATCTTCATGGCGTTTGCAGAGCTTCACAAAATGGCGGCGCAACTACTCGCGACGGCGCGGCAGCGAGCGACCGGGAAACTACGTCGGTATGCCGAGCGCAAGCTCACTGAACTCGCGGACCGCGGGAGCCCATATTTATACTCGGGCGATTCCAGC
This sequence comes from Polyommatus iphigenia, assembly GCA_963422495.1. Lineage (NCBI taxonomy): Eukaryota > Metazoa > Arthropoda > Insecta > Lepidoptera > Lycaenidae > Polyommatus > Polyommatus iphigenia. The sequence goes on along the minus strand of OY730178.1, from coordinate 17,517,616 downwards.
GCCACGAACCGCGGTACGGCCGAATCTCCCGCGCGGATAATTTCTCAATCTTGTAAATATTTCCTATTCGATTTTTTTCTCTTTCTTGTTTGTAAATATTTTTATCTCACTCATTATGTCTCTTTCTGTTTTGTAATAATTTGTAATAATAATAATTAACTCATTTTTTGTATATAAGCAGCGCATTTTTGTAAATAAAGCACTTCAGTTCACCACAGTAAATCGAGTTTTACTCTTTACTCCTCCGACCTCTAGTGAACTCTTAGAGAGACCAACCGGTCCTCTAAACTAGTTTAGAGGACCGGTTGGTCTCTCTAAGAGTTTCGGCCGTACCGCGGTTCGTGGCGCTGGAATCGCCCGAGTATAAATATGGGCTCCCGCGGTCCGCGAGTTCAGTGAGCCTGCGCTCGGCATACCGACGTAGTTTCCCGGTCGCTCGCTGCCGCGCCGTCGCGAGTAGTTGCGCCGCCATTTTGTGAAGCTCTGCAAACGCCATGAAGATCGTAGCTATGCTGCGAATATCCCTCGCTCGACGTAGCCTCGATGCGTAGTGTTGTGTTGTGAAGAACTCTTATTAGAAAAAGTCCTTTTCAGGGCTACTTCATGTCCGGTGCAAATGCACTTAATATACACGGACGGTTTCTCTCGTCATTTCGAATGTACGTTCTTGGCAGAACGATTTTCTTCTATGTTTCAATCTTCCACGACGAACGTGTAGGTACTTTGTAGGTACTGCTTTGGGAGACCAAAAGCCATCACAATTACTACGACGAATGCGAAACCTGGCTCGCAACAAGGTCCCCGATTCCACCCTACAGCTCATGTGGGCCAACCTCCTCCCGGCAAATATTCGCTCCGTCCTGGCCGTCAGCGAAACGTTCCAGACGAAGACCACACTCAACGAGCAAGCTGCGCTGGCCGACAAAATAATGGAGCAGTCACATGTAAATAATGTACATAGCATCTCATCTTCTCATCGTATACATAGCCCTTCATCACCATCATCGAACATCGAGTGCCTTCTCATCGAAGAAATACGAAAACTCTCCCTAGAGGTCGCCGAACTGAAAAAACAACAGTTCAATAACAATAATTATAGAAGAGAAAATTACTATCAACGCTCAAGGTCAAGACACAGATCATCGTCAAGATTCCGGCAACGATCAACATCACGGCCACGATCTTCATCACCATCGCCATTCTGTTACTACCACAACAGATTCGGCAAAGAAGCGCGAAAATGTACGCAACCGTGTACATTCAACAACCCGGAAAACTAGACAGAACGTTGGCAGCGGCGGAATCCGGCGTTCACAACAAACAATACCGCCTATTCGTCACGGACAAGACTACGAATCTCACTTTTTTGGTAGACACGGGTGCCAATATATCCGTCATACCAAAAAAGAAAGGCCTTCATCTCCAGCCGCTACCTTTTCAACTCTACGCCGCCAACAACACCGTCATACCTACATACGGCGAGAAAACACTAGAACTTAACCTTGGACTTCGCCGACCGTACAAATGGAAGTTTATCGTCGCCGCAGTCTCGAAACCAATCCTCGGTGCCGACTTCCTGCAACATCACGAACTCATAGTCGACTTGAAGAACAGAAGACTCATCGACGGGAGAACAAGTCTGCACATCAACGCACCTGGACGCTACACGGACGTACCTACAGTCCGTAGTGTCGACAGCACGCAGTCATATCACGACATCCTGGCAGACTTCCCCGGCATCACGAGATTGACAGCGATGAAGATTACACCGAAGCACAGTGTCGAACACTTCATCGAGACGTCTGGGCCACCGCTACACTGTCGCGCCCGACCGCTACAACCACATCGCTACAATCAAGTAAAAAAAGAATTCGAGAATATGATGCAACAAGGTCTCTGTCGTCCCAGCAAGAGCGCCTGGTCTTCTCCGCTTCACGTCGTACCAAAGAAGAACGGCGACATAAGGGTGTGCGGCGACTACCGACGACTCAACGCAGTAACGAAGCCCGACCGCTACCCTATACCACGACTTCGTGATTTCACTTCCCAACTCGCCGGAAAAACTATCTTCTCGACGATCGACTTGAACCGAGCCTTCCAACAATTACCAGTCCATAAAGAAGATATAGAGAAGACAGCAATCATCACACCATTCGGATTATTCGAGTTCCCGAGATTGTGTCCCGGCCTTAGAAACGCAGGCAACGTTTCATACACGAAATACTGCAAGGATACGATTTCGTGTTTTCCTTCATCGACGACTTGTTAATTGCATCCAGCAGCGAAGAAGAACATCGCCAACATCTACGGTGTGTTCTTCAACGCCTAGAAGAAAACGGAATCACAATCAACCCAGCTAAATGTGTACTCGGCAAGCAAGAAGTCAAATTCCTCGGCTTCAGCGTAAACAGCAACGGAATCAAGCCGCCACAAGATAAATTACAAGCCATAGAAGAATTGCCATTACCGAAGAACATAGAAGAACTACGTCGTTTCCTCGGCATGCTAAACTTCTACCGAGACAGCATTCCGAACGCCGCCACAATTCAAGCCCCGCTACACGCATACCTACATAATGCGAAAAAGCGAGACAAGACACCGATCGAATGGAACGAGACATCGAAAGAAGCATTCACGGCTTGCAAAAATAGCATTAAAAATGCTGTTTTGCTTGCCCACCCGAATCACAAAGCACCGATCGCTATTTTCTCCGACGCCTCGGACACCGCAGCGGGAGCCGTAATACAACAATACTACAATAACAAATGGCAACCACTCGGCTACTTCTCGAAGAAATTTACTACACCGCAAACGAAGTACAGCACCTACGATCGCGAACTTCAAGCTATCTACATGTCAGTAAAATACTTCAGAAAAATATTCGAAGGCCGAGAACTCATTATATTCACCGACCACAAGCCATTGACATTCGCCCTACAGAAGAAAACATCGACATCAGAAACTCCGAGAAGAACTCGACAACTACTTTTCATCTCAGAGTTCACGCACGACATTCGTCATATCAGCGGAAAAGATAATATCGTCGCAGACACATTCAGCCGCATAGAAACAATCAACACGCCGTCAGCTGTAAACTACGAAGAGTTATCCCGCGCACAAGAGCGAGATAGCACGCTACCTACACTGTACGGTCAAGAAAACTTAAGTTTTAAAACAACAACGCTACCTAACTCCGATATCAAGATTGTATGCGAAACATCAACAAAATACGTTCGCCCGTACATTCCGCAAGACTTTCGACGCGCCATTTTCGACTCTATTCACAACATAAGTCATCCTGGAACAAAAGCATCAAGAAAACTCATCGCGCAAAAATTCTTCTGGCCGTCAATGAACTCCGACATTAGTGAATGGACGAAAACCTGCATACAATGTCAGCGAAGCAAAATACAACGACATACATCGAGCGCCGTGTCGACATTTCCACAAGTCGATAGATTTCAACATACGCACATCGACATAATCGGACCGCTAAGTACAACAGCGAGTGGTCATAGATACCTACTTACTATAATCGATCGCTCGACAAAATGGCCCGAAGCTCTACCGCTCACCGAGATCACCGCCGAAACCGTCGCAAGAGTATTTCTACGAACAATGGATAGCAAGATTCGGGTGTCCTACTACAATAACAACCGATCAAGGACGCCAGTTCGAGAGTCAGCTGTTCGTCAACTTAACACGTTGTATGGGAATCGATAAAACCCGTACAACGCCGTATCACCCGCAATCAAACGGGATGATTGACCGCTGGCATCGAAGTCTCAAGAATTCACTGAAAACAAGACTCATCAATAGTAATACATCGTGGATCGACGAGCTACCTACAGTTTTACTCGGACTACGCGCCGCAATACGAGAGGACACCGGAGTCAGCGCCGCCGAATTAACCTACGGCCGTAACCTACGCTTACCGGCCGACTTCTTCGAAACAACATCATCATCGAGCCTAGATCATACCTACATCGAGCAACTCAGAAAAAACATCGATTCTCTCAAGCCGAAAAACAATGTACATCGCCACGGTAATCAACGCAACATCTTCATACATCGTGATCTACTTACGTGCAAATACGTATTTCTACGAATAGACGCCGTTCGAAAACCACTTCAAAGTCCGTATGATGGGCCGTACAAAGTTCTTCGACGAGAAGAAAAATACTACGTGATACAACTACCCGATCGCACAGCAACAGTATCCATCGATCGTTTAAAACCCGCCTACATACTAAGTGAAGATTACCTCGGCGAGTCAACGAGCAATGTACAACAGTCACCGGTAATTACCAACTTACCTAATACCAATGTACCTGTTACCTCACCTTCACATACCAATAATTTACCTCAAAATACTTTATTACCTTTACCCGTTACCTCATTACCTTTACCTATTACCTCACAACCATTACCAACAGCATCACCGATCAAGCAGAAGACACCAGCAAGTCCAGCACAGAAGACAACAAGAACGGGCCGTGCCGTCAGACTGCCGGTGCGCTTCGCTTGAGGGGGAGCACTGTAGCAGTACCTACAAAGTACCTACACGTTCGTCGTGGAAGATTGAAACATAGAAGAAAATCGTTCTGCCAAGAACGTACGTTCGAAATGACGAGAGAAACCGTCCGTGTATATTAAGTGCATTTGCACCGGACATGAAGTAGCCCTGAAAAGGACTTTTTCTAATAAGAGTTCTTCACAACACAACACTACGCATCGAGGCTACGTCGAGCGAGGGATATTCGCAGCATAGCTACGATCTTCATGGCGTTTGCAGAGCTTCACAAAATGGCGGCGCAACTACTCGCGACGGCGCGGCAGCGAGCGACCGGGAAACTACGTCGGTATGCCGAGCGCAGGCTCACTGAACTCGCGGACCGCGGGAGCCCATATTTATACTCGGGCGATTCCAGCGCCACGAACCGCGGTACGGCCGAATCTCCCGCGCGGATAATTTCTCAATCTTGTAAATATTTCCTATTCGATTTTTTTCTCTTTCTTGTTTGTAAATATTTTTATCTCACTCATTATGTCTCTTTCTGTTTTGTAATAATTTGTAATAATAATAATTAACTCATTTTTTGTATATAAGCAGCGCATTTTTGTAAATAAAGCACTTCAGTTCACCACAGTAAATCGAGTTTTACTCTTTACTCCTCCGACCTCTAGTGAACTCTTAGAGAGACCAACCGGTCCTCTAAAAGTAAAAACAAAATGCAATGTACGTATAATATGATTTATCGTACATAACCTAATCGAATCAAAGTAACAATAGCGAAAACTATTATCATCTCCTTATATTTTTTAAATAACTTACTTATATTTTTTTATTAAAGGTAGATTATGGTGTAAAAATACCAAAGCTTCTGCTCTTTCTGGTAACAAACGGTTTCTTTTCTTTTCGTTCCCTGCCTCCGAAAAAAGCCTCTCACTGTAGACAGAGCTTGCTGGGCAACAAAGGTACACTTTTGCGAGGCGTGACATTTCAGGATACCTAGTTGAATTCCTACTCCACCACTGGAATGGATCATCATTATGTTTTGGTACTGGTGAGGCACAGTAGGATTGCAGCTCATGAGCTGCGCTTGAAGTCTCATCTTGAATGTACTCAATTTTTTTTGTTGTAAATTGTTTGTAGCATTGCCAATATTTTTTGTGTGTTGCTGTTTCTGTATTCACTTCATCGATGGAGTTGGTCTGTGGGTCATCTTTATCGCCGTCGCTCTCGTCATCACTCATGCTATTTTTCAGACATTCTAATAAAAATTGGGACCTAACGGTGATGAGATTGTCGGCTTCGAAAAACTGTTGCTTGTATCTTGGATCTAACAACGTAGCCAGAGTAAAGATTTTGTTATTATCAACGTTGAACCTGTTCTTCAAATAATTTTCTAGCAGCTCTTTCATTTCCACTATTTCTTTGTTTTCATCATCGTAAATTTCTAGATGTTTTTGTAAGGTTTTCAGGTGAGGTATTACTTCAGATATAGAAGAGCAACTTGAACTTACAATCTTGGTAATTTCTTCAAATGGCTTTAACAATTCAATGCTTTTGCTTAATATTTGCCACTCTTCATTAGATAAATTTTCGAAATTTAGCCAGGTACAAATAAACAGCTCGTTTTTGTTCCAAAAGGCGTGATATAGTATGTGGAATTCCATCTAGTACATACGTCTTGAACAAGCTGGTGATCGGATAAATTTAGTTCTTGCTGCAATTCACGAAGTTTTGACTGAGCTTGATTAGAGCGATTAAGGCCGTCCCCCGAGCAAACGACCTTGGCCATACATTTGCCGCGTTGCCGAGATCGCGCCAAAACCCTATTATTTTTACTTAACTTAGTTCAAAATTGTCCTAAAAAAAATTTAAAACGGGGAATATGTAGTTTATGATATCGTCGATCTATTGGCGTGAGTTTCAAATAAAAGTAATTTGTAAATGCTAAGGAGATGCTGAATGTATGCTTGAATTTTAATAAATTGGCATTACTTTGGAAGCTGATATCATGAGTATAATAAACAAAAATAGAAAATTTAAAACGGGGAAAGGAATGTTGATATACTGAAGATTATTGTTGTATTTTTATTATAACTTTGCAGCTTTCAGATTATGAGTTTATAAGGCTTTAAATACGGTCAATTACAAAATCTCCGGAGGGAACGCCCTTAAAGTGTGTCACAATTCGTCTCGATTTTACTAGTAATTTTGACATGGTATCATGGTTTAGAGCCGTGTTGATTGCCAGTTGAAGAGTATGTATGAAACAAGATACTCCCGTATAAATTGAATCATTAATTGCTTTCATTACATTTCTGCCGTTGTCTCGTACAACAGCGTGAATTTTGGTCGTATTAATATCCCACAAAGTTGGGATTTCTTCTAAACAATTTTTAATATTATTGGCGGTGTGTATTTCAGGGAAATGTTTCATTTGCAAAACTGCGTGATGAAATTTAAAATTATCGTCAAACCAGTGAGCTGTAAAACTCAGAAAACTTTCTTTGTTGTTTATGTTTGTCCACATATTAGTAGTGACAGAAATTGCAGCTGCATTCATCACTTCTCTTCGTATTTCAGATTTAGTCTCGTCGTAAAGATGAGGTATGATGTTATCTGTGAAATATTTCCTGCCCGGTATGTTATATTTCGGTTTAACTTTTCTAATCAAATTTCTAAAGCCGATATTTTCAACAATAGATAGCGGCTGGTTTTCAAGTGCAATCATTTCACCTGTCGCAATATTAATGTCTTTTGATCTTGAATCTTCACGCGACCATTGAACAGAAAAACTATCTTCAATATTTTGTTGGCTTTTCTGACTTACGAGTAAACTAACATTTGAAGTTGATGGTGTAGGCTTTGACGTATGTAGTTCTTCTGCTTGGATTTGCGATTGGGTCGAATCGAATCTGTTAGAACATTTTACTGTAGAACTTAACTGAGATATCAGGTTTGGATGTCGATATTTTATATGGTTGTACATGCTACTTGTGTTTGCTGTTTTTCCTTTTCCACCACGAGAAATAATCGTTTGGCACTGGTTACACTGAACTTTACAAGAATCATCGTCCACTTCTTCAAAAAACATCCATACTCGAGACTTCTTTTTCGACATGATTTAATAGTTTTAACTGAGCTTTCTCACTTTAATAAATATTAAACACTGACAGTATTATGTTCAAAGTAAAACGCTGCTGACGCTTACAATAGCAAAGATCAAGAAAAAATGCGAAGTAACCAAAACACGTTTGAACATGTTTGCAGGCGGCGTGTACGACCTACCCTCCAATTAGTAATAAACGAAGCGCTACGGAAACAACCGAAAACCATGATCGGTCTGGTCGGCTTCTTTGCAGCCGACTAGTCGGCTAGTCGGCTAGTCGGCCAAAGTTATGATCGGCACATCTCTAAAAATCATATCTATGCTTATATTATAAAGCTAAAGAATTTGTGGAACTACTGATTTGAATTCGTTTTTTGTTGGATAATCATCATTATCGAGGAAGACTTGAGCTATATAACATCACGTTGGCACCAATAGGAGCAAAGAAACAGTGGAAAATGGGAAAAAACGGGGAAAATTATTTGAAAGAGCTTATCTCACAAACGGCTGAAGCATTTTTTATGTTATTTGGCACAGATATAAAGTAGACCACGAAGAATTCCATAGGCTATTTAGTTTTTCGGGAAAATGTACGGTTTCCGTGAAATACATAATTAACAGGGCGGAGCGGAACTTCTTGTACTACGGCATACGAGGGCTGTTCACAGCCAAAAATACTTCGGCGTGACTTATTACCGTTACCAAATCTAAACTTCGAGTCTCGAAGAGGGCCATTCCGCTACAGACGGCCCTTAACGAGATTTTTTTAAATGCGGCATTAGTTACATTTTTCAATTGGAATATACGTAAGAAGATGTGTATTTACTAACAAAACAACTTTTATCGATAAAAAATGGAATTCGAATAATTTAGAGCGTTTTTAAGCAATATCATCTAAGGGACGCGATGTTTTTTCCCATATTTTTAAATTTAAATAGCAAATGTTTGAAATTAATGTTTAGTTGTAGTATAGTTGTACAGTAATACGTCGAAATCTTTTGTATAAATTACACTATTCAATCGTTTTTAGTGATTTAGACGATTAATTTTGTCAGGCCAATAAACAACTGAAAATTAAAAAAAAAACTACAATTTGGTACAGTTTTATTACAAACTTACTAGTATAATTCTATATTCCATATTGAAAATTTTAAAATTTGTTAGAGAATTACGATTTAATTCACCTTTAAGAGATTTGAGAATTTTGATGTTGCGCCCGCGATCGTAGAAATGGTTAATAATTTCTAGTACTTATTACTATATTTACTTTTATCTAGTAACATAGTTTTTTTGTTTTATGCCATTTTTAAATATAGGCAAGTTATTTTGTAAAAGTTTCGCAATAGTCAGTATTCACATATGAACTCATCACAGTTCTTAATGGAGGGTCAAATTGGTTGCACCCGCGATGGCACTTCGGCCTGTTTTGTGGCCCTTCATACATTTGATGAAGGTTTTCATTTATACATCATTGTTAAACTTGTCAAAATGAATCTCTTCAAGGGATATTTTATTAATAAATATGCTTCATTTTGCCTGTAGGAAGCTTTAAGTGTGTCAAACTGTTGCACCTCGCTAATGGAATCGCCTAAGAGCAACAGTACGCTTGCAAGTCACTCAGAAGTGTGTCAGGCCGAGAACATTTCAATTTTTTCAAACAACCCTAGTATGTAGTAGTGGATGTTAAGCGTGGCTCCGCCTGCGTTAAATTATAAATTTCACGGAAACCGTAAATTTTCCTGAAAAACAAAATAGCCTATGTCTGTCCACGTGGCCTATTTTATATCTGTGCCAAATAACATAAAAATTGCTTCAGCCGTTTGTGAGATAAGCTCCTTCAAATAATTTTCCCCGTTTTTCCCCATTTTCCTTTGTTTCTTTGCTCCTATTGGTGGCAACGTGATGTTATATAGCTCAAGTCTTCCTCGATAAATAAGACTATCCAACAAAAAACGAATTCTTCAATTCAAAGCAGTAGTACCACAAATTCTTTAGCTTTATAATATTATAAGCATAGATATGATTTTCCCAAACTTTAAGGCCGCCATTTATAAGGAATGGTAAGTCGTGTGAAAAAAGTGTCTGAATATTTTTTGTAGAGAATTCTATGATCTACACTCTTGCCCTACCTATTTTTGTGATAAAATGTACAGTTTGGAAAAAAAAACAGGAAAAACCTCATTTTCATACCTTTGACCTTGAATAAAAATTTTTTGCACAAGGAGGATCCCCGGGGTCTTTTGAGGTTTTCTTTGCAATGATGTATTTAACGTCTCTACCAATTTTCAGCTCTGTGCGAATTATTCCGAGGTCGAATGTTTAATTTTCCGGGGTATCTATACATATAATAAAACTGTAGAATGAAAGTTCTGTACATTATAAAGATATTCAAAAAATAATTAGCGGGGGGTGTCACTACATCGCTATAGAAGCCAAAAATGTAGTTAGTTTTTTGTCTGTCTGTCTGTCTGTCTGTCTGTCAGTCTGTCTCTCTGTATGTTTGTTCCACTATCACACGAAAACTACTGATCCGATTTGAATGCGGTTTTCGGAGAAATATTTGTCTTCATCCAACTTAACATCTGGTGTATAAAACAAATTCCCCCCACCCCTCTAAAGGGACGAAAGAGGGGGTCAGATTTTGTTAAGACTTTTGCTTTAACACGAAAACTACTGATCCAATTTGCATACGGTTTTCGCAGATATATTTGTCTTCTTCCAACTCAACATCTGGTGTATAAAAATCACCCCCCCCCCCCCCCACCCCTCTAAGGGGACTAAACAGGGGCCAGATTTTGTATCAAACTTTTTCCTTTAATGGACTTACTTCATGTTATTAACTGTTTTTTCCAACTTAACTTCTGGTATATAAAATTTTTCCCCCACCCCTCTTAGGCGACAAAAGAGGGGGTAAGATTTTGTATCAACTGATGAAGTAGAAATTCTTTAAATGGCAAAACAACGTTTACCGGGACAGCTATCAATATAAAAAGTACTTAGATAAAAACATATTCCCAGGCTTATCGAATGTAGGTACATATACAAAATTTCATTAAAGTCGGTTGAGCCGTTTTGGAGGAGTTGGAGCACAAACACTGTAACACAAGAATTTTATATATTAGAATTGGATAATAATCTTCCACCCTAGCACTCTATACGTTGAGTGATGTCGATGGATAGCCAATGCCATGATTACTACTATGATTGTGAAGCTGTTTATGCACGCACAATCGACGTCGATGAGCAATCATAGACGAATATGCACAAATCGCCTATATTGGCAAACAAGCAAACGAGTCACCTAATGGAAAGCAACTGCCGTCGCCCATGGACATTCGCAACATCAGAAGAGCTGTAGGTGCGTTGATAGGTAGGTATCTTAGGAAGACGCATATATAATCTGTTTATGAATAACAATCTCAATATTATTGTCTGTGCCTATTGAATCACCACTAAGCGATTTAATCATGACATCACAAGAATTTCATGTTTGCGAAGTAAACTCGAACTCAGGGTCGCGTGCAATAGGAAACCGATTTTCTTTAATTCTATATAATCTTTAGATGTATCCGCCGTATTAATTTTCAAGTGAAAATGAAATCTAATTTACGCTTATTGAGCTTTGTCTATTATCATTAGAAATAGTAATCATAACTATTGTATCTTTTTGTAAAAAACTTCAAATTGTCGTTTTCCTTCAAGTCGAAGCCGCACTAAAGCGACACGACACGACGCGACACTTCACTTCCATAGAACGTTTGTAAAACGTTTAACAGGAGGGGCTCGATCGATCCAGACCACCGACCTACATTATATAATGGATTATGGAGGTCAGTGATCCAGACAGATTGATCGCAGGCCAACTTGCCCCCTAATAGGCTACTTGACTTATATTTAATTTCATTGAAAAAATGCATATTTCTAGTAGAACTTGGCCTAGGAAACCGTATTTCAGCCTTATCATCAAATAAAAGCTTATATGATTGATAAATAAAGTCGATTTGAAAATATGATTTTATGAAAATATGAATTGTACTGACGAAAACGCTTTTGCGGTACTTCCGATTTGGATGTGACGTCATCCCATTTGTAATTTAACATCTTTTATTTATGGCGCTCGTTATATGTAAGTTTATTTGTAGATAAATAATAAGAATAAGCCTAGAAAGATTTGTAAAATATATTTTCTTGAATAATTCAAATAAAACATCAGTTTTATATATTATCTCCATTTATTGTAGTTGGGAAATGAAATGGCCAAAACTTTTCTCCAAAGTGTTCAACATTACAAATGATTTCTAAATTCTTTTCTAATTTTTTAGCACTGTTAGACTCGTACGCTTAGCACATAAAACTTTTTTCAATAAAGAAAGTATAAAATACAAAAAACATGACGTCACACTATGGCGGCACAATGGCGGACAGTGTTTTCGGCGCCATTTAAAAGGCATACTTTTCAATCAACATTTTTATGGGTTTCTATATTTTAATATTTTTTTTTTTTAATATTTTAATATTTTACACAAGTAAAATATTAAAATATCAGTTTTTTTGGTGAAAATGAATGATTACGAAGTGATTAGAATGAAGAAAAAAAGTAGGTCAAGTAGCCTATTAAGTATGTAACTTCAAATGACTTCATTTAGCGGTCACAATTTTCAACTTTTTAAAAAAACAATTTAAAAAGTTGTAATGTCAAAATGTTGACGTTAATACTTTTTAAATCGACTTTTTGAGAGAAAACGAACATTAACATCCAGGAGGACGTCAGAAACTAACCTCTCCCCACTTCAGGAGCCTGGCGAAATCGAGGGGGTTCCATGAGGTGACGTGTGCCGTGGTAGAGCCGCTGCCGTCTCCAACGTGGACGAAGCCCAGTATCTGGTCTGTGGGGTCCTCCATCAGCGTCTCATAGACCACACAGTGCGCGCGACACATGTCCCAGCAGGTGAACTTGGTCGCGTTGAATTTACCTGGTGACAAAGAGAGAATGTTATTTATTTTACCGCCTAATACGGTAAGGAAACCTATAGCACAGTACTACATAGGGTAAATATCGACGACGGAAAACAGAAAGGGCGTATCCCGTTAAAAGGTCGTAACTAGACTACGTATAAGGTCATTATCAGTTTTTTTTTCTGCGTCGATTGGTCTGGGTCTGGTTGCTCTACGATGACATGAAATTTAAAAAAAAGTGAGTATTTTAAAAAGTGTGATAATTTTTTTTGGTGTAACTGCCCACAAAACTGCATATTTATACTTTTTTGAGATACGATTTGAAGAAGTTTGTGTTTTTAATTATAACATATTTACGCTGTTCCTGTTTCGGTGCGTCCCAGATGTTACGACCTTTTTGCGGGAAGCAATTTTTATGCTTGCTATGTTACGACATTTTAACGGTTCAGATTTTTCTAAGGACAAATAATGACTTCTTAGATACTACAATTTCATGGGTGGTAGAAATGAACTCAATCGTAGTTAATACGAGTCACAGGTCCCGCAATTTGTTGAACATTCCGGAATTTCTTTCATACACCCCAGGTAAGTTACCTTTGTCGCTGTGCGGGCGTCGTGTTGAAAGGTTGTGTCAGTTTCGCTGTAGTGAAATCGTGTTGCAAAAACCTTGGAGTGTATAATTTATCTATACAAGGTATGTTATAAATTCTAAAGATTTAATTACCTAGTAATAAGTTCCAGGATACATAATGTATTCTTGAGCTAAACTCAAAAAGAATGTAAACAAATCGAAATCAAATTCTGCGTGGTACCTATGCGTTGTAAGATTTTAGGTTTTTTTACTACTATTAGGGGTTAAAGTATGAAGTTTCCTTTTTTGTAAGTAGGTGTAACGTTTTTCTTAATCCTTCGATCGAGGGTTCCAAGAATTGCTATTGTATTCTATTGTTGTCGCAATCACCGGTGCTCGTACGGGGCTTGATGTGTTAATTAGGTAACAACTAATTTAAATCTAAGCATACCTACGTATTTATGGGCATGGTAACTACTAACATGGCACATTTTTTAACCCCCGACAAAAAAGAGGGGTGTTATAAGTTTGACGTGTCTGTCTGCATGTCTGTCGGTCTGTCAGTCGGTCCGTCTGTCTCTGGCATCGTAGCATCCAAACGGGTGGACCGATTTTGATCTAGTTTTTTTTGTTTGAAAGCTGACATGATTGAGAGTGTTCTTAGCCATAGTTCATCATCATCAGCCTGCTCAGTGCTGGAAAATTGCGGTTCATCTGGTTTGTAAAGGGCCGATTAGCAACTTGCAGTCGTTTGGTGGGCTTTATAATATTTTGCATTCTAGTTCGTGACATTTATGAATAAATACACATTAATGGAAAGTTGACCTGGTGCTGCAGCATAACCTGGTAATCAATAGGATACCCAACTCCTCACCAACTTAGAGCAGAGGTTTCGTGTTTGGGCTCATTTTAATTGCGACAGTTAGTAAGACGTAGATAACAGTAAATATTTGCATGCTGCTGCTGCAGCATCGTCAGGATTCTATAGGAGCCGAGCTCCATAATATTATTATGAACCCAAAGTGGAGGTTTGTTTGGACTCATATTGACGGCCTCATCCAAGAGGACATTCCTAGATGGTATTCATTGAGATAATAATATTATGATCCTTTTGATAGGAATTATTCTGCACTATAACGAATACAAGTTTAAAAAGCGTGAAATAAAATTAAATTAAGAAATATTGATGAATAAAATATTGATTTTATATCTTTTCTTATAATTTTAACCGACTTCCAAAAAGGAGGAGATTTCTCAATTCTACCGTATATTATATTAATAATATTGTTCATTTTTTTAATGTTTAATCTTGTTCTGTAATATACAACATATTATTATGTACAAGACTTATCTTTGACTATTTTTTTATTTACTCCATAAATCACATTAGTAGGGAAAAATAATATTATGAAGGGAATAATAACATAATAATATTATATTCCACTTAAATTCTGAATATTATTAGTTATTTATTGTTAAATAATTCTTTAATGAAAAGTATAATTACGTAGGTACCTAAAGTTACTATTATGGATATTTGATAACCTTATATTATGTGTTTTTGTTGTTATTTTAGTGACATAATATATTATTTACTTAATTAGTTATTAAGTTGACATTGTATAATATTATATTTTTTGCTTTGTGTTTTTGGTAACTTTTTAAAAGTTCAATATATTTACGTTTATAAAAGCTTACGACGTTTTATTTCGTCATTGGGTGTCTAGACGTTTGACTTACAACCAATTTTCTAACCATTATAATGCATTATGAATGTGTTTACACCCCGTTCCTAAGAGCAAATTAAAACGAACATTAGTTACGACCTTTTTGAGGTCAGTAAATTTCTTATAGTTTTATGATTCAGTACAAACGTCGTGTCAATATACGACATTTTTGAGGTCTGCAATTTTTGTATACAATGGGCGTAACTTGAATAACTTTATTTCTAACAATAGGAAGTTATTGGCTTGTATGCCACTTTATGCAGGTTTTTATTTTAAAGTAAAGGTGTTAAAATTATGTTCCCACAATTTACCGTTAAAAAGTTATGTTTTAATTTCCCAATATTTTTTTGTTTTTTGGCTCTGGTGTAAAGTTGCGTTAGACCGAGTTACGCCCTTTCTGTTTTCCGTCGTCGATATTGTATTACTGTGCCTATAGCCTAGTTAAGTGGTACTCAACCTTTTTTTCTACGGGCTACAAAATATGATATAACGATATATTTTAATAATAACTATTATGATAAGTATGACAATGTAATAAATTATATATAAAAAAACAATCGCATAGCCAAAAAATCGCAAACTAGACAAAATATGGTTTCCCTACCAAAAATATAATATTTATTGTAATTAAGTAATTAACGGTATCAAAAGTTTTTGTGTCCTCAACCGGATCCATGTAATATTTTTTCACTCTCACAGATCTTTTTTTACCCTTGTTACCCAATAGGCATCATAAGATTTACTTAGTCTTTTATGCCTATAAAATATGTTTTTAACCGACTTCCAAAAAGGAGAAGGTTATAATATTATGTTCGGCTGTGGATATTTTTATTTCTTCCGTAAACATCGGAAAAACCAGACAATAATTAAAGCTTCTGTGGAATTCCCAATAAGTATCTACCTATAACTGTGAATAAACACTTATTATATACATGCGAATAAAATGTTTCTTTTGCGCAATAGCATATTATTATTATAATATATCGCATAGCGAAAACAATAATTTAAATTACAATATTATACAGCATAGTGAATGTAATAAAATATGAGTTATATTATTAATATTTAAGAAGCCATTAGGTGATCAAAATACTGCAGATTATCTGGAAACAAAAAAATGTGCCTCGAAAAAAATTGAAAACGAAAAATCTTGTATATTATTAGAGGTTTCCCGGCACTTGTTGTAGGCAGGGCCCTATCTAAGGGGCGAGCCGAGCATTTATCAGGTTGGGTGGTGGAAATATTCCTCCTATTATCCCCCAACAAAACTAGCCCATGAATTATATGGTTTTTTTGTAAGTAAAAGGTGGTGAAAATGATCTTTGCCCGGAGCGGCTAAATAGTCTAGATTGGGGCTGTAGGGGATTTAAGGAACAAAAATTTATTTAGCTAGACCGACAGAAGGGAAACTGCGCATTTTGAGGTTAATTAAAAAAACTAGCAAAGTCCTATAAAATTGATTCGATAACTACACAAAAACTTAGCTGACATTTCTTTGTGCTTTATTGACGTAATCTATGGTTTATTAATCTCGTCGTATTTCCTCATCTTTATTTAAATGAGTTAAACTATAAATAGACATGAAATTTTACAAGCGCCTTTTAACCTTTGGTGACTTTGTGTACAGCTACACTGTAGGAAATATACTTTTCCTTTTGGCATCCTTATTTAAAATGACTACGGAACCATAAAAATGAGCTACATAATATTATGTAATTTGTAGAGATTCATCAATGGTACGTAAGCCACGGATATAACATAAAATCGTATATATAAAACATAAAAGTATTCATTTTGATTCCTTACAAAATATTATTAAAATATAACAATTATCGAAAAATTTTGTAAATGTTATATAATTGCATAAGTACCTAAACTCAATAACAAGAAATTAAGATTATTCGTGTAGCGAACTATGTACTCTATAAGAAGCTGAAATTAGTATTTTATAAGCTGTTATAAACTTATAACTTATAACATTACAATTTATATCTAAACTAATATTAGGAATATTTTGTTTAATTTTTTATTACTTCATCGATTTTGATGAAACTCAACATGACATTACACATAATATAATATTATTATAGTGATCACATACGTGGTTTTTATCACAAAAAAGTACTATCGCCATGGGATTTCAGTTTGCAGGTACAGCAGTGGCGACCTTACCAATTGCGAGGCCCCGGGCGGAAGGTATTTGCAAGGCCCTTTGTCTTACGAAAAAATAACTTGCGGGGCCCCTGCAAGGGCCCCGGGCGGTTGCCCTGTTCACCACCCCTAGAGCCGCCACTGGGGTACAGTAATCATCTAGTGGGAAATATATTTACCCATGTTATATACGATGACACGACGTCCAGCATTGTCACGAACTGGAGACACGGCTATGTACCTGTAACAAAGAAAATAATGATTTAGCGGCTTCCTATATAAAACACCATACCTCTCTTTTATTATATACCTACTCTCTTACCTATGTTATATAGTGGAGGCAGTGAAGGTTTTCACCTCCGATTTTGTTGAACCTCCAATTTTCATGAAAATCGATTTCATGAAAATTGGTAAGCAGGTGGGGGATACCGTAAGAAACAAAAGTGACATAGTGTCAACTTGCGCTTTTGCCCTGGGGGTGGATGCCAACCCTTCTCGGGGGGTGAATTTTAACCAAAATTTGTTATATAAAGTTTTTTGATTTAATCAATACTTTCGGAGTTATTAAAGATCAAAGATCATGTTTTTGCGTGAGAAAAATACATGTCTTATAGCGGTTTTTCATAATTAAATAATAAACTATAGGTTTTTACGAAAAATGTGTAATAACTAAAATGAAAGCCAATAAAAAAAAAAACTAATTTCTACTCTGAAATACCTTCCTTTATTCATTCAAAGTGAGCTTAATAGGTGATTGAAACTATAGGTTTTTACGAAAAATGTGTAATAACTAAAATGAAAGCCAATAAAAAAATAAAATAATTTCTGCTCTGAAATACCTTCCTTTATTCATTCAAAGTGAGCTTAATAGGTGATTGTAAATAGGTATATTTTCTTTCGGCGAGTACCTAAGTCTAAGCATTCAAACTTAAATAACGGTAAACCGATGCATTTTATGACATATACTTCCTTTAAACTTTTTAAAGTACTTAAAAGTACCTTTCTAATAAACATTTTAAAAAGTTAATAGCATCAAAATTGACCAAGTTATGACAAAAATAAGATGACCCTTTTAGTTTAGTTTTGAAAAAAAGAATGATTTAGTAAAATCGAAATTATTCAAATTTTCGTAAATATCATTTTGTTTTGAACATAGCTTCAAAAATATTGAACCGTCGTAAAAATTATAAGGAACGAAATATGTGTCCTTTTTTTAAGAAATCTCTTGATGTTCTTTTGATATTTATAGGATGAAAAATAACGAGGATAAAGACGTTTAAAGCCTAACTTTTACTGCGAGAACCATGAAACCAGGACCTTTTAACCCTAATTTTTTTAAAACCAAGGGCTTTAAAAAGTATTTTTCAAGTCAATCTTAAAGCTCTTTAAATTACCTTTAAAATGGTCCATAAATGAACCCGATAACTTAAAAATTAACAGAGCTATTGTGATATTAACGAAAAAAAATTTTTTAAAACAATTTTGAAGCAGAGATTTGGGATGCAAATATTGTAGGAAACCCTGTCAATATAGGTACATCTATACTAATATTATAAATGCTAAAGTGTTTTTGTCTACCTGTTACCTCTTAACACCCAAACGGTTCAACCGATTTTGCTGAAATTTAGTATGAAAATACTTTGAGTCTCGGGAATGGATATGGATATAGGATACTTTTTATCCCGAAAAAATGTACAGTTCCAGCGCGATTGCAGGCATCATCTAATCCATACTAAATATACATTAATATTTTCAAGTCTTTCAATATTCAGAAAGTAAACGAAACGGTAAATGTCTATTAGATAAGAGAGGGGCTTTTTATAATGATGTGCGTCTATTTTCAGCATTTCAGTCTAGCAGATTCAGCCTTTGCGTCAATTTTTTGCACAGAGGGTAGTTTGAAATCGTTGTTTGAATATTTTGGACTAAATAATATCAATGTTTGAAATATTATATTATTAATAAATTTATCTTAACTATGAAAAAATATTCGAACTCATTAAAGCTGATAAAAAACTTAAAATAAAAACTTTAAGCTTATTATTCAGACATTGGGTAGTTTACAGGGGTGCAAATTTTTTTCAAAAAAACTCAATAAGAAATTAATACTAAGTAAATAAACTGAAAAAGTTGGGTTCAAAAACCTAGACCTATTAAGTTTTTGAACCCAATTTTTACCGTTATTCCGCAATAAAGGGGTACTTTTAGGGCTTTATATTTCAGTCTTATCCTAAAATTATATCATAAATATTAAACAAACTCTTTATGTAATGTAAATATACGATTTTAAAGCAAAGAAATACAAAAAATGTTTTTTTCACGATTAAAGGAATGGTTGCTAAAAAGGCTTGAAAAATTAATTATAATGTAATCATAAATCACGAATAAAACATTAAAAACATTTATTTTATCAAATTAAACACAATTAGTTAAGCCAGAATGGTTAAATCTGCATTTTTTCTATTTTCAACAAAAGGGGTGGATTTCACCCCTAAAATAAAAAATGCGCGTATGTCACTTTTAAAGTTAAGGGCTTAACGTACTTAATCCCAAGGTTTCATCCAAATCGATGGAGGTTCAACGAAATCGGAGGTTGCACCTGATTTTTGCCTTCATTAACAGCTATACTAATACTCTTTTATTGGGTATTATAAACGACGGTCAAAATTAACTTCGCGGGGACAGTACATTTTATTTGGATTAAAAGTATTCAATGTCCTTTTCTAGAACTGTAAGTATCCCAATATCCAGTAAAATCTATTCAGTGGTTTGGGCATGAAGAGGCAACTGACTGGAATACTTTACAGCAGGGCTCGAAAAACGTTATATTTTTCGAAACGTTATCGCCTTAAATACCTAAAGAACGTTTCATTTCGGTTTCGTTCGGAACGGAACGCTATTCGGAACATTATTTGAGAACGTAATGATTTTTTCGTTTTTGATCCTTAAAACGGTTTTAAACGGTTTTTCCCGTTTCCTCGATCAAAAGTTAAATATATATAACAAAAACTATTATTTTTCGGGCATTCGCTTGCGGTATCACGGCGAGGCAATAATCGGCCAAGTGCGAGTCGGACTCGCTCATGGAGGGTTCCGTACCGTTACAGAGCAAAATAAGGTCGATATTTGTGTTTTTTGTATGGGATTAATTTTATTAATTTTTTATTAGTTTTATTAATTAATAAAGAACTCATATATTCAAGGACTCTATGAAAATTTCAAGAGCCTACCTATTATCGTTATTGATATTATCGAGCAAAAAAGGACAAAAAATTACGGTTGTTGTATGGGAGCCCCCCTTAAATATGAAATATATCTTGTTTTTTAGTATTTGTTGTTATATCGGCAACAGATATACACAATCAAATCAAGTCCAGCTATATTAGCGGTCGCACAGACGGACAGCCTTCGAAGTCTCAGTAATAGGGTCCCGATTTTACCCTTTGGGTACGGAACCCTAAAAATCAGGTACAGCATAGATTTGAACAAAAATTTGGGATCGATTACGTTTTACCCTTTAATTTAAATTGTCATACTACATAATTGCGCTTTAAGGGATGGATTTTTTTAGCCCCCTTGTTTTTAAATTTTTTTTTACCCCTTTTCCTAAAAATGCAGATTTAACCATTCTGGCTTAACTAATTGTGTTTAATTAGGTAAAAAAAATGTTTTTATTATTTGTATTTATGATTTTTTATTATATAACTACTAGCTTTCTCGACAAAATATGTTGCTTTGCCATATAAAGTGTTTCTACTTCATCACGAATGAACTTTATTAATATAAATTAAAAACTTATTTTTATAAAAAAAAAGCTCAGGGAAATTTTAATCGAAATAGAGAGAAAAACATTTAAAAAAACATTTAAAATTAAAATAATAAAAATATTTGAGGGGGAATCCCATACACAAAACACAATTTTTGGCCTATTTTTGCTCTGTACCTAAATATGGTACGGAACTCGGAACCCTTCGTGCGCGAGTTCTGCTTGCACTTTGCCAATTTTTTGTATATTAATGAATGTACATTTTATAAAATGAAGGGTTGTATACATATATTTTTAATGTCACATTATAGAAAAATAAAAAATAAATGTTAAGGGTGAACACTGAACAACCCTTACCGCAAAGGGGTATGAAAAATAGATAGTAGCCAATGCTCAGACCAGTAGGTCTAAGAATCGGCTGCTTATATCTATTTTAAACTGTAACGGCTTTACTGATTTTTACCTTTTAATTAATATGCATATACAAAAATATTATGTGCACATAGGTAAAAAATCAGTAAAGCCGTTAGGGTTCCCTAGAAGTTAGAACATTTTTTTTTATTACTGTCAAGCTAATTTTTGTGAGTAGCTGCATTTTGATAAGACGAACAACATTTTTATTTGCGAAAAATCTTGACAATGGTAGCTAACATGCATGGTTCTCGCAGTAAAAGTCAGGCTCTACCTTGGTTATTTTTTATCTTATAGATATAAAAAAGAAACCAAAATATTATTCAGAAAAAGATTTCAAATTTCCTCCTTAATCATTTTTTACGAATATTTATATCTTTGTAGTTATTTTCAAAACAAAATGATATTTAGAAAAAATTGAATAAGTTTTTTTATTACATGTCTTTTTTAAAAAAAACTAAGCATTCTAAACCAGGGAAAATTTTTGAGGTCATAACTTATGTTAAAAGAAAAAGTATCGGACATTTTTTTCTTGTCAAACATAAATAAGAATAATTATTATTGTATTACAATATTTGCGTCCCAGATATCTCCTTCAAAATTTAAAAAAAAAACTCGTTTTATCACAATTAAGCCCTGTTAATTTTGAAGTTATCGGGTTCATTCAAAAATCATGTTAAAAGTTATAGTTTTACGAGCTTTTAGAACGTTTTGAAAAATATTTTAAAAGCCCCTATTTAAAAAAAATAGGGAGATTAAAAGGTCTCGGTTGCATGGTTCTCGCAGTAACAGTAGTCAGGCTCTACCTTGGTTATTTTTATCCTTTAGAAATAAAAAAGAAAACAAAATATTTTTCACAAAAAGAACTCAAATTTCTCCCTTAGTCATTTTTTACGAATACCTAGGTATTCAATGTTTATGAAGTTATTTTCAAAACAAAATGATAATAAGGGAACAATTTCTTTTTTTAAACTAAGAGAGAGACTAATTGATGATAACCATAAAGTAGAATTATTGTATAGGAATAGTAAAGGTTTTATTTTTTGTTTTTGCCAAAAAAAATCCAAGGTATCATTTTATTTTTACCATAACTTGCACAATTTTCATGCTATCAACTTTCTATATTGCTCATTCGAATGGTACTTCTGAGCACTTTAAAAAGTGTTCAGGAAGTACATGTCATAAAATGCATCGGCTTACCGTTATTTAAGTTTGAATACTTAGATTTAATTACTTGCCTAAAACCAAACTATGTATTCACCTATAGCTGACTAATTTGAAATAATATTAGAAGGTATTTTAGAGTAGTAATTTGTTTTTTTTTATTGACTTCTTTGGTAATAACTTAATAAGTAATAACATTATTTTTCGTAAAAACTTATAGTTTTTTAGTTAATTATGAAAAACAACTTTAAGACAATAAGTATTTTTCTCATGCAAAATCTTTGATCTTTAATTACGAGTACCTATAACTTATTTAATTATTGAATTATCAAAAAATTGTACGTAACAAATTATTTTTGTGTATCTATTGATTTCCGGGGCTTTTTTATTTAAAAAATTCACCCCCGAGACGGGGTTGCATTCACCCCCAGGGCAAAAGCGCAAGTAGGTAGTATGCCACTTTTATTTCTTATACTCACTTATCCACGTTCATTATTCACGTATCACGTTATCCCCTTATACTCACCAAAGAAAATCGATTGAGGTTCAACAAAATTGGCGGTGAAAACCTTTCATGACTGCCCTATGTCCCGCTGTTTGGATTTAACCGTTTTATTTCGGTTTTCAAAACGTTCTCAAATACGTTTTTGTTCCCAAAAACGTTATTGCAATGAACCGTTCCGAACGAATCAAAACTGTTATTTAAAATAACGTTTTCGAGCCCTGCTTTACAGAAGGCGGTTGGTGATAAAACAGGCATTACTCGTAGAGGCTTTTTGAGGAAAACCGCAGATAGAGTTGCGGTGGGTTGATCGTGCCCGGAACTTTGCCTATGTGGGGTGGAGCACCATGGAGTGTTAGTGGGTAGTCCCTACTGGGGTGCCCCACATACTCTAGTGATGTTCCCAATCCGCCGAGGGTGCGCAAAGCATTGTCCAAAAAAGGGGTTAGATCCAAAAATTATGTTATTCCTATATATTATTACTATTCTTTATCACACAAAAAACTGCGTATATTCTGATTATTTGTTTTCTACGAATGGCCTTCAAGAAGTTTTTTACGGCTCAACTACGTTTAAATATTTGACGCTTAAAAATAAGCCTATTTATAAATTTAACGTATGTTTTTATGGCACTAATTTATTAACTGTGGTATTATGTTCATAGCTTTTTTGTTCGTAAAACGTGAGTGCTTGAGCTAAGTTATTTTTTAATCCTTATTGGACTGGCTAAAAAACACAGTCTAAAGTCTAAGCTCGATTTATATGCTTCAGCCGCTACACCACTTTTTAACCGACTTCCAATAAGGAGGAGGATCATTTTACACCGGCGGCTACACCGCGCGCTTCATACCCTTTGTTTGGGCGGACTCATATAATTCAAGTTTTAGTTACATTAAAGCATTAAAATAGAAATTTCAGACTTTCCTATTGTATTCACTAAGCGGACCCCTAGACGATCAATTTTATTGTGCAATATCACGTACTGTGCAATATTATTGACCGTCTAGGTTTAATATTGAACGCGCCCGCCTTTTAATCTTATTAGCTATGTCCTAGGGGCTTTTTCAGGCGAAGCCGCATAAAAACTATATTTTTTCTTTAATTATTATCAAGCAAAACTTGTCCCTACTTTATTGAGTTTTTCCAAAAGAAAATCACAAAACCTCAGGGTTAATAAAATACGCCACACTCGATCGCGGTTTGGAATATCAACAGACTACATATAAAATTGTTTACACAGTGCAAAATCCGGTTTCGAATACATAACAACATTAAAATTGTTACGTGTTGATTTATCGCTGTTTTGGCACTGAACTTCTTCGAGGTTCACAAACCGAAACGAAGTCTTAGGCTTTATTCGACCAAGGTCTAGATATTTGAGATTAATGGCCGCACTCAGGTTGATGTAATAATTAGCTAACTTAAATTTTATTAAGATTTTGATATTATAACTGCATTCTTTTTCTGTATAACTCTTAATAGAACAGTAATTAAAATTTAGTAATATTTAGTGCGGCCGTAATAAGTTTTCAACGCAGATTATTAGGACTCTATACAAATTGGCAAGTTGAACTTCCACAATCCATAGTTCAATTAAACTAGTTCATTAAGTATAAGGACGTAGAAAAAAAAACATAACACAGAGCTACACTTATTGTAGGCATCACAGCATTAAGAAATAGAGCCTTCAGTCGGGAAAATTAGTGTTACAAAAAAAAAAAAAAACATTTCATACATCTCTTGGCAGCAATTTTGAAATGCTTTAGGCTAGATCTCGCCGTGTAGCGGCCAAACCGCTCGTCCGCGCGAACGCATATAAATCGCGACATAGAACCATTATGTGAAACAGTGAAAACTGCTATGGTTTGGATGACAAAGGTCTTTCATAAGCCACCATAATGTTACATAAGTTCCAAAGACACCTAAACATTCGTGAGTTAATTACAAGTGTATTAATGTAATGTTATTCCGTAATGGAGAATTTTGAAACAAAAGTAGGCCTAGTCACTTGTGTGTTAGGTTCAAGGCAACGATGCTTTATGTAACCGAGGAACGATGTAGGTACGTGTTAGTGCGTGTATTTTAAACCTCACATAATTTTTTCTTCTAGTAAGATGAAGACAGTCGGTCTTCCGTTCTACTGGATTATGAGAGTAAAGGAATAGAGAGTGCTTGTGTACTGCGCACACACTTGGGCACTACAAAAATACTCCTGCGTAACTTGCCTGGTTTCAACCGGCCACTGTCACCGAATGTGGGAGTTTATTATTATTATAATGTATTTAATTTCTGGAAATCTAGTCCAGTATAATAAAAATTGCTTACCCATTGCTAATGATTTCTTTAAGTTTGGGTTCCTCGCAGTCCAGGTTTGAGAAGCACTCAGGATAGTACTTCCTCAAGTTGAGGTATTTGAGTAGAGTCTGCTGGGCCATGGGAATACTGTACTTCTTGTGGCGAAGAAAACGGAGAAGGAAGTTCTCATCTGCGAAAAAATACAAAAATTACAATTACTTAATAATACTTAAATACACTACGAAGTAAGTCACATCTTTATATTAAACTAGAAGATGCCCGCAATTCTGTTGCGCCAAAAATCGTTTATCGCGCGGAAACAGTACATATTTCCAAGATAAAAAGTATCCTATGTCTTTTCCCGGTACTCAAAGTATCTCCATGCCAAATTTCAGCAAAATCGATTCAGCGGCTTAGGCGTGAAGAGGCAACAGACAGACAGACACACTTTTGCACTTATAATATTAGTGTGGAAGTATGGACTAGTAAAAATTTGTATTTTGTGACAAGTTACTTTGTCTACGCTTCCGTGTGCTAGTGGTATAAAGCTTGTAGACTACAGGCCCACGTCGAAAATGGATGGGTCAAATGAACCCCCGGACCCCTGAAAAACAGGGGTTTGTAACACTCGATTTTTTTCTATTGTCGCATTATTTTTGTACGGCGTTGCGGAATAATTGATTCGAAGCTGTATCCAAACAGTATGAAACGTATGCCGTATTGAATCAAATGACCAA
Source organism: Polyommatus iphigenia (assembly GCA_963422495.1). Lineage (NCBI taxonomy): Eukaryota > Metazoa > Arthropoda > Insecta > Lepidoptera > Lycaenidae > Polyommatus > Polyommatus iphigenia. Next base: position 17,491,714 of record OY730178.1, on the reverse strand, counting down.
ATTTACCATGGAAATTGGCTGAAAATAAAATAAAAATACCGACTTGTTGGCGCATTATTTTTGTACGGCACTGCTGGCGGGATGGTAAAAATGCCGTACAGGATCATATGACCAAAATGTACTCACCATACACGCACTTTTGAATTCTCACCAGCACTCAGTTGGACAGCTTACAAGTGACGGCATAGTGCTAAATCTTATTATTTTATGCTCTAATATCGTCCTATATACGTCCCCAGGTGGTTCATTTGACCCATCCATTTTCGACGTGGGCCTGTAGTCTATTAGGTCTCGTTTGTGCTATCATCAAGGAGCAATAATAATAATATAATGGACGCTTCACACCACGTCAGTCTGACCCCGTGCTAAGTACTTCAGGAAGGTCTTGTGTTACAGGTAGGTACCAGACAACTGAAATATATTTAATACTATACTTACATATATTTAAAAAATGTATTATATCATATCATAATATATTTAATACACATTCATGACCCAGAAACAGTTTTGGTCTTTCAGTGCTGCTACTTTCACAGTGAACTCTCTATAAGGAAAACATACACACCCTAAAGTATTATCACTTAGTTTTGTTACACTCTGTATATTCGTCTGTTTGTATTTTTTACAGACTAGGTTTAAGAAATGTTGGAGCTGATGATGACAGTTATATAACATCGTGGTCGACCTCGGCGCAGTCGCAACAGGATTTTTAGATCCTATCGCACATTTTTATTGCGCATGACAAAATGTGAAAATGCCGACTGCAACTTTGCCGAATTGCATAAAATTGTTAAATTTTATTTTAGAATTAATTGTTGAATAAAGGTTATTGAAAATCCCAAGACTCAGGATCATTAGTCTAATGATGTCATGTATATGACATTTAAGGATTATTTTAAATAAGCAATAAGAACAACATTTTCCGTTAATTAAACATACCTGTTTACAGTGTTATTAATAATTATTATGCGTTAATTAAATGTTTAAAGCGTTACCACGCTTTAAACATTTTTGATCATTTCATCTTTTTATAACTGTACCTAATCATAATCAAAATCAGTTCAGTACTTTCGTCAAAGTTATGAACGACGTATATCACAAGAAAGAAAAGATTTAGATTTTGGAGTAGTCATCTTAGGGTCAATTCAGACCGCAACGCGACGAGTAGATGCAATTCTAAATTAGGTTTGAATTGACAGACTTGCATGACGTCTCACGCAATTGAATTCTGTCAATTCAATACTAATAATAATTAATTTCTAAATTATTTGGAAATCATCTACATTCTACAGTCTACTCATCGCATTGCGGTCTGAATTGACCCTTAAGGGCGTTCCCTACGGAGAATCCGTAATTTACCGTATTTAGAGCCTTTTAAACTCATAATTTGAAAGCTACAGAGTTATAATAAAAATACAGCAATAATCTTCAGTATCTCAACATTCCTTTCCACGTTTTAATAAATCTTTTTTCGTTTATTATACTCATGATATCAGCTTCCAAAATAAAGCCAATTTATCAAATATTCAAGCATACATTCAGCATCTCCTTAGTATTTACAAATTACTTTTATTTGAAACACACGCCAATAGATCGACAATATCATAAAGTACATATTCCCCGTTTCAAATTTTTTTTAGGTCAATTTTGAACTAAGATAAGTAAAAAAATAGGGTTTTGGTGCGATCTCGTTAACGCGGCAAATGTATAGCCAAGATCGTTTGCTCGGGGGTCGGCCTTAATGGACATGCACTTACCTTGTCTCACGTTACGTATATCGTTATTCTTCTGTATCCACTCCCTCATGATGTTCAGAGTCTGCTCCTTCGTGCCGGGTGTCTCTCTTAACTCCTTCTCCGCGACGGTCGCTATGTTCTTCAAATCCCTGCAGAAGTCCTTCTGATATTTTTCATTGCTTGAGTTCCAATTGTTGGTGCTCATAGTAATAAGCACGTTTGCCGTCGTGTTAAACATTTTGACTGTAACAAAGGAATTCATGATTAAAATAAAATAAATAATTGATTTATTTCTCTATAAACAATCAATAATTTCCAGAACGTCATACTTTTTGCCTACCACCTGTTCGAGAATATAATCTAGACACGCGGTAGCGTGTCAAGCCAAGTTCAAATAAAACTGAACTGGCAAGCAGCACCTTGTGTAATATACACGAACCATTTGGAGCCACTTTTGACCCCCTCATCTGTTTATAACAATTATTAAGTTTAATATTTGAAGTGAACTAACCATTTCTGAAAAACTTCAAGACTTTTGTTGAACATTTTGAATTGCCAAAAAAATTCATCAACAGCATAAAATGTTGAAATATGGACTCACTCGTATTAAAATTTTGATTCAGAATAAGAATCAGCGTATTAATTACTACTAGCTATTTGACCGAGCTTTGCTCGGTATTCGATAAAATACGAATAAAATGACATTTTCTAAAAATGATTCCTAGCTAGATCGATTTATCGCCCCCTAAACCCCCTATATACTAAATTTCATGAAAATCGTTGGAGCCGATTCCAATTATATATATATATATATATATATATATATATATATATATATATGTATATACAAGAATTGCTCGTTTAAATATATATAAGATTTGAGAAAAAAAAACAATGTACATATCCATCTAGAACGTTTATATAAGGAAAATCTTTTGACATATTTTTAATCTTATGCGGAAAAAACAAGCTGTTTGCTAACTGGTATAATAGGATATAATACGTGCGCGAGACGGGCACTAGATAATATGCTTTAGTCTTTAAATGCCAAAACGCAAAAAATATAATAAATATATTATATAATATTATGTAAATATATCCGCGAAGAATATTATACCAAAACACCATTTGAAATCTAATTTAAAATCTAAAGTCATATACGTAGTACTGCTGAATTGAATAGAAATTAGAAACAACGCCAAAGTGAAGTCGGCAATTCAAAATTAAAATGCTGATGCTAACGAATATACGAAATATATCTTACATTTCGCAGAATGCAATATGTACTTCCATATAATACTAATTATATCATATAATTAAGCGACACTTTCGCATTTCTGTCTGTTACCTCTTCATCTTCAAACCACTGAACCGATTTTGCTGAAATTTGACTAGGAGATACTTTAAGTCCCGGGAAAGGACATAGGATAGTTTTTATCCCGCAAAAAATGTACGGTTCCCACGCAATAAATGAATTTTGGCGCAACGGAGTTGCGGGCGTCATCTAGTAAACTATAAAGCTTTCTTCATAGAAATACTCTTTGCAACAATCCGTAATGCTTTATGTTTGCTTTTTGTTAAATTTTCTTACGAGTTATTCAGTGTAGTATAATTTTATTGCAGGGATCCTTCAACATCAATATTCGATATAAAATTTATTACAACCGTAAACATAATGTGCTTTTCACATTTTACTGTCTACAGGCTCATTACAATATTTGCAGAAACATTAATTTGTCGACGTACATTAAGGGTCAATTCAGACCGCAACGCGACGCGTAGATGTATTTCTAAGGGCCTGTCCACATCTCCACGTTACGACGTCGTCAACGTGGAACGGTGCGGTAAGGTGGCACGGTACGTTGACGTGACGTGCAAAGCATGTCACAATATAGCAACATTGTACTTCGCCATGCCTTGTAAAACTGCTACATTCTTCACTACTGATCTAGATGTGGACCCTGAGGGCCTGTCCACACGGCGCATTGCGTCAGCGTTGCGACTTGCGTCGTTAAATTTGTACTGAATTGACAGATTTCAATTGCGTGAGACGTCTTGCAAATCTGTCAAACCCGTACAAATCTGGCCGTAACGCGCGCTTCAAAACGCCTATTAGCTTTGTCCACATTGTGCCTTTTTCTGTTCATCAAGGGCATGCCTTATAGCGGTGTCAACAGCGAACGTGAGGCATGCCCGTAACGCGCGTTGAAATCGTAGCGCGCGCTATGACACTTTTCTTTCATCGCGGGTGGATTTTGACGCGCGTCACGGGCATGCCACACGTTCACTGTTGACAGCGCTATAAGACATGCCCTTGATGAACAGAAAAAGGCACAATGTGGAAAAAGCTATAGTGTACCAGCTCTAAAGGCGACTTTCCGATCTTTGTCGCGAGAGCCCGCGACCAACAAAAATTCAAGTAAAATGCCATTTTATGACATAGGTCATAGACCATAATATTATGTTTCATTTTAGTCCACGCCACTAGCTTTTACGCCACAAGCGGCGGCAGCATGGATCATAAAGTAGCATTTTATTTTATCTTTTGTCGGTCGCGGCTAGCCGCGTGAAAGATCGGAAAGTCACTTTAAGAGACACAGTTCTACTGTTAGCTTTTCTTATTTACAAGCCAGAGAAAAATTGATTTTTATTTACAGATACCCAAAATGTTGTCCACAACTTTGTTTGCGTAGGAAAACGTTTGTGTAACCGTACATTTTCCGTTTTCCCGGGATCCAACTGTATCTAGGGTAAAGAGGTAATTTTTTTTGATGCGCAGGGGAAACCCATCATGGGTCCCCCGGGTTGGGTATGTGCCTCAGTTAGCTGAAGAACCCCGGGGGTATGTGAGACTTCTACTCACTAAAACCACCTGCGGTTCGCCTTCAGCCGTATAGAGTAGGGATATCCCGGATCTAACAAACACAGGACTCCCTCCACGACTGGCCGGTCTACCTCGGACCGGACTTCCACCAAAGTAAGGGAACGCTTAGGCAAAATAAAGCGTTCCCCTCGGCACCGGGACTAACAAAGCCGGGCAGGTTCCCATCCTGACCCGGAGCCCCGTTAGACGAGAGTTAGGAGGTTCGCGTAGCGACGCCTCCGCACTCCCGTCCTACGCCGGCGGAGCGGCAGAGAGGTTGGATCGTCCTCTCTGTCTCGCTCCGTCGCCTCTTTCTGCGACATAACAATTTCGCAGAAAGAGACCGCCGCCTGCCAGGCCTCATCGCTCTCGAGCATGCAGCGCACCATGTTCGGGAGTGAGAGGTCTCCACCTAGCACCGCCACGAGATCGTGGCGCTGCACGGCCCAACGATCGCACACCTCAAGGGTATGCTGGGCCGTGTCCTCCGCAGCGCCACATTCATGGCAGGCTGGCGTTGGCTCTCTCCTGGCAACCCTACACAGGTACTCACCGAAGCACCCGTGCCCGGTGAGTACCTGCGTAAGGCAGGAAGGTGAGGGGTTTCTTCTTGCGGCGCATCCACGCCACAAGAACTGGACGCAGTGCCTCAGCGGTACGTTTACCGTACCGGGTCTGCGCCAGATCCTCTTGACTCTTCCCACCTCCTCAGCAGCCATCTGCTCTCTGAGTCTCCGGAACCGCCTGAGCTCTTCCCACGAAGGAGCTAGGGTAAAGAGGTAATAGTCGGACAAACATTAGCTTTTATTAATATCAAAATGTATTATTGTATAATTGACATTGCAATCGCGTTACGAGCTAAAACAAACATCGGCAATTCGATCTTGACACAAAAGTCTTTTCCTGGCAAATATTACAGAGATGTTTTGGTTTGTGTCATACTCAGAGATATTTAATTATTTTAATAATATAATAAAAATCCATACAAATTGCCACGGGCGTATATATAGCGTTGATAGGGGGGGGGGGGGTCCCTAACATAGAAAAGCGGCCAAGTGCGAGTTGGACTCGCCCATGAAGGGTTCCACGGCAGCAAACAGGTAACGTGCTTACTGATTAGGAAATCAAAGTATTTTTTTAAATTTGAATATCGGAATGTTAAATATATTTTAACATTCCGATTGTCGATTGGACAAGTAAGATGGATAGTAATGGGGGGGGGGGAGTCCGGACCCCCAGGACCCCCCCCCCCCCCCCCCCCCCCTTATATACGCCCATGCAAATTGCCGATCCGGGCAATTTGTATGGGTGACATGTTGAATTCTTGTAAAGAAACAGAGTATTATAGTTTCATCGGAAAACGTCTTGGTTCTCTCGAACTCATCGTGTGATAATCTCCAACTATTTATGATTTGAAGTGATATAATTCATACGGTGTTCACATCGTGTATGCCATATGACAAGTTTTTGACAGGGAGTCATTGACCGCTACAGACAGAATTCCGCGATTTGAGAATAGTTCTACTTATGCCGTTTCTGAGTTTTTTTTCTTTTTTATCTTTTCACTGGCGTTGTTGATTGCTTAATATTTTGACGATTGCAAATCAAAACTGTCAAAAGCGATGATGAGTAGATAAACCCCTGTCAAACTCGGAAATTGAGCATAATAGATAAGTGGATTATTACACGGTCTTATTTTGTACTCCAAACAAAAGACATCAACGCGTTCTAGAAGTTTATTTACAAGTTCCTTCTAGTATAACTTTTGTATTTTTTTTAACTACTAAACGCATTTTGATGCTGTTTTTGGCTGTGGAGAGTGATGCAATAGGATTATAAAAATATACAAAAACAAAAATAGTTCGGGTGAACCATAAGCTATAGATGCGCATTTTCTGATTATAATGTTTTCTAAACTTCTAATGACGAGGATTTTGTGTATCCTTACTAATATTTTTAATGCAAAAGTGTGTCTGCCTACCTGTCTGTTACCTCTTCCAGCTAAAATGAAGAGGTAACAGACAGGCCGACATTTGGATTTGGAGGAAATTAGGCATGAAGATCATAGTATCTTCTTCTGCCCGGGAAATCATACATATATCTTATTATTTTATGCTCTAATATCGTCCTATCTACGTCACCACTCACCAGGTGGTTCATATGACCCGTCCATTTTCGGCATGGGCCTGTAGTCTATGATGTCTTAAATCACATTTCTCTCCGTAGGGCTGCTGTAAGAAATTTCTTTGAAGTAAGCAGTTCCTTAAATTTGTGTCGTCTTTCTATGTCAATTTTTATGTAAACAGTGTCTTGTGTGCAATAAATTTTTAAATAAATAAATAAAATAAATATAGACACGCACATAGATTACTTTTCCATATAAATGTACGATTCCTGCGCGATATCATTTCTGCTCAACGGAGTTACGGACATTAACCATACTCGTAGTAGGTTATAGAATATAAATGACATAATGTAAAACTTTTTAAAAGATGTTGCACAACGACAAGTTAAGCAAAGTTCAAAGAACCAGAAGGATGGCTCTTCGATACTTACAGTGATGATTCACATTGTGCATAGTATTATTTAACTTATTAGATAACGCCCGCGCAACTATGTTTCGCCAAAATTTATTCGCGGGAACCTTACATTTTCCGGGATGAAAAGTATCCTATGTCATTGCCCGGGGCCCAAAGTATCGCCATACCTACTACATTTTAGAATTATCGGTTCAGCGGATAAGGCGTGAAGAGGTAAAAGACAGACACACGTTCGCATTTAAAATATTAGTATGGATTATATAATTCAACTCCAAGCTAAGTCAAGGGTGACGACATTCACAGAAAACAGAATTCACATACCTACATTTTAGTGCATAAAATACCGCTTTACTAATGTCACTCGACCACTGTCCTACACTTTGTTTTTGTATACAGATCTAGTCTGAACATTATTTTTTATATAAAACAGGAAAGCCCACAATATAATTTAACTCTTCTCTTCTTTGGGTAAGGTTCTAGTAGGATGGCCATAGTCCAGTCATTTTAATAACACAAAATTAAATATAATAATATGTTTGGCTAAAACATATTTATACGTTTAGGCCTATAGTAAACATTTTTTGGGTAAATATATTTAGTTTGACTTAATAAAAAATTAAAACTCGACCAATTAAATTGTATGTCTTTATTGCGCAAACATACGTGACATTTAAATTAGACGCATTATACCCATACTGGTCTTGTTTTTAGATCATAATGAATTGATACTTGGATATTATGTTAGGTAAGTATATTGCATCGTGATTCATATTAGGAAAAGGAGGGCTAGCATTGTTGTTCTCATTGTGTCAGTCCAAGTGCTGACATGCTGACATTTTGGAGCAAGGTCAGTTTATCTTTCCGCATCATAATAGAAATCGCACATAATAGGCATTGTGTAAACATTGTATAGCTTTTTAACACTTTTTATTGCTTTTTAACCGGCTTATAAAAAGTAGGTTATCAATTCGACCCCGTATGTATGTAATATCTCCAGAACTACCCAGTTTTGGTGTGTGTTAATCTATATTATGCGTCTGAACAAATGTGACAAATTTCAAAAGTGTATGTATATTTGCATGTGTGTGTTCCGGAAACTACTAGTCCGATTTAAGTGATTCTTTGTTCAACTTGGGCATACTGCAAGTTTCAATAAAATCGGCTCAGCAGTTCTTGAGATAGAGAATTAAATTTTAATAATTAATTACACGTACAATTTTGGTAGTTTACAACGAGAATGTTTCACTTTATAATAAAATACGATGATGAAAGTTTAGCATATTTTTAAGTTAAGGTCATTAATTCCGAATTCGAATTATTACGTCAGCCTGAGTTGAAGTGATTATCTAATTCGTATTAAATTATATCATTACTAGCTGTCCCGGCAATGTTGTTTTGCCATACAAAGTATTTCGTCGATATTCGTCCATATTATTGAAGTGACTAAATAAGTGTGGCACTATAATGGCAACGTCCATCGCTATCCCGTCGCACAAACAATGGTCGCCGTCAGTCAGTCAGTCGTAATAATTTACTACTATTTATTATTTATTTATTTATTTATCAGTTTATTGCACACAAAAACATTTAACAAATTATACTTATGAAGAAAAGCGACACAACAGGTACTGCTTATCTCTAAAGAAATTTCTTCCAGCAGCCCTAGGAAGAGAAATTTGATCACAAACAACAGATAGGGCGTGCATAAACAGAAATGAAATATATATATATATATATATATATATATATATATATATATATATATATATATATATATATATATATATATATATATATATATATATATATATATATATATATATATATATATATATATATATATATATATATATATATATATATATATATATATATATATATATATATATATATATATATATATATATATATATATATATATATATATATATATATATATATATATATATATATATATATATATATATATATATATATATATATATATATATATATATATATATATGAAATTATAACTACTTACAGGTACAGTTAAAATACAATTATTATTGTAATGTTCAACAAAATACTACATTAAACTAATAAAATTTATTCAACAAATGCACTTATCAATATATAAAGTAGCCAGTAGCCGATTCTCAGACTCACTGAATATGCATATAAAATTTGGTGAAAATTAGTAAAGTCGTTTCGGAGGAGTACGGTGACTAACATTGTGACATGAGAGTTTTTATATATAAGATTAAAATATTTTGATATTTAGTTTATGTGCCTCTACTGTATCTATGCTGAGGCGAAAGATATTATGTATAATAGGTACCATCGAGGAAATTGATTCCTAGGCAGTTGACAGACCAACGTCATTTGGTCGGATCATGTCAATTTAATGTTAATTGTGATCGGCTGGGTTTGACATAACACGACTAAACTACGTCCCCCATCTGCCTAGGAATCAACTTCTCTGATAGTACATTAGATAATATGCTTCCAGCTACCTGCTCCTATGTTTCTTTCGGTTTACTTGTTTGCGTGTCCCATGCCAGTTCGGCATGCCCATCGGGCTTCCTGAGATAATAAATCATAATATCAAAGGGATATCGTGGTATATAATATACCTACCATGGGCGTAGCGAGGTACGGGCAGGGGGGGGGGGCCTAGAAGAGCGATCGGTCGCTAAAAAGCTCAAGAGTTAAGTGGTGAGAGGGGAGGCATTCAATCCCAGTTCGCTCACTCATATTTTGTTCTATTTGTGGTTCTATTGTGAGATTCTCATATGTTAAAAATTACGAATTCGAAGTTTATAGTCCGCGCGGAACTAGTTGACCGCGCCTTAGGTAGGGACAGGGGTGAGGCGTGAGGCGGGGCGGGTTGATTGCTGCTCGCAACGCACATGAGATTAGACAGTGACGACCAATCTCGCGATATCGTGAACAATAATATAATTTAATTATTGAAAAGAATAAATTAAAGACAATTGATCAGTTTTATATTCTAAATTATTGACATCGGCTTTCCGTTTTTAAAAACCTATGCACTTTAAATATTATTTCCTTAGATTGTCTTTTTTATCGGCGGACTTATCTTGTGCGTTTTGTCTAAACTAGCTAGAACTGTCAAAATCAAGCGCCTTTCCGTCCCACCGCTCACATACGTTAGCTAAGGCGCGGCCAACTAGTATACGGACACTAGGATTTTCTCAATCTAACCCCCTCCCCCTCCCTATATCGAATCCTGGCTACGCCCATGTAATATACCCTGCCGTTTTAAAAATATTACAGACACTTCCAGAATAATCACCTAAATTCACAATGCAGCTAACTTTGTCGTAATCGATTGCTTAGTTAAAAAAAATTAAACAGCTTAAACACAAACATGACTAAAAAAATTAGTTATCAAGAAATCGTGGGTAAAACACGTAATTGTGCTAAATAGGTGTTAATTGCACTCAGATGGTATCTCGGTGTGAACACAGTTAGTTTCAATTTTCAATTTTCATCGTAGAAGTTTATTTTGAGGTTGATTCATAGGCAGATTATGGACCGATCCATTTTGGTGCGATAATGTCGGATCCAGTTAGTCCATCTATAACAGAGAGGGTCACCAAATGGCGGACCGCGGTCCGCATCCGGACTGCCGACCCAATGTGTGTGGACCAAGATGACGCCCGCAACTCCGTTGCGCCAAAATTCGTTTATCGCGCGGGAACCGTATATTTTTCCGTGATCAAAGTATTCTATTCTATGTCCTTTCTCGGGACTCAAAATGTCTCCATACCAAAATTCAGCCAATTTGGTTCAGGGGTTTAGGCGTGAAGAGGTAACAGACAGACACACTTTCGCATTTATTATATTAAATAATAAGTATGGCTATGAGTTAATTAATATTATATCTATTACTCTGGTAGTACATAATTAAGATGTTTTTCGTTCTCATATTCATATCAAATAGGCCGAAACAGTGTAGTTAAAAATTTCACTAAAATCGCTTTAGCGGTTTAACAGTTATGAAAGCATGCAGACGTACATACATTCATAATAAGAGTAAATACTTTATTAGTTGATCGCATGAGAATCACATTTTTTTCACAAGTAACTCATAGTAACTTCATTCAAAATTTCACCCTAATCGGTTCAGCTGCTTAAACGAGAAGAGGAAACAGACATAATATATTATAATGCATTTATAATTTTAGTATTGATATGTTCTGTTGACTGTTGTGCGACCGAACTGTGCAGTCAGATTATTACGTGTGTGTGTATCATTAGAAATCTCATTAACACGTAATTAATATTTCAATACCTTGTACTGAGGTTGTTTATAATGATTAGGGCCCGGATTTATATGTAAATACCATAGACATAAGAACCTATATGGACACGAAATGACCACGAAAGACGCATGCCTTCAAAATTTGTACACTAAAAAAGGCGGATTTACTAGAGATGTCACTGAATAATAAAAAAATATCGATATCGATATTAAGTTTTTTTATTCAGTGACGTCTCTAGTAAAATCCGCCATTCTAGTCCACAATTTTTGAATTCAAAGACCTAATAGGTCTTTGCTTTTAATATTATTTGGAAAAGTATCGATTTCGATATTTTTTTATTATTCTGTGACATCTTTAGTAAAATCCGCCTTTTTTAGTTTACAAATTTTGAAGGCATGCATGCGTCTTTCGTGGTCATTTCGTGTCCATAAAGGTTCTTATGTCTATGGTATTTACATATAAATCCGGGCCCTAATAATGATATATCACATAATATTAAGCTATTAAATTATTAACTCATATGTCTTGACACAGTTCTTGTTAGTTACGAGACGATTTTCATTTTATTTGTATTTTATTTACCTACGCATTCAGAGACATTTAATGATTATGTTTAATCCCACCAAAACATGAAATGTAAAAGGAGCCAAGCAAAATATTGCATAGCTATTCAATACTTCTGTCGTAAAAAGTTTTCAGATCACATTCAAGCCAAGCCTCCAACTTATTTTGTAATTTAAATCAACATAAAGTAAATGTATCAATATATTTCTTTATTTTATAATTATTATAGTGGCTTGGCTATGAGCACAAGAGAAACCAATATAAAACTGCATATTTGGAGGAGTTCATACTTACACAGACAGCAAGCATAAAGTGTTATAGTATGTAAGGACGCATGTAGCCGATGGTACACAACAAATCCAATTAGTCGCTGATTATTTCTCTAGTGCTCATTGCCAAGCCACCGTAATAATTATAAAATAAAGAAATATATTGATACATTTACTTTATGTTGATTTAAATTACAAAATAAGTTGAAGGCTTGGCTTGAATGTGATCTGAAAACTTTTTACGACAGAAGTATTGAATAGCTATGCAATATTTTGCTTGGCTCCTTTTACATTTCTTGTTTTGGTGGGATTTCATTTCTTTTTTGAAGGTTTTTTTGACGTGATAACGTCTTATAATTCGATATGGGGTGCGCGCCCGAAAAACATGACAGTTCATGCGGCGTTGCCTCGCTGACAGCTCTGAGGCGTTCCATTTACACTTTCAAGTCTTTCAACAACCGTAAGGCCCACCTGGGCCGCGCTCTTTGTTTCGATTATATTACGTATTTCGATGACTTAGAGAATACTTTTGTATGAAGAAGTTTGGTTAGTTATGACCTTTGATACATTGACCACACTCTGAATGAAAAATAAATAAACAATCTGTGAGCTATTAGTATTATTTCGGCAATTAAATAAAATTGTGCTCTATTTCCTACGTGTCAAGGTATGACTTGTCCTTTGTTGGAAGATTTTACTGAATTTCACGAATGTATGTAGCGTTTTGTATTGCGAATAGTTTATTTTACTCATTATAAATATTTTTAGACAATCATTTGAAAGAAATACATCGAAATAACTTTAGGTTACAGTCGAAAAAGTTTGTTTCTATTTATAGAGATTCGGAAGCGAGGGTTAAGGGGTTAAGGATAGTTGAACGTGACAACGTCATACATTGTCACGTTCAACTATCGTCAGTAAACCGACTTTACAGACAACCGATTTTTTTATTTAATTTTCTGGTCACGTTATAACTTTTCTGTACTTAGCTTAGCACCCATTCTCTATCTCCTTTATATTTTTTCTTTGAAGCTTCGTTAGTTCTATAGGTGGACAACGTAACGTCTGAGTTCTGAGTCGATTATTATAATTGAGTCATAAGCTTTAATACTTGAAGGTGATAATTTTTAGCATAACTGTTGAATACATAGCAGCACTGATGTAAGTGTCTCGACTCTCGACGTTACTCGCAGGAAAGGAACACAACTTATTTCATGAGTCATGAGTCATGAGTCATGACTGATAAGTGATAACTTAAAACTCCCTTAATACATCGAGCGAGTAAGGAGTGTAAATCGCAGTACTGATTAAAATTATGTTTTAATCGTACTAAATTATTGTTTCATTGTTAACGTTGTTAATACTATTTTTCATTTCATTAATTACATGACTAACTTAAATCCTTTTGAACGTAAAACAATTATGCAGTCGAGACTCACACTGTTCTGGCAAAGTTACAAACGTAAAAATATTTCCTTTTATTTAATAAAGTATTAAGCATATTATTATTATATTATTTTCAGTTTTTAGGTTTTCCCTACCTAAAGGATGAAAACGGGACCCTATTATTAATAAGTCTGTACTATGTCCGTCGTCCACCCGTATGTCACCAGGCTGGATCTCGAGAACCGCAATAGCTAGATAGTTGCAATTTTCACAAAATAGGTATTTCTTGTGTTGGTATATAAGCTAAAAGTCCAATTAAAATAAAATAAATTATTAATGGACTTTTTTGCTCTATATCCATAATAGTAACAGTAACGTTTTTGAAAATTTCAGAAAATACTCAATGGTATTTTAAATTTAATAATTATTAATAAAAATTAAATAAACTTATTATTTAAGGGGGGCTCCCATACAAATTTACGGTACGGAACCCTATGTACGCCAGTCTGACTCGAACTCGAACGGTTTCATAATTTTTCCTTTCATTGTGAATAAAGACCTATCCGGATACCAAATTTCAAGGTTCTAAGTCTGCTAAAAGTACCTTAGAATTTTGATGATCTGTCAGTCAGTGACAAAATGTAGTAACTTTGACCATCCGTAACTATTAAACTATTTATCATAATTTCATGTAATTTGGAGTTTAAGCTAGTTTTAATACTTGCTCCTAGTGACCGAAATTCTAAATCTCTAGCTTTGTTAACATCGAAGATAAAGGGGGTATGAAATAGCCGCGAACCGCTTCGAAAAAAGTATGGTACGGCCGTGCCTTTGCTAAAAGCTTGGCTGGGGCACTACCGTGCCCCCAGATTTACTAACATTTTATTTAATAAAGATTTTTGTAACAGCAGATTTTTTTTTAATGTAATAAGGGGGCAAACGAGCAAACGGGTCACCTGATGGAAAGCAACTTCCGTCGCCCATGGACACTCGCAGCATCAGAAGAGCTGCAGGTGCGTTGCCGGCCTTTCAAGAGGGAATAGGGTAATAGGGGAGGGTAGGGATGGGAAGGGAAGGGAATAGGGGAGGGTAGGGAAGGGAATAGGGTAGGGGATTGGGCCTCCGGTAAACTCACTTACTCGACGAAACACAGCGCAAGCGCTGTTTCACGCCGGTTTTCTGTGAGAACGTGGTATTTCTCCGGTCGAGCCGGCCCATTCGTGCCGAAGCATGGCTCTCCCACGTATGCATGGCTCTCCCACGTATCTAGGGTGTGTACTGTGTATGTACTATGTAGCAGTGGCGTAACTACATATAACATCCGGGGCCCGTGGCAAATTGATAGAACCCTATCAGTAAAATCGTCACGTTAATAAGAAACAACGTATAAAAAATTTCTGTCCTCACGGCCTCTTGGGCCGGGGCCCTTTTGGGTCGGGGCCCGTGGCATTTTGCCAGCCCTGTCGGCTGTCACCCTATAGTTTCGCCACCAGCTGCTATGTTTGCAGT
This sequence comes from Polyommatus iphigenia, assembly GCA_963422495.1. Lineage (NCBI taxonomy): Eukaryota > Metazoa > Arthropoda > Insecta > Lepidoptera > Lycaenidae > Polyommatus > Polyommatus iphigenia. The sequence continues at coordinate 17,476,576 of OY730178.1, read as the reverse complement.
TCTATTGCAGTCGTGTCAACTGCATTCAAACTGCACTTGAACTGCAATTTACGGTTGGATTGCAGTTGAAATGTGGTCCGTCCGTATAGACCCTTACATCTGAGAATTTTAAATACTTACGCGCACGTTCCGCAACGGAAATTACGCCGCGAAATTTCGGCTCTTCGAATTTATAGTGTGTCGCATCAGGCGTAAGCGGCTGAACGTAATTTCGGCCACGTAAATTACGCCGGCGTAATTCAGCCTAGTGTGTTTAGACCCTAAGAGTTCATGCCTCAACGTCATGAATTTTCCGATACTACAATAAAATAATCCTTTCAAACTCTTACTTAAATTTAAATCAAGTAATCATTAATGTCTGTAAACATGCGTTCTGTGAAACCACGTTTATATAACTCATAAACTGATTGTGTTTTACGCCGATTAAATACCTATTAATTTAATCCATACTAATGTTATAAATACGAAAGTGTGCATATTTGTCCGTCTGTCTCTCTGTTTATCTGTCTGTCTGTACCGTCTTCACGTCTAAATCGATTTTGCTAAAATTTTGTATGGAGAATGGAGATACTTTAAGTCTCGGGAAAGGACATAGGATGAATCCCGAAAAATGTACGGCTCCCGCGCGATAAGCGAATTTTGGCGCCACGGATTTGAGGGCATTATCTAGTATTATTATAATGGAAAATTCCTTAAAATAAAACCCATAAATAACAGTCCAGATAGACTTTCATGAACTTTGTACCTCCGGTAGGCATTTTTATTTTATTGCGATTTATTATGTTTTAGTCAAGTCATTCCTCCTTTTGACGTCATTTTATGGCATAAAAAACCGCAGGGTCATTGAAATGATATGACACCAATGGTCAGCATATAATATAACATTTTTAAACGTTTTATTATTATTACTAGATGACAGGTGATCTTCGTAATTATTTCTCACTGTGTTTCCGGACTTCCACAAAAATTTTAAAACTAAAATTTGGCAAATTGTTTTAGCCGTTCTCAAGTTTTAGCGATACTTATAATTGATTAAATAGTTATAATTGCGATACGTTGATTATTTATAAATGTGATTGTATATTTGTCATCTAGCTATTCTGTTTGACGTTTGTTATCTCTTCGTACTAAAAGGATAGATGCTTATTCTTTTCTTTTCGTATTATTAAAAACTAATAATAATATTATGAGGCACCGACGCGAATGTGCCCAGATTGCTGATGACGTATAGAAATTAATAATCTAAAAATTGTAAAAAGAAACCGAATTCGAATAATGATTTTATAATAGCACGTAAAGTCAAAATGAAAATATCAAGTGCCTACCTGTTGCCATTAATGATATCGAGCAAAAAAGGCCAAAAAAATCACGTTTCTTGTATGGGAGCCCCCTTTTAATATTAATTTTATTTTGTTTTTAGTATTTGTTGTTATAGCGGCAACAGATATAGGTACACAATCTGTGAAAATTTCAGAACTCTAGCTATAGCGGTTCTTGAGATACAGCCTGGAGACAGACAGACGGACAGACAGACAACGAAGTCTCATGAATAGGGTCCCGTTTTCACCCTTTGGGTACGGAACCCTAAAATGAAAAAAAAATTGTTTTGCCGGTTTCCAGGTAGATAATACTAATTGAACTTTAAATAAAGCACGTTCTGTTATTATGCTTACGTTTTTCGTTCGATTGGGTTCAATTGCGGTTTTATCTTATAGCAGGTTACTGACCTAATGTGTTGATGAAAAATTGATTCCCATAATATTTCTAGGTATTATTATTCAACTCAAAAAACCTCATTCTGTTTTGTGCTAAAGTTTTTATTTTTGTTGATTTGTTAAAATTCTGTAAAAGCGGATGTTAGTGACCTGTAAAACGGACGAATGTGTTGATTAAAAATTGTTTTCCAGATTTCTATATCTTCTATAAGTATATATAAAACTCAAAGGTGACTGACTCACATGGTGATCTAACGCACAGCCCAAACCTCTGGACGGATCGGGCTGAAATTTTGCATGCAGGTAGACGTTATGACGTAGGCATCCGCTAAGAAATGGTTTTGATAAATTCCAACCCCAAGGGGTTAATATTGGGATGAAAGTTGTGTATAATAATACTTCTTAACGCGAGCGAAGCCGCGGGCAAAAGCTCGTAGGTATTATAAATTTTAGTTTAAAAAGGTTGTCCTGTTAATGCTAACGTCTTTATTTTGGTTATTTCGCCGTCGTAATAAAATAAATTCTGCGGGCATATATTCGGGCAGCGGGCAGTGGATCTGTAGCCTGTTGCTTCAACTTAAACGATAAAGTTTTTAAATTTAAATCGAGATTCCAAAAAAAAAACATAGATACATACGATTCGAATCCGATCCAAACCCGAGAATCATGAATGATGAAGAAAAGGTATTATAGGAAGCCGGATTTAGTGCGTAAGCTGTCAAAGTCGTCGGTTAGACGGTCAAATTTTCATAAATCTGATCCATCAATCTGATTGACGGAATATTGATGGTTATAGAAAGTTCATATTAAAAATATGATCAATCCGTGGGTTAGACAAGATCAAATTTTCGTCAATCATTACCGGATTGATGGATCAGATTGATGAAAATTTGACCGTCCAACCGGCGACACAGAGATGGTTCTACGTGACGGGCAAACGAGCAAACGGAGTCACCTGATGGAAAGCAACTACCGTCGCCCATGGACACTTGCAACATCAGAAAAGTGGCAGGTGCGTTGCCGGCCTTTTTAGAGGGAATACGTTCTTTTCTTAAAGGTTTGCGTCGTATTGGTCCGTAAATACTGTTGGCGAAGGTGCGTGACAGAAAGTTACGCGAAACGTGCGACAAAAACGTGAAAAGACAGTTCGAAGTAGACCGGCCGTGTTATCGTACCTAAACTACTGTAGATAAAGGTATTTTATATTTAGGACTAAGATCGAACGTATAGTGTTCAAATATTCTTACAGATAGTATGCGGAAACTACAATTTAGGGAGATCACAGACGACAGATTTTTGTGCGATCAAAGTCTGCGGCTTACATACATTCCGCATGGCACGCGCCATGCGGAATGTACGTAAGCCGCAGACTTTGATCGCACAAAAGTCTGTCGTCTGCGATCTCCCTTACCTGTACGTAAACTGTTTATTCGTATGTACCTACTAACCAGAAAAGTTGATTTAGGCGAAGCCAAACGAGCGTAATTTGTAAGTTGTGAGTCGCAGAATTTCGGTTCGGCAGAATTCTGCTGCATTCAGTTTCATACAAAAGTCCTGTTTGATTCACACGAGCGTAATTTTGTGAGTCATGATTTTTATGAAAAGATATAATTACGCGGCAGAAATTCTGCAACTCACAACTCACAAATTACGCTCGTTTGGCTTCACCCTTAGTTGGCGGATATGCCTGATTTAGTTACAGTAGGTATCACAAATCAACAAAAAAATATTGATTTGACATAATGGACCAACTGTCGTAGGACTCGTGGGCCAAGCATACGCCTATGGCCCAGGCCACAGCACTGCGTTGCGGCGTCGTATCGCAAAAACAACCATTGAAAAGCAATGAAGTTTATCGCGATGCGACGCCGCAACGCGGCGTTGTGGCCTGGTCCTACGAATTCTTCGATGGTACATTTTCTACACCTGCTTTGCCGCTGAGTTTGACCAAATAGTGGTATTGACACTAACAGTTAGCACACTCACCACAAGTGCGATGTTTGATTTTCCATTTAGGCCCGTGTAAAAATAACTCCATAGCAAATATTCGGTAATGGTTGCCAACATGATTTCACTGGCATACTAGATCGCGACACGTGAGTAGTTAGATCTCATTTTCATCAAGAAATTGAAAATGAAATGCCCTTATAACTGAACTACCTACTAGGTAGATAATGTAAATCTGTTTGTGTAGGTCCTAGGTTTAAGTCAAAGTTAAGCAAGTTGGTGTGTTAATGATAACACTAGGTCATTTCTTACTCGTATTGTAAAAACCATTTAAAATACTTTACACAAAAATTTGGTAGCATTCCGATCGAGTATTGGTTGATGTAACCATTTAGGTCCTACACTAACCTGTTGCTTATTTATATTTTAGGCCGTGGGTTATATTTTCTGATGTAAGATCCAGGGATTCCTAAAATGTGTTCCGCAAACGGGACATGACATATTATAGTCATGAGTTTCGTCAATTTTTTGTAAGGATTTAAAAAGTAAACTTCTTTCCCTCACCAACCTTATGCCTTGATTGCACCTACCTTTCGAGTAGAGTGGCGACTGATGAGTCAATGCACTCGGCCGAGGACATCATAATAAACATACAGAGTGCTCGGCCAAGTGCGCTGTCTCGCAACTCTTCTCGGTAGATGTAATCAGGCCCTTATGAATTATCCTTGCCCCCAAAGGAGGTCATCCAAGTAAAATGACTCGTGACCACTCAAGTAACAAACACATTAACTATCACATATTGTGCTATTTACAAACATTGATCTTAGCATAATGATGCGAAAATTATATAAAATACTGACGTCGTGAATTGAACCCCCGAATATATCAAGTATTAAGCGTAGGAACGATCATTGTACGGTGTCATCTATACTTATAAAATTACATGTCCTGACTGACTGACTGACTGACTGATTCATCATCGCTGAGCAAAAACTGTTAAAGTTACAATAACGAAATTTGGTGAGTAGGGTTGTTTTATTAAGTAGACACTCACTAAGGAAGGAAATTTGAAAATTTTACTCCGAAGGGGGTGAAATAGGGGTTGAAAGTTTGAATGAAAGTCCGTCATTTCTTGAGTTAGAAACATGAAACTTTATTTTTGGGCTACTGATTAAAAATGAATGGATACGTATTTAAGCGTTTTTGGAAATTCTACCCCCAAGGGGGTGAAATTGGGGTTGAAAGTTTGAATGAAAATCCGTTATTTCTTGAGTTAGAAACATGAAATTTTATGTTTGGGCTTACTGATTAAAAATGATTGGATACGTGTTTAAGCGTTTTTGGAAATTCTACCCCCAAAGGGGTGAAATAGGGGTTGAAAGTTTAAACGAAAGTTCGTCATTTCTTAAGTTAGAAACATTAAAGTTTATTTTTGGACTGCTGATTAAAAATGAATGGATAGATATTTAAGCATTTTTGGAAATTCAACCCCCAAGGGGGTGAAATTGGGGTTGAAAGTTTGAATGAAAGTCCGTCATTTCTTGAGTTAGAAACATGAAACTTTATTTTTGTGCTACTGATTAAAAATGAATGGATACGTATTTAAGCGTTTCTGGTAATTCTACCCCCAAGGGTGTGAAATTGGGGAAGAAAGTTTCCATGAAAGTCCGCCATTTCTTGAGTTAGAAACATGAAAGTTTATTGACGTTTGCATTTGACGTTTGCTTAAATAGGGTCCCGTTTTTACCCTTTGTATAAGGAACCACAAAAAGGGGAAAACTATCCATTTATTAGTATAAATGGATAGTTACATAGTTGTTAACGCGGAGGAAGTCGCGGGCAGCAGCTAGTAATTCATAAATCACACCGTAGCATTTTTCACTTCACCATTCATTTTACCGTCAGTACGCGTTCATAATCAGTAAGCACCGCGCGTGCTCCCTAGCAACTTTATAGCATAATTGGGACAATTAATTAAATATTATGCTCGGGAACACATTTGGTTTCATTAGCCAAACCCCCACAATCACGATAGATTGAATTAAGATTCCTCTCATTCACGTCAACTTTAAAATAGAAAGCATGGAATCCTATGAAATCGGCTCATCCATTCATTTAAAAGCAACGATGCAATGCCATGAACAATTAATCTAGTTAATCTTTCAAGACCTTTGTTTCGTTGGCAGGATTCGAACCTGAGACCCCCGGCTTGAGCCGCCACGCACTCAACCATTGAAATTTGAGACACAGAAATCGTCGAAATATGAGATTCAAAGAGAATTACGCGTAAAATAAATATAATAACACTCCTGCGTAACCGAGTTGCTAATTATTACATTTTTTGTAGACGATACGCGTATTTCTAGACATTTCCATCATTATTCATTGTGTTCGTATGATTAATACGATCACGTTTGTAACCGACTATATTTTTTGCTTGATTGACCAAAGGATGTTACCAAAACACTCAGGAAACAGAGCAAGGTTGATATAGAATATAGAATAAATAATAAATAGCAAAATAATTTATACTGACGACCGAGGTTTCAAACTCTTCTAAAAATTAAAGAACCCCTAATCATAGTGAACAAAAGTGCCCTAGAACAAATTTTTTGTGATTATTAACAAGCTAATTTTTTGTGAGTAGCTACATTTTGATAAGACGAACAACATTTTTATTTTCGAAAAATCTCGAAAGTGGTAGCTAACAGAGATAGAAAGGATTTCATACTTTGACTTGATGGTCCTAAAATATGGATTGTTTTATTTGTAGGACAAGGTTACTCTTAAATTATATAACTACATATTAACCTACCAATATACAAAAAATCAGCTGGTTAGGGTTCCGTTTTAGGGTTCTGTAATCAACAAAACTTGGGTATGAAATCCTTTCTATCTCTGTTAGCTACCACTTTCGAGATTTTTCGAAAATAAAGATGTTGTTCGCTTTTTCAGAATGTAGCTACTCACAAAAAATTAGCTTGTTAGTAATCACAAAAAAAAAATGTTCTAGGGCTCCCGTACCTACTATCAGACTCTTTTTGTTAAATATAATATTAGTTTAAAAAACTAAAAATAAAAACAACTTTTTTTTAATTTTAACAAATTAGGTATTGCACTGTCATTGGCTCGATTAGTATGCATGAAAAGTTTCGATTAATTATTAGACTACTGGAGATAGGTAAAAATCGTGCTCAAAGATTCCGTAACATACATACAGCCCCAGCTAGTAAAAGCGCGTTAAAACAGTTTTAAATGTAATAATTAAGATCTTATATAATAATAAAAGAGGTGTTAGTGTTTGTTATTGTATTAGTTCATGAGGTTATGAGTTATGACACAGAACATATTACATATCGCTCATCGGTGGCGTGAGCTCATAATCATTAGAAATCGATATGAATCGTTTGCGTTTATCGATTTACAAATAAATGTTACAACATGCCGAAGAAATTGATTCTTTATTTAAACTAGGAAACCTTGTAAATAGTGTAATACTTTGGACCTCGAACTTGTAAACCGACAACAAAAAATAGTAGTGCGCAGGTACGCTTTTTCTGACCCGGTCGAGTGACGTAGGTCTGACTACGAAATAATGTCACTGTCATGGCTAGAAGACGAATCTAACAATTGAAGATATGAGTGGAAGAGTACTTACGTAACATTAAAAAAAAATCCGTTTTTTTGCATAAATTGAGGAATGTAGATGTTTAAGTTTTAAAGTATGTAAGTTACAAGGTTTAAGTTATAAGGGAAAAAAATTAGTACTTAATTGTCTTTATGTTGTAAAATGTTAGTTATTTGGTTCTTCCACTCACGTATTTAATTATAAGTACCTACTAGATGTTATTATCAGAGATGAAGATACCATCAGTTACTAAAGTAACCTAACCCTCGAACTAATATAATTATTGTAATCAGTGACGAAAATCTAAAAGCTTTTGATTGACAGTTAAATTAAATCTAATAATTATTGTTCAACTATTGCCTATTATTGGTACAAAAACAATAAGATAACTTATTAAGCAACTACAGCTGCTATGAAAGTTTATGATACTTTTATTATGATATCCATACTAATATTACTAATATCTTATAAATGCCAAAGTGCGTCTGTCTGTCTGTTACCTCTTCAATCTTCATGCCCAAACCGCTGAAGCGATTTTGCTTAAATTTGGTATGGTGATATTTCGAGTCGCGGGACCTATGTCCTTAACATAAAGACAATTACTCATTTTTCTCTTATAACTTAACAAACCTTGTAACTTCCCTGCTTCATCATCTGGCTAATATATCTGGCTATATACCTACAAATTATACATACCTATAATCCACATTCCTCAATTTATGCAAAAAACGGCAATTTTTAAAATATATAATATAATAATATTATGTTACTCACTCTTCCACTCATGTTTTATATTCGTAATCGAAACCCGAACCGATCATAGGATCGGTTTAGCGGTTTCGGCGTGAAGAAGCAACTGACAGACGGACACATTTTCAGATTTATAATATTAGTATGGACTATTGTTGTTACGATGATCTGTAGTTCTCTAGATTAAAAGAAGTATAACATTAATTAAACTAGATATACCCAGCGAAAGGCATTACCAATTCAAACATCGGTTTTATGGCTACAAAATACATCCAAATAATACAAATACGATGCCCATTGCCCATACACAATAATATAATGGCTATTCAATACTTAATTGCCATCATTAAATAAAACAAGTTATATAAAGGTCTTATAACGTGTACTCGACCGCAAGTAATGTTTTAATGATTGTAACTTTCCTAATATAAGATATTCAGCGATACCACAATTGATAAAATAATAATATAGTAACAATTTTATTGTGTGACCGTTCTGATTTAAAAAAAAAGATTTTCTAGAAAATATAGAATTGAATTATTGGTAGCTAGATGCTAGTGCTGGGTAGGTAGGCCTTATAAGACCCGCTTCCGCAGCCCCGGTGGTTTGGGGATATCTGCCGGGGGGGAGCGTCTACCCACTAAAACCCCATGGTGCTCCACACTCCACTTAGCAGAGATGCGGGAACGATAGAACCTACCGCAACTCTGCCCGACGAAAAAAAAATCAGGACCCCAAAGATAGCTAAAGAAATTTTGGAATGGATATAGGTCTTTCAAAATGTATAAATTAGAATATACATTGTACAAATGAAGTATTTTGGTTGGAACCCTACGGAATGCTTTTCGCGACTTCAAGCAGAGATAATCCTACGGGGACTGAACAATGAACATCTTCCCGGGATAATAAGTTGTCTGTGCCCTTCCATATCTATTATACAGGGTGTAACAAACCTAAGTGATAATACTTTAGGGTATGTGTTCCTTGTAGAGAGTTCACTGTGAAAGTAGAAGCTCTGAAAGACCAATTTTTTTTTTCACTTTTGTATGGTGACACTCATGACGCTGAGACGCTTGCCCATACAAAAGTGAAAAAAAATTGGTCGTTCAGCGCTGCTACTTTCACACTGAACTCTCTACAAGGAACACATACACATCTTAAAGTATTATCACTTAGTTTTGTTACACCTTGTATAACTGTGCCTCATAAAAATTGGTCAAGTAATTAGAGCATATTGCAAACAAAAAAAATCCTCTTTACAACATCAGATATCAGATTGTTGAACGAAAAGAATGGCAATTGAAAACTCATAATTTGGATCAATTTCCACATACTTACTATCATTAATCTTACGCTCTACTTCGGATATGGCGTCACTAGATAATTTCGTGTGGTGAAAAATTGGAGATGTTACTCACATGACACATCCTTGCGATAATATTATACACCCTTACTATACAATACAATTTTAGTGATTTGCTTACAGACAAGAACATAATAACTTCTGTATATACAGGGTGTAACAAAACTAAGTGATAATACTTTAGGGTGTGTACGTGTGTGCTTTTAGGGAACTCGGAATTATTTTAATATAAATATAATATTTTTTGTCCCCACCAATAGTATAGGTCTACCAGAATCTGATGGCAATTTATGACAGCAGATTTTTAAAAAATATCCTTGATCATTGTATTTAGTTTTGTATCGCCAACTTGATAAAATATATGGCAGAAATTTGCATATAAAATATTACACGGCAATGACAACAGCCTTTCATAGCCATTTTATGAATTAGCTTTGTCTACATTTCGTGTTACCTTGTATGTAATTAAAGTTCACAAAGGTCAAAACCTTGCTATTATATTTTCCCCTATGTTACGAGAATATTTACTAACAAATTTTGTAAGTTGCAAGTTGTAACAATTTTACGAATGTTAGTTTTGCTTTTATAGTTGTCTTAAATTTTGTAAGATAGAGATCTTGATCTAAATGTCATGATGCAAGTCAGTAGAATTATGTAACGTAATAAAAGGAGCAAATATTTGAATAATTCATTGAATAGGCTTAAAAACTACTGTAGCGATTTTGATCATGTCGCATAATATGTAGCATAAAGCATTGAGAACGACACTATACTACTTTTTATCGTGTCAGCTGTTTCCGCAGGATCTTACTAACAAGGTCAAGTCTCAAGGGCAATATTAGACGACTTTATTCATATTACATCTCTTTCCTATTTCTTATCTTTGTAATTAAATCTTTTGGGAAGTATTCAGTGACGGAGCCCAGAGTTTCTATGGTAGAATTAGTCCAAGATGACGTGGGGCCGAAAGCGGTCTTCTTGGTGGCTAGAGTCGCGAAGCCTTGCAGCACCTCGGGCGGGCAATGTTTCAGCTTCCCAATCACAGCGGCGGCTTCCTTGTACGCCGAAGGATGTATTCGTTCGATCTCGCTTCGGTTGAAAGCGCAGAGTATCTGTCTTAAAGCTGTCAAATCGTACACAGTGTAGTCTTCGGGTTCCTTGTTACCGAAGTCTTCGCGCACTCGGATCGCTATAGCAGACAGTTGGTCGTCATTCAGGCTGTAGTCTTTCCCGAAGTTCGTGACAACGTCTATATCGCTTAGAGTCATATTGGAGTATTCCTCTGCTTTTATTGCGATGGTGACCCAGTTGAGTTTCGTGAGGACGTCTTGTGGAACGCTCGTTACGCCCTCGTACTTCTCGACGATAGCGTGCCAGATATATTCTGCTTCGACGACATCCAATTTATGTCTACCCAGCTGGACCGCACAGTCGGCTACGTCCTTCGCTTTCATAGTTTGGAGGTCGAGGAAACTTATCTTTTTATCATCGATGATCACTTGATTACAAGTTAGGCCATAAGCGTGATTGATCATTATTGCAATAATGAAATACATTTCAACTAACCGTTCACTACGAAAATTTAGTGGTGAGTAATTGTGAAGGCTTTCTCAATTAAATTCAAAGGTTACGTCGAATCAAAAATTCTATTACGGTCTAATGAGACTATAGTAACTACTATAATTAGGAACGTATCGAAAATTGTTGGAATAATTATTATGTACTAAATGTTGCCAGCTACTTCGTTCGCGCAAAAGATTTATCGTGTGGTAACCGTGCATTTTCCCTGATAAAAGTATCCTGCCCGTTCTCGTATCTTTATGTATCTCCCAAATTTTATTAAAATCGATTTACCGTTTTTAGTGTAAGGGCTCGCTTCGCTCGCTGTTATAACTGATAAGTGTTACATTGGTACCTACTACCTACCATAGTACAAATTTTAAGTTCCTCATATTATGTGTCTTTGATGTGCCCTGATCTTCCTAGGTACCTAGGGCCTGGACGTTATTGAGTTTAGAATTATTATATTGTACTTGATAGATATTCCATAGAATTTTATATTAAACTAGCTGTCCCGGCAAACGTTGCTTTCCCTTAATATAAAGTATTTCGCCCATATTAAGTATTTTATTGAAGTGACTAAATAAGTATGTCGCCATGGCAACGTCGATCGCTATCCCGTCGCACAAATTTAATGGTCGCCGTCAGTCTCAGCTTGTAATAATTTACTTTTATTTATTCAACAAATGCACTTATCAATATAATATAAAGTACCCAGTAGCCGATTCTCAGACCTACTTACTGAATATGCATATAAAATTTGGTAAAAATCAGTAAAGCCGTTTTGGAGGAGTTCGTGGACTAACATTGTGACACGAGAATTTTATATATAAGAAGATTCTACTTAATTGGGAAATGTTAAAATTGCTCATGCAAAAACAGTTTTACTAAGTACGTAGTAAGTTTAAATTATTTGTTATGTAATTTGAATGGGTTATAGTGTGACTAGTGTAACCACGATGTCCTCATAAAAATGACATTAATGTGAGAAAATTGTTTATGCAAGCATAAAATGTAGGTATTTAATTTTTAATATTATTAAGGATTTGAAAATAAAGGAAAAATTATAATTGTACAAATTAAAAAAGGAAATAATATTTCTTACTAATATTACAAAAAATAAAAAGCAAAAATAAGTTGATTAATTTTTAACCTTTCCGCATTGGCATTTGGTCGTGAAAATTAATTTACTGTACTCGGCGAAACATGGCGGTAGCGGTCATTGACTCCCTGTCAAAAACTTGTCATTTTCTACATAAACCGCGATTGACAGTGAAGTGAACAGATTTATGTTGTCAATCGCGGCTTTGTATAGAAAATGACAAGTTTTTGACAGGGAGTCAATGACCGCTACTGCCATGTTTCGCCGAGTACAGTATAGTCAAACCTTCACATTTTTAAATTAGATGAATATTAACAATTACATGAGAAGAATAGCTAATAAAACCTAGTATTAAAATATTATATTATAAATAGAAGACTGCATATTGTGCATTGCAAATCAGATATTTAATAATATTGGAATATTATTGATATTTGTCTTAGATCGCCAAGAATTGCCTATTTCCATATTTATTAACATTTTAAAAATATTATTTGCATTGTTTTAACATTTAAATACAAATAAATATTATATTTCATTTGTCAGCATTTCCGTATATGAATATTTCTAATGGTTGCAAGTCGGAAGGAAATGAACCGTGTAATTTATTTTAATTCCTGCAGTCGAGTTAATGTACCTATGTGTGTCCTTCTTGTTTGTCTTGTTGAGTTAGTTAGCCTCACAGACATAGATCAAGACAGATACCGCATGTATATGTACTTCGCGTGCCATATCGCGTTCTCAAACGACGACCAATGCTCGTCTTTCAAAATTCTGTTCTTTAGTCTGCTATCTGAATCGGACGTCAGGCATTTTTAAAAATTCCGATACAGCTCAATACGGCACTTTTAGGCATTTGCCTAAAAGTGCCGTATTGAGCTGTAGAAATTCAAATAGAAACGTTGGCCTTGATAATGGACACGTTTCTTATCCTCGGTACGTCACACTTCACAGTAGGTAGGAAAAAAGTGGCACGCTCGTTTTCATACAAATGGAGCGACATGCGGTATCTATCTTGATCTATGTCTGTGGTTAGCCTACAGGCTACAATGTAGACTTTGTAGTGTGGAATTTTCCGGAAAAATATCTACTTTACATGTTATTATACCACCCTGCAAAATCATTTCATATATACTGTACTCGGCGAAACATGGCGGTAGCGGTCATTGACTCCCTGTCAAAAACTTGTCATTTTCTATACCTACAAAGCCGCGATTGACAACATCTGACACTTATTTGTCAATCGCGGTTTATATATAGAAAATGACAAGTTTTTGACAGGGAGTCAATGACCGCTACGCTATGTTTCGCCGAGACCCGCCGTGTACAGTATAGCGAACCTTCCATTTAACTAATTTCGTAATCATAACCACAAACATGGATTTAGTCGGCTTATCTGGAAGAAATTTCTACAGGATGTAACAATATAAAGTGATAATACTTTAGGTTGTGTTTTATAAAAAAATATTTATATTATCCTTTATAAAAGTAGCAGCACTGAAAGAGCAAAGTTTTTTTGTAACTTGTATTGGCAAGCGCCCTAGCGTCATTAATTTGCTCATACAAAAGTTAAAAGAAAATTCTCTTGCAGCTCTGCTCCATTCAAGTCCATTGACAGTGAACTTATTTAGGGATTCATAATTTCATACACACTCTAAAGTCTACAGTATTAAATATGATTTGTTTTGTTACATCCTGTATGTAAAGCCGCCTTTTAAGTTCCTTTAGTTTGCACTTCATTGATGTTTTTGAGTAAAGTTCATAACAGATCATAAAGGCTTACTCTTAACTCCTTCGCTCAGCCAGTCATCTAAATACGTAGGATGATCCAGTTACCGCTATAAAATATTCAAATTACATCTCAACAATAGTTTGGCAAGTGACATGGTGATGGTTGACTGCTCGCATTGTGGTTACCAAATCAGTAGGGCATAATATGAACTTTGGTTGCGCAACCTCTATTACTTTTCGTAAGTGGTTGCCGTCATGTCTTAAGGTAAATATTTCATTTAACCGTTTGGTAATAGAAATCTTGTACGTGATTAGTGGTTGCGAAGTTGCATGCACGATATAAGTGCAAAAAATTCGGCCGAAACTGGCTAAAAAGAATTAGTTTAGCCACGTTTAGCCGCATCTGTTTGCGATGACGCTTTGATAATTGACTAGCTGATGACGTCCGCAACTCCATTGCGCCAGAATTCATCTATCGCGCGGAAATCGTACATTTTTCCGGGAAAAAGTATCCAATGTACTTTTCCGAGACTCAAAGTATTGCAACGACCATGACCATTGACCATGGTCCTGTTTTTCGATTATTCGAAAAGAAATGTGATTCCCAAAATTTCGTCCTATTTTGTCTCGTCGTTCTTCCAAATTATTTAGTACACTCCCACTTCAAATTGATCTAACTCTTAATAATCATCATAAAAGCACAGCGATTCATTTTCGAAAAAACTTATCCTCTTTGTTATAAAATGTTATTCGCAACAACAAACCTATTAATATTTTCCAACGCTGTTCTAACGTCGGTGAACCAGCTAGATCTTCAAGGACTTATCAAGTTTCTTGGACGATATTGTAATTACTCTATTACATACATCGTACATCTAAGAAAATGTAAGTATCATGAGTATTGAGCACAAACATGAAATTATGTTTGTATAACTACTCCATTTAAATTTGTTTTGATCTATGATGAAGAACCATTTTAGGTACATGCGCGTAAAGGTGGGTTTACACCAAAAGAACATAGAGCAAGAACAGCACAAGAACATTCTTTCGTATTCATTTAGTGTAAACTATAATTCGTAACAACATGCTTTAGATAAACGAGCGTATGCTCATTGCTCATTCGTCAACGATAAGTAGTTAATTTATTTTTATAGTCATCAAAGGTTGGATTCCATAAACATCTTTTGTTATGGTATAATTCTATAATTTGTAAACATTTTTCATTACTCCAATCCATATTTACGAAATAACCTTTGATAAACTACCTAAAACCAGCCGCCAAAAAGTAAAAATATCAAGAACACTAGAATCCCTTTGAAGAGACCGCCTCGAAGAGCGATCACGTCCGAACACGAAAGAACGCTCTAGGCAATTGCTCGAGCGCTCTTGCGTCGTTTACACCAAACGAGCGAGATTCAGAGCATTCTACCTATTTACCACCGAACACGTGGCGAACACACTAGAACAACGAAAGAATGCTCGTTAGTTTACATCAAAAGAGCTTTACTAGAATGAGCATTCGCTCGTTTGGTCTAAACGGAGCTTTACAATAATGTTGATTCACCGCTATTGGGCGTTTTCACACTGCGACGATAACGACACGACACGATACCACAGAATAGATAAGGGCCACCGCACATAATATACAATTTCAAGTTGGCCGATTATCGTACAAACTAAATTAAAAATGTTAAATACCTATTATAAATATTAAACGGCCCCGAATTACATAATAAAAAAAATAGTATGGAAGTATGGATATGGATTATTATCACCTGTTTATCTGGATTATTTATATATTATTAGTAATCACAAAAAAAATTGTTCTAGGGCTCCCTCACTATGATGTTTAACACCTGTCGACAACACATGCATGATTTACGAGTATTATATTTATTTATTTACTGCACTTCCTGCGTCGCGGGATCGACTGTAGTAACCAACCACGAAAACCCTTTGTGTCTAAACACACTAGGCTGAATTACGCCGGCGTAAATTCCGGCAATGTCAAACGCATACAAAATACGGACGGAACGCGACGGAATAGTGTGTCGTCCCCCGCGTACGCGGCGGAATTTACGCCGGCGTAATTAAGCCTAGTGTGTTTCGACACTTTGATATGATCCCTAAGCCCAAAGGACATGCCAAATCGCGGAAGAGCAACGAAATTATGCTTTATCTGCTTAGAAGTTCTCAGTTTATTTTTAGGGTTCCCTACCCAAAGGGTAAAAACGGGACCCTATTATTAGTAATAGGGTCCCGTCTTAGGACTTCGATGTCTATCCGTCTGTCCGTCTGTCTGTCTGTCTCCAGGCTATAACTCAAGAACGGTAATCGATGTCTATCCGTCTGTCTGTCTCCAGGCTATAACTCAAGAACGAGCTAGAAAGTTGAGATTTTCACATATTGTGTATATAGGTATATTCTGTTGCCACCATAACAACTAATACTAAAAACAAAATCAAAATAAATATTTAAGGGGGTCTCCCATACAACAAACGTGATTTTTTGGCCTTTTTTGCTTTATATCAATAATGGCAACAGGTAGGTACTTGGACTTTCATGAAATCCTTAGCTATATGCGTATTTTAATATTTAATAATAATATTAAAATAAAATAAAAAATTAAGGGGGGCTCCCATACAAAAAACACAATTTTTGGCCTATTGTTGATCTATAACGGTACGGAACCCTTCATGAGCGAGTCCGACTCACACTTGGCCGATTGTTTACTACCCAGCCTATCTATGATATTTTACACGGATTTCGTTTATCGCACCGGAACTGTACATTTTTCCGCAACAGAAACTATCTTATGTCCGTTTCTCAGAGTTTGTCCATATCAAATTTTATCCAAATCGGTTCAGTCGTTTAAACGTGAAGAGGTTACAGTCAGACACACTTTTTATAATATTTGTAATGATTTGACACCATCTACGTGACTGGTTATTTTAACCGGTTTGTAACATCAATTTAACCATTTGATAATGGTACCTAATATGTCTGGATTAAATGTATTACACAGTTACACTAGAAATATTGACCTCTAATTTTATTCAGTTTTCCTGCAGTACAAGGCAATGAACCTTTAAAAAATGTCCAAATCATGATTATGCATAAATACGTATCTGATTGGTACGCATTAGGAAATATTAAATTTAAAATTTAAAGTGTTACTGCTTTGATAAAATTTATGTAAATGTAAAATTATACCTCCATATACATGGTCATAATATGTGGCTTTCTTTATATTATTTGTGCATTTTTTTATTAAAATCTATCTAATATTTTCGGGAACACACTTTTTTACAAAAGATTGTTGTATATCTGTTGATAAGAAAATATAAAAATAAATTCGCAAAGCTTTTTGAATGTGAATTTGCCCACCCTTAAGTTTACAATGTTAACATTTTTACGTCGTATCCTTTTAATAAACTAAGTATAGAAAAGAATAATAAGTTCTTAATTTTTAAGTAACAGTTCCAAGTTTAATGAAAATAAATAATGACTGAACAAAAACAGAACCGAAATTTTAAATTAAAAAAACATGAGAAAAATAAGTTTAGATTCAAAACTAGATACTAATGTTGGAAAACTTTAAATATTTAAA
Organism: Polyommatus iphigenia; assembly: GCA_963422495.1. Taxonomy (NCBI): domain Eukaryota; kingdom Metazoa; phylum Arthropoda; class Insecta; order Lepidoptera; family Lycaenidae; genus Polyommatus; species Polyommatus iphigenia. The sequence goes on along the minus strand of OY730178.1, from coordinate 17,459,170 downwards.
TTCACGGTATAACTCGTAAACGTTCTCACTTAAATATAAACTAACAAATTAATATTATTTAACAATTAACTATTATCAATCAAATTAATATAGTTACCAATTAATTTGAAAAAGGCAAATTATTATCTAAATAATATAAATTAATAATTGTACACAAATTAATTTAAAATGAACAAAATAATAAACAAATAAAAAATTCGCTAGAGCAATATTTAAAAACACTCACAGTTTTATTTGAAAGGCTGCTCACAAAAACTTGTAACCTGCCCGACGCACTATCTTCGAATGATAAGCCAAAGCGCGATAAGCGATTCTTCTATGTAGTCCTAAACCCACAATAGCATGAAGTTAGTCAATGCTAGCGACATTTCTGAAAAATGTTGCAACTTCAGATGATCTTTTAATGTGTATCTATACAGGGTGTGAAAAAATGAAGCAAATCTAAAGTCGAACCTAAAGAATTTCTATTTGTAAGTGATAATTTTTTGGGTGTGTATGTGTTCCATAAGTAATTAAGTAGAGTTTACAGACTAAGACTTTCAATTTTTTTACGACCTCTGTGGCTCGGATTGTGAGCTCTCGCGCATGATAGATCCATGGGGATCGCGGGTTCAAATCCCGCCGACGAATTTAAAAGTCAATTAATAAAAAAGAGTCTGGTTCATGGACGTGTATCATAATATTATGTACACGGCCGTGTCCCAGTCAAGCTTTTTAGCAAAGGCACGGCCGTACCATACTTTTCTCCAAGCGGTTCGCGGCTATTTCACACCCCCTATATCTTCGATGTTAACGAAGCTAGAGATTTAGATTTTCTGTGACTAGAAAGTTAATAAGTTAAAAATAGTTTAAGTTAAGGTTGATCAAAGTTACCTACTTAAGTAGGTATGTACTTAGGGAATGCAATCCCGCAAGAGAATTTCAATACCGGTATTTGCGGGATTGAACCATCACAATCCCGCTGGATCCCGGTATTTGCGGGATCCCGCTGGGTGGACATAAACTTTTAAAATAAATCGTTACAATGACTTTACTTGATAGACCCCGTTTTATTTTTAGAATCTCAAATAAAACAAACTTTGTCGGACACTTTTTTCCAGGGTTTATTAACACCTCCATAAGGCTTTATAAAAAATGAAAGAAAAACTAATCATTTTTTTGGAAATGGCTTCGTAATAATAATAATTAAAGGTAACTAAAAAAACTCGCTTATTTATTTTCATCTTTTATCAAAAAATTTTTCGAAATATGTATAGGTAAAAATCGTGCCCAAAGATTCCGAAACGGTTCCTGATAGTAGTCAGCAGCTGGAAAAGCTCGCTCAGCATCCACGCTGGTTGGTTCAATTGTCATTAAAAGTGAATTATAGGTGAACTGAAGGTAAATTGTGTAGCGGGCTGTCTGTAGCCAGTTCACGCACCCCCGCGCGCAAAGTTACACGTATGAATCACATTTCTTTGTAATCCCGCCAGTCCCGCGGGATCCCGCAAAATTTTCGACCGGGATTAGTCCCGCAAAATGCATGCGGGATCCCGGTATTTCGGGATCCCGGTATTGCATTCCCTATATGTACTACATTTTGCCACTCACTGACTGACAGGTCATCAAAATTGTTACTAAGGCACTTCAGCAGACTTAGATAGAACCTTGAAAGGCAACAAGATTTAAAGTCATTCACAATGAAAGGAAAAATTATGAAACTGGTCAAGTGCGAGTCGGGCTGGCGTACATAGGGTTCCGTGCCGTAAATTTGTATGGGTAAATTATAAACCATAATATTTTGTATACCGTGCCTAAATTAATAATTAATTTTATTTCAATTTGACTATTAATTAGCTTCTATAACGACAAAAGAAATACATAATTTGTGGAAATTTCAACTATTGCCTATTGCCGGTTTTCGAGATACAGCGTAGTGACTAGTGATAGTGACAGACGGAAGGACGACAGGCAGACAACGAAATCTTAAGACTTTATTAACAACAGGATCCCGTTTTCAACCTTCGGGCGTGGAAAGCTATCTGAAAAATATAATATGATACGTTATTACATAAAATAAATTATTTTTATTTTTTATGTTTGTGGCTTTGCAAGAACATTAATTAGTATGAATTTCGACTGCATAACTAATATATTTTGTTTTACGTACAAAAGGTTAGTTATTTACTTAATGAAACGTTATTTATTAAATAAAAACAGGCCCCCCCTAAATTTTTATTTTATTTTTATATTATTACTAGCTGTCCCGGCAAACGTTGCTTTGCCATAATATAAAGTACCTATTTCACCCATATTATTTTTTTTGAAGTGACTAAATAAGTATGTTACCATAGCAACGTCTATCGCTATCCCGTCGCACAAACAATGGTCGCCCTCAGTTTCGAGATGTAATAATTTACTATTATTTATTCAAGTGAAAATCTCAGAAGTCTAGCTGTAGCCGTTCTTGAGATACATACAGACAGACGGACAGACAGACATCGAAGTCTTAGTAATAGGGTCCCGTTTTTGCCCTTTGGGTACGGAACCCTAATAGTCGGCACAGAATTTTGTTTTTCTTTGTGTGTTACGTACTTAAATCCTTTATTTTACCCGAACACCGAAACATACTTCAGTTTTTGTTTAGCCATGTCAGCAACAGGACCTTTTGCATCTGAAACTTTATTTTCTTGGCGTACCTTACTCATCGTTGGGCTCAGGCGATTTTGTCGAAGGGAGAGGTATTGGCTGTTAGTTTGGACATTACGAAGGCCTTTGAGGCTTTGATCAGGTTTGCCAGCACAAAGCGCTGCTATCAAAGCTTTCATCATATGGGCTCCCCGAGAAATTATGCAAATGGGTCATGCGGGATCCGCGGATCCGCGTTTTTTAGGTGCGGGATCCAGCAGATCAATAATTGGCGCGGGATCCCGCGGGATTGCGGGATCCCGCTTTGCGGGATTGCAATCCCTAAATTTTCACTTTTCCTGAGCGTGTAGTTCGAAAACGGATGAGAATTTGGAAAAACTGTATAGAATCTAATTTAAGCTTTAATGTACTCATCATACAATATTTTTTGCTACAACGCATAGTTTTTTTAGTTATTGACAAAAAACCAAAAATTTAGACCTTTGTCGCCCCTCCTTCCCTGAATAAGTTCCAGCAGAAATCGCAGTTAAGCATGATATTTATGACTACCCAATTTATGTATTTTCTCGTATATGGTTGTTAGATTTGTTTACTTTGTTGTGGTATAGTTGGACAAAAGTTCAGTTAATATTTATTTTTTTGAGAAATTATTTTTTGCTAAGTCAGCCTTTGGGGTAAGACGGGGTATTGGGTTTTCTGAAATCATCCGAAAGTTTGGTAGGCTGTCAGCTTTATGGACGTTGGGCTCACAATGGTTGTGCTGGTGTGGATGATGAAAACACCCAAGAAATTCATATTTGTATTTATTGTGATTAGATTAGCTTACCCCATCTTGCCCCATTTTCATAACCCCATCTTACCCCATGGTAAGGGGCAAGATGGTTTTTCGAAAGTTCCTATTAAATCATTTATTTTATAAAAATGCTATAAGTTCATCTCCCAAAGACTATGCCAAATTGTAGTTAGATTAATAAGCCATTATGCCATTTAAAATAAATATAAAATAAGCATAATAAACGTAATGATTGTACTGTATTTTTGGTATGTTCCTTAGATACCCTATCATGCCCCCCCCCCCCCCCCCCTTCCCCTACCTGTTGAACCATTAGGTATTGATAACGAGCAAAAAAAGCCAAAAATCACTTTTGTTGTATGGGAGCCCCCCTTAGATATTAATTTTATTTTGTTTTTAGTATTTGTTGTTATAGCCGCAAATTATATACTTACACAATCTGTGAAAATTTCAGAAGTCTAGCTTTAGCAGTTCTGAGATACAGCCTGGAGAGTGGAGACACACAGTCGGACCCAAGGATGGACGGACAGACGGACAGCCAACGAAGTCTTAGTAATAGCATAGAGTACTATAATACTGGGGTAATAGGGTCCCGTTTTTACCCTTTGGGTACGGAACCCTAAAATTCCGGAATAACTCATTATATTAAATAATCTAAAGTGACATCAGTGCATGAAATATGAATAACCTCGTAAAAGTTAAAAAGTTGTTGGGCCATCGGTATACAATTTATAGAAGTAGTACGTGTTATTATTTATCAATTGATTTTATTGGTAATATAAAAGGTGACCTTTGTTTACATCGAGTCTTTATTTCTGGAGTTAGTTCATGTTTATGCATGTATGAGAGTCTTCAGTCATCACAGGAAAGGTTTAGGTGTGCTCAATGCTCATGGCCAAGCCACTATACAATAATAATTATAAAATACTTAGTATAAATTATTGATATAAGTATTAAGTATACCTATAACCTACAGTCACAACTCACAGTAGTCAGTATGAAGGTTGATTTGAAGTAACAAAATAAGTTGAAGGCTTGGCTTGAATGTGATCTGAAAACTTTATTTTTTCGATCGCAATAGGAAGATTCCATATATAGTCCGGTTAACTAATGAGTAATGACTAATGACTCAAAAGAGGGTAGGTATAGAGTTCGTGAGCGGGAACCTAAGCGATTTCTGCTGGAACTTATTCAGGGAAGGAGGGGCGACAAAGGTCTAAATTTTTGGTTTTTTGTCAATAACTAAAAAAAAACTATGCGTTGTAGCAAAAACTATTGTATGATGAGTACATTAAAGCTTAAATTAGATTCTATACAGTTTTTCCAAATTCTCATCCGTTTTCGAACTACACGCTCAGGAAAAGTGAAAATTAATAAAAGCTTTTTTAAATTTTTACAAGTAATACTTACACTTCTTATAAGTGTGTACGGCGACGTGCAACGTTGCGTCGTCGCGACGTGCATTTTCACGTTACGTTGATGTAAATTTGCACATCGCGACAACCTAACGTGCCACGTTACCGCACCGTTCCACGTCGACGACGTCGTGACAGGCCCTTTGATAAGCATTGTGAATTGTTTCTCGTCCATCTCTTTGCAGACAAAGTACTGGTCTGGTAATTGTGTCTATTATGGTAATATTATAATCGTCCTTTTAGCATTTTATAAATTTGACGATTAAATAGTTTCGTGGATCATTTGGGGTTTTAAATAAAAAACAACACATGAAAACTTAAAAACAACACATAGATTGTGTATATTTCATAAAAAGTCCTTAAACAATATATACAATATTTATTATTTTTATACCTTATTCCTTAACGTCCTAGAATGGAAGTCAATGCAATTATTTTCTTACAATATATATTATTGCTAAAAAGAGAAGGCGAGATAAAGCGAGATAGCTTTATTTATAGCCTATAATTATGAACTCGAGATAAAGTCCGGTCGACGGATAAAGATAAATTATGAAAAAGACCGAACGCTTCTTGTCTCTCACTCGCGCACGAATAAATAATAGGGCGTAATGACTAATATATTATATTCATGATGAAGAGAAAATACAAGTAGAGTTATGACTTATGGCCGGTTTACATTATAACAGTATATTCAGCGCTGGATTGCTACTGGAATAATGTAAACGGTCACTGGAATGAATTCAGTACATTCCAGCACCCGTTTGCATTATTCCAGTAAACCCGCTATTATGCCTCGTTCAAAATTTCTTATCCGGCGACTGGATTTCAAACGCGTATATGAATTTCTAAATTTTTATAGATTTGTCAGATTTTCACGACGACTCACGCAAATTCTTGACAGAATTAGAAAGGCATCTACGCGTCGCGTTGCGGTCTGAATTGACCCTTACATTAATTTCATCATGTGATCTACGTTAACGGTGTTCATAATTTATGAGGTGCAAAGTGTTATTTAAGGACTAGTGGGTTTATTCACAACTCCCATTCGACTCGAATTCAGAAGCTTCTCGGTGGCTGCTAAGAAGGAAAGCGAATAAAGCCAAAAACCTCTCTTACGCCCGACTTTCAAAAGTGTTATTATTAATTAGGTATCAAAGTCTCAGCCCGATCGGTTAAAATTGACAAAGTTTCATACAAACTTTCATTCTCTATTTTATCCCCTTGGGGGTAGAATTGATCAAAATCCTTTCTTAGCGGATGCCTAGGTCATAACATCTACCTGCATGCCCAGCCCGATCCGATCCGTCCAGTGGTTTGGGCTGTGCGTTGATAGATCACTATGGGTGGGTTGCACCAACTTACTTTAACTATAACTGTAACTTTAACTATAACTTTAATATCTAAATTTTTTCGTGAAAATTTACTATGTTTCACAGTGTTATATTTTCCTGTAATTTTTTTACAGATAATTCAATTTTTATACTCTCAACCCCATTGCCTGTAGCTTCAATAAAAAAATAAACGCAACAGACATCCGTTAATTTCTGTGGGCAAAGTTAAGGTTAAAGTTAAGGTTAAAGTTAAGGTTAAAGCTAAGTTAGCCTTAACTATAACCATAACTTTAACTTTAACCACGCCTGTGGTGCAACCCACCCTTAGTCAGTCAATCATGAGTCACCTATGAGATAAAAGGATTTAGATATAAAGGAAAACATTTAGATATAGGTACTTACAACATTTAAAATCAGTTTGTACAGTACCTTAGTAACAGAATTTTATATGAAGCATTTATTAAAATATTGACTCAGTTGAATGCACCGTTTTAAAAATAATGAAATATTCGTAAAACTTAGATGCATCTTTGTCATTTTTTTCTATAGAGAAACTTTTAAGATGTCGTATTTTCGGTAATACGGACCCTCGAAAATATGTTATAATGTACTTAGTATATCTATAATAATAATATTCACTTATTGCAGGCAATTAAATACACCCATATAAAAATATATTACGAAATGTATGTTTAAAAAATGTATGAATCCGTAGCCTATAAGCAAGTATAAAAATGAATTGATCATCTTATTTGCTTTAGGCGGGATTTCACCAGGCACTGTTATAAAACTTAGTTCTCACTTCTCATTGAACGCGTTCACGCGGTGACGTAATCTCGTTCTGTTTCAAATTGATCGCGATTATTAAATCTAAGTCGCCCCCTTAAGCCAACTGAATTCGAAGTCGAATTGTAGGTATATTGTGAATGTCCCAGAAACTCAAGCACACAAAACCAAAGGAAAAACAAGTATTACTCTAGAAGCGTAGCGTGCCTTGGCGGGGCCCCGTATAAACAATTTTTGGCGGCCCATAGGAAGGTTAAAACTTCTCACAAAAAATCGCATACGGTGTTGCTAACTTTTGAACTCGCACAAATAACAAATTGCTTTTTTTAACTTTGTCATTTGTGAATTTATTTTAATATTTATATTAGGAAAGTGTTTAATGATTTTTGCATACACACCATTATAGCCCCGGGGCCCCGTATAAGTGATAAGGCAGATACGGCGGTAGCTACGCCACTTGTTACTCTCCTGTGTCGTATATAGCGACGACTAAATTGTTTTGTAGTTCATTTCATAAGTCTTTGTTTCCTATAGTCAAAATCGTAAGGCGAGGCACAGATATGTCGTATTCTACGTTTTAACTGAAGTGTGAATTTTTTAAGCAAATGCACAAAATATTTACAATTACTCTATGTTTACTAATTAATTTGCATAAATATAAATATATAAGTATCTAAATATTTGAATTTAAATATTTGTAAATGGTTTTTTTTTTTATCTAGGCAATAAAGTATTTGTACGCGAATTCACTTTTATTGGTACCGTTTCATTTTGCGTTCCATTTTCTTCCTCTTCTTCTCATCTTGTTCTGTGTCCTCTGGAGCTTCCTGGAAGAACCAGGGGCCAAGTATATTGCTCCATAGCAACCAAAAGGCCCTTATCGGTAGTAGTAGAAGTAGCAACCAGAAGTAGTTCGATATTAGCGCCAGAATATGAGTTATAGACGACAGTATTACTATGTCTTTGACGTGCCTGTAACAAACAAATTAATTTAAAACTACAAGAATAGTACCCACCTTCAGAAAGCATTTGAAAAAAAAACAGAATAAAAGAATTTGCGTTTGAGTTTCGAGTGGCTATATCATCGGAAGTAAGGAATCCCGAGTGACCGTGCATTTTATTTTCCCTAAAGGACCATATTATAGCCTTTATTAAAGTTGGACCGGTAAATCATGAGATTAGGCCTTAGGGCTTAGGGGCTAGGGCGTTCAAACAAATTCTTCAGCTTTATAATATTTGTATAGAAAGGCGAAGATTGCAGTGTACACTTGCAGTACACGCAAAAACTACTGAGACAATTACAGTAGGGCCTCGTTAATCCGGAGAGGCAAAAACACGACCCTTTTCGAATTATCGAGGCGTCCGGATTATAGTATGCAATATTTAATGTTAATAAAACACGTCATGTTTAACCTTATGAAATGAAATGAAATTGAGTTAACTTAAGGTGAACGCAGATTTGGCCGCACCGCACGCACCGCAGTCGCCGCAATTCTTCATATTATTATGAAGTTGCGAAGACTGCGGCGCGGGTAGGTAGGTATGCGAGCTTGCCTATAACTTCATATAAAGAATTCGAGTGCGGCGACTGCGGTGCGTGCGGTGCGGCCCAAATCTGCGTTCACCTTTAGTTTCTTTAATCAATTTTTTAAATTTTATATCATAGAGACAAATTAATGTTCATGTTCATAATAATTACAATCATGTAAGAAATCAGTAAGTCAAAATAAAACAGAGATTAAGATTACATTTTCATTTAGCAGGAATATTTGATGAAAGGATGAATTAGGCTCCGGAATGGATTAACATGAGAATATTATATTGCTGTTTGTATCCGGGCTGGAAAAAGCTGTATTAATGTTACAAAATAGCAGAATCAGACTACGGAGTGCTTGGTGATATTGCATTCGCTAGTTTCGGTAGCGAAGTCATATATGAAAAATATGGTATAGGATTTGACGTAGCGAATGCGCTGACTAAGCACTAAGGCTTCAGTCTCGAAATCAGCGGGCAGCGAGGCGGGAGCGGCGGCGGCGCGTTCTCAAATGTATAGATTTATATGGACAGGCCTCGAAAACAGCAGCGTGGCGAGCGGCTTTTATTACATAATAATATTATAAAACAAAGTCGCTTTTTTCCCTCATGTCCATTTGTTCCCTTTAATCTTTAAAACAACGCAACGGACTTTGATGATTCTTTCAGTGTTAGATAGCCCATTTATCGAGGAAGGCTATAGGCTATATTTTATCACGTTAAGACTAATAGGAGCGAAGAAATAGAGGAAAATGTGGAAAAACGGGGAAAATTATTTGAAAGGGCTAACTTGAACACGCTAATCTCAGGAACTACAGGTCCGATTTGAAAAATTCTTTCAGTGTTAGATAGCCCATTTATTGAGGAAGGCTATAAGGCTATATTTTATCACACTAAGACTAATAGGAGAATGTGGAAAAAACGGGGGAAATTATTTGAAAGGGCTTATCTCGCGAACTACTGGAGCAATTTTTATGTTATTTGGCACAGCTGATAAGAAGTAGACCACGTGAAGGATCATAGGCTATCGATTTTAACCCATCAGTCGTGGCAAAACGAGACACAATAGCTTTTTCATTGTTATCGCGGCCGGATGTGGCCGCTTGGGGCTTCATGAATTAATAATTTTTTAACTCTACAGTCGCTAGTATCCATATAAATCTATACATTGGAACGCGCCGCCGCCGCACCCGCTCCGCTGCCCGCTGATTTCGAGACTGAAGCCTTAGGGTCTACACAGACGGACTGCATTTCAACTGCAATCCAACTGCAAATTGCTGTTCAAGTGCAGTTTGAATGCAGTTGACACGACTACAATGCGACTGCAATAGAACTGCAAACCAAACGCGCAGCCGGATTGCAGTTCAGTTGCAGTCGGCGTGCAGTCTATTGCAGTCGTGTCAACTGCATTCAAACTGCACTTGAACTGCAATTTGCAGTTGGATTGCAGTTGAAATGCAGTCCGTCTGTGTAGACCCTTAGGAATATAGAAGGTGTAAGAAAATAAAATGATATTATCATTATACTACACTATTGAAAAAGCGACTTTTAATAAATATTATATGGCTAAACACTCACTCTCCCATCCCACCTTCCATGTTCAGATCCAGTCCAGGGTCGAGCAGCTGGTTGCTGTCGGTATACTTCGGCCGGCTGATGTATACCATCATCTGGTAGCAAGCCAGGTATATGATCACCACGAACACATCAAGGAACTGGAAAATAAAGTTTTTTTTATGATATTTTATTTCGAGGACCTTTATAAAAAACACATGTCGGTCCTGTTAGTTAAACAATATACATAATATGTATTAAACGAAAACAAAGTTAGTGCCTACTAATTATGTGAAGACTCACAGCCATGAACAATTGTTTTGCAGCGTAGAAAAAAATAAAGTTTCTTAACATAACATCTACAGTACTAATATTGTACTAATACTGTACTAAATGGTAAAATGTGTCTCTCTGTTACCTCTTCACACTAACTTTTCTGTTTAAATTTTTATGTAGCCGTAAGTTTTCCGAGTTTGATAAAATAAAAAATAAATAAAATAAAACGGCCGAACCGATTTAGATTCGTATTGAGATACTATGAGAGACAGGAAGAGACATACATACAAAATTGTAAAATATGTAACAATCTCATAACTGACTGATACTTTGTGAAACTTGAACAATGGCTATTGTTTTGAAGAAAATATATTTCGAGTGTCTCCATTCACTCACACATTTTTCAGGTGCAGAAGAACTGGTACATCAAATTCTATTAGAATTAATATTAGGACCTTGTCACACTGATTTGTAGGTGATTTAGAGGCCCGGCAAAACATATGATGTTTGTATGGGGAAGGATAAAGGCTACTTTTAATGTAAATTGAAGATTCCACTTAGATTCTTTACGAAATCAATATTCAATGTGGTTAGACAATATAATATATAGTATCAAGTTTTCAGTATAACTAGTGTAATACTACTTCTATATCTATCTATATTATATCTATACATATTATAAAACGAAGTCGCTTTTTTTCTCTCATGTCCCTTCGTTCCCTTTAATCTTTAAAACTACGCAACGGATTTTGATGATTCTTTCAGTGCTAGATAGCCCATTTATCGAGGAATGCTATAGGCTATATTTTATCACGCTAAGACTAATAGGAGCGAAGAAATAGAGGAAAATGTGGAAAAAACGGGGAAAATTATTTGAAAGGGCTAACTTGAACGCGCTAATCTCAGGAACTGGTCCGATTTGAAAAATTCTTTCAGTGTTAGATAGCCCATTTATTGAGGAAGGCTATATTTTATCACGCTAAGACTAATGGGAGAATGTGGAAAAAACGGGGTAAATTATTTGAAAGGGCTTATCTCGCAAACTACTGGAGCATTTTTTATGATAATTGGCACAGATAAGAAGTAGACCACGTGAAGGATCATAGGCTATCGATTTTAATCATTTTTTTAGTGGATGTATATTTTATACCCGTGCGACGCCGCACACTGGTCCCAAAGTAAAATAAATGGGACATTAAGAATTTTCGGATCGAAGGTCAACGGATCAGGCTGATTTTTTTTTTTGTAGACAGCTGATGCAATTACAAGTCACTTTTATAGACGTCGTTTTTTTCAAATATGCCGTATCTACAGAGATAAAAAATAATTAAAAAAAAATTGTATGGACGAAATCATAATTTTGTCATTTTAATCCAAGATTCAAACGTATTCAAAATAAATCATAGCACAGCTTATAGAGGGACTCTTGTCGTACATTTTTGTCATAGACACTCAACTGCGATTTTTGCGCCTTTTAGAGCTACAGGCACTTTATTTTTTTTTTGTCAGCGGATGAGGCTGATTTTTTTTTGTAGCATCTGATGCAATTACAAGTTACTTTTATAGATGTTGTTTTTTCAAATATGCCTTATCTACAGAGAAAAAAAAATATGAATTATTTTTTGTATGGACGAAATCATAATTTTGTAATTTTCTTCCAAGATTCAAACGTATTCAACATAAATCATAGCACAGCTTATAGAAGGACTCTTGTCGTACATTTTTGTCCTGTTGCTCAACTGCGATTTTTGCGCCTTTTAGAGCTACAGGCACTTTATTTATTTTTTGTCAGCGGATGAGGCTGATTTTTTTTTTTAGCATCTGATACAATTACAAGTTACTTTTAAAGATGTTGTTTTTTTCAAATATGCCTTATCTACAGAGAAAAAAAATATAAATTATTTTTTGTATGGACGAAATCATAATTTTGTCATTTTATTCCAAGATTCTAACGTATTCAAAATAAATCATTGCACAGTTTTGTCATAGACATTTAACTGCGATTTTTGTGCCTTTAGGAGCTACAGGTACTTTAATTTTTATTGTTTTGTATAATTCATTTCTGAGTATTTCATATAGTTTTTAATAAATATTGTTAAGGATAGACAAATAATAATGTTTTCTTTATTGACAAGTAACTCTTTCTAATGTCTTATTCATAAAAAAGCCTATATATACTAAAACTAAACAAATTAAAGTAGAAATCTCAAAACATGTACGTACAGGTAAATTATTTTATGACTCATCCAGTTTGCAAATTTTGTTTGGTAATGACTCATTGCCTAATTAGTAATTACCTCTATACTTGGAATTTGTGCTCTGTTTTGTTATTCAGCGCTAGCGAACGCTTCGAAAACGCTAAATAATATATAGGCACATAGATTGCAATTCAAATTTTCCCTTCGTACTTTTACGGGCTTAGGACCGTCAAAATACAAACTTGTATGATTATATAGGTTTGTTTGTTTGTACATGTTAATTATTCCTTCGATCGTGGAAAAACGAGACACAATAAGGCTATTGTGAAAACCGATCATGAAAGCCTCATATTACTTCAAGTAGTGGGGGTAATTAGACAATGAGTTATAAAAAAATGCGTGCAATACAGATGACTCACGCAATAATCCTTCGAGCCCCAAGCGGTCGCATGCGACCGCGATTACAATAGTAAGGCTTCTATTGTTATCGCAGTCGAATGCGACCGCTTGGGGCTCGAAGGATTATTGCGCGAGTCATCCGTATTGCAAGCATTTTTTTATAACTCACTGTCTAATTACCCCCACTACTTGAAGTAATATGAGGCTTTCATGATCGGTTTTCACAATAGCCTTATTGTGTCTCGTTTTTCCACGATCGAAGGAACAATTTACATGTACAAACACGTTTTGAGATTTCCACTATTGTTAATACATTACCAATAATTATAATCATACAAGTTTGTATTTTGACGGTCCTAAGCCCGTAAAAGTACTCGGAAGGGAAAATTTGAATTGCAATCTATGTGCCTATTTATTATTTAGCGTTTTCGAAGCGTTCGCTAGCGCTGAATAACAAAACAGAGCACAAATTCCAAGTATAGAGGTAATTACCAATTAGGCAATGAGTCATTACCAAACAATAATTGCAAACTGGATGAGTCATAAAATAATTTACCTGTACGTACATGTTTTGAGATTTCTACTTTAATTTGTTTAGTTTTAGTATATATAGGCTTTTTTATGAATAAGACATTAGAAAGAGTCACTTGTCAATAAAGAAGACATTATTATTTGTCTATCCTTAACAATATTTATTAAAAACTATATGAAATACTCAGAAATGAATTATACAAAACAATAAAAATTAAAGTACCTGTAGCTCCTAAAGGCACAAAAATCGCAGTTAAGTGTCTATAACAAAACTGTGCAATGATTTATTTTGAATACGTTTGAATCTTGGAAGAAAATTACAAAATTATGATTTCGTCCATACAAAAAATAATTCATATTTTTTTTCTCTGTAGATAAGGCATATTTGAAAAAAACCAACATCTATAAAAGTAACTTGTAATTGCATCAGATGCTACAAAAAAAATCAGCCTCATCCGCTGACAAAAAAAAATTAAAGTGCCTGTAGCTCTAAAAGGCGCAAAAATCGCAGTTGAGTGTCTATAACAAAAATGTACGACAAGAGTCCCTCTATAAGCTGTGCTATGATTTATTTTGAATACGTTTGAATCTTGGATTAAAATGACAAAATTATGATTTCCTCCATACAAATTTTTTTTAATTATTTTTTATCTCTGTAGATACGGCATATTTGAAAAAAACGACATCTATAAAAGTGACTTGTAATTGCATCAGCTGTCTACAAAAAAAAATCAGCCTGATCCGTTGACCTTCGATCCGAAAATTCTTAATGTCCCATTTATTTTACTTTGGGACCAGTGTGCGCCGGGGCGGGTCGCTAGTTGATAATAGTAATTGTTTCAGTAGAGGAAATCAGGAAATTGTTTATGGCTGTTAGAACACAATTTACTGTACTATTCATGAAAATTTAATTACTTTTGCTCTGTCTATAATCTTTTGTAGCTAAGAAATAGTATGTACCCTGAAGAATTTAGTCAACCCCTACAACACAAGTGTTCTTAGTAGATACCGCATAGATCAAGATAGATACCGCATGTCGCTCCATTTGTATGAAAACGAGTGTGTCACTTTTTTCCTACCACTGTGACGTACCGATGGTAAGAAACGTGTCCATTATCAAGGCCAACGTTTCTATTTGAATTTCTACAGCTCAATACGGCACTTTGAGGCATTTAGGCATTTTTAAAATTCCGATTGACGTCCGATTCCGATAGCAGACTAAAGAACAGACATTCGAAAGACGAGCATTGCTCGTCGTTTTGGAACGCGATATGGCACGCGAAGTACATACACATGCAGTATCTATCCTGATCTATGTCTTGATCTATGTCTGTGACTTGTACTATATTAATTGTGTTACTATCCAATTTTGTTTATTATGAGAAAATAAAGTTTTATTATGATATATTATATATGTAATATTAATTTTATTTTATATTTGTACCGTCAAGGAACCATCAAGGAAATTGATTCATAGGCAGTTGACTGACATGTCATTTGGTCAGATCATGTCAATTACGTAGACGTCCCCCATCTGCCTTTGAATCCACTTCTCTGATAGTACATTATAAATATCCAGTCAAAGTAACTTGGAAGTGTGTGCCATCATTCATCAAATTAATATAAAAAAAATTATCATGTGCTTATACAAAAGTTTATCTTATTTGTTTAATAACTTTTTGCAGAATGGATATAAGATACTTACTATTACACCGTAAGACAGACTCTCAGCAAACAGTGTGAAGGCTAGTAGATTGTATGTCAGCCCGGCTACGATAGCCATGTTGCGGTAAAATGATACCGTCGCTGTGTTCTCCATCAATATTTGCTTTGCACCCTTCGTAGGGGCTTTTCCCTTTTGCTGTAATACAAAAATAACATAGTTATTGGCAGAATATGGTACTTAGGCATTAACAATATGTTTAAGTGCAGATCATGAGCCCAAGAATAAAGTCTAGGTCCATAGTACAAATACAATATTCTCTGGCATATAACATAAAAGTATTGGTTTGAATAAAGGTAAATAGCAATTTTCACACTATCACATGCATGTTTCACAATAATGCAGGCAATATAGTTTTTAATAAGGACATCGTTTTCATGTCATCTGTAACCAGGGTTGCCAGGTGTTCGGTATTCTACTGAACGGTTCGGTATTCTAGCACCGTGTTCCGTGTTCAGTATGACAAAAATACCGAAGCATGGGCAGTTCGGTATTTTATTGTCAGATTTGACGCAATCTTACTTAAATAATCTGTGCGACAGCCGCAGTAAATTGAGTGTGGACATTCTGAAATTTTCACAGATTGTATAATATGTCTGTTGCCGCTACAACAAATACTAAAAACAAAATAAAATTAAAATTTAACCGGGGGCTCCCATGCAACAAACATGATTTTTTTGGCCTTTTTTGTTCTATATCATATCAGGAATGGCAACAGGTAGGTGAAATTTCCACAAAGGCCTTAAATATATAATATTATGTACTTTAATAATCAATAATAATGTTATATTAAAATAAAATAAGTATATTATTGTATATTTAAGGGGGGCTCCTATACAAAAAACATAATTTTTGGCCTATCTTTGCTCTATAATGGTACGGAACCATTCGTGCGTGAGTCCGACTCGCACTTGGCCGATTTTTTATTTGCTGTTTGGTATTTATTTGAAAAAGACCTGGCAACCCTGTCTGTAACAGTAAAAATAAAGAAGAGAGTAATAAAGGCTATCACAGACAGAGCAGGTAATGTAAAGATGTATATTATAGCACGATACATCTCAATACATCTCGATACATCTTTCTATAGAAATTGTCAGGAGACCACACACAAGAGCTATAATGTATATTTTTACATTATAGCTGTTGTGTACGATTTCTATAGAAAGATGTATTGTGCTATAATATACATCATTACATTACCTGCTCTGTCTGTGACAGCCTTAATTTAAAGTATCTGTACGTTATTTTATGTAAATCGCTTATGCATATTTCCAATTCAAAGCTCGCCGCTCGTCATCATTCTATCGTAGAGGTCAATGAAACGAAACCTAACCTAAAAATAAAACTGTTTATACGAATAAGTCAGGAGTTCAATAACTATAAGACTTTTAGGATAACAAATAAAGTGCTTACTTACTGGAGGCATATTTCTTGGAAATGATTTTCAAAATTGCAGCTTTTTATACTATTCTAGGATTTTGTTGAAAATACGTGTTGTTGTGACGTATAAATATAATTTCAAAGGCACAAGGTACTTAATATTAAATTATATTTTAAAATGAAGCATTAGGCTATATTCATTAATATATCAATTTAATAAAATTTGTAAAAAATTACAATTCATTTCACTTCTTGATGTTACGTGATACGTCATACGACTCATACGATACGTCACAACAAAACGTCAAAACAATGACAAAATAGCGACAAATCATTGGGTATTTGCCAGTACTAAATAAAAAAACCGTAAAAAAAAACTAAATCTTAAAGCGGTTCACAGAAATCACAGATTACATCTATTCTATATTATATCTATACTAGCTGTCCCGGCAAACGTTGCTTTGCCTTATTATAAAGTATTTCGCCCATATTATTTTATTGAAATGACTAAATAAGTATGTCGCCATGGCAACGTCGATCGCTATCTCGTCGCACAAACAATGGTCGCCGTCAGTCTCAGGTTGTATTATTTTACTATTATTTATTCAACAAATGCACTTATCAATATATAAAGTACCCAGTAGCCGATTCTCAGACCTATTGAATGCATATAAAATTTGGTAAAAATCAGTAAAGCCGTTTCGGAGGAGTTCGTGGACTAACATTGTGACACGAGAATTTTATTTAAAAGATTATACTTACCTACCAAGTTTCAATGGGATGTTTTGTTATTTTTAAAGGTCTACCTGAATCTGATGGCAATTTTTGACAGCAAATTTTCAAAAAATATCCTAAATCATTGGATAAATTTTTATATTTGCATGTTTATTAAGGCTATGACGTTGTCACGTCTAACTATCGTCAGTAAGCCGACTTTACAGACAACCGATTTTTTTGATAAATCGAATTTTCGCGAAAATTCTAGGGATTTTTCGAAAACACGGATAATTAGATAATGGTGATTACATTTTTCAATTATCCTAAAAAAATAGGTTTTTTGGGAAAACGCGATTTGCCTTAGTAACATTGCACATTTTTAACGCTGATTGGCTTGATTTTTGCTTACTGGCCAACTCTTATTCTAATTGGTTACTATCTTTTCCTATGTATCTTTGAGGTAATACACCATAGAATTATATAGGACATAACCTCAGAATTATTTTCTGGTTCTGTTAAACTTTCAGCACTAATTTCACATGTATCAGTCATTTTGTATTTACAGACACTTTTAGATAACTTTTCGCACTAATTTTCAAGTCCAACTGCAATTTTAAACACATTAAATATCAAAAACTGCTAGCTCGCTTACAAAAACAACCACAAACAAAACAACGCGTGACAATGAATTGACATTTAAAACGTCAAGTCTTCAACCAATCAGAGAAGATGTTGTTGTGAGGCGCTTAAACCGACCAATCAGTGATTTTTTTCGATAATTACAACTAACGATTCGTTTCGCAATCGTACTAAGGCGGTTTTGTCAGTAAGATTGAAAAATTGTAATCAACTTTATCTAATTATCCGTGTTTTCGCGAAAACCCTAGAATTTTCGCGAAAATTCGATTTATCAAATCATCCTACGACATATATACCAATCGATAGAGCGGAACATTTTAAGTAAGACTGCATGCATAACTCATTTTCGCCAAAATGGCTTTTACGACCTTTCTTCCCCAAGGTGGCGATATATCGCGCCTGTCTGCGGGAGCCTTTATATTAATCATTAATCATTAATGGCATTCACAGGCATGTCAATCACGCGTCAGTCAGTCGTCCAAAATTATCTTGCATGAAAACGTGTATTCTTTACTCAGACTACTAACGGCCGTTCCCAATATTTGATCTATCTCTGGTTTTGCCCTACTAGAGATAGGAATAGCTCTCATTAGACAATATAGACATATACAATGTTAGCCGCGAACGGTCGTATGTCAAACCAGACATTAATGTGAAATTAATTCCAACACTCACCAACAGTCAAACGAAAGTCATGATTGATGGAATTGACTGACCAGGGCATGACCGTCTCATAGTCACAGGCTACACGGTCAAATTCTCATCAATCTGATCCATCAATCTGATTGACGGAATATTGATGGTTATAAAAAGTTCATATTAAAAATACGATCAATCCATCAATCCGAGTCGTACACGATCAAATTTTCGTCAATCCGTACCGGATTGATGGATCAGATTGATGAAAAATTGACCGTGTAGCCGCTGACATAGACGCCTTACATGTTTGTTACTCACTTAACCTGAGAAAAAAAAAAAACAACTGTGTGTCTGATTTCGTGCGATTTCAGAATTGCTTTTGTTTTATTGATTTTAAACATTTTCTTCGATGTAAATACAGAATATCAGTAACAAATATTAATATTTTTGTCAACTTTCTCATAAGCCTTACTCCCCTGTCGAAATATGTACCTTGAAATTTATTTTGTGTACTTTACCTTGACTCTAGAATCTGTCTAAAGAGTGCTTAGGAAGATTTCACTTTTAAGATCTAAATCGGCTGTAAGAAATGAAATTTGCGAAGGAATTATACTGAACAACACAATATATCCTCACAATTTTAAACCATCAAGGTAAGTGAATCTATTTTTATGCCTGTAGCATGTAAAACATAATTTGAGTTTAAAAAACACAGTTTTTAAAGTATACTTTTCTTCTGCTGAGCAATAACGTTTTAAAAAATATTATTTACTTGACTGTCTTAACTTAAATTTTTATTTCAGTCTTCTAAGTTTAAACTTTTTTAAACAAAATATTTCCCTTTTTCCCCACAATTTGCGTATCAATCCTGCATCGCGCTATTGAAGAATCTTCCATTGTGACCGCCAAGCTTATATCCCGCAATAGTATTTTAACACAATAGCTTTTTCATTGTTATCGCGGCCGGATGTGGCCGCTTGGGGCTTGATGAATTAATTGCTTGGCAATTGTATACTCGAACTGCTTGCAGATTATGGCTCATTTTCACTGGTCGACAGGGCCCGCATGCGGGGTGCGGGAGATTTCTGAAACGCATGCCATGACCAATGACAATGCGCCATTAGTTGTCAATTAGTTGTCATAGACTCCCCGCATGCTGTATACCATACGAGTTAACGACTAATGAAAATGCGCCCTTATTGTGATTATGTATATTAAGAGTTGCATTGCGATTAAGTTATAAAAATAAAAATGATGATTAAAACTAAAGGAATGTAAATATACAGCAGAAAAACATGTTGAGTTTTAATTACTGCTTTTAACTGTCTGCTCAAAAAATAATTGTGGCTATCTATTCTTTTATATTGCATAGATTGCATATATTGGTTTTGCATGCTTAATATTTCAGTCTTCTTAGTTAACTTTTTTAAACAAAATATTTCCCCTTTTCCCAACAATTTGCCTATCAATCCTGCATCGCGCCATTGAAGTTTCGGGGAAGGCAAGATATAAATACTACTCGTATATCCGAAATGACGTCAGTGGGCTCCGGTCTGACAGAGCATATCACCTCGCTCAGTCAGAAGATCTTCCACTGTGGCTGCCAAGCTTATATCCCGCAATAGTATTTTAATTGCTTGGCAATTGTGCACTCGAACTGTTTGCAGATTATTGTGATTATGAATATTATGAGTTGCATTGCGATTAACTTATAAAAAATAAAAATGATGATTAAAACTAAAGGAATGTAAGAATATACAGCATTTTGAGTTTTAATCGCTGCTTTTGACTGTCTGTTTAAAAAAATAAGTGGCAAATTTTATCTATTCTTTTATATTGCATAGAATATGATATAATATACATTTTCTATACAAAAAAAAAATTGTAGAGACATTTAAAAAAATAAGTGTGTGCCCGGGTAACATTTTGGTGTCAATATTATTCTCTTTTTCTAAAGTTCAAAAGTGAAACTGTACTCCTAAGATTTAGGTTTTTAGCATTAAAGCTAACATTCTGCATTGGCAGTACCATTATGTATTATTATCAATGAGTCCATCCAACTCTTTTGCATTTCAATGTAGTATATAAGTCAACCAATTGTTATTCATAGTAAATAGATTGGTGCATGCGATCAGAGTTCTTCAGAATTGTGTTTTTTGTAACAGGGTCATAACAAATATAGTTTTAACTTTTAAAAACTACTACAATATTGTAAATAAATATATGTAGGACGCAACCTCATAAAAAATCAAAGAATAATAATAATTATTATAAACATTTGTAGCATTACTGCAAGTGCATTTTTTTATCTGAACAGATAACTAATAAAATATTGTTTATGAAATCCACAAAAACCTCAATTCTTGTTACAATTTTATGTCTAAAAACTATTACAATAATGCCTTCTAGCAATGCGAAAACTTCTAACAATATTACAATGTGTCTACCATAATTTCAAAATACATAAATGATAAATGCATGATTTTGATAACAATATTTAAATAATACATTACACAGCGAATTTACTACACTTTTTTTAATGCAAGCAATGAGTTGGCAGTTCATACACCTTTTTATTTTTCAATCTTCATAATACACAATATGTAGATTCATAAATAAGTCTTACCAATTTTTACCTACTCATTAGCTTATAGTGATTAGAAGTAGGCACGAAATTATGTTTTCTTGTGCTAATTTAATTATTATTTTTATATTTTACTTTAAATATATCGTATAAACAACAGGATTAATATATTATTATATTATTGCCTAAAAGTAAAAAAAAAAACCTAAAAAACAATCACAAATTAACATTAGTGTGAGTCACAGTTTATGAGAATATTGTTTTTTTTCTCGGTTTATTGTATGTCGCTATGCAAAATATGTTATTATTCTTTCATTTAATTCAGTGTGGTATAGACTTTTATATACCGCTGTGTGGTAGTAACTAATGTCTGTTATTATTTTAACTTACAATGGACTAAGTGTGACTTACAACTAGCAATTAATAACTTTGTAAGGCAAAATGGGGGTTTGATATTGATTATACAATTGAGTTACAATGTTTGTAAAGTTAAAACTAAGACCTAAGTGCAGATTCGAGAAAGATCTATTGATACTTTCTCTTCTAATATTCGTTTTTCTATTGAGAATTACCTACTAAGGACCTAGCAATACTGACTTGAAATTGATTTCTATGAAAGCTTAGATTAGATCGATTTAGGAAAACTTTTAGAATTTTATCTTTGCGTAATCATAACGCTTTAAAGAGTTTAAGGTATTGGCTTAAGGTAAGGGCCACATGTTGCCAATAGCTGGGTCCACACCGCGGACGATCCGTCTTGGAGCGGCGATCCCGCGATCCGCGATCCAGTTCGTGGAGCGTGGATCGCGGATCGCGTTAGACCGACCCAGGAACTTGGAAACTGCGATCCTAAATATGCTCTCCAGGCGATCCTAAGGCGATCCGTTATTCATTAGCCGGGTCCACACCAGACGATCCAACGCGCTCCGATCGCGCGCGGCATGAAGCGCGTTGCACGGAGCGTTTGGTGTGGACGTGCCGCGCGCGATCCGTGCACAAGTTTTGGAGCGCGCGCTCCCTGGCGCTCGTGATCCGTTCGTTGTCGGTTTTCTTGCCCGCTTCAAAGGTGCCTCAATTGCGTGGCGCGCGCGGTGTGGACGGTTATGTGATTCGAGCGATCCATCACACCATGGATATTTCGCAAAGTCGTCGTCTGATATCGCTTTATAAGGAGTTTAAATGTTTATGGGACCCAAAGATGTTAATTTTACGAATAGAGGTGCAAGAGACGATGCTTGGGCTCAAATTTCTCGCAAAATGGGGAACAAGCCAATAGAAGATCTAAAGAAAAAAATGCGGTCTCTGGCGGGAGGATACAGAAGGGAGGGAGAAATTCAGAGAGAAACAAAGCCGTATAACTGGATCAGGTAATAAAACAAATCTACTTATGCAGTAAAATCAAGGAATATTTATTTTTCAAAGACTGCTGCAACGGCAATTCGCCGCTGCTGTACGTGTGACTCCATATCGTGCAAGATACTGACTGACTTGAATAACGGATCGCCTTCGGATCGCTTGGAGCGTATATTAGGATCGCAGTTTCCAAGTTCTTGGATCGGTCTAACGCGCTCCACGCTCCACGCTCCTCGATCCTGGATCGCGGATCGCGGGATCGCCGCTCCAAGATGGATCGTTTGGTGTGGACCCGGCTAGTCAGTCAACGATATCTTGCACGATATGGAGCCTGCACGCTTACTGCAGCGGCGGCGAATTGCCGTTGCAGCAGTAACCTTATTTTGCTTAAATTATTGCGCAAAAAATTACAAAAAAGAAAAAGACGGTTCTAGGTAAAAAAAAAATGTACAAAAATCACTTGGAATCTGGGGCTCAGCTTTTCAACATCTTTTGGGTTCCATAAACATTTATGTGATTCTGACGAGATCTGTGTAATATTTCTGTAAATAAATGACGTAAAAAGCTTATAGAAGTAATTATACTCGTTGTCAAAACGATTTATCATCCTATAATTACCTCTCTTTAGTAAAACAATCAAGATAAAAATGACCTATTTGTAACGACTTTTTGCCGGCTCGGCCATTTTGAACTTTGTTTGTGTAGCACTAAGGACGAAGTTTGCTTGTGGGTAATACGAAACGAATTTATTGTATCCAAATGAAGTGTTTGTTATTGTAAAAATCTGGAGACCTTCAATGGTATTGTTTATACAAATAGTATGTATAGCTCTGTGTTATATAGATAAGAACAATGTATTCGATTATTTTATGCGAAAAAGTTACCTACGTACTTTTATAAAGTTTAGAGTAGTCAAATGAATATCACATCGGACTAAATACTATATTATGATGGCTTGATAGAAAATATAACATATATTATAATATTTTTCACAGAAACATAAAATATAGTAAGATTGTAAAGTTATTACATTATTTGTACAAAGAGGGATAGGCCGTCCGCCATTTTTTTTTTCACCCCTAATTCAAGGATTGTCCTTAGATAATTGCCATGGTTGAAGGGTTAAATTTCTTATAAAGCGATATCAACTTTGCGAAATATCCATGCTGTGACGGATCGCGCGAATCACACAAAACCGTCCACACCGCGCGCGCCACGCTGCTGAGGCACCTTTGATGCTGGCAAAAAAACCGACAACGTACGGATCGCGAGCTCCAGGGAGCGCGCGCTCCAAAACTTGCGCATGGATCGCGCGCGGCACGTCCACACCAAACGCTCCGTGGAGCGCGCTTCATGCCGTGCGCGATCGGAGCGCGTTGGATCGTTTGGTGTGTTCCCGGCTAATTGCCATTGAAAATTTATGGCCGCGTCCCTATCAAACAGGTTGCGAGACCGCCACGTGCGTCGCCTAAGGGTTGGACCTCATCTGGCAGCACGGAATCGCATTTTTCCGTCGCCCTTTCTCTTTCTGTCGCTTAGAACTGCCATTTGCTAGACCGAGACAGAAAGCATAATGCGATAGCCTCGAGGATTCCGCCGCGTGCTATCGCATTATGTCTCGGTCTAGCAAATGGCAGTTCTAAGCGACAGAAAGAGAAAGGGCGACGGAAAAAGGCGATTCCGTGCTGCCAGATGAGGTCCAACCCTAAGACGACGAACCATTCTAGTTGTTCCCAAGTTAAATCAACTCTTAAGCTTCACTACATAAAGCTGAGAATTTTATGATCCTGTGAGTTGCGTTGAGATATTCGAATACGGTCGCGGGTCTAATATTCGAATACTCACGGTTATTCTTCATGTTTACGTAACAGTCGGCCTGACTATTGTGTTTTTCAGGAACGGTGTACAGTGGGTCTAAATGATACGCGAATTCTACGAGAGTTCTGACGATGATGATATGGACAGTCAGTACCAGGTGGATCCGGAGTGTCTCGTCCTCACCCGACCGGACAAGGACATGCACAACCGCTGCTGCGGGGGCAAAGCTTGGTGTATAAAGGTTTAAAGGGTCGTTGTTAAGCATTTGGGTACTTACCCACAAAAAAATTGTCGAGTTATGAATGCAGTCTTGTTCTAAATGATATAGAGACTGCATTCATAACTCAATACGTAATTTTTTGTGGGATGATACACAAAATATGCCTAACAAGTAACAGGGTCTATAATTAATATAGGAATACTGCGTAAATTAAAATTCCTTAGTCTTTACACGATTTGGAGCGAAGAAACAGAGGAAAATGTGGAAAAATCGGGAAAAATTATATGAAATTGCTTATTATCTTAAGAAAATTACTGGCGAAATTCTTATATTATTTGGCACACATGAAGAATAGACCACGTGAAGGTACATAGGCTATTTTTGCGGAAAATGTACGGTTTCCATGAAATTTCTATAATATTTATATAATTACGCGGGCGAAGCCGCGCGAAACATCTAGTAAAATAATATTGTTTCTTCAAAGGCTTACGAACGATGATGATAGTGAACTAAACCAATCAGCTAGACTGAAGTTACCAGGTGTTCTAGGTAGGCAAATATTCCTATTAGGTCACTAGGTCACACCGATATCCCAAGTTGGATTCGTGATACAGTGAATACCGTTTTAGGGAAAACCCCGCGGCAAAACGCGGGGAAAACCATGGAAAAAGACCGACCTTACACGCCTGACCAGGCCACAATCGAGCATCAGACGCAGCAGGTTAACAATGGTGCATGCGGGCCCCGGGCCGGAACCAGGGGAACGTGAATGAGTCCACTCCCGCACACACCATACTACCACGCCTGCGGACCAAGCGACCTGGGAAATACGGTGAGGGGAAACTACTTCCTCCCCGGCCTTTTTTATTATTGGCGGACGGGGGAAAGTTAAAGGAAAATTGGGAAAAAGGGGGGAGGGCTTCCGAACCCCGGCCTTTTTTATTATTGGCGGACGGGTGGAAGTGGCGCCATGGGGTCGACGGTTACGACATCAGGCTGTCGCGGCCGTCAGGCCCCAGGCGGAAAAGAAAAATAAAAAGGAGGGGGTAGAACGATCCCACGGTGTTAGTGGGCACCGCGGCTGGGTGCCGCGGTGCAGTCTCCTCCTCTTCGTTGGTGGGGGGGCGGGGTGTCCGCGATGTCCTCAGGGACACCATCACGGGGAAGCCGGTGTCTGTCCGGCGGCCGTGCATGCCACGGCGCCAGGTCAGCCAGCTCGGACAGGCGCGAGGCGTCCGCTCGCGCGAAAAGGTTTTTGGAGAGTCGCGCGACGAACGCCTCAACGCTCTCCACGCGCAGATCTCTCGATATGGTCTCGTTCCTCACGTACCACGGCGCTCCGGCGATTCGGCGTAGCACCTTGTTCTGTACTCTCTGTAACTTCCGCTTCTGCGGGTCAGAGAGTAGGTGGTGCCACGCTGGGGCTGCGTACGTGAGGCGGCTGCGAACATAGGTTTTATATAGCGCAATGCGCATGTTCAGAGGGATCTGCGGTGACGAGTAGGCCGAGTGCAGCTGGGCTACTGCTGCCTTGGCTCCTGCTACCGCTGCTTGGCACTGGGCTGCCATGGAGAGACGTCGGTCGATGAGGACACCCAGGTATTTGGCAGTCCTACCCCAGGGTATTTCCACATCCCCGATCTTCAAAGGCGCCGAATGGCCCAATCTCCTGGTGACGGCGAGCGCCTGGGACTTGCCTGCATTGACAGACAGTCTCCACTTACTCAGCCAGTCGGGGAGGAGATCCAGTGTCCTTTGTATCTTGATGGCTGCGTGGTCAGGTGTCAGCGAGGAGGCGAAAAACGCGGTGTCATCAGCGTAAAGCGCCGCCTGGGTTGCCGGATCCTTGGGTACATCACTCCCATAGTGATTGTACAGGTCCGGGGAGATACAGCCCCCTTGGGGAACACCTGCGGTGATGGGGCGCTCTGTAGAGAGAACCCCGTCGACACGGACTTGAAAGGTCCGGCCGGAAAGGAAAGATGCCAGTATCCTTACCATGAAGAGGGGGACGCCGGCTCGGATGAGCTTACAAAGAAGGCCGTCGTGCCACACGCTGTCGAACGCCTTCTCCATATCTAAACATACTGCGACCGTGGACTCCTTCTTGTTGGCCGCAACGGAAAGGTGGTTAACTAGCTGGACTACTGGACACTAGCTGGAGGGTAGTGCTCAGTCCGGAACGAAATCCGAACTGATCCCCTCGAGGAGGAAGGTAGGGTGACAAATACTTCTTGAAAAGGACCTCAAAGGTCTTGGAGAGTGTGGGGAGAAGAGTTATGGGCCGGTAGCCCTCGGCCCGTTTGAGGTCCTTATGGGGCTTGGGAATTGTTATAATGATCCCCTTTTTCCAGGCGGGGGGAAAGTGGCCGGTCCTTACTATCCCGTTGTAAAGCCGGGTCAGGGCGGCCACTGTTCTAAAGGGGAGATGGCGCAGGGCGGAATTGGGAATACCGTCCGCCCCGGGAGCCTTACGAGGCTTAAGCCGAGAGAGTACCTTTTGTACCTTTCTCGGAGAAAAACTAAATGTTGGGGGGCCTGGATGGGTGAGAAGAGCTGTCCTTACCTCCTCGGAAACAGCACGGGCGTGGTCCGTTGCGGTGGTCGGTAGTGGAGAGAATTGGCGTTCGAGGTGGTCGGCGTGTATCTCTGCCCTGTCCTCGGCACGGTAACGTGGATTGCCGTCCGGGTGTAGGAGAGGTCTCACTGGGGGGGAGGTTTTGGTAAGGGTACGGCAGAAACGGTGGAGGGACGGTCAATCCTCACCTGCCTCCTGGATACGCTGGGTCCAGTCTGCCGCCTTCAGGTCGTGAAGCGCTTGACCGACCTGCTCATTCAGCCGATTAAGCCTATTCTTGGCGGTTGGGCACCGCGTGGACTGCCAATGCCGTCGGGCCTTGCGTTTTTCGGCCAGGAGTTCGGCTATATGTCGAGGCAGGGAGGGGCGTTTAAATCTGCGGCGGGGCGGTTGGGTTGCCGCTTCCAATGCCGTCGATATCGCCTCGGTGATCTGTAGAGCCATAGCATCTACAGACTACAGAGTCCACCGGAAAGTTGGGTGTAGTTTCGTGCAACTGGGAGGTGAACTTCTCCCAGTCACGAAAGGGGGGCGGAGGCAATGGAGGTATGCTCGCAGGAGCAGCCCGGATAATGGCCAGGACCGGAAGGTGGTCCGAGCCATGTGCCTCTTCGAGGACCTCTTGGTAGAAGTCCCCGGAAAGATTATACGTGATGGCCACATCTAGAACATCTGGCGAGTGAGCCGGGTTATCTGGAACATGGGTGGGCGTGTAAGTGCCCACCACAGAGTATCCAGCTCTCTCTGCGTCAGCGAAAAGGCGGTTGCCGTCCGCGTTCGCCACACGCGAGCCCCACCCAGGTTGCTTACAGTTTAGATCTCCGGCAATCACTGTGGGCTCCTCTGAGGATAGGAGTCCGGTGATGTCGGAGATATCTAAACGCCTTCCGGGTGGTTTGTAGCTCGCGTAGAAATGCGTGCGGGTATGGCCTAGGAGCACCTCTACACCAAGGGCGTAGATAGTGGAGACATTGGGAGCTGGGAGGAGTTGGTGCAAGAGTCTCCTGCCTACCAGGACAGCGAGACCTCTGCAGACTCTTTCTCCTCCCAGGAAATCCTGCCGGTACACATGGTATCCTGGAACACTGAAACGGTCCGAAGGGGACAGGAGGGTCTCACTCAGCAAGGCTATATCCACCTCGTATTCTTTTAGAACATGAGTAATGTGGACAGCCTTGCCACGGACCCCCCGGACGTTCCAGTGAACGACCTTTAGTTTTGTGGGTGTTGTGGTATCCATTGGGAAATTAAATTAGATATGAGGGTTAGTCCCTCTGGGAGCGCCCGTAAAATGGCGGAAATGGCGCCTTCTCCGGCCTGGATCCTTGCGTATGTCTCCATGACCAGAGAGAAAAATGATTGTATGGTATCCGCTATAAAAGGGGTAGTGTCCCTGCTATGCCTACTCCTTTCCCGTCTAGGGGGAGGAGGGCGAGAGGGGGTAGTAGCCGGCAGAGCGGCAAAATTGACCATATTAACTTCGGTAGATGTAGTGGCAGGTCTTTCTGCCCAAGGGGTGCGAGAAGCACGAGGGGGGCGCGGAGTGCGCTGGGGGAGGGGGAGAGGCGGTAGAGTTGCCTCTTGAGTTGGTGGGGCCGCTGGCTCGTACTCAGAGTCGGTGGCTGCGGTAGAGGTCGCACCACCCGACTTAGACTTCCTCCTCTTGCTGGACTTCTTCTTCTTCTTCTTCCGCTCCTGAGTTTCAGGAGCGGGAGGGGGGGGGGTTCCGCGGAATCGGATCATTAGCCTCGGCCATTAGTGAGGTGGCCGTAGGCGGTGGGGGGGGGGGACTTCTTGGTCCGGTATGGGGGGATCCCTCGAACGGGGGGGAAGTGGGCGCTCGGCTTGCGTGGTCTGTGCCAGCGGGCCCGCATACCTGTTGTTGGCTTCCCGCTGGTACACCTCGCAATCTTTGGAGTTAGCGGGGTGGGGCCCCTTGCAGTTCGCGCAACGAGGCTCTCCATCAGGGGGAAGGGGGCAATCCTTAGCGGCGTGTTCGTCGCCGCACCTGACGCAGGCTACCTTCCGAAAACAGTTCTGGCTAGAATGCCTGAACTTTTGGCAGCGGTAACACTGCGCAGGGCCTGCCTACTTCTTCCAGGCTTCTATTTTAATGCCCGGCATATTCAGGAGCTCGGTAATCTCATATATGCCGGGAGTGAGGTCGGGAGTGCGCTTTAAAAGTGCAAAAAAAGTACACCGTGGTCTGCCCTGACGGGCGAAAATGCGGGATACGTGCAGGGCCTCGTATCCCAGGTTTGCGAGCTCCTGAGTCACGTCCTCAGTGCTCGTGGTCATGGGCAGGCCATAGATGCCTACCTTAAGCCCTTGTTCCTGAGGGAGGGAGTACGAGTACCAGCTCAGTTTTTCTGATTGACTCAGATCAGTCAGATACCGTTGGATCGCTCGGTACTCCCTCTCGGACTCGGGGGAAAATCTGACACCCTTGCCGTAGTAAGGTCGGGCGTTGGGGGCGTGGCCTAAGATCTCCCTTAGGCTACGGAAATGTTTTACCCAGTCTTTGAGTACCTCCACTACCAGCGGGGGGCAGCGGGGGGTACGTCGAGGGGGCGGGGAAGGCATAGAAGTCGCAGCAGTATGCCTTACTGCTGCGGTGGTGTCCATCGGTGATGGGGGTCGGAGGGGCCCCGATGATGATCCGCCACTGGTTGCTTGGGCGGGCGGGGAAGCGGCCATTGCGTACGTCTCCGGGCGGTCGGTACGCTTGGCAGGCGGCGAGACGTTCGATGATGTACCATCCTGTCGAGGGCGCTTAGTGGCCTGCGCAAGGGGCGCGGGCTGCGGGAGGGGCTCACTGGGGTGCGACCCGGTTGGGCGAGCGTCGCCTAATGTAGGGCGGACGTCGCCTGGGATGGTAGGGACCACACCTGATGTTGCTGCTGCTGCTGGGCGGCACAGTTCAGGTGCTCCGGGTGTAGGGCGGGCATCGGAGAATGCCCCTCGCCTGCGAATGCCTCTGCGGCGGTGCTGCGACTGCTGTGCGGCGTCGCAAAAAGGTAGGACACGTCGGGCGGTGCGGCCGGAGTGTCTGGGCGGGTGGCGCCCGGTTGGGCGGGCGCTGCTGTACTGGTTGTACCTGCGGGGGGGCGGGCGGTACCCGCTTTAGCGACTGTTTGTCGCCCGGATGTAGCCGAGGTGTGGCGAGGATCGCGCACCTCGGTAGAGCTGCGCTGTGGGCGCGGCTGGGCGGCCGAACTGGTGTCGGCAGGGCGGGGCGGGAGCCCGGACTCGCCTCGGGCCACCGTCGGAGTGCATTCTGGCAGGGGGGTCACAGTACCTCCCCGCGCAAATGCCGAAGATGGATCGTGGCGAGCGGTATCCACCTCGCTCCCGCTCAGTCCGGCGGGCGGGGTGGGGCGGGCCTTCTCGGGGCGCGTACGCGAGCTGGACCTACTAGAGGTTGAGCTCCGCGACGATTCCGAGTCGGCTCGGTGGCGGAGACGCGGGTCGCGGCTTAGCCGCGGGTCGCGATCGGCCATGATAGCAAACTAACACTATGCACTAATCACTAAGTAATATCTCTTATAGTCATGGCGCATAGAAGATAAAAATTATAAATAAAAAGTATATAGAAGATATAAAGTACAGTAACGACGAATGGGACACACACGAAAAGGTCACAATAACACAGAACTGTGGTCACTTAGTGTACGCACAAGACACGGCACACACACTAAGGGTAGCTGACTCCCCGTGACCCCAACGCCGGAATTTCTCCCGGCGGGTGGATCAAAGGCAGTGCAGCACCTAGCAGGCGATAATCCCGCTTAAATTTCGCAGAAATATAAGAAGGATATATCGATCGCTATCGATATACGGCGCACTGCGGTTGGGTCGGCACGGACGCACAACACGCGAGACGGCTACAACGAGCGGAGGATGCCTCAACGTTCGGAGCACGAAACACGAGTTGCGCGAGTGGAAGCCAGGACGGTAAAGAGGAAGAAAATGGACATGCACGACTTATATAGGCGCTATCCTGGGCGTGAACCAATCCCCACTTTTAGTGTTGTCATCCGCAAATTGGTGTTGCCATCCTATTTGCAGGGTGGCCACTATGCTAACAATATATTAAGCACTAGCTGTCCCGGCAAACGTTGTTATGCCATTTAAAGTATTTCTACTTTATAAGTTGATACAAAATCTTACCCCCTCTTTTGTCCCCTAAGAGGGGTGGGGGGAAAAATTTTATACACCAGATGTTAAGTTGGAAAAAACAGTTAATAATATGAAGTAAGTCGATTATAGAAAAAAGTTCGATACAAAATCTGACCCCCTCTTTGGTCCCCCTTAGAGGGGTGGGGGGAGGGCTGATTTGTATACACCAGATGTGGGGTTGGAAGAAGAGAAATATATCTGCGAAAACCGTATGCAAATCGGATCAGTAGTTTTCGTGTTAAAGCAAAAGTCTTATACAAAATCTGACCCCCTCTTTCGCCCCTTTAGAGGGGTGGGGGGAAATTTTTTTATGCACCAGATGTTAAGTTTGAAGAAGACAAATGTATCTGCGAAAACCGCATCCAAATCGGATTAGTAGTTTTCGTGTGATAGTGGAACAAACATACAGACAGACAGACAGACAGACATACAAAAAACTAACTACATTTTTGGCTTCTATAGCGAAGTAGTGACACCCCCCGCTGATTATTTTTTGAATATCTTTAATGTACAGAATTTTCATTTCTACAGTTTTATTATATGTATAGATTTAATGCAGCCCCGGATCTAGGGGGGGGGGCAAGCCGGGGCCCATGCCCCGGGCGGCAAATTCAGGGGGCGGCAAAATTCACACTTCACGGACCATTAGACAACTCATCATTTATTTAACTTTGACCACGGAATAAATAATAGCACAAGTACAGCAATTTCATGGCCATATCAACTTTACCGATACCCTGAGTACGGAGTGAGACGTGCTGCACGAACATATTTTAGTGTAGACGCACACGATGCGACAGGCGTCTGCGACAGCTCGACGACTAGACGCAACGACAGGCTAACATATTTTAGTGTAGACGCACACGATGCGACAGGCGTCTGCGACAGCTCGACGACTAGACGCAACGACAAGCTACGGCCGACAATTTTCATATATTTTGTTCGAAGCTGCGCACACTTGACGTCAGAGTCGCAGAGTCGCAACGACAGACGTGCACCTTGGATAGCGCTCACAGCGAGACTGACGCGCGAGTCGCGACTGTCGTCGTGTGTGCGCGTGTACGCGATTCCAGACGCAGCGATCTACAAATATATACTAGTAATCTGTGCGCAGCGACTAGACGCAACGACAAGTCGCACTGTTTGCGATGGCTCTTATTATTCGCGAGGTGCGTTCAAAATACGCGCCCGGCTCCCGCTCGCCTGCAGGAATCGTAGAGCTCGTTTTAGCAAATTAAAACTGGTTAAAAATTATTTGCGATCTTCTAAGCCTGCCCCAGGAACGCTTATCGGGTCTTGTAATTTTAGCGATAGAAAAACGTATTGCACACGAGTTAAATTTATGACAAGGCCATAGATTTATTTGCTGAACAAAAAGCTCGAAGAGTAAAATTGTAATTTCTTTTTGTTTTTATTATGCATATTTATTTTTATTTTAAACCCTACCCTGTTAAATACATATATATCCTACATACTGATAGCTGAAATTATATGGATGATAAAGGTGAAAATAAACATAAGTAGGTAGGCGGTTTGCCGAAGCGGCGTTTGCATTAGCCGGTACCCCTCCATGGGACCTGGAAGCCCGTGTGCAGGCGGAAGTCTATTCCCGCACAGCAGCAGCAAAGGAAAGAGGGGAACTGGTGCCACCAGATCTGGCAGCCCAATGGCGTCGCCAAGCGCGAATGCTGATAATGCGCACCTGGCAAGACCAAATCGCATCGCCAACTGCCGGTCACAGAGTTGTTGCAGCAATTCGGCCAGGTCTGGAGGATTGGGTGGCGCAGCGTAATGGCACTCTCTCCTACCGGATGGTGCAGATGCTGACAGGACATGGGTGTTTCGGTCACTACCTGCACCATATGGCCAGACGGGAGCCAACGCCCCAGTGCCATCATTGTACGGACGAGGACGACACGGCGCAGCACACGCTCGCTGCCTGCCCAGCCTGGGTCGCACAACGGGCAGAACTCTGCTCTGCTATAGGACCAGACCTGACACTCCCGGACATAATAAAAGCATTAGTCCGGTCGAGAGAAGTCTGGCAGGCGGTCTCTACTTTTTGCGAATCCATCATGACGCAGAAGGAGGCCGCTGAGAGAAATCGGGAAGCCGATGAAGCAGCTGACCCGATAAGGAGAAGACGCGGAGGACGAAGACGCGCTCAACATGAGCAGCTACTCCCGACATAATAGGGCTCGGGCAATGGATTGGGGAATTCGTCGCCTATCGCACGAGCTCTTCCAGTAGAATAGCGCCCGGAGCCCCGGACCGCTCTCCCGGAGAAAGCGGCAGAAGCCGCGCGGATGGTTCTGCTGGTAGAGCAGATGCCGCTGTCTGGGCTGCTGCAGTTATCGCCTCAGGCGGGTCCAGCGGCTAAACGACACGCGGAGAGGAGGCACCGTTAGGTTTTAGTGGGTAACCAAGGGTGCTCCTCCTTACCGCAGCACCCGAAGAGTCCCAGATATCCAGGCGCCCACCCATGCTGCCGGCAATGCATCAAGCATTTCCCAACGGCAAAAAAAGGTGGGGCGGCATTTTTCAGTTTTTGCCCCGCCTAAAAAAATTGAAGATTCGGGGCTGGTTCTTGGACATGCTATTTTCCTCACGATGTTTTTTAGGGTTCCGTACCCAAAGGGTAAAAACGGGACCCTATCACTAAGACTTCAATGTCTGTCTGCCTTTTTGTCCGTCCGTCTGTCTGTATGTTTGTCTATCTGTCTGTCTGTCTGTCTCCAGGCTGTATCTCAAGAACCGCTATAGCTAGATTTCCGAAATTTTCACAGATTGTGATGTGTACTTATATCTGTTGTCGCTATTAAGAGGAAACGCGGGTACAGGAGAATTTCAAAAATAGGTATTTGAAGAAACTATTGCCATCGCGCTTCGCCCTGCCAGCCCTGCTCCGCGCGCCGGCCTGTGTGTGTGAGTATTCTATGTACTGCGTGCGCCGCTACCGCCCGGCCCGCGCCCTCACCCCGTTGGGCCCCTCGTTCCCGCGCAGAGCCTCGACGCAGTCTGCAGGGCTAAAATGGTCGCATAGCAATTCCTCTCAATCAATTCACATTGATGAGAACAATACCTAGTACAACAAAAAAAGAATTACTGAAATCGGAATAGTACTTTCAGAGATATGCGAACACAAACATAAAAACATACATATATACTACAGTATGTATGTATGACATGTAAATGTACATACATAAATACTCTTTTGAAAGGCACATTTGTTCAGACGCTGATATACAGGGTGTAACAAAAGATGTATGGAAGATGTACAGATAAGATGTACAGTGTGTAAAGAGTTCACTGTGAAAGTAGCAGTGCTGAAAGACCAAATTTTTTTCACTTTTGTATGGGGAAACTCGTGAAGCTGGGGCGCTTGCCCATACAAAAGTGGAAAAAAAATTTGGCCGCAGATAAAAGTTAGTTTTATACGAGTACGTAAAATCTATACATCTATACATAATATATTATGTAAATAAAATTGGAGTGTCTGTTTGTAATATTGAAAGAACCGTTTGTTACTATATGCATATGAATATAATATTATGTCCATATTTTTGTCTGTATGTGTCTGTCTGTCTGTTTGTTCCGGCTAATCTCTGAAACGGCTGGAGCTATTTTGACGGTACTTTTTTTGGTAGATAGCTGATGTATTAAGGAGTAACTTAAAGGCTACTTTTAACCGACTTCCAAAAAGAAGAACATAATATTATACTTTGACGCGGGTGAAGTAGCGGGCAACAGCTAGTTCATAATATAATAGGTACTGTTATATTATACTGCATAGTCCGATTACTTATATAAAATGTACATTCTCTTACCAGATTCATACAGTACTTTACGCTATAATCGACAGGCAAACCCGCGTCATATCGTAGTATGCAGCGATGTATAAATGTATGTGTACAAAACACTGTAGCGACTGACAATACCCCCCTCACTTCCTGCCTTCCCCCGCAGATTGTGATACAGACAGATGCAGCTCAGGCCCATTTTTCGACAAAATTTTAGCGTAAATCGAGGTCCCGTATTCCTCAGTTTCCTCCTTCAAAATTGAGCCTATCTAATAATTTTTTCATGAAATATCTGCAGGAAGAGTGCCTGTATGCCTGTACGTTTTCATTTTTTTAAAGATCTTTCAAATTTGTTTTATGATCGGTCGATTGGAGGGGTACGCGGCATTCGTTTTTGGTGATTTTCGAATGCTCATATTTTTTTATTTATTAGTAAATTTAGAAAAAATCGAACGTACAGGCATAGCTTTCACAGATCCCAATATTGTATAAAAAAATCATTTGTCTAGACGCATTATCCAGGGAGTAAATTGGGGAATACGTTTGTATGGAAAAATTGTCTTAGCGTATGCTCTTAACAACAAATATACTAAAAACAAAATAAATTAAATATTAAATAAATAATAAATGTATATATTAATCATGATAATTATAATTAAAAAGGTAATAATTATTATGGCTATGTTCCTAAATGTACTGCGACAGCTGCAGAGTGTGACGTCATTTTAGTATACTGCGAAGCCGTTCCTTTATAGTTAGTATACTGTTGGTATACTGGTTATTATTTAAAACGGAACGCAATCCAGTATACTATCAGCCGCATTTTTTGACAGCTCGTATTGAACATTTTCAACACAGTCTAATAAGGTTCATTTTTGCAATTCTTCCAGTGTTTTATTATTATTAATCCAAATTAATTACAGAACTTTATAACTTCGGGATTAAACTGTAGGTATTGTTTTAAAACGTTAGACACTCGAGTGGTTTTGATACTTGACAGTTGACTTTTGACAGTTGACTGATCACGTGATCAAAGTACTGCGAGTGCCTTACCTCGGAAACGCCAGTACTCACAGTACAATATGGCGACGATTGATGACGTCATATATTTCACTAGGGTACTGCGGCAGTGTACTGCAACTCCATTACGGAACGATTTTTTCTACAGTGATAGCACTCGTAGTCGGTCGCAGTACATTTAGGAACATAGCCTTAATATAAAAAATAATAAGTATTAAAATATGCAATTATATTATTTTAGTATTATAAAATATGTAAAAGTGAGTTTATTTCTTTGTTTGTTACGTTTTCTCGCTTTTTACTTATTTATTTCTAAAATACCCTTTAAAAACTTTTTGTTGTCCACCTTTATAAAGTAATTATAAGCTGTGAGTTGTGAACCATACAGCAGCAGCTGTTAGCGACAGAACATCCATTTTGAATCCGTCCGCACATTGCATCCAAAGCATACTGAACGACCTTCCAATGTGAGAATTACTCACAAACGCCGTTGCAAGCGTACCGCCAACTTGTGGGCCAACGCGTTGGCACTTGGCAGTGCGTTCGTCTATATGGGGAGGCAGCATTATAATACATGGCCAGTGTCAACTGTCAAGTAAAGTATTAGCGGGAATTTTTTTTTCGTAATAGTGTAGATACAGGCGGACGAACCCGGTACGAAGTGAAGATAGGCGTAGGCAGGGCTTCATAACGTTATCCAATATCAGAAAAAATATCGTTACGTACCGTTATTTTCATAATGGTAGCCAGATAACGTTATTTTTTTAACGATATCTAGTAAAATAACGTTATATTTACCGTTATTATTATAACGATATATTTTCGTTATGTATAAACGAACAAATATCGTTATTATAATAACGGTAAATATAACGTTATTTTCTGGTATCAGGTATGCGATCGTGCATGGTGCACTAAATCTCACTCGCAGCCCACTTTTTTTGCGATATTTGTGCTTAGCTACTTTTAGGAGTTTAATACATAGAGAAATAATAAAAATAATAGTTATTGTTTTGGACTAAAAATGGGCCGCAAAAAGCAAAACAGGGTGTAATAAGACCACTTCCGATAACTTTGGGGTATGATTATACTACATTTTCTGATTACGAAAATGTATTTTTTTTTAATTTTAATTTTTAATTTTTTCATAATTAATACCTTTTAAACATAATAATAAACCACATAGAAAAATAATTTAAAATATTTTTTAAAATGTTATTATTTTTACTCCAATTATGCAATAAGAAGCGTGCCGCGCGCGGACAACGATCTCGTGTTCGTACTACGTTCGTACAATCAGCTGTTAGCTACGGCCTACGCACGCTGTCGAAAGGTCGTATGCGACGAATGACGATACACTACGACAGAACACACAGAAACCCTAATGTATGTGGTTCAATTTTAAACGATAGCACAAAGGGAATCCTATAATATGGCGTGCCACAGACGTCACACTTTTTGTGTGATCTAGTCGGCGGCTTACATACAGTCTGCATGGCGCGCGTCATGCGGACTGTATGTAAGCCGCGGACTCGATCACACAAAAAGTGTGCTGTGTGACGTCTGCGGCGCACCTTAGTATTACCAACGCACACCAAGGGCAAAAAGACCGCGCCGCAGGTCCCCGGTAGGCTCTGGCGGCGCGGCATATCTGCGGCTGCCCACCGTGGATCACACACACAAACTAGTTTACATGCGTATAGTATACGTGGGAGTGCCATGCTTCGGCACGAAATAGACCGGCTCGACCGGAGAAATACCACGTTCTCAAAGAAAACCGGCGTAAAACAGCGCTTGCACTGTGTTTCGCCGAGTGAGTGAGTTTACCGGATGCCCAATCACCTACCCTATTCCCTTTCCTACCCTCTTATTCCATTCCCTTCCCTACCCTCCCTTGTTACCTATTCCCTCTTAAAAGGTTGGCAACGCACTTGCAGCTCTTCTGATGCTGCGAGTGTCCATGGGCGACGGAAGTTGCTTTCCATCAGGTGACCCGTTTGCTCGTTTGCCCCCTTATTTCATTAAAAAAAATGCAGTAACGCAGACGGCGCGGCGGCACGGGGCGGCTGCTAGCTCTATTCTCTCAATCTCCACTGGAACGAACGCCCTGAACTGACTGCCTCCACCCGTCGTGTGCTTTGTGTACCTACGCGGCGAGGGCAGCTGCAGACATCAACGGGCAGACGCGATCTTTATTCCTTCGTGGACAAAAGCCCGCCCCGCCCCATCGTCTGCAAAACAACAGAGTCCGCCCGGCAGCCAGCGCACGGCGCACGTGCTGGCAATACAATAATTTACTCTACAAACCATAAATTAGTAATATTTGAACAAAGATACTGAGTACTGAACTACTGACCGTGTCATTCTCATTAGACGTCATTTTTCCTATAATATACACCTACTGGTCACCAGACACGTCTAGACTCTAGTTTAATTTTGTGCATACTGCATACTGAACTGACTGATTAAATTAAGTACTTATTTTACAAAAAGTATAGTCTGTCAAGAAAGTCATGACAGGCGGGAATTTTTTTAAATGAAATAAAAAATATGAGAACTTAATTAATTCGAGATAAAAATGTGCAAGGTGACAATATTTAAAATTTAATAAGCGTTCTCTGTGAAAATACAAAAAAAAAATACACCTTAAAAGCGTGATTACGTTTAGAAAAAGTTCCCGCCTGTCATGACTTTCTTGACGGACTATAACGTTATCAAAGAACATATATTTACCGTTATAAATCCTATATAACGTTATTACATTAACCGTTATTAATATCAATTTTTAAGTTTATTTTTAATATCGGGTAAATTTTCATAACGTTATCTATGCCCTTGAAGCAGTAACGTTATGAAAAAATAACGTTATTTGAAGCCCTGGGCGTAGGCGAGTTTGACAGCTGTCAAACTCGTATGCAGCTACTTCACTTCGTACGAACTTGACAGTTTTGACGGTTCGCAGCGAACCGTCAAATTTGACACATGGGCTTAGTGCTGCCAATTTAACAAATAATATTTAAGGAAAAATATTTATTGTATTAAATTAAACACAAAACTTAACATTACTTACGGCTCCTGTCTTTACTTTTAAAATTATTGGGGTTTTAGAATAGATTTTTTTTTATTTGTACAAAAACTAAACTACAGAAGAAAAACGATAAAAGAATCCGTACAAAATAAAGGCGGTCTTACCGCTGAATTGGTTATATTACATAATTTTTTTGCTCTCTAATGCATGCGCTCTTGTCTCCAGATACGATTTTGTGATTTCTTCCCTTGGACATTTCTCGAAATTTGTTTTTAGTTTAAGTTGTGGTTTTAATAATTCTTCTTGAATAGTTAATTAATATTTTCGATCTAGCTCTAATGCGACCAAAATTTTAATTGCAAACTAAGGATATTTTCCACGATAATAATTAAAACCACTTCTAGATACAAGTTACAACCATGTTACAACCGATATATTCTCAAAAATAAAATTCAAATTAATGGACATCACCAAAATCCTTTCTACTTCTCACAAAAACATTTTTGTCCTTAATCTGTGATTTTTGTATCACGCCAGCGGTCGGAGTTAATACAAATGCAGTGTGGGGAAAATATTTCTTTCAGAATTGGTAACACTTTACGAAAATGAAGCTTTTGGGCACTTGGAACTCTATTGCAATGTAATAGAGTTTAAAATTCGAAAACAATTTTACAAATGTCATTCCGGTTTGACGGTACGAGGTTCGTGTAGTGTGTAGCGGGACGACGAACCGTCAAAACTGTCAAATTTGTCTCTCACGGACGGACCGCGTCCCTCACGGACGCGGTCTGCAGATCGGGTTCGCGCAATCTGAAGTTTAGACTGAACGCATCACTGATCAAGCGCAATAAAACGCCCCGTTTCCTGACATCATATTATTTGAATTTGAAACATAGGCTTAAGCTGTGCGTCCACTGGATCAGAATCGGAGCGTACGGAGCGGACGGAGCGTCGTCATTTAAGAAATGCCGATGGGGTGCGTCCACTGCATTCGGATTCCGCATCGGCAATTTAGTTATTAATGTATATATGAAATGTGTGCGTTAACGCTTTGGAGTTAAGGTTGGATTTGCTATGTTCAGTACTGATACTTTGTTTCGATGCGCTTTGACTCTGCACTAAATATATAAATTGACCCATACACGCGGCTGCGGATGACGTCATCGGCATAAATTCCGGTCTCAGGCGCAGAAATGCCGATCCAGTGCACGCAGTACCATACAAATCAATACAAAGCAACAAATCCGTACGCTCCGATTCCGATCCAGTGCACGCGCAGCTTAAGCTGCGCGTGCACTGTTGCTTTGATGACGTCGTCGGCATAAATTCCGGTCTCAGGCGCAGAAATGCCGATCCAGTGCACGCAGTACCATACAAATCAATACAAAGCAACAAATCCGTACGCTCCGATTCCGATCCAGTGCACGCGCAGCTTAAGCTGCGCGTGCACTGTTGCTTTGTATTGATTTGTATGGTACTGCGTGCACTGGATCGGCATTTCTGCGCCTGAGACCGGAATTTATGCCGACGACGTCATCCGCAGCCGCGTCTATGGGTTAATTTATATATTTAGTGCAGAGTCAAAGCGCATCGAAACAAAGTATCAAAACTGAACATAGCAAATCCAACCTTAACTCCAAAGCGTTAACGCACACATTTCATATATACATTAATAACTAAATTGCCGATGCGGAATCCGAATGCAGTGGACGCACCCCATCGGCATTTTGTAAATGACGACGCTCCGTACGCTCCGTACGCTCCGATTTCGATCCAGTGGACGCACAGCTTTAAGCAAAGTGAAATGGATCGATTTGTGATTAAGTAAATATAATACCTACAAATGATGTTTTATTTAGTAGATAACTTGAAACAGTATAATATTTTCGGTATAAATAATTTCGGTTTTATCACCTTCTATTGAATAATAGTAATCTGTGGAAAAAAATTCTAAGGTTGGCAGCCCCGGTTCAAGAATTTAGTACCTAATAAGAAATTTAGAGCTTTAATTTCTAGGTTATGTTTGTTAAATTTATGTACCTAATTGTTTTTTTTTAAGTTTATATTTGAAATGTCATGACTCATGTCTCATTCGTATTTAAGTATAAATGTCATAAGTTTGTTTAATTTAAGTATTTAAATATTTTGTTACTCACTAAATACCTATGTACTGTCTTGTAAGTTGTAACGTTATATGTTTCTAATGTTATGTATTCTAATTAATTTTATAATTTATTTGTTTTTACGGCTGAAGGACTTGTATCCATGGTCACGAATAAATTTAAAAAAAAAAAAAACGCTCGGCGGCTCGCGGCTCTTTTTGTAAAAGTGTTTTCGGTTGTGTAGTAATTTTTGAATTACAATGGAAGCGTAAGTTTATTTTGTCTCTTAGCTGCAGATAAATTTATATTGCTCGTTAGGTTTTAATTTTCACAGCCATTTGGCTTGTATGTAAACACATTTTTCCGATTACCCTCAATGTATATGGCACATGTTGTAGTTATAATAATTTAACCCATCAGTCGTGGCAAAACGAGACACAATAGCTTTTTCATTGTTATCGCGGCCGTATGTGGCCGCTTGGGGCTTGATGAATAGGTTATTCTGACCACCGTTACAAGTATCTACGTCTCTCTTCTAGGAAGCAAGTCCATGCTCAAGCAGTGAGCAGCACTGCTCACATTCCGCCGTCCAACCCCAGCACACCCTTGGAGAGAAGAGTCGAGACTGGAGCTCAAAACTCTTATAATAACAATGACGCTGAAAATCTTTTAGATATAGTGTCATTCAGCAGTAAGTATTTGTGTGTAATTAATTTTGTTATTTTTGTAAATTGCATGAAAATACCCATTTTGAATGGTGATTTTGAGTTTGTGTAATTAAAAAATGTCAAAACGTTAAATTACAGATATACATTGTCATTTACAACCCATAGTATTAGTTAAAAGACTGGAGAATACTACAATTAATGCTGAAAGAGAACCACCTCTTCATAGAGCGAGCAAACCCATAGAAAATGGGGCTAGATCTAATGCTAAATGTGAAACAGAGAAACCACCTGAGTTCTCTTTTTCTGTTTCACCACCGTCCAAGACAAAGTCTGGAATTAAATTGATGAAAAAGCCATCTCCTGTGCTCAAAAAGACTGTAATATTTAAGAAGAAAATTGATGCTAAGGCAAAGATTGAACTAGATGCTGTGTGTTCCCCCACCGATGATGAGCAACCACTCACAGGTTTGTTTTGTTTTTCTCATAAAGATTTTCCCTTAATCCCTCGATTGTGGAAAAAACGAGACAATAGATTTCAATTGTTATCAGTTATCACGGTCGCATGCGACCGCTTGGGGCTTGAAGCATTAATAACACTGAATTACGAATAACTCAAAGAGCACCCTCTCTCAATATCAACATCTATATTGTTTTAATACTAGCGACCACCCTGGTTTCGCACGGGTATAAAATAATATAAGTATATATATATAGCCACTGAAAAAATGATTAAAATCGATCCAGCACTTTTGATTTATATAATTCATTATTACTACCCGTGGCATGGCCCGCATTGGTCGGTACTGCTGCAAAAGTTACATCTTTTTCTTTCCTTTCATTATGTGTAGGTATATTGAGCTTCTAGGGTTAATACGAGAATGAGGTCTGTGGCCCGCCTTTAGTTTGTTTTGTGGCCCCTGCCTGCCAAAATGTTGCCGACTGCTGATTTAAAGTGTTTATTAATGCCGTATTGGTTAAAATCGCTTCCAAAATTATCCATTATTTCTTGTTAACCTATCAATCCCCATAAGGCCCAAGTGGGCCGCTATAACAAAAGATTTCCAAGAATTGGCGATCAAAGGATTAAAAGTAAATGACAAAAAAATGTTATTGTGGGATATCCATAAGAGATGGACATATTTACCTTCGTGGAGTTTTCTGTAGACCTTTTCAATGCAAGGGAACAAAGGGACATGAGGGAAAAAAAGCTACTTTGTTTTATAATATTACTAGCTGTCCCGACAAACGTTGCTTTGCCATAATATATTATGTATTTGCCATATTATTTTATTGAAGTGAATAATTATGTATGTTACCATGGCAACATTCATCGCTATCCCGTCGCACAAACAATGGTCGCCGTCAGTCTCAGGTTGTAATAATTTACTATTATTTATTCAACAAATGCACCTATCAATATATAAAGTACTCAGTAAAAAAAAAGTACCCAGTAGCCGTTACTTACTCAATCCAGTCGAAAAGTATCGACATCTGTTGGAATCTTTTAGAGTTAACAGATAATTGTGACTGTCAATTATGGACAAATAATTTGCAATAAAATAAAATTGCGACTATAATTAAAGATCTAAGCTATCCTATCTCTCAAGTTGGAAAAAAGCACACATTTAAAAAAAATCATTAAAATCGGTTAAGTAGTTTAGGAATCCATCGCGGACAAACATCGTGACAGATTTATATATATTAGATGTAGTGATAATCGTAGAGTCTTCTGTTATACATTGCCAACACATTGTAAGATTCAATTAATTTGGATCTGAATATATAAACAAAGCTAAGCCTGGCTATAGTGCAAGCAATTTGTATGTCACACATTAGTAACTGTGCATTAACCCATCAACTCCCAAGTGGAACCCGGGTGCCATATAACAATTGAAAATCTATTGTGTCTGAAATTCCCATGATCGAGGTACATACATATTAAGGAAATAATTACACATTAATTTGGCTAGTTTTTTAACATTTATGATTTAGATGAAACTAACTAAAGGAGAGTCTTGAGGCACTTACATTATTTCAGGGGTACTTTTTTTTTTAAATTTCAATAATCAGGCTGATATTTTTTTTGTAGACAGCTGATGCAATTACAAGTCACCTTTATAGATGTCGTTTTTTTTCAAATATGCCGTATCTACAGAGATAAAAAAAATATATATTTTTTTGTATGGAATAAATCGTAATTTTGTCATTTTCTTCCAAGATTCAAACGTATTTAAAATAAATCATAGCACAGCTTATAGAGGGACTCTTGTCGTACATTTTTGTCATACACACTCAACTGCGATTTTTGCGCCTTTTAGAGCTACAGGCACTTTATTTATTTTTTTTTGGTCAGTGGATGAAGCTGATTTTTTTTGTAGCATTTGATGCAATTACAAGTAACTTTTATAGATGTCGTTTTTTTCAAATATCTACAGAGAAAAAAAATATGAATTATTTTT
Source organism: Polyommatus iphigenia (assembly GCA_963422495.1). NCBI lineage: Eukaryota > Metazoa > Arthropoda > Insecta > Lepidoptera > Lycaenidae > Polyommatus > Polyommatus iphigenia. Next base: position 17,414,816 of record OY730178.1, on the reverse strand, counting down.
TGTATGGACGAAATCATCATTTTCCAAGTATAGAGGTAATCAGGCAATGAGTCATTACCAAACAATGCTTACAAACTGGATGAGTCATAAAATAATTTACCTACTACGTGCATGTTTTGAGATTTCTACTTTAATAATTTGTTTAGTTTATGTATACATATATAGGATTTTTTTATAAATAAGTCATTACTAGGAGTTACTTTACTTGTCAATAAAGAAAACATTATTATTTGTCTATCCTTAACAATATTCATTAAAATCCATATGAAATACTCGAAAATGAATTATACAAAACAATAAAAATTGAAGTACCTGTACCCCAGTATTATAGGACTCTGTGCCTGTACTTAGCTCCTAAAGGCGCAAAAATCGCAGTTAAGTGGTCTATGACAAAAATGTACGACAAGAGTCCCTCTATAAGCTGTGCTATGATGTATGTTGAATACGTTTGAATCTTGGAAGAAACTGACAAAATTATGATTTCGTCCATACAAAAAATAATTCATATTTTTTTGGCTTTTAATTAACTGATCACCAGAAATAGTAACATTTCACAGACAAAAATAGTAAAACGATCACAAAAATACAGACCACCATTTTTATGTAAAATGATAACCAAAGATTAAACATCTTAAAACCAAAAATAGTAAATGACCACCAAAATAAGTAAATGATCATCAAAATTAGTAAATGATCACCAACATTATACTAGCATTTTAATGTAAAATGATCACCAAAGATTTATCTTCTCGCTATGATATTTATGCAGATTTGGAGTCACCAAATAAATCATTGTTAAACCAAAAGTAGTAAACGATCACCAATATTAAACGTTAGCATTTTAATGTAAAATAATAACCAAATATAAGTATTTTTGAAGTGAAAACTTCTTTAGCGGCGTTGAGCACTTTTGTGGGATGGGTAAAAACTGTGAAACTCGCGTCAGATTCTCGTGCTGATCGAAAAACCTTGGAAAAACCGTAAGACGGTTGGAGAGTAGTGTTGTAACATCGAAATTGATTAATCGAACAATCGATTGTTTTTTTCGATTGTCGATATTTTTTAATCGATTGTAAGGGTTTCGATTAATTTAAAAAATCGATTTTTTAAAAATCAATTTTCATAAAAAATGGGTTAAAAATTTAATCGATTGTAAGTAAGGGTTTCGATTAAGTAGTTTAAAAAATCGATTTTTTAAAAATCGATTTTCATAAAAAATGGGTTAAAAATTTAATCGATTGTAAGGGTTTCGATTAATTAAAAAAAAAACGATTTTTTAATAATTGATTTTCATAAAAAATGGCTTAAAAAAATGTGCAACGTTAATAATCAAGTTTTCACTTCTGCCGGCACTCCCGGAGTGCAACCCGTCTTTTTTTTTATATTTAGCAATCCTATTAAAGAGAAGAAGACAGATAGACGGACAGACAGACATCGAAGTCTTAGTAAAACAGTCCCGTTTGTACTCTCTGGGTACGGAACCCTAAAAACGAGACTCTATTACTGAGACTTCGATGTCTGTCCGTCTGTCAGTCCGTCTGTCTTTCTCTAGGGCCTAGGCTGTATCTCAAGAACCGCTCCAGCTAGACTTCTAAAAATTTCACAGATTGTGTATATCTGTTGCCGCTAGAACAACAAGTACTAAAACAAAATAAAATTATTATTTAAGGGGGGCTCCCATACAACAAACGTGATTTATTTGGCCTTTTTTGCTCGATATCAATAATGGCAACCGGTAGGCACGTTGATATTTTTGCAAAGGCTTTGATTATATTATATTTGCTTCAATAATTAGGTTATAATAATAATAAAAAAATAATTTAAAGGGGGCTCCCATACAAAAACACAATTTTAGGTCTAATTTTGTTCTATAACGTTACGGAACTCTCCATGTCCGACTCACACTTGGCCGACTATTTTGTTAATAATATGCTTACATGTTTTGTCAATCGTAGTGATTTATTTGGACAGAAATATCGCATTGATTTGCTCACAAGGATTTGGTGATCATTTACTATATTTGGTGATCATTAACTATATTTGGTGGTCATTTACTATATTAAGTTTAAATGTTTTAGAAAAGAAGAAGCGCGTACCATTAACCTTAATAAATAGAAGAAAAAGTTTTAGACGAAAATCTAATGACTCAGGTAAGCTTTTCCATATACATTATCTATACATAATATTATAAAACGAAGTCGCTATTTTTTCCCTCATGTCCCTTTGTTCCCTTTAATCTTTAAAACTACGCAAAGGATTTTGATGATTCTTTCTAAGACTAAAGTCTTAGAATGTCGAAGAAATAGAGGAAAATGTGGAAAAAAACCGGGAAAATTATTTGAAAGGGCTAACTTGAACGCGCTTATCTCAGGAACTACTGGTCCAATTTGAAAAATTCTTTCAGTGTAAGATAGTTCATTCATCGAGGAAGGCTATAGGCTATATTTTATCATGCACTAATAGGAGAATGTGGAAAAAACGGGAAAATTATTTGAAAGGGCTTATCTCGCGAACTATTGGAGCAATTTTTATGTTATTTGGCACAGATTTGAAGTAGACCATGTGAAGGATATCGATTTTAATCATTTTTTCAGTGGCTATATTTATATTTTATACCCGTGCGACGCCGGGGCGGGTCGCTAGTAATTTATACATAATATAAGAACTATATTGAATGAAGCACATAAATGATAAATAAAACGAAATTAATACAAAATAATGTTTTAGAACTAACACCAACTCCTGGACCATCGAGACATACACACACAAAGGAAGAAAATAATGCTGTTACTGCAGGTAAAGTATTATTGTGTTATATATATATTATATTAATTATAATATACCACATCCATATAATACCATATAATTAATAATTATGATAATATATACAGTGGGTGGCCAAATTAATATACTCAATGTGAGATTTTTACGTAGATTCGTACTTGGTTGATTGTTTAGTCATTTTGTGTTGTTAGTTTTAGTTTTTTCATTATATTTTTTTTACTTTAGGCTGTCTACTACATTTTACATTTTGTGAGTCAGAAACATTTATTATTCAATAATAATCTTGAAATAATAACACCATTTCGTACGACAGTCACCTAAGCCATACAGAAACTGTGTTTAGTGCAATAGGGGGTTAGACACAGGCGCTAAAAATGTTTTAGCGTGAAACGTGTTATAAAAAGCAAAACCTAAGTCTTATTTGTTTTATTATAATTTATAAATAATAGGTATTAACACATGTTTCTGGCGTTTGTTGGTTATTTTTTGTGATAATGTAAACAAAAAACTCAAATTGGTCTTTTTAACGACCTACTACCTTACAAGTCTCAAAAATTTTTGGTTACTTAAACAAACAAAACACAAAATTAAACCGCTCTTCTTACTAACCAAACCAGCCTTAGAAATCTTTCTTACTTAATAAAAAAAAATTTACTGCCGTTCTCAACAAGTGTAAAAAAATGTCTCTTACTTAATCAAACAATAATTTTGACTTTACTTTTACTTTACAAAATGACTATCTGGCTAACAGCCCCGCGGGGAAGCGCGGAGTGCGGGCGGTGCACATTTAGCAATATTCATTGCAGCAAGTGCGTAAACAAGTTACAACACGAAAAAGCGCGGCGAAAATGAACCGAAGTTCGGCCGAAGTTCGTATTCGGTTCAAATCACATTCGGCCCATCACTAATAATAATGAAAGATTCAGCCATGGGAAAGAATTCAGATATTTCAGCTAGAAATAAATCTAAAATTTAGACACTTTAGAGCAGTGGTCCCCAACCTTTTTTTCATGCGGGCCACAAACATGTTTTGTTCTTGGTGTCGCGGTCGCGGGCCGCAGCAAACATTTTAAATCAACGATTTAAAAGTGGAAAAAATTTAACGTCTATTACGTAGACTTTACGTTATTTTGCCGGTAGGCGTGAATTTCAAAATTGTTTAACATCACGCGGGCCACAAATAAAGTCCCGACCCACACTGGTCCCAAAGTAAAATAAATGGGACATTAAGAATTTTCGGATCGAAGGTCAACGGATCAGGCTGATATTTTTTTTGTAGACAGCTGATGCAATTACAAGTCACTTTTATAGATGTCGTTTTTTTTCAAATATGCCGTATCTACAGAGATAAAAAAAATTATATATATATATATATATATATATATATATATATATATATATATATATATATATATATATATATATATATATATATATATATATATATATATATATATATATATATATATATATATATATATATATATATATATATATTTTTTTTTTTGTCATACACACTCAACTGCGATTTTTGCGCCTTTTAGAGCTACATGCACTTTATTTATTTTTTTTGGTCAGTGGATGAAGCTGATTTTTTTTGTAGCATTTGATGCAATTACAAGTAACTTTTATAGATGTCGTTTTTTTTTCAAATATCTACAGAGAAAAAAAATATGAATTATTTTTTGTATGGACGAAATCATAATTTTCCAAGTATAGAGGTAATCAGGCAATGAGTCATTACCAAACAATGCTTACAAACTGGATGAGTCATAAAATAATTTACCTACTACGTGCATGTTTTGAGATTTCTACTTTAATAATTTGTTTAGTTTATGTATACATATACAGGGTGTCAAAAGACCGCTTCCGATAACTTCGTGGGGTTATTATAGGGCATTAGATATATCCATTGGTGCAAGTAATTTTCTTTAAATCGCCAGTTTTTAAAATAGTCAAAATTTTCAACACGCAATGTATAACGCTGATGTAAATGCGCGATAGTATCGCACGCCAGTGAAGCCCCGGGCCGAGTCAGCCCCCACGCGCCGCCCGGCCCGCGCCGAGTCCCGCGCGTGCGGCCCTGCGCTAGACAAAACAGCTGATCGTGGTGTGCCCTAGCCCGTAGGTAGTGAATAAACCACCAATATTGTAATAATTATTAGATAACATAATGTTAGAATTTATTAATTACCGTTTCTTAGGTTATTAGTTTATTACTCAAAAATACTCAGTTTTTACTTCCGGCCAAAAAGGAAAAGAAATCATAATTCACATCACACAGTTACTTACACCTATCTATGGAAAAAATACTTGATAACATGTTCACTGACCTGTGATCAGCTGTCTGCTTTTATGAAATGCAGTTCGAGCTGTGCTCCATCTAACTCAATGTAGATTGCAGAGTTTTTCAACACGAAACAAAAGTAAACAGGAGACATTCCAATTCTTTAAACACTTTTTACTGCACTGTTTAAACCGCACTATCGTCTATCGACGACGACGCGATGTTCACCCCCGTTCCATAAAGGTTTACGAGTATTAAAAGTTCATTCACATTTCATCGCACATTCATCGGACACGTATCATGTCACGGCCGGTTATTAATTACAAACATAGAAAAAATATTAATTACAAACATCCATAAAATTACAAAACTTAAACAAAAACGTCACAGTACACAGCGCGGCGCGTGTTTACAGCCGACTGAACAAAATTGAATAAAAAACTTTGTAAAATAATAGGGATGTATCCCTGTGCATATTTTGAGTTATCGCTAATTTCTATCGATAAATCGTATTGTTTTACATACGAGTACGTTTTGATTTGTAGTCAAACTAAAAATAAGCAAATACCTACTCAATGTTAAGAATAGCGACAATAATTAAAAGTTATTTAATTAATTAGGTATTATTAAAGTATTTTCATTGCGTACGTAGACGCGCATAACACGTGCCATGGCTTATCAATCACTTTATCACGGTAATGTCGGTATCGAAATTATCGAATGCAACTTGACTATGTATCCCGATAAAAGCTTTCTGAATTTATAACCTCTTAACCCATAAGTCGTGGCTAAACGAGACACAATAGCTTTTTCATTGTTATCGCGGCCGGATGTGGCCGCTTGGGGCTTCATGAATTAATAGAGTTAATTTTAAAAATGAGAATAGTAGACCTACTAAATAATAGTTATAATTTTTATTATTTAATGGTAATTTAAATATCGACTACATCGTTTTGAATTTATAGGGTACAACACTTAGATTGTCCTTGAAATGGATTAGCGACACGTGCGTCGTACATCTACAGCGGCCGGCGGCGAGTGCGGCGGCGCTTTGACGTTGCCGCCAAGCGGTCTGGTCGTCCCGTCGGTATCTTTGAATTTACCGAAAGTCGATACATGTTTTAAAGACGATTTTCGCATAATTAGACTTTAGTTCCAATTTGCATCTTGAGGTTGAAGGTTGTCCGTTGAGTTATGTTTAATTAATAAGCGTATTACGATCTTTTTAAAACGTATTATTGTGATAACTAAATGTGTAAAATGTAAATTAATTAACTATTATTTCTTATTTGTTTGCGTTGAAAAAATAAGACGTGTCGTGTAAGATATCGTGTAAAAAGAGATGTGTTGTTATTGGTGGTGTTATTGATTGGTGATATGGACTATTTTCAAAATGTATAGAGAGCACATTCAAAAATCAGAATTCAACATTTTTCACGTAAGTAATTAATTAATTGCTAGTTTTTTCATACTGTATCGTCTGTAGTAGATAAAAAGCGATAATTGCAGATCTAGGTACTGTCCATCCACAATCATCGTTCTGCATAACACGGAAAATGTGTTATTATTTTTTTGTTTAAACTTTGTGTTGTGTTAGATTTCGTGTAAGAAACGTGTTGTTGTTGGTGGTATTATTGCTTAGTGCTAAAGAATACTTACAAAATGCATAGAGTCTAGAGAAATAAGAACACTTTAAGAACTTAACATTTTACACGTAAGTTTATTACCATAGTTTTACGTACGGAAGTTTTCATGCATCGTCTGTAATTTCGATAGAAAGCCTGACTCCTGAGATCCGCATTCGCATATCACACAAAATCGGTTTTGTTCCTTACGAATAACTTTTTAACTAATCGATAAATAAGTTGTTACTCATGCTCAGAAAGTTACTTACAGTTTTGTACATGAGTTAGAATTAAAGTTTTAACCCATTAAGGCCCATACGAGTATCGGTGATCGAGACAACTCTAGAATACAATAGCATTTCCAAGAATCCGCGATCGAAGGATTAAATTAGCCTAGGTTCTTACCTAACTTTGACCTATGATCTCTTGATCATAGGTCAAAGTTCTGAGTTACTTGAGAGAGTTGAATGTCATGGTTCTTGATAGGTTGGAAAGAGCATAAGGTTAAAAACTGCCGCGACCGTACAGTATGGTCGTTTACGACCTTATGTTATTAAGCGCGCTACATTTGATATCAATGACTCGCGTCTTTTAGATTACGTATCGGGATAAAAAAAAATAAAAGTAAAAAAAATATTTTAAATATTTTTTGTAAATGGTTTATGGTTTTGTCTAAAGGTTATTTATTATAAAAAATATATTAAAAAAAAATTTTTTTTTGAAAAAAAAAATTAAAAAGAAATACATTTTTGTAATCAGAAAATGTAGTATAATAATGCCCCAAAGTTATCGGAAGTGGTCTTTTTACACCCTGTATAGGATTTTTTTATAAAGAAGTCATTACTAGGAGTTACTTTACTTGTCAATAAAGAAAACATTATTATTTGTCTATCCTTAACAATATTCATTAAAATCCATATGAAATACTCGAAAATGAATTATACAAAACAATCAAAATTAAAGTACCTGTACCCCAGTATTATAGGACTCTGTGCCTGTACTTAGCTCCTAAAGGCGCAAAAATCGCAGTTAAGTGGTCTATGACAAAAATGTACGACAAGAGTCCCTCTATAAGCTGTGCTATGATGTATGTTGAATACGTTTGAATCTTGGAAGAAAATGACAAAATTATGATTTCGTCCATACAAAAAATAATTCATATTTTTTTGGCTTTTAATTAACTGATCACCAGAAATAGTAACATTTCACAGACAAAAATAGTAAACGATCACAAAAATACAGACCACCATTTTAATGTAAAATGATAACCAAAGATTAAACATCTTAAAACCAAAAATAGTAAATGACCACCAAAATAAGTAAATGATCACCAAAATTAGTAAATGATCACCAACATTATACTAGCATTTTAATGTAAAATGATCAAAGATTTATCTTCTCGCTATGATATTTATGCAGAATGACTCCAAATAAATCATTGTTAAACCAAAAGTAGTAAACGATCACCAACATTATACGTTAGCATTTTAATCCTTCGATCGCTAATTCCTGGAAATCTTTTGTCATCGCAGCCCAATTGGGCCTTACGGGGATTGATAGGTTAATGTAAAATAATAACTAAATATAAGTATTTTTGAAGTGAAAACTTCTTTAGCGGCGTTGAGCACTTTTGTGGGATGGGTAAAAACTGTGAAACTCGCGTCAGATTCTCGTGCTGATCGAAAAACCTTGGAAAAACCGTAAGACGGTGTGAGAGTAGTGTTGTAACATCGAAATTGATTAATCGAACAATCGATTGTTTTTTTCGATTGTCGATATTTTTTAATCGATTGTACGGGTTTCTATTAATTAAAAAAATCGATTTTTTAAAAGTCGATTTTCATAAAAAATGGGTTAAAAATTTAATCGATTGTAAGGGTTTCGATTAAGTAATTAAAAAAAACGGTTGTCTGTAAAGTCGGTTTACTGACGATAGTTGAACGTGACAACGTGCCTCTTTGTCGCTCGTTCCGCGCTCTCGCTTACACTTCAAGCCTGAAATGGAACGCCTCAGGGCGAGGTAACGCCGCATGAGTCATGTTTTTCCGTGCGTGCAGCCGGCTTCATCGAATTATAAGACGTTGTCACGTCAAAACTCATTTCCCCGACTGTACATTTCTGCTTAGCACAATTTTCCCCGACTACATTTCTGCTAAACAACTAATTTCCCCGACTGTACATTTCTGCTAAACAACTCATTTCCGCGACTGTACATTTCTGCTTAGCACAATTTTCTCCGACTGTACATTTCTGCTAAACAACTCATTTCCCCGACTACATTTCTGCTTAGCACAAATTTCCCCGACTGTACATTTCTGCTAAACAGTTCATTTCCCCGACTGTACATTTCTGCTAAACAACTCATTTCCCCGACTGTACATTCTGTGCTAAACAAGTCATTTCCCCGACTGTACATTTCTGCTAAACAACTCATTTCCCCGACTGTACATTTCTGCTTAGCACAATTTTCCCCGACTGTGCATTTCTGCTAAACAACTCATTTCCCCGAATGTACATTTCTGCTAAACAATTCATTTCCCCGACTACATTTCTGCTAAACAACTCATTTCCCCGACTGTACATTTCTGCTTAGCACAATTTTCCCCGACTGTACATTTCTGCTAAACAACTCATTTCCCCGACTGTACATTTCTGCTTAGCACAGTTTTCCCCGACTGTACATTTCTGCTAAACAACTCATTTCCCCGACTGTACATTTCTGCTAAACAACTCATTTCCCCGACTGTACATTTCTGCTAAACAACTCATTTCCCCGACTGTACATTTCTGCTTAGCACAATTTTTCTCGACTGTACGGTGCTCTGTGCGGTGTACTGACGATAGTTGAACGTGACAACGTCATAGCCTTAAATGGAACGCCTTAGAGCGAGGTAACGCCGCATATTGCGTCATGTTGACGTGACAACGTCTTAAAATTCGATATGGGCTGCGCGCACGAAAAAACATGACGCAATATGCGGCGTTACCTCGCTCTGAGGCGTTCCATTTGAGTTGTTTAGCAGAAATGTACAGTCGGGGAAAATTGTGCTAAGCAGAAATGTACAGTCGGGGAAATGAGTTGTTTAGCAGAAATGTACAGTCGGGGAAATGAGTTGTTTAGCTGAAATGTACAGTCGGGGAAATGAGTTGTTTAGAAGAAATGTACAGTCGGGGAAAATTGTGCTAAGCAGAAATGTACAGTCGGGGAAATGAGTTGTTTAGCAGAAATGTACAGTCGGGGAAATGAGTTGTTTAGCAGAAATGTACAGTCGGGGAAAATTGTGCTAAGCAGAAATGTACAGTCGGGGAAATGAGTTGCTTAGCAGAAATGTACAGTCGGGGAAAATTGTGCTAGGCAGAAATGTACAGTCGGGGAAATGAGTTATTTAGCAGAAATGTACAGTCGGGGAAATGAGTTGTTTATCAGAAATGTACAGTCGGGGAAAATCGTGCTAAGCAGAAATGTTTAGTCGGGGAAATGAGTTGCTTAGCAGAAATGTACAGTCGGGGAAATGAGTTGTTTAGCAGAAATGTACAGTCGGGGAAAATTGTGCTAAGCAGAAATGTTCAGTCGGGGAAATGAGTTGTTTAGCAGAAATGTACAGTCGGGGAAATGAGTTGTTTAGCAGAAATGTACAGTCGGGGAAAATTGTGCTAAGCAGAAATGTACAGTCGGGGAAATGAGTTGTTTAGCAGAAATGTACAGTCGGGGAAAATTGTGCTTAGCAGAAATGTACAGTCGGGGAAATGAGTTGTTTAGCAGAAATGTACAGTCGGGGAAATGAGTTGTTTAGCAGAAATGTACAGTCGGGGAAAATTGTGCTTAGCAGAAATGTACAGTCGGGGAAATGAGTTGTTTAGCAGAAATGTACAGTCGGGGAAAATTGTGCTAAGCAGAAATGTAGTCGGGGAAATGAGTTGCTTAGCAGAAATGTACAGTCGGGGAAATGAGTTGTTTAGCAGAAATGTACAGTCGGGGAAATGAGTTGTTTAGCAGAAATGTACAGTCGGGGAAAATTGTGCAAAGCAGATATGTAAAGTCGGGGAAATGAGTTGTTAAGAAGAAATGTACAGTCGGGGAAATGAGTTGTTTAGCAGAAATGTACAGTCGGGGAAAATTGTGCTAAGCAGAAATGTACAGTCGGGGAAATAAGTTGTTTAGCAGAAATGTACAGTCGGGGAAAATTGTGCTAAGCAGAAATGTAGTCGGGGAAATGAGTTGTTTAGCAGAAATGTACAGTCGGAGAAATGAGTTGTTTAGCAGAAATGTACAGTCGGGGAAAATTGTGCTAAGCAGAAATGTACAGTCGGGGAAATGAGTTGTTTAGCAGAAATGTACAGTCGGGGAAATGAGTTGTTTAGCAGAAATGTACAGTCGGGGAAAATTGTGCTAAGCAGAAATGTACAGTCGGGGAAAATTGTGCTAAGCAGAAATGTACAGTCGGGGAAATGAGTTGTTTAGCAGAAATGTACAGTCGGGGAAAATTGTGCTAAGCAGAAATGTACAGTCGGGGAAATGAGTTGTTTAGCAGAAATGTAGTCGGGGAAAATTGTGCTAAGCAGAAATGTACAGTCGGGGAAATGAGTTGTTTAGCAGAAATGTACAGTCGGGGAAATGAGTTGTTTAGCAGAAATGTACAGTCGGGGAAAATTGTGCTAAGCAGAAATGTACAGTCGGGGAAATGAGTTGTTTAGCAGAAATGTACAGTCGAGGAAAATTGTGCTAAGCAGAAATGTACAGTCGGGGAAATGAGTTGTTTAGCAGAAATGTACAGTCGGGGAAAATTGTGCTAAGCAGAAATGTACAGTCGGGGAAATGAGTTGTTTAGCAGAAATGTACAGTCGGGGAAATGAGTTGTTTAGCAGAAATGTACAGTCGGGGAAATGAGTTGTTTAGCAGAAATGTACAGTCGGGGAAAATTTTGCTGAGCAGAAATGTACAGTCGGGGAAATGAGTTTTGACGTGACAACGTCTTATAATTCGATGGATCCGGCTGCACGCACGAAAAAACATGACTCATGCGGCGTTACCTCGCTCTGAGGCGTTCCATTTAAGGCTTGAAGTGCAAGCGAGAGCGCGGAACGAGCGACAAAGAGGCACGTTGTCACGTTCAACTATCGTCAGTAAACCGACTTTACAGACAACCGTTTTTTTTTCGTGCGCGCAGGCCCCATCGAATTATAAGACGTTCTCACGTCAAAAATCGATTTTTTTTAAAATCGATTTTCATAAAAAATGGGTTAAAAATTTAATCGATTGTAAGGGTTTCGATTAATTAAAAAAATAGTTTTTTTAATAATCAAGTTTTCACTTCTGCCGACCCGCCCGGAGTGCAACCCGTCTTTTTTTTTTATTTAGCAATCCTAATAAACAGAAGAAGACAGACGGACAGACAGACATCGATGTCTTAGTAAAACAGTCCCGTTTGTACTCTCTGTGCACGGAACCCTAAAAACGGGACTCTATTACTGAGACTTCGATGTCTGTCCGTCTGTCAGTCCGTCTGTCTTTCTCTAGGGCCTAGGCTGTATCTCAAGAACCGCTTCAGCTAGACTACAAACACAGATTGTGTATCGTCATCTCCATCTGGCTGGATGGCTGAATAGCAGCCAGACGGGACCTGCACATTTATGCAGGACTCTGCATCTTACCATAAGGCTAAAAAATTAAAATTTATAACTTTTTTAAGAATAATTTTTTTCCTTTATATGAGACACGAAAACGTTTTGTTTTACAAGTGAGTATAATAATTTGGCCACTGACGGTATTTCATTTCCAATTATTAAATTGTGTCTAGTTTTCTTAGTTTTCATTAGTATCTTATTTGAATATTTTGAATGTTTTCAGCCTCTAACAGCGGGTTATATAATGGAACTAATGGAATAGAAAGATGGACCTCTGAAAGTACAAATTATATTACTAAAAGCAAAGACAATAAAGTTCGGGCTGTCCTTCAAAAGAAAAAAAAAATTGAAAAAAGTCCAGTAACAAGAGGCAGCACTACGAAAACTACTTCCCCACCAAAATCTATATATCTCAAAGACGCTTCTCAGGATGCCGATCCAGTAGACGCAGCACAAAGTAGCGAACAAAAAAGTGCAAATAATGCACCCATTGAAAAAGAAAAAAAGAAAGTCTCATTTGCAAAAAAAATTGCTGAAGTAATAGATGAACAGAAACCAGCCCGTAAAACTAAGCGCAGTCACTCAATTCAAGAAAATATATCACAAGAGAAACCAGCTCGCAAAGCTAAGCGCAGTAATTCCGTTAGAGGAAATATATCACAAGAAGCTTCAAACATTGAAATCAAAAAGAAGAAAACGGATTGTAATTTCCCAAAAGGGGTAGATCGGGCTAAATTAGTAGACGCGCCCGTGTTCTATCCCACAGGAGCAGAGTTTACCGTGAGTAATATAATATTATATAACTTGTCAAAATTATAATATACTATCCCTTTTCGTGCCTTCCCAATATATTCTCTAATTACATCACTAAAAGTATTGAGAGAAATACTTGACAATCATTTCAAAGTCTTGGTCGGTCTAGTCATAAGATTAGGTATGTAAGAAGACAAGTCTTGTTTTATAGTCCGCGCGGAACTAGTTGGCCGCGCCTTACTGCCTTAGGTATGTGAGCGGTGGGACGGAGAGGCGGGGGCGCTTGATTTTGACAGTTCTGGCTAGTTAAGAGGCCGGGTACACTTGGAATTTCTCATACATACGTAATTCCAAAATCATTTTCTCATACGAAAATATTTAACATGTTTGAGTTGTTTTTCAGTTTAAAATAGTAATTACCTAGGTTCCTGCACAAAAATTTACTTCAAAATATTTAAACACAAAAATTTTTTTTTTGCTTTAAATTTTTTTTAGTATATTTACTACTAAATATTTAAACACTAAAAAATAGAGTAAAACACTAAAAATATATAAATAAATAGTTAATTTACTACAAAATATTTAAACTCTAAAAAATATTTTTTAGTATTTAAATATTTTGTAGTAAATTTACTATTTATTTATATCTTTTTTAGTGTTTTACTCTATTTTTTAGTGTTTAAATATTAAGTACTAAATTTACTAAAAAAAATTAAAAACAAAAAAAAAATTTAATGTTTTAATATTTTGAAGTAAATTTTTGTGCAGGAACCTAGATAATTACTATTTTAAACTGAAAAACGACTCAAACATGTTAAATATTTTCGTATGAGAAAATGATTTTGATATTACGTATGTATGAGAATTTCGAGGGTACCCGGCCCCTTAAGACAAAAAGCACAAGAGATTGCAATAGCAAAATGAGTCCGCCGATAAAAAGATAATGTAAGGAAATAATATTTAAAGTGCATACGTTTTTAAAAAACGGAAAGCCGATGTCAATAGTTTAGAATATAAAACTGATCAATTGTCTTTTATTTATTCTTTTCATTAATTAAATAATATTATTGTTCACGATATCTTGAGATTGGTCGTCACTCTCTAATCTCATGTGCATTGCGAGCAGCAAGCAACCCGCCCCCTCACCCCCGTCCCTACCTTATGGCGCATTATCACTGGTCGATAGGGCCCGCATGTGGGGTGCGGAGATTTTTGAAACGCATGCCACGACCAATGACAATGCGCCATTATTTGTCAATTAGTTGCCATAGACTCCCCGCATGCTGTATACCGTACGAGTTAACGACTAATGAAAATGCGCCCTAAGGCGCGGCCAACCGTCCGCGCGGAACTAGTTGGCCGCGCCTTAGGTAGGGACGGGGGTGAAGGGGCGGGTTGCTTGCTGCTCGCAACGCACATGAGATTAGACAGTGACGGCCAATCTCGCGATATCGTGAACAATAATATTATTTAATTATTGAAAAGAATAAATTAAAGACAATTGATCAGTTTTATATTCTAAATTATTGACATCGGCTTTCCGTTTTTAGGGTTCCTTACCCAAAGGGTAAAAACGGGACCCTATTACTGAGACTTCGATGTCTGTCCGTCTGTCCGTCTGTCTGTCTGTCCGTCTGTCTCCAGGCTGTAACTCAAGAACGGTAATAGCTAGAGAGTTGAAATTTTCACAGATTATGTATTTCTGTTGCCGCTATAACAACAAATACTAAAAATAAAATAAAATAAATATTTAAGGGGGGCTCCCATACAACAAACGTGATTTTTCGAACATTTTTTGCTCGGTATCAATGATGACAACAATTAGGCACTTGAAATTTTCACAAAAGCCATATAATTAACTAGCTGTCCCGGCAAACGTTGTTTTGCCATTTAAAATATTTCAACTTCATCAGTTGATACAAATTCTTACCCCCTCTTTTGTCCCCTAAGAGGGGTGGGGCGAAAAATTGTATACACCAGATGTTAAGTTGGAAAAAACAGTTAATAATATGTCAAAGTAAGTCCATTAAAGAAAAAAGTTTGATACAAAATCTGACCCCCTCTTTGGTTCTCTTAGAGGGTTGGCGTGGGGGGATTTTTAGTCACCAAATGTTGAGTCGGAGGAAGACAAATATATCTGTGAAAACCGTATGCAAATCGGATCAGTAGTTTTCGTGTTAAAGCAAAAGTCTTATACAAAATCTGACCCCCTCTTTCGTTCCTTTAGAGGTGTGGGGGAAATTTTTTTATACACCAGATGTTAAGTTGGAAGAAGGCAAATAAATATATCTGCGAAAACCGCATTCAAATCGGATCAGTAGTTTTCGTGTGATAGTGGAACAAACATACAGAGTACAGACAGACAGACAAAAAACTAACTACATTTTTGGCTTCTATAGCGATGTAGTGACACCCCCCGCTTATTATTTTTTGAATATCTTTAATGTACAGAATTCTCATTTCTACAGTTTTATTATAATGTAGTTAGCGGTCACCCGCGGCTCCGCCCGCGTGGATATAGGTTACCGCTGCAAAAAGCCTACCCAGGAAAGACACGGTTAGCAAAATGATTTCCAGGTCAATTCACAGAAACATCGACGACGCAGTCATTTTCCGCAGGCTGCACAGATTGTCTTTCTGTGGATGTTAAAGTTGTTAATGAAGAATATTTAAATGTAATTAATAATAAGTTTTCACCTCTGACGGTAGTCCCGGAGTGCAATCCGTTGTTTTAGGATAAATAACTAAAGCAATTACTGTAGAACTTTTCTATTTAAAACAACATTAATTGACGTTAAGTTATTTTCAGGTAACAATATATACTGATGGTCGGGATCCCCGACTCGTGATAGAGCAAAACATTATTTTCATAAATCTATTCCTACTAATTTGAATGTTTGGCCCTGGGATTTACATAATATTTATCGTTACTGCAAAATAATTTTTTACAGGAAATTGGAGCCTTTTGAAGGGTATAGGCAAATCAGTAGGGATTATTGGTACTCTTGGTATATGAGCCAATTCACCAGCTGCAGGGCCGGTTATAATCTTCGCTATTGTGCACCCCCGCCTTGGTAGCGCCCACTTCGAAACGGGCGTAAATCGCAAATTTTAATTTCGCCATAACTTCTAAACCAAACGTCCAATTTAATCATTCAAAGACCAAATATTATCTACATAAACTGTACTTAGTGACAAAATAATTCATTTTGATAAAGATTAATAGCATGAGTAAAATAAATGCGTTTAAATGTAGTCCAAAAAAAATCACGATTTTTAAATAAAATAATGGTTGTTGTACCTCACTTGACATAGATAGGTATAGTGTGTTGCGAACTTTTTTGTAGATATTTAAAAGATCTACATTTACTTAGAACATTGTATGGTTCTATCTTTTATAGTTTAGGCAGCGTACGCAAAATAAGTAAATTTTCTGGTTGATTTTTTTCACCTTGTGTCAGAAAAACTCAAATATCTTACGGATCCCTATATTTTCCGAAATAAAATGTAGCCTATGTTACTCGTAAATAATGTAGCTTTCGAATGGTGAAAGAATTTTTTAAATCGGTCCAGTAGTTTTTGAGCCTATTCATTACAATTAAACAAACATACAAACAAAGTTTACCTCTTTATAATATTAATATAGATATGTACTTTAACAATTAATAATAATATTTAAATAAAATAAAAATTTAAGGGGGGCTCCCATACAAAAAAAATAATAGGTGCGTGTACTTATGTACGCGCGTGAGAAGTTATACTTCTTTGGCATAATTAAATAGCAAATATTAAAAATTAATATTATAATTTGATGTTCAATTTTAATTTTTATCACAAACTTTTTATTAAATGTTTTATTAAATTTATTTCTTTTTTTTGTGTATATTAAATAACCAATAATAAGTATTTAACATTAATAATTTAATAATATTTAGTGTTAATTATATTAAATAAAAGTATTTTAATTTATATCAATAAATAATACATACGGATAGTTAACCTCAATTATATTGGAGCACTTGAAAAAGTATATAAGCACAATTTTTTTCACTAATATTCACAAATAGTAAGTAATTTCAATCAAAATATTCAATTTAAATCACTACTGAATATAATTTATTAGCACATATATAATTCGCACTTGTATGAAACTCAAACACGTGTTGTGAATGTATAAACTAGAGACATATTGATAAATATTATAAATATGAAAACAGTGATCAGAGGTGACGAGCGTACCAACATGCGCGACTAATATCGAGGTTCAATTCCTATTTTGTTGGTAGCTTTTTTTTCGAGACTTAATGAGCGGTTAAGCAGACGGCTTCATACTGTTAATTTTGTGTCACAGGTGCGCGCGCATCTTAAAATTTCACTCTCATCATTTTTTCATAACGCGCCTAAAGAAGTATAACTTCAAAAACCCAATTTTTGGCCTATTTTTGCTCTATAACGGTACGGAAACCTTCGTGCGCGAGTCCGACTCGCACTTGGCCGATTTTTTTAAAAACCTATGCACTTTAAATATTATTTCCTTAGATTGTCTTTTTATCGGCGGACTTATCTTACTATTGCAATCTCTTGTGCGTTTTGTCTAAACTAGCCAGAACTGTCAAAATCAAGCGCCCCCGCCTCTCCGTCCCACCGCTCACATACCTAAGGCGCGGCCAACTAGTTCCGCGCGGAATATACTAATATATAGAAACACAAAATAAGAAAATATTACAAAGAAAAAACAATTTAAAAACACAAATCCTTAAAAAACCAACCAGAAAATAACGTTATATTTACCGATATAATTATATACCATAAATACAACATTACGTTTCAGGATCCAATAAGCTACTTTGAGAAGTTGATGCCGCTCGCGTCCCAATTCGGGATCTGCAAGGTGGTGCCACCAGCGGACTTCAAGCCGCCGTGTGTACTTAGCGATACCTACCGGTTCACAGTCACAAACCAGTACATATCCCGGTTGTATACACGTTGGGGCCCCGCCTCCCGCGAGATGTGCGCTATACGCTCTTATTTGGCGTCCCAGAAGGTTAATTTTACTAGAGCACCGTTGGTAAGTCGTTTTTATGATCATTAAAACGCTAATTTGGAGTTAAATGCTTGGATGCAACTTGCTAACGGAGTAAAATTATGACGACAAGAAACAGAAACGCTATCAGCAACGCAGAAAGTGTGTTATACGCTACTGACAAATACAATTACATATGTATTACTAAGCTAAGCCAAAAATCTACATTGACTCGCAATGGTTGTTTTGTTTTATGAATTTGTATTATTTCTTAAGGATAAGGTCCAAATTGGGCTAATTTTGAAAGTGCCGGTCAACGCAAATAAACCCATTATTTAAATAGAACATAATCTAAGGAATAATTTTTATTACTACACCAAAGTTCTAAGTCAAGTCTCCGAGTTGTTATTCAAGGTCAAACTTTTTTTTTTATAATGTATGTAATAAAACTTATTTTATTAATTAAAAGCAATAAGTAATCGATTCCAACGTCCCTATCCGAGTCATAGAACAGATAAGAGGCCAAAACCTACAAATTGTTTGGAAAAATTCAAAGGAAGAGGGAACCTCTATGTGCTTGGGGCTTGCAGGCAGGGCTTCAAATAACGTTATTTTTTCATAACGTTACTGCTTCAAGGGCATAGATAACGTTATGAAAATTTACCCGATATTAAAAATAACTTTTAAAATTGATATTAATAACGGTTAATGTTATAACGTTATATAAGATTTATCATTTTTAGTCCAAAACAATAACTATTATTTTTATTATTTCTTTATGTATTAAACTCCTAAAAGTAGGTAAGCACAAATCTCGCAAAAAAAGTGGGCTGCGAGTGAGATTTAGTGCACCGTGCACGATTGCATACCTGATACCAGAAAATAACGTTATATTTACCGTTATTATTTGTTCGTTTATACATAACGAAAAAATATCGTTATAATAATAACGGTAAATATAACGTTATTTTACTAGATATCGTTATAAAAAATAACGTTATCTGGCTACCATTATGAAAATAACGGTACGTAACGATATTTTTTCTGTTATTCGATAACGTTATGAAGCCCTGCATGCAGGGCACAACTCATTGCTTACTTGGAATACTAGGCGAATGCCGTGCGTACCCCAAGCACGTAGAGTAACCCCCTACCTTTGAGTTTTTTCAAACCATTTATAGGCATTTGGCCTCCAATCTGTTCTATGACTGAGATAGGGACGTTGTGATCGATTACTTATTGCTTTTAATTAATAAAATAAGTTTTATTAGTTATTACATACATTATAAAAAAAAGTTTGACTTTGAATAACAACTCGTAGACTTGACTTTGATGTAATAATAAAAATTATTCCTTAGATCCTTATTTCCTTAGATTATTAGATCTTTGGTGTAATAATAAAAATTATTCCTTAGAACATAGAACATAAGTTCTATTTAAATAATGGGTTTATTTGCGTTGGCGGGCACTTTTAAAATTAGCCCAAAATTGTATGGACGTTGGATCTTGTCCTTTATTTAGTATTTTCATAATTTCAATATTTTAGTTGGAGGGTCTTGAAGTAAATTTACCGAAAATGTATCATACGGTACAACGACTTGGCGGATTCAAGAATGTGTTAGACAAGAAGAAATGGAATCGCGTCGCCGAAGAAATGCACTTCTACCAACTGACGAACCCTAGCAAGAAGCTTGAACAGATATACGTAAAACACCTCCTGCCCTACGATACGCTAACCAACAGTATGTTTATTTTTTACTATACTTAATTTAAAATTTCTCGTGACTTTTGACGTAACGAAACGTAGCTATATGTCTTTCACTCATCTCTGTATCAAAATTCAAATTGCATCAAAATCGATGCAACAGGTAGGGAACATAATATTATAATTTATAACGGTTCCATAAAGTGTATTTAATGTAAACAAACTATAAATATACTTTCTCTGAAGAATTATGCACTATATTATCTATACTTCTATACTAATATTATAAAGTTGAAGAGTTCGTTTGTTTGTTTGAAAGCGATAATCTCAGGAACTACTGGACCGATTTCAAAAATCAGATGTCCCTGAGTATAACATAGAACATTATGTTATTTTTCATAGGAAAGAGACAGGTGAAAATCGCCGAAGTAGAACAGATGTGGCAGAAGAAGAATAAAAAGATGCTGGCGAGAGCCATCAATCCTCTGCATCGGCAGAAACGCCTGCTCGGCGATTCGAGTTCGGATTCCGATTCGGATTTGCAACCAGAGGCGGGTTCGGATTCGGACGAGCAGGTCACCTCTAGCAGCCACAACTCGGACCCGCTGGCTGAGGCAGAGGAGTGCATAGTTACGGGCAGGACTATGAATTTAAATAACTTTGAGAAGGTAAAAATATCTCTTTTTTTTAAATCTTGATTATAAACTAGATTAATCAATTATCACGTCATGAGCTTATTTTAAAAATTCTTTAGTTGTGATTACGGGTATGTTCCGATATGCACTACGAGTACTGCACAGTGCTATCACTGTAGAAAAATTCTTTCCGTTATGGACTGCCAGTATACTGCCGCAGCTCAGTACCACATCAGTACCCTAAGGAAATATATATAACGTCATAAATCGTCGCCTTATTCTACTGTGAGCACTGGCGTTATCGAGGTAAGGTACTCGCAGTACTTTGATCACGTGATCAGTCAAAACCACTCGAGTGTCTAACGATTTATAGACAACTGAGCTAATTTCAAAAAACTTGCCACTTCCTTTGTGTTTCTTCTGAGTAACGTAACACAATTGTAACACTAAAGAAAATTTAAGGGCCTATACATACCGCAAAATTATAGTCATTTTTGACCCGTAGTTAGTTTTTTTGACTAAACTACTACAATTTCACGGTGCAATAGGAGGGTGAGTTAATTGTAAATAAAAGTCGGATTAATCTTGTCTTATTAATTATAATATTAAATAATATATTAGTTTGTGTTTCTACACACGTAAATATATCAGGGGTAGAATCTGTACTTCGGAGTTAAGAATGGTCTTCAGGCAAAAATACTAAATATTCTTCCATTTTGCATTATTTTTCCTAAAAAAAAAGCATAATTGCTCACCAGCATTTATGATTTCCTTTGTGTAACGTTACACAAAATTGTTACACAAACTTGACACAGAGGAAATAAAGAATGTGCCGGACACAAGCAATAAATATAACAATCTAAACAATGAATGATCTTATTCTTTCGTCATAAAATGAAACCAAAGTAGATAAAAACTTACCGGGGTTTATTGCGTAGCATGTACAATTCGTCCGTATAAAAGTTTTTTTTCAATACCCGCACACTAATCGAGTAGTGGAGTACAAACAAAATGGCCGCGATGTGTCAGTTGTCACTCCATCTATACTTTTGCTTCTTTTTACTGTGTTGCCACATTAATAGGCCCAAATTAATACCATATCTAATGAAAAAAGAGTGTTACATAATGGAATAACACAAAATATTATTTACGTAGACAAAATAAATTTTTAAAAATCTATAAGGTTTAAAGGACATTCCAGAAAATATACTTTATAAAAACGTCAAATTATCGATGATGCTCAAAACCATTTCTAAAGTTATATCTATTTACTTTAAAACTTTGCTTTTTTGCTTTATAAGTTCCACTACTAGTATATGGATAGAAAAGGGAGCAATTTTTTTGAAATTAGCTCAACTACCTACTTACTTTTATTATATTATAAATTCAATTCACAATTAATATTAATTAAAATATTTTTAATTTGACAGTAATCCAACAATAGTTTTTTTAATGAACTAGAAAACTGAAAACTTTAATACACTCATTTGAATGCTGCGTCAAAGAATGCGGCTGACAGCAGCGGCGTGCACAAGATTTTGACACTGGTAATGCAGCGATATCGGTTCAGTAGTTTTGGTGTGAAAGCAAAACAGACAGACAAACGGACAAAAAGAGATATTTTCGCATAAATTATAATAATAGTGTGGATATAAATTAAAAACTATGTTTTCTAAACTATTAGTATAATTACGTTTTGTTATGAAGAAATAAAAAAAACGCCATCTGTTGTCACGCGTTGGAACTACAATGAGAGTTTATTTCATCGAAACCTATGGAAATATACCAATTACCATACAACATAATATTGTGCGCTAAGCTAAAATAAATAAAAACGCCATCTATTTTTACGTATTAGAAATACAATGTGAATTTATTTTCATCGATATTTCCATGGAAATTAGATAATATATTTTTGCCTCAACCAAATGTAGCCTATGGCTCTCTCAGGCTCTAGACTAACTGTGTACAAAATTTTATTACAATCGGTTCATTAGTTTTGGCGTGAAACAAAACAAAACAAAAACTTTTTCTTTTACAACTTTTTCATTTTTATATCTAGTATATTTTAAATACTCACCTAATCAGCTTAACTTTTGTCTTTTCACATAATCAAGGTTCCGGTTACTTGAGATCCGATCCATAATCCGATGTAAATAAATGCAAAATTTTGGCCACCACAAATTATCTTATCCAAGTGAGTGATAGTTATGAATGTACGCAATTATTAATGTTAAACTGTTAAATATTATACAAACTTTCAAATATTAAAATCTAAAATATTCTTAGAAAACTATAAAACCAAAAATAATAATATAATATATGCATAGAGCAACTAACAGTGCTCGATCACATGAAAAAAGCAAATGGCCTCCCAAAACACAAAAAATTTTAGCTATGTAAAATGTAAACAAATATTATAAACCTCACAAAACAAAAATGCATAATGTACATATTATACGTAATTAGTTAGATTTGCGTCTATTCATTTTACTCGGATTATATCCGATTGCTCACGACTATTCACGAGTAGTTCCGATCGCCGTCGGCATGGATGACGCGGGCGCCCGCGCCGGCCGCGGCGCCAGTGATGCCATTGAATTTCAACCAGAACTCCCCAACTATTATTTAAATATATTATTTATTACTTGGGGTACTTTCCACTGAGAGATCAAAACGCTGAAAATACTACTTCAGCCGACCGCAATTATTGTTTGCGGCAAAAACGTCACTCATGATGTCATTATTTATATAAAAACAGTAATAAAAACCAAATAAATATACATTATGATTTCTTAAGTTTTCGCGAGTATCACTCATGATATTATAAGTTTAAACACTTACGGATTTTGTCGCGGAGCACTTTTATTAATCCCGACGTTTCGGCTACTTTACAGCGGCCGTGGTCACGGGCGGACTGAGGTGACAGGTGTCCAATTTCTTGAAGTTATCCAACTACCCAACGACTCATCAATATTTCGGAATCGGAACGCAAACAAATATTGATGAGTCGTTGGGTAGTTGGATAACTTCAAGAAATTGGACACCTGTCACCTCAGTCCGCCCGTGACCACGGCCGCTGTAAAGTAGCCGAAACGTCGGGATTAATAAAAGTGCTCCGCGACAAAATCCGTAAGTGTTTAAACTTATAATATCATAAATATACATTTTTGCTAAAAAAATTTCACGCCCATGAATATAATACAGGGTGTAAAAAGACCACTTCCGATAACTTTGGGGTATTATTATACTACATTTTCTGATTACAAAAATGTATTTTTTTTTTAATTTTTAATTTTTTGATATATTTTTTATAATAGACACAGACCTTTAGACAAAACCATAAACCATTTACAAAAAATATTTAAAATATTTTTTTTATTTTTATTTTTTTTATCCCGATACGTAATCTAAAAGACGCGAGTCATTGATATCAAATGTAGCGCGCTTAATAACATAAGGTCGTAAACGACCATACTGTACGGTCGCGGCAGTTTTTAACCTTATGCTCTTTCCAACCTATCAAGAACCATGACATTCAACTCTCTCAAGTAACTCAGAACTTTGACCAATGATCGCTTACCTAGGCTAATTTAATCCTTCGATCGCGGATTCTTGGAAATGCTATTGTATTCTAGAGTTGTCTCGATCACCGGTACTCGTATGGGCCTTAATGGGTTAAAACTTTAATCCTAACTCATGTACAAAACTGTAAGTAACTTTCTGAGCATGAGTAACAACTTATTTATCGATTAGTTAAAAAGTTATTCGTAAGGAACAAAACCGATTTTGTGTGATATGCGAATGCGGATCTCAGGAGTCAGGCTTTCTATCGAAATTACAGACGATGCATGAAAACTTCCGTACGTAAAACTATGGTAATAAACTTACGTGTAAAATGTTAAGTTCTTAAAGTGTTCTTATTTCTCTAGACTCTATGCATTTTGTAAGTATTCTTTAGCACTAAGCAATAATACCACCAACAACAACACGTTTTTTACACGAAATCTAACACAACACAAAGTTTAAACAAAAAAATAATAACACATTTTCAGTGTTATGCAGAACGATGATTGTGGATGGACAGTACCTAGATCTGCAATTATCGCTTTTTATCTACTACAGATGATACAGTATGAAAAAACTAGCAATTAATTACTTACGTGAAAAATGTTGAATTCTGATTTTTGAATGTGCTCTATGCATTTTGAAAATAGTCCATATCACCAATCAATAACACCACCAATAACAACACATCTCTTTTTACACGATATATTACACGACACGTCTTATTTTTTTAACGCAAACAAATAAGAAATAATAGTTAATTAATTTACATTTTACACATTTAGTTATCACAATAATACGTTTTAAAATATCGTAATACGCTTATTAATTAAACATAACTCAACGGACAACCTTCAACCTCAAGATGCAAATTGGAACTAAAGTCTAATTATGCGAAAATCGTCTTTAAAAACATGTATCGACTTTCGGTAAATTCAAAGATACCGACGGGACGACCAGACCGCATGGCGGCAACGTCAAAGGCGCCGCCGCCGCGCCGGCCGCTCTGTAGGTGTACGACGCACGTGTCGCTAATCCATTTCAAGGACAATCTAAGTATTGTACCCTATAAATTCAAAACGATGTAGTCGATATTTAAATTACCATTAAATAATAAAAATTATAACTATTATTTAGTAGGTCTACTATTCTCATTTTTAAAATTAACTCTATTAAGAGGTTATAAATTCAGAAAGTTTTTATCGGGATACATAGTCAAGTTGCATTCGATAATTTCGATACCGACATTACCGTGATAAAGTGATTGATAAGCCATGGCACGCGTTATGCGCGTCTACGTACGCAATGAAAATACTTTAATAATACCTAATTAATTAAATAACTTTTAATTATTGTCGCTATTCTTAACATTGAGTAGGTATTTGCTTATTTTTAGTTTGACTACAAATCAAAACGTACTCGTATGTAAAACAATACGATTTATCGATAGAAATTAGCGATAACTCAAAATATGCACAGGGATACATCCCTATTATTTTACAAAGTTTTTTATTCAATTTTGTTCAGTCGGCTGTAAACACGCGCCGCGCTGTGTACTGTGACGTTTTTGTTTAAGTTTTGTAATTTTATGGATGTTTGTAATTAATATTTTTTCTATGTTTGTAATTAATAACCGGCCGTGACATGATACGTGTCCGATGAATGTGCGATGAAATGTGAATGAACTTTTAATACTCGTAAACCTTTATGGAACGGGGGTGAACATCGCGTCGTCGTAGATAGACGATAGTGCGGTTTAAACAGTGCAGTAAAAAGTGTTTAAAGAATTGGAATGTCTCCTGTTTACTTTTGTTTCGTGTTGAAAAACTCTGCAATCTACATTGAGTTAGATGGAGCACAGCTCGAACTGCATTTCATAAAAGCAGACTGATCACAGGTCAGTGAACATGTTATCAAGTATTTTTTCCATAGTTAGGTGTAAGTAACTGTGTATTGTATTTTTACAACCTGATTCGGATGTGAATTATGATTTCTTTTCCTTTTTGGCCGGAAGTAAAAACTGAGTATTTTTGAGTAATAAACTAATAACCTAAGAAACGGTAATTAATAAATTCTAACATTATGTTATCTAATAATTATTAAAATATTGGTGGTTTATTCACTACTTACGGGCTAGGGCACAACACGATCAGCTGTTTTGTCTAGCGCAGGGCCGCGCGCGCGGGACTCGGCGCGGGCCGGGCGGCGCGTGGGGGCTGACTCGGCCCGGGGCTCCACTGGCGTGCGATACTATCGCGCATTTACATCAGCGTTATACATTGCGTGTTGAAAATTTTGACTATTTTAAAAACTGGCGATTTAAAGAAAATTACTTGCACCAATGGATATATCTCATGCCCTATAATAACCCCAAGAAGTTATCGGAAGCGGTCTTTTGACACCCTGTATAATATTTTTACTCCCTAAAATACGCACTATATATTTAATTTTTCCCTACTAAAAGTGGGATATCCCCATAGTTGGCAACACTGCTGGGGTCTGCCGCAGAGCTTGCAGTACAATAATCGCAAGGCAGGCACCTCAACACTGAGCCTATCTTGACCTCTCGTGAACCCGTTCGCGCGTGTACCTGATTACATGTTGCTATTTTATAAATTGAGGCGTTTTAAATGTGTATTATTTATTTTTTTACTATATTTTTTACTATTATTATTAAAAAATTAACGTCATGAGTCATTTAAAAAGCACGAAAGTTAAATTAAAATATGTGTTATCTGTGAATGGCAAGCACTGCCTTTTTGCCTACAAAGACTGCACGCCCATGGCTGACAGTATACAAAATTGCGTTCCGTTTTAAATAGTAACCAGTATAACTAACTATAAAGGAACGGTTTCACAGTATACTAAATTGACGTCACACTGTACAGTGGTCGCAGTGCATATCGGAACATACCCTACATGTTTGTGTACAATTTCTATATCTCATTTAGGCAGGGCCCCCGCTACCATGTGTGCAATGCACACGGGCGCCATCCTCTTGGGGCGCCAAATTGCCATCTTTAGGGGCGCCAAAACCAAGGTCCCAAAAATTTACCTAAAGGGGCGCCAAAATCCTTTTTTTGCACACGGGCCAGAGGCCTTACGGGGGCCCTGCATGGAGACACTTCACATGGCTATTTGTATTTGCTTTTGGCTATTTGCTGCGTTTGGCAAAATTATTTAAATGTTATACTATACACAAGCAAGCAAATAAAGGCAAATACACCCTTCCACAACATGGACGTCAAATACCAAACTTTCACTTGATTTTGTTTACTTGCCTATTTGACTCTTTTAATGTGCGTCAAAAACCAACAAAGGTACGGATACGTGTATTTGGTATTGCAGGTCATATTTGTCAAATAGGCAAATAAGGCCTATACTTTGTCAAACATACCGTCTACTCGTGGTGATTGTTTGGCGAATACATCAAATACGCAAATACAAATAGCCATGTGAAGTGCCTCCATTACATATAAAATTCTCGTGTCACAATGTTAGTTACCGTACTCCTCCGAAACGGCTTTACTGATTTTTACCAAATTTGATATGCATATTCAGTAGGTCTGAATATCGGGTACTGGGTACTTTTTATATTGATACTAACGACCCGCCCCGGCGTCGCACGGGTATAAAATATATAGCCACTGAAAAAATGATTAAAATCGATAGCCTATGATCCTTCACGTGGTCTACTTCTTTATCTGTGCCAAATAACATAAAAATTGCTCCAGTAGTTCTCGAGATAGTTTCCCCCGTTTTCTCCACATTCTCCTATTAGTCTTATGTTAAGTACTGACATACGGTTTTGCTCGATAGTTTTACTCCAAATCGAGCAATAACCACCGTGTGGACCGCAAATCGGACAGCTCGAAAGCTCGCTTCGAGCCGGCTCGATGGAATTAAATATTATGTAATTTCCTTCGATTCGGAGTCAAACTATCGAGCAAAACCGTATGTGCGTACTTAGCATTAGCGTGATAAAATATAGCCTATACTCTATGGCCTTCCTCAATAAATGAGCTATTTAACACTGAAATAATTTTTCAAATCGGACCAGTAGTTCCTGAGATTAGCGCGTTCAAGTTAGCCCTTTCAAATAATTTTCCCCGTTTTTCCAAATTTTCCTCTATTTCTTCGCTCCTATTAGTCTTAGCGTGATAAAATATAGCCTATAGCCTTCCTCGATAAATGGGCTATCTAACACTGAAAGAATCATCAAAATCCGTTGCGTAGTTTTAAAGATTAAAGGGAACAAAGGGACATGAGAGGAAAAAAGTGACTGTTTTATAATATACTAGCGACCCGCCCCGGCGTCGCACGGGTATAAAATATATAGCCACTGAAAAAATTATTAAAATCGATATCCTATGATTCTTCACGTGGTCTACTTATCTGTGCCAAATAACATAAAAATTGCTTCAGTAGTTCGCGAGATAAGCCCTTTCAAATAATTTCCCCCGTTTTTTTCCACATTCTCCTATTAGTCTTAGCGTGATAAAATATAGCCTATAGCCTTCCTCAATAAATGGGCTATCTAACACTGAAAGAATTTTTCAAATCGGACCAGTAGTTCCTGAGATTAGCGCGTTCAAGTTAGCCCTTTCAAATACTTCTCCCCGTTTTTTCCACATTTTCCTCTATTTCTTCGCTCCTATTAGTCTTAGCGTGATAAAATATAGCCTATAGCCTTCCTCGATAAATGGGCTATCTAACACTGAAAGAATCATCAAAATCCGTTGCGCAGTTTTAAAGATTAAAGGGAACAAAGGGACATGAGGGAAAAAAAAGCGACTTTGTTTTATAATATGTATAGATATTGTATAGATATAGAAGTGCATTTGTTGAATAAATAATAGTAAATTATTACAACTCGAGGCTGACGGCGACCATTGTTTGTGCGACGAGATAGCGATGGACGTTGCCATGGCAATTGAAGTGACTAAATAAGTATGGCACCATGGTGCCATACTTATTTAGTCACTTCAATAAAATAATATGGGTGAAAATAGGTACTTTATATTATGGCAAAGCAACGTTTTCCGGGACAGCTAGTGATAATATATATTCTCATTTACATTAGCATCGAGTATATTCAGGTTACACTCTACAATGTAAGCACCACCAGATATTGATTCACAATATTATGTATTTCGGTTGAGGTATGTTGGGCCCAGCCAATAAATTACCAACATGACGTAACCCTTTTAAGTAAAAATGTGTCGTATATGTTATGCAAAGCTGCCACTTATGAAATTAATTTTTGATCTACAGGTGGCCCAAAACGCGTTTAAAATGTACACCCCTCCTAACGAAGAGCCTAACACTAAGACCATAGAGACTCTCTACTGGAAGCTGGCGTTGTTCGGTGCTGACCACGTGTGCGTAAACAGTGCAAGAGTTGACACCGGGGAAAAGGGGTACGGGTTTACTAAAAACAAGAGCAACCCGTACGGCAAACATCCTTGGAGTTTGAAGGTACGTCGGCCATCTTGTTGCCGCCATTTTGTTGTTTCCGCCATTTTACCAAAGCTGTTTTTTAATTGACGCCATTTGATCTTGTTAAGTAATTGATTTGAGTGGTTCTTGAAAAAAATAATATGTTACCTATTTGCAATTTTATGTAGATTTCAATTTTCTGATCTGATAATCTAAATTTAGCAATTTTAAACATACTTTCTAATTGCAGAATACTGTTTATACTATCCAAAAAGCTATTCTATTGATAATATTTCATTTCTATATTTTTGTGTATGTTACTGAATTGAATTATTTCTCATTTACTTTAAGTCATTTAAATTCGTAACACCCATTTGCTTCCGATTAATTGTAGATCGGACTATCGCCTTTTTTATTCAGATGATAAGTCAAAACAACGGCAACGTGCTCCGTCCTCTGGGTCCGGTGCCAGGTCTGACGGTGCCGACGCTGCACCTCGGCATGATATTCTCCACGAGCTGCTGGCACCGCGACCCGCACGCGTTACCCTGGATAGAGTACATGCACCAGGGACCTGAGAAGATATGGTGGGTGCTGCGTTAGAGCCAGTCCACACGGCGCGTTGCGTCGACGCAGCGTTATTACGAAGCAGTCTTAACGTCAACACCCCCTCCCGCTTCGTCTCGGGGGCTGCTGTCCGTCATGTGTGCGTTGCGCGCTGCTGTCACGACGCAGCGCGCTGTGTGAACACCAAGGTTATTTGTATGTAAAACAACGCAACGGCAGCGCTGCGTCGACGCAACGCGCCGCGGCAGCCTGCCCACACGGCCCGTTGCGTCAGCGTCAGCTTATTTCGTATATTTTGAAGTGTTGTCTGTTAATAGAATATAATGTTATGATATGTTGGTGCTTTGCGCTTAAATTCGTTTAAAGAGAAGGTACATTGGTTTGTGATAAAAATATTTTGTGTCCTTTTCTGGGTCTCATTGTACTAAATTTCGTTTATATCAGTTCAGAGCTTTGAACGTGAATAGGTCTAATGTGCCAGAAAGACGTTAAGATTTGTATGGCGTCGAAGTGCATTGTTAAAAAGATGATTAATATTAAAAGGCAAAAAAGTCACATTTCTTTGTCAGGTTTGGGCTACTTACAGCTACTTTAGAAATAACATTTTTGTATAGGTGGATTTCATCTTATTTAAATATTTCACAGTCTGTCAAATAATCGGCCAAGTGCGAGTCGGATTCGCGCACGAAGGGTTCCGTACCGGTATACATAGAGCGAAAGTAGACAAAAAATTGTGTTTTTTGTATGGCTATGGGGGGCTCCCCCTTAAATATTAACTTTATTTTATTTTTAGTATTTGTTGTTATAGCGGCAACAGATTTATACACAATTGTGAAAATTTCAGAAGTCTAGCTATAGCGGTTTTTGAGTTACAGCCTGGAGACACACAGACAGACGGACGGACAGACGGACAGACAACGAAGTCTTAAGTAATAGTGTCCCGTCCCTTTGGGTACGGAACCCTAAAAAAGAGAGGACGCTGAACTAAATTTTCTAATCGTAATTATGATCTAATGGTGGTTTTTTCACCTCGTATTTCCACTCACAACGTTTGTACACTTCAAATATTATCATTTCATATCTGGTTTGATACAGTTTTTCAATATTTTATGTAATTTAAAATTTGTGTTCGGCGTCTACTCTTTTTTGACAAGCTTTATCTATTAGGTACGGCATCCCGGATGAGCAGAGCGACAACTTCCGCAAGGCCGTGAAGGTGCTGTGCCCCACCGTCTGCCAGAACAAGGGCATCTGGCTGCCGTCCGACATCACCATGATCCCTCCCAACATGCTGCTGGAACACGACGTGTCCCTCTCCAAGATCACGCAGAAACCGCACGAGTTTGTTATAGGTGAGTTTGTGGGAGCGTTCAGGCTAAGTAAACAGAGCTAACGAATAGAATTCAGATCGATCGAGACAGAACTAACAACTAGGCTGCGTTTCCACTGAAACGGAGCGGAGCTTAGCGGTGCCCGAATTGACCAATCACCATGCTCGAAATCTTTGCTGTCATTCCGCTGGAATAGCACGATTGGTCAATTCGGGCACTGCTAAGCTCCGCTCCGCTTCAGTGGAAACGCAGCCTAATAGCGCCTGCAATGCCTAATATAAGGGATTTGAAATAATCCCTTATAACTTTGTTGTCAAAACGCTTGAAGGAAATATATCTAAAGTACCTGTGTGTAATATTAATGAACAATTTGGCAGTGTTCCCGAAGGCGTACTCGAGCTCTATCTGCACCGGCTACACGATCTCCGAGAGCGTGTACTTCGCCACGCACTCCTGGCTCTGTACCATGTCCAGCGTCTTCCAAGTAAATACATTACTTACTAGATGTAGCCCGTAACTTCGGTGCGAATTTCTTTTAAAGCAGAATGCTCATGGATATAATATTAAATCAGGAATACCGTACAAGGCTGCGTCAAAACCAAACTTGTTTTTTTTTTAGTATATGCTTATCATATTAATTACTTAAGTATCTTTGATATACAATTTTTAAGTCCTCTATAAATATACTAGAGCTCCAAGCGTATTTTCGGTTACTTCTATTCTCGACGCCGTCTGCTAGACTAGGTGCCGAGCGATCTTAATGTCGTACGAGGCTTATACTATGTACATTGTACACGTACAGGAGCTGCGCGAGAGCTGCGAGCCGACGACGTTCGCGCTGGAGCAGCTGGTGATGAGCGTGGCGCGGGACGGGCGCGCGCCGCTCCGCGTGCTGCAGACCGCGCACGCCGCGCTCGCCGCCCTCGTCACCGCCGAGCTCGCCGCCCGCAGCGCCCTGCGCGCCATAGGCCTCCAGGTACCGCTAAGTAAAGGTAGCTGTCCGATCTTCGCACACGCAACCGTGACCGACAATAATTCAAATAAAATGACACCTCATTAACCAGCCAAGTTTTACATTTATCCTAGTTTATAAAACAACTTTTGTCGGTCGCAGGTGCGTATTGCGAAGGTCAGTCTTTAAATAATGGTACAAAAAAACACCGTCCTTCTCCATTCACACCTATGCCCGTCACTCGTATGCCAGGTGAAAAACTACGACGCGATATCGACGCCTAAGCTCAAAGTATATATAGACCGATAGGACTAGGTTTTTTGGTTTCAAAAATTCTAAAGTTTCTAATATTTTGCGTATAGTTTTGGGACCACTAGGTAAACCTAAAAAATGATTTTGTGTCATTTTGGTCGACAGCTTCCAGAGATATTTAGGGATTTTGATTTTTGGTCGCTATAGGCTGAAAAAAATATTAAAGTTAAAAATTTAGGTTTTGGGATATTGCTAGCGCAGTAACTGATGTGCAGACACGTTTTGTGTCAGATTCATCCACGGGTTTCCCAGTAATTAGCAAATATTAGAAACGACGCCTAATTGCGTCGAAAAAATATTAGAGTTTGTAAAAACGGTATAATATGGTTTAGTTTGTTGATGTCTGATACTGTTAAAGTTTTGTGTCATTTTCATCCACGGGTTTTGAAGAAATTTATATTTTTGCTTTCAACATCCCGTAAAAGCTACAAAAAGTAATTAAAGTTCTTAGAGTTTACATATTTACAATTAAAAGGTCTATACACACCACATTTCAAAATGTAGTTCCATTTCAGCCCCGATTTTAAGAGAAATTGACAGATCAAGTAAAGCGAAATTGATTTTTATACTTGTTAATAGGCCACAAACTATTTTATTTTTAAACATAGATACAACATCATATCTTGAAGGGCCTGTGTAAGAGAAAATACGATATTTTATAATTTTTTCGATGGAAAAGAAATAAAAAAAATTGCATCTTATTTTCACAAATATTCAACTTAATTTCGAAACTTAAAGCTTATTCAATATTTTAATACTTACTAAAATTTCTACCATTATGATTTATTTTAATTACAGCAGATTTTAAAAATTTTATGTATTATTTTAAGTTGTTGAAGAAAAACTACTTACTACGTAATCCGCATAAAATCCTTTTTAGTGTTCACTGTTCGATGATATTTTGAATTTTATTCTATTTGTAAAATAAAACTGACAAATTGGTTGGAGTACCTTTGCAAGTAGGGTTGCCATCAGGCGTTTGGACAAAGATAAGTAATTTTTTAATACGTCATAAATCATAAGCCGCAAATCGCAATTTACCTATTAAGTTTTACGGTCAAAGCTGCGCGTCCACTGGATCGGACCGTACGTATCGGCATTTCATCATTTACGAAATGCCGATGGGGTGCGTCCACTGCATTCGGATTCATCATAGGCAATTTAGTTATTTTTAGTCCGTCATAGCCTGTTAACGTGCATTTGCATTATAGACGATAGTGGCGAGGATATTGTTGTAACTAGCTGTATTTTATCACAAGAGGAAAAGAGAAACAAGAGAAAACGAAATTCATTATTTCCCAATTTCATCCCAAATATTGTCTCTCCTTAGTTGGTTATGATGATGTTGAAGTTTTAGACTATAAAGTTCTTCATATTTTTCTACAAAAGTAATTAAAATATCGTCATTCATCGTGAATAAGTATCTATGTATATTGTATAGCCGTCGCGTCGTCGCAAACACGTCAGAATTTGAAACCTTCGGAATCCGAATGACGCGTTCTCTGCGGAAGACGTCTTCGTCATAAATACCGGTCAGTATCCAGTGGACGCAGTACCATATAAATCAATACAAAGTAACAAATCCGTACGCTGCGTACGCTCCGATTCCAATCCAGTGGACGCACAGCTTAAATTAGACCTCAACGCGACGAGTAGATGCATACTTCTAAATTTGTATGATTTTGACAGATCAACTACGTGAGACTTTTTTTATAAAATACGGAGGCGAACGAGCAAACGGGTCATCTGATGAAAAGCAACTTTCATCGCCCATTGACACTCGTAACATCAGAAGCGCTGCAGGTGTGTTACCGGCCTTTTAATAGGGGATAGGGTTAGGGGTCCCTCCCCAAACCTATAACCCTATTCCCTCTAGGGTTGTAGGGGATTGGGCCTCCGGTAAACTCACTCTTTCGGCGAAACACAGCCTGTTTACTCTGTTTTTAATTATTAAAATCAGTCAAACTATTTAAATGTGGATCCCAGACACGTTGGTGGAATTGACACGCTTTGTTTCTCCCATGGACCTATAAAAAAAGGCGGACGGAGTCCCACCATACACAAAACTGTGTCCTTCAGAGTCGGCCAGGTGACTGTATGTACACGGTCCGCACGCACACATTATTACGCAAGTCCATACCATTTGACAGGCGTCAGAATATGTGCGTGGCCGACTCTGAAGACACAGTTCTGTGTATAAAAAGAACTCCGTCCGCCTTTTTTTCTACGTTCATGGTTTCTCCCACTAACTACCCCTGGCACTTCACACATGGTCACTTTATGGAGGACATGGGTCTGGTGACTCCAAACCCACTGGCTGGCAGCTGGTAAGTTCGTCACAAAATGATATCTTCTTAACATCATTGAAAGATCACCCAACTTAAGTAACACCAATTGTCATTGTTGTCCTTATAGCTTCTACAGACAGAGAGATCCAGTCCAAAGTGAAGATAGGCGTGGAATGTGGATTACTTTGACAGCTGTCAAAATGGTCCACAGCTATGTATTATTAACTTTGTACAAATTAGACAGTTTTGATGGTTCACCTGGACCATCAAATTTGACACTTGGGCATTCGAAGCTTCCATCAAACGGGCTGCCCGAGAAATTACGCAAGTGGGTCCCAAGTTTCTTAGCAGATAGAAGCATAAAGGTCGTAGTAATTGACGGCGAATGCTCGGAAACTCAGTCTGTTGATGCTGGTGTCCCTCAGGGCTGTGTGCTATCGCCTACCCTATTCATACTGCATATCAGTGACATGTTACAGACCAACGGCATATTTCATTGCTATGCGGACGATAGTACAGGTGATGCTGTATATACCGACTCCCCCAATATTTCTCGGCTAAATGTCATTGAGAGTCGAAACGAACTTGTGTCCAAAATATATAATTCATTGGAGAGAGTCTCTGAATGTGGTAGTCGTAACTCAGTCCAATTTAACCCCGCCGTGACACGTGACGCGTTCACCGCTAAAAACCACTTATGGTCGTATATTCTCGTTTTGAGGGCACATCTTTAACCATCTCCCCTAGCATTGAAATACTTGGCGTTAGCATATCGAGTGAAGTCCAATCGCCTAAATACCAACTGCTCCCTCTGGGTCGTATCCAACAAAGGGCCGCTCGAATTGTTGACTGTCACAGTGTTTCAAACAGCTTGGACTCCTTGGAATTACGCCGAGATGTAGCTTCACTCTGCATCCTCTATCGGTTGTATCACGGGGAGTACTCTGAGGAATTGTTCGGAATCATACCACCTGCAACTTTTCGCCATCGTCCCACGCGAAAAATATACCATCCTCATCACCTTGATGAGTGGCAGTCTTCCACCGTGTGTTTCTCGCGTAACTTTCTGCCGCGCACTGTAAAACTCTGGAACGAACTGTCACCAGCACTGTTTCCGGACCTATACGATCTGCAAACCTTCAATGAAAAGGATGCTTTTTGGCATTTGGAACTATTGCAATCTCATAGAATTTAAACTCCGAAAACAATTATTTTACAAATATCATTCCGGTTTGACATATTTTGGTTGGACTGACGGGGTTCGTTCGCGTCAGGGATCTGTAAGTGTGTATAGTGCTCCAAGGCTTTAAATAAATGAGAACGAGGCGCTGTTGGTATAAGAGAACCGTCAAACACATGTCTAAAATGACATTTTTGTATGATAGAAGCGTTAGTTTTTTTTCTCGCCACGTTCATTTAAAGCCTTGTCGAACTGTAGCTGGACGACGAACCGTCAAAAATGTCAAAGTACAACCTGAACACGAGGCACATGTCAAACTTGCGAAAACCAACTTCACTTGATGGACCGGGCTTGCGCAATCTGTAGAAGCCTTTAGACCAGATATCCTAAATTCGCCGCTAGGGGCACATGAGTATTGTCAATGAAATTTTTGCGTTTCTTAGCTATTAGGGTGTGTAATAAATATCAAATTAACATGTTTTATTCTAAATGGTAATATAATGCAATCGTGAAAAAACATAGGTATTTTACTTAATACTATTTGTAATAATATTATTTAATTTGTAGGTAACAACCCTAGGGACGAACTCTATCATACTCGTACCACCGACCACGTATAATATTTTCAAGATAGTATTGTTACGTGCTAGGGTTCGAGGATTCGGAGAGAAAGACCTGGTGACTCTCTTGAAGACTTTATTCACAAACACTAGGTCACACTAATCACTAAGTCCAAACACTAAGCACTATCACTGTCACTCACTATTGATCACTTGTTCTCACTTTGAAGTCGCCCCGAAGATCGCTCAGATAAAACTGAATTGCCGGCTGCAGTCTGCGACTATTTATACGGGCCGGATCGAATCTCAGAAAATTCCGGAACATCCCAGAGTAAACCCGATATGCGTAAACGAGTATGAGATATCTCTAGAAATTACTCGTAGATACTTACTTCTAGCGCCATCTAGTATCGAGTAGGGGATTTATGTTGCCTGTGTTCCCTTGGTCAGTTCGCTGGTCCGACGCTAGATGGCACCACGTGTCCGTATCCGTAACACTACTCCCCTCCTAGCGATGCTCGTCCCGAGCATCGTTGTTACTGCCATGGTAACGCGCCAGACGGTCTATGTGTACCACTTTGAATGTCCCTCTTGGTTGCTTTTGAATCCTGTAAGTCACATCATTCAATCGTGTAATCACTTTGTAAGGGCCGTCCCACTTGGTCTGCAACTTTGGAGATTTCCCTTTTCGGCGAGTTGGGTTATGCAGCCACACCAGTGTCCCTTCTTCGAAGCCGCTCGTGTTCGATTTCCGGTCGTATCTGGTCTTCATGTTCTCACTTGACTGTTACCCATTTTCCCGAACCATGGCGTGTATATAGCGCATTTTTTCCCTTAAATCGCAGACATAGTCTTGTACTGTCTTCGGTTCCTCCGGTGACCCTCCTGTTAAGAGGTCTACTGGTACTCGCAGTTCTCTACCGTAATTGACATACGCCGGGGTAGCTTTTATGCTCTCATGCTCGGCGGTACGGTACGACAGAAGGAAGAGCGGTATATACTTGTCCCAATCCTTTTGTTTGTCATCTACCAATTTCGCCAAATGCCTCTCAAGGGTCTGGTTAAATCTCTCAGCCATTCCATCAGACTGTGGATGGTACGCGGTGGTCCTCGTTTTATGCATTCCCAAAATTCTGCACACTTCCTGGAAGACCTGCGATTCGAAATTCCTGCCCTGATTGGAATGGATTTCTAGAGGCACACCAAAGCGAGATATCACTTCCTCGACCAGCTTAGAAGCAACTGTTGTAGCTTCCTGGTTTGGTATGGCGAACACTTCGGGCCATTTGGTGAAGTAATCCATGACAACCATAAAATACTCGTTCCCCGATTCCGTTACAGGAAATGGCCCAGCTACGTCAACTGCAATTCGTTCCCACGGTGCGCCAACGTTATACAAGCGCAGATTCCCACGGCTCCTTGTTTGAGGTCCCTTGACTGCAGCGCAAGTAGTACATTTGCGGCACCAATCCTGCACATCATCTCGACAATGCAACCAGTAGAATCGTTCTCGCACTTTTGTTAACGTCCTCTTGACACCTAGATGACCTCCTGATACGCCGTCATGTATTTCACGGAGAACATCTGGTACTCTCGTTCTTGGGACAACTATCTGAAGATGGAACTCTCTGCCGTTAGTCTTCTCCCATTTCCGGTAGAGTATTCCGTTTTGAAGAATCAGACTGTCCCATTGCGCCCAGTACGCCTTAGTGACAGCGCCAGTGGATGCAACCTCACTCCAGATTGGTTTTACGTCACCCCGTTTCTTCCATGTGATGATGTGCCGAAGGTCGTCATCTCTTTCTTGAGCCTCCCTCATAGCATCATTCTCACATGGACCCAAAGGACTTGTTTTCGTTAACTTTAATGTAATTTCATTAGATTCCTGCTTAACACAATGTTTGCAGTCTTCTGAACACGGCCTTCGTGAAAGTGCGTCGGCATTCCCATGCGCCTTTCCGCCGCGGTGTTCCGTCTTGAAGTCATACTCCTGGAGTTGTTCAATCCATCGAGCTACTTGGCCTTCTGGGTTCTTGAATTGCAGTAACCACTTCAAGGCTGCGTGATCAGTTCGCAATAAAAACTGTCTGCCGGTGAGATATTTGCTGAAATGTTGTAGCGTCTTTACAACAGCCAAGAGTTCTCTTCTTGTCACACAGTAGTTTCTCTCGGGCTTAGATAAAGATTTGCTGAAATATGCAATTACAACTTCTCTTTCACCCTGTTTTCGAGATAACACCCCTCCAATGGCCGTGTTGCTTGCGTCCGTGTCGACTATAAACTGAACTTCAGGTTGTGGATACCCCAGGATTGGTGTTTCACACAGATGTTTCTTCAGTTTCTGAAAAGAATCTTCAGAAGTCTCGTCCCAAATAAACTGTCGTTTATCTTCTGTCAGCCGATGTAATGGCTTGGCTATCTCCGAGAATCCCTTAACAAAACGCCTGTAGTAGGAGCATAGGCCGAGAAATGCCCGCACTTCAGTTTTGTTCTTAGGGTTTGGCCAATTTTGAACTGCTTCCAGTTTCTCCGGGTCCGTTTGGATTCCATCACTGGAGATAACATGGCCGAGATAATTGACCTTACTCCTGAATAAACGACACTTTTTCGGATTCAACTTTAACTTGGCCCCCTCTATTTTGGCGAAAACTCGTTCTAAGTTTCGCAAATGGTCCTCGAAGTCGCGGCCAACAATGATGACGTCGTCCAAGTAGACTAAGCAAGCCTCTCCAACTAAGCCTGCCAGTACACACTCCATGAGTCGCTCGAATGTGGCAGGTGCGTTGCACAATCCAAAGGGCATGACGTTAAACTGCCATAAACCTTTACCGGTGGAAAAAGCTGTCTTCTCCTTGTCTTTCGGATGAATTTCCACCTGCCAGTATCCCGATTTCAGGTCCAGGGTCGAGAACCATTTCATGCCACTCAAGGTATCCAGAGTGTCGTCGATTCCAGGTAATGGATAGCTGTCCTTCTTAGTGACATCATTGAGACGCCTGTAGTCCACACAAAATCTTGTGCTACCATCTTTCTTTTTCACTAACACAACAGGTGAGCACCACGGACTTGCAGACGGTTCAATAATCTTATGTCTTCTCATGTCCTCCAAAAGGCCTTCAACTTCTTTTTCCTTTGCAATGGGTATCCGTCTTGCTCGTTGACGAATTGGGTTCTCGCTTCCGGTATCTATCCTGTGCCGAACCATCGACGTTCTTCCAAGGTCGCCTTCCTGACTGGAGAAGATATTCGCGTGGCGTTGTAAAAACTTCTTAGCTTTCATGCTCTGCGAATAAGTCAGATTACTCTTGCAGTCATCGAGTAGCTCGGTCACTATTCCATAGTTGCTGCTGTTTGCTGAGTCTGAGCCTGTTATCGAACTACACTTTCTCATCCAGACAACTTCCTCGCACTTTCCAATGACGTCACCTTTGTTCAAGCAGATCTCGTGATCAC
The DNA here is from genome assembly GCA_963422495.1 of Polyommatus iphigenia. NCBI lineage: Eukaryota > Metazoa > Arthropoda > Insecta > Lepidoptera > Lycaenidae > Polyommatus > Polyommatus iphigenia. The sequence continues at coordinate 17,374,730 of OY730178.1, read as the reverse complement.
CAAGATTCAAAACCCTGACCACAGCGTTACTGCTTCCACTAACAAGGGTTCTCGCCGTCATCAGTTTTTGCGCTGATGTCTTGGTAGGTGTGTCTTCGATCAACACGCATCTGTTTGACTTCTTCTTTCCAGCTGGCGGTAGTTTCACCAGCACTCTAGCTTCCGCTCGTCCAGGTATAATGACTTCCTTTACACATGCGACTTTCCCGCAGGCGCCTCCAAGGATGAAAATTTCTTCTTCGCCACACTTGAAAACTCCGTCAGCGACATTAATTCTGCAGTTGTGCTTCTTCATGAAATCCAAACCCAAGATGCAATCATCCATAATCTCAGCCACGATAACGTCATGAGGGTATGAGTAACCCCCTACATTAATCGTAACTGACATTTCCCCCAGGACGGGTATTGGCTGACCGGAGGCAGTAAGGAGCCGACAGTTAATTCTCCTCTTGTGTCTTCTTGCGGCTTTTACCAGATTTGGGTTCACTATCGTTCTAGAGGCTCCTGTGTCTAGAGTCATTTTGCAATCCGTCCTGTTAATAGTCCCCTGAATCACAAGACTATTCCCGCTGCATGCTTGGGAGATAACACTTATGGGGGCTTCCTCCGCGTCAGCCAGTACTCGCCCCTCAGTCCTGGCTTTTATTCGTTTCCCTGATCCCGGGCAGGGGACGAAGTTCCTTGCTTCTTCAGCTCCTCTATTTGTTCAATGCGTTCCTCGAGTCTTTTCATTCTTGCCATCTGAGTCTCCTTCTGCGGGCAGTTGAGCTGAAGATGGCCCCTCTCGCCGCACTTGTAGCACATGGCTCCAAAACTTCTCTTCGTGGGAGCCTTGACCTCCTTAACTTCCTCAGAGACCTCGTGGATCTTATGGGTCTGCCGTGTATCACGCTGAACAGCCTCGACCTCTAAAGCATGTGCCAATGCTTCCTTTAGCGAGGTGTGGTGACGTAGCCTTACTGCAGCTCTGACTTCCAGGTCCCTGATTCCGTCGACAAATGCTTGAACAATGTTCATGTCAACCATCTTGGTGTCGACTCCTGGGTGTGCCTTCTTGACAAGTTTCTCAATTTCCAACGCCCATTGTTGTAGTCCTTCTCCTGAGCGTTGGACTCTGTCACGCAGTTGGGCACGGAACACGTGCTCCAGGTGTCGCTCCCCGTATCTGGATTCAAGTGCCTCCATCAGGTCTTGGAACCCATTTCCTGTATGTGCTTCTAGGACCGACAAAGCTTGCCCTCTGAGCGCAACAGTGAGAGTGGTCAGGCATTGTTCGTCAGTCCATCCGTTGGCAGAAGCAACCGTCTGGAATTGCTGACGATAAGCGTTCCAAGAAGTAGTACCGTCGTATGGTGGCACTTTAACTCTTGGTCCTTGTACCACTTGCACCACTCCAGTAGTTCCACTAGACACCGCCACTCCTGTGGTTTCCAGGCGCACTATTTTCTTCTGAAGTTCAGTGAGGCCGGTTTTCACATTTTCCACATCCAATCCTAACCCGGTAACTCGTTCGTCCATTACGTCGACATCTTTACGAAGCCAGAAGCGCCTTTTCTTGAAGGTCCTTTTGTTGCTCTTGTGACTCTTGCAAAGCGCCGAGCTTACGGTCTTGTGCCCTTTGAGAATCTTGCAACGCCCCGAGCTTGCGGTCTTGTGACTCCTGCAAAGCCTGAATTAACCCAATTATGCTTTCCAATTGAGGAGCCATTAGAGGGGCCGTAGAAACTATGGGCGTGGCAGGATGGATGGAGCTAGTCGACGGGGCCTGAGCAGGCGGGGCCCAGTGGGCGTGGCCTGAGTGGGCGTGGCCTGGTGGGTGGAGCCAGTGGGCGTGGCCATGTCCGAAGTGGGTGGAGCCTGGGGGGTGTGGTCAGTGGGCGGAGCCTGGTGGGCGGGGCCAGCGGATGGGGCCTGCCCCGCAGTGGGCGGAGCTTGGTCCCCAGTGGGTGTGGCCTCCGCAGCCCCACCTCCAGCTCCTCTCTCGAAGTCAATGGCAGCAGCTCGCTGAGCCCTTGTCCTGACACTCCCCTTGAAGTCCTCTCTCGGAGTCAATGGCATCTCCAAATCGCACTTCTGACACCAGTTGTTACGTGCTAGGGTTCGAGGATTCGGAGAGAAAGACCTGGTGACTCTCTTGAAGACTTTATTCAGAAACACTAGGTCACACTAATCACTAAGTCCAAACACTAAGCACTAAGTCCAAACACTAAGCACTATCACTGTCACTCACTATTGATCACTTGTTCTCACTTCGAAGTCGCCCCGAAGATCGCTCAGATAAAACTGAATTGCCGGCTGCAGTCTGCGACTATTTATACAGGCCGGATCGAATCTCAGAAAATTCCGGAACATCCCAGAGTAAACCCGATATGCGTAAACAAGTATGAGATATCTCTAGAAATTACTCGTAGGTACTTACTCCTAGCGCCATCTAGTATCGAGTAGGGGATTTATGTTGCCTGTGTTCCCTTCGTCAGTTCGCTGGTCCGACGCTAGATGGCACCACGTGTCCGTATCCGTAACAGTATTATATTCAAAATTCATATTGCTTTTGTACATAAAAACTGCCGATTAGATTGAGATAATTTGATTCCTACAGTACATCTAATTAAAGTATTCCATTAACACATAGGCTATTTTTATTACAAAATGTGAGGCGGTCTATGGTATTCAACGAAATTTACGTGAGGAAAGCTGCTAGAAAGTAGCAAGAGTAGCTTATTTCAATAGCACATATTTCAGCCACCTAAACTGCGAGATTTGTTTCAAACCAATTCTGATTGTTTCAAAGCGCATTCGTTTTCCACAATCAAAATTTTTACATATATACGCATACGCAAGCTAAAATTAATATCAGCAGACAGGTACAGATGTACCTAGTACCTACAATTTGACTCTAACTGCGCCTAATTTTATCTATTTTTTTGCGGTTTACTATGTTCGGGCGAGACGGGGATTACGAATTATAAATTATTACAAAATTGAAAAATTTTGACATTTTTGAATGCGTTGGGCGAGTGCGGGGGCCGGGGTCTGAAGTGCGCGGGTGAAAACTATCAGTATCACTATCAGCGTAGCGCGCGGATAAAACATTATTATTTTGCTTTTGCGAAATAGATAATACACAATTTAAAAAATCAGAACTTTATCCACAGCGGGTCTGTATGTCTATCTAAAGGCTGTATCTCAGACAGCCTGAAGACAGACATACAGACAGACAGACATCGAAGTCCCAGTAATAGGGTCCCGTTTTACCCTCTGGGTACGGAACCCTAAAAACGGTAGGACAGAACTACGCAGAGTTCTGTCTCATACTCGCACTCGTCCGGTTTTTTCATACTGTTCATATTTTTGTATCTAATTTTTAAAGCAATTGATGAAAAGGACTCAAAATGAAAATATATATTTCTTACTTCTTTAGGATGTTGAATATGTAAACGCCTTTAATTAAAAATATCTTTTTCGTAGTGTTTGGAGCTTGCAAAAACAAAAATTATTAAAATCTCGAAATATCGTGGATGAATCTGACACAAATTTATTCTATGGCTTTATTTAATAGACCTGAGCTTAATTATTGCGATTTCAGAAACTCTAAAATTTTTTTAGATAGTGTTTTAAATAAGTGGCAATATTTCGGGTTCCAATGGGCTAAAATGGTTCAAATTAGGTACCTACAATCCGAAGACTAATCTAGATATGATGCTATTGTTATTTTTAAGTTAAGTTTTTGCTGGCTAGTTTTATACAATTTTTAAAAAATCGACTACTAAATTTTGATTTTCTCAAAAACCTATTATCAGAAACGACACAAAATTTCAAAATAACCTAAAATAGGACTCCATCCATGTGCAAAAATTCAGAAACTTTAGAATTTTTGCAGGTCTAATAATGCTACGAGTCACTAACGTTACAGTATTATTTTTTATTCGTGGTTTTTTACTTAACAGGTGACAGTCAACAAAGGCACCAAGGGTAAGAGAAGACTGACTCGTCATCAGGACGAATGTGAGATTTGTCGCTCCACCCTATATCTTTCTAAGGTAACTTAACATCTTAATTCCCTTACTTATTTTATGATTTTTATTTTTTATAACGCGTTACGCGACCAAATTACTTAGAAGTTACGTCCTCCAACTGAATATAGCTTTGTCCATACTGGGCCTTTTTTTGTTCATCAAGGGCATGCGTTATAGCGCAGTCAACAGCGAACGTGAGGCATGCCCGTGACGCGCGTTGAAATCGTAGCGCTCGCTATGACACTTTTCTTTCAACGCAGGTGGATTTTGACGCATTCAATCATTGAATATACCAAACGAAAGTTGAATAAAAAGATGACGAAAATTGAAGATGAAATTGCGTAATGTGGACATAGCTTATCAACTTCCCTGATAGTACATATTATACAGGGTGCAATTAAAACTTCCTGCCAAATTTTGATATATTGATCCTTGTTAAAAATAAAAATACACGTATTTTTTCTTTTATGGTCACTCAGTACTAAAATGTTGAAAAATAGCTTCTGAAAGTTATCCTAAAAATTACTACAATAATTAATGGACACGATGCGACGGCCGCGCGTGACGTTCCCCCGCGCGCGCGCCTCATCCCGCTTCACCCCAGCTCATTCCCCCGCGCCACGAGTGACCGTTCTGCAACGATTTTAAATGGGATAAAATATGTCATTGAAAAAAAATAACACCCAATTTTTTTTTGATTAAATGGACTCTCCTAATGATAGATACCTAAGCCCTGGAAAAAATTTGGCAGGAAGGTTTAATTGCACCCTGTATGGTGTGTATTTTATTATTAGTAACGGGAAATTTGACTACACAAAAAATATTTGTGCAGTCTTTCAGCCGTATTTTCAAGTTTTATGAAAATGTAGGCCATAAGAAGTAAAAAATACTGCATCTAAGTTAATGGAACTCTTTTTTTTTTCAGGTAAAAGGTGTATTTGGCAAGCAATCGGCGCTGTGCGTGCAGCACGCTGTGCGCGTCCTAGTCGAAAAAAAAAAGGATCTCGACGACAAGAGAATAAACAAAGACAACATAGAATTAGAGATTTTCTTTACTAAGACTGAACTGGAAGAAATTGAACAGAATCTTCAAAAACGCCTTTTGAGCTAACTTCATCTATGGAGATTTTTAGCTGCAACAAATATTGAGGTAGTTCCTACGGTAGTTCAGATTTTTTATGCAAATGTGCGAGTGTTTTTTGTTTTTGATTTTAATGTGTTTGCAAGTATTTTCTTGTCACATTTAAGGTGACAAGAAAATACTTTTCATTATAAAGGTCAACAGATTTGTTTTGTGCGGGTGACATAAAATTCATTAGCTGAAGCATATTTGAAGATTAATTTTTCTCCAGATACCCATTAAAGCCTATAAGCGTACATTTTTAGTCATAAGTTTAATTTAAAATAATAGATATACATTGTATTATTTCCTATGGTCTGCAATATCTTGTTGCTTCGTACGTTCGTAGTCTTCTACGAACGTACGAAAAATATTAGTCAGCTGATGATCTCACTATGAGTAGTATTAAGTTTGATTAAGGTAAATTTTCCTTCTAGATCTATAATGTAACGTAAATAAGTGATCTCTGTTAATTATTGAGAATGACTTTTTTTTTTTAATTAATCTTTTATACAAAATTTTGTAAAAATTACACCATATCAAAGTTAACTTTGATACGGTGTCATAATTAACAGAGATTACTTATACTAGTATTAAAGAAAAGTCGAACACAATATTATATTTGAATAAAAAAAACATGTTAATTTCGGAAGTTGACAGTATGTTTAAAAATTTAAAATAATTATTAAATTTTATAGATTTATTGATAAAAGCTTTAAAACAATACAAATAACGAAAAAAATAATTATTGATTTATTTTATTTTTCATTGAAAAAAATTGGATTTATTAACTAAGTCACGTGATTGGAAACGCCAATCTGAAGCAGTGACGTCATCGTTCAGTGTCAAACAAAATTGACAGTTGTTAGGTTAAAACTTAAACACTTACTCACTTTTGCTCTGTCTACGCTTGTTTTGTTTCATGAACGATAACGTCACACGTGATCACGTGACCATAATGCCGCGTTTTTGTGACATATTTTGAATTCAGTATTTAAAATAATTTTTAACTCATTCTAGCATTCTAGGGCATAATATAATGAATAAAATATTACAGGTACCTATTATTGTAAACAACTGAAGAGCTTAAAACTATTTTTTAAAAGTTGTCAACTCCCCTATTACTAGTTCTGAAATAGTTTGATAACTCTGTGATATAGTATTATGTTAAGGGCCTGTTTCACCACTTCCTGATAAGGCTATCCACCACTTAATTTGACAGATGGAGTATGGAAAATCTGTCAAATAACCCTATCGGGCACCTTATCAGGAAGCGGTGAAACAGGCCATAAATAAACTAGTTTTAAACTAGTATGTACGATTAAGCTCTTTCCTCAAATTTGCTGTTCTGTTTGCACTCAATGATTTCTTTAGAATGTATTTAAACCGGCCAAGTGCGAGTTGGACTCGCCCATTTTTGCCCGCCATGTGCGTTGTTAATATATAATTCCCTTTGTGCTATCGTTCGCGGCGAAACTAACCGGCCCGCCCTGCCCTTTTGTCTGCAAAGCGCCTTATGGAGCAGACTACATTGCAGGGTTTCTGTAAATATTATTTGTGTTTTGTGTTTAGTGATGACGGATTATAGGTAATATATTTTCGTAAATATAATACATTTTGTTTTATTTGATCATTAGGAGTAGGTACTAATTAAAATGTTCAAGCTCTGTCAATGAGGGTGTTTGATATTCCATTTGCCACCAGGTGCCGCTATGTAGCGGTGTTTATGCCTTTATGGTATGCATATTTTGTCCCTTGGTAGAAGTTCACTGTAAAGGTACAAGTTGGAAGCCGGCTACATGAAGTTGCAGCAGACGACGTGTCGTCGCGACACTACTTTCTATGAATAAGTGTCGCTAGCTGCGGAGGGTACCTATTTCATAGAAATACATAGAAACCAGTAGTGTCGCTGCTCGCTACTCGCTGCGACACGCGGCGAATGTGTACACATAACACAGTAAAGGTAACGCCTGACTCATGATGAAATGTTGCAACACGGAAGATTTTACCGTGGGATCTTGCCACCTTAACTCCTACGGTAATAAGGGTCAAGCAATCATCATTATGTTAGTTAGGTATTACCTCCATGCGGTTACATCTCGAATTGCTCAGCCAAAGAAATAGATTGTGTGAGCAGTGAGCTGAGCAAGGGAACGTTCTATTAAAGAATTGATTCATAAGCAGATGAGGGACCTAGGTAGGTAGTAGGTACTAGGTGTAGGTCTGTCAACTACCTATAAATTACGCTTCTTCGATGGTGCCAGTACTACAATCACTATACATATAAACTTAACACCGGGCTGCCAAAAATATCAAAACACGCTAGCCCCGCCTACACACCCCGCTATCCTCCAATCGTGATAGTATTATAATGATTCCATGAATCGTGCCCGCATCAATTGTACTTTGCGCCGCAGCTAATTATAGTGAACAATATCGCGTAACAAGGGTTCCCGCATGAAAGTAAAGATCGTACTATGTCCCAAAACAGTTTTTTGATGATTACTTATTTAAAACTAAATACAATACTACGAGTAATATTTCCTTCAGCTATTATTTTACAAAGATTGTAGTAGTGCAAGTTATTTAATGATAGGTAACTGAATAAGTGTAACTGATATTTGTTGAAAAGCCCATAGAAATATTCATAATTTCGAAAAATATAACTATCGACTCGTCAAAATAAGTGAATCGCGTTTTCCGTTAGGCTAATATCAGATAAATATACAATGATTAAATAAATCTCAATTTCATTTAAGTCAATCGTCTTCCGGGATCGTACCTACTTAGGTATTAGAAAACAGAGCAAAATTTAACAGCTCGCTATTAAAAGCGCTTTTCTTCGGCGAAAATAATTTTATACTAAGAATACAAATGCGAAAGTTTGTCTGTTAACCTGCTGAACCGATTTTAATGAAATGAGCTTTTTTTGGAAAAGCTGTGTACCTAAGTACGCTCCAGCGAAATCCACTTTAGTAGCTGTAGGCCTGTAGAGGATATCTAAGGATTTTATGAAACTCGATATCAAAAGAGGTAAAAAGAAGATTGGCAGTTTTTATTGAAAATCCTATGTTTTTCAAGCAGGCAAAACTTTTCAAGCAAAACTCAACAATCTAGAGCATAAAATGTTCACTAAAAACCTTTATTAACACTTTTATTACATGAAATATGCAGACCGACTCGTTTGTTATGTAATAGTAAGTAGGACATAACATTACACGCTTTTGACGCTTATACACCGATATAAGGCTCTCTCCTAGTCTATATTATCTCAATGGTCATGACATTTCAAACACACGGGGTGAACATGGAGGTACACTATTGGCCTTATATTTTGACAGTTGATCATGTTATTCTTTCTAACTAACGATGCAGTAAGTTGAGTGAAAGAGAAAGCTCATATCGGTGTATAAACGTCAAAAGTTTGTAATGTTATGTCCTACCTAATGGGACATAACAAAGGAGTCACTCTGCATATTTCATGTTTTAAAAAGTGCTAGTAAAAGTGTTTAGTGAACGTTAAATGCAATATCTTGTTGGGTTTTGTGGTTGCGCTATATAATAAACCATAAAAACGGCCAAGGAATGCCTCAAACACGTGGATTTAACATAACATACGTAAGTTTTCAACAACGTGTTTTGGGCTTATCAATCGGTATTTTTACCGATTGATAAGCCCAAATTGATTAGCCTAATTTATAAAATTTATAAGTTTAATAATCCCTCAATCATGCTATATATGGCATTAGTGATAAAAATGTCACATCAAGTAATAATTTGGCTACAAATATTGCATAACTTTTTACGTGTATTTTAGAGATGCACTTTACTTGAAGTATAGTTTATCGATAAAAATATTGTCATGGACTAAATGATTTTTTTTTCAGGATTTGAAAATGCTTCAAAATAGACGACGAACAGAAATATTTAGACGCAAGTTTCATGCAACTTTTTAATCCTTACTCCCTCATGAAGGCATCGCAATATTGGGATTATCATTTCAAACGTAATTTTGAAATAATGATTTTATTCAAATAAAAAAAGTTCTAACGGAGAGTAAAATGATCAACAGCTCTCACACCTCCCCCCTGTAAGTACTCTAATCGTTACTTGGATATACTTTTTGAAATTTTATCCTGGAATTAACTCTTTTTCAAATAAAATGTAAAATTTTAATAAGGCTAAAGTCATAATCATTTAATAAAATTTTAATACCTCGATCGTCGGATACCAGACACAATAGATATTCAGTTGTTATGCGGCACTTTACTTGGTGTTTGATGGGTTAGGTATGGAAAACTTACATAAAGCATATTGCCCTATATACAATATTATGTATGTATATATTTTATAGTATTAAGTACATTTTAATGACACTAAACTATTTTTTTAGATTTTTGGAATGCTTCTAAAGAAGAGTTCAATATGATGGTGATGACGGAGAGACCTATAATGAAGATAATATTATTTTTAAGCTCAGATTATAACCGAGTATTCTGGTGGTGAGATGGAGTGAGGAGACCCCCCCCCCCCCCCCCCGTTAAGAAGACTGTTGTCACTTGTTTTCATTGTTTGAATATTTTTCATTTAAGAGGCCGGGTGCCATCGAAATTCTCATACATATGTAATACCAAAATCATTTTCTCATACGAAAATATTTAACATGTTTGAGCTTTTTTTCAGCTTAAAATAGTAATTACTTGTGTTTAAATAGTTTGTAGTAAATTTACTACAAAATAGTAGTCTATTTTGTAATAAATTTAAACACTGAAAAATATAGTAAAATACTAAAAAATATATAAATAAATAGTAAATTTACTACAAAATATATAAACTAAAAATTTTTTTTTTACTATTTTAATATTTTGTAGTAAATTTACTATTTATTTATATATTTTTTAGTGTTATACTATATTTTTAGTGTTTAAATATTTTGTAGTAAATTTTTGTGAAGGAACCTAGGTAATTACTATTTTAAAGCTGAAAAATAACTCAAACATGTTAAATATTTTCGTATGAGAAAATGATTTTGGTATAACGTATGTATGAGAATTTCGATGGCACCCGGCCCCTTAGTTTCAAATTTTTAATATGTTTGTAATATTATACAATGTGTCCTAACACCGGTGTCCAATCCTTATAATTATGTTATGATGTATGGCATATTTTATTGACTGAAGGATCGGCCACTGGTGTAGGGACAGTGGACACATTATATTATTATGTTTCCCGTCACCAGTATGAAGTATCCAATGCTTTAACGTCTTTATTTCTTCGACAATACATAACAATTGTTATTTTACAAAATTGTTGTTTAATAGTTAAGCATAATAAAGTATATTTCATCTTCTGTTGTTTTTTATAAAAACTGTTGATTTTATTGATATTACACTCCGGTCAAGCCTTCGTGACTTATGGAGTATACATATTATGTATATTATTTTTAACTATTTGTGTAATTATATACTTAAATATTTTATTTATATAAGTATTTTTATATAATGATCATAATATTGTATCCTAAATTGAACATGCAGGTCGAATTGATAACCTCCTTTTTGTGATGTCGTTTAATCAAAATCTATAACATAAAATTATGGTCGACTATTGGTCGATAGCTGTAGTCTAATTTTATATTTTTATCGATATATACAAGCAGATCGCCTATCCCTACACGCACACTACGGCAATTGCACACAAACATAAAATGGCCACGCGCTGGCGAGCTAAGAAGCCATCTACCTATATCCTTAATCTGTGGGGGTGAATCTTCCAAGAAAAAAATTAAATCCAATTTTTAACCATAAACTAGGGGCATTTTAGATTTTTTTTTCTTGACGTGAAAATTGTCTATACTAGAGTATACCATAGATACGGGGAACAAACAAAGCTTGTCAAAATGTCTTGAATGATGAATCATTGCAATTATAGTCCGTCAAAAAAGTCACGACATTAATAGAGTCGCCACTTGTTTCCGGTGTGGCCTATTATGGCCACACTGTATCCAGTCACTATAAAAGATTTTGATACTTTATATCAAAATACAGTTTTAAAAACACGTTGTAAATATTATGATTTATATATATTATTATTAGTTAAGAAAATTTGAAATAATTATGATGTAGTTATATTGTGTGTTTAATTTACGATATTACAAGAAACAATCTAATGTCTGTAAAGTATTATCTTAATGTCTGTAAAGTAGTATCTTTGTATAACTCACCTCATCACTAACTTACACGTACTGTAGCTGGTTTCGGTGGCTCCGGTAATCATCTTGTAATGCTATTATGTGTATTTTGTATCATATTATAAAAACATCACCTACTTTAAAAAATATATTGCCTGTTTACTTACAAATACATTATTGGTTCTGTTAAAAAGACTTAGAACATGTGACTTTATGTTAGTTATCAGTTATCACAAATATGTCATTAGCTGGTTAAAATTAATTGTATGTATCTATGTGCATGATGGAAGAGACTGCTCTCCACGACACAGGGAATCCTAGTGTGGGGAGCAGTGTTTTGTTTAAGATACTTAACATGTGAAATTCTTTTTTGAGGGAAATAAAGATTTGTTTGTTTGCTTAAATATGTCATAGTCTGTCAAGAAAGTGAAGAAGTTAAAAAGTGGCAACATCGTAGTGTCATCCCTTTCAAATCAATCTAAGAAAAAAGGGATGACACTACGATGTTGCCACTTTTTAATTTCTTCACTTTCTTGACGGACTATATAAAAATGCAATAACTCGATTAAACGGTTGAACGGATGTGGCTAATTTTAGTCTTAAAATATTCCTGGAAGTCCAGGGAAGGTTTATAAGTGACACGAAGTTCACCGGAACATCAGCTAGTCACTAGTATTACATATTATGAATTTATAACACCTGTTATTTAAGTACCCTCTCCCTGAGAGGTGCAGAGCTACTTTGATGACCAGTCAGAGCTGAGAGACGCTCACTCCTGTTTTATTAAGGAACTACTTATTTAAAAAATACAAAAAATAAAAAAAATAAAAAACAGGGTCTTGTTATTTTAATAAAATATGATCATCCAAATAATATTCTACAATGCAGCCGGAAACAGAATCATCGCCACTTTCTAGGTCCATGTAGGTAGTTACAGCAGTGGTGTCACAGTGAAGAGGCACTTTCATCTTCAATAATCAGCTCTTCAATATCCTAATAAAGGGTTAATTCCCACTCCTTGTATTTATTTTCAGTGTTTTTTTTTTTCAAAATGATAGCATAAATTCTCTCAGTTTCGGTTATTTCGTTAAACGCTTTTTCTGCTACCTGTAAACATAAAACATAATACTTAATTATAATATTATATTACGCTGCATCAAAGTGTTAAAGGAGTTAAGCACATACACTGTGACACGAGAATTTTATATACATTTAGAGGACCGGTTGGTCTCTCTAAGAGTTCACTAGAGGTCGGAGGAGTAAAGAGTAAAACTCGATTTACTGTGGTGAACTGAAGTGCTTTATTGAACAATCTGTGCTGTTTATTTACAAAATTTTACATATATACATATAATAATTATTATTCTAAATCTGTACAAAAGTAATAAGATTAATTTCTATTGGCTAATACAAATTAGAGAGAGAAATCTACAAGGGTCAAAAGACCGCTTCCGATAACTTCATGGGGTTATTATAGGGCATGAGATATATCCATTGGTGCAAGTAATTTTCTTTAAATCGCCAGTTTTTAAAATAGTCAAAATTTTCAACACGCAATGTATAGGAGCCCCGCCGGCCCCGGGCTGCGCCAGCCCTCCCGCGCCGCCCGCGCCAAGTCCCGCGCGCGCGGCCCTGCGCTAGACAAAACAGCTGATCGTGGTGTGCCCTAGGCCCTAGCCCGTAGGTAGTGAATAAACCACCAATATTGTAATGATTATTAAATTACAATTGTTTTCACGATTTAATAAAATGTTAGAATTTATTAATTACCGTTTCTTAGGTTTATTACTCAAAAATACTCAGTTTTTACTTCCGGCCAAAAAGGAAAAGTAATCATAATTCACATCCGAATCAGGTTGTAAAAATACAATACACAGTTACTATGGAAAAAAATACTTGATAACATGTTCACTGACCTGTGATCAGCTGTCTGCTTTTATGAAATGCAGTTCGAGCTGTGCTCCATCTAACTCAATGTAGATTGCAGAGTTTTTCAACACGAAACAAAAGTAAACAGGAGACATTCCAATTCTTTTAAAAACACTTTTTACTGCACTGTTTAAACCGCACTATCGTCTATCGACGACGATGTTCACCCTCGTTCCATAAAGGTTTACGAGTATTAAAAGTTCATTCACATTTCATCGCACATTCTTCGGACGTATCACGTGAAAAAATAGTTAAGAATGTCACAAAATAAGCAATAAGACCAGAACATCCGTAAAATTACAAAACTTAAACAAAAACTTCACAGTACACCAGCGCGGCGCGTGTTCACAGCAGACTAAATAAAATTAAAGAAAAAACTTTGTTAAATAATAGGGATGTATCCCTCTGCATATTTTGAGTTATCGATAATTTTTTATCGATAAATCGTTATTAATTGTTTTACATACGAGTAAGTATTGATTACAGTCAAACTAAAAAAAACAAATACCTACTCAATGTTAAGAATAGCGACAATAATAATTAAAAGTTATTTAAAATTAAATAGGTATTATTAAAGTATTTTCATTGCATGCGTAAACGCGTATACGCGCATACGTATAACGCATAACGCGTACCATAGTATAACAATCACTTTATCACGGTAATGTAGGTATCGAAATTATCGAATGCAACTTGACTATGTATCCCGATAAAATTTTCTGAATTTATAACCTCTTAATAGAGTTCATTTTAAAAATGAGATTACATCTACTAAATAATAGTTATAATTTTTATTATTTAATGGTAATTTAAATATCGACTGAAATAAATAGTTTTGAATTTTAAATAGGGTACAACACTTAGATTGTCCTTGAAATGGATTAGCGACACGTGCGTTGTGCTAGGCAGAGCGGCGGCGCTTTGTCGGGTCCGCATCAAAGGACAAAGCAAGCCGCCGCCCGTGTCGGCAGGTGTCGGTGTCCTTTGACGTCTTCACCGAAAGCCGATAAACATTATTTTAAAAATTAAAATAGATTCTTCTAATTTAGTAGCCATTTGGGCATTGAGGTAATAGGTTGTTGTTAGAGATAAGTTTGATTATTTAACAATTACTTCAAGTATCAAAACGTGGTAGTAGTTATTGTGTTAAGTGTTAATTGATTACTATTTCAGTTGTGTTAAAATACTTTGTGGTGTGCCGTGTGATAGATTTCGTTTAAAACGAGAAGTGTTTTTGACGTTGTTGGTGGTCACTGGTCTTATTGCTTGGTATTAAGGACTATTTTCAAAATGCATAAAGAAGTAAGAACACACTCAACATTTTTCACGTAAGTTAATTGCCAGTTTTATGTATGAGGTTTTTTCGTGTATCATCTGTAATTTCGATTGATAAGTGACGATTGCGGATAGACAGTTCATCCGCATTGGTTTCGTTATTTAGTTACGATTAAATTTTTGTAACTATGTAGTCTAATAATCTTAGACTAGTTACAAGTACAACAGTATGGCAAACTTCTAAGTTTGCCATACTGTAGCAAGTTGTGCACAGACAGTTGCTTACAGTTTTCTACGAGTTACCATTAAACTTTTAACACTGCAAGTAACTTAGATAAGAGGTCAGAGGTGAGAGTTCTAAGTTCCACGTCATGGCGACCTTCATGGGTTTAAAATTGAAAAGACACCACATACATTAGGGTTTCTGTGTGTTCTGTCGTAGTGTATCTTCATTCGTCGCATACGACCTTTCGACGCGTGCGTAGGCCGGAGCCCGGAGCTAAGTGCTAACAGCTGATTGCGCGGTCAACCTTCTCGAGATCGTAGGTACTTCGTACACACGAGAACGTTGACCGCGCGCTGCCTATTGCATAATGGAGTAAAAATAATAAAATTTAAAAAAATATTTTAAATTATTTTTCTATGTGGTTTATTATCATGTTTAAAAGGTATTAATTATAAAAAAAAATAAAAAATAAATAAATAAAAAATAATAATAAAAAAAAATACATTTTCGTAATCAGAAAATGTAGTTTAATCATACCCCAAAGTAATCGGAAGTGGTCTTATTACACCCTGTATTTACAAGATTGCAAAATTATCCGTGCGGAAGATTCGGCTGTACCGCGGTTCGTGGCGCTGGTATCGCACGCGTATAAATATGGGCTCCCGCGGTCCGCGAGTTCAGTGAGCCCGCGCTCGGCATACCGACGTCGTCTCCCGGTCGCTCGCTGCCGCGCCGTCGCGAGTAGTTGTGCCGCCATTTTGTGAAGCTCTGCAAACGCCATGAAGATCGTAGCTATGCTGCGAATATCCCTCGCTCGACGTAGCCTCGATGCGTCGTGTTGTGTTGTGAAGAACTCTTATTAGAAAAAGTCCTTTTCAGGGCTACTTCATGTCCGGTGCAAATGCACTTAATATATACGGACGGTTTCTCTCGTCATTTCGAACGTACGTTCTTGGCAGAACGATTTTCTTCTATGTTTCAATCTTCCACGACGAACGTGTAGGTACTTTATAGGTACTGCTACATACATCTAAGATACATAATTACGCTAAGCACCTAAGTCAAAGTATCAATCATTGTTAGGCGCGTTATATTATAGATTTCTTTGACAGTTCATTGTTTACGTAAACATAAGGTTTATGTAAAATTATTGTTTATACCACATAATACTTACTCAGGCTACTTAAAATTGCATTATACAATAAAATTAACAAACAGAATTGATAAAACAAACGCTTAATTACCTGCAACTATGGCGATTGGACGATTAGAATCGGAAATGTGGACGCGAGAATTTCAGTGATATTTTCGCGTCTTACTATTTTTCTTCAATGAAAATCTTCAAATTTTCAGCACTCTGACACGTCTTTCACTTTAATTGTTAATATTAATCACAGTAACATGTAGTTTCACATTGTAAAACTAAATTTAAGCAAATTGAAAATGTTTGTTTTGTAGATTTTATGTCATAGAGAATTGATACAACAAAGGGTTAAATGTCAAAAGAGTGTTGCTATTGCTAAAAAAAAAAAAGTTTCGCCTCCTAGACATTCTTGACGCACTATAATTTTATATTATCTTAATGCGTCAAACTCTTCTAAGACGCTTATCTGTCTACAATTATATAAGTAATCTGTGGTAGTATCCCTAAGTAGTCTGTGCCTACATTTTTTTGCGATTCATACGGTGTTGTGCAAAGGTGCTACAAAATTTTAAATATTATTTCTAATCTTATGCCGGGAGTTTTGGCGGGCATGTGAAAGAGTGCTGTTGTGTTTTTGTATTATTTTCCTAAAATTGTGTTAGCTGGGTTTTTAATGTGTAATATTGGTAGAATATTAACCATTAGATATTCGTGTTCATGCACAAGTGTAGGAAAGTGATGTAATATCCAGAAACGTGCTATTTTGTGTTCCCTCCAAAACTCCATCGAAAGTTTCAGTAAAGCGTCTACCACTTTACTGAATCGACCGACTTGACTCCTGTGACTGTATTGACTTTTACTAGACTTTACTAGACTTTAGACCTGACGATACATGAAAACGATGATGAAAATTATAATAGGAGGAATATGGTTTTCCCGCCATATTCCTTACTTTTTTACCTTGTCTGTGGCACAACATACACATCCTTTGTGTCAACATCATTTAAGGAAATGTCAAACGCAAACATCCAATAACTTTCATGTTTGTAACTTAAGAAATGACGGACTTTTATTCAAACTTTTAACCCCAATTTTACCCTCTTGGGGGTAGAATTTCCAAAAACGCTTAAATACATATCTATTCATTTTTAATCAGCAGTCCAAAAATAAACTTTCATGTTTCTAACTTAAGAAATGACGGACTTTAATTTAAACTTTCAACCCCTATTTTACCCCCTTGGGGTTAGAATTTCCAGAAACGCTTAAACTCGTATCCAATAATTTTTAATTATTAGCCCATAAATAAAGTTTCATGTTTCTAACTCAAGAAATATCGGACTTTCATTCACACTTTCAATGCCCTTGGGGGTAGAATTTCCAAAAACGCTTAAATAGTATTCATTCATTTTTAATCAGTAACCCAAAAATAAAGATTTATGTTCCTAACTTAAGAAATGACGGACTTTCAATCAATCTTTCAACCCCTATTTCATCCCAATCGGGGTAAAAGGAGGATGCCAAAGTTCCATACAAAAAAAAAAAACCATTTGCAGGCATAATGAGATGTATCTCAAAAAATCAGTAATATTATGTAATATAATAATTACCATACGGGATCGTGATTCTTACTGGCAGTCAATCGAAATTGCCTGTTTTATTATTCAGGCGCCCATTTAAAATAATCAACTTTTTTATTACATTTATTTTGTTTATTTACAAAAAATGATGTTAAAAGTATTCTTGAAATATCACTGCTGGCAAAACTTTACAATATATTAAATATTTTTGAAGTGAAAACTTCTTTAGCGGCGTTGAGCACTTTTGTGGGATGGGTAAAAACTGTGAAACTCGCGTCAGATTTTCGTCTTGATCGAAAAACCATCGAAAAAGCGTAAGACGGTTGGAGAGTAGTGTTTTGTGTCGAACTCGAACTCGAACGAAATGTACAGTCGGGGAAATTAGTTGTTTAGCAGAAATGTACAGTCGGGGAAAATTGTGCAAAGCAGAAATGTACAGTCGGGGAAATGAGTTGTTTAGCAGAAATGTACAGTCGGGGAAAATTGTGCTAAGCAGAAATGTACAGTCGGGGAAATGAGTTGTTTAGCAGAAACGTACAGTCGGGGAAATGAGTTGTTTAGCAGAAATGTACAGTCGGGGAAAATTGTGCTAAGCAGAAATGTACAGTCGGGGAAATGAGTTGTTTAGCAGAAATGTACAGTCGGGGAAATGAGTTGTTTAGCAGAAATGTACAGTCGGGGAAAATTGTGCTAAGCAGAAATGTACAGTCGGGGAAAATTGTGCAATGCAGAAATGTACAGTCGGGGAAATGAGTTGTTTAGCAGAAATGTACAGTCGGGGAAATGAGTTCTTTAACAGACGCGCTGATTAAGGCCGCGTTTCCACCTGCAAGACAACTGTCAAGAGAAGTGTCTGACAGCACCTTTTTTTTCGATTGTCGATATTTTTTAATCGATTGTAAGGGTTTAGATTAATTAATTAAAATGATCGTTTTTTTTAAATCGATTTTCATAAAAAATGGGTTAAAAAAATAATGCACAACGAGAATAGTCAAGTTTTCACTTCTGCCGGCACTCCCGGAGTGCAACCCGTCTTTTTTTTCATAAACTGACGCTATATCTATTAACAGTAGTATCCATAATAAAGGAACTATTATACTCTTTTAAAGGGATAGGTAAATAATATAATCATGATAAAATGGATATTGGGTAATAATATATAACGTAATATATTATTTACATAAATAATATATTCTATAACGTACGAATTAGAGACCTATCGTCATCCACAACAAGTTTTAAATGACGAATTACTACGGTGCCGCATCCAGTCGTGGCATACCAGACGTAGAATATACCAATGATGTCAATACTTAGGTTATAATTCTATGGAATATACTACACTTACGTGTTATATGACGTACCATAGCAAGGTAGGAACGCAATTAAAGAATATTGCTGTTCATGTTTGCACAGCTGAAGAACGTTAGGAATCTGTGCCCATGTTATCAGCATCTTATATTTTTTAGGTTGGGCCAGACATGAGTAAACTTTTAACCATCCTGCTGCCATGTTGAACAGAGTAGTGATTAATTAATTATAAATAAAATTTATTATGGCTACACTCTGGTTTGGTTTTAATTTTACACTTATATATTATTACCCATTATCCATTTTATCATGATTTTATTTACCTATCCCTTTAAAAGAGTATAACAGTTCCTTTATTCGGATATTACTGTTAAAGGTTCTTACAGACGAACGGCACGTGTCGGCGGCACGTGTCAGCGTCAGTCGACGGCAGTAGGTAATTAACTAATTAGTGAGTGAACATTAAATGACGGAACACAGTATATTCGCAAATTTCGTATGTTGAAATACCGTCTTCCGGTATAAACACATGTTCGCCCGCCCTGTTGACATACCGGGAGCCGGTACATGTAAGCGTGTAAAAGTTTAGGGCTGTCTGTTGATTATACCGGCTCCCGGTATAACAGATACAGAAAAAAGTGGCTAATGTCATTTCAACATTGCAAAGGTTAATAGATACATATTATTTCGCCAAAGTGTACTTAAATAACTTGAATTCTAAAATCTAAATTTTTAATCTGTACGCAAAATTATAATACGTTTACTTCTAATTATCTACATTTTAATTAATTATATTCATACTTGATATTTTCTGTGCAATTAGGTAGTTACTTTTGGTCATAAGGCGGATAGGATTTTCAAATACTTAATGATTTTAACTACAACTATTTATCTATTTTTTAAATAATGTAAATTTTACTCAATACAATAAACAATGTGATGTATATTTTTTAAATGGACAATCACTTTTTTGTTTTGTAATCAATTATTGTACGGCCGCGTTGCTAATCCGGGAGTTGACAGTATGTTTAAAATTTTAAAATAATTATTCAATTCTATAGATTTATTGATAAAAACTCTAAAAAATACAAATAACGAAAAAATAATTAAGTATTAATTTTATTTTACATTGAAAAAAAATGGATTTATTAACTGTAAGTCACGTGATTGGAAACGCCAATCTGAAGCAGTGACGTCATCGTTCAGTGTCAAACAAAATTGACAGTTGTTAGGTTAGGTTAGACACTTACTCACTTTGCTCTGTCTACGCTTGTTTTGTTTCATGAACGGTGACGTCACACAGCACACGCGATCACGTGACCATAATGCCGCGTTTTTGTGACATATTTTGAATTCAGTATTTAAAATAATTTTTAACTCTTTCTAGGTCATAATAATGAATAAAATATTAATTTACAGGTATTATTGTAAACAACTGAATCGCTTAAAACTATTTTTAAAAAGTTGTCAACTCCCCTATTATGACTCTCGGCCCATTACAGGCAGTGTAGTGTAGGCGAAGACGCAAATGAAGGAAGATTTGCCAATCTCCCTGAAACGCAGACTCGTCGACATGTGTATTCTGCCCATCCTAACCTACGGTGCTCAGACCTGGTCATTGACTGAGTCGCAAAGGTCCCAGCTCGGGGTTTGCCAAAGAGCAATGGAGCGCAGCATGTTAGGCGTAAGATTAGCTGACCGAATAAAAAACTGCAGGTGTTAAAGACGTCGGCATGAAAGCTGGAAAATTAAAGTGGGACTGGGCGGGTCATACCAGCCGCATACATCCTGACCGTTGGGCAAAGGTCACCACAGAGTGGGTACCAGTGGACGGACGACGCCGCCGTAGACGGCTTCCTACAAGCCAGGCTGGCCTGCGGTGGCGTTGGAGTGAGACAGATGGAAGACCTTGGAGGAGGCCTTTGCCCAGCAGTGGGATAGTATAGGCTCATAAAAAAAAATAAGAGCGGGCTGCCTTTGTGATAAAGGAAATTTCTACAAATACATTGGAAACTTAGTTTTAGTTTGTCCAGGGGCCCTAGACAAGATCCAAGCGTTTTCTGTGCAAGCGTTTTCCGCTCACGCTAAGGACTTGACGTTAGCGTGTTGAAATTGGTAGACATGTTACACATGGAACGCTGAACGCCCATGCGCCCATGCGTTACCCGAAACACTCTATAATTAGTCTATGGAATAGTGTGTAGCAACTAGCAAGTGTCACAGAGTCAGTATCTGACATCTGCCACTGTCAAACGCAAACGCGCGCTTAGAATAGTATTCAAAAGTGTTGTGTTGAAACTTGAAAGTAATTGAAGTGTTTTATTACAAAAAAGTTAGTAAACGACTGTGCTATGGAATCTAGACTTCGTGCGAGTCCCGAACAATTTAGTTTGCTAATAGAATTTATGGAAAGGTAGGTTTTTTCCGAAATTTGTCATTTATTTTAATTGTTATTCGCATTTTTAAATAATATTGGACCTACTTGAGAATTTGGAATGCATAATGTAAACAACCTCACAATGGTGCACTTATATGATCGTGGTTCTTACATTTTGTTATTCTTATAAAGATAAACTCGATTCTAAACCTTAATACTTGTTTCTTAACCGATTCGTGGCCAATGACGCATATACGCGTCATGAAGAAACCTTTAGGGAGGCCAATGACGCATATACGCGTCATTTGAAAATATTTGTAATACAATTTTTTATGTAATTTAAATAAAAACAACTATTATTTTATATAAAAATTAGCACCTTAGAGATACAAATAGCTGTGGCCACTAGATTTTTTTGAAATATTAAGTTGTCAGAGGTTGTCAACCATGTGGATCAATAATTTTCTTATTTTTTTAATTTGATTGTCAAGCAGTTTTCATTTTAGTAACTAGATGGTGTATGGGTAGACAACTTTCGTTGATACCATCTTAATTGTCACAAAATAGGGCAAAAGAATGTAAACTTGATACATTTAAATTTCATAAAGACACGAGACGCAATAATATTCCAATGAATATAGTTGGGGAGGGGAAGAGGGGATTTCGGGATAAGCTCGAGCGTGTCAGATTAAGCTTGTATAGGCTTCACTCTTCAGACATGTGTCCAGTTATCATGATATAGAAATCAGATTTCTCACTTTGGGTTAACAATTTTTTTTTTGAATAAGTATTGAAATGTCATCGGATCTGTCAGATTAAGATAGGGGATGTTTAGTATACCCCAAAGAACCTTCTATATA
The DNA here is from genome assembly GCA_963422495.1 of Polyommatus iphigenia. Taxonomy (NCBI): domain Eukaryota; kingdom Metazoa; phylum Arthropoda; class Insecta; order Lepidoptera; family Lycaenidae; genus Polyommatus; species Polyommatus iphigenia. The sequence goes on along the minus strand of OY730178.1, from coordinate 17,352,705 downwards.
AAGCACTGACGATTCAAAGGTAAGGTAAGCCTGTAGGAACATTTTAAAATATAAAAAAATAAAGCTTCATAATTTCCTAACCAGCGTTGCCAGATTTTTTTGTGCCAAGTCGGGACTTTGGAACTATTTGGGTGAAAACGCGGGATTCTTCAGTCAAAAGCGGGAAAAGGTAAAAAAACCGGCCAAGTGCGAGTTGGACTCGCGCACGAAGGGTTCCGTACCATTATAGAGCACTAATAGGTAAAAAATGTGTTTTTTTATTTTTTTATCCCAGTTTTTTTTTTAATTTTGATATCCCAGTTTTGAGAGTCAAATATAATTGGAGATCTGCTACGTTTTTCTGAAAAAACAAATAAGTAGGTATTAGAAATAAAAACTGTCAGCAATAATCTGGTAGTACTCGTAGAAGTGATAAATTCGTGTTGTAATATGTTTGACTCTATTTATTTCAATACAAACATACAAATAATTTGCTTGTTTTCTTAAACTGCCCCATACAATATTTACCTATATTGAAACTGGTTGGTTGTATCATAGTATAACATTATGTATATTAGAAGACTTTTATTTTAAGGTCAATATTTTTTGGTACTTAGGTAAGTTAAAGGTTTAGTATCCCTAAAGTAAGCGCTGAACCTTTCAGCCAGGCCAATGACGCGCCAACGCGTCATTCGATTAATGTTAGGGCCTGCGTAAAATATTTATGAAAAAGAGGGTGGCAACGAATCGGTTAAACATGGTATTAGAATGTTAGTAGCAAACTTTCTAATACCATGGCATGGTTTACTGGCTCTTATTCTCACTGTACACTAATCTTATGAATATTATTTTTAGCCATGGTGATCTTTCAAGGCCACTAGTTGGACTTCAAGGACGGGTAAGGAGTGAACGCCTGTGGCAAGAATTAGCAGAAATGTTAAACTCAGTGGGTGGAAATGGCATTAACAAAACTCCTGACAAATGGAAAAGGGTAATAAGATATTAATTGCTTAATTTTTAATTTTAAAATTAAAATTGCCTATAACTTCATACAAAGAATTCGAATGCGGCGACTGCGGTGCGTGCGGTGCGGCCCAAATCTGCGTTCACCTTTAGTTTCTTTAATCAATTTTTTAAATTTTATATCATAGAGACAAATTAATGTTCATGTTCATAATAATTACAATCATGTAAGAAATCAGTAAGTCAAAATAAAACATTAGTTAATTCCTTTTGAAAAAGTTTGTAATACTCTTCTGTTTATGGTTTTCGTACTTCATTTTGAAAGCTCGGTCTCTGCTCTCTAAGTTGACGGAGAAACATAACTTCGTGGCTATCAAATTCGTTATCTTCAGCCCATTTTAAAGCAATGTTTAAAGCTCCGGCCGGCCGGATTACAGCGATCACCGAACAAGCGGGAGTCCGGATTACCGAGGCCCTACTGTAATTTGATTTTATTTATTTATTTATTTCTTACCCACCACAACAATACATAGAACAGAATTACAGCAGAGATTGATACATAATTAATAACACAAGACTTAAGTAGCAGAATATTTTGTAAAACATAAGATAAGGTTGTACAATTGTGATCTAACTGTGGACACCAAACTAGGCAAAGCTTGTATCTTGTTGGTCCTAGTTTTACAGTATTCATTTCACAAGAAGCAACTAGACGCGCTTTCGGGGTTTGATCTAGTTATGTCTTAACAAAAACCAAACAAAAACATTGACTACAACCAGTTTAGCATGTCATTTTGAGAAGTTACAGATAATTATTGATTTTTCCAAAATACATATACACCTAGTTAATAGGGTTGAAAAATTTCCATTTAAGATTACATTTTCATTTAGCAGGAATATTTGATGAAAGGATGAATTAGGCTCCGGAATGGATTAACATGAGAATATTATATTGCTGTTTGTATCCGGGCTGGAAAAAGCTGTATTAATGTTACAAAATAGCAGAATCAGACTACGGAGTGCTTGGTGATATTGCATTCGCTAGTTTCGGTAGCGAAGTCATATATGAAAAATGTGGTATAGGATTTGACGTAGCGAATGCGCTGACTAAGCACTAAGGCTTCAGTCTCGAAATCAGCGGGCAGCGAGGCGGGAGCGGCGGCGGCGCGTTCTCAAATGTATAGATTTATATGGACAGGCCTCGAAAACAGCAGCGTGGCGAGCGGCTTTTATTACATAATAATATTATAAAACAAAGTCGCTTTTTTCCCCTCATGTCCATTTGTTCCCTTTAATCTTTAAAACAACGCAACGGACTTTGATGATTCTTTCAGTGTTAGATAGCCCATTTATCGAGGAAGGCTATAGGCTATATTTTATCACGTTAAGACTAATAGGAGCGAAGAAATAGAGGAAAATGTGGAAAAACGGGGAAAATTATTTGAAAGGGCTAACTTGAACACGCTAATCTCAGGAACTACAGGTCCGATTTGAAAAATTCTTTCAGTGTTAGATAGCCCATTTATTGAGGAAGGCTATATTTTATCACACTAAGACTAATAGGAGAATGTGGAAAAAACGGGGGAAATTATTTGAAAGGGCTTATCTCGCGAACTACTGGAGCAATTTTTATGTTATTTGGCACAGCTGATAAGAAGTAGACCACGTGAAGGATCATAGGCTATCGATTTTAACCCATCAGTCGTGGCAAAACGAGACATAATAGCTTTTTCATTGTTCTCGCGGCCGGATGTGGCCGCTTGGGGCTTCATGAATTAATAATTTTTTAACTCTACAGTCGCTAGTATCCATATAAATCTATACATTGGAACGCGCCGCCGCCGCTCCCGCTCCGCTGCCCGCTGATTTCGAGACTGAAGCCTTAGGGTCTACACAGACGGACTGCATTTCAACTGCAATCCAACTGCAAATTGCAGTTCAAGTGCAGTTTGAATGCAGTTGACACGACTGCAATGCGACTGCAATAGAACTGCAAACCAAACGCGCAGCCGGATTGCAGTTCAGTTGCAGTCGGCGTGCAGTCTATTGCAGTCGTATTGCAGTCGTGTCAACTGCATTTAAACTCCACTTGAACTGCAATTTGCAGTTGGATTGCAGTTGAAATGCAGTCCGTCTGTGTAGACCCTTAGGACTATAGAAGGTGTAAGAAAATAAAATGATATTATCATTATACTACACTGTTGAAAAAGCGACTTTTAATAAATATTATATGGCTAAACACTCACTCTCCCATCCCACCTTCCATGTTCAGATCCAGTCCAGGGTCGAGCAGCTGGTTGCTGTCAGTATACTTGGGCCGGCTGATGTATACCATCATCTGGTAGCAAGCCAGGTATATGATCACCACGAACACATCAAGGAACTGGAAAATAAAGTTTTTTTTATGATATTTTATTTCGAGGACCTTTATAAAAAACACATGTCGGTCCTGTTAGTTAAACAATATACATAATATGTATTAAACGAAAACAAAGTTAGTGCCTACTAATTATGTGAAGACTCACAGCCATGAACAATTGTTTTGCAGCGTAGAAAAAAATTAAGTTTCTTAACATAACATCTACAGTACTAATATTGTACTAATACTGTACTAAATGGTAAAATGTGTCTCTCTGTTACCTCTTCACGCTAACTTTTCTGTTTATATTTGTATGTAGCCGTAAGTTTTCCGAGTTTGATAAAATAAAAAATAAATAAAATAAAACGGCCGAACCGATTTAGATTCGTATTGAGATACTATGAGAGACAGGAAGAGACATACATACAAAATTGTAAAATATGTAACAATCTCATAACTGACTGATACTTTGTGAAACTTGAACAATGGCTATTGTTTTGAAGAAAATATATTTCGAGTGTCTCCATTCACTCACACATTTTTCAGGTGCAGAAGAACTGGTACATCAAATTCTATTAGAATTAATATTAGGACCTTATCACACTGATTTGTAGGTGATTTAGAGGCCCGGCAAAACATATGATGTTTGTATAGGGAAGGATAAAGGCTACTTTTAATGTAAATTGAAGATTCCACTTAGATTCTTTACGAAATCAATATTCAATGTGGTTAGACAATATAATATATAGTATCAAGTTTTCACTTATAATACCACAAGAGCTTCAAAATTATCGGGTATTTCCCGATAGGTTCGTTGCAAACAAATGAAGGATTCAAGTTTTTCAGGTTAAAAAATCACGAGCGCGAAGCGCGAGTGATTTTTCCTGAAAAACTTGACGACTAATAAACTAAAATAAAAAAAAAATACATTTTCGTAATCAGAAAATGTAGTTTAATCATACCCCAAAGTAATCGGAAGTGGTCTTATTACACCCTGTATTTACAAGATTGCAAAATTATCCGTGCGGAAGATTCGGCTGTACCGCGGTTCGTGGCGCTGGTATCGCACGCGTATAAATATGGGCTCCCGCGGTCCGCGAGTTCAGTGAGCCCGCGCTCGGCATACCGACGTCGTCTCCCGGTCGCTCGCTGCCGCGCCGTCGCGAGTAGTTGTGCCGCCATTTTGTGAAGCTCTGCAAACGCCATGAAGATCGTAGCTATGCTGCGAATATCCCTCGCTCGACGTAGCCTCGATGCGTCGTGTTGTGTTGTGAAGAACTCTTATTAGAAAAAGTCCTTTTCAGGGCTACTTCATGTCCGGTGCAAATGCACTTAATATATACGGACGGTTTCTCTCGTCATTTCGAACGTACGTTCTTGGCAGAACGATTTTCTTCTATGTTTCAATCTTCCACGACGAACGTGTAGGTACTTTATAGGTACTGCTACATACATCTAAGATACATAATTACGCTAAGCACCTAAGTCAAAGTATCAATCATTGTTAGGCGCGTTATATTATAGATTTCTTTGACAGTTCATTGTTTACGTAAACATAAGGTTTATGTAAAATTATTGTTTATACCACATAATACTTACTCAGGCTACTTAAAATTGCATTATACAATAAAATTAACAAACAGAATTTATAAAACAAACGCTTAATTACCTGCAACTATGGCGATTGGACGATTAGAATCGGAAATGTGGACGCGAGAATTTCAGTGATATTTTCGCGTTTTACTATTTTTCTTCAATGAAAATCTTCAAATTTTCAGCACTCTGACACGTCTTTCACTTTAATTGTTAATATTAATCACAGTAACATGTAGTTTCACATTGTAAAACTAAATTTAAGCAAATTGAAAATGTTTGTTTTGTAGATTTTATGTCATAGAGAATTGATACAACAAAGGGTTAAATGTCAAAAGAGTGTTGCTATTGCTAAAAAAAAAAAGTTTCGCCTCCTAGACATTCTTGACGCACTATAATTTTATATTATCTTAATGCGTCAAACTCTTCTAAGACGCTTATCTGTCTACAATTATATAAGTAATCTGTGGTAGTATCCCTAAGTAGTCTGTGCCTACATTTTTTTGCGATTCATACGGTGTTGTGCAAAGGTGCTACAAAATTTTAAATATTATTTCTAATCTTATGCCGGGAGTTTTGGCGGGCATGTGAAAGAGTGCTGTTGTGTTTTTGTATTATTTTCCTAAAATTGTGTTAGCTGGGTTTTTAATGTGTAATATTGGTAGAATATTAACCATTAGATATTCGTGTTCATGCACAAGTGTAGGAAAGTGATGTAATATCCAGAAACGTGCTATTTTGTGTTCCCTCCAAAACTCCATCGAAAGTTTCAGTAAAGCGTCTACCACTTTACTGAATCGACCGACTTGACTCCTGTGACTGTATTGACTTTTACTTAGACTTTGACTAGACTTTAGACCTGACGATACATGAAAACGATGATGAAAATTATAATAGGAGGAATATGGTTTTCCCGCCATATTCCTTACTTTTTTTACCTTGTCTGTGGCACAACATACACATCCTTTGTGTCAACATCATTTAAGGAAATGTCAAACGCAAACATCCAATAACTTTCATGTTTGTAACTTAAGAAATGACGGACTTTTATTCAAACTTTTAACCCCAATTTTACCCTCTTGGGGGTAGAATTTCCAAAAACGCTTAAATACATATCTATTCATTTTTAATCAGCAGTCCAAAAATAAACTTTCATGTTTCTAACTTAAGAAATGACGGACTTTAATTTAAACTTTCAACCCCTATTTTACCCCCTTGGGGTTAGAATTTCCAGAAACGCTTAAACTCGTATCCAATAATTTTTAATTATTAGCCCATAAATAAAGTTTCATGTTTCTAACTCAAGAAATATCGGACTTTCATTCACACTTTCAATGCCCTTGGGGGTAGAATTTCCAAAAACGCTTAAATAGTATTCATTCATTTTTAATCAGTAACCCAAAAATAAAGATTTATGTTCCTAACTTAAGAAATGACGGACTTTCAATCAATCTTTCAACCCCTATTTCATCCCAATCGGGGTAAAAGGAGGATGCCAAAGTTCCATACAAAAAAAAAAACCATTTGCAGGCATAATGAGATGTATCTCAAAAAATCAGTAATATTATGTAATATAATAATTACCATACGGGATCGTGATTCTTACTGGCAGTCAATCGAAATTGCCTGTTTTATTATTCAGGCGCCCATTTAAAATAATCAACTTTTTTATTACATTTATTTTGTTTATTTACAAAAAATGATGTTAAAAGTATTCTTGAAATATCACTGCTGGCAAAACTTTACAATATATTAAATATTTTTGAAGTGAAAACTTCTTTAGCGGCGTTGAGCACTTTTGTGGGATGGGTAAAAACTGTGAAACTCGCGTCAGATTTTCGTCTTGATCGAAAAACCATCGAAAAAGCGTAAGACGGTTGGAGAGTAGTGTTTTGTGTCGAACTCGAACTCGAACGAAATGTACAGTCGGGGAAATTAGTTGTTTAGCAGAAATGTACAGTCGGGGAAAATTGTGCAAAGCAGAAATGTACAGTCGGGGAAATGAGTTGTTTAGCAGAAATGTACAGTAGGGGAAAATTGTGCTAAGCAGAAATGTACAGTCGGGGAAATGAGTTGTTTAGCAGAAACGTACAGTCGGGGAAATGAGTTGTTTAGCAGAAATGTACAGTCGGGGAAAATTGTGCTAAGCAGAAATGTACAGTCGGGGAAATGAGTTGTTTAGCAGAAATGTACAGTCGAGGAAATGAGTTGTTTAGCAGAAATGTACAGTCGGGGAAAATTGTGCTAAGCAGAAATGTACAGTCGGGGAAAATTGTGCAATGCAGAAATGTACAGTCGGGGAAATGAGTTGTTTAGCAGAAATGTACAGTCGGGGAAATGAGTTCTTTAACAGACGCGCTGATTAAGGCCGCGTTTCCACCTGCAAGACAACTGTCAAGAGAAGTGTCTGACAGCACCTTTTTTTTCGATTGTCGATATTTTTTAATCGATTGTAAGGGTTTAGATTAATTAATTAAAATGATCGTTTTTTTTTAATCGATTTTTATTAAGAAATGGGTTAAAAAAATAATGCACAACGTTAATAGTCAAGTTTTCACTTCTGCCGGCACTCCCGGAGTGCAACCCGTCTTTTTTTTCATAAACTGACGCTATATCTATTAACAGTAGTATCCATAATAAAGGAACTATTATACTCTTTTAAAGGGATAGGTAAATAATATAATCATGATAAAATGGATATTGGGTAATAATATATAACGTAATATATTATTTACATAAATAATATATTCTATAACGTACGAATTAGAGACCTATCGTCATCCGCAACAAGTTTTAAATGACGAATGACTACGGTGCCGCATCCAGTCGTGGCATACCAGACGTAGAATATACCAATGATGTCAATACTTAGGTTATAATTCTATGGAATATACTACACTTACGTGTTATATGACGTACCATAGCAAGGTAGGAACGCAATTAAAGAATATTGCTGTTCATGTTTGCACAGCTGAAGAACGTTAGGAATCTGTGCCCATGTTATCAGCATCTTATATTTTTTAGGTTGGGCCAGACATGAGTAAACTTTTAACCATCCTGCTGCCATGTTGAACAGAGTAGTGATTAATTAATTATAAATAAAATTTATTATGGCTACACTCTGGTTTGGTTTTAATTTCACACTTATATATTATTACCCATTATCCATTTTATCATGATTTTATTTACCTATCCCTTTAAAAGAGTATAACAGTTCCTTTATTCGGATATTACTGTTAAAGGTTCTTACAGACGAACGGCACGTGTCGGCGGCACGTGTCAGCGTCAGTCGACGGCAGTAGGTAATTAACTAATTAGTGAGTGAACATTAAATGACGGAACACAGTATATTCGCAAATTTCGTATGTTGAAATACCGTCTTCCGGTATAAACACATGTTCGCCCGCCCTGTTGACATACCGGGAGCCGGTACATGTAAGCGTGTAAAAGTTTAGGGCTGTCTGTTGATTATACCGGCTCCCGGTATAACAGATACAGAAAAAAGTGGCTAATGTCAAACATTGCAAAGGTTAATAGATACATATTATTTCGCCAAAGTGTACTTAAATAACTTGAATTCTAAAATCTAAATTTTTAATCTGTACGCAAAATTATAATACGTTTACTTCTAATTATCTACATTTTAATTAATTATATTCATACTTGATATTTTCTGTGCAATTAGGTAGTTACTTTTGGTCATAAGGCGGATAGGATTTTCAAATACTTAATGATTTTAACTACAACTATTTATCTATTTTTTAAATAATGTAAATTTTACTCAATACAATAAACAATGTGATGTATATTTTTTAAATGGACAATCACTTTTTTGTTTTGTAATCAATTATTGTACGGCCGCGTTGCTAATCCGGGAGTTGACAGTATGTTTAAAATTTTAAAATAATTATTTAATTCTATAGATTTATTGATAAAAACTCTAAAAAATACAAATAACGAAAAAATAATTAAGTATTAATTTTATTTTACATTGAAAAAAAATGGATTTATTAACTGTAAGTCACGTGATTGGAAACGCCAATCTGAAGCAGTGACGTCATCGTTCAGTGTCAAACAAAATTGACAGTTGTTAGGTTAGGTTAGACACTTACTCACTTTGCTCTGTCTACGCTTGTTTTGTTTCATGAACGGTGACGTCACACAGCACACGCGATCACGTGACCATAATGCCGCGTTTTTGTGACATATTTTGAATTCAGTATTTAAAATAATTTTTAACTCTTTCTAGGTCATAATAATGAATAAAATATTAATTTACAGGTATTATTGTAAACAACTGAATCGCTTAAAACTATTTTTAAAAAGTTGTCAACTCCCCTATTATGACTCTCGGCCCATTACAGGCAGTGTAGTGTAGGCGAAGACGCAAATGAAGGGAGATTTGCCAATCTCCCTGAAACGCAGACTCGTCGACATGTGTATTCTGCCCATCCTAACCTACGGTGCTCAGACCTGGTCATTGACTGAGTCGCAAAGGTCCCAGCTCGGGGTTTGCCAAAGAGCAATGGAGCGCAGCATGTTAGGCGTAAGATTAGCTGACCGAATAAAAAACTGCAGGTGTTAAAGACGTCGGCATGAAAGCTGGAAAATTAAAGTGGGACTGGGCGGGTCATACCAGCCGCATACATCCTGACCGTTGGGCAAAGGTCACCACAGAGTGGGTACCAGTGGACGGACGACGCCGCCGTAGACGGCTTCCTACAAGCCAGGCTGGCCTGCGGTGGCGTTGGAGTGAGACAGATGGAAGACCTTGGAGGAGGCCTTTGCCCAGCAGTGGGATAGTATAGGCTCATAAAAAAAAATAAGAGCGGGCTGCCTTTGTGATAAAGGAAATTTCTACAAATACATTGGAAACTTAGTTTTAGTTTGTCCAGGGGCCCTAGACAAGATCCAAGCGTTTTCTGTGCAAGCGTTTTCCGCTCACGCTAAGGACTTGACGTTAGCGTGTTGAAATTGGTAGACATGTTACACATGGAACGCTGAACGCCCATGCGCCCATGCGTTACCCGAAACACTCTATAATTAGTCTATGGAATAGTGTGTAGCAACTAGCAAGTGTCACAGAGTCAGTATCTGACATCTGCCACTGTCAAACGCAAACGCGCGCTTAGAATAATATTCAAAAGTGTTGTGTTGAAACTTGAAAGTAATTGAAGTGTTTTATTACAAAAAAGTTAGTAAACGACTGTGCTATGGAATCTAGACTTCGTGCGAGTCCCGAACAATTTAGTTTGCTAATAGAATTTATGGAAAGGTAGGTTTTTTCCGAAATTTGTCATTTATTTTAATTGTTATTCGCATTTTTAAATAATATTGGACCTACTTGAGAATTTGGAATGCATAATGTAAACAACCTCACAATGGTGCACTTATATGATCGTGGTTCTTACATTTTGTTATTCTTATAAAGATAAACTCGATTCTAAACCTTAATACTTGTTTCTTAACCGATTCGTGGCCAATGACGCATATACGCGTCATGAAGAAACCTTTAGGGAGGCCAATGACGCATATACGCGTCATTTGAAAATATTTGTAATACAATTTTTTATGTAATTTAAATAAAAACAACTATTATTTTATATAAAAATTAGCACCTTAGAGATACAAATAGCTGTGGCCAGTAGATTTTTTTGAAATATTAAGTTGTCAGAGGTTGTCAACCATGTGGATCAATACATTTTCTTATTTTTTTAATTTGATTGTCAAGCAGTTTTCATTTTAGTAACTAGATGGTGTATGGGTAGACAACTTTCGTTGATACCATCTTAATTGTCACAAAATAGGGCAAAAGAATGTAAACTTGATACATTTAAATTTCATAAAGACACGAGACGCAATAATATTCCAATGAATATAGTTGGGGAGGGGAAGAGGGGATTTCGGGATAAGCTCGAGCGTGTCAGATTAAGCTTGTATAGGCTTCACTCTTCAGACATGTGTCCAGTTATCATGATATAGAAATCAGATTTCTCACTTTGGGTTAACAATTTTTTTTTTTGAATAAGTATTGAAATGTCATCGGATCTGTCAGATTAAGATAGGGGATGTTTAGTATACCCCAAAGAACCTTCTATATAAAGCACTGACAATTCAAAGGTAAGGTAAGCCTGTAGGAACATTTTAAAATATAAAAAAATAAAGCTTCATAATTTCCTAACCAGCGTTGCCAGATTTTTTTGTGCCAAGTCGGGACTTTGGAACTATTTGAGTGAAAACGCGGGATTCTTCAGTCAAAAGCGGGAAAAGGTAAAAAAACCGGCCAAGTGCGAGTTGGACTCGCGCACGAAGGGTTCCGTACCATTATAGAGCACTAATAGGTAAAAAATGTGTTTTTTTTTTTTTATCCCAGTTTTTTTTTTAATTTTGATATCCCAGTTTTGAGAGTCAAATATAATTGGAGATCTGCTACGTTTTTCTGAAAAAACAAATAAGTAGGTATTAGAAATAAAAACTGTCAGCAATAATCTGGTAGTACTCGTAGAAGTGATAAATTCGTGTTGTAATATGTTTGACTCTATTTATTTCAATACAAACATACAAATAATTTGCTTGTTTTCTTAAACTGCCCCATACAATATTTACCTATATTGAAACTGGTTGGTTGTATCATAGTATAACATTATGTATATTAGAAGACTTTTATTTTAAGGTCAATATTTTTTGGTACTTAGGTAAGTTAAAGGTTTAGTATCCCTAAAGTAAGCGCTGAACCTTTCAGCCAGGCCAATGACGCGCCAACGCGTCATTCGATTAATGTTAGGGCCTGCGTAAAATATTTATGAAAAAGAGGGTGGCAACGAATCGGTTAAACATGGTATTAGAATGTTAGTAGCAAACTTTCTAATACCATGGCATGGTTTACTGGCTCTTATTCTCACTGTACACTAATCTTATGAATATTATTTTTAGCCATGGTGATCTTTCAAGGCCACTAGTTGGACTTCAAGGACGGGTAAGGAGTGAACGCCTGTGGCAAGAATTAGCAGAAATGTTAAACTCAGTGGGTGGAAATGGCATTAACAAAACTCCTGACAAATGGAAAAGGGTAATAAGATATTAATTGCTTAATTTTTAATTTTAAAATTAAAATTGCCTATAACTTCATACAAAGAATTCGAATGCGGCGACTGCGGTGCGTGCGGTGCGGCCCAAATCTGCGTTCACCTTTAGTTTCTTTAATCAATTTTTTAAATTTTATATCATAGAGACAAATTAATGTTCATGTTCATAATAATTACAATCATGTAAGAAATCAGTAAGTCAAAATAAAACATTAGTTAATTCCTTTTGAAAAAGTTTGTAATACTCTTCTGTTTATGGTTTTCGTACTTCATTTTGAAAGCTCGGTCTCTGCTCTCTAAGTTGACGGAGAAACATAACTTCGTGGCTATCAAATTCGTTATCTTCAGCCCATTTTAAAGCAATGTTTAAAGCTCCGGCCGGCCGGATTACAGCGATCACCGAACAAGCGGGAGTCCGGATTACCGAGGCCCTACTGTAATTTGATTTTATTTATTTATTTATTTCTTACCCACCACAACAATACATAGAACAGAATTACAGCAGAGATTGATACATAATTAATAACACAAGACTTAAGTAACAGAATATTTTGTAAAACATAAGATAAGGTTGTACAATTGTGATCTAACTGTGGACACCAAACTAGGCAAAGCTTGTATCTTGTTGGTCCTAGTTTTACAGTATTCATTTCACAAGAAGCAACTAGACGCGCTTTCGGGGTTTGATCTAGTTATGTCTTAACAAAAACCAAACAAAAACATTGACTACAACCAGTTTAGCATGTCATTTTGAGAAGTTACAGATAATTATTGATTTTTCCAAAATACATATACACCTAGTTAATAGGGTTGAAAAATTTCCATTTAAGATTACATTTTCATTTAGCAGGAATATTTGATGAAAGGATGAATTAGGCTCCGGAATGGATTAACATGAGAATATTATATTGCTGTTTGTATCCGGGCTGGAAAAAGCTGTATTAATGTTACAAAATAGCAGAATCAGACTACGGAGTGCTTGGTGATATTGCATTCGCTAGTTTCGGTAGCGAAGTCATATATGAAAAATATGGTATAGGATTTGACGTAGCGAATGCGCTGACTAAGCACTAAGGCTTCAGTCTCGAAATCAGCGGGCAGCGAGGCGGGAGCGGCGGCGGCGCGTTCTCAAATGTATAGATTTATATGGACAGGCCTCGAAAACAGCAGCGTGGCGAGCGGCTTTTATTACATAATAATATTATAAAACAAAGTCGCTTTTTTCCCCTCATGTCCATTTGTTCCCTTTAATCTTTAAAACAACGCAACGGACTTTGATGATTCTTTCAGTGTTAGATAGCCCATTTATCGAGGAAGGCTATAGGCTATATTTTATCACGTTAAGACTAATAGGAGCGAAGAAATAGAGGAAAATGTGGAAAAACGGGGAAAATTATTTGAAAGGGCTAACTTGAACACGCTAATCTCAGGAACTACAGGTCCGATTTGAAAAATTCTTTCAGTGTTAGATAGCCCATTTATTGAGGAAGGCTATATTTTATCACACTAAGACTAATAGGAGAATGTGGAAAAAACGGGGGAAATTATTTGAAAGGGCTTATCTCGCGAACTACTGGAGCAATTTTTATGTTATTTGGCACAGCTGATAAGAAGTAGACCACGTGAAGGATCATAGGCTATCGATTTTAACCCATCAGTCGTGGCAAAACGAGACATAATAGCTTTTTCATTGTTATCGCGGCCGGATGTGGCCGCTTGGGGCTTCATGAATTAATAATTTTTTAACTCTACAGTCGCTAGTATCCATATAAATCTATACATTGGAACGCGCCGCCGCCGCTCCCGCTCCGCTGCCCGCTGATTTCGAGACTGAAGCCTTAGGGTCTACACAGACGGACTGCATTTCAACTGCAATCCAACTGCAAATTGCAGTTCAAGTGCAGTTTGAATGCAGTTGACACGACTGCAATGCGACTGCAATAGAACTGCAAACCAAACGCGCAGCCGGATTGCAGTTCAGTTGCAGTCGGCGTGCAGTCTATTGCAGTCGTATTGCAGTCGTGTCAACTGCATTTAAACTCCACTTGAACTGCAATTTGCAGTTGGATTGCAGTTGAAATGCAGTCCGTCTGTGTAGACCCTTAGGACTATAGAAGGTGTAAGAAAATAAAATGATATTATCATTATACTACACTGTTGAAAAAGCGACTTTTAATAAATATTATATGGCTAAACACTCACTCTCCCATCCCACCTTCCATGTTCAGATCCAGTCCAGGGTCGAGCAGCTGGTTGCTGTCAGTATACTTGGGCCGGCTGATGTATACCATCATCTGGTAGCAAGCCAGGTATATGATCACCACGAACACATCAAGGAACTGGAAAATAAAGTTTTTTTTATGATATTTTATTTCGAGGACCTTTATAAAAAACACATGTCGGTCCTGTTAGTTAAACAATATACATAATATGTATTAAACGAAAACAAAGTTAGTGCCTACTAATTATGTGAAGACTCACAGCCATGAACAATTGTTTTGCAGCGTAGAAAAAAATTAAGTTTCTTAACATAACATCTACAGTACTAATATTGTACTAATACTGTACTAAATGGTAAAATGTGTCTCTCTGTTACCTCTTCACGCTAACTTTTCTGTTTATATTTGTATGTAGCCGTAAGTTTTCCGAGTTTGATAAAATAAAAAATAAATAAAATAAAACGGCCGAACCGATTTAGATTCGTATTGAGATACTATGAGAGACAGGAAGAGACATACATACAAAATTGTAAAATATGTAACAATCTCATAACTGACTGATACTTTGTGAAACTTGAACAATGGCTATTGTTTTGAAGAAAATATATTTCGAGTGTCTCCATTCACTCACACATTTTTCAGGTGCAGAAGAACTGGTACATCAAATTCTATTAGAATTAATATTAGGACCTTATCACACTGATTTGTAGGTGATTTAGAGGCCCGGCAAAACATATGATGTTTGTATAGGGAAGGATAAAGGCTACTTTTAATGTAAATTGAAGATTCCACTTAGATTCTTTACGAAATCAATATTCAATGTGGTTAGACAATATAATATATAGTATCAAGTTTTCACTTATAATACCACAAGAGCTTCAAAATTATCGGGTATTTCCCGATAGGTTCGTTGCAAACAAATGAAGGATTCAAGTTTTTCAGGTTAAAAAATCACGAGCGCGAAGCGCGAGTGATTTTTCCCGAAAAACTTGACGACTTTATTTGTTTGCAGGGAACCTGTAGGGAAATGCCAGATAATTTTGAAGCTCGTGTGGTATTCGGGGGATTATTTTTCCGTCCCAAATGTCGGCCAATAGAATTGCACCATGAGACGAAATGTACAGTTAACAAATAAGAATTTGTACCTTCCTTATAGTCTTCTCCATCCATTTTCTTCATATTGTAAGCGTAATCTTTCATAATGTTTGCCAATTGCGCTTCACTCGTTTCAGCACTCAATGTGTATTCCCTCTCAGTACAAAAAGTAGTAAATTGGTTCCAAACTGTTTTTTTTTTGCCTTCTCCGTATTAATGGGAACATTTCCTTTGACTTTTTTATCGATGGTGGACAGAGAACAAACTCCAAATCGACTCATTTTCATGCAAAATCTCCAATTTTCACAATTGAATTCAACCTGTCAGTTTGACGTGTGGTTAATTTGACTGGATCATGTTTTGTTTTTTATATATAGCAACGACCAGAGAAAATTTTCAAAAAATTATCAGTATAATACCATGTAGGTTGTACCACGTGACGTCGAATGGTGCAATTCTATTGGTCGATATTTGGGTCGGAAAAATAATCAGTATAACTAGTGTAATACTACTTCTATATCTATCTATATTATATCTATACATATTATAAAACGAAGTCGCTTTTTTTCTCTCATGTCCCTTCGTTCCCTTTAATCTTTAAAACTACGCAACGGATTTTGATGATTCTTTCAGTGCTAGATAGCCCATTTATCGAGGAAGGCTATAGGCTATATTTTATCACGCTAAGACTAATAGGAGCGAAGAAATAGAGGAAAATGTGGAAAAAACGGGGAAAATTATTTGAAAGGGCTAACTTGAACGCGCTAATCTCAGGAACTGGTCCGATTTGAAAAATTCTTTCAGTGTTAGATAGCCCATTTATTGAGGAAGGCTATATTTTATCAGGCTAAGACTAATGGGAGAATGTGGAAAAAACGGGGTAAATTATTTGAAAGGGCTTATCTCGCAAACTACTGGAGCAATTTTTATGATAATTGGCACAGATAAGAAGTAGACCACGTGAAGGATCATAGGCTATCGATTTTAATCATTTTTTTAGTGGATGTATATTTTATACCCGTGCGACGCCGCACACTGGTCCCAAAGTAAAATAAATGGGACATTAAGAATTTTCGGATCGAAGGTCAACGGATCAGGCTGATTTTTTTTTTGTAGACAGCTGATGCAATTACAAGTCACTTTTATAGATGTCGTTTTTTTCAAATATGCCGTATCTACAGAGATAAAAAATAATTAAAAAAAAATTGTATGGACGAAATCATAATTTTGTCATTTTAATCCAAGATTCAAACGTATTCAAAATAAATCATAGCACAGCTTATAGAGGGACTCTTGTCGTACATTTTTGTCATAGACACTCAACTGCGATTTTTGCGCCTTTTAGAGCTACAGGCACTTTAATTTTTTTTGTCAGCGGATGAGGCTGATTTTTTTTGTAGCATCTGATGCAATTACAAGTTATTTTTATAGATGTTGTTTTTTTCAAATATGCCTTATCTACAGAGAAAAAAAAATATGAATTATTTTTTGTATGGACGAAATCATAATTTTGTAATTTTCTTCCAAGATTCAAACGTATTCAACATAAATCATAGCACAGCTT
Organism: Polyommatus iphigenia; assembly: GCA_963422495.1. Taxonomy (NCBI): domain Eukaryota; kingdom Metazoa; phylum Arthropoda; class Insecta; order Lepidoptera; family Lycaenidae; genus Polyommatus; species Polyommatus iphigenia. The sequence continues at coordinate 17,335,848 of OY730178.1, read as the reverse complement.
ATAGAAGGACTCTTGTCGTACATTTTTGTCCTGTTGCTCAACTGCGATTTTTGCGCCTTTTAGAGCTACAGGCACTTTATTTTTTTTTGTCAGCGGATGAGGCTGATTTTTTTTGTAGCATCTGATACAATTACAAGTTACTTTTATAGATGTTGTTTTTTTCAAATATGCCTTATCTACAGAGAAAAAAAATATAAATTATTTTTTGTATGGACGAAATCATAATTTTGTCATTTTATTCCAAGATTCAAACGTATTCAAAATAAATCATTGCACAGTTTTGTCATAGACATTTAACTGCGATTTTTGTGCCTTTAGGAGCTACAGGTACTTTAATTTTTATTGTTTTGTATAATTCATTTCTGAGTATTTCATATAGTTTTTAAAAAATATTGTTAAGGATAGACAAATAATAATATTTTCTTTATTGACAAGTAACTCTTTCTAATGTCTTATTCATAAAAAAGCCTATATATACTAAAACTAAACAAATTAAAGTAGAAATCTCAAAACATGTACGTACAGGTAAATTATTTTATGACTCATCCAGTTTGCAAATTTTGTTTGGTAATGACTCATTGCCTAATTAGTAATTACCTCTATACTTGGAATTTGTGCTCTGTTTTGTTATTCAGCGCTAGCGAACGCTTCGAAAACGCTAAATAATATATAGGCACATAGATTGTAATTCAAATTTTCCCTTCGTACTTTTACGGGCTTAGGACCGTCAAAATACAAACTTGTATAATTATATAGGTTTGTTTGTTTGTACATGTTAATTATTCCTTCGATCGTGGAAAAACGAGACACAATAAGGCTATTGTGAAAACCGATCATGAAAGCCTCATATTACTTCAAGTAGTGGGGGTAATTAGAAAAGAGTTATAAAAAAATGCTTGCAATACAGATGACTCACGCAATAATCCTTCGAGCCCCAAGCGGTCGCATGCGACCGCGATTACAATAGTAAGGCTTCTATTGTTATCGCGGTCGAATGCGACCGCTTGGGGCTCGAAGGATTATTGCGCGAGTCATCCGTATTGCAAGCATTTTTTTATAACTCACTGTCTAATTACCCCCACTACTTGAAGTAATATGAGGCTTTCATGATCGGTTTTCACAATAGCCTTATTGTGTCTCGTTTTTCCACGATCGAAGGAACAATTTACATGTACAAACACGTTTTGAGATTTCCACTATTGTTAATACATTACCAATAATTATAATCATACAAGTTTGTATTTTGACGGTCCTAAGCCCGTAAAAGTACTCGGAAGGGAAAATTTGAATTGCAATCTATGTGCCTATTTATTATTTAGCGTTTTCGAAGCGTTCGCTAGCGCTGAATAACAAAACAGAGCACAAATTCCAAGTATAGAGGTAATTACCAATTAGGCAATGAGTCATTACCAAACAATAATTGCAAACTGGATGAGTCATAAAATAATTTACCTGTACGTACATGTTTTGAGATTTCTACTTTAATTTGTTTAGTTTTAGTATATATAGGCTTTTTTATGAACAAGACATTAGAAAGAGTTACTTGTCAATAAAGAAGACATTATTATTTGTCTATCCTTAACAATATTTATTAAAAACTATATGAAATACTCAGAAATGAATTATACAAAACAATAAAAATTAAAGTACCTGTAGCTCCTAAAGGCACAAAAATCGCAGTTAAGTGTCTATAACAAAACTGTGCAATGATTTATTTTGAATACGTTTGAATCTTGGAAGAAAATTACAAAATTATGATTTCGTCCATACAAAAAATAATTCATATTTTTTTTCTCTGTAGATAAGGCATATTTGAAAAAAACAACATCTATAAAAGTAACTTGTAATTGCATCAGATGCTACAAAAAAAATCAGCCTCATCCGCTGACAAAAAAAAATTAAAGTGCCTGTAGCTCTAAAAGGCGCAAAAATCGCAGTTGAGTGTCTATGACAAAAATGTACGACAAGAGTCCTTCTATAAGCTGTGCTATGATTTATTTTGAATACGTTTGAATCTTGGATTAAAATGACAAAATTATGATTTCGTCCATACAAATTTTTTTAAATTATTTTTTATCTCTGTAGATACGGCATATTTGAAAAAAACGACATCTATAAAAGTGACTTGTAATTGCATCAGCTGTCTACAAAAAAAAATCAGCCTGATCCGTTGACCTTCGATCCGAAAATTCTTAATGTCCCATTTATTTTACTTTGGGACCAGTGTGCGCCGGGGCGGGTCGCTAGTTGATAATAATAATGGTTTCAGTAGAGGAAATCAGGGAATTGTTTATGGCTGTTAGAACACAATTTACTGTACTATTCATGAAAATTTAATTACTTTTGCTCTGTCTATATTCTTTTGTAGCTAAGAAATAGTATGTACCCTGAAGAATTTAGTCAACCCCTACAACACAAGTGTTCTTAGTAGATACCGCATAGATCAAGATAGATACCGCATGTCGCTCCATTTGTATGAAAACGAGTGTGTCACTTTTTTCCTACCACTGTGACGTACCGATGGTAAGAAACGTGTCCATTATCAAGGCCAACGTTTCTATTTGAATTTCTACAGCTCAATACGGCACTTTGAGGCATTTAGGCATTTTTAAAATTCCGATTGACGTCCGATTCCGATAGCAGACTAAAGAACAGACATTCGAAAGACGAGCATTGCTCGTCGTTTTGGAACGCGATATGGCACGCAAAGTACATACACATGCGGTATCTATCCTGATCTATGTCTTGATCTATGTCTGTGACTTGTACTATATTAATTGTGTTACTATCCAATTTTGTTTATGATGAAAAAATAAAGTTTTATTATTATATATTATATATGTAATATTAATTTTATTTTATATTTGTACCGTCAAGGAACCATCAAGGAAATTGATTCATAGGCAGTTGACTGACATGTCATTTGGTCAGATCATGTCAATTATGTAGACGTCCCCCATCTGCCTTTGAATCCACTTCTCTGATAGTACATTATAAATATCCAGTCAAAGTAACTTGGAAGTGTGTGCCATCATTCATCAAATTAATATAAAAAAAAATTATCATGTGCTTATACAAAAGTTTATCTTATTTGTTTAATAACTTTTTGCAGAATGGATATAAGATACTTACTATTACACCATAAGACAGACTCTCAGCAAACAGTGTGAAGGCTAGTAGATTGTATGTCAGCCCGGCTACGATAGCCATGTTGCGGTAAAATGATACCGTCGCTGTGTTCTCCATCAATATTTGCTTTGCACCCTTCGTAGGGGCTTTTCCCTTTTGCTGTAATACAAAAATAACATAGTTATTGCCAGAATATGGTACTAAGGCATTAACAATATGTTTAAGTGCAGATCATGAGCCCAAGAATAAAGTCTAGGTCCATAGTACAAATACAATATTCTCTGGCATATAACATAAAAGTATTGGCTCGAATAAAGGTAAATAGCAATTTTCACACTATCACATGCGTGTTTCACAATAATGCAGGCAATATAGTTTTTAATAAGGACATCGTTTTCATGTCATCTGTAACCAGGGTTGCCAGGTGTTCGGTATTCTACTGAACGGTTCGGTATTCTAGCACCGTGTTCCGTGTTCAGTATGACAAAAATACCAAAGCATGGGCAGTTCGGTATTTTATTGTCAGATTTGACGCAATCTTACTTAAATAATCTGTGCGACAGCCGTAATAAATTGAGTGTGGACATTCTGAAATTTTCACAGATTGTATAATATGTCTGTTGCCGCTACAACAAATACTAAAAACAAAATAAAATTAAAATTTAACCGGGGGCTCCCATGCAGCAAACATGATTTTTTTGGCCTTTTTTGTTCTATATCATATCAGGAATGGCAACAGGTAGGTGAAATTTCCACAAAGGCCTTAAATATATAATATTATGTACTTTAATAATCAATAATAATGTTATATTAAAATAAAATAAGTATATTATTGTATATTTAAGGGGGGCTCCTATACAAAAAACATAATTTTTGGCCTATCTTTGCTCTATAATGGTACGGAACCCTTTGTGCGTGAGTCCGACTCGCACTTGGCCGATTTTTTATTTGCTGTTCGGTATTTATTTGAAAAAGACCTGGCAACCCTGTCTGTAATGGTAAAAATAAAGAAGAGAGTAATTTAAAGTATCTGTACGTTATTTTATGTAAATCGCTTATGCATATTTCCAATTCAAAGCTCGCCGCTCGTCATCATTCTATCATAGAGGTCAATGAAACGAAACCTAACCTAAAAATAAAACTGTTTATACGAATAAGTCAGGAGTTCAATAACTATAAGACTTTTAGGATAACAAATAAAGTGCTTACTTACTGGAGGCATATTTCTTGGAAATGATTTTCAAAATTGCAGCTTTTTATACTATTCTAGGATTTTGTTGAAAATACGTGTTGTTGTGACGTATAAATATAATTTCAAAGGCACAAGGTACTAAATATTAAATTATATTTTAAAATCAAGCATTAGGCTATATTCATTAATATATCAATTTATTAAAATTTGTAAAAAATTACAATTCATTTCACTTCTTGATGTTACGTGATACGTCATACGACTCATACGATACGTCACAACAATTACAACAAAACGTCAAAACAATGACAAAATAGCGACAAATCATTGGGTATTTGCCAGTACTAAATAAAAAAACCGTAAAAAAAAACTAAATCTTAAAGCGGTTCACAGAAATCACAGATTACATCTATTCTATATTATATCTATACTAGCTGTCCCGGCAAACGTTGCTTTGCCTTATTATAAAGTATTTCGCCCATATTATTTTATTGAAATGACTAAATAAGTATGTCGCCATGGCAACGTCGATCGCTATCTCGTCGCACAAACAATGGTCGCCGTCAGTCTCAGGTTGTATTATTTTACTATTATTTATTCAACAAATGCACTTATCAATATATAAAGTACCCAGTAGCCGATTCTCAGACCTATTGAATGCATATAAAATTTGGTAAAAATCAGTAAAGCCGTTTCGGAGGAGTTCGTGGACTAACATTGTGACACGAGAATTTTATTTAAAAGATTATACTTACCTACCAAGTTTCAATGGGATGTTTTGTTATTTTTAAAGGTCTACCTGAATCTGATGGCAATTTTTGACAGCAAATTTTCAAAAAATATCCTAAATCATTGGATAAATTTTTATATTTGCATGTTTATTAAGGCTATGACGTTGTCACGTCTAACTATCGTCAGTAAGCCGACTTTACAGACAACCGATTTTTTTGATAAATCGAATTTTCGCGAAAATTCTAGGGATTTTTCGAAAACACGGATAATTAGATAATGGTGATTACATTTTTCAATTATCCTAAAAAAATAGGTTTTTTGGGAAAACGCGATTTGCCTTAGTAACATTGCACATTTTTAACGCTGATTGGCTTGATTTTTGCTTACTGGCCAACTCTTATTCTAATTGGTTACTATCTTTTCCTATGTATCTTTGAGGTAATACACCATAGAATTATATAGGACATAACCTCAGAATTATTTTCTGGTTCTGTTAAACTTTCAGCACTAATTTCACATGTATCAGTCATTTTGTATTTACAGACACTTTTAGATAACTTTTCGCACTAATTTTCAAGTCCAACTGCAATTTTAAACACATTAAATATCAAAAACTGCTAGCTCGCTTACAAAAACAACCACAAACAAAACAACGCGTGACAATGAATTGACATTTAAAACGTCAAGTCTTCAACCAATCAGAGAAGATGTTGTTGTGAGGCGCTTAAACCGACCAATCAGTGATTTTTTTCGATAATTACAACTAACGATTCGTTTCGCAATCGTACTAAGGCGGTTTTGTCAGTAAGATTGAAAAATTGTAATCAACTTTATCTAATTATCCGTGTTTTCGCGAAAACCCTAGAATTTTCGCGAAAATTCGATTTATCAAATCATCCTACGACATATATACCAATCGATAGAGCGGAACATTTTAAGTAAGACTGCATGCATAACTCATTTTCGCCAAAATGGCTTTTACGACCTTTCTTCCCCAAGGTGGCGATATATCGCGCCTGTCTGCGGGAGCCTTTATATTAATCATTAATCATTAATGGCATTTCGTCAATCACGCGTCAGTCAGTCGTCCAAAATTATCTTGCATGAAAACGTGTATTCTTTACTCAGACTACTAACGGCCGTTCCCAATATTTGATCTATCTCTGGTTTTGCCCTACTAGAGATAGGAATAGCTCTCATTAGACAATATAGACATATACAATGTTAGCCGCGAACGGTCGTATGTCAAACCAGAGATAGATTGAATATTGGGAACGGCCGTAAGGGGATATTATTCTTTAAGAAGTTTTGCGTATGACTGACAATCAGTCAGAATGACTGTGTAATGTGAAATTAATTCCAACACTCACCAACAGTCAAACGAAAGTCATGATTGATGGAATTGACTGACCAGGGCATGACCGTCTCATAGTCACAGGCTACACGGTCAAATTCTCATCAATCTGATCCATCAATCTGATTGACGGAATATTGATGGTTATAAAAAGTTCATATTAAAAATACGATCAATCCATCAATCCGAGTCGTACACGATCAAATTTTCGTCAATCCGTACCGGATTGATGGATCAGATTGATGAAAAATTGACCGTGTAGCCGCTGACATAGACGCCTTACATGTTTGTTACTCACTTAACCTGAGAAAAAAAAAAACAATTGTCTGTCTGATTTCGTGCGATTTCAGAATTGCTTTTGTTTTATTGATTTTAAACATTTTCTTCGATGTAAATACAGAATATCAGTAACAAATATTAATATTTTTGTCAACTTTCTCATAAGCCTTACTCCCCTGTCGAAATATGTACCTTGAAATTTATTTTGTGTACTTTACCTTGACTCTAGAATCTGTCTAAAGAGTGCTTAGGAAGATTTCACTTTTAAGATCTAAATCGGCTGTAAGAAATGAAATTTGCGAAGGAATTATACTGAACAACACAATATATCCTCACAATTTTAAACCATCAAGGTAAGTGAATCTATTTTTATGCCTGTAGCATGTAAAACATAATTTGAGTTTAAAAAACACAGTTTTTAAAGTATACTTTTCTTCTGCTGAGCAATAACGTTTTAAAAAATATTATTTACTTGACTGTCTTAACTTAAATGTTTATTTCAGTCTTCTAAGTTTAAACTTTTTTAAACAAAATATTTCCCTTTTTCCCCACAATTTGCCTATCAATCCTGCATCGCACTATTGAAGAATCTTCCATTGTGACCGCCAAGCTTATATCCCGCAATAGTATTTTAATTGCTTGGCAATTGTATACTCGAACTGCTTGCAGATTATGGCTCATTTTCACTGGTCGACAGGGCCCGCATGCGGGGTGCGGGAGATTTCTGAAACGCATGCCATGACCAATGACAATGCGCCATTAGTTGTCAATTAGTTGTCATAGACTCCCCGCATGCTGTATACCATACGAGTTAACGACTAATGAAAATGCGCCCTTATTGTGATTATGTATATTAAGAGTTGCATTGCGATTAAGTTATAAAAATAAAAATGATGATTAAAACTAAAGGAATGTAAATATACAGCAGAAAAACATGTTGAGTTTTAATTGCTGCTTTTAACTGTCTGCTCAAAAAATAATTGTGGCTATCTATTCTTTTATATTGCATAGATTGCATATATTGGTTTTGCATGCTTAAATATTTCAGTCTTCTTAGTTAACTTTTTTAAACAAAATATTTCCCTTTTTCCCAACAATTTGCCTATCAATCCTGCATCGCGCCATTGAAGTTTCGGGGAAGGCAAGAATAATATCCGAAATGACGTCAGTGGGCTCCGGTCTGACAGAGCATATCACCTCGCTCAGTCAGAAGATCTTCCACTGCGGCCGCCAAGCTTATATCCCGCAATAGTATTTTAATTGCTTGGCAATTGTGCACTCGAACTGTTTGCAGATTATTGTGACTATGAATATTATGAGTTGCATTGCGATTAACTTATAAAAAATAAAAATGATGATTAAAACTAAAGGAATGTAAGAATATACAGCATTTTGAGTTTTAATCGCTGCTTTAGACTGTCTGTTTAAAAAAATAAGTGGCAAATTTTATCTATTCTTTTATATTGCATAGAATATGATATAATATACATTTTCTATACAAAAAAAAAAAAATAGTAGAGACATTTAAAAAAATAAGTGTGTGCCCGGGTAACATTTTGGTGTCAATATTATTCTCTTTTTCTAAAGTTCAAAAGTGAAACTGTACTCCTAAGATTTAGGTTTTTAGCATTAAAGCTAACATTCTGCATTGGCAGTACCATTATGTATTATTATCAATGAGTCCATCCAACTCTTTTGCATTTCAATGTAGTATATAAGTCAACCAATTGTTATTCATAGTAAATAGATTGGTGCATGCGATCAGAGTTCTTCAGAATTGTGTTTTTTGTAACAGGGTCATAACAAATATAGTTTTAACTTTTAAAAACTACTACAATATTGTAAATAAATATATGTAGGACGCAACCTCATCAAAAATCAAAGAATAATAATAATTATTATAAACATTTGTAGCATGACTGCAAGTGCATTTTTTTATCTGAACAGATAACTAATAAAATATTGTTTATGAAATCCACAAAAACCTCAATTCTTGTTACAATTTTATGTCTAAAAACTATTACAATAATGTCTTCTAGCAATGCGAAAACTTCTAACAATATTACAATGTGTCTACCATAATTTCAAAATACATAAATGATAGATGCATGATTTTGATAACAATATTTAAATAATACATTACAGAGCGAATTTACTACACTTTTTTTAATGCAAGCAACGAGTTGGCAGTTCATACACCTTTTTATTTTTCAATCTTCATAATACACAATATGTAGATTCATAAATAAGTCTTACCAATTTTTACCTACTCATTAGCTTATAGTGATTAGAAGTAGGCACGAAGTTATGTTTTCTTGTGCTAATTTAATTATTATTTTACTTTAAATATATCGTATAAACAACAGGATTAATATATTATTATATTAATGCCTAAAAGTAAAAAAAAAAAAAACCAAAAAAACAATCACAAATTAACATTAGTGTGAGTCACAGTTTATGAGAATATTGTTTTTTTTCTCGGTTTATTGTATGTCGCTATGCAAAATATGTTATTATTCTTTCATTTAATTCAGTGTGGTATAGACTTTTATATACCGCTGTGTGGTAGTAACTAATGTCTGTTATTATTTTAATTTATAATGGACTAAGTGTGACTTACAACTAGCAATTAATAACTTTGTAAGGCAAAATGGGGGTTTGATATTGATTATACAATTAAGTTACAATGTTTGTAAAGTTAAAACTAAGACCTAAGTGCAGATTCGAGAAAGATCTATTGATACTTTCTCTTCTAATATTCGTTTTTCTATTGAGAATTACCTACTAAGGACCTAGCAATACTGACTTGAAATTGATTTCTATGAAAGCTTAGATTAGATCGATTTAGGAAAACTTTTAGAATTTTATCTTTGCGTAATCATAACGCTTTAAAGAGTTTAAGGTATTGGCTTAAGGTAAGGGCCACATGTTGCCAATAGCTGGGTCCACACCGCGGACGATCCGTCTTGGAGCGGCGATCCCGCGATCCGCGATCCAGTTCGTGGAGCGTGGATCGCGGATCGCGTTAGACCGACCCAGGAACTTGGAAACTGCGATCCTAAATATGCTCTCCAGGCGATCCTAAGGCGATCCGTTATTCATTAGCCGGGTCCACACCAGACGATCCAACGCGCTCCGATCGCGCGCGGCATGAAGCGCGTTGCACGGAGCGTTTGGTGTGGACGTGCCGCGCGCGATCCGTGCACAAGTTTTGGAGCGCGCGCTCCCTGGCGCTCGCGATCCGTTCGTTGTCGGTTTTCTTGCCCGCTTCAAAGGTGCCTCAGTTGCGTGGCGCGCGCGGTGTGGACGGTTATGTGATTCGAGCGATCCATCACACCATGGATATTTCGCAAAGTCGTCGTCTGATATCGCTTTATAATAATAATAATAATAATAATATCTATGGACGCTTCACACCACGTCAGTCTGGCCCCGTGCTAAGTACCTAAAGGACTTGTGTTACAGGTACCAGACAACGGAAATATATTTAATACTTTTATACTATACATATATTTAAGATTTTTATTATATAATACACATATTTAATACACATCCAGACCCGGGAACATTGAAAACTTTTTGTTCCGTCGGCGGGATTCGAACCCGCAACCCCCGGCTTGAGCGTCCAACGCGCTTACCACTGAGCCACAGAGGTCGTCAGGAGTTTAAATGTTTATGGGACCCAAAGATGTTAATTTTACGAATAGAGGTGCAAGAGACGATGCTTGGGCTCAAATTTCTCGCAAAATGGGGAAGAAGCCAATAGAAGATCTAAAGAAAAAAAAACGGTCTCTGGCGGGAGGATACAGAAGGGAGGGAGAAATTCAGAGAGAAACAAAGCCGTATAACTGGATCAGGTAATAAAACAAATCTACTTATGCAGTAAAATCAAGGAATATTTATTTTTCAAAGACTGCTGCAACGGCAATTCGCCGCTGCTGTACGTGTGACTCCATATCGTGCAAGATACTGACTGACTTGAATAACGGATCGCCTTCGGATCGCTTGGAGCGTATATTAGGATCGCAGTTTCCAAGTTCTTGGATCGGTCTAACGCGCTCCACGCTCCACGCTCCTCGATCCTGGATCGCGGATCGCGGGATCGCCGCTCCAAGATGGATCGTTTGGTGTGGACCCGGCTAGTCAGTCAACGATATCTTGCACGATATGGAGCCTGCACGCTTACTGCAGCGGCGGCGAATTGCCGTTGCAGCAGTAACCTTATTTTGCTTAAATTATTGCGCAAAAAATTACAAAAAAGAAAAAGACGGTTCTAGGTAAAAAAAAAAATGTACAAAAATCACTTGGAATCTGGGGCTCAGCTTTTCAACATCTTTTGGGTTCCATAAACATTTATGTGATTCTGACGAGATCTGTGTAATATTTCTGTAAATAAATGACGTAAAAAGCTTATAGAAGTAATTATACTCGTTGTCAAAACGATTTATCATCCTATAATTACCTCTCTTTAGTAAAACAATCAAGATAAAAATTACCTATTTGTAACGACTTTTTGCCGGCTCGGCCATTTTGAACTTTGTTTGTGTAGCACTAAGGACGAAGTTTGCTTGTGGGTAATACGAAACGAATTTTTTGTATCCAAATGAAGTGTTTGTTATTGTAAAAATCTGGAGACCTTCAATGGTATTGTTTATACAAATAGTTTGTATATATCTGTGTTATATAGATAAGAACAATGTATTCGATTATTTTATGCGAAAAAGTTACCTACGTACTTTTATAAAGTTTAGGGTAGTCAGATGAATATCACATCGGACTAAATACTATATTATGATGGCTTGATAGATAGAAAATATAACATATATTATAATATTTTTCACAGAAACATAAAATATAGTAAGATTGTAAAGTTATTACACTATTTGTACAAAGAGGGGTAGGCCGTCCGCCATTTTTTTTTCACACCTAATTCAAGGATTGTCCTTAGATAATTGCCATGGTTGAATGGTTAAATTCCTTATAAAGCGATATCAACTTTGCGAAATATCCATGCTGTGACGGATCGCGCGAATCACACAAAACCGTCCACACCGCGCGCGCCACGCTGCTGAGGCACCTTTGATGCTGGCAAAAAAACCGACAACGTACGGATCGCGAGCTCCAGGGAGCGCGCGCTCCAAAATTTGCGCATGGATCGCGCGCGGCACGTCCACACCAAACGCTCCGTGGAGCGCGCTTCATGCCGTGCGCGATCGGAGCGCGTTGGATCGTTTGGTGTGTTCCCGGCTAATTGCCATTGAAAATTTATGGCCGCGTCCCTATCAAACAGGTTGCGAGACCGCCACGTGCGTCGCCTAAGGGTTGGACCTCATCTGGCAGCACGGAATCGCATTTTTCCGTCGCCCTTTCTCTTTCTGTCGCTTAGAACTGCCATTTGCTAGACCGAGACAGAAAGCATAATGCGATAGCCTCGAGGATTCCGCCGCGTGCTATCGCATTATGTCTCGGTCTAGCAAATGGCAGTTCTAAGCGACAGAAAGAGAAAGGGCGACGTAAAAAGGCGATTCCGTGCTGCCAGATGAGGTCCAACCCTAAGACGACGAACCATTCTAGTTGTTCCCAAGTTAAATCAACTCTTAAGCTTCACTACAGAAAGCTGAGAATTTTATGATCCTGTGAGTTGCGTTGAGATATTCGAATACGGTCGCGGGTCTAATATTCGAATACTGACGGTTATTCTTCATGTTTACGTAACAGTCGGCCTGACTATTGTGTTTTTCAGGAACGGTGTACAGTGGGTCTAAATGATACGCGAATTCTACGAGAGTTCTGACGATGATGATATGGACAGTCAGTACCAGGTGGATCCGGAGTGTCTCGTCCTCACCCGACCGGACAAGGACATGCACAACCGCTGCTGCGGGGGCAAAGCTTGGTGTATAAAGGTTTAAAGGCATTTGGGTACTTACCCACAAAAAAATTGTCGAGTTATGAATGCAGTCTTGTTCTAAATGATATAGAGGCTGCATTCATAACTCAATACGTAATTTTTTGTGGGATGATACACAAAATATGCCTAACAAGTAACAGGGTCTATAATTAATATAGGAATACTGCGTAAATTAAAATTCCTTAGTCTTTACACGATTTGGAGCGAAGAAACAGAGGAAAATGTGGAAAAATCGGGGAAAATTATATGAAATTGCTTATTATCTTAAGAAAACTACTGGCGAAATTCTTATATTATTTGGCACACATGAAGAATAGACCACGTGAAGGTACATAGGCTATTTTTGCGGAAAATGTACGGTTTCCATGAAATTTCTATAATATTTATATAATTACGCGGGCGAAGCCGCGCGAAACATCTAGTAAAATAATATTGTTTCTTCAAAGGCTTACGAACGATGATGATAGTGAACTAAACCAATCAGCTAGACTGAAGTTACCAGGTGTTCTAGGTAGGCAAATATTCCTATTAGGTCACTAGGTCACACCGATATCCCAAGTTGGATTTCCGTTTATTCCAGGAGGGATTTTCACGTCACTCACGTTATAGGTTATTTTGAGTTCCATTTTGTTTGCATTATCCATACTTCCATACCACAGACATAGCTCTAGATCTTGATCTAATATGCTGTGTTCCATACTAATCTTCTTTTTATATATAAAACTAGATGACGCCCGCAACTCCGTTGCGCCAAAATTCGTTTATCGCGCGGGAACCGTACATTTTTCCGGGATAAAAAGTATCCTATGTTCTTTCCCGGGACTCAAAGTATCTCCATACCAAATTTTAGCAAAATCGATTCAGCGGTTTGGGCGTGAAGAGGTAACAAACAGACAGACAGACAGACAGACACACTTTCGCATTTATAATATTAGTATGGACTCTCGTGTCACAATGTTAGTCAGCGAACTCCTCCGAAACGGCTTTACTGATTTTTACCAAATTTTATACGCACATTCAGTAGGTCTGAGAATCGGCTACTGGGTACTTTATATATTGATAAGTGCATTTGTTGAATAAATAATAGTAAATTATTACAACCTGAGACTGACGGCGACCATTGTTTATGCGACGGGATAGCGATCGACATTGTCATGGCGACATACTTATTTATTCACTTCAATAAAATAATAATATGGGCCAAATACTTTATATTATGGCAAAGCAACGTTTGCCGGGACAGCTAGTATTATATATAATGCGAAAGTGTGTCTGTTTGTGGTGAGGTAACAGATATACACACTTTCGAATTTACGTCCAAACCGCTTAACCGATTTTGCTGGGTATGGAGATACTTTGATTCCCAGGAAAGGACATAGCATTTTTGTCCCGGAAAAATGTACGGTTACCGCGCGATAAACTAATTTTGCCGCAAAGAAGTTGCGGGCGTTATCTATTATATCCAATACATCAAAATTCAAATAAAAATAAACTAAAAAAATGTATTTTTTTGTTACGCATCGGGCTTCTCTTTCGAACTGAATACTTTAAAGGCTTAAAACTTGTTGTTCTTTTTATGAAAAAACTAGTTTGACTAAAGATTTACCAAAAAAGATCTTTATAATAAATAAAGTAGTGCATATAGTCCCTATTGAAGTTTCAAGTCCCTTTACTTTTATTCATTGGGATATCACATTTGAATAAAATGTTCTATATTTGTGAAACCTTTCTGTAGCTGATTTCCAATGCCTTTTGTGGGAATACGGTAGAAGCTACTGATCGACTGACTATTCAGAGTTTATTTAGGTTAAATTGGTTGTCAATTTAAAGAACTTTGGTCTAGTATTCCGTCTAGTTATCATACAATTAAATTGAACGATAGTGTTGGGAATAATTCTTCGATTAATCCCCTATTAGGGCGGAGCGAACGCACAGCGAGCACACAGCGAACACGTCGCGAACACGCCTCGGCTGTACAACATGGACACATACGTAGTGTATTTGCAGGAAGATTACGTATGCGTCCACGTCGTATTTGTTGTGCAGCCGAGGTGTGTACTGTAGTAGGTAGGCTGTAGGCGTGAACTGTAGTTTTCCGTTGCCCTCCGCGACGTACTTTTTCGCTGCTTGCTCCTCCCGCCCGCCCAAAGCCGCTTGCGAACGGCTAGTATGATAAGGCACTAATTGTTCTTCATAGGCTAACGTGTAGAGGCTGCATAAAAACGCCTTCTCCACTCATAAAGTTATGAACACTATATTAATAATAATAATGATGTTGATTTAACGTTAATAATGACACTGATGATGATTTAACGTTAATAATGATAATTATTTCCAGGATATATGCGGCATAATATGCGCGGTGCTGACATGGCTGCTGATCTTCTACGCGGAATTCGTGGTGATGATGGTGATGCTAGTCCCCGGAGTGTCCACGTACCCTATATATAGCTGGGTCAACATACTCATATTCCAGTGTCTCGCATTCCTCGCGTTCGCGTCGCATCTACGGACTATGTTCACAGATCCGGTGAGTCTTAAAGATTTTTACTATAACGCCTCTAGTCCACAGACGCAGTTCGCCGCGAAATCGCGGCGAAATGATTTACAGTCTCATCTGCCACACGATATTGCATCTCGCTCTATTCCTGTTTCGCCGCGATTTCGCAGCGAACCGCGACCGGTGGGCTAGAGGCGTAAGGGCTTTGCACCACCCGTGCGGGTTCATGGCCATACGATCCGCCGTGAATCCGTCGCGATACGCCGTGAATCCGCCGCGTGTTTGCCGTGTATTCGCCGAGTGTTCGCTGCGAATCCGCCGAAAATCCGTCGCGAATCAGCTGCGAATCCGCCGCGATTAAATCGCCTCTGTCCTTTGATCTAGTGACCGACGTCCGCAGACCACCAGTCTGACAGTCACATTATTGGCAAATGATTTATTATACAAAACACAAGAAGATGCACACATACATTTTTAAAGTAGACCTATTTTCAGGAAATACAGCGATGGGAATAAAAATAAACACTGTATTAAAAATATTTGACACTTAAGTTACGTTAGTAACATACAATATCATTGCTTAAGGGCGTTCCCTCCGGAGATTCCGTAATTGACCGTATTTAAAACCTTATAAACTCATAATCGGAAAAGCTACAAAGTTATAATAAAAATACAGCAATAATCTTCAGTATATCAACATTCCTTTCCCCGTTTTAAATTTTCTATTTTTGTTTATTATACTCATGATACGAGTATGAGCTTCCAAAGTAATACCAATTTATTAAAATTCAAGCAATATAATACATTCAGCATCTCCTTAGCATTTACAAATTACTTTTATTTGAAACTCACGCCAATAGATCGAAAATATCATAAACTACATATTCGCCGTTTTAAATTTTTTTTAGGACAATTTTGAACTAAGATAAGTAAAAATAATAGGGTTTTGGCGCGATCTCGGCAACGCGGCAAAATGTATGGCCAAGGTCGTTTGCTCGGGGGACGGTTCCCGCACAATAAACAGCAAACTTTTATGATTTTCGCCTAAACTATTCAATCTATTTTGATGAAATTTGGTATTTAGATACTTTGAGTCTCGGGAAAAGACAAGGGATACTTTTTGTCCCGGAAAATGTACGGTTTCCGCACAATAAACTTATTATTTTCGCCTAAATATTCAATCTATTTTGATGAAATTTGGTATGGGGATACTTTGACTCTTAGGAATTAATCATCGACAGGACGACGTCTATCGGGTCAGCTAGTTGTTGTCTAAAAATGTATCTCATAGGTACTATAAATAGTGCAACATATATTATGTAACACCACTAAAAATTCCATTAATTTTTTGACCACTTAAAAATTTATTCTGGAGGCAAACCCCTATAATCTGATACTTTAGCCCAACAGTGACAATCTTCAATTTTTTCGACTAGTTTCTCACTTGAATTGCGATGACGAACGTTCTGCATCATTAGACCGATTCGCCTACGAATGGCCTTGAGCACAATTAACAAAAACTTAGCGCCCAATTCTTATAAATCGAATCTCGAGTCGGCGGCATAATGCGCTCGATAACAAGAGCGGAGTGCTTAGTCAAATTGCAGCGTTATGTGGTAATCCACTGGATACATAATGCCTGCATACGTTTTTAACCGACTTAAAAAAAGGAGATTATCAATTCGATCAGATTCGATCAGTATATTATATTATGTAATATTTCCAGGACTGCCCAATTTTTCTATAATTATGTTACATAGGCTGCTATTTATGTATTCGGAACTGGCCACTTACAAGAACAATATTTAAAAAGTAATTACAACATTTGAAAATAGAACTCTTTGGTTGAAGAATACATTTTGTTTCATGTGACTGTCAATTATTTTTCCATTGTGGCGTCATTTTGAAAATTGCGTGTCTTCATTTGCCATGGATTTAACGCGTGAACATTTTCGTGCAATGATTTACTACGATTTTCGGCGTGGGCTAAATGTATGTATTCGGTTCTAATTTTGTAGACTCATGGATTTTTAGGGTTCCGTACCCAAAGGGTAAAAATGGGACCCTATTACTAAGACTTCGATGTCTGTCCGTCTGTCCGTCCGTCCGTCCGTCTGTCTGTCTCCAGGCTGTAACTCAAGAACCGCTATAGCTAGACTTCTGAAATTTTCACAGATTGTGTATTTCGGTTGCCGCTATAACAACAAATACTTAAAAAAAAAAAATACTTAAGGGTGTCTCCCGTACAAGAAACGTTATTTTTTCGGCCTTTTTTGCTCTATATAAAAAATGGCAACAGGTAGGCACATTATATTTTCACGAAGGCCCTTATTGTATGTCTACGTCAATAATTAATTAAATAAAATAAAAATTTAAGGGGTGCTCCCATACAAGAAACAATTTTGGCCTATTTTTGCTCTCTAACGGTAAGGAACCCTTCGTGCGCGAGTCCAAATCGCACTTGGCCGATTATTTTGATACTGTCACCCTTCCTTAGGTTTTATTATCTGTAAGAATAATATATTATTCTATTCAGTAGCGCATTTGATGCGTAGGTCCGCTTCGGCGTTGTCATCCTTTCTCCAAATCAGTATTCATCTCCTCCCATATCAAAACTGTTGGTTTCGTTTTCTGCATGTCACTGTAAAATTAAAATGATTTATTTTAACGTACTGTTATAATATTTGTTTTTTAAATAATACCTTATCTAGACCCTAGAAAATAACTTCAAAAATTATTTTAATCGCCAAATCTCACGGAACACATCGTTTGCGTCCTACGCATAAAAAAAATCTATTCAATAAAGCAAAGAAATAGATTATTATTTGTTCATAATGTTATTTGGTTCCTATACATACATATTTCGATTTTCCATGGAACTTGGCACTCATTTAGATCTCCATCCTTTTTACGGCGAAGTCCATAGACAAGAATAATGTTTGTATGGAACTTGGCTTTCCATTTTTACATATTTTATGTTTTTGGTGGGATCGTCCTTTCTTTTGCTAGTCATCTTCATTATTCTATACATTCTATCCCATAAGCTTTCCTTGTTTTGTGATGTACAGAATTGTTTCCAGCTGGCGGTCTTTGTGGTGAGTATCAGGTCTTTGTACTCTTCTAGTGCTTTTAGGTAATTATGCACCACCATCTCTCTTCTGTCGCTGTTTGCCTTATTGATTTTCCGTCTTAGTCTTTTTACTTCATTTTTCTTTTCTTTCAGTTCTGGAGTTATGAAATTTGGCACACAGGTCGTGTGTAATGGAGGCACCTCACATGGCTATTTGTATTTGCTATTGGCTATTTGTTGTATTTGACAACATTATTGACGAATACGCAAAAAAGCAAATAAAGGCAAATACGACCGTCCACACATAGACATTGGACGTCAAATACCAAACTTTTTCTTGATTTTCTTTACTTGCCTATTTGACTCCTTTGATGTGCGTCAAAACCGACAAAGGTACGGATACGTGTATTTGGAATTGATCATATTTGTCAAATAGGCAAATAAGGCCAATATTTGTCAAACATACCGTCTACACATGGTGATTGTTTGGCGAATACATCAAATACGCAAATACAAATAGCCAAGTGAAGTGCCTCCATTATATGTAGATTAACAAAAAATTAAGAAATTTTAGAAATCGGTCAAGCGTGAGTCGGCACATCTACGAACTTTAGAGGCTACTTCCAAATGCCCAAGCGTTATGAAATTTGTCACACAGGTCGTGTTTTATAGTAGATTAACAAAAAATTAAGAAATTTTAGAAATCGGTCTAGTGTGAGTCGGCTCATCTACGAACTATAAAAGGCTACTTCCAAATATAATAGGGTTATGAAATTTAGAACACAGTTCTGTGACACAGGTCGTGCTCGTGTGTTATATATGTAGATTAACAAATAATTAAGAAATTTTAGAAATCGGTCAAGCCTGAGTCGGCTTATCTACGAACTTTAGAGGCTACTTGCAAATATCCTAGCGTAATGTAATTTGGCACACAGGTCGTGTGTTATTATGTTGTATATATATATATATATATACAACATAATAATTATAGTTGGAGTTGGAGTTGGAGTTGGAGTTGGAGTTGGAGTTGGAGTTGGAGTTGGAGTTGGAGTTGAGTTGGAGTTGAGTTGGATTTGAGTTGGATTTCGAGTTCGAGTTCGAGTTCGAGTTCGAGTTCGAGTTCGAGTTCGAGTTCAAACATAAAAACATACATATATACTACAGTATGTATGTATGACATGTAAATGTACATACATAAATACTCTTTTGAAAGGCACATTTGTTCAGACGCTGATATACAGGGTGTAACAAAAGATGTATGGAAGATGTACAGATAAGATGTACAGTGTGTAAAGAGTTCACTGTGAAAGTAGCAGTGCTGAAAGACCAAATTTTTTTCACTTTTGTATGGGGAAACTCGTGAAGCTGGGGCGCTTGCCCATACAAAAGTGAAAAAAAAATTTGGCCGCAGATAAAAGTTAGTTTTATACGAGTACGTAAAATCTATACATCTATACATAATATATTATGTAAATAAAATTGGAGTGTCTGTTTGTAATATTGAAAGAACCGTTTGTTGCTATATGCATATGAATATAATATTATGTCCATATTTTTGTCTGTATGTGTCTGTCTGTCTGTTTGTTCCGGCTAATCTCTGAAACGGCTGGAGCTATTTTGACGGTACTTTTTTTGGTAGATAGCTGATGTATTAAGGAGTAACTTAAAGGCTACTTTTAACCGACTTCCAAAAAGAAGAACATAATATTATACTTTGACGCGGGTGAAGTAGCGGGCAACAGCTAGTTCATAATATAATAGGTACTGTTATATTATACTGCATAGTCCGATTACTTATATAAAATGTACATTCTCTTACCAGATTCATACAGTACTTTACGCTATAATCGACAGGCAAACCCGCGTCATATCGTAGTATGCAGCGATGTATAAATGTATGTGTACAAAACACTGTAGCGACTGACAATACCCCCCTCACTTCCTGCCTTCCCCCGCAGATTGTGATACAGACAGATGCAGCTCAGGCCCATTTTTCGACAAAATTTTAGCGTAAATCGAGGTCCCGTATTCCTCAGTTTCCTCCTTCAAAATTGAGCCTATCTAATAATTTTTTCATGAAATATCTGCAGGAAGAGTGCCTGTATGCCTGTACGTTTTCATTTTTTTAAAGATCTTTCAAATTTGTTTTATGATCGGTCGATTGGAGGGGTACGCGGCATTCGTTTTTGGTGATTTTCGAATGCTCATATTTTTTTATTTATTAGTAAATTTAGAAAAAATCGAACGTACAGGCATAGCTTTCACAGATCCCAATATTGTATAAAAAAATCATTTGTCTAGACGCATTATCCAGGGAGTAAATTGGGGAATACGTTTGTATGGAAAAATTGTCTTAGCGTATGCTCTTAACAACAAATATACTAAAAACAAAATAAATTAAATATTAAATAAATAATAAATGTATATATTAATCATGATAATTATAATTAAAAAGGTAATAATTATTATGGCTATGTTCCTAAATGTACTGCGACAGCTGCAGAGTGTGACGTCATTTTAGTATACTGCGAAGCCGTTCCTTTATAGTTAGTATACTGTTGGTATACTGGTTATTATTTAAAACGGAACGCAATCCAGTATACTATCAGCCGCATTTTTTGACAGCTCGTATTGAACATTTTCAACACAGTCTAATAAGGTTCATTTTTGCAATTCTTCCAGTGTTTTATTATTATTAATCCAAATTAATTACAGAACTTTATAACTTCGGGATTAAACTGTAGGTATTGTTTTAAAACGTTAGACACTCGAGTGGTTTTGATACTTGACAGTTGACTTTTGACAGTTGACTGATCACGTGATCAAAGTACTGCGAGTGCCTTACCTCGGAAACGCCAGTACTCACAGTACAATATGGCGACGATTGATGACGTCATATATTTCACTAGGGTACTGCGGCAGTGTACTGCAACTCCATTACGGAACGATTTTTTCTACAGTGATAGCACTCGTAGTCGGTCGCAGTACATTTAGGAACATAGCCTTAATATAAAAAATAATAAGTATTAAAATATGCAATTATATTATTTTAGTATTATAAAATATGTAAAAGTGAGTTTATTTCTTTGTTTGTTACGTTTTCTCGCTTTTTACTTATTTATTTCTAAAATACCCTTTAAAAACTTTTTGTTGTCCACCTTTATAAAGTAATTATAAGCTGTGAGTTGTGAACCATACAGCAGCAGCTGTTAGCGACAGAACATCCATTTTGAATCCGTCCGCACATTGCATCCAAAGCATACTGAACGACCTTCCAATGTGAGAATTACTCACAAACGCCGTTGCAAGCGTACCGCCAACTTGTGGGCCAACGCGTTGGCACTTGGCAGTGCGTTCGTCTATATGGGGAGGCAGCATTATAATACATGGCCAGTGTCAACTGTCAAGTAAAGTATTAGCGGGAATTTTTTTTTCGTAATAGTGTAGATACAGGCGGACGAACCCGGTACGAAGTGAAGATAGGCGTAGGCAGGGCTTCATAACGTTATCCAATATCAGAAAAAATATCGTTACGTACCGTTATTTTCATAATGGTAGCCAGATAACGTTATTTTTTTAACGATATCTAGTAAAATAACGTTATATTTACCGTTATTATTATAACGATATATTTTCGTTATGTATAAACGAACAAATATCGTTATTATAATAACGGTAAATATAACGTTATTTTCTGGTATCAGGTATGCGATCGTGCATGGTGCACTAAATCTCACTCGCAGC
Organism: Polyommatus iphigenia; assembly: GCA_963422495.1. Classification (NCBI taxonomy): domain Eukaryota; kingdom Metazoa; phylum Arthropoda; class Insecta; order Lepidoptera; family Lycaenidae; genus Polyommatus; species Polyommatus iphigenia. Next base: position 17,313,937 of record OY730178.1, on the reverse strand, counting down.
CCACTTTTTTTGCGATATTTGTGCTTAGCTACTTTTAGGAGTTTAATACATAGAGAAATAATAAAAATAATAGTTATTGTTTTGGACTAAAAATGGGCCGCAAAAAGCAAAACAGGGTGTAATAAGACCACTTCCGATAACTTTGGGGTATGATTATACTACATTTTCTGATTACGAAAATGTATTTTTTTTTAATTTTAATTTTTAATTTTTTCATAATTAATACCTTTTAAACATAATAATAAACCACATAGAAAAATAATTTAAAATATTTTTTAAAATGTTATTATTTTTACTCCAATTATGCAATAAGAAGCGTGCCGCGCGCGGTCAACGATCTCGTGTTCGTACTACGTTCGTACAATCAGCTGTTAGCTACGGCCTACGCACGCTGTCGAAAGGTCGTATGCGACGAATGACGATACACTACGACAGAACACACAGAAACCCTAATGTATGTGGTTCAATTTTAAACGATAGCACAAAGGGAATCCTATAATATGGCGTGCCACAGACGTCACACTTTTTGTGTGATCTAGTCGGCGGCTTACATACAGTCTGCATGGCGCGCGTCATGCGGACTGTATGTAAGCCGCGGACTCGATCACACAAAAAGTGTGCTGTGTGACGTCTGCGGCGCACCTTAGTATTACCAACGCACACCAAGGGCAAAAAGACCGCGCCGCAGGTCCCCGGTAGGCTCTGGCGGCGCGGCATATCTGCGGCTGCCCACCGTGGATCACACACACAAACTAGTTTACATGCGTATAGTATACGTGGGAGTGCCATGCTTCGGCACGAAATAGACCGGCTCGACCGGAGAAATACCACGTTCTCAAAGAAAACCGGCGTAAAACAGCGCTTGCACTGTGTTTCGCCGAGTGAGTGAGTTTACCGGATGCCCAATCACCTACCCTATTCCCTTTCCTACCCTCTTATTCCATTCCCTTCCCTACCCTCCCTTGTTACCTATTCCCTCTTAAAAGGTTGGCAACGCACTTGCAGCTCTTCTGATGCTGCGAGTGTCCATGGGCGACGGAAGTTGCTTTCCATCAGGTGACCCGTTTGCTCGTTTGCCCCCTTATTTCATTAAAAAAAATGCAGTAACGCAGACGGCGCGGCGGCACGGGGCGGCTGCTAGCTCTATTCTCTCAATCTCCACTGGAACGAACGCCCTGAACTGACTGCCTCCACCCGTCGTGTGCTTTGTGTACCTACGCGGCGAGGGCAGCTGCAGACATCAACGGGCAGACGCGATCTTTATTCCTTCGTGGACAAAAGCCCGCCCCGCCCCATCGTCTGCAAAACAACAGAGTCCGCCCGGCAGCCAGCGCACGGCGCACGTGCTGGCAATACAATAATTTACTCTACAAACCATAAATTAGTAATATTTGAACAAAGATACTGAGTACTGAACTACTGACCGTGTCATTCTCATTAGACGTCATTTTTCCTATAATATACACCTACTGGTCACCAGACACGTCTAGACTCTAGTTTAATTTTGTGCATACTGCATACTGAACTGACTGATTAAATTAAGTACTTATTTTACAAAAAGTATAGTCTGTCAAGAAAGTCATGACAGGCGGGAATTTTTTTAAATGAAATAAAAAATATGAGAACTTAATTAATTCGAGATAAAAATGTGCAAGGTGACAATATTTAAAATTTAATAAGCGTTCTCTGTGAAAATACAAAGAAAAAAATACACCTTAAAAGCGTGATTACGTTTAGAAAAAGTTCCCGCCTGTCATGACTTTCTTGACGGACTATAACGTTATCAAAGAACATATATTTACCGTTATAAATCCTATATAACGTTATTACATTAACCGTTATTAATATCAATTTTTAACTTTATTTTTAATATCGGGTAAATTTTCATAACGTTATCTATGCCCTTGAAGCAGTAACGTTATGAAAAAATAACGTTATTTGAAGCCCTGGGCGTAGGCGAGTTTGACAGCTGTCAAACTCGTATGCAGCTACTTCACTTCGTACGAACTTGACAGTTTTGACGGTTCGCAGCGAACCGTCAAATTTGACACATGGGCTTAGTGCTGCCAATTTAACAAATAATATTTAAGGAAAAATATTTATTGTATTAAATTTAACACAAAACTTAACATTACTTACGGCTCCTGTCTTTACTTTTAAAATTATTGGGGTTTTAGAATAGATTTTTTTTTATTTGTACAAAAACTAAACTACAGAAGAAAAACGATAAATGAATCCGTACAAAATAAAGGCGGTCTTACCGCTGAATTGGTTATATTACATAATTTTTTTGCTCTCTAATGCATGCGCTCTTGTCTCCACATACGATTTTGTGATTTCTTCCCTTGGACATTTCTCGAAATTTGTGTTTAGTTTAAGCTGTGCTTTTAATAATTGTTCTTGAATAGTTAATTAATATTTTCGATCTAGCTCTAATGCGACCAAAATTTTAATTGCAAACTAAGGATATTTTCCACGATAATAATTAAAACCACTTCTAGATACAAGTTACAACCATGTTACAACCGATATATTCTCAAAAATAAAATTCAAATTAATGGACATCACCAAAATCCTTTCTACTTCTCACAAAAACATTTTTGTCCTTAATCTGTGATTTTTGTATCACGCCAGCGGTCGGAGTTAATACAAATGCAGTGTGGGGAAAATATTTCTTTCAGAATTGGTAACACTTTACGAAAATGAAGCTTTTGGGCACTTGGAACTCTATTGCAATGTAATAGAGTTTAAAATTCGAAAACAATTTTACAAATGTCATTCCGGTTTGACGGTACGAGGTTCGTGTAGTGTGTAGCGGGACGACGAACCGTCAAAACTGTCAAATTTGTCTCTCACGGACGGACCGCGTCCCTCACGGACGCGGTCTGCAGACCGGGTTCGCGCAATCTGAAGTTTAGACTGAACGCATCACTGATCACGCGCAATAAAACGCCCCGTTTCCTGACATCATATTATTTGAATTTGAAACATAGGCTTAAGCTGTGCGTCCACTGGATCAGAATCGGAGTGTACGGAGCGGACGGAGCGTCGTCATTTAAGAAATGCCGATGGGGTGCGTCCACTGCATTCGGATTCCGCATCGGCAATTTAGTTATTAATGTATATATGAAATGTGTGCGTTAACGCTTTGGAGTTAAGGTTGGATTTGCTATGTTCAGTACTGATACTTTGTTTCGATGCGCTTTGACTCTGCACTAAATATATAAATTGACCCATAGACGCGGCTGCGGATGACGTCGTCGGCATAAATTCCGGTCTCAGGCGCAGAAATGCCGATCCAGTGCACGCAGTACCATACAAATCAATACAAAGCAACAAATCCGTACGCTCCGATTCCGATCCAGTGCACGCGCAGCTTAAGCTGCGCGTGCACTGTTGCTTTGTATTGATTTGTATGGTACTGCGTGCACTGGATCGGCATTTCTGCGCCTGAGACCGGAATTTATGCCGATGACGTCATCCACAGCCGCGTCTATGGGTTAATTTATATATTTAGTGCAGAGTCAAAGCGCATCGAAACAAAGTATCAAAACTGAACATAGCAAATCCAACCTTAACTCCAAAGCGTTAACGCACACATTTCATATATACATTAATAACTAAATTGCCGATGCGGAATCCGAATGCAGTGGACGCACCCCATCGGCATTTTGTAAATGACGACGCTCCGTACGCTCCGTACGCTCCGATTCCGATCCAGTGGACGCACAGCTTTAAGCAAAGTGAAATGGATCGATTTGTGATTAAGTAAATATAATACCTACAAATGATGTTTTATTTAGTAGATAACTTGAAACAGTATAATATTTTCGGTATAAATAATTTCGGTTTTATCACCTTCTATTGAATAATAGTAATCTGTGGAAAAAAATTCTAAGGTTGGCAACCCCGGTTCAAGAATTTAGTACCTAATAAGAAATTTAGAGCTTTAATTTCTAGGTTATGTTTGTTAAATTTATGTACCTAATTGTTTTTTTAAGTTTATATTTGAAATGTCATGACTCATGTCTCATTCGTATTTAAGTATAAATGTCATAAGTTTGTTTAATTTAAGTATTTAAATATTTTGTTACTCACTAAATACCTATGTAATGTCTTGTAAGTTGTAACGTTATATGTTTCTAATGTTATGTATTCTTATTAATTTTATAATTTATTTGTTTTTACGGCTGAAGGACTTGTATCCATGGTCACGAATAAATTAAAAAAAAAAAAAAAAAACGCTCGGCGGCTCGCGGCTCTTTTTGTAAAAGTGTTTTCGGTTGTGTAGTAATTTTTGAATTACAATGGAAGCGTAAGTTTATTTTGTATCTTAGCTGCAGATAAATTTATATTGCTCGTTAGGTTTTAATTTTCACAGCCATTTGGCTTGTATGTAAACACATTTTTCCGATTACCCTCAATGTATATAGCACATGTTGTAGTTATAATAATTTAACCCATCAGTCGTGGCAAAACGAGACACAATAGCTTTTTCATTGTTATCGCGGCCGTATGTGGCCGCTTGGGGCTTGATGAATAGGTTATTCTGACCACCGTTACAAGTATCTACGTCTCTCTTCTAGGAAGCAAGTCCATGCTCAGCAGTGAGCAGCACTGCTCACATTCCGCCGTCCAACCCCAGCACACCCTTGGAGAGAAGAGTCGAGACTGGAGCTCAAAACTCTTATAATAACAATGACGCCGAAAATCTTTTAGATATAGTGTCATTCAGCAGTAAGTATTTGTGTGTAATTAATTTTGTTATTTTTGTAAATTGCATGAAAATACCCATTTTGAATGGTGATTTTGAGTTTGTGTAATTAAAAAATGTCAAAACGTTAAATTACAGATATACATTGTCATTTACAACCCATAGTATTAGTTAAAAGACTGGAGAATACTACAATTAATGCTGAAAGAGAACCACCTCTTCATAGAGCGAGCAAACCCATAGAAAATGGGGCTAGATCTAATGCTAAATGTGAAACAGAGAAACCACCTGAGTTCTCTTTTTCTGTTTCACCACCGTCCAAGACAAAGTCTGGAATTAAATTGATGAAAAAGCCATCTCCTGTGCTCAAAAAGACTGTAATATTTAAGAAGAAAATTGATGCTAAGGCAAAGATTGAACTAGATGCTGTGTGTCCCCCCACCGATGATGAGCAACCACTCACAGGTTTGTTTTGTTTTTCTCATAAAGATTTTCCCTTAATCCCTCGATTGTGGAAAAAACGAGACAATAGATTTCAATTGTTATCAGTTATCACGGTCGCATGCGACCGCTTGGGGCTTGAAGCATTAATAACACTGAATTACGAATAACTCAAAGAGCACCCTCTCTCAATATCAACATCTATATTGTTTTAATACTAGCGACCACCCTGGTTTCGCACGGGTATAAAATAATATAAGTATATATATATAGCCACTGAAAAAATGATTAAAATCGATCCAGCACTTTTGATTTATATAATTCATTATTACTACCCGTGGCATGGCCCGCATTGGTCGGTACTGCTGCAAAAGTTACATCTTTTTCTTTCCTTTCATTATGTGTAGGTATATTGAGCTTCTAGGGTTAATACGAGAATGAGGTCTGTGGCCCGCCTTTAGTTTGTTTTGTGGCCCCTGCCTGCCAAAATGTTGCCGACTGCTGATTTAAAGTGTTTATTAATGCCGTATTGGTTAAAATCGCTTCCAAAATTATCCATTATTTCTTGTTAACCTATCAATCCCCGTAAGGCCCAAGTGGGCCGCTGTAACAAAAGATTTCCAAGAATTGGCGATTGAAGAATTAAAAGTAAATGACAAAAAATGTTATTGTGGGATATCCATAAGAGATGGACATATTTACCTTCGTGGAGTTTTCTGTAGACCTTTTCAATGCAAGGGAACAAAGGGACATGAGGGAAAAAAAGCTACTTTGTTTTATAATATTACTAGCTGTCCCGACAAACGTTGCTTTGCCATAATATATTATGTATTTGCCATATTATTTTATTGAAGTGAATAATTATGTATGTTACCATGGCAACATTCATCGCTATCCCGTCGCACAAACAATGGTCGCCGTCAGTCTCAGGTTGTAATAATTTACTATTATTTATTCAACAAATGCACCTATCAATATATAAAGTACTCAGTAAAAAAAAAGTACCCAGTAGCCGTTACTTACTCAATCCAGTCGAAAAGTATCGACATCTGTTGGAATCTTTTGGAGTTAACAGATAATTGTGACTGTCAATTATGGACAAATAATTTGCAATAAAATAAAATTGCGACTATAATTAAAGATCTAAGCTATCCTATCTCTCAAGTTGGAAAAAAGCACACATTTAAAAAAAATCATTAAAATCGGTTAAGTAGTTTAGGAATCCATCGCGGACAAACATCGTGACAGGAGATTTATATATATTAGATGTAGTGATAATGGTAGAGTCTTCTGTTATACATTGCCAACACATTGTAAGATTCAATTAATTTGGATCTGAATATATAAACAAAGCTAAGCCTGGCTATAGTGCAAGCAATTTGTATGTCACACATTAGTAACTGTGCATTAACCCATCAACTCCCAAGTGGAACCCGGGTGCCATATAACAATTGAAAATCTATTGTGTCTGAAATTCCCATGATCGAGGTACATACATATTAAGGAAATAATTACACATTAATTTGGCTAGTTTTTTAACATTTATGATTTAGATGAAACTAACTAAAGGAGAGTCTTGAGGCACTTACATTATTTCAGGGGTACTTTTTTTTTTAAATTTCATATAATCAGGCTGATATTTTTTTTGTAGACAGCTGATGCAATTACAAGTCACCTTTATAGATGTCGTTTTTTTTCAAATATGCCGTATCTACAGAGATAAAAAAAAAAATATATTTTTTTGTATGGAATAAATCGTAATTTTGTCATTTTCTTCCAAGATTCAAACGTATTTAAAATAAATCATAGCACAGCTTATAGAGGGACTCTTGTCGTACATTTTTGTCATACACACTCAACTGCGATTTTTGCGCCTTTTAGAGCTACAGGCACTTTATTTATTTTTTTTGGTCAGTGGATGAAGCTGATTTTTTTTGTAGCATTTGATGCAATTACAAGTAACTTTTATAGATGTCGTTTTTTTCAAATATCTACAGAGAAAAAAAAATATGAATTATTTTTTGTATGGACGAAATCATAATTTTCCAAGTATAGAGGTAATCAGGCAATGAGTCATTACCAAACAATGCTTACAAACTGGATGAGTCATAAAATAATTTACCTACTACGTGCATGTTTTGAGATTTCTACTTTAATAATTTGTTTAGTTTATGTATACATATATAGGATTTTTTTATAAATAAGTCATTACTAGGAGTTACTTTACTTGTCAATAAAGAAAACATTATTATTTGTCTATCCTTAACAATATTCATTAAAATCCATATGAAATACTCGAAAATGAATTATACAAAACAATAAAAATTAAAGTACCTGTACCCCAGTATTATAGGACTCTGTGCCTGTACTTAGCTCCTAAAGGCGCAAAAATCGCAGTTAAGTGGTCTATGACAAAAATGTACGACAAGAGTCCCTCTATAAGCTGTGCTATGATGTATGTTGAATACGTTTGAATCTTGGAAGAAACTGACAAAATTATGATTTCGTCCATACAAAAAATAATTCATATTTTTTTGGCTTTTAATTAACTGATCACCAGAAATAGTAACATTTCACAGACAAAAATAGTAAAACGATCACAAAAATACAGACCACCATTTTTATGTAAAATGATAACCAAAGATTAAACATCTTAAAACCAAAAATAGTAAATGACCACCAAAATAAGTAAATGATCATCAAAATTAGTAAATGATCACCAACATTATACTAGCATTTTAATGTAAAATGATCACCAAAGATTTATCTTCTCGCTATGATATTTATGCAGAATGACTCCAAATAAATCATTGTTAAACCAAAAGTAGTAAACGATCACCAATATTAAACGTTAGCATTTTAATGTAAAATAATAACCAAATATAAGTATTTTTGAAGTGAAAACTTCTTTAGCGGCGTTGAGCACTTTTGTGGGATGGGTAAAAACTGAAACTCGCGTCAGATTCTCGTGCTGATCGAAAAACCTTGGAAAAACCGTAAGACGGTTGGAGAGTAGTGTTGTAACATCGAAATTGATTAATCGAACAATCGATTGTTTTTTTCGATTGTCGATATTTTTTAATCGATTGTAAGGGTTTCGATTAATTTAAAAAATCGATTTTTTAAAAATCAATTTTCATAAAAACTGGGTTAAAAATTTAATCGATTGTAAGTAAGGGTTTCGATTAAGTAGTTTAAAAAATCGATTTTTTAAAAATCGATTTTCATAAAAAATGGGTTAAAAATTTAATCGATTGTAAGGGTTTCGATTAATTAAAACAAAACGATTTTTTAATAATTGATTTTCATAAAAATGGCTTAAAAAATGTGCAACGTTAATAATCAAGTTTTCACTTCTGCCGGCACTCCCGGAGTGCAACCCGTCTTTTTTTTTATATTTAGCAATCCTATTAAAGAGAAGAAGACAGATAGACGGACAGACAGACATCGAAGTCTTAGTAAAACAGTCCCGTTTGTACTCTCTGGGTACGGAACCCTAAAAACGAGACTCTATTACTGAGACTTCGATGTCTGTCCGTCTGTCAGTCCGTCTGTCTTTCTCTAGGGCCTAGGCTGTATCTCAAGAACCGCTCCAGCTAGACTTCTAAAAATTTCACAGATTGTGTATATCTGTTGCCGCTAGAACAACAAGTACTAAAACAAAATAAAATTATTATTTAAGGGGGGCTCCCATACAACAAACGTGATTTATTTGGCCTTTTTTGCTCGATATCAATAATGGCAACCGGTAGGCACGTTGATATTTTTGCAAAGGCTTTGATTATATTATATTTGCTTCAATAATTAGGTTATAATAATAATAAAAAAATAATTTAAAGGGGGCTCCCATACAAAAACACAATTTTAGGTCTAATTTTGTTCTATAACGTTACGGAACTCTCCATGTCCGACTCACACTTGGCCGACTATTTTGTTAATAATATGCTTACATGTTTTGTCAATCGTAGTGATTTATTTGGACAGAAATATCGCATTGATTTGCTCACAAGGATTTGGTGATCATTTACTATATTTGGTGATCATTAACTATATTTGGTGGTCATTTACTATATTAAGTTTAAATGTTTTAGAAAAGAAGAAGCCAGTACCATTAACCTTAATAAATAGAAGAAAAAGTTTTAGACGAAAATCTAATGACTCAGGTAAGCTTTTCCATATACATTATCTATACATAATATTATAAAACGAAGTCGCTATTTTTTCCCTCATGTCCCTTTGTTCCCTTTAATCTTTAAAACTACGCAAAGGATTTTGATGATTCTTTCTAAGACTAAAGTCTTAGAATGTCGAAGAAATAGAGGAAAATGTGGAAAAAAACCGGGAAAATTATTTGAAAGGGCTAACTTGAACGCGCTAATCTCAGGAACTACTGGTCCAATTTGAAAAATTCTTTCAGTGTAAGATAGTTCATTCATCGAGGAAGGCTATAGGCTATATTTTATCATGCACTAATAAGAGAATGTGGAAAAAACGGGAAAATTATTTGAAAGGGCTTATCTCGCGAACTATTGGAGCAATTTTTATGTTATTTGGCACAGATTTGAAGTAGACCATGTGAAGGATATCTATTTTAATCATTTTTTCAGTGGCTATATTTATATTTTATACCCGTGCGACGCCGGGGCGGGTCGCTAGTAATTTATACATAATATAAGAACTATATTGAATGAAGCACATAAATGATAAATAAAACGAAATTAATACAAAATAATGTTTTAGAACCAACACCAACTCCTGGACCATCGAGACATACACACACAAAGGAAGAAAATAATGCTGTTACTGCAGGTAAAGTATTATTGTGTTATATATATATTATATTAATTATAATATACCACATCCATATAATACCATATAATTAATAATTATGATAATATATACAGTGGGTGGCCAAATTAATATACTCAATGTGAGATTTTTACGTAGATTCGTACTTGGTTGATTGTTTAGTCATTTTGTGTTGTTAGTTTTAGTTTTTTCATTATATTTTTTTTACTTTAGGCTGTCTACTACATTTTACATTTTGTGAGTCAGAAACATTTATTATTCAATAATAATCTTGAAATAATAACACCATTTCGTACGACAGTCACCTAAGCCATACAGAAACTGTGTTTAGTGCAATAGGGGGTTAGACACAGGCGCTAAAAATGTTTTAGCGTGAAACGTGTTATAAAAAGCAAAACCTAAGTCTTATTTGTTTTATTATAATTTATAAATAATAGGTATTAACACATGTTTCTGGCGTTTGTTGGTTATTTTTTGTGATAATGTAAACAAAAAACTCAAATTGGTCTTTTTAACGACCTACTACCTTACAAGTCTCAAAAATTTTTGGTTACTTAAACAAACAAAACACAAAATTAAACCGCTCTTCTTACTAACCAAACCAGCCTTAGAAATCTTTCTTACTTAATAAAAAAAAATTTACTGCCGTTCTCAACAAGTGTAAAAAATCTCTCTTACTTAATCAAACAATAATTTTGACTTTACTTTTACTTTACAAAATGACTATCTGGCTAACAGCCCCGCGGGGAAGCGCGGAGTGCGGGCGGTGCACATTTAGCAATATTAATTGCAGCAAGTGCGTAAACAAGTTACAACACGAAAAAGCGCGGCGAAAATGAACCGAAGTTCGGCCGAACTTCGGCCGAATTTTTCATTTTTACCGAATGTTCGGCCGAAGTTCGTATTCGGTTCAAATCACATTCGGCCCATCACTAATAATAATGAAAGATTCAGCCATGGGAAAGAATTCAGATATTTCAGCTAGAAATAAATCTAAAATTTAGACACTTTAGAGCAGTGGTCCCCAACCTTTTTTTCATGCGGGCCACAAACATGTTTTGTTCTTGGTGTCGCGGTCGCGGGCCGCAGCAAACATTTTAAATCAACGATTTAAAAGTGGAAAAAATTTAACGTCTATTACGTAGACTACGTTATTTTGCCGGTAGGCGTTGTTATCGCGGCCGTATGTGGCCGCTTGGGGCTTGATGAATAGGTTATTCTGACCACCGTTACAAGTATCTACGTCTCTCTTCTAGGAAGCAAGTCCATGCTCAGCAGTGAGCAGCACTGCTCACATTCCGCCGTCCAACCCCAGCACACCCTTGGAGAGAAGAGTCGAGACTGGAGCTCAAAACTCTTATAATAACAATGACGCCGAAAATCTTTTAGATATAGTGTCATTCAGCAGTAAGTATTTGTGTGTAATTAATTTTGTTATTTTTGTAAATTGCATGAAAATACCCATTTTGAATGGTGATTTTGAGTTTGTGTAATTAAAAAATGTCAAAACGTTAAATTACAGATATACATTGTCATTTACAACCCATAGTATTAGTTAAAAGACTGGAGAATACTACAATTAATGCTGAAAGAGAACCACCTCTTCATAGAGCGAGCAAACCCATAGAAAATGGGGCTAGATCTAATGCTAAATGTGAAACAGAGAAACCACCTGAGTTCTCTTTTTCTGTTTCACCACCGTCCAAGACAAAGTCTGGAATTAAATTGATGAAAAAGCCATCTCCTGTGCTCAAAAAGACTGTAATATTTAAGAAGAAAATTGATGCTAAGGCAAAGATTGAACTAGATGCTGTGTGTCCCCCCACCGATGATGAGCAACCACTCACAGGTTTGTTTTGTTTTTCTCATAAAGATTTTCCCTTAATCCCTCGATTGTGGAAAAAACGAGACAATAGATTTCAATTGTTATCAGTTATCACGGTCGCATGCGACCGCTTGGGGCTTGAAGCATTAATAACACTGAATTACGAATAACTCAAAGAGCACCCTCTCTCAATATCAACATCTATATTGTTTTAATACTAGCGACCACCCTGGTTTCGCACGGGTATAAAATAATATAAGTATATATATATAGCCACTGAAAAAATGATTAAAATCGATCCAGCACTTTTGATTTATATAATTCATTATTACTACCCGTGGCATGGCCCGCATTGGTCGGTACTGCTGCAAAAGTTACATCTTTTTCTTTCCTTTCATTATGTGTAGGTATATTGAGCTTCTAGGGTTAATACGAGAATGAGGTCTGTGGCCCGCCTTTAGTTTGTTTTGTGGCCCCTGCCTGCCAAAATGTTGCCGACTGCTGATTTAAAGTGTTTATTAATGCCGTATTGGTTAAAATCGCTTCCAAAATTATCCATTATTTCTTGTTAACCTATCAATCCCCGTAAGGCCCAAGTGGGCCGCTGTAACAAAAGATTTCCAAGAATTGGCGATTGAAGAATTAAAAGTAAATGACAAAAAATGTTATTGTGGGATATCCATAAGAGATGGACATATTTACCTTCGTGGAGTTTTCTGTAGACCTTTTCAATGCAAGGGAACAAAGGGACATGAGGGAAAAAAAGCTACTTTGTTTTATAATATTACTAGCTGTCCCGACAAACGTTGCTTTGCCATAATATATTATGTATTTGCCATATTATTTTATTGAAGTGAATAATTATGTATGTTACCATGGCAACATTCATCGCTATCCCGTCGCACAAACAATGGTCGCCGTCAGTCTCAGGTTGTAATAATTTACTATTATTTATTCAACAAATGCACCTATCAATATATAAAGTACTCAGTAAAAAAAAAGTACCCAGTAGCCGTTACTTACTCAATCCAGTCGAAAAGTATCGACATCTGTTGGAATCTTTTGGAGTTAACAGATAATTGTGACTGTCAATTATGGACAAATAATTTGCAATAAAATAAAATTGCGACTATAATTAAAGATCTAAGCTATCCTATCTCTCAAGTTGGAAAAAAGCACACATTTAAAAAAAATCATTAAAATCGGTTAAGTAGTTTAGGAATCCATCGCGGACAAACATCGTGACAGGAGATTTATATATATTAGATGTAGTGATAATGGTAGAGTCTTCTGTTATACATTGCCAACACATTGTAAGATTCAATTAATTTGGATCTGAATATATAAACAAAGCTAAGCCTGGCTATAGTGCAAGCAATTTGTATGTCACACATTAGTAACTGTGCATTAACCCATCAACTCCCAAGTGGAACCCGGGTGCCATATAACAATTGAAAATCTATTGTGTCTGAAATTCCCATGATCGAGGTACATACATATTAAGGAAATAATTACACATTAATTTGGCTAGTTTTTTAACATTTATGATTTAGATGAAACTAACTAAAGGAGAGTCTTGAGGCACTTACATTATTTCAGGGGTACTTTTTTTTTTAAATTTCATATAATCAGGCTGATATTTTTTTTGTAGACAGCTGATGCAATTACAAGTCACCTTTATAGATGTCGTTTTTTTTCAAATATGCCGTATCTACAGAGATAAAAAAAAAATATATTTTTTTGTATGGAATAAATCGTAATTTTGTCATTTTCTTCCAAGATTCAAACGTATTTAAAATAAATCATAGCACAGCTTATAGAGGGACTCTTGTCGTACATTTTTGTCATACACACTCAACTGCGATTTTTGCGCCTTTTAGAGCTACAGGCACTTTATTTATTTTTTTTGGTCAGTGGATGAAGCTGATTTTTTTTGTAGCATTTGATGCAATTACAAGTAACTTTTATAGATGTCGTTTTTTTCAAATATCTACAGAGAAAAAAAAATATGAATTATTTTTTGTATGGACGAAATCATAATTTTCCAAGTATAGAGGTAATCAGGCAATGAGTCATTACCAAACAATGCTTACAAACTGGATGAGTCATAAAATAATTTACCTACTACGTGCATGTTTTGAGATTTCTACTTTAATAATTTGTTTAGTTTATGTATACATATATAGGATTTTTTTATAAATAAGTCATTACTAGGAGTTACTTTACTTGTCAATAAAGAAAACATTATTATTTGTCTATCCTTAACAATATTCATTAAAATCCATATGAAATACTCGAAAATGAATTATACAAAACAATAAAAATTAAAGTACCTGTACCCCAGTATTATAGGACTCTGTGCCTGTACTTAGCTCCTAAAGGCGCAAAAATCGCAGTTAAGTGGTCTATGACAAAAATGTACGACAAGAGTCCCTCTATAAGCTGTGCTATGATGTATGTTGAATACGTTTGAATCTTGGAAGAAACTGACAAAATTATGATTTCGTCCATACAAAAAATAATTCATATTTTTTTGGCTTTTAATTAACTGATCACCAGAAATAGTAACATTTCACAGACAAAAATAGTAAAACGATCACAAAAATACAGACCACCATTTTTATGTAAAATGATAACCAAAGATTAAACATCTTAAAACCAAAAATAGTAAATGACCACCAAAATAAGTAAATGATCATCAAAATTAGTAAATGATCACCAACATTATACTAGCATTTTAATGTAAAATGATCACCAAAGATTTATCTTCTCGCTATGATATTTATGCAGAATGACTCCAAATAAATCATTGTTAAACCAAAAGTAGTAAACGATCACCAATATTAAACGTTAGCATTTTAATGTAAAATAATAACCAAATATAAGTATTTTTGAAGTGAAAACTTCTTTAGCGGCGTTGAGCACTTTTGTGGGATGGGTAAAAACTGAAACTCGCGTCAGATTCTCGTGCTGATCGAAAAACCTTGGAAAAACCGTAAGACGGTTGGAGAGTAGTGTTGTAACATCGAAATTGATTAATCGAACAATCGATTGTTTTTTTCGATTGTCGATATTTTTTAATCGATTGTAAGGGTTTCGATTAATTTAAAAAATCGATTTTTTAAAAATCAATTTTCATAAAAACTGGGTTAAAAATTTAATCGATTGTAAGTAAGGGTTTCGATTAAGTAGTTTAAAAAATCGATTTTTTAAAAATCGATTTTCATAAAAAATGGGTTAAAAATTTAATCGATTGTAAGGGTTTCGATTAATTAAAACAAAACGATTTTTTAATAATTGATTTTCATAAAAATGGCTTAAAAAATGTGCAACGTTAATAATCAAGTTTTCACTTCTGCCGGCACTCCCGGAGTGCAACCCGTCTTTTTTTTTATATTTAGCAATCCTATTAAAGAGAAGAAGACAGATAGACGGACAGACAGACATCGAAGTCTTAGTAAAACAGTCCCGTTTGTACTCTCTGGGTACGGAACCCTAAAAACGAGACTCTATTACTGAGACTTCGATGTCTGTCCGTCTGTCAGTCCGTCTGTCTTTCTCTAGGGCCTAGGCTGTATCTCAAGAACCGCTCCAGCTAGACTTCTAAAAATTTCACAGATTGTGTATATCTGTTGCCGCTAGAACAACAAGTACTAAAACAAAATAAAATTATTATTTAAGGGGGGCTCCCATACAACAAACGTGATTTATTTGGCCTTTTTTGCTCGATATCAATAATGGCAACCGGTAGGCACGTTGATATTTTTGCAAAGGCTTTGATTATATTATATTTGCTTCAATAATTAGGTTATAATAATAATAAAAAAATAATTTAAAGGGGGCTCCCATACAAAAACACAATTTTAGGTCTAATTTTGTTCTATAACGTTACGGAACTCTCCATGTCCGACTCACACTTGGCCGACTATTTTGTTAATAATATGCTTACATGTTTTGTCAATCGTAGTGATTTATTTGGACAGAAATATCGCATTGATTTGCTCACAAGGATTTGGTGATCATTTACTATATTTGGTGATCATTAACTATATTTGGTGGTCATTTACTATATTAAGTTTAAATGTTTTAGAAAAGAAGAAGCCAGTACCATTAACCTTAATAAATAGAAGAAAAAGTTTTAGACGAAAATCTAATGACTCAGGTAAGCTTTTCCATATACATTATCTATACATAATATTATAAAACGAAGTCGCTATTTTTTCCCTCATGTCCCTTTGTTCCCTTTAATCTTTAAAACTACGCAAAGGATTTTGATGATTCTTTCTAAGACTAAAGTCTTAGAATGTCGAAGAAATAGAGGAAAATGTGGAAAAAAACCGGGAAAATTATTTGAAAGGGCTAACTTGAACGCGCTAATCTCAGGAACTACTGGTCCAATTTGAAAAATTCTTTCAGTGTAAGATAGTTCATTCATCGAGGAAGGCTATAGGCTATATTTTATCATGCACTAATAAGAGAATGTGGAAAAAACGGGAAAATTATTTGAAAGGGCTTATCTCGCGAACTATTGGAGCAATTTTTATGTTATTTGGCACAGATTTGAAGTAGACCATGTGAAGGATATCTATTTTAATCATTTTTTCAGTGGCTATATTTATATTTTATACCCGTGCGACGCCGGGGCGGGTCGCTAGTAATTTATACATAATATAAGAACTATATTGAATGAAGCACATAAATGATAAATAAAACGAAATTAATACAAAATAATGTTTTAGAACCAACACCAACTCCTGGACCATCGAGACATACACACACAAAGGAAGAAAATAATGCTGTTACTGCAGGTAAAGTATTATTGTGTTATATATATATTATATTAATTATAATATACCACATCCATATAATACCATATAATTAATAATTATGATAATATATACAGTGGGTGGCCAAATTAATATACTCAATGTGAGATTTTTACGTAGATTCGTACTTGGTTGATTGTTTAGTCATTTTGTGTTGTTAGTTTTAGTTTTTTCATTATATTTTTTTTACTTTAGGCTGTCTACTACATTTTACATTTTGTGAGTCAGAAACATTTATTATTCAATAATAATCTTGAAATAATAACACCATTTCGTACGACAGTCACCTAAGCCATACAGAAACTGTGTTTAGTGCAATAGGGGGTTAGACACAGGCGCTAAAAATGTTTTAGCGTGAAACGTGTTATAAAAAGCAAAACCTAAGTCTTATTTGTTTTATTATAATTTATAAATAATAGGTATTAACACATGTTTCTGGCGTTTGTTGGTTATTTTTTGTGATAATGTAAACAAAAAACTCAAATTGGTCTTTTTAACGACCTACTACCTTACAAGTCTCAAAAATTTTTGGTTACTTAAACAAACAAAACACAAAATTAAACCGCTCTTCTTACTAACCAAACCAGCCTTAGAAATCTTTCTTACTTAATAAAAAAAAATTTACTGCCGTTCTCAACAAGTGTAAAAAATCTCTCTTACTTAATCAAACAATAATTTTGACTTTACTTTTACTTTACAAAATGACTATCTGGCTAACAGCCCCGCGGGGAAGCGCGGAGTGCGGGCGGTGCACATTTAGCAATATTAATTGCAGCAAGTGCGTAAACAAGTTACAACACGAAAAAGCGCGGCGAAAATGAACCGAAGTTCGGCCGAACTTCGGCCGAATTTTTCATTTTTACCGAATGTTCGGCCGAAGTTCGTATTCGGTTCAAATCACATTCGGCCCATCACTAATAATAATGAAAGATTCAGCCATGGGAAAGAATTCAGATATTTCAGCTAGAAATAAATCTAAAATTTAGACACTTTAGAGCAGTGGTCCCCAACCTTTTTTTCATGCGGGCCACAAACATGTTTTGTTCTTGGTGTCGCGGTCGCGGGCCGCAGCAAACATTTTAAATCAACGATTTAAAAGTGGAAAAAATTTAACGTCTATTACGTAGACTACGTTATTTTGCCGGTAGGCGTGAATTTCAAAATTGTTTAACATCACGCGGGCCACAAATAAAGTCCCGACCCACACTGGTCCCAAAGTAAAATAAATGGGACATTAAGAATTTTCGGATCGAAGGTCAACGGATCAGGCTGATATTTTTTTTGTAGACAGCTGATGCAATTACAAGTCACTTTTATAGATGTCGTTTTTTTTCAAATATGCCGTATCTACAGAGATAAAATATATATATATATATATATATATATATATATATATATATATATATATATATATATATATATATATATATATATATATATATATATATATATATATATATATATATATATATATATATATATATATTGTATGGAATAAATCATAATTTTGTCATTTTCTTCCAAGATTCAAACGTATTTAAAATAAATCATAGCACAGCTTATAGAGAGACTCTTGTCGTACATTTTTGTCATACACACTCAACTGCGATTTTTGCGCCTTTTAGAGCTACATGCACTTTATTTTTTTTTTTTGGTCAGTGGATGAAGCTGATTTTTTTTGTAGCATTTGATGCAATTACAAGTAACTTTTATAGAAGTCGTTTTTTTTCAAATATCTACAGAGAAAAAAATATGAATTATTTTTTGTATGGACGAAATCATAATTTTCCAAGTATAGAGGTAATCAGGCAATGAGTCATTACCAAACAATGCTTACAAACTGGATGAGTCATAAAATAATTTACCTACTACGTGCATGTTTTGAGATTTCTACTTTAATAATTTGTTTAGTTTATGTATACATATATAGGATTTTTTTATAAATAAGTCATTACTAGGAGTTACTTTACTTGTCAATAAAGAAAACATTATTATTTATCTATCCTTAACAATATTCATTAAAATCCATATGAAATACTCGAAAATGAATTATACAAAACAATAAAAATTAAAGTACCTGTACCCCAGTATTATAGGACTCTGTGCCTGTACTTAGCTCCTAAAGGCGCAAAAATCGCAGTTAAGTGGTCTATGACAAAAATGTACGACAAGAGTCCCTCTATAAGCTGTGCTATGATGTATGTTGTCGACGTTTGAATCTTGGAAGAAAATGACAAAATTATGATTTCGTTCATACAAAAAATAATTCATATTTTTTTGGCTTTTAATTAACTGATCACCAGAAATAGTAACATTTCACAGACAAAAATAGTAAACGATCACAAAAATACAGACCACCATTTTAATGTAAAATGATAACCAAAGATTAAACATCTTAAAACCAAAAATAGTAAATGACCACCAAAATAAGTAAATGATCACCAAAATTAGTAAATGATCACCAACATTATACTAGCATTTTAATGTAAAATGATCAAAGATAAATCTTTGATCATTTTACATTAAAATGCTTCTCTTCTCGCTATGATATTTATGCAGAATGACTCCAAATAAATCATTGTTAAACCAAAAGTAGTAAACGATCACCAACATTATACGTTAGCATTTTAATCCTTCGATCGCTAATTCCTGGAAATCTTTTGTCATCGCGGCCCACTTGGGCCTTACGGGGATTGATAGGTTAATGTAAAATAATAACCAAATATAAGTATTTTTGAAGTGAAAACTTCTTTAGCGGCGTTGAGCACTTTTGTGGGATGGATAAAAACTGTGAAACTCGCGTCAGATTCTCGTGCTGATCGAAAAACCTTGGAAAAACCGTAAGACGGTGTGAGAGTAGTGTTGTAACATCGAAATTGATTAATCGAACAATCGATTGTTTTTTTCGATTGTCGATATTTTTTAATCGATTGTACGGGTTTCTATTAATTAAAAAAATCGATTTTTTAAAAGTCGATTTTCATAAAAAATGGGTTAAAAATTTAATCGATTGTAAGGGTTTCGATTAAGTAATAAAAAAAAAACCGTTGTCTGTAAAGTCGGTTTACTGACGATAGTTGAACGTGACAACGTGCCTCTTTGTCGCTCGTTCCGCGCTCTCGCTTACACTTCAAGCCTGAAATGGAACGCCTCAGAGCGAGGTAACGCCGCATGAGTCATGTTTTTCCGTGCGTGCAGCCGGCTTCATCGAATTATAAGACGTTGTCACGTCAAAACTCATTTCCCCGACTGTACATTTCTGCTTAGCACAATTTTCCCCGACTACATTTCTGCTAAACAACTAATTTCCCCGACTGTACATTTCTGCTAAACAACTCATTTCCGCGACTGTACATTTCTGCTTAGCACAATTTTCTCCGACTGTACATTTCTGCTAAACAACTCATTTCCCCGACTACATTTCTGCTTAGCACAAATTTCCCCGACTGTACATTTCTGCTAAACAGTTCATTTCCCCGACTGTACATTTCTGCTAAACAACTCATTTCCCCGACTGTACATTTCTGCTAAACAACTCATTTCCCCGACTGTACATTTCTGCTTAGCACAATTTTCCCCGACTGTGCATTTCTGCTAAACAACTCATTTCCCCGAATGTACATTTCTGCTAAACAATTCATTTCCCCGACTACATTTCTGCTAAACAACTCATTTCCCCGACTGTACATTTCTGCTTAGCACAATTTTTCCCGACTGTACATTTCTGCTAAACAACTCATTTCCCCGACTGTACATTTCTGCTTAGCACAATTTTCCCCGACTGTACATTTCTGCTAAACAACTCATTTCCCCGACTGTACATTTCTGCTAAACAACTCATTTCCCCGACTGTACATTTCTGCTAAACAACTCATTTCCCCGACTGTACATTTCTGCTTAGCACAATTTTTCCCGACTGTACGGTGCTCTGTGCGGTGTACTGACGATAGTTGAACGTGACAACGTCATAGCCTTAAATGGAACGCCTTAGAGCGAGGTAACGCCGCATATTGCGTCATGTTGACGTGACAACGTCTTAAAATTCGATATGGGCTGCGCGCACGAAAAAACATGACGCAATATGCGGCGTTACCTCGCTCTGAGGCGTTCCATTTGAGTTGTTTAGCAGAAATGTACAGTCGGGGAAAATTGTGCTAAGCAGAAATGTACAGTCGGGGAAATGAGTTGTTTAGCAGAAATGTACAGTCGGGGAAATGAGTTGTTTAGCTGAAATGTACAGTCGGGGAAATGAGTTGTTTAGAAGAAATGTACAGTCGGGGAAAATTGTGCTAATCAGAAATGTACAGTCGGGGAAATGAGTTGTTTAGCAGAAATGTACAGTCGGGGAAAATTGTGCTAAGCAGAAATGTACAGTCGGGGAAATGAGTTGTTTAGCAGAAATGTAGTCGGGGAAAATTGTGCAATGCAGAAATGTACAGTCGGGGAAATGAGTTGTTTAGCAGAAATGTACAGTCGGGGAAAATTGTGCTAAGCAGAAATGTACAGTCGGGGAAATGAGTTGCTTAGCAGAAATGTACAGTCGGGGAAAATTGTGCTAGGCAGAAATGTACAGTCGGGGAAATAAGTTATTTAGCAGAAATGTACAGTCGGGGAAATGAGTTGTTTATCAGAAATGTACAGTCGGGGAAAATTGTGCTAAGCAGAAATGTTTAGTCGGGGAAATGAGTTGCTTAGCAGAAATGTACAGTCGGGGAAATGAGTTGTTTAGCAGAAATGTACAGTCGGGGAAAATTGTGCTAAGCAGAAATGTTCAGTCGGGGAAATGAGTTGTTTAGCAGAAATGTACAGTCGGGGAAATGAGTTGTTTAGCAGAAATGTACAGTCG
Organism: Polyommatus iphigenia; assembly: GCA_963422495.1. Taxonomy (NCBI): domain Eukaryota; kingdom Metazoa; phylum Arthropoda; class Insecta; order Lepidoptera; family Lycaenidae; genus Polyommatus; species Polyommatus iphigenia. Next base: position 17,292,476 of record OY730178.1, on the reverse strand, counting down.
GGGAAAATTGTGCTAAGCAGAAATGTACAGTCGGGGAAATGAGTTGTTTAGCAGAAATGTACAGTCGGGGAAAATTGTGCTTAGCAGAAATGTACAGTCGGGGAAATGAGTTGTTTAGCAGAAATGTACAGTCGGGGAAAATTGTGCTTAGCAGAAATGTACAGTCGGGGAAATGAGTTGTTTAGCAGAAATGTACAGTCGGGGAAATGAGTTGTTTAGCAGAAATGTACAGTCGGGGAAATGAGTTGTTTAGCAGAAATGTACAGTCGGGGAAAATTGTGCTAAGCAGAAATGTAGTCGGGGAAATGAGTTGCTTAGCAGAAATGTACAGTCGGGGAAATGAGTTGTTTAGCAGAAATGTACAGTCGGGGAAATGAGTTGTTTAGCAGAAATGTACAGTCGGGGAAAGTTGTGCAAAGCAGATATGTAAAGTCGGGGAAATGAGTTGTTAAGCAGAAATGTACAGTCGGGGAAATGAGTTGTTTAGCAGAAATGTACAGTCGGGGAAAATTGTGCTAAGCAGAAATGTACAGTCGGGGAAATGAGTTGTTTAGCAGAAATGTACAGTCGGGGAAAATTGTGCTAAGCAGAAATGTAGTCGGGGAAATGAGTTGTTTAGCAGAAATGTACAGTCGGAGAAATGAGTTGTTTAGCAGAAATGTACAGTCGGGGAAAATTGTGCTAAGCAGAAATGTACAGTCGGGGAAATGAGTTGTTTAGCAGAAATGTACAGTCGGGGAAATGAGTTGTTTAGCAGAAATGTACAGTCGGGGAAAATTGTGCTAAGCAGAAATGTACAGTCGGGGAAATGAGTTGTTTAGCAGAAATGTACAGTCGGGGAAAATTGTGCTAAGCAGAAATGTACAGTCGGGGAAATGAGTTGTTTAGCAGAAATGTAGTCGGGGAAAATTGTGCTAAGCAGAAATGTACAGTCGGGGAAATGAGTTGTTTAGCAGAAATGTACAGTCGGGGAAATGAGTTGTTTAGCAGAAATGTACAGTCGGGGAAAATTGTGCTAAGCAGAAATGTACAGTCGGGGAAATGAGTTGTTTAGCAGAAATGTACAGTCGAGGAAAATTGTGCTAAGCAGAAATGTACAGTCGGGGAAATGAGTTGTTTAGCAGAAATGTACAGTCGGGGAAAATTGTGCTAAGCAGAAATGTACAGTCGGGGAAATGAGTTGTTTAGCAGAAATGTAGTCGGGGAAAATTGTGCTTAGCAGAAATGTACAGTCGGGGAAATGAGTTGTTTAGCAGAAATGTACAGTCGGGGAAATGAGTTGTTTAGTAGAAATGTACAGTCGGGGAAAATTGTGCTTAGCAGAAATGTACAGTCGGGGAAATGAGTTGTTTAGCAGAAATGTACAGTCGAGGAAAATTGTGCTAAGCAGAAATGTACAGTCGGGGAAATGAGTTGTTTAGCAGAAATGTACTGTCGGGGAAAATTGTGCTAAGCAGAAATGTACAGTCGGGGAAATGAGTTGTTTAGCAGAAATGTACAGTCGGGGAAATGAGTTGTTTAGCAGAAATGTACAGTCGGGGAAATGAGTTGTTTAGCAGAAATGTACAGTCTGGGAAAATTTTGCTGAGCAGAAATGTACAGTCGGAGAAATGAGTTTTGACGTGACAACGTCTTATAATTCGATGGATCCGGCTGCACGCACGAAAAAACATGACTCATGCGGCGTTACCTCGCTCTGAGGCGTTCCATTTAAGGCTTGAAGTGCAAGCGAGAGCGCGGAACGAGCGACAAAGAGGCACGTTGTCACGTTCAACTATCGTCAGTAAACCGACTTTACAGACAACCGTTTTTTTTTCGTGCGCGCAGGCCCCATCGAATTATAAGACGTTCTCACGTCAAAAATCGATTTTTTTTAAAAATCGATTTTCATAAAAAATGGGTTAAAAATTTAATCGATTGTAAGGGTTTCGATTAATTAAAAAAATGGTTTTTTTAATAATCAAGTTTTCACTTCTGCCGACCCGCCCGGAGTGCAACCCGTCTTTTTTTTTTATTTAGCAATCCTAATAAACAGAAGAAGACAGACGGACAGACAGACATCGATGTCTTAGTAAAACAGTCCCGTTTGTACTCTCTGTGCACGGAACCCTAAAAACGGGACTCTATTACTGAGACTTCGATGTCTGTCCGTCTGTCAGTCCGTCTGTCTTTCTCTAGGGCCTAGGCTGTATCTCAAGAACCGCTTCAGCTAGACTTCTACAAATTTCACAGATTGTGTATCATCATCTCCATCTGGCTGGATGGCTGAATAGCAGCCAGACGGGACCTGCACATGTATGCAGGACTCTGCATCTTACCATAAGGCTAAAAAATTAAAATTAATAACTTTTTTAAGGATATTTTTTTTCCTTCATATGAGACACGAAAACGTTTTGTTTTACAAGTGAGTATAATAATTTGGCCACTGACGGTATTTCATTTCCAATTATTAAATTGTGTCTAGTTTTCTTAGTTTTCATTAGTATCTTATTTGAATATTTTGAATGTTTTCAGCATCTAACAGCGGGTTATATAATGGAACTAATGGAATAGAAAGATGGACCTCGGAAAGTACAAATTATATTATTAAAAGCAAAGACAATAAAGTTCGGGCTGTCCTGCAGAAGAAAATTGAAAAAAGTCCAGTAACAAGAGGCAGCACTACGAAAACTACTTCCCCACCAAAATCTATATATCTCAAAGACGCTTCTCAGGATGCCGATCCAGTAGACGCAGCACAAAGTAGCGAACAAAAAAGTGCAAATAATGCACCCAGTAAAAAAGAAAAAAAGAAAGTCTCATTTGCAAAAAAAATTGCTGAAGTAATAGATGAACAGAAACCAGCCCGTAAAACTAAGCGCAGTCACTCAATTCAAGAAAATATATCACAAGAGAAACCAGCTCGCAAAGCTAAGCGCAGTAATTCCGTTACAGGAAATATATCACAAGATGCTTCAAAAATTGAAAGCAAAAAGAAGAAAACGGATTGTAATTTCCCAAAAGGGGTAGATCGGGCTAAATTAGTAGACGCGCCCGTGTTCTATCCCACAGAAGCAGAGTTTACCGTGAGTAATATAATATTATATAACTTGTCAAAATTATAATATACTATCCCTTTTCGTGCCTTCCCAATATATTCTCTAATTACATCACTAAAAGTATTGAGAGAAATACTTGACAATCATTTCAAAGTCTTGGTCGGTCTAGTCATAATATTAGGTATGTAAGAAGACAAAGTCTTGTTTTATAGTCCGCGCGGAACTAGTTGGCCGCGCCTTAGGTATGTGAGCGGTGGGACGGAGAGGCGGGGGCGCTTGATTTTGACAGTTCTGGCTAGTTTAGACAAAAAGCACAAGAGATTGCAATAGTAAGACGAGTCCGCCGATAAAAAGATAATATAAGGAAATAATATAATATAAGGTGAACGCAGATTTGGCCGCACCGCACGCACCGCAGTCGCCGAATTCTAAATGCGGCGACTGCGGTGCGTGCGGTGCGGCCAAATCTGCGTTCACCTTTAAAGTGCATACGTTTTAAAAAAACGGAAAGCCGATGTCAATAGTTTAGAATATAAAACTGATCAATTGTCTTTTATTTATTCTTTTCAATAATTAAATAATATTATTGTTCACGATAGCTTGAGATTGGTCGTCACTCTCTAATCTCATGTGCATTGCGAGCAGCAAGCAACCCGCCCCCTCACCCCCGTCCCTACCTTATGGCGCATTATCACTGGTCGATAGGGCCCGCATGCGGGGTGCGGAGATTTTTGAAACGCATGCCACGACCAATGACAATGCGCCATTATTTGTCAATTAGTTGCCATAGACTCCCCGCATGCTGTATACCGTACGAGTTAACGACTAATGAAAATGCGCCCTAAGGCGCGGCCAACCGTCCGCGCGGAACTAGTTGGCCGCGCCTTAGGTAGGGACGGGGGTGAAGGGGCGGGTTGCTTGCTGCTCGCAACGCACATGAGATTAGACAGTGACGGCCAATCTTGCGATATCGTGAACAATAATATTATTTAATTATTGAAAAGAATAAATTAAAGACAATTGATCAGTTTTATATTCTAAATTATTGACATCGGCTTTCCGTTTTTAGGGTTCCGTACCCAAAGGGTAAAAACGGGACCCTATTACTGAGACTTCGATGTCTGTCCGTCTGTCCGTCTGTCTGTCTGTCCGTCTGTCTCCAGGCTGTAACTCAAGAACGGTAATAGCTAGAGAGTTGAAATTTTCACAGATTACGTATTTCTGTTGCCGCTATAACAACAAATACTAAAAATAAAATAAAATAAATATTTAAGGGGGGCTCCCATACAACAAACGTGATTTTTCGAACATTTTTTGCTCGGTATCAATGATGACAACAATTAGGCACTTGAAATTTTCACAAAAGCCATATAATTAACTAGCTGTCCCGGCAAACGTTGTTTTGCCATTTAAAATATTTCAACTTCATCAGTTGATACAAATTCTTACCCTCCCCTCTTTTGTCCCCTAAGAGGGGTGGGGCGAAAAATTGTATACACCAGATGTTAAGTTGGAAAAAACAGTTAATAATATGTCAAAGTAAGTCCATTAAAGAAAAAAGTTTGATACAAAATCTGACCCCCTCTTTGGTTCTCTTAGAGGGTTGGCGTGGGGGGATTTTTAGTCACCAAATGTTGAGTCGGAGGAAGACAAATATATCTGTGAAAACCGTATGCAAATCGGATCAGTAGTTTTCGTGTTAAAGCAAAAGTCTTATACAAAATCTGACCCCCTCTTTCGTTCCTTTAGAGGTGTGGGGGAAATTTTTTTATACACCAGATGTTAAGTTGGAAGAAGGCAAATAAATATATCTGCGAAAACCGCATTCAAATCGGATCAGTAGTTTTCGTGTGATAGTGGAACAAACATACAGAGTACAGACAGACGGACAAAAAACTAACTACATTTTTGGCTTCTATAGCGATGTAGTGACACCCCCCGCTTATTATTTTTTGAATATCTTTAATGTACAGAATTCTCATTTCTACAGTTTTATTATAATGTAGTTAGCGGTCACCCGCGGCTCCGCCCGCGTGGATATAGGTTACCGCTGCAAAAAGCCTACCCAGGAAAGACACGGTTAGCAAAATGATTTCCAGATCAATTCACAGAAACATCGACGACGCAGTCATTTTCCGCAGGCTGCACAGATTGTCTTTCTGTGGATGTTAAAGTTGTTAATGATGAGAATATTTAAATGTAATTAATAATAAGTTTTCACCTCTGACGGTAGTCCCGGAGTGCAATCCGTTGTTTTAGGATAAATAACTAAAGCAATTACTGTAGAACTTTTCTATTTAAAACAACATTAATTGACGTTAAGTTATTTTCAGGTAACAATATATACTGATGGTCGGGATCCCCGACTCGTGATAGAGCAAAACATTATTTTCATAAATCTATTCCTACTAATTTGAATGTTTGGCCCTGGGATTTACATAATATTTATCGTTACTGCAAAATAATTTTTTACAGGAAATTGGAGCCTTTTGAAGGGTATAGGCAAATCAGTAGGGATCATTGGTACTCTTGGTATATGAGCCAATTCACCAGCTGCAGGGCCGGTTATAATCTTCGCTATTGTGCACCCCCGCCTTGGTAGCGCCCACTTCGAAACGGGCGTAAATCGCAAATTTTAATTTCGCCATAACTTCTAAACCAAACGTCCAATTTAATCATTCAAAGACCAAATATTATCTACATAAACTGTACTTAGTGACAAAATAATTCATTTTGATAAAGATTAATAGCATGAGTAAAATAAATGCGTTTAAATGTAGTCCAAAAAAAATCACGATTTTTAAATAAAATAATGGTTGTTGTACCTCACTTGACATAGATAGGTATAGTGTGTTGCGAAATTTTTTTGTAGATATTTAAAAGATCTACATTTACTTAGAACATTGTATGGTTCTATCTTTTATAGTTTAGGCAGCGTACGCAAAATAAGTAAATTTTCTGGTTGATTTTTTTCACCTTGTGTCAGAAAAACTCAAATATCTTACGGATCCCTATATTTTCCGAAATAAAATGTAGCCTATGTTACTCGTAAATAATGTAGCTTTCGAATGGTGAAAGAATTTTTTAAATCGGTCCAGTAGTTTTTGAGCCTATTCATTACAATTAAACAAACATACAAACAAAGTTTACCTCTTTATAATATTAATATAGATATGTACTTTAACAATTAATAATAATATTTAAATAAAATAAAAATTTAAGGGGGGCTCCCATACAAAAAAAATAATAGGTGCGTGTACTTATGTACGCGCGTGAGAAGTTATACTTCTTTGGCATAATTAAATAGCAAATATTAAAAATTAATATTATAATTTGATGTTCAATTTTAATTTTTATCACAAACTTTTTATTAAATGTTTTATTAAATTTATTTCTTTATTTTGTGTATATTAAATAACCAATAATAAGTATTTAACATTAATAATTTAATAATATTTAGTGTTAATTATATTAAATAAAAGTATTTTAATTTATATCAATAAATAATACATACGGATAGTTAACCTCAATTATATTGGAGCACTTGAAAAAGTATATAAGCACAATTTTTTTCACTAATATTCACAAATAGTAAGTAATTTCAATCAAAATATTCAATTTAAATCACTACTGAATATAATTTATTAGCACATATATAATTCGCACTTGTATGAAACTCAAACACGTGTTGTGAATGTATAAACTAGAGACATATTGATAAATATTATAAATATGAAAACAGTGATCAGAGGTGACGAGCGTACCAACATGCGCGACTAATATCGAGGTTCAATTCCTATTTTGTTGGTAGCTTTTTTTTCGAGACTTAATGAGCGGTTAAGCAGACGGCTTCATACTGTTAATTTTGTGTCACAGGTGCGCGCGCATCTTAAAATTTCACTCTCATCATTTTTTCATAACGCGCCTAAAGAAGTATAACTTCAAAAACCCAATTTTTGGCCTATTTTTGCTCTATAACGGTACGGAAACCTTCGTGCGCGAGTCCGACTCGCACTTGGCCGATTTTTTTAAAAACCTATGCACTTTAAATATTATTTCCTTAGATTGTCTTTTTATCGGCGGACTTATCTTACTATTGCAATCTCTTGTGCGTTTTGTCTAAACTAGCCAGAACTGTCAAAATCAAGCGCCCCCGCCTCTCCGTCCCACCGCTCACATACCTAAGGCGCGGCCAACTAGTTCCGCGCGGAATATACTAATATATAGAAACACAAAATAAGAAAATATTACAAAGAAAAAACAATTTAAAAACACAAATCCTTAAAAAACCAACCAGAAAATAACGTTATATTTACCGATATAATTATATACCATAAATACAACATTACGTTTCAGGATCCAATAAGCTACTTTGAGAAGTTGATGCCGCTCGCGTCCCAATTCGGGATCTGCAAGGTGGTGCCACCAGCGGACTTCAAGCCGCCGTGTGTACTTAGCGATACCTACCGGTTCACAGTCACAAACCAGTACATATCCCGGTTGTATACACGTTGGGGCCCCGCCTCCCGCGAGATGTGCGCTATACGCTCTTATTTGGCGTCCCAGAAGGTTAATTTTACTAGAGCACCGTTGGTAAGTCGTTTTTATGATCATTAAAACGCTAATTTGGAGTTAAATGCTTGGATGCAACTTGCTAACGGAGTAAAATTATGACGACAAGAAACAGAAACGCTATCAGCAACGCAGAAAGTGTGTTATACGCTACTGACAAATACAATTACATATGTATTACTAAGCTAAGCCAAAAATCTACATTGACTCGCAATGGTTGTTTTGTTTTATGAATTTGTATTATTTCTTAAGGATAAGGTCCAAATTGGGCTAATTTTGAAAGTGCCGGTCAACGCAAATAAACCCATTATTTAAATAGAACATAATCTAAGGAATAATTTTTATTACTACACCAAAGTTCTAAGTCAAGTCTCCGAGTTGTTATTCAAGGTCAAACTTTTTTTTTTTATAATGTATGTAATAAAACTTATTTTATTAATTAAAAGCAATAAGTAATCGATTCCAACGTCCCTATCCGAGTCATAGAACAGATAAGAGGCCAAAACCTACAAATTGTTTGGAAAAATTCAAAGGAAGAGGGAACCTCTATGTGCTTGGGGCTTGCAGGCAGGGCTTCAAATAACGTTATTTTTTCATAACGTTACTGCTTAAGGGCATAGATAACGTTATGAAAATTTACCCGATATTAAAAATAACGTTAAAAATTGATATTAATAACGGTTAATGTTATAACGTTATATAAGATTTATCATTTTTAGTCCAAAACAATAACTATTATTTTTATTATTTCTTTATGTATTAAACTCCTAAAAGTAGGTAAGCACAAATCTCGCAAAAAAAGTGGGCTGCGAGTGAGATTTAGTGCACCGTGCACGATTGCATACCTGATACCAGAAAATAACGTTATATTTACCGTTATTATTTGTTCGTTTATACATAACGAAAAAATATCGTTATAATAATAACGGTAAATATAACGTTATTTTACTAGATATCGTTATAAAAAATAACGTTATCTGGCTACCATTATGAAAATAACGGTACGTAACGATATTTTTTCTGTTATTCGATAACGTTATGAAGCCCTGCATGCAGGGCACAACTCATTGCTTACTTGGAATACTAGGCGAATGCCGTGCGTACCCCAAGCACGTAGAGTAACCCCCTACCTTTGAGTTTTTTCAAACCATTTATAGGCATTTGGCCTCCAATCTGTTCTATGACTGAGATAGGGACGTTGTGATCGATTACTTATTGCTTTTAATTAATAAAATAAGTTTTATTAGTTATTACATACATTATAAAAAAAAGTTTGACTTTGAATAACAACTCGTAGACTTGACTTTGATGTAATAATAAAAATTATTCCTTAGATCCTTATTTCCTTAGATTATTAGATCTTTGGTGTAATAATAAAAATTATTCCTTAGAACATAGAACATAAGTTCTATTTAAATAATGGGTTTATTTGCGTTGGCGGGCACTTTTAAAATTAGCCCAAAATTGTATGGACGTTGGATCTTGTCCTTTATTTAGTATTTTCATAATTTCAATATTTTAGTTGGAGGGTCTTGAAGTAAATTTACCGAAAATGTATCATACGGTACAACGACTTGGCGGATTCAAGAATGTGTTAGACAAGAAGAAATGGAATCGCGTCGCCGAAGAAATGCACTTCTACCAACTGACGAACCCTAGCAAGAAGCTTGAACAGATATACGTAAAACACCTCCTGCCCTACGATACGCTAACCAACAGTATGTTTATTTTTTACTATACTTAATTTAAAATTTCTCGTGACTTTTGACGTAACGAAACGTAGCTATATGTCTTTCACTCATCTCTGTATCAAAATTCAAATTGCATCAAAATCGATGCAACAGGTAGGGAACATAATATTATAATTTATAACGGTTCCATAAAGTGTATTTAATGTAAACAAACTATAAATATACTTTCTCTGAAGAATTATGCACTACATTATCTATACTTCTATACTAATATTATAAAGTTGAAGAGTTCGTTTGTTTGTTTGAAAGCGATAATCTCAGGAACTACTGGACCGATTTCAAAAATCAGATGTCCCTGAGTATAACATGGAACATTATGTTATTTTTCATAGGAAAGAGACAGGTGAAAATCGCCGAAGTAGAACAGATGTGGCAGAAGAAGAATAAAAAGATGCTGGCGAGAGCCATCAATCCTCTGCATCGGCAGAAACGCCTGCTCGGCGATTCGAGTTCGGATTCCGATTCGGATTTGCAACTAGAGGCGGGTTCGGATTCGGACGAGCAGGTCACCTCTAGCAGCCACAACTCGGACCCGCTGGCTGAGGCAGAGGAGTGCATAGTTACGGGCAGGACTATGAATTTAAATAACTTTGAGAAGGTAAAAATATCTTTTTTTTTTTAATCTTGATTATAAACTAGATTAATCAATTATCACGTCATGAGCTTATTTTAAAAATTCTTTAGTTGTGATTACGGGTATGTTCCGATATGCACTACGAGTACTGCACAGTGCTATCACTGTAGAAAAATTCTTTCCGTTATGGACTGCCAGTATACTGCCGCAGCTCAGTACCACATCAGTACCCTAAGGAAATATATATAACGTCATAAATCGTCGCCTTATTCTACTGTGAGCACTGGCGTTATCGAGGTAAGGTACTCGCAGTACTTTGATCACGTGATCAGTCAAAACCACTCGAGTGTCTAACGATTTATAGACAACTGAGCTAATTTCAAAAAACTTGCCACTTCCTTTGTGTTTCTTCTGAGTAACGTAACACAATTGTAACACTAAAGAAAATTTAAGGGCCTATACATACCGCAAAATTATAGTCATTTTTGACCCGTAGTTAGTTTTTTTGACTAAACTACTACAATTTCACGGTGCAATAGGAGGGTGAGTTAATTGTAAATAAAAGTCGGATTAATCTTGTCTTATTAATTATAATATTAAATAATATATTAGTTTGTGTTCCTACATACGTAAATATATCAGGGGTAGAATCTGTACTTCGGAGTTAAGAATGGTCTTCAGGCAAAAATACTAAATATTCTTCCATTTTGCATTATTTTTCCTAAAAAAAAAACATAATTGCTCACCAGCATTTATGATTTCCTTTGTGTAACGTTACACAAAATTGTTACACAAACTTGACACAGAGGAAATAAAGAATGTGCCGGACACAAGCAATAAATATAACAATCTAAACAATGAATGATCTTATTCTTTCGTCATAAAATGAAACCAAAGTAGATAAAAACTTACCGGGGTTTATTGCGTAGCATGTACAATTCGTCCGTATAAAAGTTTTTTTTCAATACCCGCACACTAATCGAGTAGTGGAGTACAAACAAAATGGCCGCGATGTGTCAGTTGTCACTCCATCTATACTTTTGCTTCTTTTTACTGTGTTGCCACATTAATAGGCCCAAATTAATACCATATCTAATGAAAAAAGAGTGTTACATAATAGAATAACACAAAATATTATTTTCGTAGACAAAATAAATTTTTGAAAATCTATAAGTTTTAAAGGACATTCCAGAAAATATACTTTATAAAAACGTCAAATTATCGATGATGCTCAAAACCATTTCTAAAGTTATATCTATTTACTTTAAAACTTTGCTTTTTTGCTTTATAAGTTCCACTACTAGTATATGGACAGAAAAGGGAGCAATTTTTTTGAAATTAGCTCAACTACCTACTTACTTTTATTATATTATAAATTCAATTCACAATTAATATTAATTAAAATATTTTTAATTTGACAGTAATCCAACAATAGTTTTTTTAATGAACTAGAAAACTGAAAACTTTAATACACTCATTTGAATGCTGCGTCAAAGAATGCGGCTGACAGCAGCGGCGTGCACAAGATTTTGACACTGGTAATGCAGCGATATCGGTTCAGTAGTTTTGGTGTGAAAGCAAAACAGACAGACAAACGGACAAAAAGAGATATTTTCGCATAAATTATAATAATAGTGTGGATATAAATTAAAAACTATGTTTTCTAAACTATTAGTATAATTACGTTCTGTTATGAAGAAATAAAAAAAACGCCATCTGTTGTCACGCGTTGGAACTACAATGAGAGTTTATTTCATCGAAACCCATGGAAATATACCAATTACCATACAACATAATATTGTGCGCTAAGCTAAAATAAATAAAAACGCCATCTATTTTTACGTATTAGAAATACAATGTGAATTTATTTTCATCGATATTTCCATGGAAATTAGATAATATATTTTTGCCTCATCAAAATGTAGCCTATGGCTCTCTCAGGCTCTAGACTAACTGTGTACAAAATTTTATTACAATCGGTTCATTAGTTTTGGCGTGAAACAAAACAAAACAAAAACTTTTTCTTTTACAACTTTTTCATTTTTATATCCAGTATATTTTAAGTACTCACCTAATCAGCTTAACTTTTGTCTTTTCACATAATCAAGATTCCGGTTACTTGAGATCCGATCCATAATCCGATGTAAATAAATGCAAAATTTTGGCCACCACAAATTATCTTATCCGAGTGAGTGATAGTTATGAATGTACGCAATTATTAATGTTAAACTGTTAAATATTATACAAACTTTCAAATATTAAAATCTAAAATATTCTTAGAAAACTATAAAACCAAAAATAATAATATAATATAGTACTAACAGTGCTCGATCACATGAAAAAAGCAAATGGCCTCCCAAAACACAAAAAATTTCAGCCATGTAAAATGTAAACAAATATTATAAACCTCACAAAACAAAAATGCATTATGTACATATTATACGTAATTAGTTAGATTTGCGTCTATTCATTTTACTCGGATTATATCCGATTGCTCACGACTATTCACGAGTAGTTCCGATCGCCGTCGGCATGGATGGCGCGGGCGCCCGCGCCGGCCGCGGCGCCAGTGATGCCATTGAATTTCAACCAGAACTCCCCAACTATTATTTAAATATATTATTTATTACTTGGGGTACTTTCCACTGAGAGATCAAAACGCTGAAAATACTACTTCAGCCGACCGCAATTATTGTTTGCGGCAAAAACGTCACTCATGATGTCATTATATATATAAAAACAGTAATAAAAACCAAATAAATATACATTTTTGCTAAAAAAATTTCACGCCCATGAATATAATACAGGGTGTAAAAAGACCACTTCCGATAACTTTGGGGTATTATTATACTACATTTTCTGATTACAAAAATGTGTTTTTTTTTAATTTTTTTTTTCAAAAAAAATTTTTTTTTATATATTTTTTATAATAGACACAGACCTTTAGACAAAACCATAAACCATTTACAAAAAATATTTAAAATATTTTTTTTATTTTTATTTTTTTTATCCCGATACGTAATCTAAAAGACGCGAGTCATTGATATCAAATGTAGCGCGCTTAATAACATAAGGTCGTAAACGACCATACTGTACGGTCGCGGCAGTTTTTAACCTTATGCTCTTTCCAACCTATCAAGAACCATGACATTCAACTCTCTCAAGTAACTCAGAACTTTGACCTATGATCGCTTACCTAGGCTAATTTAATCCTTCGATCGCGGATTCTTGGAAATGCTATTGTATTCTAGAGTTGTCTCGATCACCGGTACTCGTATGGGCCTTAATGGGTTAAAACTTTAATCCTAACTCATGTACAAAACTGTAAGTAACTTTCTGAGCATGAGTAACAACTTATTTATCGATTAGTTAAAAAGTTATTCGTAAGGAATAAAACCGATTTTGTGTGATATGCGGATGCACCGTCTTCCGCAATCTCAGGCTTTCTATCGAAATTACAGACGATGCATGAAAACTTCCGTACGTAAAACTATGGTAATAAACTTACGTGTAAAATGTTAAGTTCTTAAAGTGTTCTTATTTCTCTAGACTATGCATTTTGTAAGTATTCTTTAGCACTAAGCAATAATACCACCAACAACAACACGTTTCTTACACGAAATCTAACACAACACAAAGTTTAAACAAAAAAATAATAACACATTTTCCGTGTTATGCAGAACGATGATTGTGGATGGACAGTACCTAGATCTGCAATTATCGCTTTTTATCTACTACAGATGATACAGTATGAAAAAACTAGCAATTAATTACTTACGTGAAAAATGTTGAATTCTGATTTTTGAATGTGCTCTATGCATTTTGAAAATAGTCCATATCACCAATCAATAACACCACCAATAACAACACATCTCTTTTTACACGATATCTTACACGACACGTCTTATTTTTTTAACGCAAACAAATAAGAAATAATAGTTAATTAATTTACATTTTACACATTTAGTTATCACAATAATACGTTTTAAAAAGATCGTAATACGCTTATTAATTCAACATAACTCAACGGACAACCTTCAACCTCAAGATGCAAATTGGAACTAAAGTCTAATTATGCGAAAATCGTCTTTAAAAACATGTATCGACTTTCGGTAAATTCAAAGATACCGACGGGACGACCAGACCGCATGGCGGCAACGTCAAAGGCGCCGCCGCCGCGCCGGCCGCTCTGTAGGTGTACGACGCACGTGTCGCTAATCCATTTCAAGGACAATCTAAGTATTGTACCCTATAAATTCAAAACGATGTAGTCGATATTTAAATTACCATTAAATAATAAAAATTATAACTATTATTTAGTAGGTCTACTATTCTCATTTTTAAAATTAACTCTATTAAGAGGTTATAAATTCAGAAAGTTTTTATCGGGATACATAGTCAAGTTGCATTCGATAATTTCGATACCGACATTACCGTGATAAAGTGATTGATAAGCCATGGCACGCGTTATGCGCGCTACGTACGCAATGAAAATACTTTAATAATACCTAATTAATTAAATAACTTTTAATTATTGTCGCTATTCTTAACATTGAGTAGGTATTTGCTTATTTTTAGTTTGACTACAAATCAAAACGTACTCGTATGTAAAACAATACGATTTATCGATAAAAATTAGCGATAACTCAAAATATGCACAGGGATACATCCCTATTATTTTACAAAGTTTTTTATTCAATTTTGTTCAGTCGGCTGTAAACACGCGCCGCGCTGTGTACTGTGACGTTTTTGTTTAAGTTTTGTAATTTTATGGATGTTTGTAATTAATATTTTTTTATGTTTGTAATTAATAACGGGCCGTGACATGATACGTGTCCGATGAATGTGCGATGAAATGTGAATGAACTTTTAATACTCGTAAACCTTTATGGAACGGGGGTGAACATCGCGTCGTCGTAGATAGACGATAGTGCGGTTTAAACAGTGCAGTAAAAGTGTTTAAAGAATTGGAATGTCTCCTGTTTACTTTTGTTTCGTGTTGAAAAACTCTGCAATCTACATTGAGTTAGATGGAGCACAGCTCGAACTGCATTTCATAAAAGCAGACTGATCACAGGTCAGTGAACATGTTATCAAGTATTTTTTCCATAGTTAGGTGTAAGTAACTGTGTATTGTATTTTTACAACCTGATTCGGATGTGAATTATGATTTCTTTTCCTTTTTGGCCGGAAGTAAAAACTGAGTATTTTTGAGTAATAAACTAATAACCTAAGAAACGGTAATTAATAAATTCTAACATTATGTTATCTAATAATTATTACAATATTGGTGGTTTATTCACTACTTACGGGCTAGGGCACAACACGATCAGCTGTTTTGTCTAGCGCAGGGCCGCGCGCGCGGGACTCGGCGCGGGCCGGGCGGCGCGTGGGGGCTGACTCGGCCCGGGGCTCCACTGGCGTGCGATACTATCGCGCATTTACATCAGCGTTATACATTGCGTGTTGAAAATTTTGACTATTTTAAAAACTGGCGATTTAAAGAAAATTACTTGCAGCAATGGATATATCTCATGCCCTATAATAACCCCACGAAGTTATCGGAAGCGGTCTTTTGACACCCTGTATAATATTTTTACTCCCTAAAATACGCACTATATATTTAATTTTTCCCTACTAAAAGTGGGATATCCCCATAGTTGGCAACACTGCTGGGGTCTGCCGCAGAGCTTGCAGTACAATAATCGCATTCGATATTCATGGTTGTGTGCGTTTTCGGCTGTGCACGGACACACTCACACATACGCGCAAGGCAGGCACCTCAACACTGAGCCTATCTTGACCTCTCGTGAACCCGTTCGCGCGTGTACCTGATTACATGTTGCTATTTTATAAATTGAGGCGTTTTAAATGTGTATTATTTATTTTTTTACTATATTTTTTACTATTATTATTAAAAAATTAACGTCATGAGTCATTTAAAAAGTACGAAAGTTAAATTAAAATATCTGTTATCTGTGAATGGCAAGCACTGCCTTTTTGCCTACAAAGACTGCACGCCCATGGCTGACAGTATACAAAATTGCGTTCCGTTTTAAATAGTAACCAGTATAACTAACTATAAAGGAACGGTTTCACAGTATACTAAATTGACGTCACACTGTACAGTGGTCGCAGTGCATATCGGAACATACCCTACATGTTTGTGTACAATTTCTATATCTCATGGAGGCAGGGCCCCCGCTACCATGTGTGTAATGCACACGGGCGCCATCCTCTTGGGGCGCCAAAATCCTTTTTTTGCACACGGGCCAGAGGCCTTACGGGGGCTCTGCATGGAGACACTTCACATGGCTATTTGTATTTGCTTTTGGCTATTTGTTGCGTTTGGCAAAATTATTTAAATGTTATACTATACACAAGCAAGCAAATAAAGGCAAATACACCCTTCCACAACATGGACGTCAAATACCAAAATTTCACTTGATTTTGTTTACTTGCCTATTTGACTCTTTTAATGTGCGTCAAAAACCAACAAAGGTACGGATACGTGTATTTGGTATTGCAGGTCATATTTGTCAAATAGGCAAATAAGGCCAATACTTTGTCAAACATACCGTCTACTCGTGGTGATTGTTTGGCGAATACATCAAATACGCAAATACAAATAGCCATGTGAAGTGCCTCCATTACATATAAAATTCTCGTGTCACAATGTTAGTTACCGTACTCCTCCGAAACGGCTTTACTGATTTTTACCAAATTTGATATGCATATTCAGTAGGTCTGAATATCGGGTACTGGGTACTTTTTATATTGATACTAACGACCCGCCCCGGCGTCGCACGGGTATATAATATATAGCCACTGAAAAAATGATTAAAATCGATAGCCTATGATCCTTCACGTGGTCTACTTCTTTATCTGTGCCAAATAACATAAAAATTGCTCCAGTAGTTCTCGAGATAGTTTCCCCCGTTTTCTCCACATTCTCCTATTAGTCTTATGTTAAGTACTGACATACGGTTTTGCTCGATAGTTTTACTCAAAATCGAGCAATAACCACCGTGTGGACCGCAAATCGGACAGCTCGAAAGCTCGCTTCGAGCCGGCTCGATGGAATTAAATATTATGTCATTTCCTTCGATTCGGAGTACAACTATCGAGCAAAACCGTATGTGCGTACTTAGCATTAGCGTGATAAAATATAGCCTATACTCTATGGCCTTCCTCAATAAATGAGCTATTTAACACTGAAAGAATTTTTCAAATCGGACCAGTAGTTCCTGAGATTAGCGCGTTCAAGTTAGCCCTTTCAAATAATTTTTCCCGTTTTTCCAAATTTTCCTCTATTTCTTCGCTCCTATTAGTCTTAGCGTGATAAAATATAGCCTATA
Organism: Polyommatus iphigenia; assembly: GCA_963422495.1. Lineage (NCBI taxonomy): Eukaryota > Metazoa > Arthropoda > Insecta > Lepidoptera > Lycaenidae > Polyommatus > Polyommatus iphigenia. Next base: position 17,275,183 of record OY730178.1, on the reverse strand, counting down.
GCCTTCCTCGATAAATGGGCTATCTAGCACTGAAAGAATCATCAAAATCCGTTGCGTAGTTTTAAAGATTAAAGGGAACAAAGGGACATGAGAGGAAAAAAGTGACTGTTTTATAATATACTAGCGACCCGCCCCGGCGTCGCACGGGTATAAAATATATAGCCACTGAAAAAATGATTAAAATCGATATCCTATGATTCTTCACGTGGTCTACTTATCTGTGCCAAATAACATAAAAATTGCTTCAGTAGTTCGCGAGATAAGCCCTTTCAAATAATTTCCCCCGTTTTTTTCCACATTCTCCTATTAGTCTTAGCGTGATAAAATATAGCCTATAGCCTTCCTCAATAAATGGGCTATCTAACACTGAAAGAATTTTTCAAATCGGACCAGTAGTTCCTGAGATTAGCGCGTTCAAGTTAGCCCTTTCAAATACTTCTCCCCGTTTTTTCCACATTTTCCTCTATTTCTTCGCTCCTATTAGTCTTAGCGTGATAAAATATAGCCTATAGCCTTCCTCGATAAATGGGCTATCTAATACTGAAAGAATCATCAAAATCCGTTGCGCAGTTTTAAAGATTAAAGGGAACAAAGGGACATGAGGGAAAAAAAGCGACTTTGTTTTATAATATGTATAGATATTGTATAGATATAGAAGTGCATTTGTTGAATAAATAATAGTAAATTATTACAACTCGAGACTGACGGCGACCATTGTTTGTGCGACGAGATAGCGATGGACGTTGCCATGGCAATTGAAGTGACTAAATAAGTATGGCACCATGGTGCCATACTTATTTAGTCACTTCAATAAAATAATATGGGTGAAAATAGGTACTTTATATTATGGCAAAGCAACGTTTTCCGGGACAGCTAGTGATAATATATATTCTCATTTACATTAGCATCGAGTATATTCAGGTTACACTCTACAATGTAAGCACCACCAGATATTGATTCACAATATTATGTATTTCGGTTGAGGTATGTTGGGCCCAGCCAATAAATTACCAACATGACGTAACCCTTTTAAGTAAAAATGTGTCGTATATGTTATGCAAAGCTGCCACTTATGAAATTAATTTTTGATCTACAGGTGGCCCAAAACGCGTTTAAAATGTACACCCCTCCTAACGAAGAGCCTAACACTAAGACCATAGAGACTCTCTACTGGAAGCTGGCGTTGTTCGGTGCTGACCACGTGTGCGTAAACAGTGCAAGAGTTGACACCGGGGAAAAGGGGTACGGGTTTACTAAAAACAAGAGCAACCCGTACGGCAAACATCCTTGGAGTTTGAAGGTACGTCGGCCATCTTGTTGCCGCCATTTTGTTGTTTCCGCCATTTTACCAAAGCTGTTTTTTAATTGACGCCATTTGATCTTGTTAAGTAATTGATTTGAGTGGTTCTTGAAAAAAATAATATGTTACCTATTTGCAATTTTATGTAGATTTCAATTTTCTGATCTGATAATCTAAATTTAGCAATTTTAAACATACTTTCTAATTGCAGAATACTGTTTATACTATCCAAAAAGCTATTCTATTGATAATATTTCATTTCTATATTTTTGTGTATGTTACTGAATTGAATTATTTCTCATTTACTTTAAGTCATTTAAATTCGTAACACCCATTTGCTTCCGATTAATTGTAGATCGGACTATCGCCTTTTTTATTCAGATGATAAGTCAAAACAACGGCAACGTGCTCCGTCCTCTGGGTCCGGTGCCAGGTCTGACGGTGCCGACGCTGCACCTCGGCATGATATTCTCCACGAGCTGCTGGCACCGCGACCCGCACGCGTTACCCTGGATAGAGTACATGCACCAGGGACCTGAGAAGATATGGTGGGTGCTGCGTTAGAGCCAGTCCACACGGCGCGTTGCGTCGACGCAGCGTTATTACGAAGCAGTCTTAACGTCAACACCCCCTCCCGCTTCGTCTCGGGGGCTGCTGTCCGTCATGTGTGCGTTGCGCGCTGCTGTCACGACGCAGCGCGCTGTGTGAACACCAAGGTTATTTGTATGTAAAACAACGCAACGGCAGCGCTGCGTCGACGCAACGCGCCGCGGCAGCCTGCCCACACGGCCCGTTGCGTCAGCGTCAGCTTATTTCGTATATTTTGAAGTGTTGTCTGTTAATAGAATATAATGTTATGATATGTTGGTGCTTTGCGCTTAAATTCGTTTAAAGAGAAGGTACATTGGTTTGTGATAAAAATATTTTGTGTCCTTTTCTGGGTCTCATTGTACTAAATTTCGTTTATATCAGTTCAGAGCTTTGAACGTGAATAGGTCTAATGTGCCAGAAAGACGTTAAGATTTGTATGGCGTCGAAGTGCATTGTTAAAAAGATGATTAATATTAAAAGGCAAAAAAGTCACATTTCTTTGTCAGGTTTGGGCTACTTACAGCTACTTTAGAAATAACATTTTTGTATAGGTGGATTTCATCTTATTTAAATATTTCACAGTCTGTCAAATAATCGGCCAAGTGCGAGTCGGATTCGCGCACGAAGGGTTCCGTACCGGTATACATAGAGCGAAAGTAGACAAAAAATTGTGTTTTTTGTATGGCTATGGGGGGCTCCCCCTTAAATATTAACTTTATTTTATTTTTAGTATTTGTTGTTATAGCGGCAACAGATTTATACACAATTGTGAAAATTTCAGAAGTCTAGCTATAGCGGTTTTTGAGTTACAGCCTGGAGACACACAGACAGACGGACGGACAGACAACGAAGTCTTAAGTAATAGTGTCCCGTCCCTTTGGGTACGGAACCCTAAAAAAGAGAGGACGCTGAACTAAATTTTCTAATCGTAATTATGATCTAATGGTGGTTTTTTCACCTCGTATTTCCACTCACAACGTTTGTACACTTCAAATATTATCATTTCATATCTGGTTTGATACAGTTTTTCAATATTTTATGTAATTTAAAATTTGTGTTCGGCGTCTACTCTTTTTTGACAAGCTTTATCTATTAGGTACGGCATCCCGGATGAGCAGAGCGACAACTTCCGCAAGGCCGTGAAGGTGCTGTGCCCCACCGTCTGCCAGAACAAGGGCATCTGGCTGCCGTCCGACATCACCATGATCCCTCCCAACATGCTGCTGGAACACGACGTGTCCCTCTCCAAGATCACGCAGAAACCGCACGAGTTTGTTATAGGTGAGTTTGTGGGAGCGTTCAGGCTAAGTAAACAGAGCTAACGAATAGAATTCAGATCGATCGAGACAGAACTAACAACTAGGCTGCGTTTCCACTGAAACGGAGCGGAGCTTAGCGGTGCCCGAATTGACCAATCACCATGCTCGAAATCTTTGCTGTCATTCCGCTGGAATAGCACGATTGGTCAATTCGGGCACTGCTAAGCTCCGCTCCGCTTCAGTGGAAACGCAGCCTAATAGCGCCTGCAATGCCTAATATAAGGGATTTGAAATAATCCCTTATAACTTTGTTGTCAAAACGCTTGAAGGAAATATATCTAAAGTACCTGTGTGTAATATTAATGAACAATTTGGCAGTGTTCCCGAAGGCGTACTCGAGCTCTATCTGCACCGGCTACACGATCTCCGAGAGCGTGTACTTCGCCACGCACTCCTGGCTCTGTACCATGTCCAGCGTCTTCCAAGTAAATACATTACTTACTAGATGTAGCCCGTAACTTCGGTGCGAATTTCTTTAAAAGCAGAATGCTCATGGATATAATATAAAATCAGGAATACCGTACAAGGCTGCGTCAAAACCAAACTTGTTTTTTTTTTAGTATATGCTTATCATATTAATTACTTAAGTATCTTTGATATACAATTTTTAAGTCCTCTATAAATATACTAGAGCTCCAAGCGTATTTTCGGTTACTTCTATTCTCGACGCCGTCTGCTAGACTAGTTGCCGAGCGATCTTAATGTCGTACGAGGCTTATACTATGTACATTGTACACGTACAGGAGCTGCGCGAGAGCTGCGAGCCGACGACGTTCGCGCTGGAGCAGCTGGTGATGAGCGTGGCGCGGGACGGGCGCGCGCCGCTCCGCGTGCTGCAGACCGCGCACGCCGCGCTCGCCGCCCTCGTCACCGCCGAGCTCGCCGCCCGCAGCGCCCTGCGCGCCATAGGCCTCCAGGTACCGCTAAGTAAAGGTAGCTGTCCGATCTTCGCACACGCAACCGTGACCGACAATAATTCAAATAAAATGACACCTCATTAACCAGCCAAGTTTTACATTTATCCTAGTTTATTAAACAACTTTTGTCGGTCGCAGGTGCGTATTGCGAAGGTCAGTCTTTAAATAATGGTACAAAAAAACACCGTCCTTCTCCATTCACACCTATGCCCGTCACTCGTATGCCAGGTGAAAAACTACGACGCGATATCGACGCCTAAGCTCAAAGTATATATAGACCGATAGGACTAGGTTTTTTGGTTTCAAAAATCCTAAAGTTTCTAATATTTTGCGTATAGTTTTGGGACCACTAGGTAAACCTAAAAAATGATTTTGTGTCATTTTGGTCGACAGCTTCCAGAGATATTTAGGGATTTTGATTTTTGGTCGCTATAGGCTGAAAAAAATATTAAAGTTAAAAATTTAGGTTTTGGGATTTTGCTAGCGCAGTAACTGATGTGCAGACACGTTTTGTGTCAGATTCATCCACGGGTTTCCCAGTAATTAGCAAATATTAGAAACGACGCCTAATTGCGTCGAAAAAATATTAGAGTTTGTAAAAACGGTATAATATGGTTTAGTTTGTTGATGTCTGATACTGTTAAAGTTTTGTGTCATTTTCATCCACGGGTTTTGAAGAAATTTATATTTTTGCTTTCAACATCCCGTAAAAGCTACAAAAAGTAATTAAAGTTCTTAGAGTTTACATATTTACAATTAAAAGGTCTATACAAACCACATTTCAAAATGTAGTTCCATTTCAGCCCCGATTTTAAGAGAAATTGACAGATCAAGTAAAGCGAAATTGATTTTTATACTTGTTAATAGGCCACAAACTATTTTATTTTTAAACAAAGATACAACATCATATCTTGAAGGGCCTGTGTAAGAGAAAATACGATATTTTATAATTTTTTCGATGGAAAAGAAATAAAAAAAATTGCATCTTATTTTCACAAATATTCAACTTAATTTCGAAACTTAAAGCTTATTCAATATTTTAATACTTACTAAAATTTCTACCATTATGATTTATTTTAATTACAGCAGATTTTAAAAATTTTATGTATTATTTTAAGTTGTTGAAGAAAAACTACTTACTACGTAATCCGCATAAAATCCTTTTTAGTGTTCACTGTTCGATGATATTTTGAATTTTATTCTATTTGTAAAATAAAACTGACAAATTGGTTGGAGTACCTTTGCAAGTAGGGTTGCCATCAGGCGTTTGGACAAAGATAAGTAATTTTTTAATACGTCATAAATCATAAGCCGCAAATCGCAATTTACCTATTAAGTTTTACGGTCAAAGCTGCGCGTCCACTGGATCGGACCGTACGTATCGGCATTTCATCATTTACGAAATGCCGATGGGGTGCGTCCACTGCATTCGGATTCATCATAGGCAATTTAGTTATTTTTAGTCCGTCATAGCCTGTTAACGTGCATTTGCATTATAGACGATAGTGGCGAGGATATTGTTGTAACTAGCTGTATTTTATCACAAGAGGAAAAGAGAAACAAGAGAAAACGAAATTCATTATTTCCCAATTTCATCCCAAATATTGTCTCTCCTTAGTTGGTTATGATGATGTTGAAGTTTTAGACTATAAAGTTCTTCATATTTTTCTACAAAAGTAATTAAAATATCGTCATTCATCGTGAATAAGTATCTATGTATATTGTATAGCCGTCGCGTCGTCGCAAACACGTCAGAATTTGAAACCTTCGGAATCCGAATGACGCGTTCTCTGCGGAAGACGTCTTCGTCATAAATACCGGTCAGTATCCAGTGGACGCAGTACCATATAAATCAATACAAAGTAACAAATCCGTACGCTGCGTACGCTCCGATTCCAATCCAGTGGACGCACAGCTTAAATTAGACCTCAACGCGACGAGTAGATGCATACTTCTAAATTTGTATGATTTTGACAGATCAACTACGTGAGACTTTTTTTATAAAATACGGAGGCGAACGAGCAAACGGGTCATCTGATGAAAAGCAACTTTCATCGCCCATTGACACTCGTAACATCAGAAGCGCTGCAGGTGTGTTACCGGCCTTTTGATAGGGAATAGGGTTAGGGGTCCCTCCCCAAACCTATAACCCTATTCCCTCTAGGGTTGTAGGGGATTGGGCCTCCGGTAAACTCACTCTTTCGGCGAAACACAGCGCCTGTTTACTCTGTTTTTAATTATTAAAATCAGTCAAACTATTTAAATGTGGAACCCAGACACGTTGGTGGAATTGACACGCTTTGTTTCTCCCATGGACCTATAAAAAAAGGCGGACGGAGTCCCACCATACACAAAACTGTGTCCTTCAGAGTCGGCCAGGTGACTGTATGTACACGGTCCGCACGCACACATTATTACGCAAGTCCATACCATTTGACAGGCGTCAGAATATGTGCGTGGCCGACTCTGAAGACACAGTTCTGTGTATAAAAAGAACTCCGTCCGCCTTTTTTTCTACGTTCATGGTTTCTCCCACTAACTACCCCTGGCACTTCACACATGGTCACTTTATGGAGGACATGGGTCTGGTGACTCCAAACCCACTGGCTGGCAGCTGGTAAGTTCGTCACAAAATGATATCTTCTTAACATCATTGAAAGATCACCCAACTTAAGTAACACCAATTGTCATTGTTGTCCTTATAGCTTCTACAGACAGAGAGATCCAGTCCAAAGTGAAGATAGGCGTGGAATGTGGATTACTTTGACAGCTGTCAAAATGGTCCACAGCTATGTATTATTTGCTATGTAACTTTGTACAAATTAGACAGTTTTGTAACTTTGTACAAATTAGACAGTTTTGATGGTTCACCTGGACCATCAAATTTGACACTTGGGCATTCGAAGCTTCCATCAAACGGGCTGCCCGAGAAATTACGCAAGTGGGTCCCAAGTTTCTTAGCAGATAGAAGCATAAAGGTCGTAGTAATTGACGGCGAATGCTCGGAAACTCAGTCTGTTGATGCTGGTGTCCCTCAGGGCTGTGTGCTATCGCCTACCCTATTCATACTGCATATCAGTGACATGTTACAGACCAACGGCATATTTCATTGCTATGCGGACGATAGTACAGGTGATGCTGTATATACCGGCTCTCCCAATATTTCTCGGCTAAATGTCATTGAGAGTCGAAACTAACTTGTGTCCAAAATATATAATTCATTGGAGAGAGTCTCTGAATGTGGTAGTCGTAACTCAGTCCAATTTAACCCCGCCGTGACACGTGACGCGTTCACCGCTAAAAACCACTTATGGTCGTATATCCTCGTTTTGAGGGCACATCTTTAACCATCTCCCCTAGCATTGAAATACTTGGCGTTAGCATATCGAGTGAAGTCCAAGCGCCAAAATACCAACTGCTCCCTCTGGGTCGTATCCAACAAAGGGCCGCTCGAATTGTTGACTGTCACAGTGTTTCAAACAGCTTGGACTCCTTGGAATTACGCCGAGATGTAGCTTCACTCTGCATCCTCTATCGGTTGTATCACGGGGAGTACTCTGAGGAATTGTTCGGAATCATACCACCTGCAACTTTTCGCCATCGTCCCACGCGAAAAATATACCATCCTCATCACCTTGATGAGTGGCAGTCTTCCACCGTGTGTTTCTCGCGTAACTTTCTGCCGCGCACTGTAAAACTCTGGAACGAACTGTCACCAGCACTGTTTCCGGACCTATACGATCTGCAAACCTTCAATGAAAAGGATGCTTTTTGGCATTTGGAACTATTGCAATCTCATAGAATTTAAACTCCGAAAACAATTATTTTACAAATATCATTCCGGTTTGACATATTTTGGTTGGACTGACGGGGTTCGTTCGCGTCAGGGATCTGTAAGTGTGTATAGTGCTCCAAGGCTTTAAATAAATGAGAACGAGGCGCTGCTGGTATAAGAGAACCGTCAAACACATGTCTAAAATGACATTTTTGTATGATAGAAGCGTTAGTTTTTTTTCTCGCCACGTTCATTTAAAGCCTTGTCGAACTGTAGCTGGACGACGAACCGTCAAAAATGTCAAAGTACAACCTGAACACGAGGCACATGTCAAACTTGCGAAAACCAACTTCACTTGATGGGCCGGGTTTGCGCAATCTGTAGAAGCCTTTAGACCAGATATCCTAAATTCGCCGCTAGGGGCACATGAGTATTGTCAATGAAATTTTTTAGCTGTTAGGGTGTGTAATAAATATCAAATTAACATGTTTTATTCTAAATGGTAATATAATGCAATCGTGAAAAAACATAGGTATTTTACTTAATACTATTTGTAATAATATTATTTAATTTGTAGGTAACAACCCTAGGGACGAACTCTATCATACTCGTACCACCGACCACGTATAATATTTTCAAGATAGTATTGTTACGTGCTAGGGTTCGAGGATTCGGAGAGAAAGACCTGGTGACTCTCTTGAAGACTTTATTCACAAACACTAGGTCACACTAATCACTAAGTCCAAACACTAAGCACTATCACTGTCACTCACTATTGATCACTTGTTCTCACTTTGAAGTCGCCCCGAAGATCGCTCAGATAAAACTGAATTGCCGGCTGCAGTCTGCGACTATTTATACGGGCCGGATCGAATCTCAGAAAATTCCGGAACATCCCAGAGTAAACCCGATATGCGTAAACAAGTATGAGATATCTCTAGAAATTACTCGTAGATACTTACTTCTAGCGCCATCTAGTATCGAGTAGGGGATTTATGTTGCCTGTGTTCCCTTGGTCAGTTCGCTGGTCCGACGCTAGATGGCACCACGTGTCCGTATCCGTAACACTACTCCCCTCCTAGCGATGCTCGTCCCGAGCATCGTTGTTACTGCCATGGTAACGCGCCAGACGGTCTATGTGTACCACTTTGAATGTCCCTCTTGGTTGCTTTTGAATCCTGTAAGTCACATCATTCAATCGTGTAATCACTTTGTAAGGGCCGTCCCACTTGGTCTGCAACTTTGGAGATTTCCCTTTTCGGCGAGTTGGGTTATGCAGCCACACCAGTGTCCCTTCTTCGAAGCCGCTCGTGTTCGATTTCCGGTCGTATCTGGTCTTCATGTTCTCACTTGACTGTTACCCATTTTCCCGAACCATGGCGTGTATATAGCGCATTTTTTCCCTTAAATCGCAGACATAGTCTTGTACTGTCTTCGGTTCCTCCGGTGACCCTCCTGTTAAGAGGTCTACTGGTACTCGCAGTTCTCTACCGTAATTGACATACGCCGGGGTAGCTTTTATGCTCTCATGCTCGGCGGTACGGTACGACAGAAGGAAGAGCGGTATATACTTGTCCCAATCCTTTTGTTTGTCATCTACCAATTTCGCCAAATGCCTCTCAAGGGTCTGGTTAAATCTCTCAGCCATTCCATCAGACTGTGGATGGTACGCGGTGGTCCTCGTTTTATGCATTCCCAAAATTCTGCACACTTCCTGGAAGACCTGCGATTCGAAATTCCTGCCCTGATTGGAATGGATTTCTAGAGGCACACCAAAGCGAGATATCACTTCCTCGACCAGCTTAGAAGCAACTGTTGTAGCTTCCTGGTTTGGTATGGCGAACACTTCGGGCCATTTGGTGAAGTAATCCATGACAACCATAAAATACTCGTTCCCCGATTCCGTTACAGGAAATGGCCCAGCTACGTCAACTGCAATTCGTTCCCACGGTGCGCCAACGTTATACAAGCGCAGATTCCCACGGCTCCTTGTTTGAGGTCCCTTGACTGCAGCGCAAGTAGTACATTTGCGGCACCAATCCTGCACATCATCTCGACAATGCAACCAGTAGAATCGTTCTCGCACTTTTGTTAACGTCCTCTTGACACCTAGATGACCTCCTGATACGCCGTCATGTATTTCACGGAGAACATCTGGTACTCTCGTTCTTGGGACAACTATCTGAAGATGGAACTCTCTGCCGTTAGTCTTCTCCCATTTCCGGTAGAGTATTCCGTTTTCAAGAATCAGACTGTCCCATTGCGCCCAGTACGCCTTAGTGACAGCGCCAGTGGATGCAACCTCACTCCAGATTGGTTTTACGTCACCCCGTTTCTTCCATGTGATGATGTGCCGAAGGTCGTCATCTCTTTCTTGAGCCTCCCTCATAGCATCATTCTCACATGGACCCAAAGGACTTGTTTTCGTTAACTTTAATGTAATTTCATTAGATTCCTGCTTAACACAATGTTTGCAGTCTTCTGAACACGGCCTTCGTGAAAGTGCGTCGGCATTCCCATGCGCCTTTCCGCCGCGGTGTTCCGTCTTGAAGTCATACTCCTGGAGTTGTTCAATCCATCGAGCTACTTGGCCTTCTGGGTTCTTGAATTGCAGTAACCACTTCAAGGCTGCGTGATCAGTTCGCAATAAAAACTGTCTGCCGGTGAGATATTTGCTGAAATGTTGTAGCGTCTTTACAACAGCCAAGAGTTCTCTTCTTGTCACACAGTAGTTTCTCTCGGGCTTAGATAAAGATTTGCTGAAATATGCAATTACAACTTCTCTTTCACCCTGTTTTCGAGATAACACCCCTCCAATGGCCGTGTTGCTTGCGTCCGTGTCGACTATAAACTGAACTTCAGGTTGTGGATACCCCAGGATTGGTGTTTCACACAGATGTTTCTTCAGTTTCTGAAAAGAATCTTCAGAAGTCTCGTCCCAAATAAACTGTCGTTTATCTTCTGTCAGCCGATGTAATGGCTTGGCTATCTCCGAGAATCCCTTAACAAAACGCCTGTAGTAGGAGCATAGGCCGAGAAATGCCCGCACTTCAGTTTTGTTCTTAGGGTTTGGCCAATTTTGAACTGCTTCCAGTTTCTCCGGGTCCGTTTGGATTCCATCACTGGAGATAACATGGCCGAGATAATTGACCTTACTCCTGAATAAACGACACTTTTTCGGATTCAACTTTAACTTGGCCCCCTCTATTTTGGCGAAAACTCGTTCTAAGTTTCGCAAATGGTCCTCGAAGTCGCGGCCAACAATGATGACGTCGTCCAAGTAGACTAAGCAAGCCTCTCCAACTAAGCCTGCCAGTACACACTCCATGAGTCGCTCGAATGTGGCAGGTGCGTTGCACAATCCAAAGGGCATGACGTTAAACTGCCATAAACCTTTACCGGTGGAAAAAGCTGTCTTCTCCTTGTCTTTCGGATGAATTTCCACCTGCCAGTATCCCGATTTCAGGTCCAGGGTCGAGAACCATTTCATGCCACTCAAGGTATCCAGAGTGTCGTCGATTCCAGGTAATGGATAGCTGTCCTTCTTAGTGACATCATTGAGACGCCTGTAGTCCACACAAAATCTTGTGCTACCATCTTTCTTTTTCACTAACACAACAGGTGAGCACCACGGACTTGCAGACGGTTCAATAATCTTATGTCTTCTCATGTCCTCCAAAAGGCCTTCAACTTCTTTTTCCTTTGCAATGGGTATCCGTCTTGCTCGTTGACGAATTGGGTTCTCGCTTCCGGTATCTATCCTGTGCCGAACCATCGACGTTCTTCCAAGGTCGCCTTCCTGACTGGAGAAGATATTCGCGTGGCGTTGTAAAAACTTCTTAGCTTTCATGCTCTGCGAATAAGTCAGATTACTCTTGCAGTCATCGAGTAGCTCGGTCACTATTCCATAGTTGCTGCTGTTTGCTGAGTCTGAGCCTGTTATCGAACTACACTTTCTCATCCAGACAACTTCCTCGCACTTTCCAATGACGTCACCTTTGTTCAAGCAGATCTCGTGATCACCAAGATTCAAAACCCTGACCACAGCGTTACTGCTTCCACTAACAAGGGTTCTCGCCGTCATCAGTTTTTGCGCTGATGTCTTGGTAGGTGTGTCTTCGATCAACACGCATCTGTTTGACTTCTTCTTTCCAGCTGGCGGTAGTTTCACCAGCACTCTAGCTTCCGCTCGTCCAGGTATAATGACTTCCTTTACACATGCGACTTTCCCGCAGGCGCCTCCAAGGATGAAAATTTCTTCTTCGCCACACTTGAAAACTCCGTCAGCGACATTAATTCTGCAGTTGTGCTTCTTCATGAAATCCAAACCCAAGATGCAATCATCCATAATCTCAGCCACGATAACGTCATGAGGGTATGAGTAACCCCCTACATTAATCGTAACTGACATTTCCCCCAGGACGGGTATTGGCTGACCGGAGGCAGTAAGGAGCCGACAGTTAATTCTCCTCTTGTGTCTTCTTGCGGCTTTTACCAGATTTGGGTTCACTATCGTTCTAGAGGCTCCTGTGTCTAGAGTCATTTTGCAATCCGTCCTGTTAATAGTCCCCTGAATCACAAGACTATTCCCGCTGCATGCTTGGGAGATAACACTTATGGGGGCTTCCTCCGCGTCAGCCAGTACTCGCCCCTCAGTCCTGGCTTTTATTCGTTTCCCTGATCCCGGGCAGGGGACGAAGTTCCTTGCTTCTTCAGCTCCTCTATTTGTTCAATGCGTTCCTCGAGTCTTTTCATTCTTGCCATCTGAGTCTCCTTCTGCGGGCAGTTGAGCTGAAGATGGCCCCTCTCGCCGCACTTGTAGCACATGGCTCCAAAACTTCTCTTCGTGGGAGCCTTGACCTCCTTAACTTCCTCAGAGACCTCGTGGATCTTATGGGTCTGCCGTGTATCACGCTGAACAGCCTCGACCTCTAAAGCATGTGCCAATGCTTCCTTTAGCGAGGTGTGGTGACGTAGCCTTACTGCAGCTCTGACTTCCAGGTCCCTGATTCCGTCGACAAATGCTTGAACAATGTTCATGTCAACCATCTTGGTGTCGACTCCTGGGTGTGCCTTCTTGACAAGTTTCTCAATTTCCAACGCCCATTGTTGTAGTCCTTCTCCTGAGCGTTGGACTCTGTCACGCAGTTGGGCACGGAACACGTGCTCCAGGTGTCGCTCCCCGTATCTGGATTCAAGTGCCTCCATCAGGTCTTGGAACCCATTTCCTGTATGTGCTTCTAGGACCGACAAAGCTTGCCCTCTGAGCGCAACAGTGAGAGTGGTCAGGCATTGTTCGTCAGTCCATCCGTTGGCAGAAGCAACCGTCTGGAATTGCTGACGATAAGCGTTCCAAGAAGTAGTACCGTCGTATGGTGGCACTTTAACTCTTGGTCCTTGTACCACTTGCACCACTCCAGTAGTTCCACTAGACACCGCCACTCCTGTGGTTTCCAGGCGCACTATTTTCTTCTGAAGTTCAGTGAGGCCGGTTTTCACATTTTCCACATCCAATCCTAACCCGGTAACTCGTTCGTCCATTACGTCGACATCTTTACGAAGCCAGAAGCGCCTTTTCTTGAAGGTCCTTTTGTTGCTCTTGTGACTCTTGCAAAGCGCCGAGCTTACGGTCTTGTGCCCTTTGAGAATCTTGCAACGCCCCGAGCTTGCGGTCTTGTGACTCCTGCAAAGCCTGAATTAACCCAATTATGCTTTCCAATTGAGGAGCCATTAGAGGGGCCGTAGAAACTATGGGCGTGGCAGGATGGATGGAGCTAGTCGACGGGGCCTGAGCAGGCGGGGCCCAGTGGGCGTGGCCTGAGTGGGCGTGGCCTGGTGGGTGGAGCCAGTGGGCGTGGCCATGTCCGAAGTGGGTGGAGCCTGGGGGGTGTGGTCAGTGGGCGGAGCCTGGTGGGCGGGGCCAGCGGATGGGGCCTGCCCCGCAGTGGGCGGAGCTTGGTCCCCAGTGGGTGTGGCCTCCGCAGCCCCACCTCCAGCTCCTCTCTCGAAGTCAATGGCAGCAGCTCGCTGAGCCCTTGTCCTGACACTCCCCTTGAAGTACTCTCTCGGAGTCAATGGCATCTCCAAATCGCACTTCTGACACCAGTTGTTACGTGCTAGGGTTCGAGGATTCGGAGAGAAAGACCTGGTGACTCTCTTGAAGACTTTATTCAGAAACACTAGGTCACACTAATCACTAAGTCCAAACACTAAGCACTAAGTCCAAACACTAAGCACTATCACTGTCACTCACTATTGATCACTTGTTCTCACTTCGAAGTCGCCCCGAAGATCGCTCAGATAAAACTGAATTGCCGGCTGCAGTCTGCGACTATTTATACAGGCCGGATCGAATCTCAGAAAATTCCGGAACATCCCAGAGTAAACCCGATATGCGTAAACAAGTATGAGATATCTCTAGAAATTACTCGTAGGTACTTACTCCTAGCGCCATCTAGTATCGAGTAGGGGATTTATGTTGCCTGTGTTCCCTTCGTCAGTTCGCTGGTCCGACGCTAGATGGCACCACGTGTCCGTATCCGTAACAGTATTATATTCAAAATTCATATTGCTTTTGTACATAAAAACTGCCGATTAGATTGAGATAATTTGATTCCTACAGTACATCTAATTAAAGTATTCCATTAACACATAGGCTATTTTTATTACAAAATGTGAGGCGGTCTATGGTATTCAACGAAATTTACGTGAGGAAAGCTGCTAGAAAGTAGCAAGAGTAGCTTATTTCAATAGCACATATTTCAGCCACCTAAACTGCGAGATTTGTTTCAAACCAATTCTGATTGTTTCAAAGCGCATTCGTTTTCCACAATCAAAATTTTTACATATATACGCATACGCAAGCTAAAATTAATATCAGCAGACAGGTACAGATGTACCTAGTACCTACAATTTGACTCTAACTGCGCCTAATTTTATCTATTTTTTTGCGGTTTACTATGTTCGGGCGAGACGGGGATTACGAATTATAAATTATTACAAAATTGAAAAATTTTGACATTTTTGAATGCGTTGGGCGAGTGCGGGGGCCGGGGTCTGAAGTGCGCGGGTGAAAACTATCAGTATCACTATCAGCGTAGCGCGCGGATAAAACATTATTATTTTGCTTTTGCGAAATAGATAATACACAATTTAAAAAATCAGAACTTTATCCACAGCGGGTCTGTATGTCTATCTAAAGGCTGTATCTCAGACAGCCTGAAGACAGACATACAGACAGACAGACATCGAAGTCCCAGTAATAGGGTCCCGTTTTACCCTCTGGGTACGGAACCCTAAAAACGGTAGGACAGAACTACGCAGAGTTCTGTCTCATACTCGCACTCGTCCGGTTTTTTCATACTGTTCATATTTTTGTATCTAATTTTTAAAGCAATTGATGAAAAGGACTCAAAATGAAAATATATATTTCTTACTTCTTTAGGATGTTGAATATGTAAACGCCTTTAATTAAAAATATCTTTTTCGTAGTGTTTGGAGCTTGCAAAAACAAAAATTATTAAAATCTCGAAATATCGTGGATGAATCTGACACAAATTTATTCTATGGCTTTATTTAATAGACCTGAGCTTAATTATTGCGATTTCAGAAACTCTAAAATTTTTTTAGATAGTGTTTTAAATAAGTGGCAATATTTCGGGTTCCAATGGGCTAAAATGGTTCAAATTAGGTACCTACAATCCGAAGACTAATCTAGATATGATGCTATTGTTATTTTTAAGTTAAGTTTTTGCTGGCTAGTTTTATACAATTTTTAAAAAATCGACTACTAAATTTTGATTTTCTCAAAAACCTATTATCAGAAACGACACAAAATTTCAAAATAACCTAAAATAGGACTCCATCCATGTGCAAAAATTCAGAAACTTTAGAATTTTTGCAGGTCTAATAATGCTACGAGTCACTAACGTTACAGTATTATTTTTTATTCGTGGTTTTTTACTTAACAGGTGACAGTCAACAAAGGCACCAAGGGTAAGAGAAGACTGACTCGTCATCAGGACGAATGTGAGATTTGTCGCTCCACCCTATATCTTTCTAAGGTAACTTAACATCTTAATTCCCTTACTTATTTTATGATTTTTATTTTTTATAACGCGTTACGCGACCAAATTACTTAGAAGTTACGTCCTCCAACTGAATATAGCTTTGTCCATACTGGGCCTTTTTTTGTTCATCAAGGGCATGCGTTATAGCGCAGTCAACAGCGAACGTGAGGCATGCCCGTGACGCGCGTTGAAATCGTAGCGCTCGCTATGACACTTTTCTTTCAACGCAGGTGGATTTTGACGCATTCAATCATTGAATATACCAAACGAAAGTTGAATAAAAAGATGACGAAAATTGAAGATGAAATTGCGTAATGTGGACATAGCTTATCAACTTCCCTGATAGTACATATTATACAGGGTGCAATTAAAACTTCCTGCCAAATTTTGATATATTGATCCTTGTTAAAAATAAAAATACACGTATTTTTTCTTTTATGGTCACTCAGTACTAAAATGTTGAAAAATAGCTTCTGAAAGTTATCCTAAAAATTACTACAATAATTAATGGACACGATGCGACGGCCGCGCGTGACGTTCCCCCGCGCGCGCGCCTCATCCCGCTTCACCCCAGCTCATTCCCCCGCGCCACGAGTGACCGTTCTGCAACGATTTTAAATGGGATAAAATATGTCATTGAAAAAAAATAACACCCAATTTTTTTTTGATTAAATGGACTCTCCTAATGATAGATACCTAAGCCCTGGAAAAAATTTGGCAGGAAGGTTTAATTGCACCCTGTATGGTGTGTATTTTATTATTAGTAACGGGAAATTTGACTACACAAAAAATATTTGTGCAGTCTTTCAGCCGTATTTTCAAGTTTTATGAAAATGTAGGCCATAAGAAGTAAAAAATACTGCATCTAAGTTAATGGAACTCTTTTTTTTTTCAGGTAAAAGGTGTATTTGGCAAGCAATCGGCGCTGTGCGTGCAGCACGCTGTGCGCGTCCTAGTCGAAAAAAAAAAGGATCTCGACGACAAGAGAATAAACAAAGACAACATAGAATTAGAGATTTTCTTTACTAAGACTGAACTGGAAGAAATTGAACAGAATCTTCAAAAACGCCTTTTGAGCTAACTTCATCTATGGAGATTTTTAGCTGCAACAAATATTGAGGTAGTTCCTACGGTAGTTCAGATTTTTTATGCAAATGTGCGAGTGTTTTTTGTTTTTGATTTTAATGTGTTTGCAAGTATTTTCTTGTCACATTTAAGGTGACAAGAAAATACTTTTCATTATAAAGGTCAACAGATTTGTTTTGTGCGGGTGACATAAAATTCATTAGCTGAAGCATATTTGAAGATTAATTTTTCTCCAGATACCCATTAAAGCCTATAAGCGTACATTTTTAGTCATAAGTTTAATTTAAAATAATAGATATACATTGTATTATTTCCTATGGTCTGCAATATCTTGTTGCTTCGTACGTTCGTAGTCTTCTACGAACGTACGAAAAATATTAGTCAGCTGATGATCTCACTATGAGTAGTATTAAGTTTGATTAAGGTAAATTTTCCTTCTAGATCTATAATGTAACGTAAATAAGTGATCTCTGTTAATTATTGAGAATGACTTTTTTTTTTTAATTAATCTTTTATACAAAATTTTGTAAAAATTACACCATATCAAAGTTAACTTTGATACGGTGTCATAATTAACAGAGATTACTTATACTAGTATTAAAGAAAAGTCGAACACAATATTATATTTGAATAAAAAAAACATGTTAATTTCGGAAGTTGACAGTATGTTTAAAAATTTAAAATAATTATTAAATTTTATAGATTTATTGATAAAAGCTTTAAAACAATACAAATAACGAAAAAAATAATTATTGATTTATTTTATTTTTCATTGAAAAAAATTGGATTTATTAACTAAGTCACGTGATTGGAAACGCCAATCTGAAGCAGTGACGTCATCGTTCAGTGTCAAACAAAATTGACAGTTGTTAGGTTAAAACTTAAACACTTACTCACTTTTGCTCTGTCTACGCTTGTTTTGTTTCATGAACGATAACGTCACACGTGATCACGTGACCATAATGCCGCGTTTTTGTGACATATTTTGAATTCAGTATTTAAAATAATTTTTAACTCATTCTAGCATTCTAGGGCATAATATAATGAATAAAATATTACAGGTACCTATTATTGTAAACAACTGAAGAGCTTAAAACTATTTTTTAAAAGTTGTCAACTCCCCTATTACTAGTTCTGAAATAGTTTGATAACTCTGTGATATAGTATTATGTTAAGGGCCTGTTTCACCACTTCCTGATAAGGCTATCCACCACTTAATTTGACAGATGGAGTATGGAAAATCTGTCAAATAACCCTATCGGGCACCTTATCAGGAAGCGGTGAAACAGGCCATAAATAAACTAGTTTTAAACTAGTATGTACGATTAAGCTCTTTCCTCAAATTTGCTGTTCTGTTTGCACTCAATGATTTCTTTAGAATGTATTTAAACCGGCCAAGTGCGAGTTGGACTCGCCCATTTTTGCCCGCCATGTGCGTTGTTAATATATAATTCCCTTTGTGCTATCGTTCGCGGCGAAACTAACCGGCCCGCCCTGCCCTTTTGTCTGCAAAGCGCCTTATGGAGCAGACTACATTGCAGGGTTTCTGTAAATATTATTTGTGTTTTGTGTTTAGTGATGACGGATTATAGGTAATATATTTTCGTAAATATAATACATTTTGTTTTATTTGATCATTAGGAGTAGGTACTAATTAAAATGTTCAAGCTCTGTCAATGAGGGTGTTTGATATTCCATTTGCCACCAGGTGCCGCTATGTAGCGGTGTTTATGCCTTTATGGTATGCATATTTTGTCCCTTGGTAGAAGTTCACTGTAAAGGTACAAGTTGGAAGCCGGCTACATGAAGTTGCAGCAGACGACGTGTCGTCGCGACACTACTTTCTATGAATAAGTGTCGCTAGCTGCGGAGGGTACCTATTTCATAGAAATACATAGAAACCAGTAGTGTCGCTGCTCGCTACTCGCTGCGACACGCCGCGAATGTGTACACATAACACAGTAAAGGTAACGCCTGACTCATGATGAAATGTTGCAACACGGAAGATTTTACCGTGGGATCTTGCCACCTTAACTCCTACGGTAATAAGGGTCAAGCAATCATCATTATGTTAGTTAGGTATTACCTCCATGCGGTTACATCTCGAATTGCTCAGCCAAAGAAATAGATTGTGTGAGCAGTGAGCTGAGCAAGGGAACGTTCTATTAAAGAATTGATTCATAAGCAGATGAGGGACCTAGGTAGGTAGTAGGTACTAGGTGTAGGTCTGTCAACTACCTATAAATTACGCTTCTTCGATGGTGCCAGTACTACAATCACTATACATATAAACTTAACACCGGGCTGCCAAAAATATCAAAACACGCTAGCCCCGCCTACACACCCCGCTATCCTCCAATCGTGATAGTATTATAATGATTCCATGAATCGTGCCCGCATCAATTGTACTTTGCGCCGCAGCTAATTATAGTGAACAATATCGCGTAACAAGGGTTCCCGCATGAAAGTAAAGATCGTACTATGTCCCAAAACAGTTTTTTGATGATTACTTATTTAAAACTAAATACAATACTACGAGTAATATTTCCTTCAGCTATTATTTTACAAAGATTGTAGTAGTGCAAGTTATTTAATGATAGGTAACTGAATAAGTGTAACTGATATTTGTTGAAAAGCCCATAGAAATATTCATAATTTCGAAAAATATAACTATCGACTCGTCAAAATAAGTGAATCGCGTTTTCCGTTAGGCTAATATCAGATAAATATACAATGATTAAATAAATCTCAATTTCATTTAAGTCAATCGTCTTCCGGGATCGTACCTACTTAGGTATTAGAAAACAGAGCAAAATTTAACAGCTCGCTATTAAAAGCGCTTTTCTTCGGCGAAAATAATTTTATACTAAGAATACAAATGCGAAAGTTTGTCTGTTAACCTGCTGAACCGATTTTAATGAAATGAGCTTTTTTTGGAAAAGCTGTGTACCTAAGTACGCTCCAGCGAAATCCACTTTAGTAGCTGTAGGCCTGTAGAGGATATCTAAGGATTTTATGAAACTCGATATCAAAAGAGGTAAAAAGAAGATTGGCAGTTTTTATTGAAAATCCTATGTTTTTCAAGCAGGCAAAACTTTTCAAGCAAAACTCAACAATCTAGAGCATAAAATGTTCACTAAAAACCTTTATTAACACTTTTATTACATGAAATATGCAGACCGACTCGTTTGTTATGTAATAGTAAGTAGGACATAACATTACACGCTTTTGACGCTTATACACCGATATAAGGCTCTCTCCTAGTCTATATTATCTCAATGGTCATGACATTTCAAACACACGGGGTGAACATGGAGGTACACTATTGGCCTTATATTTTGACAGTTGATCATGTTATTCTTTCTAACTAACGATGCAGTAAGTTGAGTGAAAGAGAAAGCTCATATCGGTGTATAAACGTCAAAAGTTTGTAATGTTATGTCCTACCTAATGGGACATAACAAAGGAGTCACTCTGCATATTTCATGTTTTAAAAAGTGCTAGTAAAAGTGTTTAGTGAACGTTAAATGCAATATCTTGTTGGGTTTTGTGGTTGCGCTATATAATAAACCATAAAAACGGCCAAGGAATGCCTCAAACACGTGGATTTAACATAACATACGTAAGTTTTCAACAACGTGTTTTGGGCTTATCAATCGGTATTTTTACCGATTGATAAGCCCAAATTGATTAGCCTAATTTATAAAATTTATAAGTTTAATAATCCCTCAATCATGCTATATATGGCATTAGTGATAAAAATGTCACATCAAGTAATAATTTGGCTACAAATATTGCATAACTTTTTACGTGTATTTTAGAGATGCACTTTACTTGAAGTATAGTTTATCGATAAAAATATTGTCATGGACTAAATGATTTTTTTTTCAGGATTTGAAAATGCTTCAAAATAGACGACGAACAGAAATATTTAGACGCAAGTTTCATGCAACTTTTTAATCCTTACTCCCTCATGAAGGCATCGCAATATTGGGATTATCATTTCAAACGTAATTTTGAAATAATGATTTTATTCAAATAAAAAAAGTTCTAACGGAGAGTAAAATGATCAACAGCTCTCACACCTCCCCCCTGTAAGTACTCTAATCGTTACTTGGATATACTTTTTGAAATTTTATCCTGGAATTAACTCTTTTTCAAATAAAATGTAAAATTTTAATAAGGCTAAAGTCATAATCATTTAATAAAATTTTAATACCTCGATCGTCGGATACCAGACACAATAGATATTCAGTTGTTATGCGGCACTTTACTTGGTGTTTGATGGGTTAGGTATGGAAAACTTACATAAAGCATATTGCCCTATATACAATATTATGTATGTATATATTTTATAGTATTAAGTACATTTTAATGACACTAAACTATTTTTTTAGATTTTTGGAATGCTTCTAAAGAAGAGTTCAATATGATGGTGATGACGGAGAGACCTATAATGAAGATAATATTATTTTTAAGCTCAGATTATAACCGAGTATTCTGGTGGTGAGATGGAGTGAGGAGACCCCCCCCCCCCCCCCCCGTTAAGAAGACTGTTGTCACTTGTTTTCATTGTTTGAATATTTTTCATTTAAGAGGCCGGGTGCCATCGAAATTCTCATACATATGTAATACCAAAATCATTTTCTCATACGAAAATATTTAACATGTTTGAGCTTTTTTTCAGCTTAAAATAGTAATTACTTGTGTTTAAATAGTTTGTAGTAAATTTACTACAAAATAGTAGTCTATTTTGTAATAAATTTAAACACTGAAAAATATAGTAAAATACTAAAAAATATATAAATAAATAGTAAATTTACTACAAAATATATAAACTAAAAATTTTTTTTTTACTATTTTAATATTTTGTAGTAAATTTACTATTTATTTATATATTTTTTAGTGTTATACTATATTTTTAGTGTTTAAATATTTTGTAGTAAATTTTTGTGAAGGAACCTAGGTAATTACTATTTTAAAGCTGAAAAATAACTCAAACATGTTAAATATTTTCGTATGAGAAAATGATTTTGGTATAACGTATGTATGAGAATTTCGATGGCACCCGGCCCCTTAGTTTCAAATTTTTAATATGTTTGTAATATTATACAATGTGTCCTAACACCGGTGTCCAATCCTTATAATTATGTTATGATGTATGGCATATTTTATTGACTGAAGGATCGGCCACTGGTGTAGGGACAGTGGACACATTATATTATTATGTTTCCCGTCACCAGTATGAAGTATCCAATGCTTTAACGTCTTTATTTCTTCGACAATACATAACAATTGTTATTTTACAAAATTGTTGTTTAATAGTTAAGCATAATAAAGTATATTTCATCTTCTGTTGTTTTTTATAAAAACTGTTGATTTTATTGATATTACACTCCGGTCAAGCCTTCGTGACTTATGGAGTATACATATTATGTATATTATTTTTAACTATTTGTGTAATTATATACTTAAATATTTTATTTATATAAGTATTTTTATATAATGATCATAATATTGTATCCTAAATTGAACATGCAGGTCGAATTGATAACCTCCTTTTTGTGATGTCGTTTAATCAAAATCTATAACATAAAATTATGGTCGACTATTGGTCGATAGCTGTAGTCTAATTTTATATTTTTATCGATATATACAAGCAGATCGCCTATCCCTACACGCACACTACGGCAATTGCACACAAACATAAAATGGCCACGCGCTGGCGAGCTAAGAAGCCATCTACCTATATCCTTAATCTGTGGGGGTGAATCTTCCAAGAAAAAAATTAAATCCAATTTTTAACCATAAACTAGGGGCATTTTAGATTTTTTTTTCTTGACGTGAAAATTGTCTATACTAGAGTATACCATAGATACGGGGAACAAACAAAGCTTGTCAAAATGTCTTGAATGATGAATCATTGCAATTATAGTCCGTCAAAAAAGTCACGACATTAATAGAGTCGCCACTTGTTTCCGGTGTGGCCTATTATGGCCACACTGTATCCAGTCACTATAAAAGATTTTGATACTTTATATCAAAATACAGTTTTAAAAACACGTTGTAAATATTATGATTTATATATATTATTATTAGTTAAGAAAATTTGAAATAATTATGATGTAGTTATATTGTGTGTTTAATTTACGATATTACAAGAAACAATCTAATGTCTGTAAAGTATTATCTTAATGTCTGTAAAGTAGTATCTTTGTATAACTCACCTCATCACTAACTTACACGTACTGTAGCTGGTTTCGGTGGCTCCGGTAATCATCTTGTAATGCTATTATGTGTATTTTGTATCATATTATAAAAACATCACCTACTTTAAAAAATATATTGCCTGTTTACTTACAAATACATTATTGGTTCTGTTAAAAAGACTTAGAACATGTGACTTTATGTTAGTTATCAGTTATCACAAATATGTCATTAGCTGGTTAAAATTAATTGTATGTATCTATGTGCATGATGGAAGAGACTGCTCTCCACGACACAGGGAATCCTAGTGTGGGGAGCAGTGTTTTGTTTAAGATACTTAACATGTGAAATTCTTTTTTGAGGGAAATAAAGATTTGTTTGTTTGCTTAAATATGTCATAGTCTGTCAAGAAAGTGAAGAAGTTAAAAAGTGGCAACATCGTAGTGTCATCCCTTTCAAATCAATCTAAGAAAAAAGGGATGACACTACGATGTTGCCACTTTTTAATTTCTTCACTTTCTTGACGGACTATATAAAAATGCAATAACTCGATTAAACGGTTGAACGGATGTGGCTAATTTTAGTCTTAAAATATTCCTGGAAGTCCAGGGAAGGTTTATAAGTGACACGAAGTTCACCGGAACATCAGCTAGTCACTAGTATTACATATTATGAATTTATAACACCTGTTATTTAAGTACCCTCTCCCTGAGAGGTGCAGAGCTACTTTGATGACCAGTCAGAGCTGAGAGACGCTCACTCCTGTTTTATTAAGGAACTACTTATTTAAAAAATACAAAAAATAAAAAAAATAAAAAACAGGGTTTTGTTATTTTAATAAAATATGATCATCCAAATAATATTCTACAATGCAGCCGGAAACAGAATCATCGCCACTTTCTAGGTCCATGTAGGTAGTTACAGCAGTGGTGTCACAGTGAAGAGGCACTTTCATCTTCAATAATCAGCTCTTCAATATCCTAATAAAGGGTTAATTCCCACTCCTTGTATTTATTTTCAGTGTTTTTTTTTTTCAAAATGATAGCATAAATTCTCTCAGTTTCGGTTATTTCGTTAAACGCTTTTTCTGCTACCTGTAAACATAAAACATAATACTTAATTATAATATTATATTACGCTGCATCAAAGTGTTAAAGGAGTTAAGCACATACACTGTGACACGAGAATTTTATATACATTTAGAGGACCGGTTGGTCTCTCTAAGAGTTCACTAGAGGTCGGAGGAGTAAAGAGTAAAACTCGATTTACTGTGGTGAACTGAAGTGCTTTATTGAACAATCTGTGCTGTTTATTTACAAAATTTTACATATATACATATAATAATTATTATTCTAAATCTGTACAAAAGTAATAAGATTAATTTCTATTGGCTAATACAAATTAGAGAGAGAAATCTACAAGGGTCAAAAGACCGCTTCCGATAACTTCATGGGGTTATTATAGGGCATGAGATATATCCATTGGTGCAAGTAATTTTCTTTAAATCGCCAGTTTTTAAAATAGTCAAAATTTTCAACACGCAATGTATAGGAGCCCCGCCGGCCCCGGGCTGCGCCAGCCCTCCCGCGCCGCCCGCGCCAAGTCCCGCGCGCGCGGCCCTGCGCTAGACAAAACAGCTGATCGTGGTGTGCCCTAGGCCCTAGCCCGTAGGTAGTGAATAAACCACCAATATTGTAATGATTATTAAATTACAATTGTTTTCACGATTTAATAAAATGTTAGAATTTATTAATTACCGTTTCTTAGGTTTATTACTCAAAAATACTCAGTTTTTACTTCCGGCCAAAAAGGAAAAGTAATCATAATTCACATCCGAATCAGGTTGTAAAAATACAATACACAGTTACTATGGAAAAAAATACTTGATAACATGTTCACTGACCTGTGATCAGCTGTCTGCTTTTATGAAATGCAGTTCGAGCTGTGCTCCATCTAACTCAATGTAGATTGCAGAGTTTTTCAACACGAAACAAAAGTAAACAGGAGACATTCCAATTCTTTTAAAAACACTTTTTACTGCACTGTTTAAACCGCACTATCGTCTATCGACGACGATGTTCACCCTCGTTCCATAAAGGTTTACGAGTATTAAAAGTTCATTCACATTTCATCGCACATTCTTCGGACGTATCACGTGAAAAAATAGTTAAGAATGTCACAAAATAAGCAATAAGACCAGAACATCCGTAAAATTACAAAACTTAAACAAAAACTTCACAGTACACCAGCGCGGCGCGTGTTCACAGCAGACTAAATAAAATTAAAGAAAAAACTTTGTTAAATAATAGGGATGTATCCCTCTGCATATTTTGAGTTATCGATAATTTTTTATCGATAAATCGTTATTAATTGTTTTACATACGAGTAAGTATTGATTACAGTCAAACTAAAAAAAACAAATACCTACTCAATGTTAAGAATAGCGACAATAATAATTAAAAGTTATTTAAAATTAAATAGGTATTATTAAAGTATTTTCATTGCATGCGTAAACGCGTATACGCGCATACGTATAACGCATAACGCGTACCATAGTATAACAATCACTTTATCACGGTAATGTAGGTATCGAAATTATCGAATGCAACTTGACTATGTATCCCGATAAAATTTTCTGAATTTATAACCTCTTAATAGAGTTCATTTTAAAAATGAGATTACATCTACTAAATAATAGTTATAATTTTTATTATTTAATGGTAATTTAAATATCGACTGAAATAAATAGTTTTGAATTTTAAATAGGGTACAACACTTAGATTGTCCTTGAAATGGATTAGCGACACGTGCGTTGTGCTAGGCAGAGCGGCGGCGCTTTGTCGGGTCCGCATCAAAGGACAAAGCAAGCCGCCGCCCGTGTCGGCAGGTGTCGGTGTCCTTTGACGTCTTCACCGAAAGCCGATAAACATTATTTTAAAAATTAAAATAGATTCTTCTAATTTAGTAGCCATTTGGGCATTGAGGTAATAGGTTGTTGTTAGAGATAAGTTTGATTATTTAACAATTACTTCAAGTATCAAAACGTGGTAGTAGTTATTGTGTTAAGTGTTAATTGATTACTATTTCAGTTGTGTTAAAATACTTTGTGGTGTGCCGTGTGATAGATTTCGTTTAAAACGAGAAGTGTTTTTGACGTTGTTGGTGGTCACTGGTCTTATTGCTTGGTATTAAGGACTATTTTCAAAATGCATAAAGAAGTAAGAACACACTCAACATTTTTCACGTAAGTTAATTGCCAGTTTTATGTATGAGGTTTTTTCGTGTATCATCTGTAATTTCGATTGATAAGTGACGATTGCGGATAGACAGTTCATCCGCATTGGTTTCGTTATTTAGTTACGATTAAATTTTTGTAACTATGTAGTCTAATAATCTTAGACTAGTTACAAGTACAACAGTATGGCAAACTTCTAAGTTTGCCATACTGTAGCAAGTTGTGCACAGACAGTTGCTTACAGTTTTCTACGAGTTACCATTAAACTTTTAACACTGCAAGTAACTTAGATAAGAGGTCAGAGGTGAGAGTTCTAAGTTCCACGTCATGGCGACCTTCATGGGTTTAAAATTGAAAAGACACCACATACATTAGGGTTTCTGTGTGTTCTGTCGTAGTGTATCTTCATTCGTCGCATACGACCTTTCGACGCGTGCGTAGGCCGGAGCCCGGAGCTAAGTGCTAACAGCTGATTGCGCGGTCAACCTTCTCGAGATCGTAGGTACTTCGTACACACGAGAACGTTGACCGCGCGCTGCCTATTGCATAATGGAGTAAAAATAATAAAATTTAAAAAAATATTTTAAATTATTTTTCTATGTGGTTTATTATCATGTTTAAAAGGTATTAATTATAAAAAAAAATAAAAATAAATAAATAAAAAATAATAATAAAAAAAAATACATTTTCGTAATCAGAAAATGTAGTTTAATCATACCCCAAAGTAATCGGAAGTGGTCTTATTACACCCTGTATTTACAAGATTGCAAAATTATCCGTGCGGAAGATTCGGCTGTACCGCGGTTCGTGGCGCTGGTATCGCACGCGTATAAATATGGGCTCCCGCGGTCCGCGAGTTCAGTGAGCCCGCGCTCGGCATACCGACGTCGTCTCCCGGTCGCTCGCTGCCGCGCCGTCGCGAGTAGTTGTGCCGCCATTTTGTGAAGCTCTGCAAACGCCATGAAGATCGTAGCTATGCTGCGAATATCCCTCGCTCGACGTAGCCTCGATGCGTCGTGTTGTGTTGTGAAGAACTCTTATTAGAAAAAGTCCTTTTCAGGGCTACTTCATGTCCGGTGCAAATGCACTTAATATATACGGACGGTTTCTCTCGTCATTTCGAACGTACGTTCTTGGCAGAACGATTTTCTTCTATGTTTCAATCTTCCACGACGAACGTGTAGGTACTTTATAGGTACTGCTACATACATCTAAGATACATAATTACGCTAAGCACCTAAGTCAAAGTATCAATCATTGTTAGGCGCGTTATATTATAGATTTCTTTGACAGTTCATTGTTTACGTAAACATAAGGTTTATGTAAAATTATTGTTTATACCACATAATACTTACTCAGGCTACTTAAAATTGCATTATACAATAAAATTAACAAACAGAATTTATAAAACAAACGCTTAATTACCTGCAACTATGGCGATTGGACGATTAGAATCGGAAATGTGGACGCGAGAATTTCAGTGATATTTTCGCGTTTTACTATTTTTCTTCAATGAAAATCTTCAAATTTTCAGCACTCTGACACGTCTTTCACTTTAATTGTTAATATTAATCACAGTAACATGTAGTTTCACATTGTAAAACTAAATTTAAGCAAATTGAAAATGTTTGTTTTGTAGATTTTATGTCATAGAGAATTGATACAACAAAGGGTTAAATGTCAAAAGAGTGTTGCTATTGCTAAAAAAAAAAAAGTTTCGCCTCCTAGACATTCTTGACGCACTATAATTTTATATTATCTTAATGCGTCAAACTCTTCTAAGACGCTTATCTGTCTACAATTATATAAGTAATCTGTGGTAGTATCCCTAAGTAGTCTGTGCCTACATTTTTTTGCGATTCATACGGTGTTGTGCAAAGGTGCTACAAAATTTTAAATATTATTTCTAATCTTATGCCGGGAGTTTTGGCGGGCATGTGAAAGAGTGCTGTTGTGTTTTTGTATTATTTTCCTAAAATTGTGTTAGCTGGGTTTTTAATGTGTAATATTGGTAGAATATTAACCATTAGATATTCGTGTTCATGCACAAGTGTAGGAAAGTGATGTAATATCCAGAAACGTGCTATTTTGTGTTCCCTCCAAAACTCCATCGAAAGTTTCAGTAAAGCGTCTACCACTTTACTGAATCGACCGACTTGACTCCTGTGACTGTATTGACTTTTACTTAGACTTTGACTAGACTTTAGACCTGACGATACATGAAAACGATGATGAAAATTATAATAGGAGGAATATGGTTTTCCCGCCATATTCCTTACTTTTTTACCTTGTCTGTGGCACAACATACACATCCTTTGTGTCAACATCATTTAAGGAAATGTCAAACGCAAACATCCAATAACTTTCATGTTTGTAACTTAAGAAATGACGGACTTTTATTCAAACTTTTAACCCCAATTTTACCCTCTTGGGGGTAGAATTTCCAAAAACGCTTAAATACATATCTATTCATTTTTAATCAGCAGTCCAAAAATAAACTTTCATGTTTCTAACTTAAGAAATGACGGACTTTAATTTAAACTTTCAACCCCTATTTTACCCCCTTGGGGTTAGAATTTCCAGAAACGCTTAAACTCGTATCCAATAATTTTTAATTATTAGCCCATAAATAAAGTTTCATGTTTCTAACTCAAGAAATATCGGACTTTCATTCACACTTTCAATGCCCTTGGGGGTAGAATTTCCAAAAACGCTTAAATAGTATTCATTCATTTTTAATCAGTAACCCAAAAATAAAGATTTATGTTCCTAACTTAAGAAATGACGGACTTTCAATCAATCTTTCAACCCCTATTTCATCCCAATCGGGGTAAAAGGAGGATGCCAAAGTTCCATACAAAAAAAAAACCATTTGCAGGCATAATGAGATGTATCTCAAAAAATCAGTAATATTATGTAATATAATAATTACCATACGGGATCGTGATTCTTACTGGCAGTCAATCGAAATTGCCTGTTTTATTATTCAGGCGCCCATTTAAAATAATCAACTTTTTTATTACATTTATTTTGTTTATTTACAAAAAATGATGTTAAAAGTATTCTTGAAATATCACTGCTGGCAAAACTTTACAATATATTAAATATTTTTGAAGTGAAAACTTCTTTAGCGGCGTTGAGCACTTTTGTGGGATGGGTAAAAACTGTGAAACTCGCGTCAGATTTTCGTCTTGATCGAAAAACCATCGAAAAAGCGTAAGACGGTTGGAGAGTAGTGTTTTGTGTCGAACTCGAACTCGAACGAAATGTACAGTCGGGGAAATTAGTTGTTTAGCAGAAATGTACAGTCGGGGAAAATTGTGCAAAGCAGAAATGTACAGTCGGGGAAATGAGTTGTTTAGCAGAAATGTACAGTCGGGGAAAATTGTGCTAAGCAGAAATGTACAGTCGGGGAAATGAGTTGTTTAGCAGAAACGTACAGTCGGGGAAATGAGTTGTTTAGCAGAAATGTACAGTCGGGGAAAATTGTGCTAAGCAGAAATGTACAGTCGGGGAAATGAGTTGTTTAGCAGAAATGTACAGTCGGGGAAATGAGTTGTTTAGCAGAAATGTACAGTCGGGGAAAATTGTGCTAAGCAGAAATGTACAGTCGGGGAAAATTGTGCAATGCAGAAATGTACAGTCGGGGAAATGAGTTGTTTAGCAGAAATGTACAGTCGGGGAAATGAGTTCTTTAACAGACGCGCTGATTAAGGCCGCGTTTCCACCTGCAAGACAACTGTCAAGAGAAGTGTCTGACAGCACCTTTTTTTTCGATTGTCGATATTTTTTAATCGATTGTAAGGGTTTAGATTAATTAATTAAAATGATCGTTTTTTTTAAATCGATTTTCATAAAAAATGGGTTAAAAAAATAATGCACAACGAGAATAGTCAAGTTTTCACTTCTGCCGGCACTCCCGGAGTGCAACCCGTCTTTTTTTTCATAAACTGACGCTATATCTATTAACAGTAGTATCCATAATAAAGGAACTATTATACTCTTTTAAAGGGATAGGTAAATAATATAATCATGATAAAATGGATATTGGGTAATAATATATAACGTAATATATTATTTACATAAATAATATATTCTATAACGTACGAATTAGAGACCTATCGTCATCCACAACAAGTTTTAAATGACGAATTACTACGGTGCCGCATCCAGTCGTGGCATACCAGACGTAGAATATACCAATGATGTCAATACTTAGGTTATAATTCTATGGAATATACTACACTTACGTGTTATATGACGTACCATAGCAAGGTAGGAACGCAATTAAAGAATATTGCTGTTCATGTTTGCACAGCTGAAGAACGTTAGGAATCTGTGCCCATGTTATCAGCATCTTATATTTTTTAGGTTGGGCCAGACATGAGTAAACTTTTAACCATCCTGCTGCCATGTTGAACAGAGTAGTGATTAATTAATTATAAATAAAATTTATTATGGCTACACTCTGGTTTGGTTTTAATTTTACACTTATATATTATTACCCATTATCCATTTTATCATGATTTTATTTACCTATCCCTTTAAAAGAGTATAACAGTTCCTTTATTCGGATATTACTGTTAAAGGTTCTTACAGACGAACGGCACGTGTCGGCGGCACGTGTCAGCGTCAGTCGACGGCAGTAGGTAATTAACTAATTAGTGAGTGAACATTAAATGACGGAACACAGTATATTCGCAAATTTCGTATGTTGAAATACCGTCTTCCGGTATAAACACATGTTCGCCCGCCCTGTTGACATACCGGGAGCCGGTACATGTAAGCGTGTAAAAGTTTAGGGCTGTCTGTTGATTATACCGGCTCCCGGTATAACAGATACAGAAAAAAGTGGCTAATGTCATTTCAACATTGCAAAGGTTAATAGATACATATTATTTCGCCAAAGTGTACTTAAATAACTTGAATTCTAAAATCTAAATTTTTAATCTGTACGCAAAATTATAATACGTTTACTTCTAATTATCTACATTTTAATTAATTATATTCATACTTGATATTTTCTGTGCAATTAGGTAGTTACTTTTGGTCATAAGGCGGATAGGATTTTCAAATACTTAATGATTTTAACTACAACTATTTATCTATTTTTTAAATAATGTAAATTTTACTCAATACAATAAACAATGTGATGTATATTTTTTAAATGGACAATCACTTTTTTGTTTTGTAATCAATTATTGTACGGCCGCGTTGCTAATCCGGGAGTTGACAGTATGTTTAAAATTTTAAAATAATTATTTAATTCTATAGATTTATTGATAAAAACTCTAAAAAATACAAATAACGAAAAAATAATTAAGTATTAATTTTATTTTACATTGAAAAAAAATGGATTTATTAACTGTAAGTCACGTGATTGGAAACGCCAATCTGAAGCAGTGACGTCATCGTTCAGTGTCAAACAAAATTGACAGTTGTTAGGTTAGGTTAGACACTTACTCACTTTGCTCTGTCTACGCTTGTTTTGTTTCATGAACGATGACGTCACACAGCACACGCGATCACGTGACCATAATGCCGCGTTTTTGTGACATATTTTGAATTCAGTATTTAAAATAATTTTTAACTCTTTCTAGGTCATAATAATGAATAAAATATTAATTTACAGGTATTATTGTAAACAACTGAATCGCTTAAAACTATTTTTAAAAAGTTGTCAACTCCCCTATTATGACTCTCGGCCCATTACAGGCAGTGTAGTGTAGGCGAAGACGCAAATGAAGGAAGATTTGCCAATCTCCCTGAAACGCAGACTCGTCGACATGTGTATTCTGCCCATCCTAACCTACGGTGCTCAGACCTGGTCATTGACTGAGTCGCAAAGGTCCCAGCTCGGGGTTTGCCAAAGAGCAATGGAGCGCAGCATGTTAGGCGTAAGATTAGCTGACCGAATAAAAAACTGCAGGTGTTAAAGACGTCGGCATGAAAGCTGGAAAATTAATGTGGGACTGGGCGGGTCATACCAGCCGCATACATCCTGACCGTTGGGCAAAGGTCACCACAGAGTGGGTACCAGTGGACGGACGACGCCGCCGTAGACGGCTTCCTACAAGCCAGGCTGGCCTGCGGTGGCGTTGGAGTGAGACAGATGGAAGACCTTGGAGGAGGCCTTTGCCCAGCAGTGGGATAGTATAGGCTCATAAAAAAAAATAAGAGCGGGCTGCCTTTGTGATAAAGGAAATTTCTACAAATACATTGGAAACTTAGTTTTAGTTTGTCCAGGGGCCCTAGACAAGATCCAAGCGTTTTCTGTGCAAGCGTTTTCCGCTCACGCTAAGGACTTGACGTTAGCGTGTTGAAATTGGTAGACATGTTACACATGGAACGCTGAACGCCCATGCGCCCATGCGTTACCCGAAACACTCTATAATTAGTCTATGGAATAGTGTGTAGCAACTAGCAAGTGTCACAGAGTCAGTATCTGACATCTGCCACTGTCAAACGCAAACGCGCGCTTAGAATAGTATTCAAAAGTGTTGTGTTGAAACTTGAAAGTAATTGAAGTGTTTTATTACAAAAAAGTTAGTAAACGACTGTGCTATGGAATCTAGACTTCGTGCGAGTCCCGAACAATTTAGTTTGCTAATAGAATTTATGGAAAGGTAGGTTTTTTCCGAAATTTGTCATTTATTTTAATTGTTATTCGCATTTTTAAATAATATTGGACCTACTTGAGAATTTGGAATGCATAATGTAAACAACCTCACAATGGTGCACTTATATGATCGTGGTTCTTACATTTTGTTATTCTTATAAAGATAAACTCGATTCTAAACCTTAATACTTGTTTCTTAACCGATTCGTGGCCAATGACGCATATACGCGTCATGAAGAAACCTTTAGGGAGGCCAATGACGCATATACGCGTCATTTGAAAATATTTGTAATACAAATTTTTATGTAATTTAAATAAAAACAACTATTATTTTATATAAAAATTAGCACCTTAGAGATACAAATAGCTGTGGCCACTAGATTTTTTTGAAATATTAAGTTGTCAGAGGTTGTCAACCATGTGGATCAATAATTTTCTTATTTTTTTAATTTGATTGTCAAGCAGTTTTCATTTTAGTAACTAGATGGTGTATGGGTAGACAACTTTCGTTGATACCATCTTAATTGTCACAAAATAGGGCAAAAGAATGTAAACTTGATACATTTAAATTTCATAAAGACACGAGACGCAATAATATTCCAATGAATATAGTTGGGGAGGGGAAGAGGGGATTTCGGGATAAGCTCGAGCGTGTCAGATTAAGCTTGTATAGGCTTCACTCTTCAGACATGTGTCCAGTTATCATGATATAGAAATCAGATTTCTCACTTTGGTTTAACAATTTTTTTTTTGAATAAGTATTGAAATGTCATCGGATCTGTCAGATTAAGATAGGGGATGTTTAGTATACCCCAAAGAACCTTCTATATAAAGCACTGACGATTCAAAGGTAAGGTAAGCCTGTAGGAACATTTTAAAATATAAAAAAATAAAGCTTCATAATTTCCTAACCAGCGTTGCCAGATTTTTTTGTGCCAAGTCGGGACTTTGGAACTATTTGGGTGAAAACGCGGGATTCTTCAGTCAAAAGCGGGAAAAGGTAAAAAAACCGGCCAAGTGCGAGTTGGACTCGCGCACGAAGGGTTCCGTACCATTATAGAGCACTAATAGGTAAAAAATGTGTTTTTTTATTTTTTTATCCCAGTTTTTTTTTTAATTTTGATATCCCAGTTTTGAGAGTCAAATATAATTGGAGATCTGCTACGTTTTTCTGAAAAAACAAATAAGTAGGTATTAGAAATAAAAACTGTCAGCAATAATCTGGTAGTACTCGTAGAAGTGATAAATTCGTGTTGTAATATGTTTGACTCTATTTATTTCAATACAAACATACAAATAATTTGCTTGTTTTCTTAAACTGCCCCATACAATATTTACCTATATTGAAACTGGTTGGTTGTATCATAGTATAACATTATGTATATTAGAAGACTTTTATTTTAAGGTCAATATTTTTTGGTACTTAGGTAAGTTAAAGGTTTAGTATCCCTAAAGTAAGCGCTGAACCTTTCAGCCAGGCCAATGACGCGCCAACGCGTCATTCGATTAATGTTAGGGCCTGCGTAAAATATTTATGAAAAAGAGGGTGGCAACGAATCGGTTAAACATGGTATTAGAATGTTAGTAGCAAACTTTCTAATACCATGGCATGGTTTACTGGCTCTTATTCTCACTGTACACTAATCTTATGAATATTATTTTTAGCCATGGTGATCTTTCAAGGCCACTAGTTGGACTTCAAGGACGGGTAAGGAGTGAACGCCTGTGGCAAGAATTAGCAGAAATGTTAAACTCAGTGGGTGGAAATGGCATTAACAAAACTCCTGACAAATGGACAAGGGTAATAAGATATTAATTGCTTAATTTTTAATTTTAAAATTAAAATTGCCTATAACTTCATATAAAGAATTCCAATGCGGCGACTGCGGTGCGTGCGGTGCGGCCCAAATCTGCGTTCACCTTTAGTTTCTTTAATCAATTTTTTAAATTTTATATCATAGAGACAAATTAATGTTCATGTTCATAATAATTACAATCATGTAAGAAATCAGTAAGTCAAAATAAAACATTAGTTAATTCCTTTTGAAAAAGTTTGTAATACTCTTCTGTTTATGGTTTTCGTACTTCATTTTGAAAGCTCGGTCTCTGCTCTCTAAGTTGACGGAGAAACATAACTTCGTGGCTATCAAATTCGTTATCTTCAGCCCATTTTAAAGCAATGTTTAAAGCTCCGGCCGGCCGGATTACAGCGATCACCGAACAAGCGGGAGTCCGGATTACCGAGGCCCTACTGTAATTTGATTTTATTTATTTATTTATTTCTTACCCACCACAACAATACATAGAACAGAATTACAGCAGAGATTGATACATAATTAATAACACAAGACTTAAGTAGCAGAATATTTTGTAAAACATAAGATAAGGTTGTACAATTGTGATCTAACTGTGGACACCAAACTAGGCAAAGCTTGTATCTTGTTGGTCCTAGTTTTACAGTATTCATTTCACAAGAAGCAACTAGACGCGCTTTCGGGGTTTGATCTAGTTATGTCTTAACAAAAACCAAACAAAAACATTGACTACAACCAGTTTAGCATGTCATTTTGAGAAGTTACAGATAATTATTGATTTTTCCAAAATACATATACACCTAGTTAATAGGGTTGAAAAATTTCCATTTAAGATTACATTTTCATTTAGCAGGAATATTTGATGAAAGGATGAATTAGGCTCCGGAATGGATTAACATGAGAATATTATATTGCTGTTTGTATCCGGGCTGGAAAAAGCTGTATTAATGTTACAAAATAGCAGAATCAGACTACGGAGTGCTTGGTGATATTGCATTCGCTAGTTTCGGTAGCGAAGTCATATATGAAAAATATGGTATAGGATTTGACGTAGCGAATGCGCTGACTAAGCACTAAGGCTTCAGTCTCGAAATCAGCGGGCAGCGAGGCGGGAGCGGCGGCGGCGCGTTCTCAAATGTATAGATTTATATGGACAGGCCTCGAAAACAGCAGCGTGGCGAGCGGCTTTTATTACATAATAATATTATAAAACAAAGTCGCTTTTTTCCCCTCATGTCCATTTGTTCCCTTTAATCTTTAAAACAACGCAACGGACTTTGATGATTCTTTCAGTGTTAGATAGCCCATTTATCGAGGAAGGCTATAGGCTATATTTTATCACGTTAAGACTAATAGGAGCGAAGAAATAGAGGAAAATGTGGAAAAACGGGGAAAATTATTTGAAAGGGCTAACTTGAACACGCTAATCTCAGGAACTACAGGTCCGATTTGAAAAATTCTTTCAGTGTTAGATAGCCCATTTATTGAGGAAGGCTATATTTTATCACACTAAGACTAATAGGAGAATGTGGAAAAAACGGGGGAAATTATTTGAAAGGGCTTATCTCGCGAACTACTGGAGCAATTTTTATGTTATTTGGCACAGCTGATAAGAAGTAGACCACGTGAAGGATCATAGGCTATCGATTTTAACCCATCAGTCGTGGCAAAACGAGACATAATAGCTTTTTCATTGTTCTCGCGGCCGGATGTGGCCGCTTGGGGCTTCATGAATTAATAATTTTTTAACTCTACAGTCGCTAGTATCCATATAAATCTATACATTGGAACGCGCCGCCGCCGCTCCCGCTCCGCTGCCCGCTGATTTCGAGACTGAAGCCTTAGGGTCTACACAGACGGACTGCATTTCAACTGCAATCCAACTGCAAATTGCAGTTCAAGTGCAGTTTGAATGCAGTTGACACGACTGCAATGCGACTGCAATAGAACTGCAAACCAAACGCGCAGCCGGATTGCAGTTCAGTTGCAGTCGGCGTGCAGTCTATTGCAGTCGTATTGCAGTCGTGTCAACTGCATTTAAACTCCACTTGAACTGCAATTTGCAGTTGGATTGCAGTTGAAATGCAGTCCGTCTGTGTAGACCCTTAGGACTATAGAAGGTGTAAGAAAATAAAATGATATTATCATTATACTACACTGTTGAAAAAGCGACTTTTAATAAATATTATATGGCTAAACACTCACTCTCCCATCCCACCTTCCATGTTCAGATCCAGTCCAGGGTCGAGCAGCTGGTTGCTGTCAGTATACTTGGGCCGGCTGATGTATACCATCATCTGGTAGCAAGCCAGGTATATGATCACCACGAACACATCAAGGAACTGGAAAATAAAGTTTTTTTTATGATATTTTATTTCGAGGACCTTTATAAAAAACACATGTCGGTCCTGTTAGTTAAACAATATACATAATATGTATTAAACGAAAACAAAGTTAGTGCCTACTAATTATGTGAAGACTCACAGCCATGAACAATTGTTTTGCAGCGTAGAAAAAAATTAAGTTTCTTAACATAACATCTACAGTACTAATATTGTACTAATACTGTACTAAATGGTAAAATGTGTCTCTCTGTTACCTCTTCACGCTAACTTTTCTGTTTATATTTGTATGTAGCCGTAAGTTTTCCGAGTTTGATAAAATAAAAAATAAATAAAATAAAACGGCCGAACCGATTTAGATTCGTATTGAGATACTATGAGAGACAGGAAGAGACATACATACAAAATTGTAAAATATGTAACAATCTCATAACTGACTGATACTTTGTGAAACTTGAACAATGGCTATTGTTTTGAAGAAAATATATTTCGAGTGTCTCCATTCACTCACACATTTTTCAGGTGCAGAAGAACTGGTACATCAAATTCTATTAGAATTAATATTAGGACCTTATCACACTGATTTGTAGGTGATTTAGAGGCCCGGCAAAACATATGATGTTTGTATAGGGAAGGATAAAGGCTACTTTTAATGTAAATTGAAGATTCCACTTAGATTCTTTACGAAATCAATATTCAATGTGGTTAGACAATATAATATATAGTATCAAGTTTTCACTTATAATACCACAAGAGCTTCAAAATTATCGGGTATTTCCCGATAGGTTCGTTGCAAACAAATGAAGGATTCAAGTTTTTCAGGTTAAA
Source organism: Polyommatus iphigenia (assembly GCA_963422495.1). Taxonomy (NCBI): domain Eukaryota; kingdom Metazoa; phylum Arthropoda; class Insecta; order Lepidoptera; family Lycaenidae; genus Polyommatus; species Polyommatus iphigenia. The sequence goes on along the minus strand of OY730178.1, from coordinate 17,237,081 downwards.
AAATCACGAGCGCGAAGCGCGAGTGATTTTTCCTGAAAAACTTGACGACTTTATTTGTTTGCAGGGAACCTGTAGGGAAATGCCAGATAATTTTGAAGCTCGTGTGGTATTCGGGGGATTATTTTTCCGTCCCAAATGTCGGCCAATAGAATTGCACCATGAGACGAAATGTACAGTTAACAAATAAGAATTTGTACCTTCCTTATAGTCTTCTCCATCCATTTTCTTCATATTGTAAGCGTAATCTTTCATAATGTTTGCCAATTGCGCTTCACTCGTTTCAGCACTCAATGTGTATTCCCTCTCAGTACAAAAAGTAGTAAATTGGTTCCAAACTGTTTTTTTTTTGCCTTCTCCGTATTAATGGGAACATTTCCTTTGACTTTTTTATCGATGGTGGACAGAGAACAAACTCCAAATCGACTCATTTTCATGCAAAATCTCCAATTTTCACAATTGAATTCAACCTGTCAGTTTGACGTGTGGTTAATTTGACTGGATCATGTTTTGTTTTTTATATATAGCAACGACCAGAGAAAATTTTCAAAAAATTATCAGTATAATACCATGTAGGTTGTACCACGTGACGTCGAATGGTGCAATTCTATTGGTCGATATTTGGGTCGGAAAAATAATCAGTATAACTAGTGTAATACTACTTCTATATCTATCTATATTATATCTATACATATTATAAAACGAAGTCGCTTTTTTTCTCTCATGTCCCTTCGTTCCCTTTAATCTTTAAAACTACGCAACGGATTTTGATGATTCTTTCAGTGCTAGATAGCCCATTTATCGAGGAAGGCTATAGGCTATATTTTATCACGCTAAGACTAATAGGAGCGAAGAAATAGAGGAAAATGTGGAAAAAACGGGGAAAATTATTTGAAAGGGCTAACTTGAACGCGCTAATCTCAGGAACTGGTCCGATTTGAAAAATTCTTTCAGTGTTAGATAGCCCATTTATTGAGGAAGGCTATATTTTATCAGGCTAAGACTAATGGGAGAATGTGGAAAAAACGGGGTAAATTATTTGAAAGGGCTTATCTCGCAAACTACTGGAGCAATTTTTATGATAATTGGCACAGATAAGAAGTAGACCACGTGAAGGATCATAGGCTATCGATTTTAATCATTTTTTTAGTGGATGTATATTTTATACCCGTGCGACGCCGCACACTGGTCCCAAAGTAAAATAAATGGGACATTAAGAATTTTCGGATCGAAGGTCAACGGATCAGGCTGATTTTTTTTTTGTAGACAGCTGATGCAATTACAAGTCACTTTTATAGATGTCGTTTTTTTCAAATATGCCGTATCTACAGAGATAAAAAATAATTAAAAAAAAATTGTATGGACGAAATCATAATTTTGTCATTTTAATCCAAGATTCAAACGTATTCAAAATAAATCATAGCACAGCTTATAGAGGGACTCTTGTCGTACATTTTTGTCATAGACACTCAACTGCGATTTTTGCGCCTTTTAGAGCTACAGGCACTTTAATTTTTTTTGTCAGCGGATGAGGCTGATTTTTTTTGTAGCATCTGATGCAATTACAAGTTATTTTTATAGATGTTGTTTTTTTCAAATATGCCTTATCTACAGAGAAAAAAAAATATGAATTATTTTTTGTATGGACGAAATCATAATTTTGTAATTTTCTTCCAAGATTCAAACGTATTCAACATAAATCATAGCACAGCTTATAGAAGGACTCTTGTCGTACATTTTTGTCCTGTTGCTCAACTGCGATTTTTGCGCCTTTTAGAGCTACAGGCACTTTATTTTTTTTTGTCAGCGGATGAGGCTGATTTTTTTTGTAGCATCTGATACAATTACAAGTTACTTTTATAGATGTTGTTTTTTTCAAATATGCCTTATCTACAGAGAAAAAAAATATAAATTATTTTTTGTATGGACGAAATCATAATTTTGTCATTTTATTCCAAGATTCAAACGTATTCAAAATAAATCATTGCACAGTTTTGTCATAGACATTTAACTGCGATTTTTGTGCCTTTAGGAGCTACAGGTACTTTAATTTTTATTGTTTTGTATAATTCATTTCTGAGTATTTCATATAGTTTTTAAAAAATATTGTTAAGGATAGACAAATAATAATATTTTCTTTATTGACAAGTAACTCTTTCTAATGTCTTATTCATAAAAAAGCCTATATATACTAAAACTAAACAAATTAAAGTAGAAATCTCAAAACATGTACGTACAGGTAAATTATTTTATGACTCATCCAGTTTGCAAATTTTGTTTGGTAATGACTCATTGCCTAATTAGTAATTACCTCTATACTTGGAATTTGTGCTCTGTTTTGTTATTCAGCGCTAGCGAACGCTTCGAAAACGCTAAATAATATATAGGCACATAGATTGTAATTCAAATTTTCCCTTCGTACTTTTACGGGCTTAGGACCGTCAAAATACAAACTTGTATAATTATATAGGTTTGTTTGTTTGTACATGTTAATTATTCCTTCGATCGTGGAAAAACGAGACACAATAAGGCTATTGTGAAAACCGATCATGAAAGCCTCATATTACTTCAAGTAGTGGGGGTAATTAGAAAAGAGTTATAAAAAAATGCTTGCAATACAGATGACTCACGCAATAATCCTTCGAGCCCCAAGCGGTCGCATGCGACCGCGATTACAATAGTAAGGCTTCTATTGTTATCGCGGTCGAATGCGACCGCTTGGGGCTCGAAGGATTATTGCGCGAGTCATCCGTATTGCAAGCATTTTTTTATAACTCACTGTCTAATTACCCCCACTACTTGAAGTAATATGAGGCTTTCATGATCGGTTTTCACAATAGCCTTATTGTGTCTCGTTTTTCCACGATCGAAGGAACAATTTACATGTACAAACACGTTTTGAGATTTCCACTATTGTTAATACATTACCAATAATTATAATCATACAAGTTTGTATTTTGACGGTCCTAAGCCCGTAAAAGTACTCGGAAGGGAAAATTTGAATTGCAATCTATGTGCCTATTTATTATTTAGCGTTTTCGAAGCGTTCGCTAGCGCTGAATAACAAAACAGAGCACAAATTCCAAGTATAGAGGTAATTACCAATTAGGCAATGAGTCATTACCAAACAATAATTGCAAACTGGATGAGTCATAAAATAATTTACCTGTACGTACATGTTTTGAGATTTCTACTTTAATTTGTTTAGTTTTAGTATATATAGGCTTTTTTATGAACAAGACATTAGAAAGAGTTACTTGTCAATAAAGAAGACATTATTATTTGTCTATCCTTAACAATATTTATTAAAAACTATATGAAATACTCAGAAATGAATTATACAAAACAATAAAAATTAAAGTACCTGTAGCTCCTAAAGGCACAAAAATCGCAGTTAAGTGTCTATAACAAAACTGTGCAATGATTTATTTTGAATACGTTTGAATCTTGGAAGAAAATTACAAAATTATGATTTCGTCCATACAAAAAATAATTCATATTTTTTTTCTCTGTAGATAAGGCATATTTGAAAAAAACAACATCTATAAAAGTAACTTGTAATTGCATCAGATGCTACAAAAAAAATCAGCCTCATCCGCTGACAAAAAAAAATTAAAGTGCCTGTAGCTCTAAAAGGCGCAAAAATCGCAGTTGAGTGTCTATGACAAAAATGTACGACAAGAGTCCTTCTATAAGCTGTGCTATGATTTATTTTGAATACGTTTGAATCTTGGATTAAAATGACAAAATTATGATTTCGTCCATACAAATTTTTTTAAATTATTTTTTATCTCTGTAGATACGGCATATTTGAAAAAAACGACATCTATAAAAGTGACTTGTAATTGCATCAGCTGTCTACAAAAAAAAATCAGCCTGATCCGTTGACCTTCGATCCGAAAATTCTTAATGTCCCATTTATTTTACTTTGGGACCAGTGTGCGCCGGGGCGGGTCGCTAGTTGATAATAATAATGGTTTCAGTAGAGGAAATCAGGGAATTGTTTATGGCTGTTAGAACACAATTTACTGTACTATTCATGAAAATTTAATTACTTTTGCTCTGTCTATATTCTTTTGTAGCTAAGAAATAGTATGTACCCTGAAGAATTTAGTCAACCCCTACAACACAAGTGTTCTTAGTAGATACCGCATAGATCAAGATAGATACCGCATGTCGCTCCATTTGTATGAAAACGAGTGTGTCACTTTTTTCCTACCACTGTGACGTACCGATGGTAAGAAACGTGTCCATTATCAAGGCCAACGTTTCTATTTGAATTTCTACAGCTCAATACGGCACTTTGAGGCATTTAGGCATTTTTAAAATTCCGATTGACGTCCGATTCCGATAGCAGACTAAAGAACAGACATTCGAAAGACGAGCATTGCTCGTCGTTTTGGAACGCGATATGGCACGCAAAGTACATACACATGCGGTATCTATCCTGATCTATGTCTTGATCTATGTCTGTGACTTGTACTGTATTAATTGTGTTACTATCCAATTTTGTTTATGATGAAAAAATAAAGTTTTATTATTATATATTATATATGTAATATTAATTTTATTTTATATTTGTACCGTCAAGGAACCATCAAGGAAATTGATTCATAGGCAGTTGACTGACATGTCATTTGGTCAGATCATGTCAATTATGTAGACGTCCCCCATCTGCCTTTGAATCCACTTCTCTGATAGTACATTATAAATATCCAGTCAAAGTAACTTGGAAGTGTGTGCCATCATTCATCAAATTAATATAAAAAAAAATTATCATGTGCTTATACAAAAGTTTATCTTATTTGTTTAATAACTTTTTGCAGAATGGATATAAGATACTTACTATTACACCATAAGACAGACTCTCAGCAAACAGTGTGAAGGCTAGTAGATTGTATGTCAGCCCGGCTACGATAGCCATGTTGCGGTAAAATGATACCGTCGCTGTGTTCTCCATCAATATTTGCTTTGCACCCTTCGTAGGGGCTTTTCCCTTTTGCTGTAATACAAAAATAACATAGTTATTGCCAGAATATGGTACTAAGGCATTAACAATATGTTTAAGTGCAGATCATGAGCCCAAGAATAAAGTCTAGGTCCATAGTACAAATACAATATTCTCTGGCATATAACATAAAAGTATTGGCTCGAATAAAGGTAAATAGCAATTTTCACACTATCACATGCGTGTTTCACAATAATGCAGGCAATATAGTTTTTAATAAGGACATCGTTTTCATGTCATCTGTAACCAGGGTTGCCAGGTGTTCGGTATTCTACTGAACGGTTCGGTATTCTAGCACCGTGCTCCGTGTTCAGTATGACAAAAATACCAAAGCATGGGCAGTTCGGTATTTTATTGTCAGATTTGACGCAATCTTACTTAAATAATCTGTGCGACAGCCGTAATAAATTGAGTGTGGACATTCTGAAATTTTCACAGATTGTATAATATGTCTGTTGCCGCTACAACAAATACTAAAAACAAAATAAAATTAAAATTTAACCGGGGGCTCCCATGCAGCAAACATGATTTTTTTGGCCTTTTTTGTTCTATATCATATCAGGAATGGCAACAGGTAGGTGAAATTTCCACAAAGGCCTTAAATATATAATATTATGTACTTTAATAATCAATAATAATGTTATATTAAAATAAAATAAGTATATTATTGTATATTTAAGGGGGGCTCCTATACAAAAAACATAATTTTTGGCCTATCTTTGCTCTATAATGGTACGGAACCCTTTGTGCGTGAGTCCGACTCGCACTTGGCCGATTTTTTATTTGCTGTTCGGTATTTATTTGAAAAAGACCTGGCAACCCTGTCTGTAATGGTAAAAATAAAGAAGAGAGTAATTTAAAGTATCTGTACGTTATTTTATGTAAATCGCTTATGCATATTTCCAATTCAAAGCTCGCCGCTCGTCATCATTCTATCATAGAGGTCAATGAAACGAAACCTAACCTAAAAATAAAACTGTTTATACGAATAAGTCAGGAGTTCAATAACTATAAGACTTTTAGGATAACAAATAAAGTGCTTACTTACTGGAGGCATATTTCTTGGAAATGATTTTCAAAATTGCAGCTTTTTATACTATTCTAGGATTTTGTTGAAAATACGTGTTGTTGTGACGTATAAATATAATTTCAAAGGCACAAGGTACTAAATATTAAATTATATTTTAAAATCAAGCATTAGGCTATATTCATTAATATATCAATTTATTAAAATTTGTAAAAAATTACAATTCATTTCACTTCTTGATGTTACGTGATACGTCATACGACTCATACGATACGTCACAACAATTACAACAAAACGTCAAAACAATGACAAAATAGCGACAAATCATTGGGTATTTGCCAGTACTAAATAAAAAAACCGTAAAAAAAAACTAAATCTTAAAGCGGTTCACAGAAATCACAGATTACATCTATTCTATATTATATCTATACTAGCTGTCCCGGCAAACGTTGCTTTGCCTTATTATAAAGTATTTCGCCCATATTATTTTATTGAAATGACTAAATAAGTATGTCGCCATGGCAACGTCGATCGCTATCTCGTCGCACAAACAATGGTCGCCGTCAGTCTCAGGTTGTATTATTTTACTATTATTTATTCAACAAATGCACTTATCAATATATAAAGTACCCAGTAGCCGATTCTCAGACCTATTGAATATGCATATAAAATTTGGTAAAAATCAGTAAAGCCGTTTCGGAGGAGTTCGTGGACTAACATTGTGACACGAGAATTTTATTTAAAAGATTATACTTACCTACCAAGTTTCAATGGGATGTTTTGTTATTTTTAAAGGTCTACCTGAATCTGATGGCAATTTTTGACAGCAAATTTTCAAAAAATATCCTAAATCATTGGATAAATTTTTATATTTGCATGTTTATTAAGGCTATGACGTTGTCACGTCTAACTATCGTCAGTAAGCCGACTTTACAGACAACCGATTTTTTTGATAAATCGAATTTTCGCGAAAATTCTAGGGATTTTTCGAAAACACGGATAATTAGATAATGGTGATTACATTTTTCAATTATCCTAAAAAAATAGGTTTTTTGGGAAAACGCGATTTGCCTTAGTAACATTGCACATTTTTAACGCTGATTGGCTTGATTTTTGCTTACTGGCCAACTCTTATTCTAATTGGTTACTATCTTTTCCTATGTATCTTTGAGGTAATACACCATAGAATTATATAGGACATAACCTCAGAATTATTTTCTGGTTCTGTTAAACTTTCAGCACTAATTTCACATGTATCAGTCATTTTGTATTTACAGACACTTTTAGATAACTTTTCGCACTAATTTTCAAGTCCAACTGCAATTTTAAACACATTAAATATCAAAAACTGCTAGCTCGCTTACAAAAACAACCACAAACAAAACAACGCGTGACAATGAATTGACATTTAAAACGTCAAGTCTTCAACCAATCAGAGAAGATGTTGTTGTGAGGCGCTTAAACCGACCAATCAGTGATTTTTTTCGATAATTACAACTAACGATTCGTTTCGCAATCGTACTAAGGCGGTTTTGTCAGTAAGATTGAAAAATTGTAATCAACTTTATCTAATTATCCGTGTTTTCGCGAAAACCCTAGAATTTTCGCGAAAATTCGATTTATCAAATCATCCTACGACATATATACCAATCGATAGAGCGGAACATTTTAAGTAAGACTGCATGCATAACTCATTTTCGCCAAAATGGCTTTTACGACCTTTCTTCCCCAAGGTGGCGATATATCGCGCCTGTCTGCGGGAGCCTTTATATTAATCATTAATCATTAATGGCATTTCGTCAATCACGCGTCAGTCAGTCGTCCAAAATTATCTTGCATGAAAACGTGTATTCTTTACTCAGACTACTAACGGCCGTTCCCAATATTTGATCTATCTCTGGTTTTGCCCTACTAGAGATAGGAATAGCTCTCATTAGACAATATAGACATATACAATGTTAGCCGCGAACGGTCGTATGTCAAACCAGAGATAGATTGAATATTGGGAACGGCCGTAAGGGGATATTATTCTTTAAGAAGTTTTGCGTATGACTGACAATCAGTCAGAATGACTGTGTAATGTGAAATTAATTCCAACACTCACCAACAGTCAAACGAAAGTCATGATTGATGGAATTGACTGACCAGTGCATGACCGTCTCATAGTCACAGGCTACACGGTCAAATTCTCATCAATCTGATCCATCAATCTGATTGACGGAATATTGATGGTTATAAAAAGTTCATATTAAAAATACGATCAATCCATCAATCCGAGTCGTACACGATCAAATTTTCGTCAATCCGTACCGGATTGATGGATCAGATTGATGAAAAATTGACCGTGTAGCCGTTGACATAGACGCCTTACATGTTTGTTACTCACTTAACCTGAGAAAAAAAAAAACAACTGTCTGTCTGATTTCGTGCGATTTCAGAATTGCTTTTGTTTTATTGATTTTAAACATTTTCTTCGATGTAAATACAGAATATCAGTAACAAATATTAATATTTTTGTCAACTTTCTCATAAGCCTTACTCCCCTGTCGAAATATGTACCTTGAAATTTATTTTGTGTACTTTACCTTGACTCTAGAATCTGTCTAAAGAGTGCTTAGGAAGATTTCACTTTTAAGATCTAAATCGGCTGTAAGAAATGAAATTTGCGAAGGAATTATACTGAACAACACAATATATCCTCACAATTTTAAACCATCAAGGTAAGTGAATCTATTTTTATGCCTGTAGCATGTAAAACATAATTTGAGTTTAAAAAACACAGTTTTTAAAGTATACTTTTCTTCTGCTGAGCAATAACGTTTTAAAAAATATTATTTACTTGACTGTCTTAACTTAAATGTTTATTTCAGTCTTCTAAGTTTAAACTTTTTTAAACAAAATATTTCCCTTTTTCCCCACAATTTGCCTATCAATCCTGCATCGCACTATTGAAGAATCTTCCATTGTGACCGCCAAGCTTATATCCCGCAATAGTATTTTAATTGCTTGGCAATTGTATACTCGAACTGCTTGCAGATTATGGCTCATTTTCACTGGTCGACAGGGCCCGCATGCGGGGTGCGGGAGATTTCTGAAACGCATGCCATGACCAATGACAATGCGCCATTAGTTGTCAATTAGTTGTCATAGACTCCCCGCATGCTGTATACCATACGAGTTAACGACTAATGAAAATGCGCCCTTATTGTGATTATGTATATTAAGAGTTGCATTGCGATTAAGTTATAAAAATAAAAATGATGATTAAAACTAAAGGAATGTAAATATACAGCAGAAAAACATGTTGAGTTTTAATTGCTGCTTTTAACTGTCTGCTCAAAAAATAATTGTGGCTATCTATTCTTTTATATTGCATAGATTGCATATATTGGTTTTGCATGCTTAAATATTTCAGTCTTCTTAGTTAACTTTTTTAAACAAAATATTTCCCTTTTTCCCAACAATTTGCCTATCAATCCTGCATCGCGCCATTGAAGTTTCGGGGAAGGCAAGAATAATATCCGAAATGACGTCAGTGGGCTCCGGTCTGACAGAGCATATCACCTCGCTCAGTCAGAAGATCTTCCACTGCGGCCGCCAAGCTTATATCCCGCAATAGTATTTTAATTGCTTGGCAATTGTGCACTCGAACTGTTTGCAGATTATTGTGACTATGAATATTATGAGTTGCATTGCGATTAACTTATAAAAAATAAAAATGATGATTAAAACTAAAGGAATGTAAGAATATACAGCATTTTGAGTTTTAATCGCTGCTTTAGACTGTCTGTTTAAAAAAATAAGTGGCAAATTTTATCTATTCTTTTATATTGCATAGAATATGATATAATATACATTTTCTATACAAAAAAAAAAAATAGTAGAGACATTTAAAAAAATAAGTGTGTGCCCGGGTAACATTTTGGTGTCAATATTATTCTCTTTTTCTAAAGTTCAAAAGTGAAACTGTACTCCTAAGATTTAGGTTTTTAGCATTAAAGCTAACATTCTGCATTGGCAGTACCATTATGTATTATTATCAATGAGTCCATCCAACTCTTTTGCATTTCAATGTAGTATATAAGTCAACCAATTGTTATTCATAGTAAATAGATTGGTGCATGCGATCAGAGTTCTTCAGAATTGTGTTTTTTGTTACAGGGTCATAACAAATATAGTTTTAACTTTTAAAAACTACTACAATATTGTAAATAAATATATGTAGGACGCAACCTCATCAAAAATCAAAGAATAATAATAATTATTATAAACATTTGTAGCATGACTGCAAGTGCATTTTTTTATCTGAACAGATAACTAATAAAATATTGTTTATGAAATCCACAAAAACCTCAATTCTTGTTACAATTTTATGTCTAAAAACTATTACAATAATGTCTTCTAGCAATGCGAAAACTTCTAACAATATTACAATGTGTCTACCATAATTTCAAAATACATAAATGATAGATGCATGATTTTGATAACAATATTTAAATAATACATTACAGAGCGAATTTACTACACTTTTTTTAATGCAAGCAACGAGTTGGCAGTTCATACACCTTTTTATTTTTCAATCTTCATAATACACAATATGTAGATTCATAAATAAGTCTTACCAATTTTTACCTACTCATTAGCTTATAGTGATTAGAAGTAGGCACGAAGTTATGTTTTCTTGTGCTAATTTAATTATTATTTTACTTTAAATATATCGTATAAACAACAGGATTAATATATTATTATATTAATGCCTAAAAGTAAAAAAAAAAAAAAAACCAAAAAAACAATCACAAATTAACATTAGTGTGAGTCACAGTTTATGAGAATATTGTTTTTTTTCTCGGTTTATTGTATGTCGCTATGCAAAATATGTTATTATTCTTTCATTTAATTCAGTGTGGTATAGACTTTTATATACCGCTGTGTGGTAGTAACTAATGTCTGTTATTATTTTAATTTATAATGGACTAAGTGTGACTTACAACTAGCAATTAATAACTTTGTAAGGCAAAATGGGGGTTTGATATTGATTATACAATTAAGTTACAATGTTTGTAAAGTTAAAACTAAGACCTAAGTGCAGATTCGAGAAAGATCTATTGATACTTTCTCTTCTAATATTCGTTTTTCTATTGAGAATTACCTACTAAGGACCTAGCAATACTGACTTGAAATTGATTTCTATGAAAGCTTAGATTAGATCGATTTAGGAAAACTTTTAGAATTTTATCTTTGCGTAATCATAACGCTTTAAAGAGTTTAAGGTATTGGCTTAAGGTAAGGGCCACATGTTGCCAATAGCTGGGTCCACACCGCGGACGATCCGTCTTGGAGCGGCGATCCCGCGATCCGCGATCCAGTTCGTGGAGCGTGGATCGCGGATCGCGTTAGACCGACCCAGGAACTTGGAAACTGCGATCCTAAATATGCTCTCCAGGCGATCCTAAGGCGATCCGTTATTCATTAGCCGGGTCCACACCAGACGATCCAACGCGCTCCGATCGCGCGCGGCATGAAGCGCGTTGCACGGAGCGTTTGGTGTGGACGTGCCGCGCGCGATCCGTGCACAAGTTTTGGAGCGCGCGCTCCCTGGCGCTCGCGATCCGTTCGTTGTCGGTTTTCTTGCCCGCTTCAAAGGTGCCTCAGTTGCGTGGCGCGCGCGGTGTGGACGGTTATGTGATTCGAGCGATCCATCACACCATGGATATTTCGCAAAGTCGTCGTCTGATATCGCTTTATAAGGAGTTTAAATGTTTATGGGACCCAAAGATGTTAATTTTACGAATAGAGGTGCAAGAGACGATGCTTGGGCTCAAATTTCTCGCAAAATGGGGAAGAAGCCAATAGAAGATCTAAAGAAAAAAAAGCGGTCTCTGGCGGGAGGATACAGAAGGGAGGGAGAAATTCAGAGAGAAACAAAGCCGTATAACTGGATCAGGTAATAAAACAAATCTACTTATGCAGTAAAATCAAGGAATATTTATTTTTCAAAGACTGCTGCAACGGCAATTCGCCGCTGCTGTACGTGTGACTCCATATCGTGCAAGATACTGACTGACTTGAATAACGGATCGCCTTCGGATCGCTTGGAGCGTATATTAGGATCGCAGTTTCCAAGTTCTTGGATCGGTCTAACGCGCTCCACGCTCCACGCTCCTCGATCCTGGATCGCGGATCGCGGGATCGCCGCTCCAAGATGGATCGTTTGGTGTGGACCCGGCTAGTCAGTCAACGATATCTTGCACGATATGGAGCCTGCACGCTTACTGCAGCGGCGGCGAATTGCCGTTGCAGCAGTAACCTTATTTTGCTTAAATTATTGCGCAAAAAATTACAAAAAAGAAAAAGACGGTTCTAGGTAAAAAAAAAAATGTACAAAAATCACTTGGAATCTGGGGCTCAGCTTTTCAACATCTTTTGGGTTCCATAAACATTTATGTGATTCTGACGAGATCTGTGTAATATTTCTGTAAATAAATGACGTAAAAAGCTTATAGAAGTAATTATACTCGTTGTCAAAACGATTTATCATCCTATAATTACCTCTCTTTAGTAAAACAATCAAGATAAAAATTACCTATTTGTAACGACTTTTTGCCGGCTCGGCCATTTTGAACTTTGTTTGTGTAGCACTAAGGACGAAGTTTGCTTGTGGGTAATACGAAACGAATTTTTTGTATCCAAATGAAGTGTTTGTTATTGTAAAAATCTGGAGACCTTCAATGGTATTGTTTATACAAATAGTTTGTATATATCTGTGTTATATAGATAAGAACAATGTATTCGATTATTTTATGCGAAAAAGTTACCTACGTACTTTTATAAAGTTTAGGGTAGTCAGATGAATATCACATCGGACTAAATACTATATTATGATGGCTTGATAGATAGAAAATATAACATATATTATAATATTTTTCACAGAAACATAAAATATAGTAAGATTGTAAAGTTATTACACTATTTGTACAAAGAGGGGTAGGCCGTCCGCCATTTTTTTTTCACACCTAATTCAAGGATTGTCCTTAGATAATTGCCATGGTTGAATGGTTAAATTCCTTATAAAGCGATATCAACTTTGCGAAATATCCATGCTGTGACGGATCGCGCGAATCACACAAAACCGTCCACACCGCGCGCGCCACGCTGCTGAGGCACCTTTGATGCTGGCAAAAAAACCGACAACGTACGGATCGCGAGCTCCAGGGAGCGCGCGCTCCAAAATTTGCGCATGGATCGCGCGCGGCACGTCCACACCAAACGCTCCGTGGAGCGCGCTTCATGCCGTGCGCGATCGGAGCGCGTTGGATCGTTTGGTGTGTTCCCGGCTAATTGCCATTGAAAATTTATGGCCGCGTCCCTATCAAACAGGTTGCGAGACCGCCACGTGCGTCGCCTAAGGGTTGGACCTCATCTGGCAGCACGGAATCGCATTTTTCCGTCGCCCTTTCTCTTTCTGTCGCTTAGAACTGCCATTTGCTAGACCGAGACAGAAAGCATAATGCGATAGCCTCGAGGATTCCGCCGCGTGCTATCGCATTATGTCTCGGTCTAGCAAATGGCAGTTCTAAGCGACAGAAAGAGAAAGGGCGACGTAAAAAGGCGATTCCGTGCTGCCAGATGAGGTCCAACCCTAAGACGACGAACCATTCTAGTTGTTCCCAAGTTAAATCAACTCTTAAGCTTCACTACAGAAAGCTGAGAATTTTATGATCCTGTGAGTTGCGTTGAGATATTCGAATACGGTCGCGGGTCTAATATTCGAATACTGACGGTTATTCTTCATGTTTACGTAACTTCGGCCTGACTATTGTGTTTTTCAGGAACGGTGTACAGTGGGTCTAAATGATACGCGAATTCTACGAGAGTTCTGACGATGATGATATGGACAGTCAGTACCAGGTGGATCCGGAGTGTCTCGTCCTCACCCGACCGGACAAGGACATGCACAACCGCTGCTGCGGGGGCAAAGCTTGGTGTATAAAGGTTTAAAGGCATTTGGGTACTTACCCACAAAAAAATTGTCGAGTTATGAATGCAGTCTTGTTCTAAATGATATAGAGGCTGCATTCATAACTCAATACGTAATTTTTTGTGGGATGATACACAAAATATGCCTAACAAGTAACAGGGTCTATAATTAATATAGGAATACTGCGTAAATTAAAATTCCTTAGTCTTTACACGATTTGGAGCGAAGAAACAGAGGAAAATATGGAAAAATCGGGGAAAATTATATGAAATTGCTTATTATCTTAAGAAAACTACTGGCGAAATTCTTATATTATTTGGCACACATGAAGAATAGACCACGTGAAGGTACATAGGCTATTTTTGCGGAAAATGTACGGTTTCCATGAAATTTCTATAATATTTATATAATTACGCGGGCGAAGCCGCGCGAAACATCTAGTAAAATAATATTGTTTCTTCAAAGGCTTACGAACGATGATGATAGTGAACTAAACCAATCAGCTAGACTGAAGTTACCAGGTGTTCTAGGTAGGCAAATATTCCTATTAGGTCACTAGGTCACACCGATATCCCAAGTTGGATTTCCGTTTATTCCAGGAGGGATTTTCACGTCACTCACGTTATAGGTTATTTTGAGTTCCATTTTGTTTGCATTATCCATACTTCCATACCACAGACATAGCTCTAGATCTTGATCTAATATGCTGTGTTCCATACTAATCTTCTTTTTATATATAAAACTAGATGACGCCCGCAACTCCGTTGCGCCAAAATTCGTTTATCGCGCGGGAACCGTACATTTTTCCGGGATAAAAAGTATCCTATGTTCTTTCCCGGGACTCAAAGTATCTCCATACCAAATTTTAGCAAAATCGATTCAGCGGTTTGGGCGTGAAGAGGTAACAAACAGACAGACAGACAGACAGACACACTTTCGCATTTATAATATTAGTATGGACTCTCGTGTCACAATGTTAGTCAGCGAACTCCTCCGAAACGGCTTTACTGATTTTTACCAAATTTTATACGCACATTCAGTAGGTCTGAGAATCGGCTACTGGGTACTTTATATATTGATAAGTGCATTTGTTGAATAAATAATAGTAAATTATTACAACCTGAGACTGACGGCGACCATTGTTTATGCGACGGGATAGCGATCGACATTGTCATGGCGACATACTTATTTATTCACTTCAATAAAATAATAATATGGGCCAAATACTTTATATTATGGCAAAGCAACGTTTGCCGGGACAGCTAGTATTATATATAATGCGAAAGTGTGTCTGTTTGTGGTGAGGTAACAGATATACACACTTTCGAATTTACGTCCAAACCGCTTAACCGATTTTGCTGGGTATGGAGATACTTTGATTCCCAGGAAAGGACATAGCATTTTTGTCCCGGAAAAATGTACGGTTACCGCGCGATAAACTAATTTTGCCGCAAAGAAGTTGCGGGCGTTATCTATTATATCCAATACATCAAAATTCAAATAAAAATAAACTAAAAAAATGTATTTTTTTGTTACGCATCGGGCTTCTCTTTCGAACTGAATACTTTAAAGGCTTAAAACTTGTTGTTCTTTTTATGAAAAAACTAGTTTGACTAAAGATTTACCAAAAAAGATCTTTATAATAAATAAAGTAGTGCATATAGTCCCTATTGAAGTTTCAAGTCCCTTTACTTTTATTCATTGGGATATCACATTTGAATAAAATGTTCTATATTTGTGAAACCTTTCTGTAGCTGATTTCCAATGCCTTTTGTGGGAATACGGTAGAAGCTACTGATCGACTGACTATTCAGAGTTTATTTAGGTTAAATTGGTTGTCAATTTAAAGAACTTTGGTCTAGTATTCCGTCTAGTTATCATACAATTAAATTGAACGATAGTGTTGGGAATAATTCTTCGATTAATCCCCTATTAGGGCGGAGCGAACGCACAGCGAGCACACAGCGAACACGTCGCGAACACGCCTCGGCTGTACAACATGGACACATACGTAGTGTATTTGCAGGAAGATTACGTATGCGTCCACGTCGTATTTGTTGTGCAGCCGAGGTGTGTACTGTAGTAGGTAGGCTGTAGGCGTGAACTGTAGTTTTCCGTTGCCCTCCGCGACGTACTTTTTCGCTGCTTGCTCCTCCCGCCCGCCCAAAGCCGCTTGCGAACGGCTAGTATGATAAGGCACTAATTGTTCTTCATAGGCTAACGTGTAGAGGCTGCATAAAAACGCCTTCTCCACTCATAAAGTTATGAACACTATATTAATAATAATAATGATGTTGATTTAACGTTAATAATGACACTGATGATGATTTAACGTTAATAATGATAATTATTTCCAGGATATATGCGGCATAATATGCGCGGTGCTGACATGGCTGCTGATCTTCTACGCGGAATTCGTGGTGATGATGGTGATGCTAGTCCCCGGAGTGTCCACGTACCCTATATATAGCTGGGTCAACATACTCATATTCCAGTGTCTCGCATTCCTCGCGTTCGCGTCGCATCTACGGACTATGTTCACAGATCCGGTGAGTCTTTAAGATTTTTACTATAACGCCTCTAGTCCACAGACGCAGTTCGCCGCGAAATCGCGGCGAAATGATTTACAGTCTCATCTGCCACACGATATTGCATCTCGCTCTATTCCTGTTTCGCCGCGATTTCGCAGCGAACCGCGACCGGTGGGCTAGAGGCGTAAGGGCTTTGCACCACCCGTGCGGGTTCATGGCCATACGATCCGCCGTGAATCCGTCGCGATACGCCGTGAATCCGCCGCGTGTTTGCCGTGTATTCGCCGAGTGTTCGCTGCGAATCCGCCGAAAATCCGTCGCGAATCAGCTGCGAATCCGCCGCGATTAAATCGCCTCTGTCCTTTGATCTAGTGACCGACGTCCGCAGACCACCAGTCTGACAGTCACATTATTGGCAAATGATTTATTATACAAAACACAAGAAGATGCACACATACATTTTTAAAGTAGACCTATTTTCAGGAAATACAGCGATGGGAATAAAAATAAACACTGTATTAAAAATATTTGACACTTAAGTTACGTTAGTAACATACAATATCATTGCTTAAGGGCGTTCCCTCCGGAGATTCCGTAATTGACCGTATTTAAAACCTTATAAACTCATAATCGGAAAAGCTACAAAGTTATAATAAAAATACAGCAATAATCTTCAGTATATCAACATTCCTTTCCCCGTTTTAAATTTTCTATTTTTGTTTATTATACTCATGATACGAGTATGAGCTTCCAAAGTAATACCAATTTATTAAAATTCAAGCAATATAATACATTCAGCATCTCCTTAGCATTTACAAATTACTTTTATTTGAAACTCACGCCAATAGATCGAAAATATCATAAACTACATATTCGCCGTTTTAAATTTTTTTTAGGACAATTTTGAACTAAGATAAGTAAAAATAATAGGGTTTTGGCGCGATCTCGGCAACGCGGCAAAATGTATGGCCAAGGTCGTTTGCTCGGGGGACGGTTCCCGCACAATAAACAGCAAACTTTTATGATTTTCGCCTAAACTATTCAATCTATTTTGATGAAATTTGGTATTTAGATACTTTGAGTCTCGGGAAAAGACAAGGGATACTTTTTGTCCCGGAAAATGTACGGTTTCCGCACAATAAACTTATTATTTTCGCCTAAATATTCAATCTATTTTGATGAAATTTGGTATGGGGATACTTTGACTCTTAGGAATTAATCATCGACAGGACGACGTCTATCGGGTCAGCTAGTTGTTGTCTAAAAATGTATCTCATAGGTACTATAAATAGTGCAACATATATTATGTAACACCACTAAAAATTCCATTAATTTTTTGACCACTTAAAAATTTATTCTGGAGGCAAACCCCTATAATCTGATACTTTAGCCCAACAGTGACAATCTTCAATTTTTTCGACTAGTTTC
The DNA here is from genome assembly GCA_963422495.1 of Polyommatus iphigenia. Taxonomy (NCBI): domain Eukaryota; kingdom Metazoa; phylum Arthropoda; class Insecta; order Lepidoptera; family Lycaenidae; genus Polyommatus; species Polyommatus iphigenia. The sequence continues at coordinate 17,219,112 of OY730178.1, read as the reverse complement.
TCACTTGAATTGCGATGACGAACGTTCTGCATCATTAGACCGATTCGCCTACGAATGGCCTTGAGCACAATTAACAAAAACTTAGCGCCCAATTCTTATAAATCGAATCTCGAGTCGGCGGCATAATGCGCTCGATAACAAGAGCGGAGTGCTTAGTCAAATTGCAGCGTTATGTGGTAATCCACTGGATACATAATGCCTGCATACGTTTTTAACCGACTTAAAAAAAGGAGATTATCAATTCGATCAGATTCGATCAGTATATTATATTATGTAATATTTCCAGGACTGCCCAATTTTTCTATAATTATGTTACATAGGCTGCTATTTATGTATTCGGAACTGGCCACTTACAAGAACAATATTTAAAAAGTAATTACAACATTTGAAAATAGAACTCTTTGGTTGAAGAATACATTTTGTTTCATGTGACTGTCAATTATTTTTCCATTGTGGCGTCATTTTGAAAATTGCGTGTCTTCATTTGCCATGGATTTAACGCGTGAACATTTTCGTGCAATGATTTACTACGATTTTCGGCGTGGGCTAAATGTATGTATTCGGTTCTAATTTTGTAGACTCATGGATTTTTAGGGTTCCGTACCCAAAGGGTAAAAATGGGACCCTATTACTAAGACTTCGATGTCTGTCCGTCTGTCCGTCCGTCCGTCCGTCTGTCTGTCTCCAGGCTGTAACTCAAGAACCGCTATAGCTAGACTTCTGAAATTTTCACAGATTGTGTATTTCGGTTGCCGCTATAACAACAAATACTTAAAAAAAAAAAATACTTAAGGGTGTCTCCCGTACAAGAAACGTTATTTTTTCGGCCTTTTTTGCTCTATATAAAAAATGGCAACAGGTAGGCACATTATATTTTCACGAAGGCCCTTATTGTATGTCTACGTCAATAATTAATTAAATAAAATAAAAATTTAAGGGGTGCTCCCATACAAGAAACAATTTTGGCCTATTTTTGCTCTCTAACGGTAAGGAACCCTTCGTGCGCGAGTCCAAATCGCACTTGGCCGATTATTTTGATACTGTCACCCTTCCTTAGGTTTTATTATCTGTAAGAATAATATATTATTCTATTCAGTAGCGCATTTGATGCGTAGGTCCGCTTCGGCGTTGTCATCCTTTCTCCAAATCAGTATTCATCTCCTCCCATATCAAAACTGTTGGTTTCGTTTTCTGCATGTCACTGTAAAATTAAAATGATTTATTTTAACGTACTGTTATAATATTTGTTTTTTAAATAATACCTTATCTAGACCCTAGAAAATAACTTCAAAAATTATTTTAATCGCCAAATCTCACGGAACACATCGTTTGCGTCCTACGCATAAAAAAAATCTATTCAATAAAGCAAAGAAATAGATTATTATTTGTTCATAATGTTATTTGGTTCCTATACATACATATTTCGATTTTCCATGGAACTTGGCACTCATTTAGATCTCCATCCTTTTTACGGCGAAGTCCATAGACAAGAATAATGTTTGTATGGAACTTGGCTTTCCATTTTTACATATTTTATGTTTTTGGTGGGATCGTCCTTTCTTTTGCTAGTCATCTTCATTATTCTATACATTCTATCCCATAAGCTTTCCTTGTTTTGTGATGTACAGAATTGTTTCCAGCTGGCGGTCTTTGTGGTGAGTATCAGGTCTTTGTACTCTTCTAGTGCTTTTAGGTAATTATGCACCACCATCTCTCTTCTGTCGCTGTTTGCCTTATTGATTTTCCGTCTTAGTCTTTTTACTTCATTTTTCTTTTCTTTCAGTTCTGGAGTTATGAAATTTGGCACACAGGTCGTGTGTAATGGAGGCACTTCACATGGCTATTTGTATTTGCTATTGGCTATTTGTTGTATTTGACAACATTATTGACGAATACGCAAAAAAGCAAATAAAGGCAAATACGACCGTCCACACATAGACATTGGACGTCAAATACCAAACTTTTTCTTGATTTTCTTTACTTGCCTATTTGACTCCTTTGATGTGCGTCAAAACCGACAAAGGTACGGATACGTGTATTTGGAATTGATCATATTTGTCAAATAGGCAAATAAGGCCAATATTTGTCAAACATACCGTCTACACATGGTGATTGTTTGGCGAATACATCAAATACGCAAATACAAATAGCCAAGTGAAGTGCCTCCATTATATGTAGATTAACAAAAAATTAAGAAATTTTAGAAATCGGTCAAGCGTGAGTCGGCACATCTACGAACTTTAGAGGCTACTTCCAAATGCCCAAGCGTTATGAAATTTGTCACACAGGTCGTGTTTTATAGTAGATTAACAAAAAATTAAGAAATTTTAGAAATCGGTCTAGTGTGAGTCGGCTCATCTACGAACTATAAAAGGCTACTTCCAAATATAATAGGGTTATGAAATTTAGAACACAGTTCTGTGACACAGGTCGTGCTCGTGTGTTATATATGTAGATTAACAAATAATTAAGAAATTTTAGAAATCGGTCAAGCCTGAGTCGGCTTATCTACGAACTTTAGAGGCTACTTGCAAATATCCTAGCGTAATGTAATTTGGCACACAGGTCGTGTGTTATTATGTTGTATATATATATATATATATACAACATAATAATTATAGTTGGAGTTGGAGTTGGAGTTGGAGTTGGAGTTGGAGTTGGAGTTGGAGTTGGAGTTGGAGTTGGAGTTGGAGTTGGAGTTGGAGTTGGAGTTGAGTTGGAGTTGAGTTGGATTTGAGTTGGATTTCGAGTTCGAGTTCGAGTTCGAGTTCGAGTTCGAGTTCGAGTTCGAGTTCGAGTTCAAACATAAAAACATACATATATACTACAGTATGTATGTATGACATGTAAATGTACATACATAAATACTCTTTTGAAAGGCACATTTGTTCAGACGCTGATATACAGGGTGTAACAAAAGATGTATGGAAGATGTACAGATAAGATGTACAGTGTGTAAAGAGTTCACTGTGAAAGTAGCAGTGCTGAAAGACCAAATTTTTTTCACTTTTGTATGGGGAAACTCGTGAAGCTGGGGCGCTTGCCCATACAAAAGTGAAAAAAAAATTTGGCCGCAGATAAAAGTTAGTTTTATACGAGTACGTAAAATCTATACATCTATACATAATATATTATGTAAATAAAATTGGAGTGTCTGTTTGTAATATTGAAAGAACCGTTTGTTGCTATATGCATATGAATATAATATTATGTCCATATTTTTGTCTGTATGTGTCTGTCTGTCTGTTTGTTCCGGCTAATCTCTGAAACGGCTGGAGCTATTTTGACGGTACTTTTTTTGGTAGATAGCTGATGTATTAAGGAGTAACTTAAAGGCTACTTTTAACCGACTTCCAAAAAGAAGAACATAATATTATACTTTGACGCGGGTGAAGTAGCGGGCAACAGCTAGTTCATAATATAATAGGTACTGTTATATTATACTGCATAGTCCGATTACTTATATAAAATGTACATTCTCTTACCAGATTCATACAGTACTTTACGCTATAATCGACAGGCAAACCCGCGTCATATCGTAGTATGCAGCGATGTATAAATGTATGTGTACAAAACACTGTAGCGACTGACAATACCCCCCTCACTTCCTGCCTTCCCCCGCAGATTGTGATACAGACAGATGCAGCTCAGGCCCATTTTTCGACAAAATTTTAGCGTAAATCGAGGTCCCGTATTCCTCAGTTTCCTCCTTCAAAATTGAGCCTATCTAATAATTTTTTCATGAAATATCTGCAGGAAGAGTGCCTCTATGCCTGTACGTTTTCATTTTTTTTAAAGATCTTTCAAATTTGTTTTATGATCGGTCGATTGGAGGGGTACGCGGCATTCGTTTTTGGTGATTTTCGAATGCTCATATTTTTTTATTTATTAGTAAATTTAGAAAAAATCGAAAGTACAGGCACAGCTTTCACAGATCCCAATATTGTATAAAAAAATCATTTGTCTAGACGCATTATCCAGGGAGTAAATTGGGGAATACGTTTGTATGGAAAAATTGTCTTAGCGTATGCTCTTAACAACAAATATACTAAAAACAAAATAAATTAAATATTAAATAAATAATAAATGTATATATTAATCATGATAATTATAATTAAAAAGGTAATAATTATTATGGCTATGTTCCTAAATGTACTGCGACAGCTGCAGAGTGTGACGTCATTTTAGTATACTGCGAAGCCGTTCCTTTATAGTTAGTATACTGTTGGTATACTGGTTATTATTTAAAACGGAACGCAATCCAGTATACTATCAGCCGCATTTTTTGACAGCTCGTATTGAACATTTTCAACACAGTCTAATAAGGTTCATTTTTGCAATTCTTCCAGTGTTTTATTATTATTAATCCAAATTAATTACAGAACTTTATAACTTCGGGATTAAACTGTAGGTATTGTTTTAAAACGTTAGACACTCGAGTGGTTTTGATACTTGACAGTTGACTTTTGACAGTTGACTGATCACGTGATCAAAGTACTGCGAGTGCCTTACCTCGGAAACGCCAGTACTCACAGTACAATATGGCGACGATTGATGACGTCATATATTTCACTAGGGTACTGCGGCAGTGTACTGCAACTCCATTACGGAACGATTTTTTCTACAGTGATAGCACTCGTAGTCGGTCGCAGTACATTTAGGAACATAGCCTTAATATAAAAAATAATAAGTATTAAAATATGCAATTATATTATTTTAGTATTATAAAATATGTAAAAGTGAGTTTATTTCTTTGTTTGTTACGTTTTCTCGCTTTTTACTTATTTATTTCTAAAATACCCTTTAAAAACTTTTTGTTGTCCACCTTTATAAAGTAATTATAAGCTGTGAGTTGTGAACCATACAGCAGCAGCTGTTAGCGACAGAACATCCATTTTGAATCCGTCCGCACATTGCATCCAAAGCATACTGAACGACCTTCCAATGTGAGAATTACTCACAAACGCCGTTGCAAGCGTACCGCCAACTTGTGGGCCAACGCGTTGGCACTTGGCAGTGCGTTCGTCTATATGGGGAGGCAGCATTATAATACATGGCCAGTGTCAACTGTCAAGTAAAGTATTAGCGGGAATTTTTTTTTCGTAATAGTGTAGATACAGGCGGACGAACCCGGTACGAAGTGAAGATAGGCGTAGGCAGGGCTTCATAACGTTATCCAATATCAGAAAAAATATCGTTACGTACCGTTATTTTCATAATGGTAGCCAGATAACGTTATTTTTTTAACGATATCTAGTAAAATAACGTTATATTTACCGTTATTATTATAACGATATATTTTCGTTATGTATAAACGAACAAATATCGTTATTATAATAACGGTAAATATAACGTTATTTTCTGGTATCAGGTATGCGATCGTGCATGGTGCACTAAATCTCACTCGCAGCCCACTTTTTTTGCGATATTTGTGCTTAGCTACTTTTAGGAGTTTAATACATAGAGAAATAATAAAAATAATAGTTATTGTTTTGGACTAAAAATGGGCCGCAAAAAGCAAAACAGGGTGTAATAAGACCACTTCCGATAACTTTGGGGTATGATTATACTACATTTTCTGATTACGAAAATGTATTTTTTTTTAATTTTAATTTTTAATTTTTTCATAATTAATACCTTTTAAACATAATAATAAACCACATAGAAAAATAATTTAAAATATTTTTTAAAATGTTATTATTTTTACTCCAATTATGCAATAAGAAGCGTGCCGCGCGCGGTCAACGATCTCGTGTTCGTACTACGTTCGTACAATCAGCTGTTAGCTACGGCCTACGCACGCTGTCGAAAGGTCGTATGCGACGAATGACGATACACTACGACAGAACACACAGAAACCCTAATGTATGTGGTTCAATTTTAAACGATAGCACAAAGGGAATCCTATAATATGGCGTGCCACAGACGTCACACTTTTTGTGTGATCTAGTCGGCGGCTTACATACAGTCTGCATGGCGCGCGTCATGCGGACTGTATGTAAGCCGCGGACTCGATCACACAAAAAGTGTGCTGTGTGACGTCTGCGGCGCACCTTAGTATTACCAACGCACACCAAGGGCAAAAAGACCGCGCCGCAGGTCCCCGGTAGGCTCTGGCGGCGCGGCATATCTGCGGCTGCCCACCGTGGATCACACACACAAACTAGTTTACATGCGTATAGTATACGTGGGAGTGCCATGCTTCGGCACGAAATAGACCGGCTCGACCGGAGAAATACCACGTTCTCAAAGAAAACCGGCGTAAAACAGCGCTTGCACTGTGTTTCGCCGAGTGAGTGAGTTTACCGGATGCCCAATCACCTACCCTATTCCCTTTCCTACCCTCTTATTCCATTCCCTTCCCTACCCTCCCTTGTTACCTATTCCCTCTTAAAAGGTTGGCAACGCACTTGCAGCTCTTCTGATGCTGCGAGTGTCCATGGGCGACGGAAGTTGCTTTCCATCAGGTGACCCGTTTGCTCGTTTGCCCCCTTATTTCATTAAAAAAAATGCAGTAACGCAGACGGCGCGGCGGCACGGGGCGGCTGCTAGCTCTATTCTCTCAATCTCCACTGGAACGAACGCCCTGAACTGACTGCCTCCACCCGTCGTGTGCTTTGTGTACCTACGCGGCGAGGGCAGCTGCAGACATCAACGGGCAGACGCGATCTTTATTCCTTCGTGGACAAAAGCCCGCCCCGCCCCATCGTCTGCAAAACAACAGAGTCCGCCCGGCAGCCAGCGCACGGCGCACGTGCTGGCAATACAATAATTTACTCTACAAACCATAAATTAGTAATATTTGAACAAAGATACTGAGTACTGAACTACTGACCGTGTCATTCTCATTAGACGTCATTTTTCCTATAATATACACCTACTGGTCACCAGACACGTCTAGACTCTAGTTTAATTTTGTGCATACTGCATACTGAACTGACTGATTAAATTAAGTACTTATTTTACAAAAAGTATAGTCTGTCAAGAAAGTCATGACAGGCGGGAATTTTTTTAAATGAAATAAAAAATATGAGAACTTAATTAATTCGAGATAAAAATGTGCAAGGTGACAATATTTAAAATTTAATAAGCGTTCTCTGTGAAAATACAAAGAAAAAAATACACCTTAAAAGCGTGATTACGTTTAGAAAAAGTTCCCGCCTGTCATGACTTTCTTGACGGACTATAACGTTATCAAAGAACATATATTTACCGTTATAAATCCTATATAACGTTATTACATTAACCGTTATTAATATCAATTTTTAACTTTATTTTTAATATCGGGTAAATTTTCATAACGTTATCTATGCCCTTGAAGCAGTAACGTTATGAAAAAATAACGTTATTTGAAGCCCTGGGCGTAGGCGAGTTTGACAGCTGTCAAACTCGTATGCAGCTACTTCACTTCGTACGAACTTGACAGTTTTGACGGTTCGCAGCGAACCGTCAAATTTGACACATGGGCTTAGTGCTGCCAATTTAACAAATAATATTTAAGGAAAAATATTTATTGTATTAAATTTAACACAAAACTTAACATTGCTTACGGCTCCTGTCTTTACTTTTAAAATTATTGGGGTTTTAGAATAGATTTTTTTTTTATTTGTACAAAAACTAAACTACAGAAGAAAAACGATAAATGAATCCGTACAAAATAAAGGCGGTCTTACCGCTGAATTGGTTATATTACATAATTTTTTTGCTCTCTAATGCATGCGCTCTTGTCTCCACATACGATTTTGTGATTTCTTCCCTTGGACATTTCTCGAAATTTGTGTTTAGTTTAAGCTGTGCTTTTAATAATTGTTCTTGAATAGTTAATTAATATTTTCGATCTAGCTCTAATGCGACCAAAATTTTAATTGCAAACTAAGGATATTTTCCACGATAATAATTAAAACCACTTCTAGATACAAGTTACAACCATGTTACAACCGATATATTCTCAAAAATAAAATTCAAATTAATGGACATCACCAAAATCCTTTCTACTTCTCACAAAAACATTTTTGTCCTTAATCTGTGATTTTTGTATCACGCCAGCGGTCGGAGTTAATACAAATGCAGTGTGGGGAAAATATTTCTTTCAGAATTGGTAACACTTTACGAAAATGAAGCTTTTGGGCACTTGGAACTCTATTGCAATGTAATAGAGTTTAAAATTCGAAAACAATTTTACAAATGTCATTCCGGTTTGACGGTACGAGGTTCGTGTAGTGTGTAGCGGGACGACGAACCGTCAAAACTGTCAAATTTGTCTCTCACGGACGGACCGCGTCCCTCACGGACGCGGTCTGCAGACCGGGTTCGCGCAATCTGAAGCTTAGACTGAACGCATCACTGATCACGCGCAATAAAACGCCCCGTTTCCTGACATCATATTATTTGAATTTGAAACATAGGCTTAAGCTGTGCGTCCACTGGATCAGAATCGGAGTGTACGGAGCGGACGGAGCGTCGTCATTTAAGAAATGCCGATGGGGTGCGTCCACTGCATTCGGATTCCGCATCGGCAATTTAGTTATTAATGTATATATGAAATGTGTGCGTTAACGCTTTGGAGTTAAGGTTGGATTTGCTATGTTCAGTACTGATACTTTGTTTCGATGCGCTTTGACTCTGCACTAAATATATAAATTGACCCATAGACGCGGCTGCGGATGACGTCGTCGGCATAAATTCCGGTCTCAGGCGCAGAAATGCCGATCCAGTGCACGCAGTACCATACAAATCAATACAAAGCAACAAATCCGTACGCTCCGATTCCGATCCAGTGCACGCGCAGCTTAAGCTGCGCGTGCACTGTTGCTTTGTATTGATTTGTATGGTACTGCGTGCACTGGATCGGCATTTCTGCGCCTGAGACCGGAATTTATGCCGATGACGTCATCCACAGCCGCGTCTATGGGTTAATTTATATATTTAGTGCAGAGTCAAAGCGCATCGAAACAAAGTATCAAAACTGAACATAGCAAATCCAACCTTAACTCCAAAGCGTTAACGCACACATTTCATATATACATTAATAACTAAATTGCCGATGCGGAATCCGAATGCAGTGGACGCACCCCATCGGCATTTTGTAAATGACGACGCTCCGTACGCTCCGTACGCTCCGATTCCGATCCAGTGGACGCACAGCTTTAAGCAAAGTGAAATGGATCGATTTGTGATTAAGTAAATATAATACCTACAAATGATGTTTTATTTAGTAGATAACTTGAAACAGTATAATATTTTCGGTATAAATAATTTCGGTTTTATCACCTTCTATTGAATAATAGTAATCTGTGGAAAAAAATTCTAAGGTTGGCAACCCCGGTTCAAGAATTTAGTACCTAATAAGAAATTTAGAGCTTTAATTTCTAGGTTATGTTTGTTAAATTTATGTACCTAATTGTTTTTTTAAGTTTATATTTGAAATGTCATGACTCATGTCTCATTCGTATTTAAGTATAAATGTCATAAGTTTGTTTAATTTAAGTATTTAAATATTTTGTTACTCACTAAATACCTATGTAATGTCTTGTAAGTTGTAACGTTATATGTTTCTAATGTTATGTATTCTTATTAATTTTATAATTTATTTGTTTTTACGGCTGAAGGACTTGTATCCATGGTCACGAATAAATTAAAAAAAAAAAAAAAAAACGCTCGGCGGCTCGCGGCTCTTTTTGTAAAAGTGTTTTCGGTTGTGTAGTAATTTTTGAATTACAATGGAAGCGTAAGTTTATTTTGTATCTTAGCTGCAGATAAATTTATATTGCTCGTTAGGTTTTAATTTTCACAGCCATTTGGCTTGTATGTAAACACATTTTTCCGATTACCCTCAATGTATATAGCACATGTTGTAGTTATAATAATTTAACCCATCAGTCGTGGCAAAACGAGACACAATAGCTTTTTCATTGTTATCGCGGCCGTATGTGGCCGCTTGGGGCTTGATGAATAGGTTATTCTGACCACCGTTACAAGTATCTACGTCTCTCTTCTAGGAAGCAAGTCCATGCTCAAGCAGTGAGCAGCACTGCTCACATTCCGCCGTCCAACCCCAGCACACCCTTGGAGAGAAGAGTCGAGACTGGAGCTCAAAACTCTTATAATAACAATGACGCCGAAAATCTTTTAGATATAGTGTCATTCAGCAGTAAGTATTTGTGTGTAATTAATTTTGTTATTTTTGTAAATTGCATGAAAATACCCATTTTGAATGGTGATTTTGAGTTTGTGTAATTAAAAAATGTCAAAACGTTAAATTACAGATATACATTGTCATTTACAACCCATAGTATTAGTTAAAAGACTGGAGAATACTACAATTAATGCTGAAAGAGAACCACCTCTTCATAGAGCGAGCAAACCCATAGAAAATGGGGCTAGATCTAATGCTAAATGTGAAACAGAGAAACCACCTGAGTTCTCTTTTTCTGTTTCACCACCGTCCAAGACAAAGTCTGGAATTAAATTGATGAAAAAGCCATCTCCTGTGCTCAAAAAGACTGTAATATTTAAGAAGAAAATTGATGCTAAGGCAAAGATTGAACTAGATGCTGTGTGTCCCCCCACCGATGATGAGCAACCACTCACAGGTTTGTTTTGTTTTTCTCATAAAGATTTTCCCTTAATCCCTCGATTGTGGAAAAAACGAGACAATAGATTTCAATTGTTATCAGTTATCACGGTCGCATGCGACCGCTTGGGGCTTGAAGCATTAATAACACTGAATTACGAATAACTCAAAGAGCACCCTCTCTCAATATCAACATCTATATTGTTTTAATACTAGCGACCACCCTGGTTTCGCACGGGTATAAAATAATATAAGTATATATATATAGCCACTGAAAAAATGATTAAAATCGATCCAGCACTTTTGATTTATATAATTCATTATTACTACCCGTGGCATGGCCCGCATTGGTCGGTACTGCTGCAAAAGTTACATCTTTTTCTTTCCTTTCATTATGTGTAGGTATATTGAGCTTCTAGGGTTAATACGAGAATGAGGTCTGTGGCCCGCCTTTAGTTTGTTTTGTGGCCCCTGCCTGCCAAAATGTTGCCGACTGCTGATTTAAAGTGTTTATTAATGCCGTATTGGTTAAAATCGCTTCCAAAATTATCCATTATTTCTTGTTAACCTATCAATCCCCGTAAGGCCCAAGTGGGCCGCTGTAACAAAAGATTTCCAAGAATTGGCGATTGAAGAATTAAAAGTAAATGACAAAAAATGTTATTGTGGGATATCCATAAGAGATGGACATATTTACCTTCGTGGAGTTTTCTGTAGACCTTTTCAATGCAAGGGAACAAAGGGACATGAGGGAAAAAAAGCTACTTTGTTTTATAATATTACTAGCTGTCCCGACAAACGTTGCTTTGCCATAATATATTATGTATTTGCCATATTATTTTATTGAAGTGAATAATTATGTATGTTACCATGGCAACATTCATCGCTATCCCGTCGCACAAACAATGGTCGCCGTCAGTCTCAGGTTGTAATAATTTACTATTATTTATTCAACAAATGCACCTATCAATATATAAAGTACTCAGTAAAAAAAAAGTACCCAGTAGCCGTTACTTACTCAATCCAGTCGAAAAGTATCGACATCTGTTGGAATCTTTTGGAGTTAACAGATAATTGTGACTGTCAATTATGGACAAATAATTTGCAATAAAATAAAATTGCGACTATAATTAAAGATCTAAGCTATCCTATCTCTCAAGTTGGAAAAAAGCACACATTTAAAAAAAATCATTAAAATCGGTTAAGTAGTTTAGGAATCCATCGCGGACAAACATCGTGACAGGAGATTTATATATATTAGATGTAGTGATAATGGTAGAGTCTTCTGTTATACATTGCCAACACATTGTAAGATTCAATTAATTTGGATCTGAATATATAAACAAAGCTAAGCCTGGCTATAGTGCAAGCAATTTGTATGTCACACATTAGTAACTGTGCATTAACCCATCAACTCCCAAGTGGAACCCGGGTGCCATATAACAATTGAAAATCTATTGTGTCTGAAATTCCCATGATCGAGGTACATACATATTAAGGAAATAATTACACATTAATTTGGCTAGTTTTTTAACATTTATGATTTAGATGAAACTAACTAAAGGAGAGTCTTGAGGCACTTACATTATTTCAGGGGTACTTTTTTTTTTAAATTTCATATAATCAGGCTGATATTTTTTTTGTAGACAGCTGATGCAATTACAAGTCACCTTTATAGATGTCGTTTTTTTTCAAATATGCCGTATCTACAGAGATAAAAAAAAAAATATATTTTTTTGTATGGAATAAATCGTAATTTTGTCATTTTCTTCCAAGATTCAAACGTATTTAAAATAAATCATAGCACAGCTTATAGAGGGACTCTTGTCGTACATTTTTGTCATACACACTCAACTGCGATTTTTGCGCCTTTTAGAGCTACAGGCACTTTATTTATTTTTTTTGGTCAGTGGATGAAGCTGATTTTTTTTGTAGCATTTGATGCAATTACAAGTAACTTTTATAGATGTCGTTTTTTTCAAATATCTACAGAGAAAAAAAAATATGAATTATTTTTTGTATGGACGAAATCATAATTTTCCAAGTATAGAGGTAATCAGGCAATGAGTCATTACCAAACAATGCTTACAAACTGGATGAGTCATAAAATAATTTACCTACTACGTGCATGTTTTGAGATTTCTACTTTAATAATTTGTTTAGTTTATGTATACATATATAGGATTTTTTTATAAATAAGTCATTACTAGGAGTTACTTTACTTGTCAATAAAGAAAACATTATTATTTGTCTATCCTTAACAATATTCATTAAAATCCATATGAAATACTCGAAAATGAATTATACAAAACAATAAAAATTAAAGTACCTGTACCCCAGTATTATAGGACTCTGTGCCTGTACTTAGCTCCTAAAGGCGCAAAAATCGCAGTTAAGTGGTCTATGACAAAAATGTACGACAAGAGTCCCTCTATAAGCTGTGCTATGATGTATGTTGAATACGTTTGAATCTTGGAAGAAACTGACAAAATTATGATTTCGTCCATACAAAAAATAATTCATATTTTTTTGGCTTTTAATTAACTGATCACCAGAAATAGTAACATTTCACAGACAAAAATAGTAAAACGATCACAAAAATACAGACCACCATTTTTATGTAAAATGATAACCAAAGATTAAACATCTTAAAACCAAAAATAGTAAATGACCACCAAAATAAGTAAATGATCATCAAAATTAGTAAATGATCACCAACATTATACTAGCATTTTAATGTAAAATGATCACCAAAGATTTATCTTCTCGCTATGATATTTATGCAGAATGACTCCAAATAAATCATTGTTAAACCAAAAGTAGTAAACGATCACCAATATTAAACGTTAGCATTTTAATGTAAAATAATAACCAAATATAAGTATTTTTGAAGTGAAAACTTCTTTAGCGGCGTTGAGCACTTTTGTGGGATGGGTAAAAACTGAAACTCGCGTCAGATTCTCGTGCTGATCGAAAAACCTTGGAAAAACCGTAAGACGGTTGGAGAGTAGTGTTGTAACATCGAAATTGATTAATCGAACAATCGATTGTTTTTTTCGATTGTCGATATTTTTTAATCGATTGTAAGGGTTTCGATTAATTTAAAAAATCGATTTTTTAAAAATCAATTTTCATAAAAACTGGGTTAAAAATTTAATCGATTGTAAGTAAGGGTTTCGATTAAGTAGTTTAAAAAATCGATTTTTTAAAAATCGATTTTCATAAAAAATGGGTTAAAAATTTAATCGATTGTAAGGGTTTCGATTAATTAAAACAAAACGATTTTTTAATAATTGATTTTCATAAAAATGGCTTAAAAAATGTGCAACGTTAATAATCAAGTTTTCACTTCTGCCGGCACTCCCGGAGTGCAACCCGTCTTTTTTTTTATATTTAGCAATCCTATTAAAGAGAAGAAGACAGATAGACGGACAGACAGACATCGAAGTCTTAGTAAAACAGTCCCGTTTGTACTCTCTGGGTACGGAACCCTAAAAACGAGACTCTATTACTGAGACTTCGATGTCTGTCCGTCTGTCAGTCCGTCTGTCTTTCTCTAGGGCCTAAAAATTTCACAGATTGTGTATATCTGTTGCCGCTAGAACAACAAGTACTAAAACAAAATAAAATTATTATTTAAGGGGGGCTCCCATACAACAAACGTGATTTATTTGGCCTTTTTTGCTCGATATCAATAATGGCAACCGGTAGGCACGTTGATATTTTTGCAAAGGCTTTGATTATATTATATTTGCTTCAATAATTAGGTTATAATAATAATAAAAAAATAATTTAAAGGGGGCTCCCATACAAAAACACAATTTTAGGTCTAATTTTGTTCTATAACGTTACGGAACTCTCCATGTCCGACTCACACTTGGCCGACTATTTTGTTAATAATATGCTTACATGTTTTGTCAATCGTAGTGATTTATTTGGACAGAAATATCGCATTGATTTGCTCACAAGGATTTGGTGATCATTTACTATATTTGGTGATCATTAACTATATTTGGTGGTCATTTACTATATTAAGTTTAAATGTTTTAGAAAAGAAGAAGCCAGTACCATTAACCTTAATAAATAGAAGAAAAAGTTTTAGACGAAAATCTAATGACTCAGGTAAGCTTTTCCATATACATTATCTATACATAATATTATAAAACGAAGTCGCTATTTTTTCCCTCATGTCCCTTTGTTCCCTTTAATCTTTAAAACTACGCAAAGGATTTTGATGATTCTTTCTAAGACTAAAGTCTTAGAATGTCGAAGAAATAGAGGAAAATGTGGAAAAAAACCGGGAAAATTATTTGAAAGGGCTAACTTGAACGCGCTAATCTCAGGAACTACTGGTCCAATTTGAAAAATTCTTTCAGTGTAAGATAGTTCATTCATCGAGGAAGGCTATAGGCTATATTTTATCATGCACTAATAGGAGAATGTGGAAAAAACGGGAAAATTATTTGAAAGGGCTTATCTCGCGAACTATTGGAGCAATTTTTATGTTATTTGGCACAGATTTGAAGTAGACCATGTGAAGGATATCTATTTTAATCATTTTTTCAGTGGCTATATTTATATTTTATACCCGTGCGACGCCGGGGCGGGTCGCTAGTAATTTATACATAATATAAGAACTATATTGAATGAAGCACATAAATGATAAATAAAACGAAATTAATACAAAATAATGTTTTAGAACCAACACCAACTCCTGGACCATCGAGACATACACACACAAAGGAAGAAAATAATGCTGTTACTGCAGGTAAAGTATTATTGTGTTATATATATATTATATTAATTATAATATACCACATCCATATAATACCATATAATTAATAATTATGATAATATATACAGTGGGTGGCCAAATTAATATACTCAATGTGAGATTTTTACGTAGATTCGTACTTGGTTGATTGTTTAGTCATTTTGTGTTGTTAGTTTTAGTTTTTTCATTATATTTTTTTTACTTTAGGCTGTCTACTACATTTTACATTTTGTGAGTCAGAAACATTTATTATTCAATAATAATCTTGAAATAATAACACCATTTCGTACGACAGTCACCTAAGCCATACAGAAACTGTGTTTAGTGCAATAGGGGGTTAGACACAGGCGCTAAAAATGTTTTAGCGTGAAACGTGTTATAAAAAGCAAAACCTAAGTCTTATTTGTTTTATTATAATTTATAAATAATAGGTATTAACACATGTTTCTGGCGTTTGTTGGTTATTTTTTGTGATAATGTAAACAAAAAACTCAAATTGGTCTTTTTAACGACCTACTACCTTACAAGTCTCAAAAATTTTTGGTTACTTAAACAAACAAAACACAAAATTAAACCGCTCTTCTTACTAACCAAACCAGCCTTAGAAATCTTTCTTACTTAATAAAAAAAAATTTACTGCCGTTCTCAACAAGTGTAAAAAATCTCTCTTACTTAATCAAACAATAATTTTGACTTTACTTTTACTTTACAAAATGACTATCTGGCTAACAGCCCCGCGGGGAAGCGCGGAGTGCGGGCGGTGCACATTTAGCAATATTAATTGCAGCAAGTGCGTAAACAAGTTACAACACGAAAAAGCGCGGCGAAAATGAACCGAAGTTCGGCCGAACTTCGGCCGAATTTTTCATTTTTACCGAATGTTCGGCCGAAGTTCGTATTCGGTTCAAATCACATTCGGCCCATCACTAATAATAATGAAAGATTCAGCCATGGGAAAGAATTCAGATATTTCAGCTAGAAATAAATCTAAAATTTAGACACTTTAGAGCAGTGGCCCCCAACCTTTTTTTCATGCGGGCCACAAACATGTTTTGTTCTTGGTGTCGCGGTCGCGGGCCGCAGCAAACATTTTAAATCAACGATTTAAAAGTGGAAAAAATTTAACGTCTATTACGTAGACTTTACGTTATTTTGCCGGTAGACGTGAATTTCAAAATTGTTTAACATCACGCGGGCCACAAATAAAGTCCCGACCCACACTGGTCCCAAAGTAAAATAAATGGGACATTAAGAATTTTCGGATCGAAGGTCAACGGATCAGGCTGATATTTTTTTTGTAGACAGCTGATGCAATTACAAGTCACTTTTATAGATGTCGTTTTTTTTCAAATATGCCGTATCTACAGAGATAATATATATATATATATATATATATATATATATATATATATATATATATATATATATATATATATATATATATATATATATATATATATATATATATTGTATGGAATAAATCATAATTTTGTCATTTTCTTCCAAGATTCAAACGTATTTAAAATAAATCATAGCACAGCTTATAGAGAGACTCTTGTCGTACATTTTTGTCATACACACTCAACTGCGATTTTTGCGCCTTTTAGAGCTACATGCACTTTATTTTTTTTTTTTGGTCAGTGGATGAAGCTGATTTTTTTTGTAGCATTTGATGCAATTACAAGTAACTTTTATAGAAGTCGTTTTTTTTCAAATATCTACAGAGAAAAAAAATATGAATTATTTTTTGTATGGACGAAATCATAATTTTCCAAGTATAGAGGTAATCAGGCAATGAGTCATTACCAAACAATGCTTACAAACTGGATGAGTCATAAAATAATTTACCTACTACGTGCATGTTTTGAGATTTCTACTTTAATAATTTGTTTAGTTTATGTATACATATATAGGATTTTTTTATAAATAAGTCATTACTAGGAGTTACTTTACTTGTCAATAAAGAAAACATTATTATTTATCTATCCTTAACAATATTCATTAAAATCCATATGAAATACTCGAAAATGAATTATACAAAACAATAAAAATTAAAGTACCTGTACCCCAGTATTATAGGACTCTGTGCCTGTACTTAGCTCCTAAAGGCGCAAAAATCGCAGTTAAGTGGTCTATGACAAAAATGTACGACAAGAGTCCCTCTATAAGCTGTGCTATGATGTATGTTGTCGACGTTTGAATCTTGGAAGAAAATGACAAAATTATGATTTCGTTCATACAAAAAATAATTCATATTTTTTTGGCTTTTAATTAACTGATCACCAGAAATAGTAACATTTCACAGACAAAAATAGTAAACGATCACAAAAATACAGACCACCATTTTAATGTAAAATGATAACCAAAGATTAAACATCTTAAAACCAAAAATAGTAAATGACCACCAAAATAAGTAAATGATCACCAAAATTAGTAAATGATCACCAACATTATACTAGCATTTTAATGTAAAATGATCAAAGATTTATCTTCTCGCTATGATATTTATGCAGAATGACTCCAAATAAATCATTGTTAAACCAAAAGTAGTAAACGATCACCAACATTATACGTTAGCATTTTAATCCTTCGATCGCTAATTCCTGGAAATCTTTTGTCATCGCGGCCCACTTGGGCCTTACGGGGATTGATAGGTTAATGTAAAATAATAACCAAATATAAGTATTTTTGAAGTGAAAACTTCTTTAGCGGCGTTGAGCACTTTTGTGGGATGGATAAAAACTGTGAAACTCGCGTCAGATTCTCGTGCTGATCGAAAAACCTTGGAAAAACCGTAAGACGGTGTGAGAGTAGTGTTGTAACATCGAAATTGATTAATCGAACAATCGATTGTTTTTTTCGATTGTCGATATTTTTTAATCGATTGTACGGGTTTCTATTAATTAAAAAAATCGATTTTTTAAAAGTCGATTTTCATAAAAAATGGGTTAAAAATTTAATCGATTGTAAGGGTTTCGATTAAGTAATAAAAAAAAAACCGTTGTCTGTAAAGTCGGTTTACTGACGATAGTTGAACGTGACAACGTGCCTCTTTGTCGCTCGTTCCGCGCTCTCGCTTACACTTCAAGCCTGAAATGGAACGCCTCAGAGCGAGGTAACGCCGCATGAGTCATGTTTTTCCGTGCGTGCAGCCGGCTTCATCGAATTATAAGACGTTGTCACGTCAAAACTCATTTCCCCGACTGTACATTTCTGCTTAGCACAATTTTCCCCGACTACATTTCTGCTAAACAACTAATTTCCCCGACTGTACATTTCTGCTAAACAACTCATTTCCGCGACTGTACATTTCTGCTTAGCACAATTTTCTCCGACTGTACATTTCTGCTAAACAACTCATTTCCCCGACTACATTTCTGCTTAGCACAAATTTCCCCGACTGTACATTTCTGCTAAACAGTTCATTTCCCCGACTGTACATTTCTGCTAAACAACTCATTTCCCCGACTGTACATTTCTGCTAAACAACTCATTTCCCCGACTGTACATTTCTGCTTAGCACAATTTTCCCCGACTGTGCATTTCTGCTAAACAACTCATTTCCCCGAATGTACATTTCTGCTAAACAATTCATTTCCCCGACTACATTTCTGCTAAACAACTCATTTCCCCGACTGTACATTTCTGCTTAGCACAATTTTTCCCGACTGTACATTTCTGCTAAACAACTCATTTCCCCGACTGTACATTTCTGCTTAGCACAATTTTCCCCGACTGTACATTTCTGCTAAACAACTCATTTCCCCGATTGTACATTTCTGCTAAACAACTCATTTCCCCGACTGTACATTTCTGCTAAACAACTCATTTCCCCGACTGTACATTTCTGCTTAGCACAATTTTTCCCGACTGTACGGTGCTCTGTGCGGTGTACTGACGATAGTTGAACGTGACAACGTCATAGCCTTAAATGGAACGCCTTAGAGCGAGGTAACGCCGCATATTGCGTCATGTTGACGTGACAACGTCTTAAAATTCGATATGGGCTGCGCGCACGAAAAAACATGACGCAATATGCGGCGTTACCTCGCTCTGAGGCGTTCCATTTGAGTTGTTTAGCAGAAATGTACAGTCGGGGAAAATTGTGCTAAGCAGAAATGTACAGTCGGGGAAATGAGTTGTTTAGCAGAAATGTACAGTCGGGGAAATGAGTTGTTTAGCTGAAATGTACAGTCGGGGAAATGAGTTGTTTAGAAGAAATGTACAGTCGGGGAAAATTGTGCTAATCAGAAATGTACAGTCGGGGAAATGAGTTGTTTAGCAGAAATGTACAGTCGGGGAAAATTGTGCTAAGCAGAAATGTACAGTCGGGGAAATGAGTTGTTTAGCAGAAATGTAGTCGGGGAAAATTGTGCAATGCAGAAATGTACAGTCGGGGAAATGAGTTGTTTAGCAGAAATGTACAGTCGGGGAAAATTGTGCTAAGCAGAAATGTACAGTCGGGGAAATGAGTTGCTTAGCAGAAATGTACAGTCGGGGAAAATTGTGCTAGGCAGAAATGTACAGTCGGGGAAATAAGTTATTTAGCAGAAATGTACAGTCGGGGAAATGAGTTGTTTATCAGAAATGTACAGTCGGGGAAAATTGTGCTAAGCAGAAATGTTTAGTCGGGGAAATGAGTTGCTTAGCAGAAATGTACAGTCGGGGAAATGAGTTGTTTAGCAGAAATGTACAGTCGGGGAAAATTGTGCTAAGCAGAAATGTTCAGTCGGGGAAATGAGTTGTTTAGCAGAAATGTACAGTCGGGGAAATGAGTTGTTTAGCAGAAATGTACAGTCGGGGAAAATTGTGCTAAGCAGAAATGTACAGTCGGGGAAATGAGTTGTTTAGCAGAAATGTACAGTCGGGGAAAATTGTGCTTAGCAGAAATGTACAGTCGGGGAAATGAGTTGTTTAGCAGAAATGTACAGTCGGGGAAAATTGTGCTTAGCAGAAATGTACAGTCGGGGAAATGAGTTGTTTAGCAGAAATGTACAGTCGGGGAAATGAGTTGTTTAGCAGAAATGTACAGTCGGGGAAATGAGTTGTTTAGCAGAAATGTACAGTCGGGGAAAATTGTGCTAAGCAGAAATGTAGTCGGGGAAATGAGTTGCTTAGCAGAAATGTACAGTCGGGGAAATGAGTTGTTTAGCAGAAATGTACAGTCGGGGAAATGAGTTGTTTAGCAGAAATGTACAGTCGGGGAAAGTTGTGCAAAGCAGATATGTAAAGTCGGGGAAATGAGTTGTTAAGCAGAAATGTACAGTCGGGGAAATGAGTTGTTTAGCAGAAATGTACAGTCGGGGAAAATTGTGCTAAGCAGAAATGTACAGTCGGGGAAATGAGTTGTTTAGCAGAAATGTACAGTCGGGGAAAATTGTGCTAAGCAGAAATGTAGTCGGGGAAATGAGTTGTTTAGCAGAAATGTACAGTCGGAGAAATGAGTTGTTTAGCAGAAATGTACAGTCGGGGAAAATTGTGCTAAGCAGAAATGTACAGTCGGGGAAATGAGTTGTTTAGCAGAAATGTACAGTCGGGGAAATGAGTTGTTTAGCAGAAATGTACAGTCGGGGAAAATTGTGCTAAGCAGAAATGTACAGTCGGGGAAATGAGTTGTTTAGCAGAAATGTACAGTCGGGGAAAATTGTGCTAAGCAGAAATGTACAGTCGGGGAAATGAGTTGTTTAGCAGAAATGTAGTCGGGGAAAATTGTGCTAAGCAGAAATGTACAGTCGGGGAAATGAGTTGTTTAGCAGAAATGTACAGTCGGGGAAATGAGTTGTTTAGCAGAAATGTACAGTCGGGGAAAATTGTGCTAAGCAGAAATGTACAGTCGGGGAAATGAGTTGTTTAGCAGAAATGTACAGTCGAGGAAAATTGTGCTAAGCAGAAATGTACAGTCGGGGAAATGAGTTGTTTAGCAGAAATGTACAGTCGGGGAAAATTGTGCTAAGCAGAAATGTACAGTCGGGGAAATGAGTTGTTTAGCAGAAATGTAGTCGGGGAAAATTGTGCTTAGCAGAAATGTACAGTCGGGGAAATGAGTTGTTTAGCAGAAATGTACAGTCGGGGAAATGAGTTGTTTAGTAGAAATGTACAGTCGGGGAAAATTGTGCTTAGCAGAAATGTACAGTCGGGGAAATGAGTTGTTTAGCAGAAATGTACAGTCGAGGAAAATTGTGCTAAGCAGAAATGTACAGTCGGGGAAATGAGTTGTTTAGCAGAAATGTACTGTCGGGGAAAATTGTGCTAAGCAGAAATGTACAGTCGGGGAAATGAGTTGTTTAGCAGAAATGTACAGTCGGGGAAATGAGTTGTTTAGCAGAAATGTACAGTCGGGGAAATGAGTTGTTTAGCAGAAATGTACAGTCGGGGAAAATTTTGCTGAGCAGAAATGTACAGTCGGAGAAATGAGTTTTGACGTGACAACGTCTTATAATTCGATGGATCCGGCTGCACGCACGAAAAAACATGACTCATGCGGCGTTACCTCGCTCTGAGGCGTTCCATTTAAGGCTTGAAGTGCAAGCGAGAGCGCGGAACGAGCGACAAAGAGGCACGTTGTCACGTTCAACTATCGTCAGTAAACCGACTTTACAGACAACCGTTTTTTTTCGTGCGCGCAGGCCCCATCGAATTATAAGACGTTCTCACGTCAAAAATCGATTTTTTTTAAAAATCGATTTTCATAAAAAATGGGTTAAAAATTTAATCGATTGTAAGGGTTTCGATTAATTAAAAAAATGGTTTTTTTAATAATCAAGTTTTCACTTCTGCCGACCCGCCCGGAGTGCAACCCGTCTTTTTTTTTTATTTAGCAATCCTAATAAACAGAAGAAGACAGACGGACAGACAGACATCGATGTCTTAGTAAAACAGTCCCGTTTGTACTCTCTGTGCACGGAACCCTAAAAACGGGACTCTATTACTGAGACTTTGATGTCTGTCCGTCTGTCAGTCCGTCTGTCTTTCTCTAGGGCCTAGGCTGTATCTCAAGAACCGCTTCAGCTAGACTTCTACAAATTTCACAGATTGTGTATCATCATCTCCATCTGGCTGGATGGCTGAATAGCAGCCAGACGGGACCTGCACATGTATGCAGGACTCTGCATCTTACCATAAGGCTAAAAAATTAAAATTAATAACTTTTTTAAGGATATTTTTTTTCCTTCATATGAGACACGAAAACGTTTTGTTTTACAAGTGAGTATAATAATTTGGCCACTGACGGTATTTCATTTCCAATTATTAAATTGTGTCTAGTTTTCTTAGTTTTCATTAGTATCTTATTTGAATATTTTGAATGTTTTCAGCATCTAACAGCGGGTTATATAATGGAACTAATGGAATAGAAAGATGGACCTCGGAAAGTACAAATTATATTATTAAAAGCAAAGACAATAAAGTTCGGGCTGTCCTGCAGAAGAAAATTGAAAAAAGTCCAGTAACAAGAGGCAGCACTACGAAAACTACTTCCCCACCAAAATCTATATATCTCAAAGACGCTTCTCAGGATGCCGATCCAGTAGACGCAGCACAAAGTAGCGAACAAAAAAGTGCAAATAATGCACCCAGTAAAAAAGAAAAAAAGAAAGTCTCATTTGCAAAAAAAATTGCTGAAGTAATAGATGAACAGAAACCAGCCCGTAAAACTAAGCGCAGTCACTCAATTCAAGAAAATATATCACAAGAGAAACCAGCTCGCAAAGCTAAGCGCAGTAATTCCGTTACAGGAAATATATCACAAGATGCTTCAAAAATTGAAAGCAAAAAGAAGAAAACGGATTGTAATTTCCCAAAAGGGGTAGATCGGGCTAAATTAGTAGACGCGCCCGTGTTCTATCCCACAGAAGCAGAGTTTACCGTGAGTAATATAATATTATATAACTTGTCAAAATTATAATATACTATCCCTTTTCGTGCCTTCCCAATATATTCTCTAATTACATCACTAAAAGTATTGAGAGAAATACTTGACAATCATTTCAAAGTCTTGGTCGGTCTAGTCATAATATTAGGTATGTAAGAAGACAAAGTCTTGTTTTATAGTCCGCGCGGAACTAGTTGGCCGCGCCTTAGGTATGTGAGCGGTGGGACGGAGAGGCGGGGGCGCTTGATTTTGACAGTTCTGGCTAGTTTAGACAAAAAGCACAAGAGATTGCAATAGTAAGACGAGTCCGCCGATAAAAAGATAATATAAGGAAATAATATAATATAAGGTGAACGCAGATTTGGCCGCACCGCACGCACCGCAGTCGCCGAATTCTAAATGCGGCGACTGCGGTGCGTGCGGTGCGGCCAAATCTGCGTTCACCTTTAAAGTGCATACGTTTTAAAAAAACGGAAAGCCGATGTCAATAGTTTAGAATATAAAACTGATCAATTGTCTTTTATTTATTCTTTTCAATAATTAAATAATATTATTGTTCACGATAGCTTGAGATTGGTCGTCACTCTCTAATCTCATGTGCATTGCGAGCAGCAAGCAACCCGCCCCCTCACCCCCGTCCCTACCTTATGGCGCATTATCACTGGTCGATAGGGCCCGCATGCGGGGTGCGGAGATTTTTGAAACGCATGCCACGACCAATGACAATGCGCCATTATTTGTCAATTAGTTGCCATAGACTCCCCGCATGCTGTATACCGTACGAGTTAACGACTAATGAAAATGCGCCCTAAGGCGCGGCCAACCGTCCGCGCGGAACTAGTTGGCCGCGCCTTAGGTAGGGACGGGGGTGAAGGGGCGGGTTGCTTGCTGCTCGCAACGCACATGAGATTAGACAGTGACGGCCAATCTTGCGATATCGTGAACAATAATATTATTTAATTATTGAAAAGAATAAATTAAAGACAATTGATCAGTTTTATATTCTAAATTATTGACATCGGCTTTCCGTTTTTAGGGTTCCGTACCCAAAGGGTAAAAACGGGACCCTATTACTGAGACTTCGATGTCTGTCCGTCTGTCCGTCTGTCTGTCTGTCCGTCTGTCTCCAGGCTGTAACTCAAGAACGGTAATAGCTAGAGAGTTGAAATTTTCACAGATTACGTATTTCTGTTGCCGCTATAACAACAAATACTAAAAATAAAATAAAATAAATATTTAAGGGGGGCTCCCATACAACAAACGTGATTTTTCGAACATTTTTTGCTCGGTATCAATGATGACAACAATTAGGCACTTGAAATTTTCACAAAAGCCATATAATTAACTAGCTGTCCCGGCAAACGTTGTTTTGCCATTTAAAATATTTCAACTTCATCAGTTGATACAAATTCTTACCCTCCCCTCTTTTGTCCCCTAAGAGGGGTGGGGCGAAAAATTGTATACACCAGATGTTAAGTTGGAAAAAACAGTTAATAATATGTCAAAGTAAGTCCATTAAAGAAAAAAGTTTGATACAAAATCTGACCCCCTCTTTGGTTCTCTTAGAGGGTTGGCGTGGGGGGATTTTTAGTCACCAAATGTTGAGTCGGAGGAAGACAAATATATCTGTGAAAACCGTATGCAAATCGGATCAGTAGTTTTCGTGTTAAAGCAAAAGTCTTATACAAAATCTGACCCCCTCTTTCGTTCCTTTAGAGGTGTGGGGGAAATTTTTTTATACACCAGATGTTAAGTTGGAAGAAGGCAAATAAATATATCTGCGAAAACCGCATTCAAATCGGATCAGTAGTTTTCGTGTGATAGTGGAACAAACATACAGAGTACAGACAGACGGACAAAAAACTAACTACATTTTTGGCTTCTATAGCGATGTAGTGACACCCCCCGCTTATTATTTTTTGAATATCTTTAATGTACAGAATTCTCATTTCTACAGTTTTATTATAATGTAGTTAGCGGTCACCCGCGGCTCCGCCCGCGTGGATATAGGTTACCGCTGCAAAAAGCCTACCCAGGAAAGACACGGTTAGCAAAATGATTTCCAGATCAATTCACAGAAACATCGACGACGCAGTCATTTTCCGCAGGCTGCACAGATTGTCTTTCTGTGGATGTTAAAGTTGTTAATGATGAGAATATTTAAATGTAATTAATAATAAGTTTTCACCTCTGACGGTAGTCCCGGAGTGCAATCCGTTGTTTTAGGATAAATAACTAAAGCAATTACTGTAGAACTTTTCTATTTAAAACAACATTAATTGACGTTAAGTTATTTTCAGGTAACAATATATACTGATGGTCGGGATCCCCGACTCGTGATAGAGCAAAACATTATTTTCATAAATCTATTCCTACTAATTTGAATGTTTGGCCCTGGGATTTACATAATATTTATCGTTACTGCAAAATAATTTTTTACAGGAAATTGGAGCCTTTTGAAGGGTATAGGCAAATCAGTAGGGATCATTGGTACTCTTGGTATATGAGCCAATTCACCAGCTGCAGGGCCGGTTATAATCTTCGCTATTGTGCACCCCCGCCTTGGTAGCGCCCACTTCGAAACGGGCGTAAATCGCAAATTTTAATTTCGCCATAACTTCTAAACCAAACGTCCAATTTAATCATTCAAAGACCAAATATTATCTACATAAACTGTACTTAGTGACAAAATAATTCATTTTGATAAAGATTAATAGCATGAGTAAAATAAATGCGTTTAAATGTAGTCCAAAAAAAATCACGATTTTTAAATAAAATAATGGTTGTTGTACCTCACTTGACATAGATAGGTATAGTGTGTTGCGAAATTTTTTTGTAGATATTTAAAAGATCTACATTTACTTAGAACATTGTATGGTTCTATCTTTTATAGTTTAGGCAGCGTACGCAAAATAAGTAAATTTTCTGGTTGATTTTTTTCACCTTGTGTCAGAAAAACTCAAATATCTTACGGATCCCTATATTTTCCGAAATAAAATGTAGCCTATGTTACTCGTAAATAATGTAGCTTTCGAATGGTGAAAGAATTTTTTAAATCGGTCCAGTAGTTTTTGAGCCTATTCATTACAATTAAACAAACATACAAACAAAGTTTACCTCTTTATAATATTAATATAGATATGTACTTTAACAATTAATAATAATATTTAAATAAAATAAAAATTTAAGGGGGGCTCCCATACAAAAAAAATAATAGGTGCGTGTACTTATGTACGCGCGTGAGAAGTTATACTTCTTTGGCATAATTAAATAGCAAATATTAAAAATTAATATTATAATTTGATGTTCAATTTTAATTTTTATCACAAACTTTTTATTAAATGTTTTATTAAATTTATTTCTTTATTTTGTGTATATTAAATAACCAATAATAAGTATTTAACATTAATAATTTAATAATATTTAGTGTTAATTATATTAAATAAAAGTATTTTAATTTATATCAATAAATAATACATACGGATAGTTAACCTCAATTATATTGGAGCACTTGAAAAAGTATATAAGCACAATTTTTTTCACTAATATTCACAAATAGTAAGTAATTTCAATCAAAATATTCAATTTAAATCACTACTGAATATAATTTATTAGCACATATATAATTCGCACTTGTATGAAACTCAAACACGTGTTGTGAATGTATAAACTAGAGACATATTGATAAATATTATAAATATGAAAACAGTGATCAGAGGTGACGAGCGTACCAACATGCGCGACTAATATCGAGGTTCAATTCCTATTTTGTTGGTAGCTTTTTTTTCGAGACTTAATGAGCGGTTAAGCAGACGGCTTCATACTGTTAATTTTGTGTCACAGGTGCGCGCGCATCTTAAAATTTCACTCTCATCATTTTTTCATAACGCGCCTAAAGAAGTATAACTTCAAAAACCCAATTTTTGGCCTATTTTTGCTCTATAACGGTACGGAAACCTTCGTGCGCGAGTCCGACTCGCACTTGGCCGATTTTTTTAAAAACCTATGCACTTTAAATATTATTTCCTTAGATTGTCTTTTTATCGGCGGACTTATCTTACTATTGCAATCTCTTGTGCGTTTTGTCTAAACTAGCCAGAACTGTCAAAATCAAGCGCCCCCGCCTCTCCGTCCCACCGCTCACATACCTAAGGCGCGGCCAACTAGTTCCGCGCGGAATATACTAATATATAGAAACACAAAATAAGAAAATATTACAAAGAAAAAACAATTTAAAAACACAAATCCTTAAAAAACCAACCAGAAAATAACGTTATATTTACCGATATAATTATATACCATAAATACAACATTACGTTTCAGGATCCAATAAGCTACTTTGAGAAGTTGATGCCGCTCGCGTCCCAATTCGGGATCTGCAAGGTGGTGCCACCAGCGGACTTCAAGCCGCCGTGTGTACTTAGCGATACCTACCGGTTCACAGTCACAAACCAGTACATATCCCGGTTGTATACACGTTGGGGCCCCGCCTCCCGCGAGATGTGCGCTATACGCTCTTATTTGGCGTCCCAGAAGGTTAATTTTACTAGAGCACCGTTGGTAAGTCGTTTTTATGATCATTAAAACGCTAATTTGGAGTTAAATGCTTGGATGCAACTTGCTAACGGAGTAAAATTATGACGACAAGAAACAGAAACGCTATCAGCAACGCAGAAAGTGTGTTATACGCTACTGACAAATACAATTACATATGTATTACTAAGCTAAGCCAAAAATCTACATTGACTCGCAATGGTTGTTTTGTTTTATGAATTTGTATTATTTCTTAAGGATAAGGTCCAAATTGGGCTAATTTTGAAAGTGCCGGTCAACGCAAATAAACCCATTATTTAAATAGAACATAATCTAAGGAATAATTTTTATTACTACACCAAAGTTCTAAGTCAAGTCTCCGAGTTGTTATTCAAGGTCAAACTTTTTTTTTTTATAATGTATGTAATAAAACTTATTTTATTAATTAAAAGCAATAAGTAATCGATTCCAACGTCCCTATCCGAGTCATAGAACAGATAAGAGGCCAAAACCTACAAATTGTTTGGAAAAATTCAAAGGAAGAGGGAACCTCTATGTGCTTGGGGCTTGCAGGCAGGGCTTCAAATAACGTTATTTTTTCATAACGTTACTGCTTAAGGGCATAGATAACGTTATGAAAATTTACCCGATATTAAAAATAACGTTAAAAATTGATATTAATAACGGTTAATGTTATAACGTTATATAAGATTTATCATTTTTAGTCCAAAACAATAACTATTATTTTTATTATTTCTTTATGTATTAAACTCCTAAAAGTAGGTAAGCACAAATCTCGCAAAAAAAGTGGGCTGCGAGTGAGATTTAGTGCACCGTGCACGATTGCATACCTGATACCAGAAAATAACGTTATATTTACCGTTATTATTTGTTCGTTTATACATAACGAAAAAATATCGTTATAATAATAACGGTAAATATAACGTTATTTTACTAGATATCGTTATAAAAAATAACGTTATCTGGCTACCATTATGAAAATAACGGTACGTAACGATATTTTTTCTGTTATTCGATAACGTTATGAAGCCCTGCATGCAGGGCACAACTCATTGCTTACTTGGAATACTAGGCGAATGCCGTGCGTACCCCAAGCACGTAGAGTAACCCCCTACCTTTGAGTTTTTTCAAACCATTTATAGGCATTTGGCCTCCAATCTGTTCTATGACTGAGATAGGGACGTTGTGATCGATTACTTATTGCTTTTAATTAATAAAATAAGTTTTATTAGTTATTACATACATTATAAAAAAAAGTTTGACTTTGAATAACAACTCGTAGACTTGACTTTGATGTAATAATAAAAATTATTCCTTAGATCCTTATTTCCTTAGATTATTAGATCTTTGGTGTAATAATAAAAATTATTCCTTAGAACATAGAACATAAGTTCTATTTAAATAATGGGTTTATTTGCGTTGGCGGGCACTTTTAAAATTAGCCCAAAATTGTATGGACGTTGGATCTTGTCCTTTATTTAGTATTTTCATAATTTCAATATTTTAGTTGGAGGGTCTTGAAGTAAATTTACCGAAAATGTATCATACGGTACAACGACTTGGCGGATTCAAGAATGTGTTAGACAAGAAGAAATGGAATCGCGTCGCCGAAGAAATGCACTTCTACCAACTGACGAACCCTAGCAAGAAGCTTGAACAGATATACGTAAAACACCTCCTGCCCTACGATACGCTAACCAACAGTATGTTTATTTTTTACTATACTTAATTTAAAATTTCTCGTGACTTTTGACGTAACGAAACGTAGCTATATGTCTTTCACTCATCTCTGTATCAAAATTCAAATTGCATCAAAATCGATGCAACAGGTAGGGAACATAATATTATAATTTATAACGGTTCCATAAAGTGTATTTAATGTAAACAAACTATAAATATACTTTCTCTGAAGAATTATGCACTACATTATCTATACTTCTATACTAATATTATAAAGTTGAAGAGTTCGTTTGTTTGTTTGAAAGCGATAATCTCAGGAACTACTGGACCGATTTCAAAAATCAGATGTCCCTGAGTATAACATGGAACATTATGTTATTTTTCATAGGAAAGAGACAGGTGAAAATCGCCGAAGTAGAACAGATGTGGCAGAAGAAGAATAAAAAGATGCTGGCGAGAGCCATCAATCCTCTGCATCGGCAGAAACGCCTGCTCGGCGATTCGAGTTCGGATTCCGATTCGGATTTGCAACTAGAGGCGGGTTCGGATTCGGACGAGCAGGTCACCTCTAGCAGCCACAACTCGGACCCGCTGGCTGAGGCAGAGGAGTGCATAGTTACGGGCAGGACTATGAATTTAAATAACTTTGAGAAGGTAAAAATATCTTTTTTTTTTTAATCTTGATTATAAACTAGATTAATCAATTATCACGTCATGAGCTTATTTTAAAAATTCTTTAGTTGTGATTACGGGTATGTTCCGATATGCACTACGAGTACTGCACAGTGCTATCACTGTAGAAAAATTCTTTCCGTTATGGACTGCCAGTATACTGCCGCAGCTCAGTACCACATCAGTACCCTAAGGAAATATATATAACGTCATAAATCGTCGCCTTATTCTACTGTGAGCACTGGCGTTATCGAGGTAAGGTACTCGCAGTACTTTGATCACGTGATCAGTCAAAACCACTCGAGTGTCTAACGATTTATAGACAACTGAGCTAATTTCAAAAAACTTGCCACTTCCTTTGTGTTTCTTCTGAGTAACGTAACACAATTGTAACACTAAAGAAAATTTAAGGGCCTATACATACCGCAAAATTATAGTCATTTTTGACCCGTAGTTAGTTTTTTTGACTAAACTACTACAATTTCACGGTGCAATAGGAGGGTGAGTTAATTGTAAATAAAAGTCGGATTAATCTTGTCTTATTAATTATAATATTAAATAATATATTAGTTTGTGTTCCTACATACGTAAATATATCAGGGGTAGAATCTGTACTTCGGAGTTAAGAATGGTCTTCAGGCAAAAATACTAAATATTCTTCCATTTTGCATTATTTTTCCTAAAAAAAAAACATAATT
Organism: Polyommatus iphigenia; assembly: GCA_963422495.1. Taxonomy (NCBI): domain Eukaryota; kingdom Metazoa; phylum Arthropoda; class Insecta; order Lepidoptera; family Lycaenidae; genus Polyommatus; species Polyommatus iphigenia. The sequence goes on along the minus strand of OY730178.1, from coordinate 17,188,291 downwards.
GCTCACCAGCATTTATGATTTCCTTTGTGTAACGTTACACAAAATTGTTACACAAACTTGACACAGAGGAAATAAAGAATGTGCCGGACACAAGCAATAAATATAACAATCTAAACAATGAATGATCTTATTCTTTCGTCATAAAATGAAACCAAAGTAGATAAAAACTTACCGGGGTTTATTGCGTAGCATGTACAATTCGTCCGTATAAAAGTTTTTTTTCAATACCCGCACACTAATCGAGTAGTGGAGTACAAACAAAATGGCCGCGATGTGTCAGTTGTCACTCCATCTATACTTTTGCTTCTTTTTACTGTGTTGCCACATTAATAGGCCCAAATTAATACCATATCTAATGAAAAAAGAGTGTTACATAATAGAATAACACAAAATATTATTTTCGTAGACAAAATAAATTTTTGAAAATCTATAAGTTTTAAAGGACATTCCAGAAAATATACTTTATAAAAACGTCAAATTATCGATGATGCTCAAAACCATTTCTAAAGTTATATCTATTTACTTTAAAACTTTGCTTTTTTGCTTTATAAGTTCCACTACTAGTATATGGACAGAAAAGGGAGCAATTTTTTTGAAATTAGCTCAACTACCTACTTACTTTTATTATATTATAAATTCAATTCACAATTAATATTAATTAAAATATTTTTAATTTGACAGTAATCCAACAATAGTTTTTTTAATGAACTAGAAAACTGAAAACTTTAATACACTCATTTGAATGCTGCGTCAAAGAATGCGGCTGACAGCAGCGGCGTGCACAAGATTTTGACACTGGTAATGCAGCGATATCGGTTCAGTAGTTTTGGTGTGAAAGCAAAACAGACAGACAAACGGACAAAAAGAGATATTTTCGCATAAATTATAATAATAGTGTGGATATAAATTAAAAACTATGTTTTCTAAACTATTAGTATAATTACGTTCTGTTATGAAGAAATAAAAAAAACGCCATCTGTTGTCACGCGTTGGAACTACAATGAGAGTTTATTTCATCGAAACCCATGGAAATATACCAATTACCATACAACATAATATTGTGCGCTAAGCTAAAATAAATAAAAACGCCATCTATTTTTACGTATTAGAAATACAATGTGAATTTATTTTCATCGATATTTCCATGGAAATTAGATAATATATTTTTGCCTCATCAAAATGTAGCCTATGGCTCTCTCAGGCTCTAGACTAACTGTGTACAAAATTTTATTACAATCGGTTCATTAGTTTTGGCGTGAAACAAAACAAAACAAAAACTTTTTCTTTTACAACTTTTTCATTTTTATATCCAGTATATTTTAAGTACTCACCTAATCAGCTTAACTTTTGTCTTTTCACATAATCAAGATTCCGGTTACTTGAGATCCGATCCATAATCCGATGTAAATAAATGCAAAATTTTGGCCACCACAAATTATCTTATCCGAGTGAGTGATAGTTATGAATGTACGCAATTATTAATGTTAAACTGTTAAATATTATACAAACTTTCAAATATTAAAATCTAAAATATTCTTAGAAAACTATAAAACCAAAAATAATAATATAATATAGTACTAACAGTGCTCGATCACATGAAAAAAGCAAATGGCCTCCCAAAACACAAAAAATTTCAGCCATGTAAAATGTAAACAAATATTATAAACCTCACAAAACAAAAATGCATTATGTACATATTATACGTAATTAGTTAGATTTGCGTCTATTCATTTTACTCGGATTATATCCGATTGCTCACGACTATTCACGAGTAGTTCCGATCGCCGTCGGCATGGATGGCGCGGGCGCCCGCGCCGGCCGCGGCGCCAGTGATGCCATTGAATTTCAACCAGAACTCCCCAACTATTATTTAAATATATTATTTATTACTTGGGGTACTTTCCACTGAGAGATCAAAACGCTGAAAATACTACTTCAGCCGACCGCAATTATTGTTTGCGGCAAAAACGTCACTCATGATGTCATTATATATATAAAAACAGTAATAAAAACCAAATAAATATACATTTTTGCTAAAAAAATTTCACGCCCATGAATATAATACAGGGTGTAAAAAGACCACTTCCGATAACTTTGGGGTATTATTATACTACATTTTCTGATTACAAAAATGTGTTTTTTTTTAATTTTTTTTTTCAAAAAAAATTTTTTTTTATATATTTTTTATAATAGACACAGACCTTTAGACAAAACCATAAACCATTTACAAAAAATATTTAAAATATTTTTTTTATTTTTATTTTTTTTATCCCGATACGTAATCTAAAAGACGCGAGTCATTGATATCAAATGTAGCGCGCTTAATAACATAAGGTCGTAAACGACCATACTGTACGGTCGCGGCAGTTTTTAACCTTATGCTCTTTCCAACCTATCAAGAACCATGACATTCAACTCTCTCAAGTAACTCAGAACTTTGACCTATGATCGCTTACCTAGGCTAATTTAATCCTTCGATCGCGGATTCTTGGAAATGCTATTGTATTCTAGAGTTGTCTCGATCACCGGTACTCGTATGGGCCTTAATGGGTTAAAACTTTAATCCTAACTCATGTACAAAACTGTAAGTAACTTTCTGAGCATGAGTAACAACTTATTTATCGATTAGTTAAAAAGTTATTCGTAAGGAATAAAACCGATTTTGTGTGATATGCGGATGCACCGTCTTCCGCAATCTCAGGCTTTCTATCGAAATTACAGACGATGCATGAAAACTTCCGTACGTAAAACTATGGTAATAAACTTACGTGTAAAATGTTAAGTTCTTAAAGTGTTCTTATTTCTCTAGACTATGCATTTTGTAAGTATTCTTTAGCACTAAGCAATAATACCACCAACAACAACACGTTTCTTACACGAAATCTAACACAACACAAAGTTTAAACAAAAAAATAATAACACATTTTCCGTGTTATGCAGAACGATGATTGTGGATGGACAGTACCTAGATCTGCAATTATCGCTTTTTATCTACTACAGATGATACAGTATGAAAAAACTAGCAATTAATTACTTACGTGAAAAATGTTGAATTCTGATTTTTGAATGTGCTCTATGCATTTTGAAAATAGTCCATATCACCAATCAATAACACCACCAATAACAACACATCTCTTTTTACACGATATCTTACACGACACGTCTTATTTTTTTAACGCAAACAAATAAGAAATAATAGTTAATTAATTTACATTTTACACATTTAGTTATCACAATAATACGTTTTAAAAAGATCGTAATACGCTTATTAATTCAACATAACTCAACGGACAACCTTCAACCTCAAGATGCAAATTGGAACTAAAGTCTAATTATGCGAAAATCGTCTTTAAAAACATGTATCGACTTTCGGTAAATTCAAAGATACCGACGGGACGACCAGACCGCATGGCGGCAACGTCAAAGGCGCCGCCGCCGCGCCGGCCGCTCTGTAGGTGTACGACGCACGTGTCGCTAATCCATTTCAAGGACAATCTAAGTATTGTACCCTATAAATTCAAAACGATGTAGTCGATATTTAAATTACCATTAAATAATAAAAATTATAACTATTATTTAGTAGGTCTACTATTCTCATTTTTAAAATTAACTCTATTAAGAGGTTATAAATTCAGAAAGTTTTTATCGGGATACATAGTCAAGTTGCATTCGATAATTTCGATACCGACATTACCGTGATAAAGTGATTGATAAGCCATGGCACGCGTTATGCGCGCTACGTACGCAATGAAAATACTTTAATAATACCTAATTAATTAAATAACTTTTAATTATTGTCGCTATTCTTAACATTGAGTAGGTATTTGCTTATTTTTAGTTTGACTACAAATCAAAACGTACTCGTATGTAAAACAATACGATTTATCGATAAAAATTAGCGATAACTCAAAATATGCACAGGGATACATCCCTATTATTTTACAAAGTTTTTTATTCAATTTTGTTCAGTCGGCTGTAAACACGCGCCGCGCTGTGTACTGTGACGTTTTTGTTTAAGTTTTGTAATTTTATGGATGTTTGTAATTAATATTTTTTTATGTTTGTAATTAATAACGGGCCGTGACATGATACGTGTCCGATGAATGTGCGATGAAATGTGAATGAACTTTTAATACTCGTAAACCTTTATGGAACGGGGGTGAACATCGCGTCGTCGTAGATAGACGATAGTGCGGTTTAAACAGTGCAGTAAAAGTGTTTAAAGAATTGGAATGTCTCCTGTTTACTTTTGTTTCGTGTTGAAAAACTCTGCAATCTACATTGAGTTAGATGGAGCACAGCTCGAACTGCATTTCATAAAAGCAGACTGATCACAGGTCAGTGAACATGTTATCAAGTATTTTTTCCATAGTTAGGTGTAAGTAACTGTGTATTGTATTTTTACAACCTGATTCGGATGTGAATTATGATTTCTTTTCCTTTTTGGCCGGAAGTAAAAACTGAGTATTTTTGAGTAATAAACTAATAACCTAAGAAACGGTAATTAATAAATTCTAACATTATGTTATCTAATAATTATTACAATATTGGTGGTTTATTCACTACTTACGGGCTAGGGCACAACACGATCAGCTGTTTTGTCTAGCGCAGGGCCGCGCGCGCGGGACTCGGCGCGGGCCGGGCGGCGCGTGGGGGCTGACTCGGCCCGGGGCTCCACTGGCGTGCGATACTATCGCGCATTTACATCAGCGTTATACATTGCGTGTTGAAAATTTTGACTATTTTAAAAACTGGCGATTTAAAGAAAATTACTTGCAGCAATGGATATATCTCATGCCCTATAATAACCCCACGAAGTTATCGGAAGCGGTCTTTTGACACCCTGTATAATATTTTTACTCCCTAAAATACGCACTATATATTTAATTTTTCCCTACTAAAAGTGGGATATCCCCATAGTTGGCAACACTGCTGGGGTCTGCCGCAGAGCTTGCAGTACAATAATCGCATTCGATATTCATGGTTGTGTGCGTTTTCGGCTGTGCACGGACACACTCACACATACGCGCAAGGCAGGCACCTCAACACTGAGCCTATCTTGACCTCTCGTGAACCCGTTCGCGCGTGTACCTGATTACATGTTGCTATTTTATAAATTGAGGCGTTTTAAATGTGTATTATTTATTTTTTTACTATATTTTTTACTATTATTATTAAAAAATTAACGTCATGAGTCATTTAAAAAGTACGAAAGTTAAATTAAAATATCTGTTATCTGTGAATGGCAAGCACTGCCTTTTTGCCTACAAAGACTGCACGCCCATGGCTGACAGTATACAAAATTGCGTTCCGTTTTAAATAGTAACCAGTATAACTAACTATAAAGGAACGGTTTCACAGTATACTAAATTGACGTCACACTGTACAGTGGTCGCAGTGCATATCGGAACATACCCTACATGTTTGTGTACAATTTCTATATCTCATGGAGGCAGGGCCCCCGCTACCATGTGTGTAATGCACACGGGCGCCATCCTCTTGGGGCGCCAAAACCAAGGTCCCAAAAATTTACCTAAAGGGGCGCCAAAATCCTTTTTTTGCACACGGGCCAGAGGCCTTACGGGGGCTCTGCATGGAGACACTTCACATGGCTATTTGTATTTGCTTTTGGCTATTTGTTGCGTTTGGCAAAATTATTTAAATGTTATACTATACACAAGCAAGCAAATAAAGGCAAATACACCCTTCCACAACATGGACGTCAAATACCAAAATTTCACTTGATTTTGTTTACTTGCCTATTTGACTCTTTTAATGTGCGTCAAAAACCAACAAAGGTACGGATACGTGTATTTGGTATTGCAGGTCATATTTGTCAAATAGGCAAATAAGGCCAATACTTTGTCAAACATACCGTCTACTCGTGGTGATTGTTTGGCGAATACATCAAATACGCAAATACAAATAGCCATGTGAAGTGCCTCCATTACATATAAAATTCTCGTGTCACAATGTTAGTTACCGTACTCCTCCGAAACGGCTTTACTGATTTTTACCAAATTTGATATGCATATTCAGTAGGTCTGAATATCGGGTACTGGGTACTTTTTATATTGATACTAACGACCCGCCCCGGCGTCGCACGGGTATATAATATATAGCCACTGAAAAAATGATTAAAATCGATAGCCTATGATCCTTCACGTGGTCTACTTCTTTATCTGTGCCAAATAACATAAAAATTGCTCCAGTAGTTCTCGAGATAGTTTCCCCCGTTTTCTCCACATTCTCCTATTAGTCTTATGTTAAGTACTGACATACGGTTTTGCTCGATAGTTTTACTCAAAATCGAGCAATAACCACCGTGTGGACCGCAAATCGGACAGCTCGAAAGCTCGCTTCGAGCCGGCTCGATGGAATTAAATATTATGTCATTTCCTTCGATTCGGAGTAAAACTATCGAGCAAAACCGTATGTGCGTACTTAGCATTAGCGTGATAAAATATAGCCTATACTCTATGGCCTTCCTCAATAAATGAGCTATTTAACACTGAAAGAATTTTTCAAATCGGACCAGTAGTTCCTGAGATTAGCGCGTTCAAGTTAGCCCTTTCAAATAATTTTCCCCGTTTTTCCAAATTTTCCTCTATTTCTTCGCTCCTATTAGTCTTAGCGTGATAAAATATAGCCTATAGCCTTCCTCGATAAATGGGCTATCTAGCACTGAAAGAATCATCAAAATCCGTTGCGTAGTTTTAAAGATTAAAGGGAACAAAGGGACATGAGAGGAAAAAAGTGACTGTTTTATAATATACTAGCGACCCGCCCCGGCGTCGCACGGGTATAAAATATATAGCCACTGAAAAAATGATTAAAATCGATATCCTATGATTCTTCACGTGGTCTACTTATCTGTGCCAAATAACATAAAAATTGCTTCAGTAGTTCGCGAGATAAGCCCTTTCAAATAATTTCCCCCGTTTTTTTCCACATTCTCCTATTAGTCTTAGCGTGATAAAATATAGCCTATAGCCTTCCTCAATAAATGGGCTATCTAACACTGAAAGAATTTTTCAAATCGGACCAGTAGTTCCTGAGATTAGCGCGTTCAAGTTAGCCCTTTCAAATACTTCTCCCCGTTTTTTCCACATTTTCCTCTATTTCTTCGCTCCTATTAGTCTTAGCGTGATAAAATATAGCCTATAGCCTTCCTCGATAAATGGGCTATCTAATACTGAAAGAATCATCAAAATCCGTTGCGCAGTTTTAAAGATTAAAGGGAACAAAGGGACATGAGGGAAAAAAAGCGACTTTGTTTTATAATATGTATAGATATTGTATAGATATAGAAGTGCATTTGTTGAATAAATAATAGTAAATTATTACAACTCGAGACTGACGGCGACCATTGTTTGTGCGACGAGATAGCGATGGACGTTGCCATGGCAATTGAAGTGACTAAATAAGTATGGCACCATGGTGCCATACTTATTTAGTCACTTCAATAAAATAATATGGGTGAAAATAGGTACTTTATATTATGGCAAAGCAACGTTTTCCGGGACAGCTAGTGATAATATATATTCTCATTTACATTAGCATCGAGTATATTCAGGTTACACTCTACAATGTAAGCACCACCAGATATTGATTCACAATATTATGTATTTCGGTTGAGGTATGTTGGGCCCAGCCAATAAATTACCAACATGACGTAACCCTTTTAAGTAAAAATGTGTCGTATATGTTATGCAAAGCTGCCACTTATGAAATTAATTTTTGATCTACAGGTGGCCCAAAACGCGTTTAAAATGTACACCCCTCCTAACGAAGAGCCTAACACTAAGACCATAGAGACTCTCTACTGGAAGCTGGCGTTGTTCGGTGCTGACCACGTGTGCGTAAACAGTGCAAGAGTTGACACCGGGGAAAAGGGGTACGGGTTTACTAAAAACAAGAGCAACCCGTACGGCAAACATCCTTGGAGTTTGAAGGTACGTCGGCCATCTTGTTGCCGCCATTTTGTTGTTTCCGCCATTTTACCAAAGCTGTTTTTTAATTGACGCCATTTGATCTTGTTAAGTAATTGATTTGAGTGGTTCTTGAAAAAAATAATATGTTACCTATTTGCAATTTTATGTAGATTTCAATTTTCTGATCTGATAATCTAAATTTAGCAATTTTAAACATACTTTCTAATTGCAGAATACTGTTTATACTATCCAAAAAGCTATTCTATTGATAATATTTCATTTCTATATTTTTGTGTATGTTACTGAATTGAATTATTTCTCATTTACTTTAAGTCATTTAAATTCGTAACACCCATTTGCTTCCGATTAATTGTAGATCGGACTATCGCCTTTTTTATTCAGATGATAAGTCAAAACAACGGCAACGTGCTCCGTCCTCTGGGTCCGGTGCCAGGTCTGACGGTGCCGACGCTGCACCTCGGCATGATATTCTCCACGAGCTGCTGGCACCGCGACCCGCACGCGTTACCCTGGATAGAGTACATGCACCAGGGACCTGAGAAGATATGGTGGGTGCTGCGTTAGAGCCAGTCCACACGGCGCGTTGCGTCGACGCAGCGTTATTACGAAGCAGTCTTAACGTCAACACCCCCTCCCGCTTCGTCTCGGGGGCTGCTGTCCGTCATGTGTGCGTTGCGCGCTGCTGTCACGACGCAGCGCGCTGTGTGAACACCAAGGTTATTTGTATGTAAAACAACGCAACGGCAGCGCTGCGTCGACGCAACGCGCCGCGGCAGCCTGCCCACACGGCCCGTTGCGTCAGCGTCAGCTTATTTCGTATATTTTGAAGTGTTGTCTGTTAATAGAATATAATGTTATGATATGTTGGTGCTTTGCGCTTAAATTCGTTTAAAGAGAAGGTACATTGGTTTGTGATAAAAATATTTTGTGTCCTTTTCTGGGTCTCATTGTACTAAATTTCGTTTATATCAGTTCAGAGCTTTGAACGTGAATAGGTCTAATGTGCCAGAAAGACGTTAAGATTTGTATGGCGTCGAAGTGCATTGTTAAAAAGATGATTAATATTAAAAGGCAAAAAAGTCACATTTCTTTGTCAGGTTTGGGCTACTTACAGCTACTTTAGAAATAACATTTTTGTATAGGTGGATTTCATCTTATTTAAATATTTCACAGTCTGTCAAATAATCGGCCAAGTGCGAGTCGGATTCGCGCACGAAGGGTTCCGTACCGGTATACATAGAGCGAAAGTAGACAAAAAATTGTGTTTTTTGTATGGCTATGGGGGGCTCCCCCTTAAATATTAACTTTATTTTATTTTTAGTATTTGTTGTTATAGCGGCAACAGATTTATACACAATTGTGAAAATTTCAGAAGTCTAGCTATAGCGGTTTTTGAGTTACAGCCTGGAGACACACAGACAGACGGACGGACAGACAACGAAGTCTTAAGTAATAGTGTCCCGTCCCTTTGGGTACGGAACCCTAAAAAAGAGAGGACGCTGAACTAAATTTTCTAATCGTAATTATGATCTAATGGTGGTTTTTTCACCTCGTATTTCCACTCACAACGTTTGTACACTTCAAATATTATCATTTCATATCTGGTTTGATACAGTTTTTCAATATTTTATGTAATTTAAAATTTGTGTTCGGCGTCTACTCTTTTTTGACAAGCTTTATCTATTAGGTACGGCATCCCGGATGAGCAGAGCGACAACTTCCGCAAGGCCGTGAAGGTGCTGTGCCCCACCGTCTGCCAGAACAAGGGCATCTGGCTGCCGTCCGACATCACCATGATCCCTCCCAACATGCTGCTGGAACACGACGTGTCCCTCTCCAAGATCACGCAGAAACCGCACGAGTTTGTTATAGGTGAGTTTGTGGGAGCGTTCAGGCTAAGTAAACAGAGCTAACGAATAGAATTCAGATCGATCGAGACAGAACTAACAACTAGGCTGCGTTTCCACTGAAACGGAGCGGAGCTTAGCGGTGCCCGAATTGACCAATCACCATGCTCGAAATCTTTGCTGTCATTCCGCTGGAATAGCACGATTGGTCAATTCGGGCACTGCTAAGCTCCGCTCCGCTTCAGTGGAAACGCAGCCTAATAGCGCCTGCAATGCCTAATATAAGGGATTTGAAATAATCCCTTATAACTTTGTTGTCAAAACGCTTGAAGGAAATATATCTAAAGTACCTGTGTGTAATATTAATGAACAATTTGGCAGTGTTCCCGAAGGCGTACTCGAGCTCTATCTGCACCGGCTACACGATCTCCGAGAGCGTGTACTTCGCCACGCACTCCTGGCTCTGTACCATGTCCAGCGTCTTCCAAGTAAATACATTACTTACTAGATGTAGCCCGTAACTTCGGTGCGAATTTCTTTAAAAGCAGAATGCTCATGGATATAATATAAAATCAGGAATACCGTACAAGGCTGCGTCAAAACCAAACTTGTTTTTTTTTTAGTATATGCTTATCATATTAATTACTTAAGTATCTTTGATATACAATTTTTAAGTCCTCTATAAATATACTAGAGCTCCAAGCGTATTTTCGGTTACTTCTATTCTCGACGCCGTCTGCTAGACTAGTTGCCGAGCGATCTTAATGTCGTACGAGGCTTATACTATGTACATTGTACACGTACAGGAGCTGCGCGAGAGCTGCGAGCCGACGACGTTCGCGCTGGAGCAGCTGGTGATGAGCGTGGCGCGGGACGGGCGCGCGCCGCTCCGCGTGCTGCAGACCGCGCACGCCGCGCTCGCCGCCCTCGTCACCGCCGAGCTCGCCGCCCGCAGCGCCCTGCGCGCCATAGGCCTCCAGGTACCGCTAAGTAAAGGTAGCTGTCCGATCTTCGCACACGCAACCGTGACCGACAATAATTCAAATAAAATGACACCTCATTAACCAGCCAAGTTTTACATTTATCCTAGTTTATTAAACAACTTTTGTCGGTCGCAGGTGCGTATTGCGAAGGTCAGTCTTTAAATAATGGTACAAAAAAACACCGTCCTTCTCCATTCACACCTATGCCCGTCACTCGTATGCCAGGTGAAAAACTACGACGCGATATCGACGCCTAAGCTCAAAGTATATATAGACCGATAGGACTAGGTTTTTTGGTTTCAAAAATCCTAAAGTTTCTAATATTTTGCGTATAGTTTTGGGACCACTAGGTAAACCTAAAAAATGATTTTGTGTCATTTTGGTCGACAGCTTCCAGAGATATTTAGGGATTTTGATTTTTGGTCGCTATAGGCTGAAAAAAATATTAAAGTTAAAAATTTAGGTTTTGGGATTTTGCTAGCGCAGTAACTGATGTGCAGACACGTTTTGTGTCAGATTCATCCACGGGTTTCCCAGTAATTAGCAAATATTAGAAACGACGCCTAATTGCGTCGAAAAAATATTAGAGTTTGTAAAAACGGTATAATATGGTTTAGTTTGTTGATGTCTGATACTGTTAAAGTTTTGTGTCATTTTCATCCACGGGTTTTGAAGAAATTTATATTTTTGCTTTCAACATCCCGTAAAAGCTACAAAAAGTAATTAAAGTTCTTAGAGTTTACATATTTACAATTAAAAGGTCTATACAAACCACATTTCAAAATGTAGTTCCATTTCAGCCCCGATTTTAAGAGAAATTGACAGATCAAGTAAAGCGAAATTGATTTTTATACTTGTTAATAGGCCACAAACTATTTTATTTTTAAACAAAGATACAACATCATATCTTGAAGGGCCTGTGTAAGAGAAAATACGATATTTTATAATTTTTTCGATGGAAAAGAAATAAAAAAAATTGCATCTTATTTTCACAAATATTCAACTTAATTTCGAAACTTAAAGCTTATTCAATATTTTAATACTTACTAAAATTTCTACCATTATGATTTATTTTAATTACAGCAGATTTTAAAAATTTTATGTATTATTTTAAGTTGTTGAAGAAAAACTACTTACTACGTAATCCGCATAAAATCCTTTTTAGTGTTCACTGTTCGATGATATTTTGAATTTTATTCTATTTGTAAAATAAAACTGACAAATTGGTTGGAGTACCTTTGCAAGTAGGGTTGCCATCAGGCGTTTGGACAAAGATAAGTAATTTTTTAATACGTCATAAATCATAAGCCGCAAATCGCAATTTACCTATTAAGTTTTACGGTCAAAGCTGCGCGTCCACTGGATCGGACCGTACGTATCGGCATTTCATCATTTACGAAATGCCGATGGGGTGCGTCCACTGCATTCGGATTCATCATAGGCAATTTAGTTATTTTTAGTCCGTCATAGCCTGTTAACGTGCATTTGCATTATAGACGATAGTGGCGAGGATATTGTTGTAACTAGCTGTATTTTATCACAAGAGGAAAAGAGAAACAAGAGAAAACGAAATTCATTATTTCCCAATTTCATCCCAAATATTGTCTCTCCTTAGTTGGTTATGATGATGTTGAAGTTTTAGACTATAAAGTTCTTCATATTTTTCTACAAAAGTAATTAAAATATCGTCATTCATCGTGAATAAGTATCTATGTATATTGTATAGCCGTCGCGTCGTCGCAAACACGTCAGAATTTGAAACCTTCGGAATCCGAATGACGCGTTCTCTGCGGAAGACGTCTTCGTCATAAATACCGGTCAGTATCCAGTGGACGCAGTACCATATAAATCAATACAAAGTAACAAATCCGTACGCTGCGTACGCTCCGATTCCAATCCAGTGGACGCACAGCTTAAATTAGACCTCAACGCGACGAGTAGATGCATACTTCTAAATTTGTATGATTTTGACAGATCAACTACGTGAGACTTTTTTTATAAAATACGGAGGCGAACGAGCAAACGGGTCATCTGATGAAAAGCAACTTTCATCGCCCATTGACACTCGTAACATCAGAAGCGCTGCAGGTGTGTTACCGGCCTTTTAATAGGGAATAGGGTTAGGGGTCCCTCCCCAAACCTATAACCCTATTCCCTCTAGGGTTGTAGGGGATTGGGCCTCCGGTAAACTCACTCTTTCGGCGAAACACAGCGCCTGTTTACTCTGTTTTTAATTATTAAAATCAGTCAAACTATTTAAATGTGGAACCCAGACACGTTGGTGGAATTGACACGCTTTGTTTCTCCCATGGACCTATAAAAAAAGGCGGACGGAGTCCCACCATACACAAAACTGTGTCCTTCAGAGTCGGCCAGGTGACTGTATGTACACGGTCCGCACGCACACATTATTACGCAAGTCCATACCATTTGACAGGCGTCAGAATATGTGCGTGGCCGACTCTGAAGACACAGTTCTGTGTATAAAAAGAACTCCGTCCGCCTTTTTTTCTACGTTCATGGTTTCTCCCACTAACTACCCCTGGCACTTCACACATGGTCACTTTATGGAGGACATGGGTCTGGTGACTCCAAACCCACTGGCTGGCAGCTGGTAAGTTCGTCACAAAATGATATCTTCTTAACATCATTGAAAGATCACCCAACTTAAGTAACACCAATTGTCATTGTTGTCCTTATAGCTTCTACAGACAGAGAGATCCAGTCCAAAGTGAAGATAGGCGTGGAATGTGGATTACTTTGACAGCTGTCAAAATGGTCCACAGCTATGTATTATTTGCTATGTAACTTTGTACAAATTAGACAGTTTTGTAACTTTGTACAAATTAGACAGTTTTGATGGTTCACCTGGACCATCAAATTTGACACTTGGGCATTCGAAGCTTCCATCAAACGGGCTGCCCGAGAAATTACGCAAGTGGGTCCCAAGTTTCTTAGCAGATAGAAGCATAAAGGTCGTAGTAATTGACGGCGAATGCTCGGAAACTCAGTCTGTTGATGCTGGTGTCCCTCAGGGCTGTGTGCTATCGCCTACCCTATTCATACTGCATATCAGTGACATGTTACAGACCAACGGCATATTTCATTGCTATGCGGACGATAGTACAGGTGATGCTGTATATACCGGCTCTCCCAATATTTCTCGGCTAAATGTCATTGAGAGTCGAAACTAACTTGTGTCCAAAATATATAATTCATTGGAGAGAGTCTCTGAATGTGGTAGTCGTAACTCAGTCCAATTTAACCCCGCCGTGACACGTGACGCGTTCACCGCTAAAAACCACTTATGGTCGTATATCCTCGTTTTGAGGGCACATCTTTAACCATCTCCCCTAGCATTGAAATACTTGGCGTTAGCATATCGAGTGAAGTCCAAGCGCCAAAATACCAACTGCTCCCTCTGGGTCGTATCCAACAAAGGGCCGCTCGAATTGTTGACTGTCACAGTGTTTCAAACAGCTTGGACTCCTTGGAATTACGCCGAGATGTAGCTTCACTCTGCATCCTCTATCGGTTGTATCACGGGGAGTACTCTGAGGAATTGTTCGGAATCATACCACCTGCAACTTTTCGCCATCGTCCCACGCGAAAAATATACCATCCTCATCACCTTGATGAGTGGCAGTCTTCCACCGTGTGTTTCTCGCGTAACTTTCTGCCGCGCACTGTAAAACTCTGGAACGAACTGTCACCAGCACTGTTTCCGGACCTATACGATCTGCAAACCTTCAATGAAAAGGATGCTTTTTGGCATTTGGAACTATTGCAATCTCATAGAATTTAAACTCCGAAAACAATTATTTTACAAATATCATTCCGGTTTGACATATTTTGGTTGGACTGACGGGGTTCGTTCGCGTTAGGAATCTGTAAGTGTGTATAGTGCTCCAAGGCTTTAAATAAATGAGAACGAGGCGCTGCTGGTATAAGAGAACCGTCAAACACATGTCTAAAATGACATTTTTGTATGATAGAAGCGTTAGTTTTTTTTCTCGCCACGTTCATTTAAAGCCTTGTCGAACTGTAGCTGGACGACGAACCGTCAAAAATGTCAAAGTACAACCTGAACACGAGGCACATGTCAAACTTGCGAAAACCAACTTCACTTGATGGGCCGGGTTTGCGCAATCTGTAGAAGCCTTTAGACCAGATATCCTAAATTCGCCGCTAGGGGCACATGAGTATTGTCAATGAAATTTTTGCGTTTCTTAGCTGTTAGGGTGTGTAATAAATATCAAATTAACATGTTTTATTCTAAATGGTAATATAATGCAATCGTGAAAAAACATAGGTATTTTACTTAATACTATTTGTAATAATATTATTTAATTTGTAGGTAACAACCCTAGGGACGAACTCTATCATACTCGTACCACCGACCACGTATAATATTTTCAAGATAGTATTGTTACGTGCTAGGGTTCGAGGATTCGGAGAGAAAGACCTGGTGACTCTCTTGAAGACTTTATTCACAAACACTAGGTCACACTAATCACTAAGTCCAAACACTAAGCACTATCACTGTCACTCACTATTGATCACTTGTTCTCACTTTGAAGTCGCCCCGAAGATCGCTCAGATAAAACTGAATTGCCGGCTGCAGTCTGCGACTATTTATACGGGCCGGATCGAATCTCAGAAAATTCCGGAACATCCCAGAGTAAACCCGATATGCGTAAACAAGTATGAGATATCTCTAGAAATTACTCGTAGATACTTACTTCTAGCGCCATCTAGTATCGAGTAGGGGATTTATGTTGCCTGTGTTCCCTTGGTCAGTTCGCTGGTCCGACGCTAGATGGCACCACGTGTCCGTATCCGTAACACTACTCCCCTCCTAGCGATGCTCGTCCCGAGCATCGTTGTTACTGCCATGGTAACGCGCCAGACGGTCTATGTGTACCACTTTGAATGTCCCTCTTGGTTGCTTTTGAATCCTGTAAGTCACATCATTCAATCGTGTAATCACTTTGTAAGGGCCGTCCCACTTGGTCTGCAACTTTGGAGATTTCCCTTTTCGGCGAGTTGGGTTATGCAGCCACACCAGTGTCCCTTCTTCGAAGCCGCTCGTGTTCGATTTCCGGTCGTATCTGGTCTTCATGTTCTCACTTGACTGTTACCCATTTTCCCGAACCATGGCGTGTATATAGCGCATTTTTTCCCTTAAATCGCAGACATAGTCTTGTACTGTCTTCGGTTCCTCCGGTGACCCTCCTGTTAAGAGGTCTACTGGTACTCGCAGTTCTCTACCGTAATTGACATACGCCGGGGTAGCTTTTATGCTCTCATGCTCGGCGGTACGGTACGACAGAAGGAAGAGCGGTATATACTTGTCCCAATCCTTTTGTTTGTCATCTACCAATTTCGCCAAATGCCTCTCAAGGGTCTGGTTAAATCTCTCAGCCATTCCATCAGACTGTGGATGGTACGCGGTGGTCCTCGTTTTATGCATTCCCAAAATTCTGCACACTTCCTGGAAGACCTGCGATTCGAAATTCCTGCCCTGATTGGAATGGATTTCTAGAGGCACACCAAAGCGAGATATCACTTCCTCGACCAGCTTAGAAGCAACTGTTGTAGCTTCCTGGTTTGGTATGGCGAACACTTCGGGCCATTTGGTGAAGTAATCCATGACAACCATAAAATACTCGTTCCCCGATTCCGTTACAGGAAATGGCCCAGCTACGTCAACTGCAATTCGTTCCCACGGTGCGCCAACGTTATACAAGCGCAGATTCCCACGGCTCCTTGTTTGAGGTCCCTTGACTGCAGCGCAAGTAGTACATTTGCGGCACCAATCCTGCACATCATCTCGACAATGCAACCAGTAGAATCGTTCTCGCACTTTTGTTAACGTCCTCTTGACACCTAGATGACCTCCTGATACGCCGTCATGTATTTCACGGAGAACATCTGGTACTCTCGTTCTTGGGACAACTATCTGAAGATGGAACTCTCTGCCGTTAGTCTTCTCCCATTTCCGGTAGAGTATTCCGTTTTCAAGAATCAGACTGTCCCATTGCGCCCAGTACGCCTTAGTGACAGCGCCAGTGGATGCAACCTCACTCCAGATTGGTTTTACGTCACCCCGTTTCTTCCATGTGATGATGTGCCGAAGGTCGTCATCTCTTTCTTGAGCCTCCCTCATAGCATCATTCTCACATGGACCCAAAGGACTTGTTTTCGTTAACTTTAATGTAATTTCATTAGATTCCTGCTTAACACAATGTTTGCAGTCTTCTGAACACGGCCTTCGTGAAAGTGCGTCGGCATTCCCATGCGCCTTTCCGCCGCGGTGTTCCGTCTTGAAGTCATACTCCTGGAGTTGTTCAATCCATCGAGCTACTTGGCCTTCTGGGTTCTTGAATTGCAGTAACCACTTCAAGGCTGCGTGATCAGTTCGCAATAAAAACTGTCTGCCGGTGAGATATTTGCTGAAATGTTGTAGCGTCTTTACAACAGCCAAGAGTTCTCTTCTTGTCACACAGTAGTTTCTCTCGGGCTTAGATAAAGATTTGCTGAAATATGCAATTACAACTTCTCTTTCACCCTGTTTTCGAGATAACACCCCTCCAATGGCCGTGTTGCTTGCGTCCGTGTCGACTATAAACTGAACTTCAGGTTGTGGATACCCCAGGATTGGTGTTTCACACAGATGTTTCTTCAGTTTCTGAAAAGAATCTTCAGAAGTCTCGTCCCAAATAAACTGTCGTTTATCTTCTGTCAGCCGATGTAATGGCTTGGCTATCTCCGAGAATCCCTTAACAAAACGCCTGTAGTAGGAGCATAGGCCGAGAAATGCCCGCACTTCAGTTTTGTTCTTAGGGTTTGGCCAATTTTGAACTGCTTCCAGTTTCTCCGGGTCCGTTTGGATTCCATCACTGGAGATAACATGGCCGAGATAATTGACCTTACTCCTGAATAAACGACACTTTTTCGGATTCAACTTTAACTTGGCCCCCTCTATTTTGGCGAAAACTCGTTCTAAGTTTCGCAAATGGTCCTCGAAGTCGCGGCCAACAATGATGACGTCGTCCAAGTAGACTAAGCAAGCCTCTCCAACTAAGCCTGCCAGTACACACTCCATGAGTCGCTCGAATGTGGCAGGTGCGTTGCACAATCCAAAGGGCATGACGTTAAACTGCCATAAACCTTTACCGGTGGAAAAAGCTGTCTTCTCCTTGTCTTTCGGATGAATTTCCACCTGCCAGTATCCCGATTTCAGGTCCAGGGTCGAGAACCATTTCATGCCACTCAAGGTATCCAGAGTGTCGTCGATTCCAGGTAATGGATAGCTGTCCTTCTTAGTGACATCATTGAGACGCCTGTAGTCCACACAAAATCTTGTGCTACCATCTTTCTTTTTCACTAACACAACAGGTGAGCACCACGGACTTGCAGACGGTTCAATAATCTTATGTCTTCTCATGTCCTCCAAAAGGCCTTCAACTTCTTTTTCCTTTGCAATGGGTATCCGTCTTGCTCGTTGACGAATTGGGTTCTCGCTTCCGGTATCTATCCTGTGCCGAACCATCGACGTTCTTCCAAGGTCGCCTTCCTGACTGGAGAAGATATTCGCGTGGCGTTGTAAAAACTTCTTAGCTTTCATGCTCTGCGAATAAGTCAGATTACTCTTGCAGTCATCGAGTAGCTCGGTCACTATTCCATAGTTGCTGCTGTTTGCTGAGTCTGAGCCTGTTATCGAACTACACTTTCTCATCCAGACAACTTCCTCGCACTTTCCAATGACGTCACCTTTGTTCAAGCAGATCTCGTGATCACCAAGATTCAAAACCCTGACCACAGCGTTACTGCTTCCACTAACAAGGGTTCTCGCCGTCATCAGTTTTTGCGCTGATGTCTTGGTAGGTGTGTCTTCGATCAACACGCATCTGTTTGACTTCTTCTTTCCAGCTGGCGGTAGTTTCACCAGCACTCTAGCTTCCGCTCGTCCAGGTATAATGACTTCCTTTACACATGCGACTTTCCCGCAGGCGCCTCCAAGGATGAAAATTTCTTCTTCGCCACACTTGAAAACTCCGTCAGCGACATTAATTCTGCAGTTGTGCTTCTTCATGAAATCCAAACCCAAGATGCAATCATCCATAATCTCAGCCACGATAACGTCATGAGGGTATGAGTAACCCCCTACATTAATCGTAACTGACATTTCCCCCAGGACGGGTATTGGCTGACCGGAGGCAGTAAGGAGCCGACAGTTAATTCTCCTCTTGTGTCTTCTTGCGGCTTTTACCAGATTTGGGTTCACTATCGTTCTAGAGGCTCCTGTGTCTAGAGTCATTTTGCAATCCGTCCTGTTAATAGTCCCCTGAATCACAAGACTATTCCCGCTGCATGCTTGGGAGATAACACTTATGGGGGCTTCCTCCGCGTCAGCCAGTACTCGCCCCTCAGTCCTGGCTTTTATTCGTTTCCCTGATCCCGGGCAGGGGACGAAGTTCCTTGCTTCTTCAGCTCCTCTATTTGTTCAATGCGTTCCTCGAGTCTTTTCATTCTTGCCATCTGAGTCTCCTTCTGCGGGCAGTTGAGCTGAAGATGGCCCCTCTCGCCGCACTTGTAGCACATGGCTCCAAAACTTCTCTTCGTGGGAGCCTTGACCTCCTTAACTTCCTCAGAGACCTCGTGGATCTTATGGGTCTGCCGTGTATCACGCTGAACAGCCTCGACCTCTAAAGCATGTGCCAATGCTTCCTTTAGCGAGGTGTGGTGACGTAGCCTTACTGCAGCTCTGACTTCCAGGTCCCTGATTCCGTCGACAAATGCTTGAACAATGTTCATGTCAACCATCTTGGTGTCGACTCCTGGGTGTGCCTTCTTGACAAGTTTCTCAATTTCCAACGCCCATTGTTGTAGTCCTTCTCCTGAGCGTTGGACTCTGTCACGCAGTTGGGCACGGAACACGTGCTCCAGGTGTCGCTCCCCGTATCTGGATTCAAGTGCCTCCATCAGGTCTTGGAACCCATTTCCTGTATGTGCTTCTAGGACCGACAAAGCTTGCCCTCTGAGCGCAACAGTGAGAGTGGTCAGGCATTGTTCGTCAGTCCATCCGTTGGCAGAAGCAACCGTCTGGAATTGCTGACGATAAGCGTTCCAAGAAGTAGTACCGTCGTATGGTGGCACTTTAACTCTTGGTCCTTGTACCACTTGCACCACTCCAGTAGTTCCACTAGACACCGCCACTCCTGTGGTTTCCAGGCGCACTATTTTCTTCTGAAGTTCAGTGAGGCCGGTTTTCACATTTTCCACATCCAATCCTAACCCGGTAACTCGTTCGTCCATTACGTCGACATCTTTACGAAGCCAGAAGCGCCTTTTCTTGAAGGTCCTTTTGTTGCTCTTGTGACTCTTGCAAAGCGCCGAGCTTACGGTCTTGTGCCCTTTGAGAATCTTGCAACGCCCCGAGCTTGCGGTCTTGTGACTCCTGCAAAGCCTGAATTAACCCAATTATGCTTTCCAATTGAGGAGCCATTAGAGGGGCCGTAGAAACTATGGGCGTGGCAGGATGGATGGAGCTAGTCGACGGGGCCTGAGCAGGCGGGGCCCAGTGGGCGTGGCCTGAGTGGGCGTGGCCTGGTGGGTGGAGCCAGTGGGCGTGGCCATGTCCGAAGTGGGTGGAGCCTGGGGGGTGTGGTCAGTGGGCGGAGCCTGGTGGGCGGGGCCAGCGGATGGGGCCTGCCCCGCAGTGGGCGGAGCTTGGTCCCCAGTGGGTGTGGCCTCCGCAGCCCCACCTCCAGCTCCTCTCTCGAAGTCAATGGCAGCAGCTCGCTGAGCCCTTGTCCTGACACTCCCCTTGAAGTCCTCTCTCGGAGTCAATGGCATCTCCAAATCGCACTTCTGACACCAGTTGTTACGTGCTAGGGTTCGAGGATTCGGAGAGAAAGACCTGGTGACTCTCTTGAAGACTTTATTCAGAAACACTAGGTCACACTAATCACTAAGTCCAAACACTAAGCACTAAGTCCAAACACTAAGCACTATCACTGTCACTCACTATTGATCACTTGTTCTCACTTCGAAGTCGCCCCGAAGATCGCTCAGATAAAACTGAATTGCCGGCTGCAGTCTGCGACTATTTATACAGGCCGGATCGAATCTCAGAAAATTCCGGAACATCCCAGAGTAAACCCGATATGCGTAAACAAGTATGAGATATCTCTAGAAATTACTCGTAGGTACTTACTCCTAGCGCCATCTAGTATCGAGTAGGGGATTTATGTTGCCTGTGTTCCCTTCGTCAGTTCGCTGGTCCGACGCTAGATGGCACCACGTGTCCGTATCCGTAACAGTATTATATTCAAAATTCATATTGCTTTTGTACATAAAAACTGCCGATTAGATTGAGATAATTTGATTCCTACAGTACATCTAATTAAAGTATTCCATTAACACATAGGCTATTTTTATTACAAAATGTGAGGCGGTCTATGGTATTCAACGAAATTTACGTGAGGAAAGCTGCTAGAAAGTAGCAAGAGTAGCTTATTTCAATAGCACATATTTCAGCCACCTAAACTGCGAGATTTGTTTCAAACCAATTCTGATTGTTTCAAAGCGCATTCGTTTTCCACAATCAAAATTTTTACATATATACGCATACGCAAGCTAAAATTAATATCAGCAGACAGGTACAGATGTACCTAGTACCTACAATTTGACTCTAACTGCGCCTAATTTTATCTATTTTTTTGCGGTTTACTATGTTCGGGCGAGACGGGGATTACGAATTATAAATTATTACAAAATTGAAAAATTTTGACATTTTTGAATGCGTTGGGCGAGTGCGGGGGCCGGGGTCTGAAGTGCGCGGGTGAAAACTATCAGTATCACTATCAGCGTAGCGCGCGGATAAAACATTATTATTTTGCTTTTGCGAAATAGATAATACACAATTTAAAAAATCAGAACTTTATCCACAGCGGGTCTGTATGTCTATCTAAAGGCTGTATCTCAGACAGCCTGAAGACAGACATACAGACAGACAGACATCGAAGTCCCAGTAATAGGGTCCCGTTTTACCCTCTGGGTACGGAACCCTAAAAACGGTAGGACAGAACTACGCAGAGTTCTGTCTCATACTCGCACTCGTCCGGTTTTTTCATACTGTTCATATTTTTGTATCTAATTTTTAAAGCAATTGATGAAAAGGACTCAAAATGAAAATATATATTTCTTACTTCTTTAGGATGTTGAATATGTAAACGCCTTTAATTAAAAATATCTTTTTCGTAGTGTTTGGAGCTTGCAAAAACAAAAATTATTAAAATCTCGAAATATCGTGGATGAATCTGACACAAATTTATTCTATGGCTTTATTTAATAGACCTGAGCTTAATTATTGCGATTTCAGAAACTCTAAAATTTTTTTAGATAGTGTTTTAAATAAGTGGCAATATTTCGGGTTCCAATGGGCTAAAATGGTTCAAATTAGGTACCTACAATCCGAAGACTAATCTAGATATGATGCTATTGTTATTTTTAAGTTAAGTTTTTGCTGGCTAGTTTTATACAATTTTTAAAAAATCGACTACTAAATTTTGATTTTCTCAAAAACCTATTATCAGAAACGACACAAAATTTCAAAATAACCTAAAATAGGACTCCATCCATGTGCAAAAATTCAGAAACTTTAGAATTTTTGCAGGTCTAATAATGCTACGAGTCACTAACGTTACAGTATTATTTTTTATTCGTGGTTTTTTACTTAACAGGTGACAGTCAACAAAGGCACCAAGGGTAAGAGAAGACTGACTCGTCATCAGGACGAATGTGAGATTTGTCGCTCCACCCTATATCTTTCTAAGGTAACTTAACATCTTAATTCCCTTACTTATTTTATGATTTTTATTTTTTATAACGCGTTACGCGACCAAATTACTTAGAAGTTACGTCCTCCAACTGAATATAGCTTTGTCCATACTGGGCCTTTTTTTGTTCATCAAGGGCATGCGTTATAGCGCAGTCAACAGCGAACGTGAGGCATGCCCGTGACGCGCGTTGAAATCGTAGCGCTCGCTATGACACTTTTCTTTCAACGCAGGTGGATTTTGACGCATTCAATCATTGAATATACCAAACGAAAGTTGAATAAAAAGATGACGAAAATTGAAGATGAAATTGCGTAATGTGGACATAGCTTATCAACTTCCCTGATAGTACATATTATACAGGGTGCAATTAAAACTTCCTGCCAAATTTTGATATATTGATCCTTGTTAAAAATAAAAATACACGTATTTTTTCTTTTATGGTCACTCAGTACTAAAATGTTGAAAAATAGCTTCTGAAAGTTATCCTAAAAATTACTACAATAATTAATGGACACGATGCGACGGCCGCGCGTGACGTTCCCCCGCGCGCGCGCCTCATCCCGCTTCACCCCAGCTCATTCCCCCGCGCCACGAGTGACCGTTCTGCAACGATTTTAAATGGGATAAAATATGTCATTGAAAAAAAATAACACCCAATTTTTTTTTGATTAAATGGACTCTCCTAATGATAGATACCTAAGCCCTGGAAAAAATTTGGCAGGAAGGTTTAATTGCACCCTGTATGGTGTGTATTTTATTATTAGTAACGGGAAATTTGACTACACAAAAAATATTTGTGCAGTCTTTCAGCCGTATTTTCAAGTTTTATGAAAATGTAGGCCATAAGAAGTAAAAAATACTGCATCTAAGTTAATGGAACTCTTTTTTTTTTCAGGTAAAAGGTGTATTTGGCAAGCAATCGGCGCTGTGCGTGCAGCACGCTGTGCGCGTCCTAGTCGAAAAAAAAAAGGATCTCGACGACAAGAGAATAAACAAAGACAACATAGAATTAGAGATTTTCTTTACTAAGACTGAACTGGAAGAAATTGAACAGAATCTTCAAAAACGCCTATTGAGCTAACTTCATCTATGGAGATTTTTAGCTGCAACAAATATTGAGGTAGTTCCTACGGTAGTTCAGATTTTTTATGCAAATGTGCGAGTGTTTTTTGTTTTTGATTTTAATGTGTTTGCAAGTATTTTCTTGTCACATTTAAGGTGACAAGAAAATACTTTTCATTATAAAGGTCAACAGATTTGTTTTGTGCGGGTGACATAAAATTCATTAGCTGAAGCATATTTGAAGATTAATTTTTCTCCAGATACCCATTAAAGCCTATAAGCGTACATTTTTAGTCATAAGTTTAATTTAAAATAATAGATATACATTGTATTATTTCCTATGGTCTGCAATATCTTGTTGCTTCGTACGTTCGTAGTCTTCTACGAACGTACGAAAAATATTAGTCAGCTGATGATCTCACTATGAGTAGTATTAAGTTTGATTAAGGTAAATTTTCTTTCTAGATCTATAATGTAACGTAAATAAGTGATCTCTGTTAATTATTGAGAATGACTTTTTTTTTTAATTAATCTTTTATACAAAATTTTGTAAAAATTACACCATATCAAAGTTAACTTTGATACGGTGTCATAATTAACAGAGATTACTTATACTAGTATTAAAGAAAAGTCGAACACAATATTATATTTGAATAAAAAAAACATGTTAATTTCGGAAGTTGACAGTATGTTTAAAAATTTAAAATAATTATTAAATTTTATAGATTTATTGATAAAAGCTTTAAAACAATACAAATAACGAAAAAAATAATTATTGATTTATTTTATTTTTCATTGAAAAAAATTGGATTTATTAACTAAGTCACGTGATTGGAAACGCCAATCTGAAGCAGTGACGTCATCGTTCAGTGTCAAACAAAATTGACAGTTGTTAGGTTAAAACTTAAACACTTACTCACTTTTGCTCTGTCTACGCTTGTTTTGTTTCATGAACGATAACGTCACACGTGATCACGTGACCATAATGCCGCGTTTTTGTGACATATTTTGAATTCAGTATTTAAAATAATTTTTAACTCATTCTAGCATTCTAGGGCATAATATAATGAATAAAATATTACAGGTACCTATTATTGTAAACAACTGAAGAGCTTAAAACTATTTTTTAAAAGTTGTCAACTCCCCTATTACTAGTTCTGAAATAGTTTGATAACTCTGTGATATAGTATTATGTTAAGGGCCTGTTTCACCACTTCCTGATAAGGCTATCCACCACTTAATTTGACAGATGGAGTATGGAAAATCTGTCAAATAACCCTATCGGGCACCTTATCAGGAAGCGGTGAAACAGGCCATAAATAAACTAGTTTTAAACTAGTATGTACGATTAAGCTCTTTCCTCAAATTTGCTGTTCTGTTTGCACTCAATGATTTCTTTAGAATGTATTTAAACCGGCCAAGTGCGAGTTGGACTCGCCCATTTTTGCCCGCCATGTGCGTTGTTAATATATAATTCCCTTTGTGCTATCGTTCGCGGCGAAACTAACCGGCCCGCCCTGCCCTTTTGTCTGCAAAGCGCCTTATGGAGCAGACTACATTGCAGGGTTTCTGTAAATATTATTTGTGTTTTGTGTTTAGTGATGACGGATTATAGGTAATATATTTTCGTAAATATAATACATTTTGTTTTATTTGATCATTAGGAGTAGGTACTAATTAAAATGTTCAAGCTCTGTCAATGAGGGTGTTTGATATTCCATTTGCCACCAGGTGCCGCTATGTAGCGGTGTTTATGCCTTTATGGTATGCATATTTTGTCCCTTGGTAGAAGTTCACTGTAAAGGTACAAGTTGGAAGCCGGCTACATGAAGTTGCAGCAGACGACGTGTCGTCGCGACACTACTTTCTATGAATAAGTGTCGCTAGCTGCGGAGGGTACCTATTTCATAGAAATACATAGAAACCAGTAGTGTCGCTGCTCGCTACTCGCTGCGACACGCCGCGAATGTGTACACATAACACAGTAAAGGTAACGCCTGACTCATGATGAAATGTTGCAACACGGAAGATTTTACCGTGGGATCTTGCCACCTTAACTCCTACGGTAATAAGGGTCAAGCAATCATCATTATGTTAGTTAGGTATTACCTCCATGCGGTTACATCTCGAATTGCTCAGCCAAAGAAATAGATTGTGTGAGCAGTGAGCTGAGCAAGGGAACGTTCTATTAAAGAATTGATTCATAAGCAGATGAGGGACCTAGGTAGGTAGTAGGTACTAGGTGTAGGTCTGTCAACTACCTATAAATTACGCTTCTTCGATGGTGCCAGTACTACAATCACTATACATATAAACTTAACACCGGGCTGCCAAAAATATCAAAACACGCTAGCCCCGCCTACACACCCCGCTATCCTCCAATCGTGATAGTATTATAATGATTCCATGAATCGTGCCCGCATCAATTGTACTTTGCGCCGCAGCTAATTATAGTGAACAATATCGCGTAACAAGGGTTCCCGCATGAAAGTAAAGATCGTACTATGTCCCAAAACAGTTTTTTGATGATTACTTATTTAAAACTAAATACAATACTACGAGTAATATTTCCTTCAGCTATTATTTTACAAAGATTGTAGTAGTGCAAGTTATTTAATGATAGGTAACTGAATAAGTGTAACTGATATTTGTTGAAAAGCCCATAGAAATATTCATAATTTCGAAAAATATAACTATCGACTCGTCAAAATAAGTGAATCGCGTTTTCCGTTAGGCTAATATCAGATAAATATACAATTATTAAATAAATCTCAATTTCATTTAAGTCAATCGTCTTCCGGGATCGTACCTACTTAGGTATTAGAAAACAGAGCAAAATTTAACAGCTCGCTATTAAAAGCGCTTTTCTTCGGCGAAAATAATTTTATACTAAGAATACAAATGCGAAAGTTTGTCTGTTAACCTGCTGAACCGATTTTAATGAAATGAGCTTTTTTTGGAAAAGCTGTGTACCTAAGTACGCTCCAGCGAAATCCACTTTAGTAGCTGTAGGCCTGTAGAGGATATCTAAGGATTTTATGAAACTCGATATCAAAAGAGGTAAAAAGAAGATTGGCAGTTTTTATTGAAAATCCTATGTTTTTCAAGCAGGCAAAACTTTTCAAGCAAAACTCAACAATCTAGAGCATAAAATGTTCACTAAAAACCTTTATTAACACTTTTATTACATGAAATATGCAGACCGACTCGTTTGTTATGTAATAGTAAGTAGGACATAACATTACACGCTTTTGACGCTTATACACCGATATAAGGCTCTCTCCTAGTCTATATTATCTCAATGGTCATGACATTTCAAACACACGGGGTGAACATGGAGGTACACTATTGGCCTTATATTTTGACAGTTGATCATGTTATTCTTTCTAACTAACGATGCAGTAAGTTGAGTGAAAGAGAAAGCTCATATCGGTGTATAAACGTCAAAAGTTTGTAATGTTATGTCCTACCTAATGGGACATAACAAAGGAGTCACTCTGCATATTTCATGTTTTAAAAAGTGCTAGTAAAAGTGTTTAGTGAACGTTAAATGCAATATCTTGTTGGGTTTTGTGGTTGCGCTATATAATAAACCATAAAAACGGCCAAGGAATGCCTCAAACACGTGGATTTAACATAACATACGTAAGTTTTCAACAACGTGTTTTGGGCTTATCAATCGGTATTTTTACCGATTGATAAGCCCAAATTGATTAGCCTAATTTATAAAATTTATAAGTTTAATAATCCCTCAATCATGCTATATATGGCATTAGTGATAAAAATGTCACATCAAGTAATAATTTGGCTACAAATATTGCATAACTTTTTACGTGTATTTTAGAGATGCACTTTACTTGAAGTATAGTTTATCGATAAAAATATTGTCATGGACTAAATGATTTTTTTTTCAGGATTTGAAAATGCTTCAAAATAGACGACGAACAGAAATATTTAGACGCAAGTTTCATGCAACTTTTTAATCCTTACTCCCTCATGAAGGCATCGCAATATTGGGATTATCATTTCAAACGTAATTTTGAAATAATGATTTTATTCAAATAAAAAAAGTTCTAACGGAGAGTAAAATGATCAACAGCTCTCACACCTCCCCCCTGTAAGTACTCTAATCGTTACTTGGATATACTTTTTGAAATTTTATCCTGGAATTAACTCTTTTTCAAATAAAATGTAAAATTTTAATAAGGCTAAAGTCATAATCATTTAATAAAATTTTAATACCTCGATCGTCGGATACCAGACACAATAGATATTCAGTTGTTATGCGGCACTTTACTTGGTGTTTGATGGGTTAGGTATGGAAAACTTACATAAAGCATATTGCCCTATATACAATATTATGTATGTATATATTTTATAGTATTAAGTACATTTTAATGACACTAAACTATTTTTTTAGATTTTTGGAATGCTTCTAAAGAAGAGTTCAATATGATGGTGATGACGGAGAGACCTATAATGAAGATAATATTATTTTTAAGCTCAGATTATAACCGAGTATTCTGGTGGTGAGATGGAGTGAGGAGACCCCCCCCCCCCCCCCCCGTTAAGAAGACTGTTGTCACTTGTTTTCATTGTTTGAATATTTTTCATTTAAGAGGCCGGGTGCCATCGAAATTCTCATACATATGTAATACCAAAATCATTTTCTCATACGAAAATATTTAACATGTTTGAGCTTTTTTTCAGCTTAAAATAGTAATTACTTGTGTTTAAATAGTTTGTAGTAAATTTACTACAAAATAGTAGTCTATTTTGTAATAAATTTAAACACTGAAAAATATAGTAAAATACTAAAAAATATATAAATAAATAGTAAATTTACTACAAAATATATAAACTAAAAATTTTTTTTTTACTATTTTAATATTTTGTAGTAAATTTACTATTTATTTATATATTTTTTAGTGTTATACTATATTTTTAGTGTTTAAATATTTTGTAGTAAATTTTTGTGAAGGAACCTAGGTAATTACTATTTTAAAGCTGAAAAATAACTCAAACATGTTAAATATTTTCGTATGAGAAAATGATTTTGGTATAACGTATGTATGAGAATTTCGATGGCACCCGGCCCCTTAGTTTCAAATTTTTAATATGTTTGTAATATTATACAATGTGTCCTAACACCGGTGTCCAATCCTTATAATTATGTTATGATGTATGGCATATTTTATTGACTGAAGGATCGGCCACTGGTGTAGGGACAGTGGACACATTATATTATTATGTTTCCCGTCACCAGTATGAAGTATCCAATGCTTTAACGTCTTTATTTCTTCGACAATACATAACAATTGTTATTTTACAAAATTGTTGTTTAATAGTTAAGCATAATAAAGTATATTTCATCTTCTGTTGTTTTTTATAAAAACTGTTGATTTTATTGATATTACACTCCGGTCAAGCCTTCGTGACTTATGGAGTATACATATTATGTATATTATTTTTAACTATTTGTGTAATTATATACTTAAATATTTTATTTATATAAGTATTTTTATATAATGATCATAATATTGTATCCTAAATTGAACATGCAGGTCGAATTGATAACCTCCTTTTTGTGATGTCGTTTAATCAAAATCTATAACATAAAATTATGGTCGACTATTGGTCGATAGCTGTAGTCTAATTTTATATTTTTATCGATATATACAAGCAGATCGCCTATCCCTACACGCACACTACGGCAATTGCACACAAACATAAAATGGCCACGCGCTGGCGAGCTAAGAAGCCATCTACCTATATCCTTAATCTGTGGGGGTGAATCTTCCAAGAAAAAAATTAAATCCAATTTTTAACCATAAACTAGGGGCATTTTAGATTTTTTTTTCTTGACGTGAAAATTGTCTATACTAGAGTATACCATAGATACGGGGAACAAACAAAGCTTGTCAAAATGTCTTGAATGATGAATCATTGCAATTATAGTCCGTCAAAAAAGTCACGACATTAATAGAGTCGCCACTTGTTTCCGGTGTGGCCTATTATGGCCACACTGTATCCAGTCACTATAAAAGATTTTGATACTTTATATCAAAATACAGTTTTAAAAACACGTTGTAAATATTATGATTTATATATATTATTATTAGTTAAGAAAATTTGAAATAATTATGATGTAGTTATATTGTGTGTTTAATTTACGATATTACAAGAAACAATCTAATGTCTGTAAAGTATTATCTTAATGTCTGTAAAGTAGTATCTTTGTATAACTCACCTCATCACTAACTTACACGTACTGTAGCTGGTTTCGGTGGCTCCGGTAATCATCTTGTAATGCTATTATGTGTATTTTGTATCATATTATAAAAACATCACCTACTTTAAAAAATATATTGCCTGTTTACTTACAAATACATTATTGGTTCTGTTAAAAAGACTTAGAACATGTGACTTTATGTTAGTTATCAGTTATCACAAATATGTCATTAGCTGGTTAAAATTAATTGTATGTATCTATGTGCATGATGGAAGAGACTGCTCTCCACGACACAGGGAATCCTAGTGTGGGGAGCAGTGTTTTGTTTAAGATACTTAACATGTGAAATTCTTTTTTGAGGGAAATAAAGATTTGTTTGTTTGCTTAAATATGTCATAGTCTGTCAAGAAAGTGAAGAAGTTAAAAAGTGGCAACATCGTAGTGTCATCCCTTTCAAATCAATCTAAGAAAAAAGGGATGACACTACGATGTTGCCACTTTTTAATTTCTTCACTTTCTTGACGGACTATATAAAAATGCAATAACTCGATTAAACGGTTGAACGGATGTGGCTAATTTTAGTCTTAAAATATTCCTGGAAGTCCAGGGAAGGTTTATAAGTGACACGAAGTTCACCGGAACATCAGCTAGTCACTAGTATTACATATTATGAATTTATAACACCTGTTATTTAAGTACCCTCTCCCTGAGAGGTGCAGAGCTACTTTGATGACCAGTCAGAGCTGAGAGACGCTCACTCCTGTTTTATTAAGGAACTACTTATTTAAAAAATACAAAAAATAAAAAAAATAAAAAACAGGGTTTTGTTATTTTAATAAAATATGATCATCCAAATAATATTCTACAATGCAGCCGGAAACAGAATCATCGCCACTTTCTAGGTCCATGTAGGTAGTTACAGCAGTGGTGTCACAGTGAAGAGGCACTTTCATCTTCAATAATCAGCTCTTCAATATCCTAATAAAGGGTTAATTCCCACTCCTTGTATTTATTTTCAGTGTTTTTTTTTTTCAAAATGATAGCATAAATTCTCTCAGTTTCGGTTATTTCGTTAAACGCTTTTTCTGCTACCTGTAAACATAAAACATAATACTTAATTATAATATTATATTACGCTGCATCAAAGTGTTAAAGGAGTTAAGCACATACACTGTGACACGAGAATTTTATATACATTTAGAGGACCGGTTGGTCTCTCTAAGAGTTCACTAGAGGTCGGAGGAGTAAAGAGTAAAACTCGATTTACTGTGGTGAACTGAAGTGCTTTATTGAACAATCTGTGCTGTTTATTTACAAAATTTTACATATATACATATAATAATTATTATTCTAAATCTGTACAAAAGTAATAAGATTAATTTCTATTGGCTAATACAAATTAGAGAGAGAAATCTACAAGGGTCAAAAGACCGCTTCCGATAACTTCATGGGGTTATTATAGGGCATGAGATATATCCATTGGTGCAAGTAATTTTCTTTAAATCGCCAGTTTTTAAAATAGTCAAAATTTTCAACACGCAATGTATAGGAGCCCCGCCGGCCCCGGGCTGCGCCAGCCCTCCCGCGCCGCCCGCGCCAAGTCCCGCGCGCGCGGCCCTGCGCTAGACAAAACAGCTGATCGTGGTGTGCCCTAGGCCCTAGCCCGTAGGTAGTGAATAAACCACCAATATTGTAATGATTATTAAATTACAATTGTTTTCACGATTTAATAAAATGTTAGAATTTATTAATTACCGTTTCTTAGGTTTATTACTCAAAAATACTCAGTTTTTACTTCCGGCCAAAAAGGAAAAGTAATCATAATTCACATCCGAATCAGGTTGTAAAAATACAATACACAGTTACTATGGAAAAAAATACTTGATAACATGTTCACTGACCTGTGATCAGCTGTCTGCTTTTATGAAATGCAGTTCGAGCTGTGCTCCATCTAACTCAATGTAGATTGCAGAGTTTTTCAACACGAAACAAAAGTAAACAGGAGACATTCCAATTCTTTTAAAAACACTTTTTACTGCACTGTTTAAACCGCACTATCGTCTATCGACGACGATGTTCACCCTCGTTCCATAAAGGTTTACGAGTATTAAAAGTTCATTCACATTTCATCGCACATTCTTCGGACGTATCACGTGAAAAAATAGTTAAGAATGTCACAAAATAAGCAATAAGACCAGAACATCCGTAAAATTACAAAACTTAAACAAAAACTTCACAGTACACCAGCGCGGCGCGTGTTCACAGCAGACTAAATAAAATTAAAGAAAAAACTTTGTTAAATAATAGGGATGTATCCCTCTGCATATTTTGAGTTATCGATAATTTTTTATCGATAAATCGTTATTAATTGTTTTACATACGAGTAAGTATTGATTACAGTCAAACTAAAAAAAACAAATACCTACTCAATGTTAAGAATAGCGACAATAATAATTAAAAGTTATTTAAAATTAAATAGGTATTATTAAAGTATTTTCATTGCATGCGTAAACGCGTATACGCGCATACGTATAACGCATAACGCGTACCATAGTATAACAATCACTTTATCACGGTAATGTAGGTATCGAAATTATCGAATGCAACTTGACTATGTATCCCGATAAAATTTTCTGAATTTATAACCTCTTAATAGAGTTCATTTTAAAAATGAGATTACATCTACTAAATAATAGTTATAATTTTTATTATTTAATGGTAATTTAAATATCGACTGAAATAAATAGTTTTGAATTTTAAATAGGGTACAACACTTAGATTGTCCTTGAAATGGATTAGCGACACGTGCGTTGTGCTAGGCAGAGCGGCGGCGCTTTGTCGGGTCCGCATCAAAGGACAAAGCAAGCCGCCGCCCGTGTCGGCAGGTGTCGGTGTCCTTTGACGTCTTCACCGAAAGCCGATAAACATTATTTTAAAAATTAAAATAGATTCTTCTAATTTAGTAGCCATTTGGGCATTGAGGTAATAGGTTGTTGTTAGAGATAAGTTTGATTATTTAACAATTACTTCAAGTATCAAAACGTGGTAGTAGTTATTGTGTTAAGTGTTAATTGATTACTATTTCAGTTGTGTTAAAATACTTTGTGGTGTGCCGTGTGATAGATTTCGTTTAAAACGAGAAGTGTTTTTGACGTTGTTGGTGGTCACTGGTCTTATTGCTTGGTATTAAGGACTATTTTCAAAATGCATAAAGAAGTAAGAACACACTCAACATTTTTCACGTAAGTTAATTGCCAGTTTTATGTATGAGGTTTTTTCGTGTATCATCTGTAATTTCGATTGATAAGTGACGATTGCGGATAGACAGTTCATCCGCATTGGTTTCGTTATTTAGTTACGATTAAATTTTTGTAACTATGTAGTCTAATAATCTTAGACTAGTTACAAGTACAACAGTATGGCAAACTTCTAAGTTTGCCATACTGTAGCAAGTTGTGCACAGACAGTTGCTTACAGTTTTCTACGAGTTACCATTAAACTTTTAACACTGCAAGTAACTTAGATAAGAGGTCAGAGGTGAGAGTTCTAAGTTCCACGTCATGGCGACCTTCATGGGTTTAAAATTGAAAAGACACCACATACATTAGGGTTTCTGTGTGTTCTGTCGTAGTGTATCTTCATTCGTCGCATACGACCTTTCGACGCGTGCGTAGGCCGGAGCCCGGAGCTAAGTGCTAACAGCTGATTGCGCGGTCAACCTTCTCGAGATCGTAGGTACTTCGTACACACGAGAACGTTGACCGCGCGCTGCCTATTGCATAATGGAGTAAAAATAATAAAATTTAAAAAAATATTTTAAATTATTTTTCTATGTGGTTTATTATCATGTTTAAAAGGTATTAATTATAAAAAAAAATAAAAATAAATAAATAAAAAATAATAATAAAAAAAAATACATTTTCGTAATCAGAAAATGTAGTTTAATCATACCCCAAAGTAATCGGAAGTGGTCTTATTACACCCTGTATTTACAAGATTGCAAAATTATCCGTGCGGAAGATTCGGCTGTACCGCGGTTCGTGGCGCTGGTATCGCACGCGTATAAATATGGGCTCCCGCGGTCCGCGAGTTCAGTGAGCCCGCGCTCGGCATACCGACGTCGTCTCCCGGTCGCTCGCTGCCGCGCCGTCGCGAGTAGTTGTGCCGCCATTTTGTGAAGCTCTGCAAACGCCATGAAGATCGTAGCTATGCTGCGAATATCCCTCGCTCGACGTAGCCTCGATGCGTCGTGTTGTGTTGTGAAGAACTCTTATTAGAAAAAGTCCTTTTCAGGGCTACTTCATGTCCGGTGCAAATGCACTTAATATATACGGACGGTTTCTCTCGTCATTTCGAACGTACGTTCTTGGCAGAACGATTTTCTTCTATGTTTCAATCTTCCACGACGAACGTGTAGGTACTTTATAGGTACTGCTACATACATCTAAGATACATAATTACGCTAAGCACCTAAGTCAAAGTATCAATCATTGTTAGGCGCGTTATATTATAGATTTCTTTGACAGTTCATTGTTTACGTAAACATAAGGTTTATGTAAAATTATTGTTTATACCACATAATACTTACTCAGGCTACTTAAAATTGCATTATACAATAAAATTAACAAACAGAATTTATAAAACAAACGCTTAATTACCTGCAACTATGGCGATTGGACGATTAGAATCGGAAATGTGGACGCGAGAATTTCAGTGATATTTTCGCGTTTTACTATTTTTCTTCAATGAAAATCTTCAAATTTTCAGCACTCTGACACGTCTTTCACTTTAATTGTTAATATTAATCACAGTAACATGTAGTTTCACATTGTAAAACTAAATTTAAGCAAATTGAAAATGTTTGTTTTGTAGATTTTATGTCATAGAGAATTGATACAACAAAGGGTTAAATGTCAAAAGAGTGTTGCTATTGCTAAAAAAAAAAAAAGTTTCGCCTCCTAGACATTCTTGACGCACTATAATTTTATATTATCTTAATGCGTCAAACTCTTCTAAGACGCTTATCTGTCTACAATTATATAAGTAATCTGTGGTAGTATCCCTAAGTAGTCTGTGCCTACATTTTTTTGCGATTCATACGGTGTTGTGCAAAGGTGCTACAAAATTTTAAATATTATTTCTAATCTTATGCCGGGAGTTTTGGCGGGCATGTGAAAGAGTGCTGTTGTGTTTTTGTATTATTTTCCTAAAATTGTGTTAGCTGGGTTTTTAATGTGTAATATTGGTAGAATATTAACCATTAGATATTCGTGTTCATGCACAAGTGTAGGAAAGTGATGTAATATCCAGAAACGTGCTATTTTGTGTTCCCTCCAAAACTCCATCGAAAGTTTCAGTAAAGCGTCTACCACTTTACTGAATCGACCGACTTGACTCCTGTGACTGTATTGACTTTTACTTAGACTTTGACTAGACTTTAGACCTGACGATACATGAAAACGATGATGAAAATTATAATAGGAGGAATATGGTTTTCCCGCCATATTCCTTACTTTTTTACCTTGTCTGTGGCACAACATACACATCCTTTGTGTCAACATCATTTAAGGAAATGTCAAACGCAAACATCCAATAACTTTCATGTTTGTAACTTAAGAAATGACGGACTTTTATTCAAACTTTTAACCCCAATTTTACCCTCTTGGGGGTAGAATTTCCAAAAACGCTTAAATACATATCTATTCATTTTTAATCAGCAGTCCAAAAATAAACTTTCATGTTTCTAACTTAAGAAATGACGGACTTTAATTTAAACTTTCAACCCCTATTTTACCCCCTTGGGGTTAGAATTTCCAGAAACGCTTAAACTCGTATCCAATAATTTTTAATTATTAGCCCATAAATAAAGTTTCATGTTTCTAACTCAAGAAATATCGGACTTTCATTCACACTTTCAATGCCCTTGGGGGTAGAATTTCCAAAAACGCTTAAATAGTATTCATTCATTTTTAATCAGTAACCCAAAAATAAAGATTTATGTTCCTAACTTAAGAAATGACGGACTTTCAATCAATCTTTCAACCCCTATTTCATCCCAATCGGGGTAAAAGGAGGATGCCAAAGTTCCATACAAAAAAAAAACCATTTGCAGGCATAATGAGATGTATCTCAAAAAATCAGTAATATTATGTAATATAATAATTACCATACGGGATCGTGATTCTTACTGGCAGTCAATCGAAATTGCCTGTTTTATTATTCAGGCGCCCATTTAAAATAATCAACTTTTTTATTACATTTATTTTGTTTATTTACAAAAAATGATGTTAAAAGTATTCTTGAAATATCACTGCTGGCAAAACTTTACAATATATTAAATATTTTTGAAGTGAAAACTTCTTTAGCGGCGTTGAGCACTTTTGTGGGATGGGTAAAAACTGTGAAACTCGCGTCAGATTTTCGTCTTGATCGAAAAACCATCGAAAAAGCGTAAGACGGTTGGAGAGTAGTGTTTTGTGTCGAACTCGAACTCGAACGAAATGTACAGTCGGGGAAATTAGTTGTTTAGCAGAAATGTACAGTCGGGGAAAATTGTGCAAAGCAGAAATGTACAGTCGGGGAAATGAGTTGTTTAGCAGAAATGTACAGTCGGGGAAAATTGTGCTAAGCAGAAATGTACAGTCGGGGAAATGAGTTGTTTAGCAGAAACGTACAGTCGGGGAAATGAGTTGTTTAGCAGAAATGTACAGTCGGGGAAAATTGTGCTAAGCAGAAATGTACAGTCGGGGAAATGAGTTGTTTAGCAGAAATGTACAGTCGGGGAAATGAGTTGTTTAGCAGAAATGTACAGTCGGGGAAAATTGTGCTAAGCAGAAATGTACAGTCGGGGAAAATTGTGCAATGCAGAAATGTACAGTCGGGGAAATGAGTTGTTTAGCAGAAATGTACAGTCGGGGAAATGAGTTCTTTAACAGACGCGCTGATTAAGGCCGCGTTTCCACCTGCAAGACAACTGTCAAGAGAAGTGTCTGACAGCACCTTTTTTTTCGATTGTCGATATTTTTTAATCGATTGTAAGGGTTTAGATTAATTAATTAAAATGATCGTTTTTTTTAAATCGATTTTCATAAAAAATGGGTTAAAAAAATAATGCACAACGAGAATAGTCAAGTTTTCACTTCTGCCGGCACTCCCGGAGTGCAACCCGTCTTTTTTTTCATAAACTGACGCTATATCTATTAACAGTAGTATCCATAATAAAGGAACTATTATACTCTTTTAAAGGGATAGGTAAATAATATAATCATGATAAAATGGATATTGGGTAATAATATATAACGTAATATATTATTTACATAAATAATATATTCTATAACGTACGAATTAGAGACCTATCGTCATCCACAACAAGTTTTAAATGACGAATTACTACGGTGCCGCATCCAGTCGTGGCATACCAGACGTAGAATATACCAATGATGTCAATACTTAGGTTATAATTCTATGGAATATACTACACTTACGTGTTATATGACGTACCATAGCAAGGTAGGAACGCAATTAAAGAATATTGCTGTTCATGTTTGCACAGCTGAAGAACGTTAGGAATCTGTGCCCATGTTATCAGCATCTTATATTTTTTAGGTTGGGCCAGACATGAGTAAACTTTTAACCATCCTGCTGCCATGTTGAACAGAGTAGTGATTAATTAATTATAAATAAAATTTATTATGGCTACACTCTGGTTTGGTTTTAATTTTACACTTATATATTATTACCCATTATCCATTTTATCATGATTTTATTTACCTATCCCTTTAAAAGAGTATAACAGTTCCTTTATTCGGATATTACTGTTAAAGGTTCTTACAGACGAACGGCACGTGTCGGCGGCACGTGTCAGCGTCAGTCGACGGCAGTAGGTAATTAACTAATTAGTGAGTGAACATTAAATGACGGAACACAGTATATTCGCAAATTTCGTATGTTGAAATACCGTCTTCCGGTATAAACACATGTTCGCCCGCCCTGTTGACATACCGGGAGCCGGTACATGTAAGCGTGTAAAAGTTTAGGGCTGTCTGTTGATTATACCGGCTCCCGGTATAACAGATACAGAAAAAAGTGGCTAATGTCATTTCAACATTGCAAAGGTTAATAGATACATATTATTTCGCCAAAGTGTACTTAAATAACTTGAATTCTAAAATCTAAATTTTTAATCTGTACGCAAAATTATAATACGTTTACTTCTAATTATCTACATTTTAATTAATTATATTCATACTTGATATTTTCTGTGCAATTAGGTAGTTACTTTTGGTCATAAGGCGGATAGGATTTTCAAATACTTAATGATTTTAACTACAACTATTTATCTATTTTTTAAATAATGTAAATTTTACTCAATACAATAAACAATGTGATGTATATTTTTTAAATGGACAATCACTTTTTTGTTTTGTAATCAATTATTGTACGGCCGCGTTGCTAATCCGGGAGTTGACAGTATGTTTAAAATTTTAAAATAATTATTTAATTCTATAGATTTATTGATAAAAACTCTAAAAAATACAAATAACGAAAAAATAATTAAGTATTAATTTTATTTTACATTGAAAAAAAATGGATTTATTAACTGTAAGTCACGTGATTGGAAACGCCAATCTGAAGCAGTGACGTCATCGTTCAGTGTCAAACAAAATTGACAGTTGTTAGGTTAGGTTAGACACTTACTCACTTTGCTCTGTCTACGCTTGTTTTGTTTCATGAACGATGACGTCACACAGCACACGCGATCACGTGACCATAATGCCGCGTTTTTGTGACATATTTTGAATTCAGTATTTAAAATAATTTTTAACTCTTTCTAGGTCATAATAATGAATAAAATATTAATTTACAGGTATTATTGTAAACAACTGAATCGCTTAAAACTATTTTTAAAAAGTTGTCAACTCCCCTATTATGACTCTCGGCCCATTACAGGCAGTGTAGTGTAGGCGAAGACGCAAATGAAGGAAGATTTGCCAATCTCCCTGAAACGCAGACTCGTCGACATGTGTATTCTGCCCATCCTAACCTACGGTGCTCAGACCTGGTCATTGACTGAGTCGCAAAGGTCCCAGCTCGGGGTTTGCCAAAGAGCAATGGAGCGCAGCATGTTAGGCGTAAGATTAGCTGACCGAATAAAAAACTGCAGGTGTTAAAGACGTCGGCATGAAAGCTGGAAAATTAATGTGGGACTGGGCGGGTCATACCAGCCGCATACATCCTGACCGTTGGGCAAAGGTCACCACAGAGTGGGTACCAGTGGACGGACGACGCCGCCGTAGACGGCTTCCTACAAGCCAGGCTGGCCTGCGGTGGCGTTGGAGTGAGACAGATGGAAGACCTTGGAGGAGGCCTTTGCCCAGCAGTGGGATAGTATAGGCTCATAAAAAAAAATAAGAGCGGGCTGCCTTTGTGATAAAGGAAATTTCTACAAATACATTGGAAACTTAGTTTTAGTTTGTCCAGGGGCCCTAGACAAGATCCAAGCGTTTTCTGTGCAAGCGTTTTCCGCTCACGCTAAGGACTTGACGTTAGCGTGTTGAAATTGGTAGACATGTTACACATGGAACGCTGAACGCCCATGCGCCCATGCGTTACCCGAAACACTCTATAATTAGTCTATGGAATAGTGTGTAGCAACTAGCAAGTGTCACAGAGTCAGTATCTGACATCTGCCACTGTCAAACGCAAACGCGCGCTTAGAATAGTATTCAAAAGTGTTGTGTTGAAACTTGAAAGTAATTGAAGTGTTTTATTACAAAAAAGTTAGTAAACGACTGTGCTATGGAATCTAGACTTCGTGCGAGTCCCGAACAATTTAGTTTGCTAATAGAATTTATGGAAAGGTAGGTTTTTTCCGAAATTTGTCATTTATTTTAATTGTTATTCGCATTTTTAAATAATATTGGACCTACTTGAGAATTTGGAATGCATAATGTAAACAACCTCACAATGGTGCACTTATATGATCGTGGTTCTTACATTTTGTTATTCTTATAAAGATAAACTCGATTCTAAACCTTAATACTTGTTTCTTAACCGATTCGTGGCCAATGACGCATATACGCGTCATGAAGAAACCTTTAGGGAGGCCAATGACGCATATACGCGTCATTTGAAAATATTTGTAATACAAAT
Organism: Polyommatus iphigenia; assembly: GCA_963422495.1. Classification (NCBI taxonomy): domain Eukaryota; kingdom Metazoa; phylum Arthropoda; class Insecta; order Lepidoptera; family Lycaenidae; genus Polyommatus; species Polyommatus iphigenia. The sequence continues at coordinate 17,148,211 of OY730178.1, read as the reverse complement.
TTTTATGTAATTTAAATAAAAACAACTATTATTTTATATAAAAATTAGCACCTTAGAGATACAAATAGCTGTGGCCACTAGATTTTTTTGAAATATTAAGTTGTCAGAGGTTGTCAACCATGTGGATCAATAATTTTCTTATTTTTTTAATTTGATTGTCAAGCAGTTTTCATTTTAGTAACTAGATGGTGTATGGGTAGACAACTTTCGTTGATACCATCTTAATTGTCACAAAATAGGGCAAAAGAATGTAAACTTGATACATTTAAATTTCATAAAGACACGAGACGCAATAATATTCCAATGAATATAGTTGGGGAGGGGAAGAGGGGATTTCGGGATAAGCTCGAGCGTGTCAGATTAAGCTTGTATAGGCTTCACTCTTCAGACATGTGTCCAGTTATCATGATATAGAAATCAGATTTCTCACTTTGGGTTAACAATTTTTTTTTTGAATAAGTATTGAAATGTCATCGGATCTGTCAGATTAAGATAGGGGATGTTTAGTATACCCCAAAGAACCTTCTATATAAAGCACTGACGATTCAAAGGTAAGGTAAGCCTGTAGGAACATTTTAAAATATAAAAAAATAAAGCTTCATAATTTCCTAACCAGCGTTGCCAGATTTTTTTGTGCCAAGTCGGGACTTTGGAACTATTTGGGTGAAAACGCGGGATTCTTCAGTCAAAAGCGGGAAAAGGTAAAAAAACCGGCCAAGTGCGAGTTGGACTCGCGCACGAAGGGTTCCGTACCATTATAGAGCACTAATAGGTAAAAAATGTGTTTTTTTATTTTTTTATCCCAGTTTTTTTTTTAATTTTGATATCCCAGTTTTGAGAGTCAAATATAATTGGAGATCTGCTACGTTTTTCTGAAAAAACAAATAAGTAGGTATTAGAAATAAAAACTGTCAGCAATAATCTGGTAGTACTCGTAGAAGTGATAAATTCGTGTTGTAATATGTTTGACTCTATTTATTTCAATACAAACATACAAATAATTTGCTTGTTTTCTTAAACTGCCCCATACAATATTTACCTATATTGAAACTGGTTGGTTGTATCATAGTATAACATTATGTATATTAGAAGACTTTTATTTTAAGGTCAATATTTTTTGGTACTTAGGTAAGTTAAAGGTTTAGTATCCCTAAAGTAAGCGCTGAACCTTTCAGCCAGGCCAATGACGCGCCAACGCGTCATTCGATTAATGTTAGGGCCTGCGTAAAATATTTATGAAAAAGATGGTGGCAACGAATCGGTTAAACATGGTATTAGAATGTTAGTAGCAAACTTTCTAATACCATGGCATGGTTTACTGGCTCTTATTCTCACTGTACACTAATCTTATGAATATTATTTTTAGCCATGGTGATCTTTCAAGGCCACTAGTTGGACTTCAAGGACGGGTAAGGAGTGAACGCCTGTGGCAAGAATTAGCAGAAATGTTCAACTCAGTGGGTGGAAATGGCATTAACAAAACTCCTGACAAATGGAAAAGGGTAATAAGATATTAATTGCTTAATTTTTAATTTTAAAATTAAAATTGCCTATAACTTCATATAAAGAATTCCAATGCGGCGACTGCGGTGCGTGCGGTGCGGCCCAAATCTGCGTTCACCTTTAGTTTCTTTAATCAATTTTTTAAATTTTATATCATAGAGACAAATTAATGTTCATGTTCATAATAATTACAATCATGTAAGAAATCAGTAAGTCAAAATAAAACATTAGTTAATTCCTTTTGAAAAAGTTTGTAATACTCTTCTGTTTATGGTTTTCGTACTTCATTTTGAAAGCTCGGTCTCTGCTCTCTAAGTTGACGGAGAAACATAACTTCGTGGCTATCAAATTCGTTATCTTCAGCCCATTTTAAAGCAATGTTTAAAGCTCCGGCCGGCCGGATTACAGCGATCACCGAACAAGCGGGAGTCCGGATTACCGAGGCCCTACTGTAATTTGATTTTATTTATTTATTTATTTCTTACCCACCACAACAATACATAGAACAGAATTACAGCAGAGATTGATACATAATTAATAACACAAGACTTAAGTAGCAGAATATTTTGTAAAACATAAGATAAGGTTGTACAATTGTGATCTAACTGTGGACACCAAACTAGGCAAAGCTTGTATCTTGTTGGTCCTAGTTTTACAGTATTCATTTCACAAGAAGCAACTAGACGCGCTTTCGGGGTTTGATCTAGTTATGTCTTAACAAAAACCAAACAAAAACATTGACTACAACCAGTTTAGCATGTCATTTTGAGAAGTTACAGATAATTATTGATTTTTCCAAAATACATATACACCTAGTTAATAGGGTTGAAAAATTTCCATTTAAGATTACATTTTCATTTAGCAGGAATATTTGATGAAAGGATGAATTAGGCTCCGGAATGGATTAACATGAGAATATTATATTGCTGTTTGTATCCGGGCTGGAAAAAGCTGTATTAATGTTACAAAATAGCAGAATCAGACTACGGAGTGCTTGGTGATATTGCATTCGCTAGTTTCGGTAGCGAAGTCATATATGAAAAATATGGTATAGGATTTGACGTAGCGAATGCGCTGACTAAGCACTAAGGCTTCAGTCTCGAAATCAGCGGGCAGCGAGGCGGGAGCGGCGGCGGCGCGTTCTCAAATGTATAGATTTATATGGACAGGCCTCGAAAACAGCAGCGTGGCGAGCGGCTTTTATTACATAATAATATTATAAAACAAAGTCGCTTTTTTCCCCTCATGTCCATTTGTTCCCTTTAATCTTTAAAACAACGCAACGGACTTTGATGATTCTTTCAGTGTTAGATAGCCCATTTATCGAGGAAGGCTATAGGCTATATTTTATCACGTTAAGACTAATAGGAGCGAAGAAATAGAGGAAAATGTGGAAAAACGGGGAAAATTATTTGAAAGGGCTAACTTGAACACGCTAATCTCAGGAACTACAGGTCCGATTTGAAAAATTCTTTCAGTGTTAGATAGCCCATTTATTGAGGAAGGCTATATTTTATCACACTAAGACTAATAGGAGAATGTGGAAAAAACGGGGGAAATTATTTGAAAGGGCTTATCTCGCGAACTACTGGAGCAATTTTTATGTTATTTGGCACAGCTGATAAGAAGTAGACCACGTGAAGGATCATAGGCTATCGATTTTAACCCATCAGTCGTGGCAAAACGAGACATAATAGCTTTTTCATTGTTCTCGCGGCCGGATGTGGCCGCTTGGGGCTTCATGAATTAATAATTTTTTAACTCTACAGTCGCTAGTATCCATATAAATCTATACATTGGAACGCGCCGCCGCCGCTCCCGCTCCGCTGCCCGCTGATTTCGAGACTGAAGCCTTAGGGTCTACACAGACGGACTGCATTTCAACTGCAATCCAACTGCAAATTGCAGTTCAAGTGCAGTTTGAATGCAGTTGACACGACTGCAATGCGACTGCAATAGAACTGCAAACCAAACGCGCAGCCGGATTGCAGTTCAGTTGCAGTCGGCGTGCAGTCTATTGCAGTCGTATTGCAGTCGTGTCAACTGCATTTAAACTCCACTTGAACTGCAATTTGCAGTTGGATTGCAGTTGAAATGCAGTCCGTCTGTGTAGACCCTTAGGACTATAGAAGGTGTAAGAAAATAAAATGATATTATCATTATACTACACTGTTGAAAAAGCGACTTTTAATAAATATTATATGGCTAAACACTCACTCTCCCATCCCACCTTCCATGTTCAGATCCAGTCCAGGGTCGAGCAGCTGGTTGCTGTCAGTATACTTGGGCCGGCTGATGTATACCATCATCTGGTAGCAAGCCAGGTATATGATCACCACGAACACATCAAGGAACTGGAAAATAAAGTTTTTTTTATGATATTTTATTTCGAGGACCTTTATAAAAAACACATGTCGGTCCTGTTAGTTAAACAATATACATAATATGTATTAAACGAAAACAAAGTTAGTGCCTACTAATTATGTGAAGACTCACAGCCATGAACAATTGTTTTGCAGCGTAGAAAAAAATTAAGTTTCTTAACATAACATCTACAGTACTAATATTGTACTAATACTGTACTAAATGGTAAAATGTGTCTCTCTGTTACCTCTTCACGCTAACTTTTCTGTTTATATTTGTATGTAGCCGTAAGTTTTCCGAGTTTGATAAAATAAAAAATAAATAAAATAAAACGGCCGAACCGATTTAGATTCGTATTGAGATACTATGAGAGACAGGAAGAGACATACATACAAAATTGTAAAATATGTAACAATCTCATAACTGACTGATACTTTGTGAAACTTGAACAATGGCTATTGTTTTGAAGAAAATATATTTCGAGTGTCTCCATTCACTCACACATTTTTCAGGTGCAGAAGAACTGGTACATCAAATTCTATTAGAATTAATATTAGGACCTTATCACACTGATTTGTAGGTGATTTAGAGGCCCGGCAAAACATATGATGTTTGTATAGGGAAGGATAAAGGCTACTTTTAATGTAAATTGAAGATTCCACTTAGATTCTTTACGAAATCAATATTCAATGTGGTTAGACAATATAATATATAGTATCAAGTTTTCACTTATAATACCACAAGAGCTTCAAAATTATCGGGTATTTCCCGATAGGTTCGTTGCAAACAAATGAAGGATTCAAGTTTTTCAGGTTAAAAAATCACGAGCGCGAAGCGCGAGTGATTTTTTCTGAAAAACTTGACGACTAATAAACTAAAATAAAAAAAAAATACATTTTCGTAATCAGAAAATGTAGTTTAATCATACCCCAAAGTAATCGGAAGTGGTCTTATTACACCCTGTATTTACAAGATTGCAAAATTATCCGTGCGGAAGATTCGGCTGTACCGCGGTTCGTGGCGCTGGTATCGCACGCGTATAAATATGGGCTCCCGCGGTCCGCGAGTTCAGTGAGCCCGCGCTCGGCATACCGACGTCGTCTCCCGGTCGCTCGCTGCCGCGCCGTCGCGAGTAGTTGTGCCGCCATTTTGTGAAGCTCTGCAAACGCCATGAAGATCGTAGCTATGCTGCGAATATCCCTCGCTCGACGTAGCCTCGATGCGTCGTGTTGTGTTGTGAAGAACTCTTATTAGAAAAAGTCCTTTTCAGGGCTACTTCATGTCCGGTGCAAATGCACTTAATATATACGGACGGTTTCTCTCGTCATTTCGAACGTACGTTCTTGGCAGAACGATTTTCTTCTATGTTTCAATCTTCCACGACGAACGTGTAGGTACTTTATAGGTACTGCTACATACATCTAAGATACATAATTACGCTAAGCACCTAAGTCAAAGTATCAATCATTGTTAGGCGCGTTATATTATAGATTTCTTTGACAGTTCATTGTTTACGTAAACATAAGGTTTATGTAAAATTATTGTTTATACCACATAATACTTACTCAGGCTACTTAAAATTGCATTATACAATAAAATTAACAAACAGAATTTATAAAACAAACGCTTAATTACCTGCAACTATGGCGATTGGACGATTAGAATCGGAAATGTGGACGCGAGAATTTCAGTGATATTTTCGCGTTTTACTATTTTTCTTCAATGAAAATCTTCAAATTTTCAGCACTCTGACACGTCTTTCACTTTAATTGTTAATATTAATCACAGTAACATGTAGTTTCACATTGTAAAACTAAATTTAAGCAAATTGAAAATGTTTGTTTTGTAGATTTTATGTCATAGAGAATTGATACAACAAAGGGTTAAATGTCAAAAGAGTGTTGCTATTGCTAAAAAAAAAAAAGTTTCGCCTCCTAGACATTCTTGACGCACTATAATTTTATATTATCTTAATGCGTCAAACTCTTCTAAGACGCTTATCTGTCTACAATTATATAAGTAATCTGTGGTAGTATCCCTAAGTAGTCTGTGCCTACATTTTTTTGCGATTCATACGGTGTTGTGCAAAGGTGCTACAAAATTTTAAATATTATTTCTAATCTTATGCCGGGAGTTTTGGCGGGCATGTGAAAGAGTGCTGTTGTGTTTTTGTATTATTTTCCTAAAATTGTGTTAGCTGGGTTTTTAATGTGTAATATTGGTAGAATATTAACCATTAGATATTCGTGTTCATGCACAAGTGTAGGAAAGTGATGTAATATCCAGAAACGTGCTATTTTGTGTTCCCTCCAAAACTCCATCGAAAGTTTCAGTAAAGCGTCTACCACTTTACTGAATCGACCGACTTGACTCCTGTGACTGTATTGACTTTTACTTAGACTTTGACTAGACTTTAGACCTGACGATACATGAAAACGATGATGAAAATTATAATAGGAGGAATATGGTTTTCCCGCCATATTCCTTACTTTTTTTACCTTGTCTGTGGCACAACATACACATCCTTTGTGTCAACATCATTTAAGGAAATGTCAAACGCAAACATCCAATAACTTTCATGTTTGTAACTTAAGAAATGACGGACTTTTATTCAAACTTTTAACCCCAATTTTACCCTCTTGGGGGTAGAATTTCCAAAAACGCTTAAATACATATCTATTCATTTTTAATCAGCAGTCCAAAAATAAACTTTCATGTTTCTAACTTAAGAAATGACGGACTTTAATTTAAACTTTCAACCCCTATTTTACCCCCTTGGGGTTAGAATTTCCAGAAACGCTTAAACTCGTATCCAATAATTTTTAATTATTAGCCCATAAATAAAGTTTCATGTTTCTAACTCAAGAAATATCGGACTTTCATTCACACTTTCAATGCCCTTGGGGGTAGAATTTCCAAAAACGCTTAAATAGTATTCATTCATTTTTAATCAGTAACCCAAAAATAAAGATTTATGTTCCTAACTTAAGAAATGACGGACTTTCAATCAATCTTTCAACCCCTATTTCATCCCAATCGGGGTAAAAGGAGGATGCCAAAGTTCCATACAAAAAAAAAAAACCATTTGCAGGCATAATGGGATGTATCTCAAAAAATCAGTAATATTATGTAATATAATAATTACCATACGGGATCGTGATTCTTACTGGCAGTCAATCGAAATTGCCTGTTTTATTATTCAGGCGCCCATTTAAAATAATCAACTTTTTTATTACATTTATTTTGTTTATTTACAAAAAATGATGTTAAAAGTATTCTTGAAATATCACTGCTGGCAAAACTTTACAATATATTAAATATTTTTGAAGTGAAAACTTCTTTAGCGGCGTTGAGCACTTTTGTGGGATGGGTAAAAACTGTGAAACTCGCGTCAGATTTTCGTCTTGATCGAAAAACCATCGAAAAAGCGTAAGACGGTTGGAGAGTAGTGTTTTGTGTCGAACTCGAACTCGAACGAAATGTACAGTCGGGGAAATTAGTTGTTTAGCAGAAATGTACAGTCGGGGAAAATTGTGCAAAGCAGAAATGTACAGTCGGGGAAATGAGTTGTTTAGCAGAAATGTACAGTAGGGGAAAATTGTGCTAAGCAGAAATGTACAGTCGGGGAAATGAGTTGTTTAGCAGAAACGTACAGTCGGGGAAATGAGTTGTTTAGCAGAAATGTACAGTCGGGGAAAATTGTGCTAAGCAGAAATGTACAGTCGGGGAAATGAGTTGTTTAGCAGAAATGTACAGTCGGGGAAATGAGTTGTTTAGCAGAAATGTACAGTCGGGGAAAATTGTGCTAAGCAGAAATGTACAGTCGGGGAAAATTGTGCAATGCAGAAATGTACAGTCGGGGAAATGAGTTGTTTAGCAGAAATGTACAGTCGGGGAAATGAGTTCTTTAACAGACGCGCTGATTAAGGCCGCGTTTCCACCTGCAAGACAACTGTCAAGAGAAGTGTCTGACAGCACCTTTTTTTTCGATTGTCGATATTTTTTAATCGATTGTAAGGGTTTAGATTAATTAATTAAAATGATCGTTTTTTTTAAATCGATTTTTATTAAGAAATGGGTTAAAAAAATAATGCACAACGTTAATAGTCAAGTTTTCACTTCTGCCGGCACTCCCGGAGTGCAACCCGTCTTTTTTTTCATAAACTGACGCTATATCTATTAACAGTAGTATCCATAATAAAGGAACTATTATACTCTTTTAAAGGGATAGGTAAATAATATAATCATGATAAAATGGATATTGGGTAATAATATATAACGTAATATATTATTTACATAAATAATATATTCTATAACGTACGAATTAGAGACCTATCGTCATCCGCAACAAGTTTTAAATGACGAATGACTACGGTGCCGCATCCAGTCGTGGCATACCAGACGTAGAATATACCAATGATGTCAATACTTAGGTTATAATTCTATGGAATATACTACACTTACGTGTTATATGACGTACCATAGCAAGGTAGGAACGCAATTAAAGAATATTGCTGTTCATGTTTGCACAGCTGAAGAACGTTAGGAATCTGTGCCCATGTTATCAGCATCTTATATTTTTTAGGTTGGGCCAGACATGAGTAAACTTTTAACCATCCTGCTGCCATGTTGAACAGAGTAGTGATTAATTAATTATAAATAAAATTTATTATGGCTACACTCTGGTTTGGTTTTAATTTCACACTTATATATTATTACCCATTATCCATTTTATCATGATTTTATTTACCTATCCCTTTAAAAGAGTATAACAGTTCCTTTATTCGGATATTACTGTTAAAGGTTCTTACAGACGAACGGCACGTGTCGGCGGCACGTGTCAGCGTCAGTCGACGGCAGTAGGTAATTAACTAATTAGTGAGTGAACATTAAATGACGGAACACAGTATATTCGCAAATTTCGTATGTTGAAATACCGTCTTCCGGTATAAACACATGTTCGCCCGCCCTGTTGACATACCGGGAGCCGGTACATGTAAGCGTGTAAAAGTTTAGGGCTGTCTGTTGATTATACCGGCTCCCGGTATAACAGATACAGAAAAAAGTGGCTAATGTCAAACATTGCAAAGGTTAATAGATACATATTATTTCGCCAAAGTGTACTTAAATAACTTGAATTCTAAAATCTAAATTTTTAATCTGTACGCAAAATTATAATACGTTTACTTCTAATTATCTACATTTTAATTAATTATATTCATACTTGATATTTTCTGTGCAATTAGGTAGTTACTTTTGGTCATAAGGCGGATAGGATTTTCAAATACTTAATGATTTTAACTACAACTATTTATCTATTTTTTAAATAATGTAAATTTTACTCAATACAATAAACAATGTGATGTATATTTTTTAAATGGACAATCACTTTTTTGTTTTGTAATCAATTATTGTACGGCCGCGTTGCTAATCCGGGAGTTGACAGTATGTTTAAAATTTTAAAATAATTATTTAATTCTATAGATTTATTGATAAAAACTCTAAAAAATACAAATAACGAAAAAATAATTAAGTATTAATTTTATTTTACATTGAAAAAAAATGGATTTATTAACTGTAAGTCACGTGATTGGAAACGCCAATCTGAAGCAGTGACGTCATCGTTCAGTGTCAAACAAAATTGACAGTTGTTAGGTTAGGTTAGACACTTACTCACTTTGCTCTGTCTACGCTTGTTTTGTTTCATGAACGGTGACGTCACACAGCACACGCGATCACGTGACCATAATGCCGCGTTTTTGTGACATATTTTGAATTCAGTATTTAAAATAATTTTTAACTCTTTCTAGGTCATAATAATGAATAAAATATTAATTTACAGGTATTATTGTAAACAACTGAATCGCTTAAAACTATTTTTAAAAAGTTGTCAACTCCCCTATTATGACTCTCGGCCCATTACAGGCAGTGTAGTGTAGGCGAAGACGCAAATGAAGGGAGATTTGCCAATCTCCCTGAAACGCAGACTCGTCGACATGTGTATTCTGCCCATCCTAACCTACGGTGCTCAGACCTGGTCATTGACTGAGTCGCAAAGGTCCCAGCTCGGGGTTTGCCAAAGAGCAATGGAGCGCAGCATGTTAGGCGTAAGATTAGCTGACCGAATAAAAAACTGCAGGTGTTAAAGACGTCGGCATGAAAGCTGGAAAATTAATGTGGGACTGGGCGGGTCATACCAGCCGCATACATCCTGACCGTTGGGCAAAGGTCACCACAGAGTGGGTACCAGTGGACGGACGACGCCGCCGTAGACGGCTTCCTACAAGCCAGGCTGGCCTGCGGTGGCGTTGGAGTGAGACAGATGGAAGACCTTGGAGGAGGCCTTTGCCCAGCAGTGGGATAGTATAGGCTCATAAAAAAAAATAAGAGCGGGCTGCCTTTGTGATAAAGGAAATTTCTACAAATACATTGGAAACTTAGTTTTAGTTTGTCCAGGGGCCCTAGACTCTTGTCTAGGGCCCCTGGACAAACTAAAACTAAGTTTTCTGTGCAAGCGGAAAACGCTTGCACAGAAAACGCTTGGATCTTTCCAAGCGTTTTCTGTGCAAGCGTTTTCCGCTCACGCTAAGGACTTGACGTTAGCGTGTTGAAATTGGTAGACATGTTACACATGGAACGCTGAACGCCCATGCGCCCATGCGTTACCCGAAACACTCTATAATTAGTCTATGGAATAGTGTGTAGCAACTAGCAAGTGTCACAGAGTCAGTATCTGACATCTGCCACTGTCAAACGCAAACGCGCGCTTAGAATAATATTCAAAAGTGTTGTGTTGAAACTTGAAAGTAATTGAAGTGTTTTATTACAAAAAAGTTAGTAAACGACTGTGCTATGGAATCTAGACTTCGTGCGAGTCCCGAACAATTTAGTTTGCTAATAGAATTTATGGAAAGGTAGGTTTTTTCCGAAATTTGTCATTTATTTTAATTGTTATTCGCATTTTTAAATAATATTGGACCTACTTGAGAATTTGGAATGCATAATGTAAACAACCTCACAATGGTGCACTTATATGATCGTGGTTCTTACATTTTGTTATTCTTATAAAGATAAACTCGATTCTAAACCTTAATACTTGTTTCTTAACCGATTCGTGGCCAATGACGCATATACGCGTCATGAAGAAACCTTTAGGGAGGCCAATGACGCATATACGCGTCATTTGAAAATATTTGTAATACAATTTTTTATGTAATTTAAATAAAAACAACTATTATTTTATATAAAAATTAGCACCTTAGAGATACAAATAGCTGTGGCCAGTAGATTTTTTTGAAATATTAAGTTGTCAGAGGTTGTCAACCATGTGGATCAATACATTTTCTTATTTTTTTAATTTGATTGTCAAGCAGTTTTCATTTTAGTAACTAGATGGTGTATGGGTAGACAACTTTCGTTGATACCATCTTAATTGTCACAAAATAGGGCAAAAGAATGTAAACTTGATACATTTAAATTTCATAAAGACACGAGACGCAATAATATTCCAATGAATATAGTTGGGGAGGGGAAGAGGGGATTTCGGGATAAGCTCGAGCGTGTCAGATTAAGCTTGTATAGGCTTCACTCTTCAGACATGTGTCCAGTTATCATGATATAGAAATCAGATTTCTCACTTTGGGTTAACAATTTTTTTTTTTGAATAAGTATTGAAATGTCATCGGATCTGTCAGATTAAGATAGGGGATGTTTAGTATACCCCAAAGAACCTTCTATATAAAGCACTGACAATTCAAAGGTAAGGTAAGCCTGTAGGAACATTTTAAAATATAAAAAAATAAAGCTTCATAATTTCCTAACCAGCGTTGCCAGATTTTTTTGTGCCAAGTCGGGACTTTGGAACTATTTGAGTGAAAACGCGGGATTCTTCAGTCAAAAGCGGGAAAAGGTAAAAAAACCGGCCAAGTGCGAGTTGGACTCGCGCACGAAGGGTTCCGTACCATTATAGAGCACTAATAGGTAAAAAATGTGTTTTTTTTTTTTTATCCCAGTTTTTTTTTTAATTTTGATATCCCAGTTTTGAGAGTCAAATATAATTGGAGATCTGCTACGTTTTTCTGAAAAAACAAATAAGTAGGTATTAGAAATAAAAACTGTCAGCAATAATCTGGTAGTACTCGTAGAAGTGATAAATTCGTGTTGTAATATGTTTGACTCTATTTATTTCAATACAAACATACAAATAATTTGCTTGTTTTCTTAAACTGCCCCATACAATATTTACCTATATTGAAACTGGTTGGTTGTATCATAGTATAACATTATGTATATTAGAAGACTTTTATTTTAAGGTCAATATTTTTTGGTACTTAGGTAAGTTAAAGGTTTAGTATCCCTAAAGTAAGCGCTGAACCTTTCAGCCAGGCCAATGACGCGCCAACGCGTCATTCGATTAATGTTAGGGCCTGCGTAAAATATTTATGAAAAAGAGGGTGGCAACGAATCGGTTAAACATGGTATTAGAATGTTAGTAGCAAACTTTCTAATACCATGGCATGGTTTACTGGCTCTTATTCTCACTGTACACTAATCTTATGAATATTATTTTTAGCCATGGTGATCTTTCAAGGCCACTAGTTGGACTTCAAGGACGGGTAAGGAGTGAACGCCTGTGGCAAGAATTAGCAGAAATGTTAAACTCAGTGGGTGGAAATGGCATTAACAAAACTCCTGACAAATGGAAAAGGGTAATAAGATATTAATTGCTTAATTTTTAATTTTAAAATTAAAATTGCCTATAACTTCATACAAAGAATTCGAATGCGGCGACTGCGGTGCGTGCGGTGCGGCCCAAATCTGCGTTCACCTTTAGTTTCTTTAATCAATTTTTTAAATTTTATATCATAGAGACAAATTAATGTTCATGTTCATAATAATTACAATCATGTAAGAAATCAGTAAGTCAAAATAAAACATTAGTTAATTCCTTTTGAAAAAGTTTGTAATACTCTTCTGTTTATGGTTTTCGTACTTCATTTTGAAAGCTCGGTCTCTGCTCTCTAAGTTGACGGAGAAACATAACTTCGTGGCTATCAAATTCGTTATCTTCAGCCCATTTTAAAGCAATGTTTAAAGCTCCGGCCGGCCGGATTACAGCGATCACCGAACAAGCGGGAGTCCGGATTACCGAGGCCCTACTGTAATTTGATTTTATTTATTTATTTATTTCTTACCCACCACAACAATACATAGAACAGAATTACAGCAGAGATTGATACATAATTAATAACACAAGACTTAAGTAACAGAATATTTTGTAAAACATAAGATAAGGTTGTACAATTGTGATCTAACTGTGGACACCAAACTAGGCAAAGCTTGTATCTTGTTGGTCCTAGTTTTACAGTATTCATTTCACAAGAAGCAACTAGACGCGCTTTCGGGGTTTGATCTAGTTATGTCTTAACAAAAACCAAACAAAAACATTGACTACAACCAGTTTAGCATGTCATTTTGAGAAGTTACAGATAATTATTGATTTTTCCAAAATACATATACACCTAGTTAATAGGGTTGAAAAATTTCCATTTAAGATTACATTTTCATTTAGCAGGAATATTTGATGAAAGGATGAATTAGGCTCCGGAATGGATTAACATGAGAATATTATATTGCTGTTTGTATCCGGGCTGGAAAAAGCTGTATTAATGTTACAAAATAGCAGAATCAGACTACGGAGTGCTTGGTGATATTGCATTCGCTAGTTTCGGTAGCGAAGTCATATATGAAAAATATGGTATAGGATTTGACGTAGTGAATGCGCTGACTAAGCACTAAGGCTTCAGTCTCGAAATCAGCGGGCAGCGAGGCGGGAGCGGCGGCGGCGCGTTCTCAAATGTATAGATTTATATGGACAGGCCTCGAAAACAGCAGCGTGGCGAGCGGCTTTTATTACATAATAATATTATAAAACAAAGTCGCTTTTTTCCCCTCATGTCCATTTGTTCCCTTTAATCTTTAAAACAACGCAACGGACTTTGATGATTCTTTCAGTGTTAGATAGCCCATTTATCGAGGAAGGCTATAGGCTATATTTTATCACGTTAAGACTAATAGGAGCGAAGAAATAGAGGAAAATGTGGAAAAACGGGGAAAATTATTTGAAAGGGCTAACTTGAACACGCTAATCTCAGGAACTACAGGTCCGATTTGAAAAATTCTTTCAGTGTTAGATAGCCCATTTATTGAGGAAGGCTATATTTTATCACACTAAGACTAATAGGAGAATGTGGAAAAAACGGGGGAAATTATTTGAAAGGGCTTATCTCGCGAACTACTGGAGCAATTTTTATGTTATTTGGCACAGCTGATAAGAAGTAGACCACGTGAAGGATCATAGGCTATCGATTTTAACCCATCAGTCGTGGCAAAACGAGACATAATAGCTTTTTCATTGTTATCGCGGCCGGATGTGGCCGCTTGGGGCTTCATGAATTAATAATTTTTTAACTCTACAGTCGCTAGTATCCATATAAATCTATACATTGGAACGCGCCGCCGCCGCTCCCGCTCCGCTGCCCGCTGATTTCGAGACTGAAGCCTTAGGGTCTACACAGACGGACTGCATTTCAACTGCAATCCAACTGCAAATTGCAGTTCAAGTGCAGTTTGAATGCAGTTGACACGACTGCAATGCGACTGCAATAGAACTGCAAACCAAACGCGCAGCCGGATTGCAGTTCAGTTGCAGTCGGCGTGCAGTCTATTGCAGTCGTGTCAACTGCATTTAAACTCCACTTGAACTGCAATTTGCAGTTGGATTGCAGTTGAAATGCAGTCCGTCTGTGTAGACTCTTAGGACTATAGAAGGTGTAAGAAAATAAAATGATATTATCATTATACTACACTGTTGAAAAAGCGACTTTTAATAAATATTATATGGCTAAACACTCACTCTCCCATCCCACCTTCCATGTTCAGATCCAGTCCAGGGTCGAGCAGCTGGTTGCTGTCAGTATACTTGGGCCGGCTGATGTATACCATCATCTGGTAGCAAGCCAGGTATATGATCACCACGAACACATCAAGGAACTGGAAAATAAAGTTTTTTTTATGATATTTTATTTCGAGGACCTTTATAAAAAACACATGTCGGTCCTGTTAGTTAAACAATATACATAATATGTATTAAACGAAAACAAAGTTAGTGCCTACTAATTATGTGAAGACTCACAGCCATGAACAATTGTTTTGCAGCGTAGAAAAAAATTAAGTTTCTTAACATAACATCTACAGTACTAATATTGTACTAATACTGTACTAAATGGTAAAATGTGTCTCTCTGTTACCTCTTCACGCTAACTTTTCTGTTTATATTTGTATGTAGCCGTAAGTTTTCCGAGTTTGATAAAATAAAAAATAAATAAAATAAAACGGCCGAACCGATTTAGATTCGTATTGAGATACTATGAGAGACAGGAAGAGACATACATACAAAATTGTAAAATATGTAACAATCTCATAACTGACTGATACTTTGTGAAACTTGAACAATGGCTATTGTTTTGAAGAAAATATATTTCGAGTGTCTCCATTCACTCACACATTTTTCAGGTGCAGAAGAACTGGTACATCAAATTCTATTAGAATTAATATTAGGACCTTATCACACTGATTTGTAGGTGATTTAGAGGCCCGGCAAAACATATGATGTTTGTATAGGGAAGGATAAAGGCTACTTTTAATGTAAATTGAAGATTCCACTTAGATTCTTTACGAAATCAATATTCAATGTGGTTAGACAATATAATATATAGTATCAAGTTTTCACTTATAATACCACAAGAGCTTCAAAATTATCGGGTATTTCCCGATAGGTTCGTTGCAAACAAATGAAGGATTCAAGTTTTTCAGGTTAAACTCGCGCTTCGCGCTCGTGATTTTTCCTGAAAAACTTGACGACTTTATTTGTTTGCAGGGAACCTGTAGGGAAATGCCAGATAATTTTGAAGCTCGTGTGGTATTCGGGGGATTATTTTTCCGTCCCAAATGTCGGCCAATAGAATTGCACCATGAGACGAAATGTACAGTTAACAAATAAGAATTTGTACCTTCCTTATAGTCTTCTCCATCCATTTTCTTCATATTGTAAGCGTAATCTTTCATAATGTTTGCCAATTGCGCTTCACTCGTTTCAGCACTCAATGTGTATTCCCTCTCAGTACAAAAAGTAGTAAATTGGTTCCAAACTGTTTTTTTTGCCTTCTCCGTATTAATGGGAACATTTCCTTTGACTTTTTTATCGATGGTGGACAGAGAACAAACTCCAAATCGACTCATTTTCATGCAAAATCTCCAATTTTCACAATTGAATTCAACCTGTCAGTTTGACGTGTGGTTAATTTGACTGGATCATGTTTTGTTTTTTATATATAGCAACGACCAGAGAAAATTTTCAAAAAATTATCAGTATAATACCATGTAGGTTGTACAACGTGACGTCGAATGGTGCAATTCTATTGGTCGATATTTGGGTCGGAAAAATAATCAGTATAACTAGTGTAATACTACTTCTATATCTATCTATATTATATCTATACATATTATAAAACGAAGTCGCTTTTTTTCTCTCATGTCCATTCGTTCCCTTTAATCTTTAAAACTACGCAACGGATTTTGATGATTCTTTCAGTGCTAGATAGCCCATTTATCGAGGAAGGCTATAGGCTATATTTTATCACGCTAAGACTAATAGGAGCGAAGAAATAGAGGAAAATGTGGAAAAAACGGGGAAAATTATTTGAAAGGGCTAACTTGAACGCGCTAATCTCAGGAACTGGTCCGATTTGAAAAATTCTTTCAGTGTTAGATAGCCCATTTATTGAGGAAGGCTATATTTTATCAGGCTAAGACTAATGGGAGAATGTGGAAAAAACGGGGTAAATTATTTGAAAGGGCTTATCTCGCAAACTACTGGAGCAATTTTTATGATAATTGGCACAGATAAGAAGTAGACCACGTGAAGGATCATAGGCTATCGATTTTAATCATTTTTTTAGTGGATGTATATTTTATACCCGTGCGACGCCGCACACTGGTCCCAAAGTAAAATAAATGGGACATTAAGAATTTTCGGATCGAAGGTCAACGGATCAGGCTGATTTTTTTTTTGTAGACAGCTGATGCAATTACAAGTCACTAGTATAGATGTCGTTTTTTTCAAATATGCCGTATCTACAGAGATAAAAAATAATTTAAAAAAAATTGTATGGACGAAATCATAATTTTGTCATTTTAATCCAAGATTCAAACGTATTCAAAATAAATCATAGCACAGCTTATAGAGGGACTCTTGTCGTACATTTTTGTCATAGACACTCAACTGCGATTTTTGCGCCTTTTAGAGCTACAGGCACTTTAATTTTTTTTGTCAGCGGATGAGGCTGATTTTTTTTGTAGCATCTGATGCAATTACAAGTTATTTTTATAGATGTTGTTTTTTTCAAATATGCCTTATCTACAGAGAAAAAAAAAATATGAATTATTTTTTGTATGGACGAAATCATAATTTTATAGAAGGACTCTTGTCGTACATTTTTGTCCTGTTGCTCAACTGCGATTTTTGCGCCTTTTAGAGCTACAGGCACTTTATTTTTTTTTGTCAGCGGATGAGGCTGATTTTTTTTGTAGCATCTGATACAATTACAAGTTACTTTTATAGATGTTGTTTTTTTCAAATATGCCTTATCTACAGAGAAAAAAAATATAAATTATTTTTTGTATGGACGAAATCATAATTTTGTCATTTTATTCCAAGATTCAAACGTATTCAAAATAAATCATTGCACAGTTTTGTCATAGACATTTAACTGCGATTTTTGTGCCTTTAGGAGCTACAGGTACTTTAATTTTTATTGTTTTGTATAATTCATTTCTGAGTATTTCATATAGTTTTTAAAAAATATTGTTAAGGATAGACAAATAATAATATTTTCTTTATTGACAAGTAACTCTTTCTAATGTCTTATTCATAAAAAAGCCTATATATACTAAAACTAAACAAATTAAAGTAGAAATCTCAAAACATGTACGTACAGGTAAATTATTTTATGACTCATCCAGTTTGCAAATTTTGTTTGGTAATGACTCATTGCCTAATTAGTAATTACCTCTATACTTGGAATTTGTGCTCTGTTTTGTTATTCAGCGCTAGCGAACGCTTCGAAAACGCTAAATAATATATAGGCACATAGATTGCAATTCAAATTTTCCCTTCGTACTTTTACGGGCTTAGGACCGTCAAAATACAAAACTAAAAGGCGCAAAAATCGCAGTTGAGTGTCTATGACAAAAATGTACGACAAGAGTCCCTCTATAAGCTGTGCTATGATTTATTTTGAATACGTTTGAATCTTGGATTAAAATGACAAAATTATGATTTCGTCCATACAAATTTTTTTAAATTATTTTTTATCTCTGTAGATACGGCATATTTGAAAAAAACGACATCTATAAAAGTGACTTGTAATTGCATCAGCTGTCTACAAAAAAAAATCAGCCTGATCCGTTGACCTTCGATCCGAAAATTCTTAATGTCCCATTTATTTTACTTTGGGACCAGTGTGCGCCGGGGCGGGTCGCTAGTTGATAATAATAATTGTTTCAGTAGAGGAAATCAGGGAATTGTTTATGGCTGTTAGAACACAATTTACTGTACTATTCATGAAAATTTAATTACTTTTGCTCTGTCTATATTCTTTTGTAGCTAAGAAATAGTATGTACCCTGAAGAATTTAGTCAACCCCTACAACACAAGTGTTCTTAGTAGATACCGCATAGATCAAGATAGATACCGCATGTCGCTCCATTTGTATGAAAACGAGTGTGTCACTTTTTTCCTACCACTGTGACGTACCGATGGTAAGAAACGTGTCCATTATCAAGGCCAACGTTTCTATTTGAATTTCTACAGCTCAATACGGCACTTTGAGGCATTTAGGCATTTTTAAAATTCCGATTGACGTCCGATTCCGATAGCAGACTAAAGAACAGACATTCGAAAGACGAGCATTGCTCGTCGTTTTGGAACGCGATATGGCACGCAAAGTACATACACATGCGGTATCTATCCTGATCTATGTCTTGATCTATGTCTGTGACTTGTACTATATTAATTGTGTTACTATCCAATTTTGTTTATGATGAAAAAATAAAGTTTTATTATTATATATTATATATGTAATATTAATTTTATTTTATATTTGTACCGTCAAGGAACCATCAAGGAAATTGATTCATAGGCAGTTGACTGACATGTCATTTGGTCAGATCATGTCAATTATGTAGACGTCCCCCATCTGCCTTTGAATCCACTTCTCTGATAGTACATTATAAATATCCAGTCAAAGTAACTTGGAAGTGTGTGCCATCATTCATCAAATTAATATAAAAAAAAATTATCATGTGCTTATACAAAAGTTTATCTTATTTGTTTAATAACTTTTTGCAGAATGGATATAAGATACTTACTATTACACCATAAGACAGACTCTCAGCAAACAGTGTGAAGGCTAGTAGATTGTATGTCAGCCCGGCTACGATAGCCATGTTGCGGTAAAATGATACCGTCGCTGTGTTCTCCATCAATATTTGCTTTGCACCCTTCGTAGGGGCTTTTCCCTTTTGCTGTAATACAAAAATAACATAGTTATTGCCAGAATATGGTACTAAGGCATTAACAATATGTTTAAGTGCAGATCATGAGCCCAAGAATAAAGTCTAGGTCCATAGTACAAATACAATATTCTCTGGCATATAACATAAAAGTATTGGCTCGAATAAAGGTAAATAGCAATTTTCACACTATCACATGCGTGTTTCACAATAATGCAGGCAATATAGTTTTTAATAAGGACATCGTTTTCATGTCATCTGTAACCAGGGTTGCCAGGTGTTCGGTATTCTACTGAACGGTTCGGTATTCTAGCACCGTGTTCCGTGTTCAGTATGACAAAAATACCAAAGCATGGGCAGTTCGGTATTTTATTGTCAGATTTGACGCAATCTTACTTAAATAATCTGTGCGACAGCCAAAATAAATTGAGTGTGGACATTCTGAAATTTTCACAGATTGTATAATATGTCTGTTGCCGCTACAACAAATACTAAAAACAAAATAAAATTAAAATTTAACCGGGGGCTCCCATGCAGCAAACATGATTTTTTTGGCCTTTTTTGTTCTATATCATATCAGGAATGGCAACAGGTAGGTGAAATTTCCACAAAGGCCTTAAATATATAATATTATGTACTTTAATAATCAATAATAATGTTATATTAAAATAAAATAAGTATATTATTGTATATTTAAGGGGGGCTCCTATACAGAAAACATAATTTTTGGCCTATCTTTGCTCTATAATGGTACGGAACCCTTTGTGCGTGAGTCCGACTCGCACTTGGCCGATTTTTTATTTGCTGTTCGGTATTTATTTGAAAAAGACCTGGCAACCCTGTCTGTAATGGTAAAAATAAAGAAGAGAGTAATTTAAAGTATCTGTACGTTATTTTATGTAAATCGCTTATGCATATTTCCAATTCAAAGCTCGCCGCTCGTCATCATTCTATCATAGAGGTCAATGAAACGAAACCTAACCTAAAAATAAAACTGTTTATACGAATAAGTCAGGAGTTCAATAACTATAAGACTTTTAGGATAACAAATAAAGTGCTTACTTACTGGAGGCATATTTCTTGGAAATGATTTTCAAAATTGCAGCTTTTTATACTATTCTAGGATTTTGTTGAAAATACGTGTTGTTGTGACGTATAAATATAATTTCAAAGGCACAAGGTACTAAATATTAAATTATATTTTAAAATCAAGCATTAGGCTATATTCATTAATATATCAATTTATTAAAATTTGTAAAAAATTACAATTCATTTCACTTCTTGATGTTACGTGATACGTCATACGACTCATACGATACGTCACAACAAAACGTCAAAACAATGACAAAATAGCGACAAATCATTGGGTATTTGCCAGTACTAAATAAAAAAACCGTAAAAAAAAACTAAATCTTAAAGCGGTTCACAGAAATCACAGATTACATCTATTCTATATTATATCTATACTAGCTGTCCCGGCAAACGTTGCTTTGCCTTATTATAAAGTATTTCGCCCATATTATTTTATTGAAATGACTAAATAAGTATGTCGCCATGGCAACGTCGATCGCTATCTCGTCGCACAAACAATGGTCGCCGTCAGTCTCAGGTTGTATTATTTTACTATTATTTATTCAACAAATGCACTTATCAATATATAAAGTACCCAGTAGCCGATTCTCAGACCTATTGAATATGCATATAAAATTTGGTAAAAATCAGTAAAGCCGTTTCGGAGGAGTTCGTGGACTAACATTGTGACACAAGAATTTTATTTAAAAGATTATACTTACCTACCAAGTTTCAATGGGATGTTTTGTTATTTTTAAAGGTCTACCTGAATCTGATGGCAATTTTTGACAGCAAATTTTCAAAAAATATCCTAAATCATTGGATAAATTTTTATATTTGCATGTTTATTAAGGCTATGACGTTGTCACGTCTAACTATCGTCAGTAAGCCGACTTTACAGACAACCGATTTTTTTGATAAATCGAATTTTCGCGAAAATTCTAGGGATTTTTCGAAAACACGGATAATTAGATAATGGTGATTACATTTTTCAATTTTCCTAAAAAAATAGGTTTTTTGGGAAAACGCGATTTGCCTTAGTAACATTGCACATTTTTAACGCTGATTGGCTTGATTTTTGCTTACTGGCCAACTCTTATTCTAATTGGTTACTATCTTTTCCTATGTATCTTTGAGGTAATACACCATAGAATTATATAGGACATAACCTCAGAATTATTTTCTGGTTCTGTTAAACTTTCAGCACTAATTTCACATGTATCAGTCATTTTGTATTTACAGACACTTTTAGATAACTTTTCGCACTAATTTTCAAGTCCAACTGCAATTTTAAACACATTAAATATCAAAAACTGCTAGCTCGCTTACAAAAACAACCACAAACAAAACAACGCGTGACAATGAATTGACATTTAAAACGTCAAGTCTTCAACCAATCAGAGAAGATGTTGTTGTGAGGCGCTTAAACCGACCAATCAGTGATTTTTTTCGATAATTACAACTAACGATTCGTTTCGCAATCGTACTAAGGCGGTTTTGTCAGTAAGATTGAAAAATTGTAATCAACTTTATCTAATTATCCGTGTTTTCGCGAAAACCCTAGAATTTTCGCGAAAATTCGATTTATCAAATCATCCTACGACATATATACCAATCGATAGAGCGGAACATTTTAAGTAAGACTGCATGCATAACTCATTTTCGCCAAAATGGCTTTTACGACCTTTCTTCCCCAAGGTGGCGATATATCGCGCCTGTCTGCGGGAGCCTTTATATTAATCATTAATCATTAATGGCATTTCGTCAATCACGCGTCAGTCAGTCGTCCAAAATTATCTTGCATGAAAACGTGTATTCTTTACTCAGACTACTAACGGCCGTTCCCAATATTTGATCTATCTCTGGTTTTGCCCTACTAGAGATAGGAATAGCTCTCATTAGACAATATAGACATATACAATGTTAGCCGCGAACGGTCGTATGTCAAACCAGAGATAGATTGAATATTGGGAACGGCCGTAAGGGGATATTATTCTTTAAGAAGTTTTGCGTATGACTGACAATCAGTCAGAATGACTGTGTAATGTGAAATTAATTCCAACACTCACCAACAGTCAAACGAAAGTCATGATTGATGGAATTGACTGACCAGTGCATGACCGTCTCATAGTCACAGGCTACACGGTCAAATTCTCATCAATCTGATCCATCAATCTGATTGACGGAATATTGATGGTTATAAAAAGTTCATATTAAAAATACGATCAATCCATCAATCCGAGTCGTACACGATCAAATTTTCGTCAATCCGTACCGGATTGATGGATCAGATTGATGAAAAATTGACCGTGTAGCCGTTGACATAGACGCCTTACATGTTTGTTACTCACTTAACCTGAGAAAAAAAAAAACAACTGTCTGTCTGATTTCGTGCGATTTCAGAATTGCTTTTGTTTTATTGATTTTAAACATTTTCTTCGATGTAAATACAGAATATCAGTAACAAATATTAATATTTTTGTCAACTTTCTCATAAGCCTTACTCCCCTGTCGAAATATGTACCTTGAAATTTATTTTGTGTACTTTACCTTGACTCTAGAATCTGTCTAAAGAGTGCTTAGGAAGATTTCACTTTTAAGATCTAAATCGGCTGTAAGAAATGAAATTTGCGAAGGAATTATACTGAACAACACAATATATCCTCACAATTTTAAACCATCAAGGTAAGTGAATCTATTTTTATGCCTGTAGCATGTAAAACATAATTTGAGTTTAAAAAACACAGTTTTTAAAGTATACTTTTCTTCTGCTGAGCAATAACGTTTTAAAAAATATTATTTACTTGACTGTCTTAACTTAAATGTTTATTTCAGTCTTCTAAGTTTAAACTTTTTTAAACAAAATATTTCCCTTTTTCCCCACAATTTGCCTATCAATCCTGCATCGTACTATTGAAGAATCTTCCATTGTGACCGCCAAGCTTATATCCCGCAATAGTATTTTAATTGCTTGGCAATTGTATACTCGAACTGCTTGCAGATTATGGCTCATTTTCACTGGTCGACAGGGCCCGCATGCGGGGTGCGGGAGATTTCTGAAACGCATGCCATGACCAATGACAATGCGCCATTAGTTGTCAATTAGTTGTCATAGACTCCCCGCATGCTGTATACCATACGAGTTAACGACTAATGAAAATGCGCCCTTATTGTGATTATGTATATTAAGAGTTGCATTGCGATTAAGTTATAAAAATAAAAATGATGATTAAAACTAAAGGAATGTAAATATACAGCAGAAAAACATGTTGAGTTTTAATTGCTGCTTTTAACTGTCTGCTCAAAAAATAATTGTGGCTATCTATTCTTTTATATTGCATAGATTGCATATATTGGTTTTGCATGCTTAAATATTTCAGTCTTCTTAGTTAACTTTTTTAAAAAAAATATTTCCCTTTTTCCCAACAATTTGCCTATCAATCCTGCATCGCGCCATTGAAGTTTCGGGGAAGGCAAGAATAATATCCGAAATGACGTCAGTGGGCTCCGGTCTGACAGAGCATATCACCTCGCTCAGTCAGAAGATCTTCCACTGCGGCCGCCAAGCTTATATCCCGCAATAGTATTTTAATTGCTTGGCAATTGTGCACTCGAACTGTTTGCAGATTATTGTGATTATGAATATTATGAGTTGCATTGCGATTAACTTATAAAAAATAAAAATGATGATTAAAACTAAAGGAATGTAAGAATATACAGCATTTTGAGTTTTAATCGCTGCTTTAGACTGTCTGTTTAAAAAAATAAGTGGCAAATTTTATCTATTCTTTTATATTGCATAGAATATGATATAATATACATTTTCTATACAAAAAAAAAAAAAAAATAGTAGAGACATTTAAAAAAATAAGTGTGTGCCCGGGTAACATTTTGGTGTCAATATTATTCTCTTTTTCTAAAGTTCAAAAGTGAAACTGTACTCCTAAAATTTAGGTTTTTAGCATTAAAGCTAACATTCTGCATTGGCAGTACCATTATGTATTATTATCAATGAGTCCATCCAACTCTTTTGCATTTCAATGTAGTATATAAGTCAACCAATTGTTATTCATAGTAAATAGATTGGTGCATGCGATCAGAGTTCTTCAGAATTGTGTTTTTTGTAACAGGGTCATAACAAATATAGTTTTAACTTTTAAAAACTACTACAATATTGTAAATAAATATATGTAGGACGCAACCTCATCAAAAATCAAAGAATAATAATAATTATTATAAACATTTGTAGCATGACTGCAAGTGCATTTTTTTATCTGAACAGATAACTAATAAAATATTGTTTATGAAATCCACAAAAACCTCAATTCTTGTTACAATTTTATGTCTAAAAACTATTACAATAATGTCTTCTAGCAATGCGAAAACTTCTAACAATATTACAATGTGTCTACCATAATTTCAAAATACATAAATGATAAATGCATGATTTTGATAACAATATTTAAATAATACATTACAGAGCGAATTTACTACACTTTTTTTAATGCAAGCAACGAGTTGGCAGTTCATACACCTTTTTATTTTTCAATCTTCATAATACACAATATGTAGATTCATAAATAAGTCTTACCAATTTTTACCTACTCATTAGCTTATAGTGATTAGAAGTAGGCACGAAGTTATGTTTTCTTGTGCTAATTTAATTATTATTTTACTTTAAATATATCGTATAAACAACAGGATTAATATATTATTATATTAATGCCTAAAAGTAAAAAAAAAAAAAACCAAAAAAACAATCACAAATTAACATTAGTGTGAGTCACAGTTTATGAGAATATTGTTTTTTTTCTCGGTTTATTGTATGTCGCTATGCAAAATATGTTATTATTCTTTCATTTAATTCAGTGTGGTATAGACTTTTATATACCGCTGTGTGGTAGTAACTAATGTCTGTTATTATTTTAACTTATAATGGACTAAGTGTGACTTACAACTAGCAATTAATAACTTTGTAAGGCAAAATGGGGGTTTGATATTGATTATACAATTAAGTTACAATGTTTGTAAAGTTAAAACTAAGACCTAAGTGCAGATTCGAGAAAGATCTATTGATACTTTCTCTTCTAATATTCGTTTTTCTATTGAGAATTACCTACTAAGGACCTAGCAATACTGACTTGAAATTGATTTCTATGAAAGCTTAGATTAGATCGATTTAGGAAAACTTTTAGAATTTTATCTTTGCGTAATCATAACGCTTTAAAGAGTTTAAGGTATTGGCTTAAGGTAAGGGCCACATGTTGCCAATAGCTGGGTCCACACCGCGGACGATCCGTCTTGGAGCGGCGATCCCGCGATCCGCGATCCAGTTCGTGGAGCGTGGATCGCGGATCGCGTTAGACCGACCCAGGAACTTGGAAACTGCGATCCTAAATATGCTCTCCAGGCGATCCTAAGGCGATCCGTTATTCATTAGCCGGGTCCACACCAGACGATCCAACGCGCTCCGATCGCGCGCGGCATCCGATCCGAAGGCGATCCGTTATTCAAGTCAGTCAGTATCTTGCACGATATGGAGTCACACGTACAGCAGCGGCGAATTGCCGTTGCAGCAGTCTTTGAAAAATAAATATTCCTTGATTTTACTGCATAAGTAGATTTGTTTTATTACCTGATCCAGTTATACGGCTTTGTTTCTCTCTGAATTTCTCCCTCCCTTCTGTATCCTCCCGCCAGAGACCGCTTTTTTTTCTTTAGATCTTCTATTGGCTTCTTCCCCATTTTGCGAGAAATTTGAGCCCAAGCATCGTCTCTTGCACCTCTATTCGTAAAATTAACATCTTTGGGTCCCATAAACATTTAAACTCCTTATAAAGCGATATCAGACGACGACTTTGCGAAATATCCATGCTGCGACGGATCGCGCGAATCACACAAAACCGTCCACACCGCGCGCGCCACGCTGCTGAGGCACCTTTGATGCTGGCAAAAAAACCGACAACGTACGGATCGCGAGCTCCAGGGAGCGCGCGCTCCAAAACTTGCGCATGGATCGCGCGCGGCACGTCCACACCAAACGCTCCGTGGAGCGCGCTTCATGCCGTGCGCGATCGGAGCGCGTTGGATCGTTTGGTGTGTTCCCGGCTAATTGCCATTGAAAATTTATGGCCGCGTCCCTATCAAACAGGTTGCGAGACCGCCACGTGCGTCGCCTAAGGGTTGGACCTCATCTGGCAGCACGGAATCGCATTTTTCCGTCGCCCTTTCTCTTTCTGTCGCTTAGAACTGCCATTTGCTAGACCGAGACAGAAAGCATAATGCGATAGCCTCGAGGATTCCGCCGCGTGCTATCGCATTATGTCTCGGTCTAGCAAATGGCAGTTCTAAGCGACAGAAAGAGAAAGGGCGACGTAAAAAGGCGATTCCGTGCTGCCAGATGAGGTCCAACCCTAAGACGACGAACCATTCTAGTTGTTCCCAAGTTAAATCAACTCTTAAGCTTCACTACAGAAAGCTGAGAATTTTATGATCCTGTGAGTTGCGTTGAGATATTCGAATACGGTCGCGGGTCTAATATTCGAATACTGACGGTTATTCTTCATGTTTACGTAACAGTCGGCCTGACTATTGTGTTTTTCAGGAACGGTGTACAGTGGGTCTAAATGATACGCGAATTCTACGAGAGTTCTGACGATGATGATATGGACAGTCAGTACCAGGTGGATCCGGAGTGTCTCGTCCTCACCCGACCGGACAAGGACATGCACAACCGCTGCTGCGGGGGCAAAGCTTGGTGTATAAAGGTTTAAAGGGTCGTTGTTAAGCATTTGGGTACTTACCCACAAAAAAATTGTCGAGTTATGAATGCAGTCTTGTTCTAAATGATATAGAGACTGCATTCATAACTCAATACGTAATTTTTTGTGGGATGATACACAAAATATGCCTAACAAGTAACAGGGTCTATAATTAATATAGGAATACTGCGTAAATTAAAATTCCTTAGTCTTTACACGATTTGGAGCGAAGAAACAGAGGAAAATGTGGAAAAATCGGGGAAAATTATATGAAATTGCTTATTATCTTAAGAAAACTACTGGCGAAATTCTTATATTATTTGGCACACATGAAGAATAGACCACGTGAAGGTACATAGGCTATTTTTGCGGAAAATGTACGGTTTCCATGAAATTTCTATAATATTTATATAATTACGCGGGCGAAGCCGCGCGAAACATCTAGTAAAATAATATTGTTTCTTCAAAGGCTTACGAACGATGATGATAGTGAACTAAACCAATCAGCTAGACTGAAGTTACCAGGTGTTCTAGGTAGGCAAATATTCCTATTAGGTCACTAGGTCACACCGATATCCCAAGTTGGATTTCCGTTTATTCCAGGAGGGATTTTCACGTCACTCACGTTATAGGTTATTTTGAGTTCCATTTTGTTTGCATTATCCATACTTCCATACCACAGACATAGCTCTAGATCTTGATCTAATATGCTGTGTTCCATACTAATCTTCTTTTTATATATAAAACTAGATGACGCCCGCAACTCCGTTGCGCCAAAATTCGTTTATCGCGCGGGAACCGTACATTTTTCCGGGATAAAAAGTATCCTATGTTCTTTCCCGGGACTCAAAGTATCTCCATACCAAATTTTAGCAAAATCGATTCAGCGGTTTGGGCGTGAAGAGGTAACAAACAGACAGACAGGCAGACAGACACACTTTCGCATTTATAATATTAGTATGGATTCTCGTGTCACAATGTTAGTCAGCGAACTCCTCCGAAACGGCTTTACTGATTTTTACCAAATTTTATACGCACATTCAGTAGGTCTGAGAATCGGCTACTGGGTACTTTATATATTGATAAGTGCATTTGTTGAATAAATAATAGTAAATTATTACAACCTGAGACTGACGGCGACCATTGTTTATGCGACGGGATAGCGATCGACATTGTCATGGCGACATACTTATTTATTCACTTCAATAAAATAATAATATGGGCCAAATACTTTATATTATGGCAAAGCAACGTTTGCCGGGACAGCTAGTATTATATATAATGCGAAAGTGTGTCTGTTTGTGGTGAGGTAACAGATATACACACTTTCGAATTTACGTCCAAACCGCTTAACCGATTTTGCTGGGTATGGAGATACTTTGATTCCCAGGAAAGGACATAGCATTTTTGTCCCGGAAAAATGTACGGTTACCGCGCGATAAACTAATTTTGCCGCAAAGAAGTTGCGGGCGTTATCTATTATATCCAATACATCAAAATTCAAATAAAAATAAACTAAAAAAATGTATTTTTTTGTTACGCATCGGGCTTCTCTTTCGAACTGAATACTTTAAAGGCTTAAAACTTGTTCTTTTTATGAAAAAACTAGTTTGACTAAAGATTTACCAAAAAAGATCTTTATAATAAATAAAGTAGTGCATATAGTCCCTATTGAAGTTTCAAGTCCCTTTACTTTTATTCATTGGGATATCACATTTGAATAAAATGTTCTATATTTGTGAAACCTTTCTGTAGCTGATTTCCAATGCCTTTTGTGGGAATACGGTAGAAGCTACTGATCGACTGACTATTCAGAGTTTATTTAGGTTAAATTGGTTGTCAATTTAAAGAACTTTGGTCTAGTATTCCGTCTAGTTATCATACAATTAAATTGAACGATAGTGTTGGGAATAATTCTTCGATTAATCCCCTATTAGGGCGGAGCGAACGCACAGCGAGCACACAGCGAACACGTCGCGAACACGCCTCGGCTGTACAACATGGACACATACGTAGTGTATTTGCAGGAAGATTACGTATGCGTCCACGTCGTATTTGTTGTGCAGCCGAGGTGTGTACTGTAGTAGGTAGGCTGTAGGCGTGAACTGTAGTTTTCCGTTGCCCTCCGCGACGTACTTTTTCGCTGCTTGCTCCTCCCGCCCGCCCAAAGCCGCTTGCGAACGGCTAGTATGATAAGGCACTAATTGTTCTTCATAGGCTAACGTGTAGAGGCTGCATAAAAACGCCTTCTCCACTCATAAAGTTATGAACACTATATTAATAATAATAATGATGTTGATTTAACGTTAATAATGACACTGATGATGATTTAACGTTAATAATGATAATTATTTCCAGGATATATGCGGCATAATATGCGCGGTGCTGACATGGCTGCTGATCTTCTACGCGGAATTCGTGGTGATGATGGTGATGCTAGTCCCCGGAGTGTCCACGTACCCTATATATAGCTGGGTCAACATACTCATATTCCAGTGTCTCGCATTCCTCGCGTTCGCGTCGCATCTACGGACTATGTTCACAGATCCGGTGAGTCTTTAAGATTTTTACTATAACGCCTCTAGTCCACAGACGCAGTTCGCCGCGAAATCGCGGCGAAATGATTTACAGTCTCATCTGCCACACGATATTGCATCTCGCTCTATTCCTGTTTCGCCGCGATTTCGCAGCGAACCGCGACCGGTGGGCTAGAGGCGTAAGGGCTTTGCACCACCCGTGCGGGTTCATGGCCATACGATCCGCCGTGAATCCGTCGCGATACGCCGTGAATCCGCCGCGTGTTTGCCGTGTATTCGCCGAGTGTTCGCTGCGAATCCGCCGAAAATCCGTCGCGAATCAGCTGCGAATCCGCCGCGATTAAATCGCCTCTGTCCTTTGATCTAGTGACCGACGTCCGCAGACCACCAGTCTGACAGTCACATTATTGGCAAATGATTTATTATACAAAACACAAGAAGATGCACACATACATTTTTAAAGTAGACCTATTTTCAGGAAATACAGCGATGGGAATAAAAATAAACACTGTATTAAAAATATTTGACACTTAAGTTACGTTAGTAACATACAATATCATTGCTTAAGGGCGTTCCCTCCGGAGATTCCGTAATTGACCGTATTTAAAACCTTATAAACTCATAATCGGAAAAGCTACAAAGTTATAATAAAAATACAGCAATAATCTTCAGTATATCAACATTCCTTTCCCCGTTTTAAATTTTCTATTTTTGTTTATTATACTCATGATACGAGTATGAGCTTCCAAAGTAATACCAATTTATTAAAATTCAAGCAATATAATACATTCAGCATCTCCTTAGCATTTACAAATTACTTTTATTTGAAACTCACGCCAATAGATCGAAAATATCATAAACTACATATTCGCCGTTTTAAATTTTTTTTAGGACAATTTTGAACTAAGATAAGTAAAAATAATAGGGTTTTGGCGCGATCTCGGCAACGCGGCAAAATGTATGGCCAAGGTCGTTTGCTCGGGGGACGGTTCCCGCACAATAAACAGCAAACTTTTATGATTTTCGCCTAAACTATTCAATCTATTTTGATGAAATTTGGTATTTAGATACTTTGAGTCTCGGGAAAAGACAAGGGATACTTTTTGTCCCGGAAAATGTACGGTTTCCGCACAATAAACTTATTATTTTCGCCTAAATATTCAATCTATTTTGATGAAATTTGGTATGGGGATACTTTGACTCTTAGGAATTAATCATCGACAGGACGACGTCTATCGGGTCAGCTAGTTGTTGTCTAAAAATGTATCTCATAGGTACTATAAATAGTGCAACATATATTATGTAACACCACTAAAAATTCCATTAATTTTTTGACCACTTAAAAATTTATTCTGGAGGCAAACCCCTA
Source organism: Polyommatus iphigenia (assembly GCA_963422495.1). Taxonomy (NCBI): domain Eukaryota; kingdom Metazoa; phylum Arthropoda; class Insecta; order Lepidoptera; family Lycaenidae; genus Polyommatus; species Polyommatus iphigenia. The sequence continues at coordinate 17,116,973 of OY730178.1, read as the reverse complement.
TAATCTGATACTTTAGCCCAACAGTGACAATCTTCAATTTTTTCGACTAGTTTCTCACTTGAATTGCGATGACGAACGTTCTGCATCATTAGACCGATTCGCCTACGAATGGCCTTGAGCACAATTAACAAAAACTTAGCGCCCAATTCTTATAAATCGAATCTCGAGTCGGCGGCATAATGCGCTCGATAACAAGAGCGGAGTGCTTAGTCAAATTGCAGCGTTATGTGGTAATCCACTGGATACATAATGCCTGCATACGTTTTTAACCGACTTAAAAAAAGGAGATTATCAATTCGATCAGATTCGATCAGTATATTATATTATGTAATATTTCCAGGACTGCCCAATTTTTCTATAATTATGTTACATAGGCTGCTATTTATGTATTCGGAACTGGCCACTTACAAGAACAATATTTAAAAAGTAATTACAACATTTGAAAATAGAACTCTTTGGTTGAAGAATACATTTTGTTTCATGTGACTGTCAATTATTTTTCCATTGTGGCGTCATTTTGAAAATTGCGTGTCTTCATTTGCCTTGGATTTAACGCGTGAACATTTTCGTGCAATGATTTACTACGATTTTCGGCGTGGGCTAAATCAACAACAGTGCTTTATTCAACTCACCGCAACTTTTGGAGATGAAGCACCATCAAAAACCACTGTTTATCACTGGTACAGTGAGTTTAATCGTGGGCGGTCTATGCTCACGGATGAAAATAAAGAAGGTCGCCCAAAAACAGCTGTTGTCCCACAAAATATAGATGCTGTGCGGGAACTAATAATGCGTGATCGTCATGTTACATATCGCGAGATAGAGGCGTCCTTAGGCATAAGTATGACGAGCATACATAAGATATTACACGAACATTTGGCTGTAAAAAAAATATGTTCGCGTTGGATTCCGCACAACTTGACAATCGATCAAAAACGGGCTCGTGTCGATTGGTGCAAAAAAATGATAAAAAAATACAACCGTGGTACGTCAAAAGCCGTTTATAATATCTACACAGGTGATGAATCTTGGATCTATGCATATGACCCCGAAACTAAACAACAGTCAACGGTGTGGGTGTTCCAAGATGAGCCGAAACCAACAAAAGTTACTCGTGCAAAAAGTACTTTGAAGCAAATGGTCGCCTGTTTTTTTTGGAATTAATGGACATGTGGCTACAGTGCCATTAGAGAATCGTAAAACGGTTAATTCTGAATGGTATACGACCATTTGTTTACCAGAAGTCTTTGAAGAAATAAGAAAGGACAACCGACAACGCAGAATCATATTACATCACGACAATGCTAGCTGTCACACCTCAGCTGAAACAACTCAGTTTTTGGAGGGTCAAAAGATCGAATTGACTGGTCATCCGCCGTACAGCCCTGATTTGGCACCTAACGATTTCTTTTTATTTCCATACGCGAAGAACAAATTACGTGGTCAACGTTTTTCGAGCCGCGAAGAGGCTGTTGATGCGTTCAAAATGCACGTTTTGGAGATACCTCAATCAGAATGGAAAAAGTGCTATGAAAATTGGTTCCAGCGTATGCAAAAGATCATCGCGGCGAATATTTTGAAAAGCAATAAAACCATATTAAATGATATATGTTTGTTTCTTTTTTTAATTCCGGATACATAAATAGCAGCCCTCGTAGTCTATTATCAGCATCTGAACAAAATTTGTACCAATTTTCAAAACTATGTTACATGTATGGATGTATGTTTTTATGTTCTCTCTCTGTAACTACAAGTCCGAATTAAGTAATTCTTTTTTGTTGTACTAGGTTTTACTTAGGGAATGCTGTAGATTTCATCAAAATCGGTTTAGTAGTTTTTGAAATAGGGAATTTTGATTCTCAGATACGCACAATGAAGAAGTCGGTTTTTTTGACCGACTTCCAAAAAGGAGGAGGTAATACGAGTATGTTCGGCTGTATGTATCTTTTTTTTTTGTATGTTCAACGATTACTCAGCCGTTTGTGGTCCGATTTTCAAAATTCTTTTTGTGTTGTATAGGGTTTAACTCGAATTTGGTACCATGTTCACAAAAGTGGTGATCTGATGATGGGATCCTTGAGGAATCTAGGGGACTCCTTGAAATTTGTATGGAAACATATAGTGATTTCGATTTTTTCTGAAGCATTCGAGGTAAATGCTACCAAAAAGTAAGACTTCGCACCAGGTTATACCCTGGATCCGAAGGTACCGAACAGAACTTTTGAATGCTTATAGGTACAGGTTCGGGGATTTCGGCGTTGTTTAAACAACTGAAAGCATAAGCCAACACATCAATTTGATTCATCATCATCACAACCATAATTATACCATGGTCATCACACTATGACCCAATTATTGGTACTTTTCGTGATATTTTGCATCGAAGCAGATGTTTTTGACGATGATTTCACTGTTTGTGGACCGATTTTCGAAATTTTCATGTTGTTGTATAGGATATAATCTTAATTTTGTATAACAATTACGAAAGTGGTGAGCTGATAATGGGATCTATGAGCAATCGAGGGAAATCCTTGAAATTTATCAAAACGCTCATAGTGGTTAAAATGTTGTTTCTAGTAAGTTAAACATATATTACGAATAAGAGAAATTTCATACAAAGATGTCACTTGGTCCAAAGGCACTGAACAGAACTCCTGAACCTTTAACCCTGCAGTGCTCGCGCACCTGAATGTGACATACATGACATACGTAGTCCAATTTGAAATAAAGATAAAAACATGTTAAATAATAGTTTATTTATTTTACTTATTAAAATATATTAAGTATAAACATCTTAATCATAAAAATTAACAAAAACTAATCACGACCTCTGTATTAAAAGTAATTAAAATAACAAAAAATAAAGAGTACTTTGATAATAAATCTATACTAATCTATACTAATATTATAAAGCGGAAGAGTTTGTTTGTTTGAACGCGCTAATCTCAGGAACTACTGGTCCGATTTAAAAAATTCTTTCAGTGTTAGATAGCCCATTTATCGAGGAAGGCTATAGGCTATATTTTATCACGCTGAGACTTACAGGAGCGAAGAAATGGAGAAAATTTGGAAAAAACTGGGGAAAATTATTTGAAAGGGCTTATTTGAACGCGCTAATCTCAGGAACTACTGGTCTGATTTGAACAAGTCTTTCAGTGTTAGGCTTCTTACAGACGAACGGCACGTGTCCGCGGCAGTCGACAGCAGTCGGCAGCACGTGTCGGCGGCAGCTGGCGGCAGTCGATGGCAGCCGACGGTAGCCTTTGACAGTTTATGACGCTTGCAGGGGGCCTACCACGACCTTTCCTAAAACTATCATGTTTCCAGAACACTTTGTTGTAAGATTACAACAACATTACCGTACTCACTTTTTAAATATAATTTTACTAAAAAACAGTAAAAAATGCAAAACAATGTTAAATCCGCTGTAAAATATCAACTTTTTTAAGATTGCTAGCTGGATGTTAAAGTAACTAATTCTTCAAACGATGTCGGTTAGTAGATGTGGTAGGCGCCCAGTTGTGACGTACCCCCGCAAGGTAAGCGTCCACAGGTCGGTATCGTACGCAACGGACATTTCGCATCAAACGGATATTTTTTTCACAGTACGTCCGCTGAAACGGCAGTGTACGGATTACTGTTTAGCCTAGTAAATGAATGCTCAAAAGGTGGTATGGATGGAAAAGTCGAAAGCAGAAATTTTGACTTAGGAACTTTGTTTGGACTAATTTGAAGATAAACATACTAGCTAGTCGGTAATCCGTACGCTGCCGATACAGTGGACGTACTGTAAAAAAAATATCCGTCTGATGCGAAACGTCCGTTGCGTACTATACCGACCTGTGGACGCTTACCTTTACGCGTTACGTCACAACTGCAAGCGTTATAAACTGTCGACGGCTGCCGTCAACTGCCACCGACTGCCGCTGACTGCCGCCGACTGCCGCTGACATGTGCCGTCGTCTGCCGTCGACTGCCGCCGACGCGTGCCGCCGACACGTGCCGTTCGTCTGTAAGCGCGCTTAGATAGCCCATTTATCGAGAAAGGCTATAAGCTATATTTCATCATGTAAAAACTAATAGGAGCGAATAAATAGAGGATGAGGAGTTCCCTCGATTACTCATGGATCCCATCATCAGGTCACCACTTTTGTGAACATGGTAGCAAATTGGAGTGAAACCTAATACAACAAAACGAAAATTTTGAAAATCGGTTCACGAACGGCGGAGTAATCGTTGAACATACACAAATAAAAATAATAAAAATATCCACAGCCGAACATTTAACCTCCTCCGTTTTGGAAGTCGGTTAAAAATATGGAAAAAACAGGGAAAATTACTTGAAAGGGCTTATCTCACCTATAAGTTATAGCCCACGTGAAGGATCATAGGCTATTTTTTGTGGACTAATAATTTGTCTGTGAAATATCTAATTTAGGCGGGCGAAGCCGCGCGGAACGTCTAGTAATAAAAATAAAATAAATATTTAAGGGCATACAGAAAACACAATTTTTGGCCTACCTTGCGACGAACTACGAATGCATCGCGATTCGCGGTACCTACTCTGAATTATTATACTGTGTAAAAGTGTGAATAGAAAAAAACACATGTAGGGACGTCGCCGACAAAGAATTCTATTTAAACTTTAAATAGAAGTCTGATGGTCGCCGATTAAAATCGGTGCGGTACCTACATAATATATTGTCGATTGGACAAGTAAGATAGATAGTAATGGGGGGGGGTCCGGACCCCCAGGACCCCCCCCCCCCCCCCTCTTATATACGCCCATGCTTGGGCGCACTAATTACAAGGAATACAAGGTGACAACGGGTGCGGTATGAGGTAGGGGGCGGCGGGGTGATAAGTCCAGGGCTTGATATTTTTGTTTTTTTGTTCCAAAGGGGTAGTAACAAAAATCGCTAGTATTTTTTATTTTTGACAACTATTACGTATGTTGATTTATTGTACTGGTGTAGAAATAATCCTGTATATTATACACGAGCTTTTGCCCTCGGCTTCGCTCGCGTTAAGAAGTATTATTATATACAAACTTTCATCCCCTATTTTAACCCCTTGGGGTAGAATTGATCAAAATCCTTTCTTAGCGGATGCCTACGTCATAACATCTACCTGCATGCCAAATTTCAGCCCAATCCGTCCAGTAGTTTGGGCTGTGCGTTGATAGATCAACATGTCAGTCAGTCACCTTTGAGTTTTATATATATGTATAGATAAATCTAAGAGATAATACTTTAGGGTGTGTATGTGTGAAAGACCATTTTTTTTTTCACTTTTGTATGGAGAAACTCGTTACACTGGGGCGCTTGCCCATACAAAAGTGAAAAAAAATTTGCTCATTCAGCGCTGCTACTTTCACAGTAAACTCACTATAAGGAACACGTACACATTCTAAAGTATTATCACTTAGTTTTGTAACACCTTGTATAGTATATCTTAAATAATGGTGTCAAGATTTCTTTTTGGCAAACTATCGGGTATCAAAGTATTTTTTGGTGATCGTTATTTTTATTCCTATATTTAATTAAGTAGTAATTTAATTTATAATTATTATAAACATGCAAAGAGTATTTTGTAATAAATAACTTAATAAGCACAAAATATATGAGTCAAATTATTTTCATTTGCTATCTAGTATCTACTCTTTCTACTTACAAAATGATTAAAAATTATTTTTGTCAATACCACGTGAACAATTGAAGGGGGGGGTGTGTCTTGGCATATACTACGCGTGGTCACCAGGGGGAGGGGGGGAGTAAAAAAATCTTAAAAAGTAGGTCACGTAGTATGGGTATGCTCCCTTATGTCTGTATAGAGCCTACCTTCTAATAAATTTATCTTTGGTACAGATTCGATTATATTATGTTCAAACGCGTTCTGAAAAAGGGTGCCCAAGACCGACTTTATTTATTTATTCGGGCATGATTGGAATTTTATATTATTTAATTACGACCGTACGTTAGACGAATGTGTTGCAATGTGGTCAATGTTCGTTTTTCTCTCCTACAAAAAATCGATGCCCAAGAGCCTAAAATAGCCGTATAAATGACCTACCGCTGATGCTCATACTTGGAGCAATTTTACACTGCATCAAACAAGGTGGAATAAACACCCACAAGCGCTAGCAAATGCTGCCTTGGTATTTCTACGAAAATGATCCTTATCCCGTCAGTTTAAAGGGGTAAATTGAAGCCACCTGAAAGTTCATGTTTGATATTCAAAGCGCCAACTTCCAATCGTTTGAACTTTGTTTAACGGTCCAACAACTTTGACGTATCGTTAATTGTTTGGATATTTCTCCAGCATGTTCGTAGATTCTAAAAATATAGTGCATCAGTTTAATGCACTAGTTTTTAAAGTTTTAAACGAAGAATGGCATGCGATCTACACAAGACTTTTTTCCGTACAATCAAGAATTAGATTGGAATGGTTTTTATTACATACATGATATAACGACGTTCGTTCATCTGTATCTGTAATTTTAAATTTGACAATGTGTTTGTATGTCTGTCTGTTATTCAAGTCTTTACGCTCCACTAAACCTATTTTGTTGGAATTTGCTATGGAGATATTTTAAGAGTCGAGAAAGGACATAAAATAGTTTTAATTGCGGCAAAATACGCGCATAATCGTAATCATTATTATTATAATCATAAACTGTCCTGCCGTATGTGCTTGGGCAACCATTCGGCCATTTAAAATCTTGTTCGAGGCACTACAGAATTTGAGGAGTGGTATAATTAGCTTCGTAGTTCGTACTGTATAAATAATATTATATATAATACTAGCTGTCCCGGCAAACGTTTCTTTGCCATATTATTATATAAAGTATATCGCCCGTATTATTTTATTGAATTAGTGACTAAATAAGTATGTCACCATGGCAACGTCCATCGCTATCCCGTGACCCGCGTCGCATAAACAATGGTCGCTCTTTATAGACAAATAATTTGCAATAAAATAAAATTGCGATTATAATTAAAGATCTAAGCTATCCTATCTCTCAAGTTGGAAAAAAGCACACATTAAAAAAAAAACATTAAAATCGGTTAAGTAGTTTAGGAATCCATCGCGGACAAACATCGTGACAGGAGATTTATATTATATTAATCGTAATCATAATTATTATCATTTATTCATTTATATCCTGTGTTTCCAGGGAGCGGTGCCAAAAGGTAACGCGACGAAGGAAATGATAAAGCAGATGAGTTTTCGCGAAGGGCAGGTGATATTCAAGTGCACAAAGTGCTGTAGCATCAAGCCGGAAAGAGCACATCACTGCTCCGTCTGCCAGCGATGTATACGAAAGATGGACCATCACTGCCCCTGGGTGAACAACTGCGTGGGAGAAAACAATCAGAAATACTTCGTGCTGTTCACGGTGAGTTGTCTGTTGATGGCACGTCCAGCTCGGTGTCTGCCAGCGATGTACAGGTCCATAAACGCTCCCTAGACGGTATTTCAGCATGACATGCATTTACGTGACAGTATTAATTGTTGCATGATAGGCCGGTCGCGAAACGATCATGCGTGCATGTCATGCATATATTGCAGGACGAAAAATTAAACAACTTGTCAATGTACAGCACGTAGTTTGCATGTCATTCGCAACAATCAATACAGTAATCGATCAAGCGTGCATGACAGTACGTAACGCATGTCATGCTGAATTATCAACTTAGGAGCGCTTTCGTTGTAAACCTATTATATTTTGGTCGCGTTATGTCAAATTTTAGTCGTGATCTGTCGGCTGGGTTCGGCATAAGTCTCGATTACTCGTACAATAAATCGTTACATACTTGAGATCTCGCTGTGTAGCGAGAGCCACTGCACGCGGCACGTTGCATCAGCGTTGCGTCGACGCAGCGTTGTTTTACATACAAATAACCAAGGTGTTCACACGGCGCGCTGCATCGTGGCAACGCACACATGACGTACAGCAGCCCCCGAGACGAAGCGGGAGGGGGTGTTGACGTTAAGACTGCTTCGTAATAACGCTGCGATGGCGCAGCACCCGTGTGGCCGGCTATGCGTCAAACGGCAGCGCTGCATCGACGCAACGCTGACGCAACGCGCCATGTGGACTGGCTCTAAACCGCTCGATCGCGCGAACGATTACAAATCCAGCCTTACAGCTTCTAATTTCTTAACTATATTATCTTGTTTTCCAGTTCTACATAGCGGCCATATCTATCCACTCGCTGACGCTGTCCGTGTACCAGTTTATCACCTGTATCAAGCACGAGTGGCGCGACTGTACTACGTATTCGCCGCCCGCTACTGTCGTGTTGCTGCTCTTCCTCATCGCCGAAGCGTTGCTGTTCGCTATATTCACCGCTGTCATGTTGGGCACGCAGCTGCACGCTATATGGAATGACGAGACGGTGAGTTTGTAAGGTTCCGTATTCGAAAGGTGGGATACCCTATAACTATGTGTCTAAACACATCATGCCGAAGTTCCGCGGCGGAATTTCCGCATGATTCCGCCTGCAATGTATTTTAAATTACCGATGACACATTATTCCGAAGTTTCGTCGCGTTATATTGTATGCGTTTGACATTGCTGACGGCCTAGTGTGTTTAGACACTAAGACTTCGTTGTTTGTCCGTCTGAAATTTTCACAGATTGTATATTTCTGTTGCCGCTACGAGGGCTGCTATTTATGTATCCGGAATTAAAAAAAGAAACAAACATATATCATTTAATATGGTTTTATTGCTTTTCAAAATATTCGCCGCGATGATCGACACACTTTTGCATACGCTGGAACCAATTTTCATAGCACTTTTTCCATTCTGATTGAGGTATCTCCAAAACGTGCATTTTGAACGCATCAACAGCCTCTTCGCGGCTCGAAAAACGTTGACCACGTAATTTGTTCTTCGCGTATGGAAATAAAAAGAAATCGTTAGGTGCCAAATCAGGGCTGTACGGCGGATGACCAGTCAATTCGATCTTTTGACCCTCCAAAAACTGAGTTGTTTCAGCTGAGGTGTGACAGCTAGCATTGTCGTGATGTAATATGATTCTGCGTTGTCGGTTGTCCTTTCTTATTTCTTCAAAGACTTCTGGTAAACAAATGGTCGTATACCATTCAGAATTAACCGTTTTACGATTCTCTAATGGCACTGTAGCCACATGTCCATTAATTCCAAAAAAACAGGCGACCATTTGCTTCAAAGTACTTTTTGCACGAGTAACTTTTGTTGGTTTCGGCTCATCTTGGAACACCCACACCGTTGACTGTTGTTTAGTTTCGGGGTCATATGCATAGATCCAAGATTCATCACCTGTGTAGATATTATAAACGGCTTTTGACGTACCACGGTTGTATTTTTTTTATCATTTTTTTGCACCAATCGACACGAGCCCGTTTTTGATCGATTGTCAAGTTGTGCGGAATCCAACGCGAACATATTTTTTTTACAGCCAAATGTTCGTGTAATATCTTATGTATGCTCGTCATACTTATGCCTAAGGACGCCTCTATCTCGCGATATGTAACATGACGATCACGCATTATTAGTTCCCGCACAGCATCTATATTTTGTGGGACAACAGCTGTTTTTGGGCGACCTTCTTTATTTTCATCCGTGAGCATAGACCGCCCACGATTAAACTCACTGTACCAGTGATAAACAGTGGTTTTTGATGGTGCTTCATCTCCAAAAGTTGCGGTGAGTTGAATAAAGCACTGTTGTTGATTTAGCCCACGCCGAAAATCGTAGTAAATCATTGCACGAAAATGTTCACGCGTTAAATCCATGGCAAATGAAGACACGCAATTTTCAAAATGACGCCACAATGGAAAAATAATTGACAGTCACATGAAACAAAATGTATTCTTCAACCAAAGAGTTCTATTTTCAAATGTTGTAATTACTTTTTAAATATTGTTCTTGTAAGTGGCCAGTTCCGGATACATAAATAGCAGCCTATGTATAACAACAAATACTAAAAACCAAATAAAATGAACATTTAAGAGGGGCTTCCCATATTACAAGAAACGTGATTTTTTTTGGCCTTTTTTAGGGTTCCGTACACAAAGGTTAAAAACGGGCCTCTATTACTAAGATTTCGTTGTCTGTCCGTCTGTCTGTCTGTGTGTCTCCAGGCTGTATCTCAAGAACGGTGATAGCGAGAGAGTTGAAATTTTCAAAGATTGTGTATTTCTGTTGCCGCTATAACAATACTTAAAACCAAATAAAATGAACATTTAAGGGGGCTCCTATACAACAAACGTGATTTTTTTGTCCTTTTTTGCTTGATATCAATAATGGCAACAGGTAAGCACTTGTTATTTTCACAAAATCCTCAATTTTAAGTTTATTTTTTATAATTAATAATAAAATTCAAATAAAATAAAAATTTTAGGGGCGCTCCCGTCCCACAAAGAACTCAATTTTGGCCTATTTTTGCTCTATAACTGCATGGGACCCTTCGTTCGAGTCCGACTCGCACTGCGCCGATTTTTTAAATTATTGAATATATTGAATATGTATTATGTAAATAGTAATATAAATAAAAGTAATATATGAATAGTACGGTGGCGGGCGATTAGGGACGCGTCTAATGAAACAGGTGGTCAATTTCGCACTGTCATTAATTATTATTGTTATGTCATTGATTATTGCACTGAAACATAGGCGCGCTGCAACGCGCGGGTGAGCGGGCGGGACGATTATAAATAATATTTGATCTGCGGGCCTACCGTGAGCTCTTATAGCAGTATTACTTTTATATTACTTTTGAATTGGATTACGTATAAGCAAACATGATCTCTATTTATAGTATAACCTATCAGGCTATCAAGCTCCATAAGATTACTGGTGATCGCGACAAAAATAGAATAACAATAGATTTCCAAGAATCCGCGATCGAAGCATTAAACAAAACTATGTTTTTTGTTTGTGCCAAATCTGAATGTAATATTAAAGTAATACTGCTATAAGAGCTCATGGCTGTGATCAAATTAATACATAACATTATAGTCAACATTTTCAACAATTTTCAGGGTATCGAACAACTGAAGAAGGAGCAAGCGAGGTGGGTGCGAAAATCCCGGTGGAAGAGCATCCAGTCGGTGTTCGGTAGATTCTCAATACTTTGGTTCTCTCCCTTCACGCAGCCATCTCCGAAGACGAAGCTAGAGAGCTACCTGTACAGTGTGTAAGAAGAAAGAAAGAGAGGTATTCATTGTAGGGGGGTGATAAGGCTAAATATATGCCCCAAGCGACCGCGACAAAAATCTAATAAAATGCCACTTTATGCTCTAGAGTCTAAAGGTCTAGAGTCTAGTGGTACCTATTCAACCTTTTTTATACGGGCGACAAACACGTTTTTAAAACAACGTTCATCAAAATTTGAGATTTAAAAGTGAAAAAAACGACTGCACTATTTAGCGGTGGGGTGTGAATTTCAAAATGGTTTAACTTCACGCGGGCCGTGGATAATGTCCCGGCGCACAGTGGTCCGAAATCGCTAAATAGTGGACATTCGCAAAAAAGTTCCATTTTGGTGTGGAAAAAAATACCATCCGATAGATTTTAATAGGAGTAACAATAAATCCTTATTAAGTTTTTTGTAAAAATGTATATTTAAGGTGAAAAAATAATAATTACGAAAATGTTGTATGAAAAAGAGTCTATAAATAGATTTTTTGCAGAAACTAATAAGTCATTCTGGTTAATCTTTGAAACAAGTAAAGTTCTAGGGGTATTTAAGGCTTAGAAAAAAAATTACGAAAATTTACGTGCAGCCTTTTGCAGTAGAGGGGTTCAAAATTTTGAAATAATTTTACTAACTTTTTAGGTGTGGAAAAAATATTATTCGAAAGATTTCCTAAAGAGTAACAATAAATCCTTACTAAGTTTTTTATAAAAATGTATTTTTTTAGGTGAAAAAAAAAAATTACTAAAATGTTGTATGGGAAAGAACCTATAAATAGATTTTTTGCAAAAACTACTAAGTTATTGTGGTTTATTTTTGAAACAAGTAAAGTTCTAGTAGTATATAAGGTTCAGAAGAAAAAATACGAAAGTTTACGTGCAGCCTTTTGCAGTAGAGGGGTTCAAAATTTTTAAATAATTTTAATAACTTTTTAGGTGTGAAAAAAATACTATTCGATAGATTTCCTAAAGAGTAACAATAAATCCTTAATAAGTTTTGTACAAAAATTAATTTTTAAGGTGAAAAAAAAAATTATGAAAATTGTATGGGTATAATATATTATATAAAGCGAGTCCTTAAAAAGCAACAATACCTTATATTTACAAACATGGATAGCAAAAACAAAATTTAACTAAAATTAACAACGTAGTGACTAAACTATTGTAATTATAATAAAATAAAAATTGTTACACACACTAATAACTCAAACAATTTCAAATGAAACTTATAAATAAACAATAATAAATAATAATCAATTAAACCAATGCGCTTTACAAACATAGTGGATCTCCAATGCTATCATCGCCTTGTGATGACACAACTTCACTTTCTTCGTAATCTTTTGATAAAAGAGGTCTTTCAAGCAACAGGTCGACTGTGTCTGGATGAAATTCTTGATGTTGATTTTTCGACAACTTTGGACGAATGTGAGACACATATGGATCAGAGGTTATTAAGAAGTTGTGCAACAAATCTTCATTAGTTTCTGCTCGACTCGTCTTTCTAGTATGCATCTCTCTAGTATTTCTAAATTCTTTATTCCTTGCCTCTGAAGCTTCTTCACTCAAATAGCCAATTGGAATAAAGCCAAAATGCTTACAAATATCAGCTTCATGTATAAGGAATAAAGCCAAAATGCTTACAAATATCAGCACCATGTATAAGGAGTTTGTGAACACTTGCAGGCATGTAGTACCACGGATAAAGCTTTACATACAGCTCTGCTATTTCCCTAGAATAATTTCGAAAGTGATCTATATTGATAAGCTTCCCAGAAGAAACTGTCTGCAATACAGCGTATAATCTCTTTATTAATTCTAAATCTCTCTCTTTTCAGGACTTTAGGACAACATCTGAAATAACGAAAATAGATACAATTTTCGTAATTATTTTTTTTCGCCTTAAAAAATAATTTTTGTACAAAACTTATTAAGGATTTATTGTTACTCTTTAGGAAATCTATCGAATAGTATTTTTTTCCACACCTAAAAAGTTAGTAAAATTATTTCAAAATTTTGAACCCCTCGACTGCAAAAGGCTGCACGTAAATTTTCGTATTTTTTCTTCTGAACCTTATATACTACTAGAACTTTACTTGTTTCAAAAATGAACCAGAATGACTTAGTAGTTTTTGCAAAAAATCTATTTATTTAGATTCTTTCCCATACAACATTTTAGTTATTATTTTTTTTCACCTAAAAAATACATTTTTATGAAAAACTTAGTAAGGATTTATTGTTACTCTTTAGGAAATCTTTCGAATAGTATTTTTTTCCACACCTAAAAAGTTAGTAAAATTATTTCAAAATTTTGAACCCCTCTACTGCAAAAGGCTGCACGTAAATTTTCGTAATTTTTTTTCTAAACCTTAAATACCCCTAGAACTTTACTTGTTTCAAAGATGAACCAGAATGACTTAGTAGTTTTTGCAAAAAATCTATGTATAGATTCTTTCCCATACAACATTTTAGTAATTATTTTTTTTCACCTAAAAAAATACATTTTTATTAAAAACTTAGTCAGGATTTATTGTTACTCTTTAGGAAATCTTTGGAATAGTATTTTTTCCACACCTAAAAAGTTAGTAAAATTATTTCAAAATTTTGAACCCCTCTACTGCAAAAGGCTGCACGTAAATTTTCGTATTTTTTTTTCTAAACCTTAAATACCCCTAGAACTTTACTTGTTTCAAAGATGAACCAGAATGACTTAGTAGTTTTTGCAAAAAATCTATTTATAGATTCTTTCCCATACAACATTTTCGTAATTATTTTTTTTCACCTTAAATATAAATTTTTATAAAAAACTTAAAAAGGATTTATTGTAACTCCTCTTAAAATCTATCGGATGGTATTTTTTTCCACACCAAAATCGAACTTTTTTGCGAATGTCCACTATTTAGCGATTTCGGACCACGGCGTGCCGCAGTTTGAGTATAGCTGGTCTAAACTATAGGTTTCATTCTACGCCACTACAAAGCAGCGGGTCGCTAGACCAGTGAAAATGAAACCTAGTTCATAAAGAGGCATTTTATTTGTCGGTCGCGGTCGCTTGCCGCGTCGATCGGTTAAAGGTGACTCATATCAACTTGGAAAGGGATCGTAATCGCTTCGAGCCGTTCTGTATTCCGAGACGATTAAGACTCCCGCACACAGGCGCGTTATTATCGGTCGATAATGTCGCATGTGTTATTGCGATATCTGTTTTCCGTACATTTTGTTTTAGGACGGTCATGTTACACACTGCTGCGATAATAATGCCGCAATGGAAATATTGTATCGCAATAACGCAATTTTCTTGCATACCTGAGAGAGATGGTATAATAGTGCCGTCACGGCGCGGCGCTCTCTCGTAAGAAATATCGGACGATAAAAACGCAGCTTTGTGCAAGGAATCGGGACGCACTATCGCAATACCGCATGCGTTTTAGCGACCGATAATAACGCGCTTGTGAGCGGGAGCCTTTACGTTACGATTGCGATTAGCCCCAGGCTCAACATACTGGAGCATAGGGCCTGTATTCACTTTTATTAGTGCGAGTGCAGGTGATTAGTGCAATTGATTAGTGATTAAAAGAAATTAAAGGACTTGCATGTCGTTGTCCACACGTACTTTTTCCTGATTACTAAACACCTGCACTAATGATCACTTACCAGTAATCAAAGCGAATGCAGGCCTTTAGTCGAAGCGACGCAGCAGCATAGCAGAAATTTGTAGTTAAATAAAAGTACAATAGAGTTGATTATGCTGTAGCCGAAAAAGGTGACGCGTCGCTTCGACTCTGCCCCAGTGTGAGTTGAGCCTTAGTGTCTAAACACACTAGGCCGAAAATACGCGGCCGAAGTTCGGCATGATTACGCCTGCAATGTATTTAAATTGCTGATGAGTGATGACTGATGACACACCATGCCGAAATCACGTCACGTTATATTGTATGCGTAGCGCATTTCTGACGTAATCATGCCGAACTTTGGCCGCGTATTTTCGGCCTAGTGTGTTTAGACACTCCCGATACAATCGAAAAATCTAGTTCACTAATCTTTAACTCAAGATCGTGTGGTGGCTCAATTTATATTATTTATAAGTTATAACTAATCGAATCTATAACTAGTAGAATCGAGAATTTGACGTTTGGTCAACGCAATGTCGATTTTAATTCGAGTTTGTTAGGCAGTGTGTATAACGATCTAGCTTAATCTCAAAAGCGACATCGGATGAAACTCTTAATCCAATCAGTTTTTCTTTATAATGAAACCGATATTTTCATTACAAAGAATGGCTCGGGGTGATTCGATTTCCGAGTTGATAGAACTGTGACCTTGAGTATAAACCAGGATTAAAAAGAAAGTAGAAACGTTACTATACTGCACTCGGCGAAACATGGCGGTAGCGGTCATTGACTCCCTTTCAAAAATAATCATTTTCTATACAACGCCGCGATTGACAACATCTGACACTTCATTGTCAATCGCGGTTTATATAGAAAATGACAAGTTTTTGACAGGGACAATGACCGCTACCGTCATGTTTCGCCGAGTACAGTATAGGTATAATCACTTGAAATAAAAAGATATTTATCTATTTGGATGATGGATTTTCTGTAATCTGTACACTTTTTTTAATTAAAAATATTGATTAGCTATTGAGATCCAAAGTTTTCGAATCTCCCTAAAATGCGTGACGACTCACAAACGCGGTATAATTGCTTGAGCTATTATGTTATCACCTTGAAACGCAAAAAGCTTTGTAAATTTGATATTCAGTTTATCTCAAGCGCAACTGATACAGCCTGCGATCGAAATTACATTCAATCTTTGAGAATCGGGATCCTATCCGAATAGTTGTCGTGAGACTATTATATTTTTCATTAAGAATGATAAAAATACCTTTAAAATGAGATTAAATATTTAATTAATTGTAATGAAATAAGTGTGCTAAAGTTGACACAATTTTAACAATAGTAATTAATATTATAAATGCGAAGGTATGTCTGTCAGTTTTCATGCTGAATCGATATTGATCAATAAGGTTTGGATATACTATCAGAGAAGTTGATTCATAAGCAGATGGCGGACCTATGTAATTTGGTCGCGTTACGTCAAACCAAGCCGACAGATCACGATTAGCTATGTCCACATTAGGGCTCCATTTCACCGCCGCGCACGGAGAGACTACGCACGTGCGTCAAGCTTCGCTTTGTAAGAAAATATAATATGTGACTGTGTCCACCGCAACCCACGGACACGCTACGCACGAATTGACTCGAGTCAAAGAAATAAATCCGTGCACGTCCACGCGTGCGCGTGGCCGTGCACAGCGTCCGCCGCGGTGGAATGGAGCCTTTATGCAATTTCAATTTTCGTCATCTTTTTTTATTCAACTTTCGTTTGGTATTCAATAATTGAATGCGTCAAAATCCACTCGCGTTGAAAGAAAAGTGTCATAGCGAGCGCTACGATTTCAACGCGCGTCACGGGCATGCCTCACGTTAGCTGTTGACTGCGCTATAACGCATGCCCTTGATGAACAAAAAAGGCACAGTGTGGACAAAACTATTAACATTAAATTGACATGATTCGACCAAAACTCGTAGGTCCGTCAACTGACTATGAATCAATTTATTCGATGGTACATTGAGTCGTCGAATGAACATATCATGTTGTGTTCCTTCGCGGACTCAAAGTTATGTGTATTCTCGGTTGACTGTCTAGTAGAAGAGCTGAAAAAAATAATTTCAAATGTGAAAAAAATAATACGTTTTATAAAACATTATATTTTTACATTTTAATTCTGGTTTATGCTACTTTTTTTAATGGGGCTTATTTGCTACTTAAAGCAATACGGTTTATTTTATGACTGATAAGAAAAGATTAGGAGTAAGTATTTTTTGCATTTACTGGCTTGTCACAATATGACGTGTCAATAATTATAGAATTTCATGTCGATATAGTGATGTATTTCTTATTAATATTATTGATAATAATTTATTAACTATGATAATAATATGATGGATATTTTGATGATTATTTAGTTAAGCAATGTGACAATGATTTAGCAATTCAAATTCAATTTGTTGGAACGCTATTGAAATATGACGTTGCATATTTTTTGGAATATTAAGGGCCTGTTTCACCACTTTCTGATAAAGTGCCGAATAGGCTATTCACAACTTTTTCGACAGATTCTCCATACTTGATCTGTCAAGTTAATTGTTGGATAGCCTATTCGTCACTTATCAGGAAGTGGTGAAACGGGCCCTTATTATAATAAACTTATGCTATTAGTTTCTAATACATATTTTAGGTTTATTATATCTTCAAAAATCTGGCCTAATATAGAACAAAATTTTGAACTGTTGCGGAATTTATAGCCGAATTTAGTTTTATTTTATTCAAAATATGGAACAAAATGTAATTATAGTGATGCTCAAATGAAATCGGCAGGTTTTTTCATTTTGTTTTTTCTTTAGTTTTTAATTTACTTATTATGTTTTATGGAGTCGGCATATTGAGTCATTATAATGTAATCATATAATATAATCATATTATTATGTATATTAAGTTGTGATTGTACATATACGTCTTTTATATATTTAGAGTTGATTTTGGCAAGTAAAATTATGTTGTAGGGAATGAACAAAGTATTTAAGTTGAAGAAAAAGATCTTTTTGGTATGAAATGGAGTTGTATATTCTTCTTACATAATATACTACTTACTAGGATATAATATGACGAATAAAGGAATAAGCGAGCCATATTGCTCCGTTGCGGCACAACACAACAACGTTTTGCCTTATAATAAAATGCCAGATTGATGCGTTGTTCAGATGCAGTGTTTTTACAAAACGAAAGTTTTAACAACGTTTTGCTTTATGATATACATTGATACGTTGCTTCCTCAGATGTGGTTTGACTAAACGATCTAGTAGACATGATAGTCACATATTTTAAACAACGTATTGCTTTAATATTATGCTACATTGATGTGTTGCTTCCTTGGACGCGATGTTTTTGCTAAACCATGAATAAGATATATTAGGTCACCGTTTTGTAATTGTATCGTCGCAACGCAGCTATTTGTCATACATTGCGTTATGCCAACGACGCAATATAGTTCAATATACCATAGCCGCAATAGCACAACGAAGCAATGTGGCCTCACACTTTGTTAAGACGACATAAAAGGCTATACGAAAAAGGAAATAAGGGACAAGCAAGTATTTTTATTTAAATTTAATTTCAAATGTACGATATTCTACTGTTTCTATAATTATTTTATCTGTTGTGAGTAATTTTTTTTATTAAATTTATCTATTTTTGTTTATACTTATGTATATTATATTATATATCTAATAGTTTAATCAGTTACGTTATATATTTGTTGCCATAATTTTATTTGATTATATTATTGTTTTTATGTTTTCGTTTTTTATTACCATACAATTTATTATTATTCATCTGTACTAAGTAATGCCAGTTTGAGTTTTGTTAATAATGTCTGTTATCTTTTTAGTTCTTAATATTTTTAATAAATAAAAGAAACGAGAGACAATAGAGAAATGGCGAAAGGGGTAAAAAATCATAAATATCAAGCTTATGAGTTTATGAGTTTAAATATCCCGATCGAACCACTATAAAGTATTAATGAACGAAGTCCCAGATTTCCATTTTCATGAAATTGAATCGTGAATTACAATTTTAGAAAATGTTTCCATCTTCTAAAATAGACAAAAATGTTAAAGCTCGGCAAACATGGCTTAGCATGGTCACAATAGAAATGCGATGCCATGTACACTGACAGAATTTAGGGGCAAACTGACATATTTCCTTTATAATGTTACATTGTCCATACTAATTCTTACCTTAGAAAGACAGCCTTTCTATAGCGCCATGCTAAGCGTGCAGATAATGTAAACATTTTTGGTGCACTGACATTATATGTATATAGAATTTAGATCTGTACAAGAAGAAACACTTACAAATAACAATAGCTATGTCCACATTATGCAATTTCATCTTCAATTTTCGTCATCTTCTTTTTATTCAACTTTCATTTGGCATATTCAATAATTGAATGCGTCAAAATCAACCCGCGTTGAAAGAAAAGTGTCATAGCGAGCGCTACGATTTCAACGCGCGTCACGGGCATGCCTCACGTTCGCTGTTGATTGCGCTTTAACGCATGCCCTTGATGAACAAAAAAAGGCACAATGTGGACAAAGCTTATCGCAATGCAAAATGTGACGCATGTATAAGAAAGAGGCAAATAGTAAAGAGACAAAGTCTACGATAAATCAAGTTTACAGAAAGACTGGTGGCTCACAGATGATATTTTCCTGGGGGCGTAGGTGTCACAAGAACAGCTGTCAATTTACAAGACGGCGGTATTAGTTCCCAAGTTGGTTACACGCGATACGTGAATAATATGTAGACTAATATGTTGTTTCCAATTATATACTTAATAGATCAAAGTGCATATTTTGTAACGTGTAGATTTGTAAGGGAATAATAATCGCATATATTGTTTGATTGAGCGTATAGCCTTGCGTTTATCATATCTAAACCAAAAATCCAAATAAGATTTTCTGACACTACTAGCCGTAAAAAGTTAAATGTACCTAATGGACTCGTCTATGCTAATGGCAAACAGTTTTTCTTACAAGAGAAGTTGTTTTCTTCACTAAGACTCTGCACTCAGATCTCAATGTTATTTTCAGTCAATGTCGCTTTAAAGTGATCAAAATAGTACAAGTATATAAGTAATGGCACTACAAACATAAGCCATAAAAATATGTTTGCATAAAGTATCAAAACGGAAACACACATGACACAGCTAAAGTAAATAATACTAAAACTCAAAATAGTGACGAAAATTGCTACATTTCTCAAATCTTTTTATCTGTAAAAAACATTGCTGACTGCCTATTACACTTTCCGAAAAATAATTATGTCCAAAAATAAATTTTTCCGACAATTTCAAGCCAGATTTGCCTCGAGGCAGATTTCTGCCTCATTAGTAAAAGTGCCTCACAAGATTAAGTGCCTCACGAGGCTATTCGCTCAACCATACAACCTGTAACAAAATATATCAATATATTTATTTACAACAATAATATAGTATGCTTAATTTTATAGTAATAGTATATTGATTATTATCAATTTAGTGTACCTATTATATTTACATACGCTGACATATTTTAATCAACGAGGTTATCCGACATTTTTTGGAGCTGTCATTGACTGCTGAAATAGCAATATGGCTGAATGGCAATAGTGCAGTCGCCAGAGGTTTTAACCTCCGAAAATTGTAATAGTGAATGGATTTTTGTTTTTGAGGTGTTATTTTCTTTTTTACACTATAACTTGCAAAGTTTACCAAAAATTTTTTGTGCTTTCAATTTTTTAGTTAATTAAAAATTAATATTTCACCATATAAAACCGGTCCAGAAAATTTTTTTTTTCTTGTTCCTGTTATTTAATGACTCTTATCCGATCGTTTACGTTGAAAATTAACCAAATACACAATTTGAAAAAAAGAAAGTTTGCTTTGCTAAGCTAAATACAACTATAAGGTTTTTGCAAAGTTTTTAGAGATTAACGCTCGTCGTAACCAAGATAAGAGGGTTTGGGTGGATTTAAGGGTTGTAACGAAAAGTGTGTTAAACTTACTTGTTGTGCGTATTTAATTTTTAGAGAAATGATAACTTTTAAGCACTTAAAAACGTTTAAATATCTCCAAAAATGTGTAAAAGAGACCGAAAATATTTTTCTATATTTGTTGAGAATTTATTTAAGTGAGAGCTAAAACATTAAATGCATCGACAAATGAAAGACTTTTTCTAGTCTTTGAAACATATTTAAACTTCCTACTTAAAGCCAGAAAAAAAATTGGGTGCTACAAATCTCACGTACATACTAAAGACGCATGCAGCGACCTATGCTTGGAAAATGCTTACCTGAATACAAAAAATATCAGTTCTTAACCTAATTTGTATTTTTTCCTTTAAGTATGTTTTAGCAAATATAATTAATCAAAATAAATAAATAAAAAATCAATTTTATTCTGTAAAAACCTAACCAAAAGAAATAAAATACAGATTTTCTTCGAAATATCCGTGAAAAGTTTGTGCTAGATTTTCAGAAAATTTAATAAAGTAAGAGCTAAAAAGTTATACACATTAAGAAATTGAAGGCTTTGTTAAGCCTAAAAAATAATTTTAAACTTCCTATTTAAAACCAAAGAAAAATAGGAACGCCATTTACCTGGCGAGGCACACGACAAGCACATTTGGAGGTATGCTCATCTACATACAAAAATATTAATTTTAAATCTTAATTATATATTTTTTCGACTTATTTTCTTTCTTTGAAATATAAGCAACGACACAAATCAAAATAATAATAATATATTTTATTATTTTTGCTATATATTTAAAAGAAAGAAATATGCAAATTTTCTTCAAAATTTTACAGTTTATGAGTTTACTTGAAGTGCAAGAGAATAATTTAAAAATCAAAACCACAACTTTTCAATAGGTAAACTTTATTATTTATGTTATCAGCTACACATTCCTTTTTTTCTTTTCAATTTTCATCCACTATTGCAAAAATCGGAGGTTTGCACGATTTTTACGCTCTGGGAACTCCACTACAATATTAAAGAATAAAACATCGGATAACCTTAAATCACGTATCCCGCAGATTATAGTCGTGCCTTTACCCACACGTGCGAACTGTTCAAATGTAGTATTAAGGTGACTCATATTTATGTCAGCCATACAATATTATGTCAGATAATATGTGAGAAATGTTATATTGGCTGATCTCTATGTAATTGAATGCAATATGTGGGGAAGAAAAATGCTACCAGAGCATGGATTCTTGTTCGTGCTAGTCTTTCATTATTTAATTAAAATAATGAATAGCATCTAGCAAGTATATTCGCCATAATATTGAAAATCTGACACATTATAGTTCCGCAGATAGTCGCTAGGGGCGCTGATTACACAGTGCTTCATTTATATAGAGATTAGTAATCTGGCTTATGAATATAACTTATTAGTTATATTTGTCTTAACCTTCCTTATGTAGGAACGGTAAGCGTCCGTCAATATGGAGCGAGTAGTAATTTCCTTATATTATTGTATCGTCCTTAAAACACTACATTTTGACCGAAAACAATGTAGTACCTATTTATTTTATTTACGTTATATCATTGTTCATAGATACAAAATCTAAACTACGCTCTTCTCTTAAAACATTCAGGTGAATAAAATTTTAAAAGTTTGTAAAGCTAGATTTTAAACCAACGAGGCTAATTTTGTAGCCATAAGTATGATGTCAGATTGTGACTTTTGGAGTTAAAATTTACCTTTAAACAGTATAATCGATATATCAATTGTGACATAACAAGAAAGTTGCTCTTACACGAGTGATTTTATACACTCATATTGGTTCAAAATAATTTAAAAAATAAAAATTTAAAATATTTTTTATCATGTGCAACCGTAAAAGACTTGACTGAACCAATTTTATGAGTAGGAGCAACTTTAACAATGCTTAAAATGCCTTACAAAATAGATTTAATTACATATAAAAGTACATATAAAAGTTATCATTTACTTATAAGAAGTATATATGTAATAGACATTACCTGTGTTTTAGGGGGATTTGATATGTTACGTACGGCAACATTTAACAAGCTCATACCCCTTTTATTGAAGTAGGTTAATGTTGTTACCATTAGTTAAATACGTGGAAATTTTTAAACATTTTAATAACTAACTTTTAAAAAAATTTGGACAGCGTTTCAATGTAATTACTTACTGAAAATATTAAAAGCATTTAAAATAAATCTGAAAAAACACAAGAGAATTTTGTATTTGAAAATATAGTCGATGGTATTGTCACTCGACAACTCTAGGTTTTTAATGAAAATACTCAAAATAGCTAATTTAAAAAAAAGTCTATTCTTAAATGACGTTAAGAATGTGGTTTAACTTCGCCCCATACCAGTGGTTAGTATTTTTATAGTTGGGCTACTTAAAAAAAAAAACAATGTCTACATCTTAGTTAAGTATTTTAATAGTCAATAGTTTTGAGAGGCACAGAGTTACTTGTTTGAAACAATAGTGGTTTAGTACAATTAGCTATATTAGTAAATTTGTTACCTTATATACTTATATTAGTGTTGATAAAACAGAGATGGTGAACCAAAATATGGTAAAGAAAAGAAAGTTATGAGTTAATCAAAAGTTGATCAGTTTTAGGACTAATTTTGGTCGCATACCTACTTCCAATCCATTCTAAAAAGGTTCATCATCTCTGCTTAATAGACAATTTATATGCACGTATCCCATGAAAAGATTAAAATATTATAAGTAGAAATTAAGATTGTCTTTGCGCACTAAAATCGAAAGCGTATTTTTAATTGTATAAATTATATAGATACTAAAATACTTGTACTTATAATCTATTTGCCTTATGGATACCCTTCGTCTACTAAGGCTGCCTTCACATTAAGTCGCGAGTAGTGCGGCAGCCGCGTGGCAGCAGCGCGACCTTCTATACTAAAACGAGCCGCGCGGCAGCCGCGCGACTCTCTTTTGTATAGAAGTCGCGCGGCTGCTGCAGCGCTGCTGCCGCACTGCTTGCGACGTAATGTGAAGGCGCTCTTATTTCCCAAATAGTCCAGTATCACATCAACTGGATATGATACGGAAACGCTAATGAAGAGAACAGTTAAATTGTTTAATTTTACATGTCCCAGTGCCACGAGGATCTTTTGGTAATAGGGAATATTACGCAAAGTCGGAGCAGAGGGCGCTTCCAGCACATATAGTAAATAATCCGACCTAAATCTGACAAAATAAGAACAGAATACTGACAGAGACGTTGTCAATTGTCGAACAAAACTATTTGTTTGCTGTCTATGCTGGCGCAACCTCTGGCTGTGCTACTCGTATACCGTCAAAATATTGCAGTACTTACTATGTCCTATTGGATACCATTTTTTGTACATGTCGGAATGACTCGTTGTCATATTGATAGCATTAGGTAACTTTGATGAACATGAACTTCATTGCTTGAAGTCACAATTTTAAAAAGTTTAAACGTTAAAAAAAGTTGTAATGCCAATATTTTGACTTTTACACTAAATTGAAGTGTATATTCATTAAAGTTATGGGGCAATCTGTTTAGATCAAAGTCTTTTCGAGTTACTTACTGACATTGTTAACTGAATCATCTATAATAAACAATAAAGAGAAGATTAGTCTGTCAAAGTCTGCCATTTTACAAGATGGCGGTGTTAGTCTGTCTTTCCACCAGAGCTGAACGGAGCTGTGTTGCGAGGAATGTGTTTTTGAAAACCAATAGAATCGCTTCATTGACATGACTTTGCCATGACATCGATCAGCGCGGCAATGCGAGGTTATCAAAAACATTCCTCGCAACACAGCTCCGCTCAGCTCTGGTGGAAACGCAGCCTTAGAGCCTGATCTTAACAATGCTCAAAAAATCCTTGTAGCAAAATATTTCCGGTTAAGTCTTTGTTCAGATTTTGATCTGAATGGAGAATATCACTGAATCTTTCACTCTTGTATTACGAATATAAAATAATATATCTGTTATTGAGAAATATCTAATTCTTAATCGTTATTGATATGTATAAGGTATACAGACCGTACCTATAGATCATTTACATGGAACTAGTTGTTCGATGAACATAAATTAAAAAACATAAATCGGTTTTTATAAAATATACTAAGTATAGTTTTGTAGCGAGAAGTTATTATAAAATACAAACCATCAAGTTGAAATTCGACGGAATTTAAACATACGAATCGCGAATGAACATAAAGCTAATGAACTAAGAAAACATCTACACTCACGGGTAGTTTTGCAATAAAATTATACTACAATTGCAAGCCGTAAACTACCTTGCTCTATTTTTTAAATCTTGTCCTGTTCCGGGACTCAAATTATCTCCATATCACATTTCAGAAAAATCGGTTCAGTGTTTTTGTCGATAAGAGGTAACAGACAGATAGACAGGCACACTTTCGCATTTATGTACTAGTATGGTTGTTAATAATAACTACAGTCTACATTAAGTGCTACCTGAAAAATGACGAGAAAACGACCTAATTGTTAAAGACTGAAAACAAACATCAAAAACAAATAATATTATCATCTATATATTTTGGATTATAACCAAAAGTAAAAAAAAATCGGTTGTCTGTAAAGTCGGTTTACTGACGATAGTTGAACGTGACAACGTCATAGCCTTAACCCCTCAGTTCCGGGAAAAATCTATGCAAAAAAGTTGGCAGGTCAATGTGCAAAAAAAATGGCGCCCGGCCTACCCTCTTTGTAAAATTAATGTAATATTAAATATCCTTACATATAATCCATATTTTATGTTTGTGTGAACTACATTATAATATATGTTAAATTTTCTATCTATCAACCCATCATAATATAGTATTTAGTCCGATGTGATATTAGTTTCTCAATTATAAACTTTCGAAACTATAATTAGTGACTTGCTCAGAAGAAATAAACGAATACTTTATTCTTCATATAGTAGTAGTCATACCTTGACACGTAGGAAATAGAGCACAATTTTGAATAGCCGAAATAATACTAATAGCTCACAGATTGTTTATTTATTTTTCATTCAGAGTGTGGTCAATGTATCAAAGGTCATAACTAACCAAACTTCTTCATACAAAAGTATTCTCTAAGTCATCGAAATACGCAATATAATCGAAACAAAGAGCGCGGCCCAGGTGGGCCTTACGGTTGTTGAGAGACTTGAGAGTGTAAATGGAACGCCTCAGAGCTGTCAGCGAGGTAACGCCGCAAGAACTGTCATGTTTTTCGGGCGCGCAGCCCATATCGAATTATAAGACGTTATCACGTCAAAAATAACAACAAAAAAACGTTTGAGTACTGTGTGTGCATTATTTGGCATGGTATTTTAACTTGTCGGAAAAGAACTTTCTTATTTCTAAGCTGTAACAATAATTAAATTAAACATATTGTTTATTTTATGTCATCGTCATCTAAATTATCAGTCTTTCTAGAAGATTATCAAAAAAATAGATTGAAAAAAAAATCTGGATTTATATTGATATTACACATTCCTTTAGGCTGGTTTTATTTAACTTAATGATAAAACCAGCCTTAGATGTTGGAAATATTTTACCAAAAAATTATGACCAGCAACATTCTTTTTCAATAATTAGAATAAGGCCCGGCCTATGTTATATTTTTATAAGCCAAGGTTTTAAGTAGTGCTGTAGGTAATAGTTAATACGATTGTTTTTTATAGCAATCTATAAGTAAAGTTGCTCGCTGTTTGCTATAATATAATAATCTAAGTACTGCACCTTAACTAGTTGAGTTTTTCACTTGTTAATATTTTTGTGTATACACAGTTTATAATAAATTGGGAGCTTATTTTTTACCATAAATTGTACGTTTATTTTTTGTGAAATCTGCGTTTTTGTAATTACATGTAATATATTCAAATTAAATTATCATTAAGGTTTATTAATTCTTCGTAAGCTATCGTTAAGGAGACACTATTTATTTTTGACTTAAGTATAATATGTTAAATTGTACCTATGGAATTAGTTATTAATTGTATTAAACGCATTATCACGCGAAGAATTTGTTTTTCATTTAGCACTTGTTTCCCTTTGATAGTTTCTGAAGTGTTTTCATTTCAAAGTTTTTGGTCATACTATCCATTTCCTTTTATAATTAACTTATTTTATGAAGAAACTTGTAATGGTGCTCCCACACCGCAGTTAGAAAATGTTTAGTAACGTTAGTAAACATTTGTTAGCAAACATTTGTTAAAACTGTTACACAAATGTTAAAAATGTTTTCGTGTTAGAAAATGTTTAGTAAACGTAAGTTAACAAATTATAGCAAAACAAATTATAACAAAATAAAATATATTGTGTTACCTTTTGTTTGTAAACCTTTTATAAAGGACGACGGGGTACGCAGTGAGTCAATACCAGATTTAAAAGTTATAAAAATGTTAGTTAACATTAGTAAACATTTTCTATTAGTGTAGAAGCATTTATAACATGTAACAGTTCCTAACAAAATGTAATAATTGACAATATTTGTTAGTAAATGTTTTAATGTTAGAAAATGTTAACAAACATTTTCTAACGGCGGTGTGGGAGCACCATTATATAGTCACCTAGTGGCTAGTATATTTAAATGGATCGTGCATTATAATATTCTTGATACACTTGTTACCTAAAGTGTATGCAAGTGCAAAAAGAGCTTCACTTTCGAAGTCTCGTTGAATACTGAACGAATCCTTCCGAGAACGTGTTCACTTGCGAATTGAAATGGAAAGAGATAACAGCGTAACATTCCTAGCGATTGATTAGTACGTAACCTAGACATTGCGTAAGCATTGCCATGTGTGCTAGTCGGCGCGCGGCGCGAGAAAGTGTTGTACCCCACCAAGGTAAGCCGGCTACGCTACGCGATGGTAAGTTTTTTATTCACTTTTGATCAGTTTCGGAGGTTTTTTGACTAGAGTTTATCTATTCAACAGCGTTTTAGCTTATTATTTTAACGTTAGCCAATCAGCGGTAACTTGGTCAACTCAAAAACTAGACATCCTTTAGATTTGGCGAAGTGCGACTTAGCTAATTTGTTTCGCAGTGTTTTTATTGATAAATGTAGTTGAGTATTCCCCACTTTTACGATTGGCCGAAATTCCAGCGATTTGGCTACAGAGAGCTTTTACGTACCTGATGGATACAACTAGAAGTTTCTATGAGCTTTATGTCGTCGAGACAAATGTTTAGGTAGAGTTAAAATATATCTGAACGTAGCTCGCACATTAGTTTCGGTGTCGGCGCTGACACTGAAACCTGTCCGGTGTGTTTACTAGTACGTATTCTAAGGGTGAAACCAAACGAGCGTAATTTGTGAGTTGTGAGTCGCAGAATTTCGGCTGGCAGAAATTATGCTGCATTCGACATACCTAGTTATAAATACACATGTGAAAAATAATTTACGCCACCGAAATTCTGCGACTCACAACTCAAAAATTACGCTCGTTTGTCTTAACCTTAGGGTCAATTCAGACAGCAACGTGACGCGTAGATGCTTTTCTAATAATTAATTTGTACTGAATTAACAGATTTCTATATTGCGTGAGACGTCTTGCAAATCTGTCAAATCCCACGGAGCTAATACAAAGAGCTCCACCATGAGATCGCAGGCAATCGTAGGTAGGTATATAAAATATATTAAATAGCAAAGAATTGCTTGTGATCTCGCGTTGTAGCGGCCAAACCGCTCGTTAGATTTGTCGTTTACAGACTGTATGCTGCATCGATGCTGTCAAGATGCAGCATCGATGCAGTCGCAAATTGTAAAAACCTTTAAACACTTGCGCTACTCCCTGGATCACTAACCATACGCCAAAATTACGACGCGAGCTTTGCGCATTTAGTGTTTAGGCTAGTTCCCGCGCCCCGCCACCCCGCTCGCTTCTAATACCTTCCTGATTCGCATCGCCAGTGACTAGCAATCACTCGTTGAGGACGGGTACTAATTATTAGAACAGGATATATGGCGACATCGTCGTAAAATTTACGAAAGGTTAGTAGAGCAGCTACGTTAGTATTTTTCCAAGTTGGGCATTTATTTTCGGTTATTATTTTCAATAATTACATCTAATAGTTTTTGTTTTTATGTTTTGCTAAGACTTAAACATGACTATATTTGATAAATTACTGTAAGATTTCGTTGTTTTTCGCGAAGCTTTGATATGTTTCTATAATTTGTTGATATAATATTTAGTTTATGTTAGTAAAACGTTTAGATGGATTTGAGGGCACAATATAAAAAGATAGGAGAACGGCTAGCTGAACCTGATGTAGAGTCACTTCCCGATAATCAACCACAGTCTCCGGCATCCGAGGATGCTGACCATGGAAGTCTACGTGGAAACTGATGGGAGCTTGCGAGCGACGAGATATTGGAGGTTTGTCGGAAGATGAGTTCTTTGTTCCACGCCGCAGTCGTAGTCGAAGACTAGTCATAGATCCTGATGATGATACTTCTCTGATACCCCACAGGGATCATCTGATCCCTGTGGGGTATCAGAATTCGAACATGAGGAACAACCACAGCGGCAATCGATCATTGAACCAAGACAGAGTATCATATACCTAAGGTAAGAACCAACACCAAAGGTGTACAAAACCTAACGTACTCGTTCATCGTCATTCTCAGGGAATGTGCTACATATCGTTCCCGGTCCTACAGGTATGGTAAGGGAACTAGAATTGCACTATAAATGGCAGACGAACTGATGAAGCCTTGGCTGCAAGAGATATATTAGACTGTAACTTTGCAGCGAAATTTGAAGCAGATCATTGCAGAGACCTTAAAAATTGAAGACTCTTAGGAAGAATCTGGTCAAGCCGTTGTAAAAAGTCGCAAAAATTTCATCTACTGTCCTGCAAAAAAACGTCGTATGACGACTTACTTCTGCAAGAGCTGCAATAAAGCGATTTGCAGAGAGCATATTGTTCTTATGTGTAATCATTGCTCATAATTTTTTTTTTGGTTTCATTCATGTTTTATTTAGTTAAAAGAGAAATAAGACTTATAATAAATGTCATTTAGTTTCATAAATATAGATGGTTATTTTTTTTTCGTGTTTTAATTCGTCGTAAAATTTACGAATGGTTAGTGATTATGTTACTCCAAATTAAGGTTAGTGAGCTAGGGTTAAGCATCGATACAGTCGCGATGGTGTCGCGCGTGTTTATCGATGCTAGCGCGCAACTATGTCGATACTAACGCGCGACAGCATCGATGCAAAAAATGTAGTGACGCGATGCTGTCGCGCGTTTTCTTTTGGCCCCTTACACCTGCAGCGACCTGCCTTCGCCTGACTTCAGCGATGCAGTGGCGCGTTTCAACGTTTATTTTTATGTAGATCCGTCTATTGGTGCTGTGCTGCGTCGCGCTAGTGTGCGCTCGCCCTTACGATCCAGATGACGTAGAGCTTGCGAAGGTGCTGCAGCCCAGCGGACAGTTTGAGGCGTTCTACCCGAGACAGGTGAGGCTTTATTATGATGGGCAAATTATATATTATAGAATTGTTCATGTAAAGGACATAGCCGCCTTTCTTAGGGTTTCCTGTCTTAGGGCTCTTTTCCTGGATCTGGATTCTGGTCCGCATGCGGGTGACAATAATATGGTGTGATGCGTCCATAGATAAAAAAAAAAATACGCTCCTGGCCGCACACGTTTTGCATGACAGGAAAAATATCTACAGGGTAGTGGTAATACTTTAGAGTGTATGTGTCCCTTATATAGTTGACTGTGAAAGTAGCAGCGCTGAAAGACTTAGAATTTCTTGTGATCTGTATGGGCAAGCGCGCCAGCGCGATGAATTTACCCATACAAAAGTTAAAAATAAGTTGCTCTTTTAGCGCTACTACTTTCACAGTGTATTAGGGCATTCATACACACCCTAAAATATTATCATTATGTTTTGTTACACCCTGTTTATTATATTTCATGCGTATCATGCGGACCTGATCCGCGTGCGGGCGATGACACGCATGACAGGCAAAGGAGGCAAAGGACAAGCAAAGGACAAGCAAACCTAATTTGCTTTGTATGCTGTATTACATAACTTATTTTACTGCATTTAAGAAATAAATCCATTTAATTTTCGAGTCTCATGAAACTGCTTCGAGTCAGTCACAGGGGCTTAGCTAAAGCGTTTTCTTTATATCTTCTTGAGTCGATATAAAGCGAACTCCTTTATTAGCCCAATGTGGCCCAACCAGTAGTAACGACGTTCTGAAAGTACTACTCGACCAAGCCAACAAGACGAATGTCAAAGCTTGCTCTCTCGCACTTACGCACGTCGCTAGCAATGCATAAGTGCGAGAGAGCATGGTTTGACATTCGTCTAGTTGGCTCGGTCGAGTAATATTTGATTCAAATCTATTTAATTCATAAATATTGTTTAATCTATTTTAAATTAAACAATATTTATTTAATGGGACTTTTCGACCCCGGGTGCTAAATAATGTAATTTGTCCCAGACTCACGGGCTACCGAACGGTTCGTCGCGACCCGCGCACGGCCACGGCAGCTTCTACAAGCATCGTAACCCTGCGCTGGTCGACGTAAAGAACGCGGCGGCATACGGGTTCCGCTTCGACGGCATGCGACGTTTCAACTTCGATGATGATGATGAATAAACGTTGAAGTTGATGATTGTTTTACTTGGCTGGTGTTGAGAACATAAAGTTAATATTCCTAGCGGAATAGAGGAACAATCTCGAGTGTCAAACGAAACCGAAATTGATTTACATCTGTATGTAAAATATGTGTACGTATACACTTACACAAGCATCTCTCTATGAGATTAAATTGTCAACGTGCCGATAAGTGCCGACTGGACGTCAAAAAAAGAGTCCTGCTGTCATGTAGTCTCTTTTTACCACGCAGTGTTACTGATAGTGACATCTCGCTTGCTCAGGCCTTTGTTTCTCTATTCCGATAGGTATATTAACTTCATGGTTGAGAAGTACATAGAGTCAAAATGCATTCGTCGCTTAGTGACATTGTAAGACTTCGCTATCGAAACTGGCGAATTCATTTTGACTAAACACTATGCACCCTGCACTAACTATCAGCTAGGTAATAATATAGGTCTACCAGAATCTGATGGCAAAAAGTGAGAAAGTAAATTGACTCTAGCAATACCGGAGTAATTGGAATAAAACATTTTGATCCTTTTTTCTCCTTATAGCGGCTGATTCTATGTGTGAAGTTGTGAACCATGCAAATATATAAATTTATCCAATGATCAAGGATATTTTTTGAAAATCTGCTGTCAAAATTTGCCATCAGATTCTGGTAGACCTATAGTTATTACCATGTTTCTTTCCGTTGTTGCCAAGTATGACATCGATTTAAATAAAATTTCGCAGAAGTTACATTTGTTGCTATTTTCACAGAATGTACGGTTCGATGGGACTATGACCTGCGTTAATCCTGCACTTCTATATCTATACTTTACTTATTATAAAACAAAGTCGTTTTTTTTCCCTCATGTCTCTTTGTTCCCTTCAATCTTTAAAACTACGCGACGGATTTTGATGATTCTTTACAGTGTTAGATAGCCCATTTATCGAGAAAGGCTATAGGCTATATTTTATCACGTTAAGATAATAGGAGCGAAGAAACAGAGGAAAATGTAGAAAAAACGCGGAAAATTATTTGAAAGAGCTAACTTGAACGCGCTAATCTCAGGAACAACTGGTCCGATTTAAAAATTCTTTCAGTGTTAGATAGCCCATTTATTGAGGAAGGCTATAGGCTATATTTCATCACGCTAAGACTTATAGGAGAATGTGGAAAAAACGGGTAAAATTATTTGAAAGGGCTTATCTCGCGAACTACTGGAGCAATTTTTATGTTATTTAGCACAGATAAGAAGTAGACCACGTAAAGGATCATAGGCTATCGATTTTAATCATTTTTTGCAGTGGCTATATATTTTATACCCGTGCAACGCCGGGGCGGGTCGCTAGTTAAAATATAAAAGTATCACTCCTTAAACCTTTTCCGTTATCATTCCTTTTTGAAACAAAAAGTCCCTAAAGGTAGCCTTAAATATTCCGTTAGAGCAGAGGTTCCCAAACTACTTTCATTCGTAGACCACTTTCAAAATAAAATGTTAGCTTCCGGTGGATCTCCCCAACAATACTAAATACTAATCTATGAAATTTTAGTTGTTCACTGCCAACCAAAAACATTTTCAATTTTTATGGACTCTTTTTACTGCGGATGGATTGATTCTGTTGTGGATGGATTGATTCTATTATGCATGGATGGATGGATTCCAGTATGGATTTTCCTATTTCTTGTCAGGCCCTGAGT
Source organism: Polyommatus iphigenia (assembly GCA_963422495.1). Lineage (NCBI taxonomy): Eukaryota > Metazoa > Arthropoda > Insecta > Lepidoptera > Lycaenidae > Polyommatus > Polyommatus iphigenia. Next base: position 17,083,820 of record OY730178.1, on the reverse strand, counting down.
CGTCGAGTCTCGCGTGTACCCCTGATGGTCCACATGGACCACTTTGGGAATTACTGCGTTAGAAGGGTAGATAGTGTGAGTTGTCCTCAATCATTGGACCTCCAAAACTACCGTTATGTCCCGTTCCTTTACTTACCAGGAGATAAGAAAACACATAAACCGGGAGGGAGTGACGCCCGGCCAAGTGCGAGACGGGCTTGAGTACCAAGAATTCCGTACGAAAGAGAAAAGCACATAGGTGCAGGGAAGATGCACATACATTTTTTCTCAATATTTTGTGACTGCATTGTAAAGAGAATATAAAAGTTTTCCTCGTGTGATCCTCGATCAATATCCGGATTTCGGTTTTAGTTTTGTTGCAAAGATAAACATTTATTTTCGATCTTTTGATCAAAATGACATATTCTATTATTATATTATTATGTACGAGCTATTGCCCGCGACTTCGCTCGAGTTAAGAAGTACTATTTTATACAAACTTTCATCCCCTATTTTAACCCCTTGGGGTTGGAATTTATCAAAATCCTTTCTTAGCGGATGCCTACATCATAACATCTACCTGCACGCCAAATTTCAGCCCGATCGGTCCAGTGGTTTGGGCTGTGCGTTGATAGATCACCATGTCAGTCACCGTTGAGTTTTATATATATATATATATATATATATATATATATATATATATATATATATATATATATATTTTTTGTTTCATATTTTAAAGTTTGCTAGATACGATTACTTTATAGAAATGATTTCTTATCAGCAACACAGGTATAAATAAATGCAATAATACAGGGGTTTTTTGTAAATATTTTATTTTTAAATAATAATCATACATTTTTAAGGCAACCTATTTCAAGAATATGATGCTACTTTTACAGTGAACTATACACACCCTATATATAATTATTAAGAAACATATACACACCCTAAACTATTATCGCTTAGTTTTGTTACAACTTACACCCTACATAATGTAAATTACCCTGCAGCCAAATGATATGTAGGGAGACGGACGGGCATAAGGTCCTAGTGCCCTACCGTTTTTTTCCATTGGGAAGGAACCCTAATAATTTGAAGTGAACTACGACGTGGACTTTATTAATGATGACACTGTAGATAGGATCCTATGTCACCATTAATTACAAGTTTACTCGTAAACGAGTGAAGCACCTGATGGTAAGTGATTTAGCTCAAAATCCGTATTATTCCAGTCTTCAGCAGCTTTTACATATTCCAGAGAATTTGTATTGAGAGATTTAAAGTGTAAATTGTTTTTTTTTCTATAGAACTAGTTAGATGCGCCGTAGAGAGCGCCCGCAACCACGTACTGCTCAAAAATTTATTTGTCGTGCGGGAGCCGTACATTTTTCTGATTTAGAAAGTGTCCTATATCCTTTCCTGGAATTCAAAGTACTTTCATACCAAATTTCAGTCAAGTCGAATCGGCGGCGGCGCTTTGGGTTAAAGAGGTAACAGACAGACACATTTTCGCATTTATAATATTAGTATCTAAGGAAAAAAAAACAAACAAAAAGAGGCAAGACATCCGCTACTAGGTGCGGCCAAATATACAGTTCCTTTTTTTTATTTACTTACTAATTTACGGTAAACGATTGTTATGTAAGGTATTTTTTCGTAATTCTTATTTAGGCATTTATTATTATATCCAATATTATTTAGCTTATGATATTGCAATTATTATCTAATCATATTTTTATATAAATAAATGATTTCCGTCGATTAAAAATTAATAAAAAAGTGAAAACTTGTTAGGAGAATACAGCGGCGCGCGTTGAAGTCTTTTGTATAGACGATATTAGCGTAGGCCGTAGACGCAGTAAAATTGCATCTTATAACCCTGTTCCGTTATTTTCTTTAAATTAATAATAAAAATACGTGTGGCACTCGAGGACTGCCTCGGTAAAGCTATTGTAAGGCCTTTTTATCAACTTATGCAATTATAATTCGCATACGTCTAGTCGCACGCACAGTAACACCGTGCTAAAATCCGACAACGCTGCACCGACCTGTCGGAGTGGAGGTTTTAGGTTTTTTCGTAGCGGAATTTCTTAATTTAATGACCGCGCTCAAAGCCTGCGATAAAAGCTATGCAATAGCCTAAAAATCTTCTAAAGGTAACGCAATAAGAATATAATAACTAAGATCCATTTATGAAGCTACAGAATCATAATATTGTGATTACAGTGTGTGTGTATATATGTAATGTAAATATGTTTTCGTCGGCTGTAATAAGCTCACACACCTGATAATTAGCTGGACTGCTTAATTAAGGCTCTACGTCTCGGAGCTTTCGTAAAATTACACATTTCGATAGCCGTCAAAATGTTAAAAAGCTACAATTAAAAGTCGCTTTTGTCTTATCATAGAGCTGTATAAAGTCGTTCGAACTTACAGGATGTGCAGACGACCGATTTTATTATCATTTTCACAAGTTTTTTTTGAAGTGAAAACTTCTTTAGCGGCGTTGAGCACTTTTGTGGGATGGGTAAAAACTGTGAAACTCGCGTCAGATTCTCGTGCTGATCGAAAAACCGTAAGACGGTTGGAGAATAGTGTTGTAACATCGAAATCGATTAATCGAACAATCGATTGTTTTTTTTCGAATGTCAATATTTTTGAATCGATTGTAAGGGTTTCGATTAATTAAAAAAATCGATTTTTAAAAATCGATTTGTATAAAAAATGGATTAAAAATTTAATCGATTGTAAGGGTTTCGATTAATTAAAAAAATATTTTTTTTTTAAATCGATTTTCATAAAAAACGGGTTAAAAATTTAATCGATTGTAAGGGTTTCGATTAATTTAAAAAATCAATTTTTTAAAAATCGATTTTCATAAAAAATTAGTTAAAAATTTAATCGATTGTAAGGGTTTCGATTAATAAAAAAAAAACGATTTTTTTAAATCGATTTTCATAAAAAATGGGTTAAAAAAAATACACAACGTTAATAATCAAGTTTTCACTTCTGCCGGCACTCCCGGAGTGCAACCCGTCTTTTTTTTGTTTTTTAGCGTTTCATCCGGGCAATTTATTAGATACCTACTATGACGCACGGCATTCCGTCGCGCCAAATTTCGTTTATCGCGCGGAAACCGTATATTTTTCCGGAATAATAATTCTATATCCTTCCCCGGAACTAAAATTATCTTCATAGCAAATTATCAGCAAAATCATGTCAATCATCAATTTTTTTAGCTGGGAAAGGACATGATCATTGTGGTAATTGAATGACATTTAAAATGAATTTTAAATTTTGTTGAGGACGGTTGAATCGATTTTGGCTAATTTCAGTCTTGAAATACCTGTATTTTGTTTGAATGAGGAGGGCAGTGATACGACATACACCGGGTCATCTAGTTTGAAATGTATTAAGGATCAATTTTAACCCAGATAAGCCTCATTCGGACTTGCCGCATTCGACTGGTCGCTCGTCTGCGCGACCCCGAGGGTAACAGCAGCGGAAATCGTATAATGAAGACCCGCAGTATAATATCAATCAATGGTAATTAAGCAGAGCTTTTTGTTGACTTGACCGTCGCCCCATTTGGGATTTCACGCACCGGTAACTCGCCCGGTCCTTCACAATACAGTTGTTCGGATTCGACACGACTGTCAAATAACATCCTTTCAAATATCTATGTTTTCATTACGTTTTTGTTGGTTTAATTCGTATGTTTTGGTCCTCCCAGCCGGATGAAAGGTATCGTAATTGCGTCGAGTGTATTAGGACGTCTGAGATCTCATTTTGATATGTAGCTTTACTTAGAGAAGAATCATTATATTATGAAGTTGTTGTAAGTATAAAATAGTTTGGTTAGAAGTAAGAATAGAAACTTTAACGTATAACATTATGGAATTTATATTGGAAGGCAAATCATGTAAGTATATAAAACGAAATCGTGTGGTGTGACTTGTGAGAGTGTAAAACGCGCCTTACATGAAAACTAGCAATACGTCTTGTAGAGGCTTTGATTTGCACAAAGTTATAGTACAAAGTTTATAAATAAAAAATATTGCCCACCAAACCTTTTTTACTCTACTATATTTTGTGCCATTTTATTATTACTAAAACCAGTAACAAAGCACCTACTCTAACAAAGAAAATAAATTGAAAAATAATATTAATTAATAATTATTTAAGTTATCAATTTGCTGTTTTTATTGGCTATTTTACCCCAAACAACGAAGTAAAACAGTTTGTCCATAAAATCCATTTCAGTTCAATGACCTTCGATCCAGTATGTGACGTTTAACAAAAATTCAGTAATTGGTAACATAATGGACGTAAACTATTTCAAATATTCCCACACCCATCTCACTAACAAGAAGAAACAAAAACTCCAAATCACGGGATAACCCTCAAAATAACCCCGAGAACAAAAAAGTGTGAAATTATCCAAAGTGGATAACGGGATGGGGTTCGATGGATCAAAGGGGTTCTGATATCAATTATTAGTTTCACGATTTTAATAAAACTTTGATGTTTGACCGTGTGGAGATAAGCTAATAAGATTATACCGCCGGGACCGGATTTTGTGGGCGGAATGCTCGGGAATGGCTGTATAAAAAACGATTGGGTTCCCGGTTCTGGGCATTTACTGTCTGGGTGCGTGGCGGGACGTTTGGTTCCCGATTGCTGTCACTGCGATGCATATCAAAAATACAGGGGTGAGTTTTTTAATTTAAAAAAATACATCAAACGTTACAGTTACAAAATAATGTTTCTATTTTTTTATTTAAAAAATACACCAAAGTGTACATTTACAAAATAATGTTAATACATTTTTTTTTATTTATTTAAAAAAGGAAATCAACGGTACAAGTGTAGTTAGTTTTAATAAATAATATTAATAAAAATCCTGATACGTGCATTTTTGTATCTGACACAAAAATTGGCTATACAAGCAAGTCGTATTACATAAGCTATGTAAAATAATAAAACCAATAAATTATTTTATGCCTCAAATGTATTATTTTAATAAAGGATACTATATAATAATAACATTTCATTATTAATTATAAGAAGGAGAATAGCATTTTTTCAGTGTTAAATATGAATGTTTCCTTGTGGGAATCAAAGGCTCGGCTTTTTTCAGTGTTTTCGTTACGCGGGTTTCGACTAATATTAATATGTCAAATTAACTAAAACTTAATAGATTATGAACAGTTAACTATTTAAAAAATAAACTTGTGACTAGTTGAAATAAAATATTACGAAAGCTCTCAAGACGTAGACGTGACGTACCGAAAGCTTCAACATGTTAAAATAACATATCAATAGAGCTTTTGTGAAGCTATCACTGTGTTTACTCTCAATAACGATTATCCTTTGTGAGAAATATCAATTTAATGTAGTGGCCAGTCGAGGATTTCTCTTCAGGGTTGCCACTCAAAGATATTACATTTTGTTGTCTATAAATTAAGTAGATAATTTTTTAAATAATTTTGTCTACAGATGGAATGTGTTTAATGGTTGTTTTCCCGCAGTAAAATGATTGTATCTTAGTACTCAGTACAATAGATTTGTGAAGTTTTTTTTGTTGAAATCATAAATAAAATTCGGCTGGGTCATAGCCGCTCGCGCCTATCGGCATAAAGGTACCATAGTACGTCATACAAAATGTTTTTGGAAATTGGAAAATATACGTAAGTAATGTCAGTATCTATCTCAAACAAAAACAGGAAAATACTCTTAAACTTCTTTTTTGCTTAGAATCGTAGACATAATTACATTTATTTAAAACATTATTGTGTAAAACCTTTGAGCGTATAAACACAATATTTTTTATTATTTCATTTTTCAGTTCGTTTTACAATACTTTACTTTTGGTATGTAATTTATTACTTTGATCGTGTGTCAACCCTATTCTTGAAGTTCGGTTACATCTATATTGTGACAGTCATTGATTGATCTAACAAAAGGTTTTAGTTATATACTTGTGTGATGTTTATTCCTTTTCAAGATTTTTAATAATAAATAAGTACACCTGAATATAACTTGTTGTATGAAAAAATAAAAATATAAAATAACATTCCTACCTGAAAAAAAAAATCAGCTATTTCACACATAAGTGCCAAAGAGATAAGGCGCTTTTGTGTGAAACACATTTTTTTGTGTGTGCCAGAAGATGCCGTGATAATTTTTTCAGGAGTTTATTTTTTGTGCCAAGTCTTGAAGTGGAATAGAATATTCACCTGTACACGTAAGAACATGAAGATGAGTTAAACAGTTAATCCATTCTTATATATAAGAAAGTGCACACAAGAACAGAAGTTGTTGGCAAGTTGTCAGAAAAACAATTTTATTATCTTTAGATTGTTTTGGTTCAACATGGAAATTATGTTAAAAACGTTTTAAAAGTGAAAATAATCAAGTATTTTCTAAGAGCGATTTACCTACAAATAAGTGGCTTCATTTATTCCAGTTTTTTTTATTTTCAGTATCAAATTCCAATGCACGGATGTCTGACCATGTCTTGTCCCTCATTAATAACATCCAGTAATATTAAACCCGCATACGTAATCTATGAACGATTCGAATTTCAAAATGTTTACGGTATGGATTAAAATTCTTTAATTAAAATTTTTATTCATACCATTAATCATGGAAGAATTAGTTATTTTAATTTAAACTATAAATTTTGGTGTAATAGTTTCGGTGATTTGTATGGGAATGTTTTGTGATGTGCATTTCCGGTTGTGCATCAATAAAAATTTATTACACATGTGTCAGGTATTAGATATTATTTATAGCACCTATCAACGTAGGTGTCGGATTTTATATTAACTGTGTAGCTAAGTTATAGTATAATTTAGCTTCACTGATTTATTTAAGGTTTAAAATAATCTTATGTTCCAGTGCTATTCTTCAATGTTCACTTTATATTTTATTTATATTTAGTAGTAAGTTGTAGATTGTTAGTTTAATGTTATTTTACTTTACTAGATCTATTCGATATTTCTATATTTTCTTCTCGCTTGCGCATTGCTTTTGTGTTTTGCTGTGCGAACTTAATGATTTACCTATTTAAGCTGTAAGGGCCCTATCAGACATAGATCGGTCACGCGGTCAAGCGTTCAAGCGGTCACTTTTGCTTTCTTTGTGTTGTATTAGGGTTGATTCAGACCGCAACGTGACGCGTAGATGCATTTCTAAATTTATATGGATTTGACAGATTCTCAAGAAGTCTCACGCAATTGAAATCTGTCAAATCCATACAAATTAATGCCGCGCCGCGCCTCGCCTCGCCTCGTCGCGTTGCGGTCTGAATGACCCTTACGGTACATAGATATACTCACACAGGGGGCGTTCTGACCGCGTCAGAATTGCTCCTGTGTGACTGACCGCTCGAACGTAGAATGTGAACGCAGAACGCTTGAACGCATGACCGCTCTCTGTCTGATAGGTCCCTAACTGCTAGGTTTTTTTCAGTCAGTGTCAAAAGTGAATGTATTCTAGATTATCAGCAATTTTCACTAAAAAACTATGCTAGCAACGTACAAAATAATTGTTGTTTTCTGTAAAAAATCATACATCTTGAACATTGACTGAAAAACCAACCTATATATTTATTTTTATTGTATTGTTTACGTAATGTGTAATTTATGAATGTCTTGTTGTTTGTTTCAGATGTATATTTTAGCAAGTTTAGCGCTGTTTGCGTCAGCAGAAGCGTTCTTCCTCAAATGGGGTTCGGATTCGGGGTATGTATTATTTTGTTAAATTTTTATTTTTAATATGTTTTAGTAATGTGCAATGCGATGCTACTTACTTGTATGCTATGCGAAGTTTTTTTTGATGTTTACTTTCTTATTTAAGTAAGTAATATTAATATGTATAACTTATAATATGATTAAAAGCCGATATAGAATTATTATGTTAAACGATAGTATTTTTAATTAGTCGTAAATCAATATCCACTTCATCGTTTTTATTTTACGTATTGATGTTCTGTGTTAATAATATTGCGGCGATGTTTCTAATGGTTTTTGACATATCATCGTCATCTATTTCTACAAAATTGATCTTTAGCCGGCCCCTGACGATCAATTGTATTGCGCAATATTACGATTCAATTTTATTGAACTGTTTATTAGACAATAATTATTACATTCAAGGCGCCCGATGTTCGATATCAACCCTAGACGGTCAATAATATTAAAATGCAATACGTGATATTGCGTAATAAAATTGCTCGTCCCGCTTAAGCAAAGCAAACCCACATTACTTTTATTGTAAACTACTATAAAAATTTAACTGACATACAATTTTATTTGTTACAGTAGCCAATCTCAGAAGAGTTGGGTGCAGCCGATGTCCCCAAACATGTCCCCCGCGTACCGATACCAATACATGTATCCTTACGAGTCTAGGAAGATATACCAGATGCCGCCCCAGCAATACCAGCAGGACTATCAGCAGAACATAGCCCCTATCCCCATATCCGTCCCCGCGGGGGCCAGCCTCACCCCAGTGTCCCTACAGCACGTGCAACTTGTCCCCTGCATGTGTCCCGTGGCCCCTGAAGAGGCAGAGAAACTTCAGGAACAAGTAGGCCCCGGACCCTACGTCGCCCAAACATACACCCCGAATTACTCCACCCCCCAACAAATACAGAACCTCGACAACAAACAGACAACAAAACAATAATTGCCAAACATATATTTATTTCTTCAATATAAATTAATATATTTAAGACTGAATTAGAGGCTATTTTTGATAATAAATTATTTTAAGTCAAATCTGTGTTTTAATGTTTCTTACAAAATTTAATAATAAACAAAAATATTAGTACTTAGTTCAATAATGAAGCAACAATTGATGCTTACTGTAAAATGTTGTTTTTCGAAATACGTAAGTTACAAGGTTTGTTCGTTCAAATTATAAGGTAAAATGAGATACTGTTCTTATGTTATAAAATGTTAGTTCATCCACTTACGTTTCCGATTATCCACGCTATAATAGCCTGGCAATCGTGATTCGTGGTTGTGATCTAGTTGGACGCTGTTAAGCATTCGTGTATTATCCTACAAAAAATTACGTATTGAGTTATGAATGCAGTCTTGTTCTTTAGATCATTTATAACAAAACTACATTCGTAACTCAACATCTTTTTGTGGGTTGATACACCAATGCTTAACAGCGACCAGTTAAATATTCAACCGACCCAACTTTTGAGAGTGCACTTTAATAAAGATCCCCTCAAATATCATGCTAATGTACTATCAGAGAAGTTGATTCCTATGCAGATCGGGGACCTAAGTAGTTTGGTTGCGTTACGTCAAACCCAGCCGACAGATCACAATTAACATTGAATTGACATATTCGACCAAATAACGTTGGTCTATCAATTGCATAGGAATCAATTTCCTCGATGGTACAATAATTTAGAATTATGTCAACAATAATGATGTATATATTGTAGAGTCATACACCGTGTCTAAGCTACCGATCATGATCGCACGCCACGTAATATTCCCAAGGCATAAAATGGTTCTTCAAATTCCGGCAACGCTCTAGCTAGGGATACTCTATATAATAAGTAATAATAATAACTCACACACCGGTTTCAGTGACGGTGGCCGGTTTCATTGACACCAGACCAGTTAAGCAGGAGTAATTTTATAGTGCCCAAGTGTGCGCGCAGTACACAAGAGCACTCTCTATTACTTGGGATACTTGGCACCCAAGAATGGATATCGGCCATACATTCTTGGGCCTCTATTATATAAAATATTAACCTGATAGAGCTCAAGGTATTTTCTATAAATACTACTAAGAATTAAGATTTAAATGAAGAATGAAGAAACAGCTTTTAAAATATATATTAATTTTATTTAAAAAAAATAATAAAGATAATTACAAGATAGAGATTTGAATTTATATTTTCACCACTTGACACTGTGTGTTCACAATTCACATCTTCTAAGTATGGTACTCAAAACTTTTTACAATTACTTTTAAATGTAGGCCATCGATAAAATCAATATGAACTTTTCTATTAGTGTATTGAAAGTAAATTCAGACTACGTATGTTTTTTGCACGAACTTCGGTCGGTTGGAAGCGGGAAATGACGCAATGGCTTTCATTGTGTTCTAGATAAAAATCGAACGCAACATAAAGAAATAGGAAGCGCGAACATTGAGATAAATACCTACTTACTTACTGCACGTAATCAGTGAAATGGTTTTTGCATTTTAAATGAGGAAGGAAAGTGTTTACCTATATTTTCTTATCATTTACGTGGCTTGGAATATAGTCTGAAGACTAAATCAAGGTTCTTTTCAGCAGTTCTGTACAGCGGAACTCTTAAGAAAAGTTAAATTTTGCCGGAACCCGATAATAAAGGAAAAAGTTTGGACTTTGAGCTACTGTGGCAAGAAGTGGATAATCATAACGGATTTGGCCGAAAAACATGAAGAAAATATTTCGTAAAGCGATTCCATACAGTGAACTCTACTGGAAAACATACATATCCTAAAGCAAGGGTCACCAATTAGTTTCGCTCGGGGTCCGTTTTAAGAAATGAAATGACCTTCGCGGTCCACATACACAAAATATTTATTAAAAAAAATTCATTAAGTACGGAATTTACAAAAGCATTTATTTACATATCAATGAGAAAAGTGTCAATTTTTATTGCTAATTATCTGTCTGAAATTTCCGTCCACCATTTGGTGACCCGTGCCCTAAAGCATTATCAGTTAGTTTGCTTACTCCCTGTATACTTGCTAACTCAACTAAGTAATACTTAATGGTAGTAATTAGTACTTAGAGTGAAGTGCAAAATGAAAACCAGACCCTAATAATGAATGTCAGTAATTATATAGAAAGAAAAAGTGATAGATATAACAAGAGATATTTGCTGGGAGTTATAAATTGTTATTGTCTGAAAGTTCTCACGAATTAACTTCACATTAGACATTACCAATTATTATTATAGCTGATGGATTTATTGCTTATTAACCAATTACATAAAGAGGTTGTCAATAATTAGACCCGTATGTAAATATTGCTATGTCCAGAACTGCCTAGTTTTCGTATAATAATTTAGTCTATATCAGCGTCTGAACAAATGTGGCAAATTTCAAGAGTGGTAATGTTTTTATGTTTGTGTTCGCATGTCTTCGGAACTACAAGTCCGATTTAAGTAATTCTTTCTTTGATATACTAGGTTAGGTATTCAGCTTAGATAATACTGTAAGTTTCAAGAAAATCGGTTCAGTAGTTTTTGAGATAGAGAATTTTGAAGTTGGTTTTAATAATAATTTATCTAATTTTATTTATTTTACGATTATAACATGTAACATTTTAGTTATTTATAGATAGAAATACAAACCTTAACCATATCTTATATATAAAAATGGATTTTCAAATGTGTTAGTCGCGCTAAAACTCGAAAACGGCTGAACGGATTGGGCTGATTTTAGTGTTAATATATTCGTAGAAGTCCAGGGAAGGTTTTAAAGTGACACGAAGTTCACCGGGACAACTAGTCTTATATATAAAAATGGATTTTCAAATGTGTTAGTCGCGCTAAAACTTGAAAACGGCTGAAAGGATTGGGCTGATTTTAGTCTTAAAATATTCGTAGAAGTCCAGTGAAGGTTTTAAAGTGACACGAAGTTCACCGGGACAGCTAGTTATAATAATATGTGTGACGCAAAGTTTCAACTTTTAATTCTGGCTGCATCTAAAATTTTTCACTAATATATCATGTGTGTGGCAGGCCACACATATGATATATTGCATAATAAGTAATAGCACATGCAAAACTTATAAACCTTATTCGATGATCACTGTATAATAAAGGTATGCTTTGGTTTCTTGGCATTGAGCTTTAAAAATCTCAATAAAATGTATATGCAGGGGTTTTCAAGAAAAAAAAATCGTCATTTAAATTAGTCTTGTGAGGTGCTCAAGCTCCGATCTCTGAAATATTAGCTCGATCTCTTCAGTCAGAGATTCTTAAGTTTTTTGACAAGAGTTTAACTTTTCAGTAGCGTTGTTGATAAACGTTACATTATTCCAATCTAGTAATCCAGTCGAGCGCTGGATTGTTTTCTTTTTTTTTTAAATAAGGGGGCAAACGAGTAAACGGGTCATCTGATGGAAAGCAACTACTACTGCTGGTGACAGTTTGTTCCAGAGTTTTACAGTGCGCGGCAGAAAGTTACGCGAGAAATGCACGGTGGAAGACTACCACTCATCAAGGTGATGAGGATGGTATATTTTTCGCGTGGGACGATGGCGAAAGTTGCAGGTGGTATGATTCCGAACAATTGTTCGGAATCATAGAGTAAGAATATCATATGAATCATCAATCCTCAGAGCACTCCCCCCGATACAACCGATAGAGGATGCAGAGTGAAGCTACTGATGTTACTGGGATAACATAAACGGGCACTGCAATTCGGTGCATTCCAATGTCCGTTCCATTAGCGACCAATTAAAAATCCAAAATCCAAAACGAGGCCCAACTCCCAAGAATAACAGTTTTTTTCGAAGATGATCTTAATGGATGGATAAGCACCAACACAATAGAAAAGTCTAGATAATATACGCTCATATATAAACTGCTTGCATTATACTTGCATCGTCAGTCAAGTGCAGTAGAGTGCCGCGCATCTTCGTTTGCAGTAAACGTTATTTTTTTGTCACAGTGCTTTCCACATTGTTATAGACAATAGAAATGGATTGCAGAAAAGTGGTGAGTTTTTACCATTGATTATCTCTTGTGCTTTGCGAAATTTAATTGGTGATGCGATTTTTGTTTACACTTATATCTATGTAAACTCAGGAGTTTTCGATTTGTTATATTTGCATTATTTTTATTACTTATTTATCCATAAGTATTAAACTTACTTCATGCATTTTACACTGCTATTATTAAATATGCAAAACCGCGAAAGAATTTATGTTTGAACTCAGAAGTTTAACTTTTTACTGATAATAATATGATCTTAGTACTTAAATGTTTCCTAATTACTTTTAAATAGTTTTAAAATAAATATGTTTAAAGATGTTACTACTTTAGCTACTAGTATTTGAACACTAATAAGTATTAATTTTCTTTTTCAGCTGTTGTTTTGTCTCGCTGTTTTCCTGGCTATACTCGTCACAGCAGAGGGGTGAGTTTCTGTTCAGTAATCCAGTGATTCTCAAACTTTTTTGGTGGCGAAACCCCTTTAAGAAGTAACACTGTTAGCGGATCCCTAAAAAATAATATTTTGTGGTATTTAAAAATGAAATGTCTCCATGCTGGTGACATTTCTAAAAACAGTAATTGTGTCGCTCGCTTTTCAGGCTTGTCGGCTTTTTAGGGGCTCCCCCTAAAAAGCCTTTGTGGAGCTCCCTAGGGCTCTACGGAGCACACTTTAAGAATGGCTGCACTAATCAGATTCCTTTCATTTATTTGTTTGTAGGCAAAGACACAACAAAGTCAGCATAAGTTAATTATTCTGAAAGCACTTTACCTAATTATAAATGAGTTATTGAGAGAGTATATAGTTGGAGATCGGCCATCTTGGCGTTCATTGAGAGAGGCCTATGTCCAGCAGTGGACGAATATAGGCTGATTTGATTGATTGATTGATTGAATCGTATAGTAGATAGCATAAAATATCTAAGAAGCTGCTGGAATCATCTCGCGTAATTTTAAAGATCTTCACTTTACTACACATCCGAAGAACTAAGACCAATATTATTATAGACGAGTTTTTGCCAGCGGCTTCGCTCGCGATAAGAATTATTATTATAATTATACAAACTTTCATCCCCTATTTTAACACCTTGGAGTTGGAATTTATCAAACTCTTTTCTTAGCGGATGCCTACGTCATAACATCTACCTGCATGTCAAATTTCAGCCTGATTCGTCCAGTGATTTGGGCTGTGAGTTGATAGATCACCATGTCAGTCAGTCACCTTTGAGTTTTAAATATATAGATAGATATATTTAAAACTCAAAGGTGACTGACTGACATGGTGATCTATCAACTCATGGCCTATCACCACTATCATCACTAATTTTTATGATAATATTACTCGTAGCTAAGCTAAACATTTGACCTTGTAACATAATCCCTATTAACAGTCTTGGGAGTACTATTTTTTCTCGGATTTCAAACGCGAAATGTCGAAAAAGGCATGAGTCATTCTATATTCCAACAATGGAGAAATTTAACGAGCAATATTAATGTAAATACGTGGTATTGCGTTCAATATTACCGTGCAGGAACTGTCGTGACAACGCACAAGGAACAAACGCAAGGAAATATCCAAACTGTTGTTTATATTTTTTTCAAATTATAAGTAATATCAAATGACATTGTTTAATGAAAGTCATCAATAAACTCTACTCGCGTTAATACAGCGAATGTCACATATTATGACACATATGTAATGCGCAAAAATTTATTATTTGTACCTTTACTCATAACGTTGTTAACGTGAAGGTAGCTTAGCGCCATAGATAATAATACACTGATTTGATGATATTTTACTCGAATCCTAATACGTCGTAATAAAATATGCAGAGGTGTGGCTGTCTAAACGGCTAAATGGATTAAGATAAAATTTGGTATGGAAAAAGTAACATACACAGGAATAAATTGAAGTTTTATCATCATTAATAATTTATATCTCGGAGTGCGGCAATAAAATATGTTACACCACTTTTACCCAAAACTATAGCCAAGTAAATATACGTTTTCTTACAGGCGGACCAAAAAGGTCGTCATCCACGTTCCATACAAGGTGAAGAAGATCAAGCACACGCACACAGTGTACAAGACCATCCATCATCATCACACCCACCACGACCACGAGTTGGGTCTACCCTCGGAGGAGCACGAGCATTTCCACCACATGCATCTGGATCCTCCAGCTGGGGCGCACAGCCAGCCGATTCCAGGGATTGGAATTCCAGAATTCCTGCCGGATGTCCCCCTGGAATTACCCCTGGAGATTCCAGATGTTCCGCACGAAATCCCAGGATTCCCGAGCAAGCACATCAGACCGCTTTATAGACGAGACTAAAGAGGTAAAGCATAATCATTCATCCTTTATTTACCTGATAATACGTCTTAAGGGCGTTTGACTGTCTGTGTGTCTCTTATATAGAGTTCATTGTGAAAGTGGCATTGCAGATTTTTTTGTGATTTGTATGGGCCAACGCCCCAGCGTCATGATTTTTCCCAAACAAAAGTAAAAAAAAAGGTTTTCTTTTAGCACTGCTACTTTCACAGTCAATTCTTTACGCCGGACTCATACATGCCCTAAAGAATTATCACTTAGTTATGTTGCACCTTTTATAGCATTTCCCTCCGCGCGGACCTCCCTTTCCCTTCTCACCACCACTCTCAGTATTGCCAACTTCAAGTTAGTATTGACAAAATAAAATATATTATGTATACAAATTAATTTAAAATATTACTGTCTTTAAAATATTTATCGCCCTATCAAAAATTCAGCTGATTTTACGCTTTTACTCCACAGGTCTTCACAAATTCTAAATAATACGAGTGTGTGAATATGTGGTTGATCTCTTTAGCGCTCATTTCTTAGTTTTTGTACAATATTGTCAGTACTTAGTTCTGATGTAAGTAAAGTACAGAGAAATTGATTCATAGTCAGTTGGTGGACCTACGTAATTTGACTGCTTTGTGTCAAACCCAGCCGACAGATCGTGATTTATATTGAATTGGCATAACTCGACCAATTAGTGACGTAAGTTCGTCAACTGCCTATAAAACAATTTCTTCGATAGAGTTTATGTATTTATCACCCTTGAAGTTAGAGCGTTTCAGAAGTCACAATAAATATAAAAATCTTATTGACAGCGCCAGCCTGAAATCTTCTTAGCATAATTTTACATAAAAATTTTTGTTAGAATTTCACTTATTTTTGTGAGTTTCATATAATTTTAGTTAAGGTTACCTTCAATTCATAACTTTTTTATTATATTTGTCTATCTGTCCGTTCATTCGTTTTTTATGTTTAAAATATAGTTTTATTTTCAGAACTACATTAGAAGTAAAGTCATCTGCAAGAATGCGCCGTTTGTCAACCGTCTACACACTTTCAACCGGCGTGGGAAAAATAATTGGATGAATGTACAAAGCTAATCTTAAGTTATTTTATGTGTTCGTTATAGCTATCTAAGATTTTATCTCATTGTTATTTTATAGCCAGTTTAAACCGTTTTTTCATTGATCTCCGTTTATAAGTCACAGATTTTTGAACATGCATTTTATTAAATATTTTCGGTTTTTAATTATTAAGAAGACATTTCTTAGCTTGTCAATGCTTTCCTAAATACCGCCTAATTAACACTTTCCAGTTCTAACCAAAGATTGTTAATTTATTTTTAATTTACTGAAATTATCCTAGTTTAGTTAATATGATCTGTTAATGTTAAAAATCTATCAATTTAAAAGTGACGCAAACTTTTTCATGGTGCTCTCACCACTGTCCAGAGCCATTGCCACGGCACTGGATAAAAATAAATGAGAGTCGGTAAATCTTCTTTTATTTTAAAGAGTGAATTAATAAAAGACTTTTTAATAATAAAAGGAAGATTTTGTGAAAAAAATGTTTGTTAATGTTTACTTTGTTTTTTGTTGATTTTTTCTAGTCACGTAATAACTTTTCGCTGCGGTTTCTGTCGATTGGTATTTGGCACTGTTTATAACATTGTTTTATTATTTTAAGATTATTGTTCAGTTATTTATTATATTCTCGTTTTTGTGATGTTTGTTTTTACTTTTTTTTTAAATATATTTCCTTTTCTTTTTATTTCGTTGCTTTGTTAATTGTTGTATTTTTTATCATTGTATCATTTAATATTATTTTGTAGTAAATATTTATGAAAGTAAGTGTTTTATTAAATGATATCCTTTATTTTATAATGTCATCTTAGTGTGTAGTTTTTTTTTTATTATTATATCAAAGTATTTCAAAATTAAGTAATATCTACACTAAAATAAATTTTTCTCACCTCGAGGCGGAAAACGTCAATTTTCGTCCCGCTGCGCTTTTTACCGATGTTGCAGTTTTCCGCCTCCATCGATAAGAAAAATAGTATACGCACCATGGGCAGTAAATAAGAAAGCCTCAGGTCACATAATAATGTTATGTTGGTACTTGGTTAACTAAACCTCGGCTTTGCCTCGGCCCACAATTACATGTGATCTGAGATCTAGGTGCGTATTGTAAGTACTATTTTGCTTCATATTTGTTAATAATAATTTTCGTTAAAACCGCAGACTGTACCTAATTATATAGACAAGGGCAACCACAAATTTTGACGCCATATACAAATAAATTTTAGCAATTTTGTGGTTTTTTTCACTCCATTGCATTGCGTTTGAAAATAGTTGAGTAATGAGTAAGTAATGAAATTTGAATTAAGAAGGGTTAAAAAATCAAGTACGCGTTTTAACTTTACCTTTAGCACAGAATATAATATATTAGTAGTACCAACCTTTAGTAAGTAATAATTACTAATAAATTTACGTTTAGGAAAATAAGAACGAAAATCGTCGATTGAGAATAGATAGACCGTACTTTAGGTATACAACGTACTTCAGATACACATTAGGGTGTGTATTATGTGTCCCTTTTTGTGTAAGTGGATGTTTGTTGTCACTTGTCATTTATATTTAATATGCTCGTATTATAAAAAAAGACGGGTTGCACTCCGGGAGTGCCGGCAGAAGTGAAAACTTGATTATTAACGTTGTGCATTTTTTTAACCCATTTTTTTATGAAAATCGATTATTAAAAAATCGATTTTTTTAATTAATCGAAATCCTTACAATTATAAAAAAGACGGGTTGCACTCCGGGAGTGCCGGCAGAAGTGAAAACTTGATTATTAACATTGTGCATTTTTTTAACCCATTTTTTATGAAAATCGATTATTAAAAAATCGTTTTTTTTTTATTAATCGAAACCCTTACAATCGATTAAATTTTTAACCCATTTTTTATAAAAATCGATTTTTTTAATTAATCGAAACGAGTTCGAGTTCAAGTTCGAGTTCGAGTTTGAGTTCGAGTTCGACACAAAACACTACTCTCCAACCGTCTTACGGTCTTTCCAAGGATTTTCGATCAGCACGAGAATCTGACGCGAGTTTCACAGTTTTTACCCATCCCAAGTTTTCACTTCAATAAGACTTTTTTTTGTTTAGTTAAAAAAGTTATTAAATTTAGCCAACTTTTCCTAAAATTGACGCAAAATTTAATAATTTGCATTTGAGAAACCATAACATACCTTCAATCTTCATATATTTTTGTAATATACACTCACTTGCAGTGCGTTGTAAGGTAGAGTAGCTTTTAATGTAAAAAAAGAGGTCATATATAATAATTATTAGATGCACAAAACAGAGATTAACGTTACGCACTACGCAGTATTTGCTAGTACTATGGTATTGCCAAAAAAGATGACAAAATAGCAATTACCAAATACCAGTAATAGATTTTAATTTACCAAATAAAGTCAAAGTATAACGACTTAACGGAACTGATCCAATAAACGCACTATAACCAACCAATTTGAAATGAAATGCAATTGTGTTACGGCATCCAGCGGGGCTAATCGAATGCGTTGTTTTGGAACGGTAGTGAAATAGTTATTATACAGGTAACAAAAATTGGGTCTGCAACTAACGACGGTAATAAAAAATCAATTTTATAACACCGTAACAGAGTTGTAAGTTCTGTAACGGAGCGGTAACGAGTAAGGTGTTGCACGCTCGAACGCTGCCGTCTATTGTGTCTTTTTGTTGACAATTCAGGTTTATTTAAGTGAAATAAAATAAATGTTCATCTCACTCGGTTGTCCATTCCGCTAGGTGTTAACTCGCGATGTGCTGTGTAAAAATGTGATATAGATACAACGAACTGCAAATATGGAGTTTATTAAATGTTTGACTGTGTTAGTGGTGTTTTTTGCTGACATCGATGCTGGTGGACATGAAAAACATCAGTAAGTTCTTTTGTTAAATAACAATTCTTGGTGGCTGAACATTAGAATATTTGTTTTGCAAGTTTAATTTTTTTAAAATATGTAAGTGAAAGCCTACGGCGAATTTATTGAGGATATTTTTTGAGACTTTGTGTTCGAGACTGCGTTGATGCACTGAATTTTATAATTGCTTTTTCTAATAAATTGTCGTTTCAAAAATAATATGCTTGGTGCTATGCGAATATATTTTTAACTATTTATGTAATTAAACGTAGGAAAAAATATATGTTTAGTTTCTCTATTTTATCTTTTAAGAATTATTTCTTTTTTTCAGTGACCACGTGAAAGTTCACATACCAGAGTTCATTCATCACGATCACCACACCAAAGTCATAACCATCCACCATCATCATCACAAGCCGAAGGAGCATCATCATCACCATCATCACCACCACAAACCTCACGGACATGGGCACCATTATCACCACAAGAAGTCATCGACGCATCACGTTTCGAAAGGTCATTCGAGTGGGCACGAGCATCACGGTCACCATCACGGGCATCATGGGCACCATCACGGTCATCACGGGCACCATCACGGCCATCACGGTCATCACGGTCACCATGGCCATCATGGTCATCATGACCACGAGCACAAGCACCACGATCCAACGCCCACCTTCAACTACAGTCCTCCAACGGTCAACTACGATCCTCCAACGGTAAACTACGATCCACCAGTGAGCTTCGAAGGTCCCTCGTACAGTCACGAGTATACGCCGTTCACTTCGTCCATCCCAAATATCCCGCATGCGCCCAAAGTGCACGGAGTAGTTCATACAGTCAAACAGGTCAAAGTCTTCGATTCGCTACCCGGAGCTGTACCCGGTGCGGGCTTAGCTGGAACAGGGAACGGATATCAGGTGACAGAGGAAGGAAATGACCATGAAGACGACGTGTTCACCTCCGTCAATACTTTACCACAATCTTACTCTGGAACCTTCGGTTTTGTTAGGAACGCCGGCCCAGACCAGAACGATCCATTCGCGGATATTCCACAGCAGGGCACCGCGCAGGTCCAAAACCACGATCCTTTTGCTAGCCCCCAACCAACTTCGTACGACAATCTCGAAAACTTCTCCCAAAGCGATCCATTTTCATCCGTAGCTCCAACGGCTGGAGGTCTACCAACTGCCCCTTCTTCCTTCCCAACGAATGCGGAATTCGATGGTAATGGTGGAAATGTCAACGCTTTTGACGATCCAAGCAACATTATAGTCGGGAATGACATTGGTAGTACAGCTTTTCTCTCTGACGGCGGAACTGATGACTCACCCGTGTCTTTCTCGCGGGAAGCGGGAATCCAACAGACTATAAAAACAGGTGGAGTTGAAACTGTAGTATATTAGTTTCGTTTTATATAATAGAGGATAATAGGGGGTTATCTAAGGTTGGACAACGATAAGAGTTACAGACTCTAAGCTCTAATTATGTCCTATATTATATTAATTTTAGTTACCTATATAATTATTTTAAATAATATTGGTATTTGTTAACTATCACTTGTTATTAGACGAACAATATTAATTTCGAAGTTACCATTAAATTAATTGTTATTTAGTTAGTACATATAATTTAATTTTTAATAGGCCATTATCTATAGTACAACCAAAAATTATGTAATTGGTAGAAAGCTAGTTGTATAATCTATATTGTATATAATGTTATACCTACTATTACTTAGATAATAATCATTATTGACAATAATCTAACGACAATAATGTCGTTAGAGTTTTATATATTTGAATGTAAAGTGTCTACTATTAGTTTGTTACTAGTTGTTTAAGTGTTTTATTATTGTTGGTGTTTGTATTAAATTATTTCTAATCAAATTACTAACATAATTTCATGTATTTTATTTTAGTTTCGGGAACTAATCTCAATTTCAAATATCGTCAAATAGTAGTTTACGATATTGCATTGTTTATATTATGTATATTACATCTTCTTCTTCTTGTTGTTCATTTCTTCATAGGCACATTGTGGTTTGCGTAAGTTATTAATTATTAATATTACCAATATTGTCAAAAATAGGTCTGTAACATTGCTTAAGCAAAGCAATTGCCTTTTTTTCTTGCACAAGCTGTGAGTGTCGTGACTTGGTCGCAAAAAATGTCAACTTCAGGCATACAAATGTCTGTAATTATGTCAACCGAAAAAAGCATACGACCACGCTCCAATTGTTAAACTTGTGTAACTGGAAACGTAACAACAAATAGATAAAAGAATATCAATTGTGTAACATCTTTTGTATTTCCCCTTTTCGTTTTTTTGTTTCCAATCAGCATTTCATTCCGCAAATTATCGTGTTATGTCATGCTACATAATCGAAAAGGAACTTTATTTCAGTAATTCATACATTTAAAAAAAAAATCTTTTTTGCGCTTTTAAGCCTCCCATGACTTGGGTTGATTCATAATTTTTATATATTTGAATTATTATCTCATGTGTAAAATATTTTTGCAACTAAAATCATTCAGTCTTACCACAAAAAACTAAACATCTATTGAACAGTTGTTTTGAGACCATATTTTTGTACTGAATTTTTCTCTAATCAATTACTGTTCAACAGGTGTTTAAATCTTTTGTAGTAAGGCCGTTAATTTTTAACAGCTGATAGCCTAAATTAAAATCAACATAATATTTTTCATCTAAAACATATTTTTTTTCAAAATGAGGTCGGTTCATCTAAATCTAGAGGTTACCACTTGCCACCTTTTAAAATTATAAACTTCACTCCTTTAATTATGTAATATGTTTATAATGTTTATTCTTTCGACGGGTTAGTTACCGGGTTTATTAGTGCCCGGTTCTTCTTGCTAGGTTAGTTCCCGAACCGGTTGTAGGCAATACGACGTAGGTAGGTAGGTTCTGAAAATATTTATTTCTTATTTTCTAATAAACTTATCATAATTTCATCAGTTTTCCTTAGTCTACAATATTTATTTCTTATTTTCTTATATTATTGTGTAGTGAAATAGAAGGATTTATAATGAAATCTATTAGAAGTCTGTAGGAACTACAAATATAGCTTCAATATAGTTAAGAAATAAGACAAACTCTTCAGAATTTGTCTTTTTTGGATCACCTTATTTCAGAGGGATTACTGTTTAGAATTTAAAAAATGTTTTTGTTTTGAATAGTCCTTTTATCGAGGAAGGCTTTAGGCTACATAAAATACATGCTGCGACCAATAGGAGCGAAGAGTCCAGGAAGAAAGACATTTTAGCAGGTACGTACAAACTACAGTACCAATCTAAGGAAAACCTATATTATGTAGTCCAAACAATGAGGCTAGACATAAAAAATCCCCACTTCATAAATGCGAAAGTGTGTCTGTCTGTGTATCTGTCTGTTACCTCTTCACGTTTAAACCACTGGACCGATAGATGAAATTTAGAAGGTAGACGAGATTTCCGGAGTATTTCCGGACCTATACGACCTGCAAACCTTCAAGAAGAGAGCGTATTCTCTCTTAAAAGGCCAGCAACGCACCTGCAGCTCTTCTGATGTTGCGAATGTCCATGGACGACGGTAGGTGCTTTCCATTAGGTGACCCATTTGCTCGTTTGCCCCTTTATTTCATAAAAAAAGAGATACTTGATACTTTGAGAAACGAGAAAGGACACAGGATTCTATAATTTCAATTTTGTTTCTGTCTCCACTCCTGAAACGATTTTGATCTTTTTTCTTGAGATGTTGATTGGTGATCTAATTTAGAAGTTTTTAAGCTATTAAAATAACCTTCCTTGTATGTTAAGTGTATCTTCTATAAATATTAAGATTTAAACGTGACGTAGCAAGAGATATAATAATATTATATCCAGCATGGGATGTACTATCAGAGAAGTTGATTCCTAGGCAGATGGCGGGCCTAAGTAATTTGGTTGCGTTAAGTCAAACCCATCCGACCGATCGCAGCTAACATTGAATTGACATATAAGTCGACCAAATGACGTAGGTCCGTCAACTGCCTATGAATCAATTTCTTCGATGGTACCATGAATTGATTCATAGGCAGATGTCGGACCTACCTCAATTGGACAAGTTAATATGTCAATCCTTATCTTATTCCTTACGTAGTTCCTTACATAATAATAATAATAACAATAACAATAATAATAATAATAATAATAATAATAATAATAATAATAATAATAATAATAATAATAATAATAATAATAATAATAATAATAATAATAATAATAATAATAATAATAATAATAATAATAATAATAATAATATTAATATTAATAATAATACATTATTAGAGACGCTAATGTTGTAAGCGATCACTGTCGTCATTGCCACAAACAACCAGAAACCATACAACACATAACGGGTGCATGCTCATCCATCACCCAAACAGACTATAAACACCGACATGATCAGGTCGCAGCAATCATACATCAGATACTCGCACACAAATACAACCTCATTACAGAAAAATTGCCATACTACAAATACACACCACAAATAATACTAGAATCATCCGACTATAAACTTTACTGGGATAGGACCATACTGACAGACAAGACCGTACATCACAATAGACCTGACATCACTCTCCACGACAAACAAAACAGAACCGTCTACTTCATAGATGTAGCAATACCTAACTCCCACAATCTCACTAGTACACACACAACCAAACTCACAAAATACACAGATTTAACTATAGAACTAAAAGCTCAATGGAGAGTAAGCACAGTTAAAACCATACCTATCATCATCTCAACTACAGGCATCATACCTAAAACATTACACACATCACTCAAAACACTTAATATACATCCACTTACATACAAAGCCTTACAGAAAGCAGTCATCTTAAATACATGCCGAATTGTCCGAAAATTCTTATCCATCACTTAATTTCATATTTACTTGTAGTTGTTTGGCCACAAGCTCGCAACTGTAGTAGCTACCCCGCAAGGAAGAAAAGGAAATTAAAAAATATATACCCCAGGCGGGTACCGGCGCGGAATGCAATGGAGAATCCCGCCCCGGGCCCTCGGGCCCGGGCAGCCCCTCGTATTCTGGGGGGGGGGGGGCAACGTATCGCTTCATTCTGCCCAGGCTAGTACTGCTGCAGAGAACATCGTGCCAACTACGAGCAACACACACTCGCACTCTACATCACCTACTTCATCCATCAGCCTGTTTCCATCTCCTCACTCATCGCCGAGATCATACATGTTCGATAAATCATCGTCATTATCTCGTTCTACTTCACAGTCACCAAAGTCATACGTTGTTACACGGAAAGCAACTGCTACTTACCCTGTGCCCATCGTTGACAACACGCAGTCTACGAGTACATTGCAAACTAATGAGCGACATCCCGTAGACCATAATACCTCACAATCACATCTGACCAACACACCAACTAGAAGTGTTTTGCAGGAAATGCTTCCTCCAACCACCCTAGCTGGAAAACGTAGGCAACGGATGAAATGGACTGATGAAATTAACAGAGAACTTCTCCGTTGTTACTACATAGTCACATCATGCGAATCAAATCTCACAGCATTCAGACCATCGCTATATCAAAAATTCATTGAAATTTTTCCGGAACTGAGTCACTTATCAGAACAAAGACTTGCCGAACAAATTAGAGTAATCCATCGTAATAACAGGATAGCACCTCATGTAAGAGAACAGTTAAAGAATTCAGTAGCTGAAATAACCCAAATCCTTGAAGAACCTGATGTTCAAAATACTACACAGGACGCAGATTTACAATTACTAAGCAATTTACAAACCGATAATAATCAATCTATCATTCCATTATCACAATATCATTCTTTGTTATCACCACATCAATCAAATTCTTTGCTAAACTCATCCCACACCATTGAACATACAATCGAACTAGAGACTGACACCACCCAGAGAACACCAACAAACCACAACGCAATAGAATCTGAAAAAATTGATAATATTTTCAAGGAAATGTTAATCAAATACTCCGGTTCAGATTCAAATCTAAGACCTATAATACCTAAGCTCCAGATCACTCGCAATGTAATTAAAACTGTAAACGTACTAAATTGTGCTATCGGAAAATATTTAGAGGAAAAAGAAGAACCCGGTTTGGAAGAAATTCACAGCACTATATACTGTGGGGCTATGACTACAGCAATTCTGCACTCAAAAACTGTAAAGCCTAAAGACAAAGAAACAAGAAAAACAATAGATAATAGGAATCCAAAATGGCAGATACGAATAGAAAACAGAATCAAACAGCTACGGAAAGAAATAGGACAGTTAACTCAATATTTAAAAGGAAACCTCAACCCAAGGAAACAACAGAAAATAAACCCAAATAATCTCCCTGAAAATCAATTACTTGACCGCCTAGATAATTTAAAACAAAAATTGAAAGCACAGTCCAAACATCTACGTCGACTTCAAATTAGTAATGCTACAAGAAAAGACAATATGCAATTTAATAACAACCAAAAATTATTTAACCAAAATCTTAATTCTGAAAACATTAAAATTACGCAACCGCCAGATATAAATCATGTAAAAGATTATTGGGAAAGTCTGTGGTCTATACCAGTCCAACACAACATTGATTCTCATGGATCAGATCTGAAGAACAGGATTACCAGAACATAAACCAAATGCCTGACATTACAGTGGATAGAGATGATGTAACTTTCGCTATCAAGAAAACTTTAAATTGGAAAGCCCCAGGGCCTGAAAAGATACAAAATTATTAGCTCAAATATTTTACATCAACTCATCGCCATATAGCAAACATATTTAATTCATTCATACAGACTCCAGAAACTAAACCTTTATTTATGACACAGGGTATCACCTATTTAAAGCCCAAAGATAAAGACCAAACTGCTAATCCATCAAAATACCGCCCGATCACTTGCCTACCCACAATATATAAATTATTTACATCAATTATAACATATAAGCTTAATGCACATATTATACAAAATAAAATCGTACCTGAGGAGCAAAAAGGATGTACCAAGGGGTCTATGGGTTGCAAGGAACAGCTAGTCATCGATGCCGAAATACACAATAACGCCAAACGAAACCGTCACAACCTCTACTTTGCATACATTGATTACCAAAAAGCTTTTGATAGTGTTCCGCATTCATGGTTAATAAAAGTTTTACAAATATATCGGGTCAATTACAAACTAATAAAGCTACTACAACATTTAATGTCCACCTGGTCCACTCAACTCAATCTAAGAACAACTGATACACAACTCTCCACAGCCTATATTAAAATCAAACGCGGCATATTCCAAGGCGATTCTCTTAGCCCTTTATGGTTTTGCTTAGCCCTTAACCCATTATCAAAAATTCTCAACAAATCATCTCATGGATACACAATAGACAAAGTAAACAATATAAAACTTTCCCACCTGTTATACATGGACGATATCAAAATCTACGCAACGGACAGACAACAGCTAGAACATCTCCTTGAATTCACGGAAAGATTTAGCACAGATATCAGAATGGCTTTCGGCATCGATAAATGTAAAATTAACTGTGTTATAAAGGGCCAACACCAACAAATAAATCCGCATAACCTGGAACTACAAGATGACATAATAGATAGTATGAAAGCACATGATACGTACAAATATTTAGGATACATACAAAACATCGCAATTAGTCATAAGGATATAAAAATACACTAAAATCTAAATACAAGCTAAGATTAAATAAAATACTGTCCACTCAACTATCAGGTCGTAATAAAATAAAAGCAATTTACACATACGCAATACCAATATTAACCTACTCATTCGGAATTATTAAATGGTCTGATACAGAACTCGACGCCCTTAACACCGCAACCCGTACCGCTAAGTATAAACATAATATCCATCACATCCATTCTGCAGTCGAACGATTCACACTCAAAAGGGAACTAGGAGGCCGAGGTTGCATCGACATAAAAAAAACCTGTGTTACAAGCAAATAGAACATTTAAGAATATATTTCCAAAGTAAAGCTGAAACTAGTAATTTACACAAAGCCATATTACAACTTACCCATTCTGGAACACCCCTGCAACAAAATAATACTCAATTTAATCCAAAACTCAAAATAATAAAAGACTGTGATAAAATTACTAAAAAGAAAAGTAAAGCACTACATGGAAAATTCCCTCACCAGTTACAACAGGACCATATAGACCAAATCGCATCCTTCAGTTGGCTAACAAAAGGCAATATTTACAGTGAGACGGAAGGCTTCCTAGTCGCAATACAGGACCAAATAATTAAAACCCGCAACTACTCGAAATACATACTCAAAGAAAACATAGATACCGATAAATGTAGATTATGCCACCAAACCACCGAAACAATAGAACACATTACAGGAGGATGCAGTTCACTGGCCAACAAAGAATACACCCACCGTCATGACAATGTAGCTAAACATATCCATCAACTACTAGCCATCAAGTATAAACTAATCGACACACACACACCTTATTACAAATATAAACCCTGCAACGTCCTGGAAAACAACACCGCTAAACTCTATTGGGATCGAGACATAGTCACCGACCGCACCATACTGAGTAATAGACCTGATATAACCTTGACAATCAAATCTCAAAAAATCACTTACCTCATAGATATAGCCGTCCCGAACACCAATAACCTGAAACAAAAACATAACGAAAAGATTCAAAAATACATACCTCTCGCAGACAAAATAAAGCAAATGTGGCGCCAGGATACCGTAAAAATCATACCCATTATCATCTCCTCAACTGGCGTCATCCCGAAGACCCTTAGTGCTGCTCTGAAATCACTTGACCTAAACAAAAACACATACATCCACATGCAAAAATCCGTCGTAATTGATACCTGCTCCATCGTTCGTCGGTTTCTAAATCCATCATCATCTTTCGCTATCTCACAATCATAACTCTTCTCTCATACAAACTGAGTCAGGTACTTGGCCTAGCCCGTACCTGAATCATAACCGACATATTTGCCGAGACAAAAATTCATATATATACATAATAATAATAATAATAATAACAAATACACAATCAAACTAAAAAAGATCATAAGAACCTTTATTACGCATACATAGATTACCAAAAAGCCTTTGATAGTGTCCCGCATTCTTAGTTGATACATGTCCTATAAATATATAAGATTAATAATACTATAATTAACTTTCTACAGTACATAATGCATAAATGGTCTACTAAACTCAATCTAAGAACAGTCAATAACACCGTCAGTACCTTACCAATTAAAATTAAACGTGGCATTTTCCAAGGCGACTCACTTAGCCCCTTATGGTTTTGCTTAGCTTTATACCCTCTATATAAAACTCTTAATAGGTCAAACTTAGGATACATTATAGATAAAGCCAATAAAATTAAAATCACCCACCTTCTTTACATGGACGACATAAAACTCTTCGCACCTGACAGGCTACAACTGGAACACCTATTAAAATTAACGGAAAAATTTAGCGCTGATATTTACATGACATTTGGAACTGATAAATGTAAAATTAATTGCATTCTTAAGGGCAAGCATACACGTACAGAACCACTCAACTTAGAACTACAAGAAGGAACAATAGACAGCATGCAAGCTAAAGACATATAAGTACCTAGGTTATATACAAAATACAGCTATAGATCATAAAGAAATAAAAAATATTTAAAAAAATAAATACAAACAGAGACTTAATAAAATTTTAAAAACTCAATTGTCAGGCCGAAACAAAATTAAAGCTGTTAATACCTATGCGATCCCTATATTAACGTATTCATTTGGAATTATCAGGTGGTCTGACACTGATTTGGAAGCTCTCAACACCGCAACCCGAACCGCTTGTTACAAACACAATATTCACCACATCCATTCAGCAGTTGAGAGATTTACAATAAAGAGGAAGCAGGGAGGGCGTGGCTTTATAGACATAAAAAATCTACATTACACCCAAATAGATAGCCTCCGAAATTATTTCAAGACAAAAGCTAACACAAGCCCACTCCATAAAGCCATTGTAAGTCTACCGCATTCTGGAACACCGCTACAGTTAAATATTGACCAATTTGACCCTAAAAATAAAATAATTAAATTTGACAACAAAATAGAAAAATGGAAGAGCAAGGCTCTACATGGTAAATTTCCGTACCAGTTAAGCCAGGACCATATCGATCAAGCCACGTCGTTCAGTTGGTTAACTAAGGGCAACATTTATAGTGAATCAAAAGGGTTTTTAATAGCTATACAGGACCAAGTTATCAAAACTCGCAATTACTCAAAATTTATCCTCAAAGAATCCATAGAAACTGATAAGTGTAGATTATGCCACCAAACCACTGAGACAATAGACCATATTACCGGAGGATGCAGTGCACTAGCAAATAAAGAATATACTCACCGTCACGATAACGTAGCCAAACATATACATCAATTAATAGCAATCAAGTTTAACCTTATACATACACATACACCGTACTACAAATACAAACCATCTAACGTCCTAGAAAATGACTCCGCAAAACTCTACTGGGATCGCGATATCGTCACAGACCGTACCATTCTAAGCAATAGACCAGACATAACCCTCACAATTAAATCTGAAAAAAACACTTACCTTATAGACGTCGCCGTTCCAAACACCAACAACCTGAAACAGAAACACACAGAAAAAATCCAAAAATACATACCGCTTGCCGATGAGATCAAACAAGTGTGGCATCAAAATACAGTAAAAATAATCCCGATTGTCATCTCCTCAACCGGTGCTATTCCAAAAACGCTGGCCGTTGCGCTTAAATCCTTTGACCTTCACAAAAACACATATATACAGTTACAAAAGTCAATAGTTATAGATACCTGCTCCATAGTCCGCCGCTTCCTTAACTTATCTTCATCCTTCCCTACAACTCATACCAATTAAACTTCTTTTACACTACATGAACAGGATACTTGGCAACCTGCTACCTGCTTCATTCTACCGATTAAAGCCGAGACAAATCTATTTTAAATATAATAATAAAATGCGAAAGTGTGTATTTCTGTCTGTACTCTTTATGTATGTCTGTTACCTCTTCACGCTCAAACCACTTAGCCGCTTATGCTGAAATTTAACAAGCGACCAGAATAGGGAATCATATTCTGTCCTTTCTCGGGACTTTGAGTTCCGGGAAAGGACATAGGATAGTTTTTGTTACGGAAAAATTGACAGTTTCCGCACGATTAACGAATTTTGGCACAACAGACAAATTACATAGGTCCGGACTCCGGCATCTACCTTTTTTTTAACATGGGGAAATGCTTTACGCATCCCCGGCAAATTGGGGATATCGGCCGGGGTATGTGGGACTCAGGAGTCCCACATACCATGGTGGGTAAACCAGGGTCTACCCACCCATTTTACCCATGGTTAAAACATTAAACCCCGGTTTTACCCATGGTGCTCCACTCATCGCTTAAGGCAGAGTTGCGGGTACGATAGAGCCTACCGCAACTATGAATCAACTTCTCTGATAGTACAGTAGACTTATGACCACGCAGGCGTAGCGGACCCTAAAATGTCTATTACCATGAATAAAACACGACAATTTTAGTTAATTTTGTAGGATAATGACAGGAAACTGTTACAGTAACTTGAACTTGAACTATTGTTTTACTTGTAAAGGGTAAAAGCTAACTGAGCTTGAAGAAAATATTTATAGTTGGGTTTAGAAATAACTAATGATAGCCATGTATTTGTAAAAGCCAATATTTTTAGTTTCATTCAATAATTGAGAACGATTTTAATATTTTCTGTCAATTACTTTTAATGAAGTTAAAAACAATGTTAAAATATATAAAAATCAGCCAAATTCCTGTCGAACTTGCGTGCGAAGGGTTCTGTTCCATTATCCCTTCAACTGTTGACCCCGCTCTAGGAGTTTGATGTCAAAAATGCGCGCATCTGTTGACCCCTCTGGGCCTCTTCTGGAGCTCTATTATCACCTTCGTGTTTTATTTTAACTACAGTATATCGTAAACTATATCTTTACTGCTCTAACTTACACAAAGTGTACTTAAAATAACAAAAATGGGCTATAGTCACTTCTTATGGCTCTAAAACACACTTACGACTATTGCTAGAAGTTTCAAACTTGACCCTTGTCTTAAAATCGCGCGCGTACTGACGAGTTTTGTTTTTTTGTAAAGCTTGTGGGTTGAAAAAAATGTATGGAGAAGTGTATTTTTCTTATTAATGAATGTTAAATAACGTATATTTATGTAAATGTAATAAAACTATTTTAAATAATTTTTCATTTTTTTCATTAAAATTCATTGTTTTTGTAATTCCGATTCCAAATTAAAATTAATAAAACTTAACATAGCAAAATTGGATTAATTTATTTCAGCTTAAATCATACAGATTCCAATGACCTAGTTATAATATGCATTCCCCATAAAGAATTTTAGAGTTATCGTCATTTTAACGCGTCACGCGTGAACATCCAGAAGTAGCATCGACCGCTTTTTTTTGCAATAAGGCCGCCACAGCTGAAGTGATATAGAGCAAAAACAAGACAAAAACTGTGTTTTTTGTGTGGGCAGCCCCCTTAAATTTTATTTTATTATAATTTTACTATTAATTATAAAAGTACACATACAATTGAGGATTTTGTGAAAATTTCAAGTACCTACCCATTGCCATTTATATTGAGAAAAACGGCCAAAAATCACGTTTGCTGCATAATCCCTTAAATATTATTAAGTATATTTATTATTTTATTTTTAGTAGTGCTAGTAGCTCCCTCTGCTCCGATCTTTGAGTATTATGAAACCGCATAAAAATACTTTCAGCCGTCTACGAAAATTGCTCGAATATAATGTTAAATTAAAACAACAAAAATTACTTCAAAACAATCCCCGATTCGAAACTCTACTAAGAGCCAGTAATCACAATATTGAACTGAAATCACTGAAAGTGAAAAGAAAGGATCACAAGCTTTCATAACATAAATAAACCCAAATGAACTAGCACTAAGCGGGCTGATAATCATGAACTATTCCTAAGAATCTCGATAATATTAGCTTTCAAACAAAAAAACTAGATCAAAATCGGTCCATCCGCTTGGATATAACGATGCCACGGACAGACACACACACTGACAGAAAGACACGTCAATAATACTTTTACTACTACTACTAGATTACTATAACAGAACTAACTAAAACTTATACAGTTTATTTTAAACCCCAACAAAATATAATGTCGAGGTTGCTGAAAATAAAATTTTAAACTTATTTATATTTTTAGCAAATACTTTTAGAAATTTTAAACCAAAACGGCTAGTGCGTTTCTACGGATCCCAAAAACATATGACCTAGTATTTGTTACCTCTACACTTGTAATGAAGTAGAAAGCATTACATTATAGTACTGATAACTGAGTAAAGGTATAATGAAATGCACCGTAAAAAAAAGTAAAAATATATTAACAACAATAATACTGACTTACAACACGATTCACAACAGTTCTTAAAAATATAATAACACTTACAATAATTTGAACGACAGGTTAAAAGTTATAGCTATTCATGTTTTGTAGAGCTATCTAGAATCCTTTTAACAAACTGTATTTGGCAGTACTCAACATCCATGAGTAAAGAAAAATCTTATTGATTTGTATCCAGGAAATGTTCGAAGTAATTAATTGTAGTCTAAAAGACAATTCTAGTTATGCACACAAACTTTATTGACCTCGTGGTCTGTGGCCATAACCTGTTCCAACATAGGCCATATAAATTAAAAATTCTAACACTTTTGATTCAGTAGATACGCGGAGATTTAAGAGCAATTTACATTGATTTATACAGTGTCAAGTTACAGTTGTAAATCTTTATATGACTTATCTAGTTTGATAAAACAAAAAAGCCCATAAAGGTAAAACTAATGCATTTCGTCGAGTTAATAAAGAATTAAAGTTAGAAGAAACCGTTATAATGTGTCCCAATGAATAAGAACAAGAATGATGGCAAGGTATAATATTACTTGTTATTTGTAAAATAACTACGAATAATAAAAACTAAGGAAGAGTAACTCCGTCAAAAAACATGCTCCAAAATACTTGTCAAAAAAGTGTACCTTAGGTTCACTTTTCATACATTTGCAATATTTAGGTGACCTTGAGCGGTATAAAGGCTGACGTTACATGACAGTTCGAATGGAACCAAATTTAAAACTGTATTAGTATGGGAGTTACGTTTCCTTAGGTTTTATTATTCTAATATTCTTAGTAAAATAACAATAAATCGTAGAAGTCTATTTTTAATGCCCTTATTTTTTAATTAAGGTACTATTAGAATAATTAGTAAACAGAGACAAGTGGAGAGCCCTATCCCAGAAAGCAAATTTTGGTGGTCACGTTCCTCAGCCATGAGGAAACGGCTAGGAAGAGAGAGCTTATAATGAAACTTTATTTACCAGAAGCTGTTAGAATTTTGATAACTTCAAAACATCGCATTTAACAATCAAGAATATATTTTCATTCATTCATTCATTCATTTCGTGATACATCGAAAAAATTTGGCCCAGAAGAAATATAATCATAATTATACTTAGCGATAATATATCCAAAGATTAATTAAAAAGATTATCTTTGAGAGAGGTATAAACTTTGAAATTAACCACCGTGGTATTATAGTAATCGACGGCAGTATGAATTTCCTAGTTGAATATTTACCACTTTGGCTTTAGCCACATTTGTGGTTTAAATATTAACCGATTTGGCTATGGTCGTACGCTTATATCTGTAGAAAAAGTTAAAATGTTGCGTCACAGTCCTATTTTCCACTGCAGTTATAGCCGTATACACTTGAGCGAATAATGATAATAGTAAGTCTAGTAACCACTGTTGCTCGATAGTTTTAAGCAGAAACGGCTAACACTCTAGTTACTATTGTGCCTATAGCCTTATCTGGTGGAGTAAATTATGATGATAGTGTAGTATCCACTGTGGCTTAAGCCATTTTTTGCTTGAGTAAATAATGTAGTCTAGTATAGCCACTTTACTATCGCCATATCAGCTTGAGTCTCTAGTAGCCACTGTGACTTTAGCTTAGCCACTTCAGTCATCAATAGCCACTGTGGGTACTAACGATTTTATTTTGTAGTTAGTCGTTTTTGCCCGAGTAAACAAAGTTAGTCTAGTAACTTTACTATATAGCCATGTCAGCTTGAGTCTCTAGTAGCCACTGTGACTTTAGCTTTGCCCACTTCAGTCATCAGTATTCACTGTATTTAGTAGTTAGTCGTTTTTGCTTGAGTAAACAAAGATAATAGTGTCTCTAGTAGCCACTGTGGCTGTAATCGTCGTCGCTGAGCGCGTAGCCACCGTGGTCACCACCTTCGAAGCTGACGGGGGAGTCGTGGCCGTGGTCTTCCTCTGCAGCTCCCCAGCCGTGACCTGGAATCATGAGAATATTTATCGTCAAGTTTCATCTTATATCATAAAATATGATGTTTTGTTCGTTTGTTCGTATTTAAGAGGAGTCACCAAGGCCTAGAGAAATGAAAAACAAGACGTATTTGTAAAATCTAATAAAAGAACAGAAAATCAACGATTCGTTGTCCCCTGATTTCTTCTCCAAAAATTAACCAATTTAAGTACTCTTTTCACTAAAAATTAAAGCAAGGCTTGAACTGTGTCCCCATGTTTAATTTTTTTGTATAATTCAGCCAAAATTGTTTTCTGGGTGTTTGAACACAGCGGAATATCTGGCTAATTTTTGGGTTTTTGAACGTTTATATCTTTAATTAAATTATATATTATATAATTAAATTATAAATTATTAAATTATGAAAAGAAAGAAAACATAGGGACATGCTAATAGTGGCCATAGATATTCAGGAATTTTTTTTTAGTCTACCGGCATTATCCAGGGAGGAAACAGGGAACGGAAAAAACGGCCCTAGTCTCCTCTTATTAGTTTTTGATTAAAACACGGAGAAAACGCGCACGTTTGATCGCGCCCTTAGGGTTGCTCA
Source organism: Polyommatus iphigenia (assembly GCA_963422495.1). Taxonomy (NCBI): domain Eukaryota; kingdom Metazoa; phylum Arthropoda; class Insecta; order Lepidoptera; family Lycaenidae; genus Polyommatus; species Polyommatus iphigenia. The sequence continues at coordinate 17,048,725 of OY730178.1, read as the reverse complement.
CTGGGTACATTAGCTAGCTTAGATTTCAACAAGACAATAAGATTAATGAAAGACTTTGTGTTTGTATTGAGTGAGAAATTAAGAAGGCGTAAGTATTTATTGATAGTAGAGTAAGAATAATTAATGTTCATTTATACTTCTGTGCCAACACTGCTTATTTAGTGCAGAACAGTAAAAATATAATTAGTAAAAATATAATTAAGAACCCACATAATACTAACATATCCAAAAGTTATCCGCTGAGAAAATAATTAATTATTAAAACCGACTTCCAAGGTAAAAACAATAATAACATCCTTATAATATGAACTAAAAAGTATTAAATAATTTTTCCTATCTAATAGTGCCTTTTTCCGAATTCGGCTAAAACTCAACTATTCCTGTACTCAATCTTCATAATTTTGAAGTCGGTACCAGATATAGCTGAATCTTCAGTCTGCCAGAATATTTGAAACTTTTGTAACTGGCACCGACTTAAAAATTATGAAGATTGAGTACAGAAATAGTTGAGTTTTAGCCGAATTCGGAAAAAGGCACTATTAGATAGGAAAAATTATTTAATACTTTTTAGTTCATATTATAAGGATGTTATTATTGTTTTTACCTTGGAAGTCGGTTTTATTTTTTTGTTATGGTAATAATAATTTGGTAATAATTTCACTCTTTTTAGTTACCTAGTAAACCATCGCGTACTATACGTAGAACACCTACAGGTGTATATACATATTATTCTACGCATCTTATTACAATTTGTTAACAGTCACACTTACAAAATAAAATATCAGCTGCAGATAATTTTTTTAAACAATACATTTTAAAAATTCGAAGTGAACTCGTGCTAGGGCCGCGCCAAACCCGAATAGCAGCGGCGAAGCTTTCAGTGTCATATTATGATTTTAAACTTTATCTTTATCAATGTAATACATAGTATCGCTTGAGAAGTCTACGGCCGCCCGTGGCCGCTCGTGGCCGCGATTTGTAAGTGTGACAGTGCACTAGCATGTTACTTGTATTATCGAAGCAACTTACTTCTCAGAAGTAATGTCAAATGTGTGCCTTACGCTCTGGGGTTAAGGTTGAATATTTTGTTAAGTTCAATTTTGGTGACATTGGTGACCCTGACGTGGTAAAGATAATGATGATGATGAATGTAATTTGCATAGTAGCATATGCTTTCAGTTCTTAAAACAGCGCCTAAACCCCCAAACTTGTATCTATAAGGAATCCGGAGTTCTCTTAGTATCTTCGGAACCATAGTATACCTCAGTGCAAAATCTTGCGTTTTGGTAGCATATGCTTAGGATGCTTCTCATAAAACCAAAATCACTATATGTTTCCATATAAATTTTGAGGAGTTCCCTCGATTACTCATGGATCCCATCATCAGGTCACCACTTTTGTGAACATGGTACTAAATTGGAGTAAAACCTGATACAACAAAACAAAAACTTCGAAAATCGGTTCACAAACGGCGGAGTAATCGTTGAACATACAAAAATTAAAAAAATAAAAAAAATGTCCACAGCCGAACATAATATAACCTCCTCGTTTTTTGGAAGTCGGTTAAAAAGAAAGATTGAGATTTGAGTCTTGATTGAGAGATTGGTTTAGTGCGGTGCGTTCACAGCTCAACGCAACGAAGCAATGTGGCATCCAAATTCCATACTAATATTATGAATTATGATAAAAGTGCGAAAGTGTGTCTGTCTGTCTGTTTGTCTGTTACCTCTTCACGCCCAAACTACTGAACTGAACTTTGAGTCCCGAGAAAGGACATAGGATTAGGTAAAAATGTACGGTTGCCGCGCGATAACTAAATTTTGGCGCAACGGAGTTGCTGGCGACTAGTTCACTATAAAGACGCAACGTTGACGCTGCGACAACACAACGCAACGGAGGTAAGTGGAGCTTAGATAAAATTCGTACCTCCGCCAAAGTGTGGAGCCGCCTTAGGTTCGCCGTACGTGTAACCCAACACCTCATAATGATCATCGCCGCCCCCACCGCCGTGTTTGTGGTGGACGTGCTTCACGATGGTGTGCTTGTGATGATGATGCTTGACGTACAGCGGTACGTGGATGACCACCTTCTTGTGACCCCCGTGCCCGCCAGCTGATATGAGGGATGAGAGCTCGGCCACGCAGACCAGGAATAACTGGAAAAAAAAGTAAATAATGTTTTTTTTGTTAAATAAGGGGGCAAACGAGCAAACGTGTCACCTGTGCCACCTCACTCGCAACATCAGAAGAGCTGCAGGTGCGTTGCCGCCTGCCGGCCTTGATAAATTTATTCCAAATTCTAATACTTTGTCAACTATCAAATGTAAAATATTAAACCGATAAAATCGCTGGAAGTTGCTTACAACCTCTCATGAAATAAATATGAACTCATATTTTCCGGCACCGAGTCTATGATGATGAATTATGGCTAGGAACACTTTCGATCAAATCAGCTTTTAAGTTTTAACCTATCAAGCCCCATAAGATCACCGGTGATCGCGACAACAATAGATAACAATTATAGATTTACAATAATCCTTGATCGAAGGATTAAACAAAAAAAATTAGATCAAAGTCGGTCTACTAGATTGGATGCTACCACATTGACAGACTGACTGACTGACACGTAAAACTTATGGCACCACTCCTTTTGTTCGGAGGTTATTGAAGGGTTGATATGCGTCGATGATGATGATTTAAATTGACGGTTTTCTCATCGCAATAATTTTAAGTAAATATAACAATACTTTCGGCTTGTAAAAAATTAAACAGCACACAATAGAAAAAGTTTGCCCCGATTGTAAAACACCATTGAATTCTTCCATCATCGCCCAATTAAGCATTGCAAAATAATATTGACAGGTAATTAAGTTTCAAAACATTTCGTTAACAAAAAATCGCCAGCAACATAAAATTATTATGGGAATCGCAATTGCACGCTTGTTACAAAAGGAATTAAATAAACAGACAACAATACTATGTAAGTATGTATCAATTATTTCACAATATACTCTCTTCTCGTACTCTTGAAAATGACTAGGGAAGACTATACTTAGTTGTTTAATGTAGATTATGTCAAAAAATGTATGGAGTGGTTAAAAGTTTCTGCATAAGTAAATCATTATTACCGCCAATCAGTTTTTTTTTACAATTTTGTATAACAAATAACAATAGTAATACACAAATCGCGAAAACATTTTGTTGTGTAACCCGACTATTTTTAAAAGACACTCCACCTCTCACTTTTGGTTCTTTATTTTCGTCTACATAGAACCGACGAAAGTTCCGGTACATTTTTTATCGGTAACTCAGTTATTAGATGTATTAAGTGTTACCTGCCTAGGGCTGTCAGAAAATAATGGAAAAACTAAGTGCCAGAAGATTTGAAAAGGACGGAGGATGAAACTAGTGTTAAAGGTAGAAAAAATGAATATATCAAATACAGGAACTGGTTTTTTTGCATATATAAAATATAGACCACACACCATGTAGGTACATATAACATATTAAATTATGATTCAAACATATTAAAATCTTGGATAATTTTGTGTGAGGTGGTAACCTTAAATCTCTCCTGTGTCCACTGTGTCCATTAATACACGTAGCAACATAATAACAGAGATATATTATAGGATTTTATACACGTAAAGCGAACCGGTAAGTTATTACAATCATTTCCGACTGCCATTACTGAAAAAATTAAGTGCTTTAGCACCGAGGTCCGAGATGCATTAACAATTTTGATCCACAAAGTTTTTGGAGATTTTCTAACTTTTATCTGATTTTTTATCTAAAAGATTTCCTTTTCAACTTTTATGATTTCAATTTTATCACACTTAATTTTTTTATAACAGCTGTAGCCTGTGCCTACATATTATATTTATTCTATTGTTTCATATGTAAAATTAATACATACCAAAAATCGCGCAGCCATTTCGAAATTGCGACGGCAAACTATTCACTAGAAACGCTACAAGGTGTATGTTATAGAAATAACTACAAAGCTCTTTTTATATTACGACGTTTCGCGACATTGCCTCTCTGTACCTTCGATCTAATCCACATCAATCAGGCACCAACGGAAAATACACCTTAATATTGTAGTGTAGAGTTGAAAGTTTTCGGGCGGTTGGATTTATTCCAATTTTCTATAAACATGCACCGTGGTTATGAAAATTGCACCGTAATTTCAGGTGGTAAGTTCCAAATTGGTTTGTAGTGGAATTAGGTGGTTATAAGTGAAAATGTAAATCTGATGGGAAGGAGGTGGTAGATTTGAACCATTTATTGGGGAGAGGTTGTACGGAAAATCCAAAAGTTGGTCAAGCAAGCTCTGTGTTATTACTTATTAACCATAAATAAAAATAATATTTTGATTAATGCCACAGTAATGAATTGATTATTATTATCGGACTTTATTTTACACGCAACTTTGTTTTCTCAGAATTCATCGAGCAGAAACCGTACATTCCGTCATAATAAGTATATATAGTATAATTATATACTAGTATATCCCACAACCTGGACATTTTGTGGTACACTTTACGGATAAACTATCACGCCTATTGATTTGTGCAACATAGTAAGTAAATTTTATTTACATGTCAATGTGTGTCAATGTGTGTATAATAGTTAGTAAATAGTTATAATGAGGAGCATAATATGAGTATCCCTTTCAGACTGAAAGTATCTTCGTACCAAAATTTATGCAAATTAGGTCAGTGGCTTAATCGTTGAATTGTAGCAGATAGACAAAAAGTTTAACTTTCGCATGATTATAATAGTAGCAATTAATAAAGATAGCTAATGTTCCAAGCATTTATTAGAGTCTATGATTCATTTACTTACCCAAAACTCTACATATTATCTTTCATTTAAAAACTTTAGTAAGGCTGCTCTCTAGGGTGATTACCTAAAACTGAAAAACATTAATGGTTAAAATAGGTATAATTTATTAATAATAAACTAAATGTGACCTATTTCAAACCCTAAAATGTTTTGTTAAAAGTTAGAGAATCACCATTCACCCTGGAGAACAAACTTACTAAAGTTTAGATGGGTAGAGTTTTGAGTAAAATATATAATATTAAAGATCTAATATGACAAACTCTATAGCTATGAAGCTTTTAAGCTTAATCAAACTTTTACTTCTACGAAGTTTTGACTTAAAACAGTTATGTCTAATATTATTTATTGCATCACATCACAAGCCTTAAACTTTTTAATGCTCGTGTCCAAACATGTTACTATTTTCTTAATAAGTTTTTCCAAGAAAGTTACAGCAATATTTAAAATTGTGGACCACACCGATGCTGAGTTTACTGCTAATTTATTTTAATTCATACCAAATGAGTGTCGTGTTGAGATTTTATCGTCCAATCAAATTAATAGTAACACCTAAGTGTGTCAATGAAAAATTACATAATTTTAACTTGTTAATGAATAATTCTTAAAACGTCATTTATAGTCAAAATTAAAATATAAAAGCGAACTCCCGCCAGCAGTATTTCCGGACCAATTTGAACTGCAAACCTTCGAGAAAAGAGCGTATTCCCTCTAAAAAGGCCGACAACGCACCTGAAACTCTTCTGATATTGCGAGTGTCCATGGGCGACGGTAGTTTCTTTGCATCGGGTGACCCATTTGCTCGTTTGCCCCCTATGATATAAAAAAGCAGAAAAATATGTCGCATGGCATGGCGATGGCATTGTGCTTATTGGAGAAGCCAGCGAGTACATTCGTCATTTTAAAAAAGCTGAAAGTTCTTCTGTACATATCCCCTATAATAGAGGTAAGATTTAAGAACAAACAGCAACCATAATCAATCAATCAATCAATCAATCATTTATTTGCATTAAAAGTGGTACATTAGATGTTCACATACATTGGTAGACATAGAGTTTCGGTTGCGGTTACTTAACCTATCAATCCCCGTAAGGCCCAAGTGGGCCGCAATAACAAAAGATTTCCAAGAATCGGCGATCGAAGGATTAAGGAGATATCTAGGTTTGAAGATCTACCTATCCTTCGATATATAAGAGTAGAGCTCAATTTTACTATCTGATTTTCTTCGGGACAGCTGTAGGAATCTCGTCTTCCACTGCCGGACATTTTTGAAAGTCTCCCACTGCCAGACACACCCCTAAAGTATTCGACTTTGAGTTCATTTTGTTTTAAAATTGGTGACGATCGTCTTAAGTTCAGATCTAAGCGGGCCCCTAGACGATCAATTTTATTACTCAATATAATATGCATGCACGAATTGTGCAATATTATTGACCGTTTAGTGTTAATATTGAACAGTTTGTGCTACTTTAATTTTTTTGCACCATATTATTGTATCAATATTAAGTAGGTTTAGTGGCCGCCTTACTATATAGCTGAAATCGCTACGGTCTTTAAGGTCAGAACTAAGATCCTCACTATAGAAAATTATCATAAGAACCGCCCATTATGTCACTGCTGAGAAAATAATAATATATGCACTATTATTATTTACTCTGCTATTAATTCACAGAGAAAAAAGTTCCGATTCTATGTCAGTGAGAGTGAGAGTTGCGCTTTTTCACTTTTCATAGAGGCCGATTGTGTCATGTGAGATAACAGTAAAGGCAGAGTTAATTAATTACAGGCTAATAATTATTATTGTTGAACATAAATAATATATCAGGGGACCCGACAGATATTTCCCTGCATGATATATGTGTTTGGAATTCGCTGATTATCACCATCTGGCGCGCCATCAAAATGAATCTAAATATAAGTTATACTAGACGTTCCGCGCGGCTTCGCTCGCGTAAATTAGGTATTTTACAGACAAATTAGTCCACAAAAATGGCCTATGATCCTTTACGTGGTCTACTTCTTATCTGACCCAAATAACAGAAAAATTGCTCTAGTAGTTCGTGAGATAATGCCCTTTCAAATAATTTCCCCGTTTTTTTCACATTTTCCTCTATTTATTATTAGTCCTATTAGTCTAAGCGTGATAGAATATAGCCTATAGCCTTCCTCGATAAATGGGCTATTTAACACTGAAAGAATTTTTCAAATCGGACCAGTAGTTCCTGAGATTAGCGCGTTCAAATAAGCCCTTTCAAATAATTGCCCCCCGTTTTTTCCACATTTTCCTATATTTCTTCGCTCCTATTAGCTTAAGCGAGATAAAATATAGCCTATAGCCTTTTACGATAAATAGACTATCTACCACTGAAAAAAAATTCCAAATCGGACCAGTAGTTCCGGAGATTAGCGCGTTCAAATAAGCCCTTTCAAATAACTTCCCCCCGTTTTTTCCACATTTTCCTCTAGTTCTTCGCTCCTATTAGTCTTAGCGCAATAAAATATAGCCTATAGTCTTTTTCGATAAATGGACTATCTAACACTGAAAGAATTTTTCAAATCGGACCAGTAGTTCCTGAGATTAGGGCGTTCAAACAAACAAACAAACTATCAAACTCTGCCGCTTTATAATATTAGTATAAATAACAAAATCTTTATAACATTAGTATAATAGATAACTCAAAGGTGACTGACTGGCATAGTGATCTATCAACGCACAGCCCAAACCACTGGACGGATCAGACTGAAATTTGGCATGCAGGTAGATGTTATGACGTAGGCATGCGCTAAGAAAGGATTTTGATGAATTCTATCCCCAAGGGGTTAAAATAGGGGATGAAAGATTGTATATACTTCTTAACGCGAGTGAAGAGGCGGGCAAAAGCTAGTATGTTCATAAAATTCATTCAAATCGGTCCAGTCGCTCAGGAGTTTAGTGACATACATACGTACACTAAAATTATATACATAGAGATGATGATGGTGGTGAGTAATGATAGTGAGCGCTAGTGATAAAATCAATTTCTGAAAAAAAAATTGCTCATCATAAAAAATACACAACGCCTGAAAAGGTTTTGGTATCAAAAAATTAAGAGATAAAAAGGTCCCGCTTTTTTGGAATTATGGTTAAATATTATTTTATTTACATAAAGGTATGAACAATTTTACTACGCAAAGTTAATCAGGGTAAGTTCGGAAACAGGGTAAGCTTGGGTAATTCAACTTATAACTAAATTAGTCAGTGCTTTTTGCCTGGCGCTACGGCACATACACCATGCTGCACTGCAAATACAAACTGTTGTCCCGTACCGTAAGTTTTGTAGTTTTTTTTTTTTAATTAAATAAGGGGGCAAACGAGCAAACAGGTCACCTGATGGTAAGCAACTACCGTCGCCCATGGACACTCGCAATATCAGAAGAGCTGCAGGTGCGTTGCCGGCCTTTTAAGAGGGAATACGCTCTTTTCTTGAAGGTTTGCAGGTCGTATAGGTCCGGAAATACTGCTGGTGACAGTTCGTTCCAGAGTTTTACAGTGCGCGGCAGAAAGTTACGCGAAAAACGCACTGTGGAAGACTGCCACTCATCAAGGTGATGAGGATGGTATGTTTTTCGTGTGGGACGATGGCGAAAAGTTGCCGGTGGTATGATTCCGAACAATTCCTCAGAGCACTCCCCGTGATACAACCGATAGAGGATGCAGAGTGAAGCTACATCTCGGCGTAATTCCAAGGGGTCCAAGCTGTTTGAAACACTATGGCAGTCAACAATTCGAGCGGCCCTTTGTTGGATACGATCCAGAGGGAGCAGTTGGTATTTAGGCGCCCCTGCCCAGAGATGAGAACAATATTCCATATGAGGCCGAACCTGTGCCTTGTAGAGTTGTAAACGTTGGTCCGGACTGAAGTACTGTCTCGCTCTGTTAAGAACACCAAGTTTCTTCGAGGCTAATTTGGCCTTACCCTCTAGATGATATCGGAACTGGACTTCGCTCGATATGTTGACGCCAAGTATCTCAATGCTAGGGGAGATGGTTAAAGATGTGCCCGCGAAACGAGGATATACGACCATTGGTGACTTTTTAGTGGTGAACGCGCAGACTTGTGTCTTGGCGGGGTTGAATTGGACCAAATTACGTCTACCCCATTCAGAGACCTTCTCCAACGAATTCTCCACCTTAGACACAAGTTCGTTTCGACTCTCAGTGACATTTTGCCGAGAAATATTGGGGGAGCCGGTATATACAGCATCACCTGTACTATGATCCGCATAGCAATGAATGCCGTTGGTCTGTAACATGTCATTGATATGCAGTATGAATAGAGTAGGCATAGCACACAGCCCTGAGGGACACCAGCATCAACAGACTGAGTTTCCGAGCATTCGCCGTCAACTACGACCTTAATGCTTCTGTCTGCTAAGAAACTAGTGACCCACTTACATAATTTCTCGGGCAGCCCGTATGATGGAAGCTTTGGTTATGCCAAACCCGATCAAAGGCCTTCGCAATGTCCAAACTAACAGCCAATGCCTCTCCCTTCGACTCAATTGCCTGAGCCCAACGATGAGTCAGGCACGCCAAGAGATCACCAGCCGAGCGACCCTTACGGAATATTGTTTGTCGCTAAGTAATCCCTGGCCGTCCAAGTATCGAAGGAGCTGGCTATTGATAATGGATTCCATTATCTTCGAGAAGAGAGAGGTTATAGCGATTGGTTGGAAGGATTTGAGCGATCACCTTTTTTGGGGATCGGGTGCACCAAGGCCAGTCCAGGAAGCCGGGACGATGCCAGTGGAATAGGAGAGCCGAAAAAGACGCGTCAATACCGGAGCCAACTCTGGAGCACACTTTTTCAACACAATAGGCGGGATTCCGTCAGGCCCACTCGACTTTTGGATATCAAGGGAACGGAGGGCTTTTCGCACTGAGCGCTGATGAAACCGAATATCCGACATGATGCTCGTGCATCGCGGTATGGTCGGTGGTTTCTGCCCCCCGTCATCCAGTTTGACGTCATCGAGTTTGACGCAAAGAGCTTGCCCAGAAGATCGGCTTTGTCTTTTGCGTCCTGGGCCAATGATCCATTTCCTACGTGTAGGGATGGTAGGGTTGGCTTGCAGAAATTTCCTTCAATAGCTTTGGCCAGAGACCAGAATGCACGGGTTCCCGAGGGGAGGCGCTCTTGCCAATTCTATTGACGTGCTGTTGCTTTGCCCGAGTAATCTCTTTCTTGAGGGACCTGGAGGCAAGGTTGTACTCCTTTTTATACGTGCTGGTATTTAAATCCCGAGCAGACACTGCGTTGGCCCAGGATTGGTAAGCCTCCTGCTTCCGGCGAGAAGCTTTTTTGGGGGATGAACTAAACCAGGGACGAAATCTGCCGCCAGTTGGCACTACAGAGGTCGGAATGAAAAGTTCCATCCCCTGCATCACCACATTGGCAACAGAGTTGGCAGTGTTGTCGGGATCATCCGGCGAGAAGCACACGTGCCCCAAAGGATAGGATGCGAAAAACGACCGCATCCCATCCCAGTCCGCTGACTTGTAGTGCCACACACGACGGTATTTAACAGCACGCTGTCTTAAAACCGTCGTAAGTGGCACAGAACTCCTAACAAGGCAATGATCCGATGAACCAAGTGGTGCGGTTACGGATATTTGGTAGCCGTCAGGATTTGAAGTCAGCAGGAGGTCCAACAAGGAAGGATTTTGCCCATCCACATCTGGGATTCGCGTAAGCGTAGTAACCAGTTGTGTCAAGTCGTTCGAAAGGGCAAAGTTGCAGACAGATCTCCCCGCATGATCAGTTTTACTGGAATTGAGCCAGTCGGCGTGGTGGGCATTAAAGTCGCCAAGTATTATGATCTCTGCGGATGGGGTCTGCTGTTGCACAAAATCTGAAGCAGCTTGCAGGTGCTCCAAGAGTCGGTCCGTCTCGGGGTCACCACTATGGGACCTATATAGGCACGCATAGACGCGAGAGTGGTCGTCGCAATCTATGCGGAGCCATAAAGTGGACAGGTCCATGACCTCAAGATTGCTGAGGCGGCGAGAGCTGATATCATCTCTGAGATACACACACACTCCAGCTTTGGGTAAAAAGGAGTGCTCGAGATAATACCCAGGGTGGGAAAGGTATGATGTGTCACTCGGAGATGATATCTGCGTCTCGGTTAAAAAGAGCAAAGCCGGCTTTGCCGTCTCTAGGTGGTAATGGACGGCATTAAGGTTGGAGTGTAATCCCCTGATATTACAAAAGTCCATGTTTAATATCGAGGGGGGTGCCTTTGTGTATTTGCTCTTAGCCTGAGCAGATTGAAGCGCAGTTTTGCCCTCCCTAGAATACGAGGGGCAGCCTGGACGTCCACGTTCAATTCCAGGGGTTCCTGAGCATGGACGTCCAGAGAGAGATTCTCCAACGCAGTTGGTACCCTCCTGGGGTAACAAATTGCTTTTCAACTGCGGCATTTCTAGGGGGGTAGGGGATTGGGCCTCCGGTAAGCTCACTCACTCGGCGAAACACAGCGCAAGCGCTGTTTCACGCCGGTTTTCTGTGAGGCCGTGGTATTTCTCCGGTCGAGCCGGCCCATTCGTGCCGAAGCATGGCTCTCCCACGGACAAATACCGACGTTCAGCCACCCCTCCCGTGTCACCGTGAAAAAGCTCACGATGGCACGACGTGGACGGACCGGTCCCAAATTTTTAATTCATCAAGCCCCAAGCGCCCACATCCGGCCGCGATAACAATGAAAAAGCTATTGTGTCTCGTTTTGCCACGATCGATACCGTTACCGTGAACTTAAATAACCGGACTTACCCCGTATCCGAACTTACCCTGATTAACTATATGTATAAAACTAGTTCACTTTCGTTGTTGTTTTCTTGTTTCCTATTGTGAGTCATTATCTCTTAATTGAGTATTTGAACGATCAGTTATATAACTTTATATTACAATAGCGTGTATATAAATTGCATCGATTTTCTTTCTACATACTAAGAAGTTGTTAAGATCAAAGCCTACTTTTGTTACCTGGGTGTAAGTTTGATTGCATTCGACTGACGAAATACCATGTCACTTAGCAATGCGTTAATTTATGTTATTTATAACATAATATATTTCAAATATTATTTACTATCGAATATCGATATTAATACCAAAATAACGAACATTAAAATGTAATTTATTTCATGATTACAAAATTGGAAGGATAAAAATATATCTTTTATACTACTAATTCTGTAATATTACGAAAATTCATATTTGGCTCACACATATCTTTCTAGACAGGTTCGATTCATACGTCGTCGTCTAAAATATAGTACCTATGTCATATTAGTAATTAGGCACACACTTTGGCACTTTAGAATTACTCAGAGCTAGGTTAAAACCGGTCACTGACACCGAAGGAGCTATTATTATTATGTAAGCATCTTTTAACTGAAGGTATGATCATAACGCTGTTAAACAAAAAGGTAAGTTTGATAATGATTGAAGATATGAAGATATTATCTATATGTAACGCTGCATTACGACATTAAAATGTGGGTGAAATGAGAAGGAAATCGCTGGAAGTGAGATAGTCATCAGTTGCAGTGTTTATGGTTTTGTGTATTATGTATGTGAAGTAATAAATAATAATATAATAATAATAATAATATCTATGGACGCTTCAAACCACGTCAGTCTGGCCCCGTGCTAAGTACCTGAAGGACTTGTGTTACAGGTACCAGACAACGGAAATATATTTAATACTTTTATACTATACATATATTTAAGATTTTTATTATACCATACACATATTTAATACACATCCATGACCCAGGAACATTGAAAAACTTTTTGTTCCGTCGGCGGAATTCGAACCCGCGACCCCCGGCTTGAGTTGCCACACACTCTAACCATTGAGCCACGGAGGTCGTTTCTTCCCAGGCATAGCTCATGGGTATTTACTGTTTTGATATTTTAAAGTACGCAATGGATTTATTTACGGGTTTTGTTAATTATTCAACAGGAAAATTTTGTAAAGTAGTTATTTTCAAACTTTTTTATGATGGCCGCCTTATTTGCCCCCCTGGCATAAAAAAATGTTTCGCGACTTTTTTTATCATTGTATAATAATTATGTTAATGATTTAAGATTATATATTTTCTTTAATATCCTATTTAATATTATATTATCAACCTTTTGAAACTTTATTGATTTTTTAGAGAAATAATAATAATTATTGTTCGCTCGACCACTGGCGACCCCTCTACGGATGCTTTACATGTTGAAAAACACTGAATAAAATGTAAATGTATACGTCAAAACGTCGGTTGCCGGATCAGCGAGTTTTAAACCGAAATACATTAAAGACAACAAGATAACTTAATCCTCGACTAATTTTTCACATCAACTTTTTTCTACCAACTTTTAATGATTCATATCCAATATCGCCGGTTCGATTCCCGGTGAACCCCGAGTTTTTTGTTAGGAAAGCTGATACCTGATACAACTACTGATCCATGACGGCATTCGTCTTGAAACGGAGAGTTTCCTGTCTAGAAGGTCAATGAAGCAACTGACACCCGTTTCTCTGGTGTAAAAAATATTCGACGATTGTAACTGTCATTAGAGTTTCTATTTAGGCTTTAATTATAGAAAGACTGGACACTTAGTCATGTTACATTTGATAATACGTGGAAATTAGAAATACTTTATTTTGGCTTTTAGTCACAAAAAACTGGGGACTTAATAGTTTAGCTAGATTATTTGTAACAAGTCAACAATATGATTTTAGGGCTTTACTAGCGCTTTGTCATTCTATCCTGAGGGAATGACACAATACAACTTTAATACCTTACTCTATAATGGCTCCATAACTAGTCGTTTTATTTCATGACGTATGTTTTGAAAAAAGTTCATTGTTTTAGCGCCCCCCTTGTTTCAATTTAAAATGCATCCAGATGAAATAAATCACCCCCCAAGCCCCCATTTTTTTTCTGGGACCACACCGCCCCTTCTTTAGACCTTCAGCACCCACAAGGGGGCGTTATCGTCCACTTTGGGAAAGACTGTAGACGCTGCTCTGGTAGAGTTCGCTTATTAGCTGTACGAGTAACTTGTAAGTTCGCTTTCGATGTGATATTTATTGTAGAAATCGATTCATTATATTTTTTGTCTGCAATTGTATGGAGTTTTAATGGTGAAACGATAACAAGTACCTAAAGAAAATTAAGTTTTACTCTACTTATTAATTAAAAACAAATAAAATGAGTTGCTGTTGTGGGAATGTGTGGTTTACCTATGATTAATAATAATAAATAAGCTTAACATTTAACCCTAATTTATTCACAGTCATTTGTTGTCAGTGGCTCAAATGGTGGGCGACCTCTGTGGCTCAATTGGTGGGCTGTTGGTAGCTCAAGCCGGGGGTCGCGGGCTCGAATCCCGCCGACGGAACAAAAAGTTTTCAAAAGTTCCTGGGTCATGGATGTGTATTAAATATGTGTATCATATAATAAAAATCTTAAATATATGTATAGTATAAAAGTATTAAATATATTTCCGTTGTCTGGTACCTGTAACACAAGTCCATCAGGTACTGCAATTGTAAAGCGTCCATAGATATTATTATTTATTATTATTATTATTGTCAGTCACAGTCTGGGATCCCGAGGAACTTACTACTTCCACCAGTACTAAGTTTAACTCATTTTACACAACTAGTCCTAAAGTAAATAATATCGAGCTGTACAAGGTTCCAATAACAGTTACTGTGCGAAGATGGTATTATTTGGAGTTACATAAAAAAGTGTTTATGAGGTTGAGAGGTGTTCATGATATTTTATAAATTATTTTGATTTAGTGGCAAAAAACAGTCATAGGAATATGAATGCAGAATTAAAATCACTTACGTATACTTGCATTAGTTATTTCAATTGGCACAAGTAAAAACCACAATAATTTTAATTATAATAAAACCTCATCTAGAGATGGGCTGATGATTAAAGTTGTCGATAGTTTTATCGTCAACACATTCCAATTCCCGGCCCACGCATTCAAAATGGGCGGTAAAATTTTATATCAATTATATATTTCCATCTAAACTATTAATTACCTTTCACTGAACATCTGAACGCAGGCGAATGTTCACTTTAATGTAAATATATTATCTTTTATGTTAATCTCTCGGTGTGGGTGGCAGGATTTAGGGATGGCTTTATCGATAGATTTTTCGGTTATCGATTACCTTGCATTTTATCGATACTATGATTTCATGTTTTTACTTATGAAAATTGTTTTGTTTTTCCTTCGGCGTATTTGTTGGTAACTTAAAAATTAGTGAAGTATGGTCGATCTAAAACAGACTATTTTTAGAAACCCAATAGTTGCTTTAACTGTTAAACTTTAAAAAAACATTTTAATTCAAAACGAATTATTATTAGAACGATATTCATAAACTATAATAGAACAAAAATATCGATAATCGATATCCATCGTAGAACCTCCCTAGCTAGAGATCCTACGCTACAAATGAAGGTTTATTTAAAATTATGACATCCCATTTCTTTTAACTATTTCAATCAATTAACCAAGGAGGCTTTGACGGTAGCTATTTGTCCGATTACAAATGCTACGACATAATATCTATAGATTAAGAAATCCCAAGAATAATCTGATTTTCGGATTAAACTTAATGAAGTCACATAATGTCTTTCTAAAACGGGATTGTAGAATTATAAGTAGCGTTCGATTATGATATTTTTCTTTTATTACTCAGAGTGTTGTGTCTCTTTTAGAGAAAGACATAATAAACTCCATATTCTGGGATATTACATCACATTTTCCGACTTTGTGATGCTGTCTGTGTGATCATTTGATGATTAAAAGATTTTTTGATCCCCAATCGCGCTAAAAGTTTTACGTAATATCATGTAGGAAAAGGACAAAAATATCTCTAGTATCCTTTGTCATAGTCTATATTATCTACTACTTCTACTATACTGTACTCGGCGAAACATGGCGGTAGCGGTCATTGACTCCCTGTCAAAAACTTGTCATTTTCTATACAAAACCGCGATTAAGAACATCTGACACTTCATTGTCAATCGCGGTTTATAGAAAATGACAAGTTTTTGATAGGGAGTCAATGACCGCTACCGCCATGTTTCGCCGAGTACAGTATAAATATTTTTCCCACTAAATGTTTGAGAGTAATAATTTGAATTTGAAAATGAATAATTTGAGGATGAAAAGTGTGAGGAGTCGCATTGGTCTATTTTTTACACCCCACCCAGGTGCAAAAAAAATGACAAATCTGACTATATTATTACACAAAACCGTTGTACCTTTTTTCTTACTGCATAATGGACAAAACTTATCAGGGGAGTTGATTCATAGGTAGATGGCGGACCTACGTCATTTGGCCGCACCACAATAGACATAACTACCAGTAGTTCGACTGCAAAGAAACGGACAGGTTTCAATATCTGTCAAATTCGGGTCGGGTTTCACTAGGATTATGAACGGAATGTGCCTCGCGCTGGCTGATATAATTTATTTTTAAATATATAAAATAAAGATTTCAAAATTGGATTCTGACAATTTTAATCACATGTGCCAAAATACAAACAACAATACGACCAAAGAGGAACACGTCCAGCGAATATATCATAGTTTTAAATTCGTAGGTAACAAGTCAACAACCCTAGCGACGATTTTCGTCATAACACGTCAAATTTAAAAATTTCAACATCAGTTCTAAGACGGCATACTCTATAATTCTGTCTACTCTGGTCGCACTAAGTCAAACCTATCCGACAGATCACAGCTAACATTAAAATGACATAAGTCGACCAAATTACGTAGATCCGTCAACTGCCTAGGAATCAATCTCGATGGTACTATCAGGGAATGGTATTAGGCGGTTGACGGACCTACGTGATTTGGTTGGTTTATGTCAATTTTATATTAGTCGCGATCCGGCTGGGTTTGACATAACGCGACCAAATTACGCAGGTGCCAGTCTGCCTATGAATCAACTTCTCTGATAGCACCTTCTTTTCCTACTGTACAATGTACATTATACTGAAGCACCATCTGACCAAATGCTCGCAAAACGGTTGCAGGCGAAAGTGGTTGAACCTCGTGTACGTTTACTTTGCTACAGAATTGCTAGTCATTTTACCAGATGGCGCTGTTGTGAGTTAACAAGCAGAAAAAAAAACGCTCAGACAAATAAAAAAAATACGTTTAATACTCCTAACTTTTTTTATAAAAAAAATAATACGTGACGAGCTAATATTATTATAATGTTTTAAATTAATTAAGTTAAGTAATCGAATTAATTAAGTAAAATAATTAATTGAGTAATCTAAATTAATTCAAAGTAAGTAAATTATCACACGTCTGTAATACGTAGTAACGATAGCGTACCTTATGTATTAATCTTTTAACCACGTACGTCGTACAGCTTTTGTTAATAACTTTCATACGTCTGTCATATTTTCTAGTTTGGCAAATATAATAAATCCTGGATAAAAATATCCTGGATTTATTATCCTAGATATACATTCTGGAATTGTTTTGTGGCGGTTCATTCACATATTAAAAAACTTTTTTCATTTCATCATATTATTAACTAGCGACCCGCCCCGGCGTCGCACGGGTATAAAATATAATTAAAGCCACTGAAAAAATGATTAAAATCGATAGCCTATGATCCTTCACGTGGTCTACTTCTTATCTGTGCCAAATAACATAAAATTGCTCCAGTAGTTCGCGAGATAAGCCCTTTTAAATAAATGGGCTATCAAATACTGAAAGAATTTTTCAAATCGGACCATTTGAAAAAGTGTTTGAGATTAGCGCGTTCATATTAATTAGCCTTTCAAATAATTTTCCCCGTTTTTTCCACATTTTCCTCTATTTCTTCGCTCCTATTAGTCTTAACGTGATAAAATATAGCCTATAGCCTTCCTCGATAAATGGGCTATCTAACACTAAAAGAATCATCAAAATCCGTTGCGTAGTTTAAAAGATTAAAGGTAAAAAAGGGACGTGCGGGAAAAAAGCGACTTTGTTTTATAAGATGTATAGATATATAGAAGATATAGGTAGATACGAGTATTATAGCAATTTGTTTTGACACATTTGTAAAGACTAGACAGCACTAATATTATTAAGCTATTTTTGAAAAAAAGTATGGAAGCAGCATGTATATTCTGCGTAATATTATATTATAATGTTACTAGATGACGCCTGCAACTCCGTTGGACCAAAATTAGTTTAATGCGCGAGAACCTCATTTTTCCAGGATAAATCAGTATCCTACGTCCTTCCCCGGCATTTAATGTATCTCAAATCTTTTCAATAAAATCGGTTCGCCGTTTTTGGTGAAGAATTAACAGACACACTTTCGCATTAATAATATTAGTATATATTATGTTTACATAACATATTCATGAGTCAATTCCCGTACTATTATGTATGTGAGACAGGCTAAGACCGATTTACCGTAACACAAAAAATTCTCACTTAAGCCGACTTTCTATTATACCCGCTATCCCGGCCTCTCTTCCTTGTATATAATAAATCTTAAGGAAGGACTCTTATATGCCAGTGGTTCCCAAGCTTTGCCACATCAGCTACGGAGTGCCCGGAAAAGATGCGAAGCGAATACAAAAAATATGTTGTTTTTGCGGATTTTTTGGTATGTCATGGACTCAGTATACAAAGTTTATAAATTCTACCCTGTGTCATTACTCATTAGATTTAATAATAATAAAAGTTTAAAATTATGAGACGAATACGCTAATAATAATAATATTGCGAATACATGTCACGCATTCAGGTGCTACAATGAGACAAACATACACCACAACATACACTGCTAAACTACGCTTTTTTTAATGTCACTAGTCTAATAGTAGCGACTAGTCAGTATCTTATTACTACTACCACCTATCGCATACGCTATAAAAGTCAAGCATAACTTTTATCTATACCCAGTGTATCATGTATACTAGTGTATCATGATACCCATTTTGAATAAAAAGATATTTTATTTTTATTTATTTATTTATTAAATACATGAAGTCCACCAATTTAACAATGTGCCGAATTATTTATATGTATAAGTAAAATTGTAACATAATATTATATTTAAAATTCCTTTCCAATTAAAGGACCAATAATATCATCGACCTTTTAAACTTTGGGGAGCGCTGTCTGACATTTTAATGTGGCCTAATAATCAGAAAGAATAAAAAACCGTAGTAGTACGCTTTAGCATGGTAGATTGATGTTCATCGTTGGTGGGTACTCGAGCTGGACCCTTTTGGGTTCCGTATACAAATATACTTACGAATAAAATCCATACCTAGTAACTATATATTATATTTACTTGTACATGGTGTAACAAAACTAAGTGATAATACTTTAAGAGTGTTTGTATTGATCCCCTTTATAGAGTTCGCTGTGAAAGTAGCGTCGCTGATAGAGTAACTTTTTTTCACTTTTGTATGGGATATAATGAGCATAACGCTGGTGCGCTTGCCCATACAAATCGGAAAAAAACGCTTTTTCAGCGCTCGTACTTTCACAACGAACTTTATGACAGGAACACCCCTTAAAATAATATCACTTAGTTTTGTTACACCCTGTATATTTACTTCTGTCTTGAAAAAGCTGAAGAGTTTTTAAGTTTGAACGCGCTAATCTCACGAACTACTGGACCAATTTTAATGTAATTTGGCACATATAGAATAGACAACAGGGAAAGGCATTTTTTGTTTATTTTTTTAGTTCTTTGTTTAGTTACAGCTTCACTTTTATCCGACTTAAGTGTTAGTATGGAGTGGAGACGACTCGAGACTTAAGAAATATACTTTCTTGTGAAAAATATAATTTAACCTGGGGGGCTATAGAATAATTTATAGTTTCCTAAGCAGAACTCAGGAGCGAGTAGCAGGAGATCGGTCATCTTTTCGTTCATTGAGAGAGGCCTTTGTCCAGCAGTGGACGAATATAGGCTGATATGATGATGATGATGATGATGAAGCAGAACTCATATCAAAACACACGATCTTCACAGAAAATCTCACGTTAATTGGCTTAGCAGTTTGAGTAGCATTTAAGTGCTAACCGCTAAGTCATGTTGCATTCGCTAGTTGCCATAGCGAAGTTACGAGTAAAATGAAAATAAGGGATTCTAGTTTTTTCATAAAGCCTCATCAGCGCCATCACCCTTAGCGATACATTATGTCCAATTTATATACAATTGTGACATAAGGGCGTTTTCACATTACGGTGCGTCCACATTTGTATCATTTGCGCGATCAGATCCCCGATCAGATCTCCGTCGCGTATTATCGAAGCGTGTCAAAATGATACGCGTATCATGATACGCCCCGATCGCTATTAACCGCGTATCTAATACATGCCGTATCAAATACTCGCATGATCGGCAGAATGATCTAATAGGCGTCCACACTATGACACGCATACTTGATACGGCGCGATGATCGCGACGGAGATCTGATCGGAGATCTGATCGCGCAAATGATACAAATGTGGACGCACCGTTATCCGATCCGATATCGGTGTCGGACGCCGATCTATCTCTAAGTAAAATGTATGAAATATGTACCTGTCTTTCATATTGTCCGGCCCGATATCGGATATCGGTTCATACATCTTACTTAGCCCCGATATCGGATCGGCGTCCGACACCGATATCGGATCCGATAATGTGAAAACGCCCTAAATTGGACATAATGTTACAAACTAAGTCATATTGCGTACGCAATATTATGACTTAGTTTACGCATAGTAATTCTATAATATTTGACTTAGTACTCTGTATTGACTTTGGATTGACTTAGTACTCTGTGTTGACTTTGGATTGACTTAGTACTCTGTATTGACTTTGGTTTGACTTAGTACTCTGGTTGAATATTAATTGCTACGGAGCCCGAGAACCTGTAGTCGACTCGCACCTGCTGCATATCCCTTTATCTTAGTTTGAATATTGCCTGTCGTAATAAGTGGTCCGTTAAGTCGGGAATGTCGGCCCTGTGAATGAACTCTCGATAATAGTCAGACTAACTTAACGATTTGTTTGTTTCTCATAACTTATTTACCGTATTGTGACTATTTTGTGTTGATACCCTTATAGGTAAAAGGATGAAACAGCTAGAGCCTACCTGAGAGTTTAGTCAAAATGCATTCGCCATTTTCTATAGTCAATTTACATGTCAAAAATATATGGCATTTGACATGACACTGATGACACTTAGCGATGCGCTATTTCAAATTCGATACATATTTTGACATCTAACTTTGCTATCGTATCGAATGCGTTTTGACCACTGACCTCCATTATACAAGTACGCTGGACCTATGATACCCTTTGAAATGACAGCTGTTTTTTGTGCCTATTTGAAGCGGAATCAGCGCCCCCAAAATCGGGGGAAGAGAACTAAATCTGACGTAAACATGACGTTTAAGTCGCCATATTGGCGCTGATAGCAGTAGTGGGAGTACTTGGAACTAATACTAGTTTCTACCACCGTAGTGATTATATTCTCTTTGGTTTCTACAATCAATAGCGATTGAGCGGCCATTTGCAAGTTTCGTCAGATTTAGTTCACTGCCCCCGATTTCGGGGGCGCTGATTCCGCTTCAAATAGGCACAAAAAACAGCTGGGTATCATCTGTTCAGCGTACTTGTATAATGCTGCCCTCGTAATTGAAAAGGCAGTAAGTCGAAGGTGGCCATTTTTTTATTACCGATTTGGAATGTACATCAAACGAGCTTTCTTCCTATCTAGGTTTCATAAATCTACGTATATTAGAAATGCATTTTCTTTTTTGATGAATAGCAGTAAGAACGGTAAAATAATTTAGTTAACTAGCTAAAAGAGCAGTATTTCATTGATATACTGCCCTTTTCATTAGTATTCCTGCTCTTTACGTTAGTATTAACCAAATACTGCAGTCGCCAGAGGTTTTAACCTCCGAAAATTGTAATAGTGAATGGATTTTTGTTTTTGAGGTGTCATTTTCTTTTTTACACTATAACTTGCAAAGTTTACCAAACACTTTTTGTGCTTTTAATTTTTTAGTTACTTAATTAAAAATTAATATTTCACCATATAAAACCGGTCCAGAAAAAAAATTTTTTTCTTGTTCCCGTTATTTAATGACTGTTATCCGATTGTTTACGTTGAAAATTAACCAAATACACAATTTTTGAAAAAGAAAGTTTGCTTTGCTAAGCTAAATACAACTATAAGGTTTTTGCAAAGTTTTTAGAGATTAACGCTCGTCGTAACCAATATAAAAGGGTTTGGGTGGATTTAAAGGTTGAAACGAAAAGTGTGTTAAACTTACTTGTTGTGCGTATTTAATTTTTAGAGAAATGATAACTTTTAAGTACTTAAAAACGTTTAAATATCTCCAAAAATGTGTAAAATAGACCGAAAATATTTTTCTATATTTGTTGAGAATTTATTTAGGTGAGAGCTAAAACATTAAATGCATCGACAAATTAAAGACTTTTTCTAGTCTTTGAAATATATTTAAGCTTCCTACTTAAAGCCAGAAAAAAAATTGGGTGCTACAAATCTCACGTACATACTAAAGACGCATGCAGCGACCTATGTTTGGAAAATGCTTACCTGAATACAAAAAATATCAGTTCTTAACCTAATTTGTATTTTTTCCTTTAAGTATGTCTTAGCAAATATAATTAATCAAAATAAATAAATAAAAAATCAATTTTATTCTGTAAAAACCTAACCAAAAGAAATAAAATACAGATTTTCTTCGAAATATCCGTGAAAAGTTTGTGCTAGATTTTCAGAAAATTTAATAAAGTAAGAGCTAAAAAGTTATACACATTAAGAAATTGAAGGCTTTGTTAAGCCTAAAAAATAATTTTAAACTTCCTATTTAAAACCAAAGAAAAATAGGAACGCCATTTACCTGGCGAGGCACACGACAAGCACATTTGGAGGTATGCTCATCTACATACAAAAATATTAATTTTAAATCTTAATTATATATTTTTTCGACTTATTTTCTTTCTTTGAAATATAAGCAACGATACAAATCAAAATAATAATAATATATTTTATTATTTTTGCTATATATTTAAAAGAAAGAAATATGCAAATTTTCTTCAAAATTTTACAGTTTATGAGTTTACTTGAAGTGGAAGAGAATAATTTAAATATCAAAAGCACAACTTTTCAATAGGTAGGTATACTTTATTATTTATGTTATCAGCTACACATTCCTTTTTTTCTTTTCAATTTTCATCCACTTTTGCAAAAATCGGAGGTTTGCACGATTTTTACGCTCTGGGAACTCCACTAAAAGTACCAAAGAATTTTACTAGTTAAATCTACAGTATGGAGCTGTACTGCGCTTTAAGATAGTAATTATAATCAATGACTCATAATACACATTGATATATAAACACAGTATCATCCCTTACTGCTTTTATAACATAGCAAAAGATGAAATAATTAATTAATAGTTTTGTAAATCAGTAGAGCAGTAAGTGGTTGCTACTGCTCTACTAGCTACGTATTAATGATCAAAATTCAAAATATTCGGTCATTTCGCTTCAAGCAGCGTTGAGTGATGGTCGTCTCATTTTATATGTATAAGTGCCAGGAAAGGTCATAAGTCATAACCATGCCAAGATGAATAGAAGGCTACATAGAAAAATGTAGAAGAAGAAAGTGGACTACATTCGGAAGCATGTCTCACCAAGTTTAACATTTAATAAAATATGCCTCCGACTGCATTTTATAATCCACTTTCTTCTTCTACATTTTTCTATGTAACCTTGTATTCATCTTGGCATGAAAGTTGTAAGCAAGAGTCGTATCAATTAAAACATGAATTCGATGCCTCCGGCAGAATTAGATCTTGTTTCGGTCTTTTAGTTAACATTTTTTTGCAGTCGGGTTTTTTGATTTTTGAATTAATTTAATTAATTGGCGACTTTTTAGTTTGTAGTCATCTAATCATTTCGATACTCAATCTGATAAAAAATTGAAATACTACCGTGCTGATATTTCTAAGTGTACAATTATACGTACTAGGTACATATAAACTTTAACTAATAAAAAACCAAATAAACTTTAACTGTTAAAAAATAAAAAAACTTTAACTAATAAAAAATAAAACTGCTTTAAAAATAATTTTATTTAACAAAGCTTAAGACTAATCACTAATCAGACAGATTGAATATCACATAATGGTATTGGTTTCTAGGCACAAAATTATAATGTAAAGACACGATTTGTGATGTTTTAGATCAACCCTATTAAAAATGTTAAAACAATGTTATTCTACTTTAAAGAGCTAATTTTTTCCTTTCTTTCGACATATAGAACTTAAAATTCGAGTCCATAGTTTTGTCACAAACGCTGAAATTGTTGCAAAAACTTTGCGCGCTGTTTTCTCGAAACCGTCTTTTCTGACTTACTGCCCTCTCGATTACCAGGGCAGAATGGAGGTCAGTGGTTTTGACTGGTTTAATAAATAGTAAAGTATTGCCCGCATTTTCGTAACCGTACCGATGGGCAGCTAAAAGACTTTTGCATTAAAATTATTATTATATTACATAAAAATAACTCATTATTTACGTAGCAGGAATCGAAGTCTGTTCGTCGTACTTAATCATAATTATTATTAATTTTTCAAAGGAGCCCAAATGTGTTTTCAAATGGCTTTCCTATTAAATAGGGATTTTTATGGGATTTTGGACATATTACAACATCTTATTATAAATAAAATCTTCTTATATATAAAATTCTCGTGTCAAAATGTTAGTTAGCGTACTCCTCCCAAACAGCTTTACTAATTTTTACCAAATTTGATATGCATATTCAGTAGGTCTAAGAATCGGCTACTGGGTACTTTTTTTATTGATAAGTGCATTTGTTGAATAAATAATAGTAAATTATTACAACTCGAGACTGAGGGCGACCATTGTTTGTGCGACGGGATAGCGATAGACGTTGCTATGGTAACAAACATATTTAGTCACTTCAATAAAATAATATGGGTGAAATAGGTACTTTATATTATGGCAAAGCAATATTTGCCGGGACAGCTAGTAGTATTATAGTATCGTAGAAGGCATCGAAAGCAATCTCTGTAAAACAAGACATATTATTATTATGCTCAATATGGCTTTTTTGAAAAATTGGTTTTTTGATACCATTATTTACGTAAAAGCCAGAAATCATCAATACGAGTAAACAATAAAACATATTAAATAGTATGTACTATCAGAGCAGTTGGTTCCTAGGCAGATGGGGGAACTATCACCTACGTAGTTGGGTCGCGTTACGTTAAACCTAGCCGGCATATCACAATTAACATTGAATAATGTTGGTCTGTCAACTAGGAATCAATTTCCTCGATGGTACTATCAGAGAAGTTGATACCTAGGCAGATGGGGGATCACGCACGTAGTTGGGTCGCGTTACGTTAAACCCAGCCGACAGATCGCAATTAACACTATCCGACCAAATGACGTTGGTCTGTCAACTGTCTAGGAATAAATTTCCTCGATGGTATGAAGTGAGGAAAGTTAAACCTTTTTACTTGAGCAGTGAGCACGTACATAAAAGTTGCGTGCGAGCAGCCATTTCCGCGTAGTGAAATTAACTATCAGGAACAAATGCGCCGCGAAAGTGACTTATTAACGCAACCAAAAATATAATGGCCGAGAAGGATTTATTGCTGCTTTTCTAATTTGCTTTGTTGATTGGATATTATGTTGTAAGCAAATGGTTCTATCGACGGCCTTTGGCTCAGTCGCGCGTGGTGCTCAGTTGTAGGTTCGAATCCCACCGACGGAAAAAGTTTTCAATGTCCCTGGATCACTGATGTGTATTAAAATATATTATGTGTATCATAGAATAAAAATCTTAAAGAGATGTAGATGTTATGTGATTATTATCTTTATTATTTTATTTCTGATAGGAACTTTCTGCAACAGCCAACAAGGACAATTTCAATCTCCTTAGTGGTAATATTATAAAGCATCATTTATATATTTTAATGAGTTTAACGAAGTAATTTTATTAATTAAGTACAAAAATTCTGTTTTAGACCACCTAATTTATTATAAGTACCAAAAAAAAAAAAACTAAGAGCCTAAATCAATTAAAGCTTACCATTCAATGTGTTTATTTAGTAATGCATTTATAACACTTTTATGAAAATTCTGTTTTTATTTTCTAAAAGGACGCATTTGGGAAGGGGTCCCAAACCTTTTTTATAGCGTTGGATAAGCGTCGCTGAAGCGTGTCATGTACGGTGACCATGGTTTTTAATTCCCATAACATGTTACCAGGGGGGCTAAAACGGTCGCATTTTGCAATTAAACCTCTAAAATCAATTCAGAAACACACGTTAAAATAGTCAAACTGCCGAATTTCAAATTAGTACGAATTACAAGACATGAATTGCAAGCAGAGTGATTGTGATTTTTTAAAAATTTATCATATTATGATTCCTAATATTATGATTCCTAATATTATGATTCCCCAAAGCGACCATTGTGCAAAGTGTACTATAATATTACACGTGTATTATACACACAAGCCTGTTAAATGATTTAACTTTTTTTTTCATATTTTTTAAAGTTTCTAAAACGCATTAAAATCCGTCGCCTTTAAATATTGTATAGGGATTAAGGACAGACAGCGGTATGCGTCTTTGTTTTATATTATGTAGTGAAACATACAACAAATATTTTCCAGGTACGAAAAAAATCCGAACAATAGTAACATTTCGAATGAAAATTGTTCGGAAATAAAGCTATCAACTTTTCCACGAAGCGAGTATTTGATGAAATTACGAATATTTTGCTTGAACTATTGTGATATGAAATGAAAATGCTGTTAAATACGTTATATAATATTATGTAGTATCTGTTCTTGTTTTGTAAGAGAATTAGTAATTACTAAT
This sequence comes from Polyommatus iphigenia, assembly GCA_963422495.1. Taxonomy (NCBI): domain Eukaryota; kingdom Metazoa; phylum Arthropoda; class Insecta; order Lepidoptera; family Lycaenidae; genus Polyommatus; species Polyommatus iphigenia. Next base: position 17,021,901 of record OY730178.1, on the reverse strand, counting down.
TAGTAATCACTAAGTAGGGGCTCAGCTTAGCCACTCTTTCTATACTTTATCTATTCTGTATAGAATCGCCGATCAAAATATATGAGATTGATATGATCTATTAAATTTAAAACCATATATTATTCATCGACAGTTCCATAAAGAAAAACAAAGTAATCATGTTGGCTAAGCCTCTAGGTGTATTGCACTTAAAATTTTCTTCAAAACAGAAACCTTACACAAATCTGATACTTATACAGGGTGTAACAAAACTTTGTTAGTTTTGTTACACCCCATATAAATATACATGGTGTAACAAAACTAAGTTTCGTTACACCCTGTATAAGTTATAGCACAGGTTTATCCAATTTTAAGTACCAGCAGAACATTAAACATGTATTCAGCCACGAACTTTCCTATATCATGTCAACATTAAAATGAAACTTCTGTTTGAGCAGAGTAGCTAACTTACACAAAGTTTGATTAAGATGTGACGAGAGACAACCTGTGGCTTCTAGCTGAATGAAACTCAACAGGTCTCAAGACAAAACTGAATGAGAATTCATTCAATTCGAGACACCATTGAAGACAGACAGCGACTCAAATATTGATACTTTCCGCCAACCCTTTACAGCATCTTTGATAGTCAATGCATTTAGCTATCTTAAGTTTAGCAATGTTATTTTTGCTGTGTATAGATACGACTAAAAATATATTATTTTAATTTTCTTAAGCCGAATATTGCTGGGATATTATAATATCATAATACTTAAGCTTAGAACAAACCCACGCGTCAGTGACGCGGGACGCGGGACGCGGTACGCGGTACGGGAGCGTCTGCAACGCGAAACTAGGCGTGCACACCTGTGCGACTACTAATATCATGATCATAGAGAAAAACTAGCTGTCCTGGCAAACGTTTCTTTGCCATAATATAAAGTATTTCGCCCATATTATTTTATTGAAGTCACTAAATAAGTATGTCGCCATGGCAACGTCGATCGCTATCTCGTCGCACAAACAATGGTCGCCGTCAGTCTCAGGTTGTAATAATTTACTATTATTTATTCAACAAATGCACTTATCAATATATAAAGTACCCAGTAGCCGATTCTCAGACCTCGTTCGTGGACTAACATTGTGACACGAGAATTTTATATATAAGATAGTACACCGGGCAATCATGATTCATGACACAATCTATCTAAACGTAAACAAATTAAAAAATCATAAACTTAAAGGCATTCACGGCAGTCCGCCGTGCAGGACTGCAAATGGACATAGCTCACTCATTGGTTCACACGACCGGAAACACCGAGTGTGAACCAATCAGTGAGCTATGTCCATTTGCAGTCCTGCACGGCGGACTGCCGTGAATGGGCCCTTTAAAGAGTAGTACAAAATAATATAAAAAAAATCGGTTGTCTGTAAAGTCGGCTTACTGACGATAGTTGAACGTGACAACGTCATAGCCTTAACCCCTCAGTTCCGGGAAAAATCTATGCAAAAAAGTTGGCAAGTTTGTAAAATTAATTTAATATCCTTACATACAATCCATATTTTATGTTTGTGTGAACTACATTATAATATATGTTAAATTTTCTATCAAGCCATCATAATATAGTATTTAGTCCGATGTGATATTAGTTTCTCAATTATAAACTTTCGAAACTATAATTAGTGACTTGTTCAGAAGAAATAAACGAATACTTTATTCTTCATAATATATTAAGTCATACCTTGACACGTAGGAAATAGAGCACAATTTTGAATAGCCGAAATAATACTAATAGCTCACAGATTGTTTATTTATTTTTCATTCAGAGTGTGGTCAATGTATCAAAAGTCATAACTAACCAAACTTCTTCATACAAAAGTATTCTCTAAGTCATCGAAATACGTAATATAATCGAAACAAAGAGCGCGGCCCAGGTGGGCCTTACGGTTGTTGAGAGACTTGAGAGTGTAAATGGAACGCCTCAGAGCTGTCAGCGAGGTAACGCCGCATGAACTGTCATGTTTTTCGGGCGCGCAGCCCATATCGAATTATAAGACGTTATCACGTCAAAAGGTTTTAAAAAAGAAGTCTAGTTATGTACACTTCAAAACACGCGTCTGACAACTTGACGCGCACATTCCGCTTGCCGACGCGAACATCCCGCGTCGCGGTCGTGCAGGTGTGCACAACGCCATAAAATTACATGGGCAGCGTCCGCCGCGCGGTAGACGCTACCGCTTCGCAATCGCTTTGGTCGCGTAGGTTAAGCCTCAGCTTCCGTTGCGCCAAATTCACTTATCGCGACGAACCGTACATTTTTTCGAGATAAAAAGTATGCTTTGTCCTTTCCCGGGATTCCAAATTTTATTAAAATCCGTTGAGTGGTTTAAGCGTGACAAGGTAACAGAACAGACATACTTTCGCATATTTTATAATATTAGTTTGGATATCCTAGGACCTAGTACATTTTGGCTTCTCCTTTAAAAAGATATTGTGTATAATAATTATGTCTTGTCTTGTCCTTGTTTGATAAGCTAGACGTCGAGACAGACCAATGCTTATGTTTATTAGTAAAGGGAAATTCAAAAAGCAATGATCACTATTAGCAACAGCTCAAGGCTGATCGACATAGGTGTGGAACAGTGACCCCAATATGGGCCACGTAAACAGAGTAACTATCTACGTCATTCTGACGAGGAGACACGCCTAAGTTCCTTTATTCTGGCTAAGAGCCTTGTCTCTAATGGCCTAATGGGGTATGTGAGATCAGTTTCATAGTATTCTTGTTACTAGAAAAAATATAATAAATAATAATAATAGTAATATCTATGGACGCTTCTGGCTTCACACCACGTCAATATAATTAAGTATTTCGTTTATGTTAACCCTTAAAGGGTTAACTCTATTATAGATAGTGAGGAAATATTTGGACAAAGGCTAAAATAAATAATGTACTTTACACAAACAAATTATTTACTATAAAAAGTATCTAAGAAAGCAAAAGTATATATTTTTCTCACCTCCGGCCGGAAAACGTCAACTTTCTTCCCGCTGCGCTTACCGATGTTGCCGTTTTTCGCCTCCGCCGTTGAGAAAAATAGTATACGCACCATGGGCAGTAAATAAGAAAGCCTCAGATCACATGTTTGTTGACCTCGGCTTCACCTCGGCCAACAATTACATGTGATCTGAGACATTTGTTACTTTCCTGCCCTAGGTGCGTAATGCACTATTTACATTTATTGATGTCCAAAAAATACATTGTAGTTAACTTTAGATAAGTTACTCATAGGATAATAACTTATTATTCGTTATCAGTTATCACTAACTTTACGTTGCAGAAGCCTCTTTCAGTATTTTTATTTGATTTTTTAAATTGTTGTAAAGTTTTTGCGTTTTCTCAAAATCTTTTGAATCATGGTCACCGCACTGGAATAGACAGTATAAGATAACAATTTAATAGTTGCATGGGTTGTAAAGCGTTCCAGAAATTGGTCACAATTACCCCGACCAGACTCGTAACACTTTAATAGCCTGTGGGAACATTCGATATGTTATTACTAATAATAAGCCAAAGTATAGACGAGATCCTTATAACGGGTATTAAAAGTGACGTCAGGAATCTACGAGGCCTTAAATCTAAGGCTGGATTTATATGCGTCCGCCAGAACGCGGTTTCGTGGCTACACTGGACAAGCAAATGTATGTAAATCAGTCGCTTTTTTTAAAATAAATAACATATAAATTCAGCCTTAAGGGTTCGGCTGGTTTATCTATACAACCAAATGTCAACAATGCAAAAACGTACATAGAAATAGATGGACGTCCTTTTGGATGGAAGACAACCAACTTTATATTTCATTGCGCTTGGAAGACTTCAAAACGGCTGTTTCGTAAATGCACACCATAACACCAAAAACGCAATCAAAAAAAGTTAATAATTAGCTAGCATTGATTTTCATTAGAGTACCGATATTTAGGTTTCTTAGTCTTCGTATCAAATTTTCTTCAGGTCCCAAAACTTACTGTTGATCAAGGGACAAAAGGTGTGACCTAAAGGGCGTTGGCGCACCTCTGACATTTACCTTCGAATCGATAGTGCATCGGCTACGCCCTAAACCTAGGCGTTCGGCGCAGACGCTAAAATATGGACCTACATGACCTAGGTCACAGAAAATTAAAAATCATTAACAATGAGATACGAACCATTGAAAATGATACTCATTTTATTATTATGAACGAAAAAATCTTCGTATGCAAAAGTTTCAGCTAATATAATATTGATTATAGCGGTTTAACAACCAGAGAATAAAATTTTCTCAAGAAAAGCACATTTATTTTCTATCAATCAAAACTGGATTAATGTTCCATCTTACAATACTGGATGTTTAATCTTTTAAATTAAGAAAAAAATACCAAGAACCGCAGTACCGGAATTCAAAAGCAAGTGGACCTTGCATTTTTCCGGGATATTCTATGTCTTATACTATATTTTACATGGAGATACGTATATATTTGACGGTTTACATAGAAAAGTTAACAACTGACAGACAAACAAACTTATAATATGGCGTTCGCCTTCGTTGAACTTTGGATTTCAGCCGTTGAAGATCAAAACAAGCTCGCCATCACCTGTTGCTATGTCGCGATGCTTGTATAGCCTTTATTTAGGTCATAATTATAGTGTCTACAAGATAGCTCTGAAATTTAATCTTGTGTCAATGTTGAATCTTATTTAAAAAATACATATGTGTTGTACTGCCGTAATCAGAGACAAAATTATTAATTAGTTTACTGTAATTAATAAAAAAATTCACTTCATTAAATTGAAGTATTAGTCTAAGATCCCACTGCAGAATTGTGCAGGTATCGAGTACACGCTTAAAACCACATTTTTACAAATATTTATGATAAGGAGAACATATTTCTACTGGGGTGCCAGTCCAAATGTGGCCGCAACTATTTTTAAAAAATTTCTAAAAAATTGAGTTTGCGTGATAAAATGTTTTCATCGGGTATTGAAAGCAAATATGGTTCATTTCACGGCAGTGAGTATAGAGATTTAGAAAAATCCGGTGTGCCGTTGGGCACCCGGCCGCAACTCTATTGTAACCAGGCGTGAACAGGTACGATTCCGATATATTTTTGCATCCATAACGTATATTGATTTTTTATATATCATATGGAAGGTTATTTTCCTCCTATTATTAAAATATAGGTGTGCCTAATTAAATCTGGCCGCAAATAAGGGGTGCCGGCTGTCAAAGATGGCAAACTATCGAAGGTTGAGGGAAAGGGAGCTAGCGCGTAACATTACGGGTCTAACGGGGATAGTGATTGTACATCATATTAGTGTACTTAACCATCGGTTCAAACAATAGTAATAATCGGCCTGGTTATGTATTGTTACACATTATATCCATAGTCCATAGTAATATTATAAATAATAATAATAAATAATAAATAAAACTTTATTTTCTTTAAAACACATGCAATAGTTAAGAACAGAATCGAAGTCGCCTCGTAGGCTGATAGCCTGTATCAGGCAACAACGCTCTTCCTTTTTTATGCAAGCAATTATTTTACTACATTATACTACATTGTGCTAAGTTTTTAAAACATACTCTTTTAATTAATTTTAGTTAGTTACACACCAAGAAAGTTCAGAGAAGATTAGAATTTTTTTAATAACAATAAATTAGTACGGTTTCTTATTAAGAATAAAATAGAGTTTGGTACATCAATATACTTACTACGTATTTAACAATAAGTATTAATAATTATGATATGAGTAAGTGAGTGAGTGAGTGAGTGTTAATGAACATATTATAATATGTGTATTTTTATATTATTTGGTTAGAAATTTAATGTATATTGTATATTTACTTTATATTTTTAAGTACTCTATTAATTTTTCAGTTTCTTCATAATTAAATGGTTTTAAATATGCCTTGATTATAGGTTTAATGTCTCTACTGACTTTATTTTTAATATTTAGTGCGTGATTTATTTTATTGTATACAATAATAGATATATTAGAAAATTGTCTCATTGCGAAGTCAGTTTTTATAATTGGTAGTTCTATAATTTTTTTCCTTCTACGCCCGGTTTTAGGATTTAAATTTATATTTATAGTTTTGTGCCGTCTTAAAATCAGAGATATAATATATAATTTCCGGACACTTATAATTTCATATAGTTCATTGGTTGGAGTTCTTTTTTTCCAATGCGGCGATAGTGTGTTTGTCTATCTATTAACGTGAAGCTTAAACCATGTTAATAACATGGTTACATTAACTAATTACTAACGTTACCTACTTCTTACAATAACTTAGCTGTTATTCGTGTTTATTCAATGCTAAATTAAAACGTATTTATCAATTGGAATTTGCTCCTCATTAAAACTAAATTAATTATAATTTACACAACTATTATAATATATAACATAATCAAGTTACTTCATATGTTTTCTTTAACCAATAAATTGAATATTTATTAAATAAATTCTACGAAAGACGTTTCGCTTTGTTACCTTATGTCACAAAATGCTTTGACTGATATAACGTTAATAAACAAATGCATCTCATTGGAAAATAGTTCGTAAATACAAGAGTAGAAGGCGTATATTGTAATGACGTATGGGTGGAGCATTTAAGGCAAAGCATAGACGAGCGACTCAGAACTAAATTAATCCTATTCAAAAAGTTACTTAGCAAAAAGTTTTATTTATAGAGCTATACATGGTAGCTTATAGCTAACATGTGCTAAAGCTATAGATTCCAAATTCTTTCATAGGGAAATGGAAGACCGTCGCGACGTAATTTAAAAAACGTGAGAAGACACTTTTTCGTAATAACAGACTTCTTTTAATTGTTATTATTTAGCTACCTATTATTATATTTAAGTGTCTCGGTGCTTACTGTAAATCAACATGACTATGTCGTCAGTGGGCAACGATTGCTGTTTATTCGCTAAGCATACAGGGATATTATGTTAGTAGTACTTGAAGATGATGGTTTATAAAGTTACTTTTGTTTTTAAGCTAATTTATATTTAGAAAGTAAAAACAGCCCCCGATTCATGATTCAATCAGTGTCAGGAACCAACACAAATAAACAGAAAGTTGCAAGAAATAAAATAAACAACCTTCTGTGAATTTTTAGCACCGTCCGCTCATGATGAACTATTGTTAAGAACGTGCTCTGGATCATGTCAGCTTTTAAACAAGAAAAAATCATCAAAATCGGTCCAAACGTTTGGATGCTACAATGCCAAGGGCATACACGTCAAACCAATAAAAAGAGCAGCCTCGGATTTAAAAATAGGCCGTAAATAGGCCACGGCTTAGGGGCGGCAGCGTCCTAGCGGCCTACACTCATAAAAAATATGAATTCGGCACTGAAAAAGAGGGGTAATTTTTAAAACCCAGACAATAGGGGTTAAAAATTACCTTTTTCGAAATAATGGTCTAAAAGTCGCACGCGTGTAGCCACCCTTAGCTTCACTTTCTTTTCGCATGATGGGCGTCGAAGCATACTCGTTTGTGATGCTCCGCTGCCGGACTTAATGGCTGATCGTTACCCTGTGGGGCTCACGAAGAAAACGTATGGTCTTCCCACAATAAAGGGACACTTTATACGTACTTACTAATATAAAAATGCGAAAGTGCCTGTTCAAACCGTTGAAGCGATTTTAATGTGGCTTTTTGCCAAAGATCAAAAAGGAGTGTCTACTAGCATTTTATTAATCGACTTTAAAAAAGGAGGTTAATCCTTTCTTTATGATCATTTATTGGGGCAAATTATTATGGCCTTTAACACCCATTAAGTCGGGTACTGTGTTTATTGCTTATCTATGGAAAATAGCTATTTTAAGATTATCTAAAAACGGAAAGAAAGTGTTTATTCAAAAAAATTAACTCAAGTTTTTCCATCAATCGCAAACCCACGCTCAGTTCGAGACCATCATCAGTCGAGAATTGGTTAAAGTGAAACATCAAATATCTCCGTGTTTTTGTTCTTTAAAACTTACTATAATAATTCGTTATTAAAAAGGGTAAAAATAAGGTGCTCCTATTATAGATGAGTCATTATAACTATACGTGAAAACTACATGAAAAACGATAGAAAGGCGGAGCTTCGCTGTAGAAGACGTAGGCGCAACGTAGTATAAACAACAAACATTAAAATCATTACACAAGATCGGTTCTGGCTGAAAGGGCATATTATAAAATATAAATGAATTGCGCAAACCACTTCCGGATGATCCCATATCGGAACTGATATTGGTATTTGTGATATAACACATAACTGCAGCTAAACTATTGTTTAGCGGTTCGATTTCATTATGTTATGCATCACGCTGGCAAATCGTTGGTAACGCATAGCATAAAGGTGCTCCCCACTAGGAGCATTCGCGTGTAATGTAACGTTCACTGATGTAGAGTCGAGCATTACATCAGTGAAGGAGGAGAACCGAGCATTACAATGCGCAACTTGTAATGATACATAATATTTTGATATGAGGCATTTTTATCTATACTAATATTATAATTCTGCAGAGTTTGTTTGTTTGTTTGAACGCGCTAATCTCAGGAACTACTGGTCCGATTTGAAAAATTATTTTACTGTTGGATAGCCCATTTATCGAGGAAGGCTAAAGGCTATATTTTATCACGCTAAGACTAATAGGAGCGAAGAAATAGAGGAAAATGTGGAAAAAACGGGGGGAAATTACTTGAAAGGGCTTATTTGAACGCGCTAATCTTTCAGTGTTAGCTAGCCCATTGATTAAAGAAGGTTATAAGTTATACTTTATCACGCTAAGACTAATAGGAGCGAAGAAATAGAGGAAAATGTGGAAAAAACGGGGGAAATTATATGAAAGGGCTTATTTGAACGCGCTAATCTCAGGAACTACTAGTCCGATTTGAAAAATTCTTTCAGTGTTAGATAGCCCATTTATCGAAAAAGGCTATAGACTATATCTTATTACGCTAAGACTAATAGGAGCGAAGAAATAGAGGAAAATGTGAAAAAAATGGGGGAAATTATATGAAATTGCTTATTATCTTAAGAACTACTGGAGAAATTTTTATGTTATTTGGCAAACATGAAGAATAGACCACGTGAAGGGACATTGGCTATTTTTTGCGGAAAAATGTACGGTTGCGTGCAATTCCTAAATTACGAAAGCGAAGCCGCGCGGAACATGTTTAAATAATAAAATCGTAGGAAAGTCGATTGTGTACATTGAATATTTTTGTACAATAAATAATACTTGGCATGTGATCTACTATGCTAACGCGGACGAAGTCGCGGGTAACAGCTAGTTATAAATAAAAATTAATTTAATTTACCCTCAGTGACCTCGAGAACGGCCGTACCGATTTGGCTAAAGTCTTGAAATATCTGTTAATGTACGGTGAAAGGCAATAATTTTGGAGCAAAGTGATACGTAGTTCACGGGACATTACGTTGCAAATAAATTGGCAAAAAAATATGAATATCCGTCTATTAGAAGAGCTTTTTCTGCTCTAAGAAAAAAGTATTAAAAATGCAACATAAAATTTAAAATAAGGCTGCATTAAACTTCAAACGGAGCAGCAGAAAAGCTACTTATTAAATATTAAGGCTTCCCGTGTAAGCTTAATGAAGCTTTAGTTTCTTGGTAGTGAGGTAATAATTTCTTACAACTTTAAGCCCCTTGCGGACAGGTATGCTCAGGTAAATTACCTCAGCTTACCTACAGGTAAATGAAGGTAGTTGAACGTTATTACATCATTATATTATACTGTATAATGATAATATTTATTTATTAATGATTAAATAGAGCAATATTACGAGTTTCCTCAACGTATTGTCGACTTCAGTTATGTGATCGACGTTCAGGGCTGCCAAAAGCTAGACAAACTAATTGATACAAAATTACTTTAAATACACACAACAACAAATTCTAGGGATATTTGTATTTTTTGAAATATTTAAATATCTATCAGGAATTTAAGAAGACAGTAATGTAAGAATGATAGCTTGTTCTATGGTGTTTATTAAATCATAAAAAACTTTTCCAGCTTTTTTTTTAAGAACAAGTGTTTTTATTTTTATTTTATTTTATTAGTACAGAGCGTTTTACCTAAAAATACTTTAACATAATATAAGTTCAGGCTTAATTTCCTTGGCTCGGTTTTGTTAACTTAAGGCTACTTTAGTTTAGCCTCTGATGGATTGCCATGATTGCCAATATGTTGGCGAACCTGTAGAATACACAATCAACAATACGTCTCTCTACACGCGTTTGTAATAGCTTGTAAGTATATAATATTATTTAACAATAATTAATAAGTCCATTATGGGACAACGTGGGCGCATAGTTTTATTTGTAACTTGATGGCGCCCGCAACTTTGTTGCAATAAAATTCGTTTATCGCGCGGGAACCGTACATGTTTCCGGGATAAAAATCCTATGTCCTTTCCTGGGACTCAAAGTATCTTTATACTTTCAGCGAAATCCTTTTAGCGGTTTGGGCGTGAAGAGGTAACAGACATACACAGTTTCGCATTTGAAATTTTTAGCATGGATATCAATGTCCATAGTCTATACATTGATCAACTATTATCCAATATTATAGTCATCCATCCTTTATTAGCTTTGCTTTTTTTCTACAGAACCCAATTTTTTTTATTGGCAACCCTAAGTATCAAATGCGGATGCCTCCACCTGCGTGCGTCGAATGTGGGCGAAGTCACGCGACCAGGACACTCATTCTGAGTACATTAATCTTATTCAATAGTACTTAATCGGTAGTAATTGGGTATAACCGGTAACATTATTATCATAAAATCGTAATATTGCTATAGGAAATCTGCGCTAATGCCTTAATTGCTTTTTCAGACGCTTAAAACGTCTTTTGTTCGTGACTCCACCGTGAATACAAGGCTCGATTTATATGCGTCCGCGCGAACGATTCGAGATTACAAGCAATTGTATGTAACGATTTTGATGTGAGATCTCGCGGTGTAGCGGACAATCCGCTTTAAGCCCAATAGCGCACTAGCGGCCAGGTCGCAGCGGACAGGTCACGGCGGCCATCGAATGTATGGTGTGGCTGCTGGCTGCGTGGCAGCCTGGTGCGCGTGGTTTATGGCGGTTTCATACTAAGGTATCTATCTCGATGGCCGCCGCGACCTGGCCGCTGCGGCTTGGCCGCTAGTGCGAACCCGGCCTAAAAATGCTGTTACGATTTTCGCGGCTAGGACCTTAGTTGGAAAGGTGAGATCTAGAAGAATAGAAAAAATATGTATGAGATTATGTAGATTTTATATCAGCTATAGTTTACTTCAAAGATGTAGTAAACAAAAAAAAATTCTACGTTTCTGTCAATATTTCGATATGTCGTGTGATCGTGTCACGTGTCACAATAGACATAACTACCAGTACTTCGACTACTAAGAGACGGACGAGTATTAATATCTGTCATTTCTTTCGGGTTTCGCCAGGATAAGTTAAAGGCTGGCGCGCTGGCTGGTATATTTTATTTTTAAAAAGAAGATTTTGAAATTGAATTCTGAAAGTTTTCTTTGCATGTGCCAAAATATAAACAACCAAAAATTTGTAGGTAACGGCCCTAGCGACGACTTTTGTCATAATACGTCAAACTTAAATTTTTTTACATCAGTTCTAAGTCGGCATACTCTATCATTCTGTCTACTCTGCACGTGTGCAACATATTGTAGGATTTGGTATTATCAGTAAGTATGTATGGCTTGGCTGTTTCGTTACTTACTTCAGATCAGAAACTAAATATTCGCCTCACCTCCACGACGGTAGCGAAACAGCGAAGCCATACATACTTACTGATATGTAGAATTTGTCGGAGTTAGGGTCGATAGAGTTAGGCCGCGTCGATTCAGAAGCTTAATTGGCTCAACATTAGATCTGATGTCTTTTTCACAGGGCAAACCTTTTGTGATCGTCGAAGTAACATTTTACATGAAATGTTTTTGGGGGGATTTAGTATTACTGTATATGTAATAGTAGCGGCCTCAGCTCCGACCTTTTCGTAATGTTAAAAGTTAGTTAAAAGTCCTATATTTTGACATAAATATTGTTCCACTATCCACCTAAAATCTCCTGACTCGTTGCAAAATTTGAGGTTACGAATTCACTTGACAAACAAATCAAATATTTATATAGAGTCTAGGTATTTTTATTACATCTCGGCACAGAATATATGTATAATATTAGTAGTACCAAATCTCGGTTAGAAATATTAGAACTTATCAGATATCTAATATTAATACATTTTACCATCAGAAAACTTATCTAATATAAGTTGATATTAAAATCTCCTTTACCGGCGCTTTAACCTAGTTCCACAAAGCCTTTAGATGGAAGAAGATAAAATATACTCTAGAGATTCATTTCTTATAATAATTTAAATTTTTATTTCCTTTTTTGATTAAAAACTAAGCAGAGTCTCTCAGTACTAATTAACCATCATCTTCATCACTTTTAATATATTAATATTACAGGCAGTACTATAGACATATTGCACTACGAGATCATGTACCAACTACCATCGAGCAAATTGATTCCTAAGCAGTTGACGGACCTACGTCATGTGGTCGGCTTATGTCAATTCAATGTTAGCTGTGATCGGTCGGATGGGTTGACCAAATTACTAAGGTCAGCCATCTGCCTAGAAATCAACTTCTCTGTAGGTACTAAGTTACTAACCTACTCGTCATTTTTTAACGTAGGTACGTTAAAAATGACGTGTAGATACCTATTGCTACGTAGTACGTTGCACTTGCGACTCTTCAGGTGTTATCCATAGTCAATTTAAATCAACTTTAATCAGGTGATATGACTGTATCGTATCTGTTTTCTACAAAAATTTGCTTAAAAGAAAATTAAAGACATTCTTACTGGAATGTTGATAAAAGATATTCTTACTGGATTATGATGCATTTAACTTACTACTTAACAGTGGCGGGGAAAATTTGATATGGGCAAGACATGTTTTGTGAGGCCCCTTGATTGATGACGCAAGACGATTTTATTAAGAGAAAGAATATTATACTCAAATTTTTATTTATAAAAATATCACAAGTTACAACTCGTAATTATCGTAAATATAAAATCCTTGGACCGCGAGGCCGTGGGCGGTGGCCCACGTTTATAAAGCCTTACACCGCCTCTGCTCTTTAATATAAAATAATATATAAACTCTGTATCAGGGACACATACACAGTACACACTCTAAATAATTATTACTTAGTGTTGTTACGCCCGGTATACTAATATTATAATGCTGAATAATTTGTTTGTTCAAACGTAGGTTCAAACGTACAAATCTCACGAAAGACTCGAAAAATTTTTAGACCGTCGCGTTGTCTGGTACCCGTAAGTTGTCAAGTCCTACAGCCCCCTTAGACAAAGTATCTTTCGTTAAAAACGTTGACGAAATTCGTTATCAAATAGGGAAGATGCGATATTTTTATTTTTGTGTTTATTTTAAAGAACCCCATGTAGAATAGACCACAAGTATATTAAAAAAAATTAAACACTGGAATTTACTGCAAAAAATTCGGTTTCAAATTGTCAATTTAAATTTTGGCGCCAAAACGGATCTATAGTCTGTATGATGTCACTACTGTTTGACAATTATTGACAATGGCCCCACCTAATCAATATATACCTTAATCTGTGCACTAAAGATAATATAATCACTACATGCTGTGCGGCCTGATCGTACTTGTCCTCAGTGGCTTTCCCAAAGGCTTTCCTAATTTTGCATTATTTTTCGGCTAAGAAAAGTTCAAGAGATGATTGTACTCAGGTCAAAGAAGATGGCAAGTCTTCGAATTCACATTGAAAGAGTGATCAGAAAACTACACGAATTTGCTTTTCTGAATCATTTGCTGTGCACTTGTCAATTTACAATCACCTTTAATTAAAATGAAATAAAAAACTGTATTTACGAAACGATATAGTTTTATTATCTCAAATATTTTAGAAAATAATGTACTATCAGAGAAGTTGATTCCTATGCAGATCGGGGACCTACGTAGTTCGGTTGCGTTACGTCAAACCCAGCCGACAGATCACAATTAACATTGAATTGACATATTCGACCAAATAACGTTGGTCTATCAAATGCATAGGAATCAATTTCCTCGATGGTACATAAACCATGTCTATATCACTAACGCGTTAGACAGTACCTAAGTTTATAAGACCCAAAGGCCACATTTAGCATTTTGTGGTATATATAATTGGAAAATAAAACCAGAATAGTGATGGGTTGCTAGCCGCATCGTCTATTAACACATTCATTACCACCACTGTTTTCTAATAGTTCCCAGCGATGCCGCCCTATAAAAAACGCAAACATGCTAGGTGTGCTCTCCGCACTGCAGGATGAAATTACGTAGCACGCTAGGCGTGTTCACTGGCACTGTAAAGAGGTAAAATCATAATTTAGACTTCTTCCAATAACATGTGACGGACGTAATCGGAGGTTCCTTTTGCAGGATCTCGCATTTGCAGGCCTGAACCGAGCCTTGCGTTTCATTTAGGTATAATAGCTATAACACGATACCGTAACCTCCTTTACGTAGGTACTTTGTGTTCTGGAGTAACTCGAATGATAACTCGACTTTTGTCCATGTTCTGTACATGTTTCTCCTTCTCTTTTGAGTTAAACATTCAGATGGCATTGTGCTATAAGATTCTCTTGTTGAGGTGAAATAAAATAACTGCTATATGTATATAAAGAAGCCGCTGAATGAAGATAAATAAATGATATAACATATTTTAGTCCCTCTCATTTCTACACTGGAATCATGGACGTATAAAAAAAGGCGGACGGAGTCCCACCATACACAAAACTGTGTCGTTCAGAGTCGGCCAGCTGGCTGTATGTATACGGTCCGCACGCACACATTCTTGCGCTAGTCCATACCATTTGACAGGCGTCAGAACGTGTGCGTGGCCGACTCAGAAGAAAAGTGAAGACACAGTTTTGTATATGACAAGACTCTGTCCGCCTTTTTTTCTACGTTCATGACTGGAATGGGTACGGTACTTACTCTGCACTTTCGACAAAAAATGTTAAGTACTACAATGTCAACAGTGACTTTGGAAGATTTCTATAAAACGTAGTGATTACATTCTCTTTGGATTTGTAGAGTCTGCTTTGATAAACCCAGCTTCCATTTTTATTGGAAAAATGCAATTAAACTTTCGTGAACCTTAACCTCTCAAAAAGTTGTCAAACATACTAATATGTACTACTCGACCAAGCCAACTAAACGACTGTCAAATCATGCTCTCTCGCTCTTATGCATTGCTAGCGACGAGCGTAAGTGCGAGAGAGCAAGCTTTGACATTCGTCTAGTTGGCTTGGCCGAGTAGTATGACGTATTATATTTCTCTATGGTTGTCAAAAGCACGTGTGACGTCACTGAACGCTGATTGGTGTTTTGAAATACGTTCCATTTCAAGCTACTTTTAATTCATATTTTTTGTAAAAAAACAATATTTTATAAAATAATAACCTTCTTTCTTTTATATTTTTTTAACATTTTAATAGCAAAATTTTCATAAATATTGTATTTGCATGTTCCCTATTGTATGCGGTTTGACATAAGTCATCGCTACATGACATTTCGCTTGCGAATACTAATGTCAAATCCCATACATTTTGATAACGAATTTCGTCATCGTTTTTAACGAAAGGGACTTTGGCTACGGCCTCAGGTCCTTCACGGGGCCAGAATGACGTGGTGTGAATCATCCATAGATATTATTATTAGGTCAGAAGCGAAAAACTCTAACCTTATTGCATCGCGACGTTTGCACTTAATAGAGTTAGATAGACTACGCTCCAGCGGCCCTCAAACTTAGATCATTATTGAGTTCGCAACTTTTGATCAATCTTCAAGAAACTTGAAGGAAATTGCGCTGAGAATCTCACTCATCCACAGTGAGATAATTATGCTACTAATTAAAGTAACTTAACGACTATACGATATGGCGTATATTTTATTTTATTTTTATTTAATGATTTATTGTGCACAAGAAATATTAACAAAACAATAATTTACATAGTAAGACGACACAAAGGGTCTGCTTATTTCTAATAGAAATCTCTTCCAGCAGCCCTACGGAGAGAGATTGGATAAGGATAGCAGATAGGACGTGCACAATCATGAATGTAATATTAAATAAACATGTACTTCTTACAATAAAACTAATAATAAAATAATAATAATAATGACCAGATAAGTTAATATTATATGATAACAAAATAAATAAATTATACATTTACCAAATGCTATAGCTACAACATACAATAAATAATAAATAGTAATATAAGAATAATGAATAAATACTATATGTATATATAATAACGGTATTTAAATGGATGGAGATTCGAGGTAGTGCTCTTTCAAGCGTCTTTTAAAAACAGTAATGGTGGGACTATTACGGATGGTGTGAGGGAGCGAGTTCCACAATCTGACAGCATGAACAGTGAACGAGTAGGAGTAGAAGTTGGAACGATGGGAGGGGAGGGAGAGATTAGACCGGACATTGGACCTACAAGGGACATCAGGAGATCGAGAGAAGTTGAATCTGTCGAGGAGGTATGGAGGAGAGCGAGGATTGTACAGGATGTTGTAAAGTAGGCAGAGGATGTGGGAGTTACGGCGGAGACGGATAGGGAGCCATTTAAGTTTTGTACGGTAGGCCGAGATATGGTCGAACTTTCTCAAGTCGAACACGAAACGTATACACAGATTCTGTAGACGTTCTAGCCTAGTTAACTGCTCCTCAGTGGCGTCTAGGTAGCAGGAATCGGCGTAGTCTAGGATGGGAAAGATGAGTGTCTGGACAAGGAAAATTTTGGTATGTATAGGTAGGAAGTTTTGGAGGCGCCTCAGCGTGTGTAGTGAATAGTGGACTTTCCTGCTTACTTCGGTCACTTGCGGGTTCCATGACAGGTTACGGTCAAGAATTATGCCAAGGTTTTTGGCCGAGTCTGTGTATTCGATAACAGTGCCATCATAAATTACGCTTGGAACGTTGCATAACCGTTGAGACATATATCTGCTGCCTATGATCATGGCTTGCGATTTGCTGGGATTTACCAACAGACCGAAAGATTTTGCCCAGTTAGCTATTCGCTCAAGATCAGAGTTGATGTCATTGACTGCAGAGACGATGTCGAGGATATGACAATGGCGGTAGATTTGCAAGTCGTCTGCGTAGAGATGGAAGTAGGATCTGATTATTAGAGTGATGTTATTTATAAACATTGAAAACAGGAGAGGAGAAAGAACGCCGCCCTGGGGTACCCCCGCATCAAGAACACACCAGTCTGAGGTAGCCTCGCCGGAGCGAACTCGCTGCAAGCGTCCCCGAAGATACGAATCTATCCAAGTAATAACTGACGGGGAGAAGTTAAGGGAGCGCAGCACGGAAAGGAGGATGTCAAAGTCAACAGAATTGAACGCACTGCTGAAGTCAAGCAATACTAGTATGGAGATACATTTGTTTTCCAAGGCAAGGCGCAGATCATCAGTTACCTTCAGCAGTGCAGTTACAGTACTGTGACCAGGTCGGAAGCCGGATTGAAAAGGAGAAAGCAAATGGTTGGATGATATGAATTGGGACAGCTGCTGGTGGGCTATGTGTTCGAGGACTTTGGAGAGGTAAGGTAATATAGAGATAGGTCTGTAATGGGACAGAGAGGAGGGATTAGGGGTTTTAGGTAGAGGAATTACATCAGCACGTTTCCATGCCGAAGGGAAGCAACTCGTTGCCAAGGAGAAATTAAAGATGTGTGTGAGAACTGGCAAGAGTTCAGGGAGGGAGAGGGATATCATACGGGAACTGAGACTGTCATTGCCTACAGCAGTAGATTTAATAGCCGCTATATGCTTAGCGAGTAGCGACATCGTCCTCAGTAACAGGTGTAAAGGAGAAAGCGGTACAGGAAGGGAGAGGAGAGGAAGAGAGATGGGCTAGTGTGCGCGCTTTTGTGCCTTGGTCAACGATAACCGGAGGCTGAGAGAAATGAGTATTGAGCGAATTTAAGTCTGGGGTGCTGTTTGTACTTGGTGAGGACTTACCAATGCCAAGTGTAGAGAAAAATTTCCAAATTTGAGAAGGGCTGGATTGGTCGATGGAAGAATGTATGTGGCGTCTTCTAGCGTCCCTACACAGACGACTGCAAAGATTCCGGAGATATTTATATTTGACTAAGTTCTCGTCAGTGGGTCGTTTCCGATATCGACACAAAGCTCGGTTGCGCCTGGCCATCGTGGATTTGATGTCCTCCGAGAGCCAAGGTGCCGGTGAGTGCTTAATTTTGACTCTTCTGACAGGAGCATGCCTATCAAAGATGTTGATTACGAGTTCTGTTAGCAGCGTCACCTTCTGGTCAATGTCAGAGGCCGAGTATATAGGAGACCAGTCCGTATCACACAAATCACGTTTGAGTGCCTCCGGATCGAGGTTATTGAAACTGCGAAGGAATTGGTACTTAGGGACTCGTCGAGGAGGTTTGATTTTAAAGGAAAGGAATACCAAATCGTGATAGGAAAAGATGGAAGGAAATTGGCCGTGAGAGGCGACAAGGTTAGGAGACGAGGTAATGAGGAGGTCTAATAGCGAAGGAGTGCAGTTTGGAACGTGGTGGGTTGCAGCAAGCGGGATAATGTTAAGGTTTAGGGACGACAGTAAAGAATGGAGCTTTAAGGAACGTGAGTCGGACTTAAGGAGACAAGTATTGAAGTCACCCGCAATCAGAGTGTGGTCGTAGTTCGGACAGTGTGCGGCTAGTAGAGATTCTAAGGAGCTAAAATAATCAACGCGGATAGATGGGCTGTAGACCACACAGAGCAGAATAGTTTTGTGATGCAAGGTTACCTCAATACATAGATATTCAACGGAGCCAGAGTAGCGGTTTGGCGAAGCGGAGATAATATTGTAGTCAATATCACCACGCAGATATATGGCTACGCCGCCACCACCTTTGCCCACGCGATCGTTGCGAATCAACTTATACCCCGGTAGATCATACGCAGTAGATGAAAGTGAGGGCTTAAGCCAGGTTTCAGAAACTAAAATGGCATTGACAGGAGAATCCACAAACATTTCCAGAAAATCTGCGTAATGCCGTGGTATGCTTTGGGCATTAATATGCACAATATTGAAATTGCTTTGGAAGGAGGAGAAGGAGCTCGTTAGCTGATCATGTGCAGAAAATGAAGCAGATAACCCATCACCACTGTGAAGGCTAAGAAAGCTGTCGGACGAAGAAGAGCATGAGAAAAAATCATCATTCAAATCAATGAAATCCATTAAACTACCAAAATATCATCAATATATAGAAATAAAAAATATATATAATATATATATATATATATATATATATATATATATATATATATATATATATATATATATATATATATATATATATATATATATATATATATATATATATATATATATATATATATATATAATATATTATATTATATATATATTATATATATTATGTATATAATATATTATATTATATAGAATAATATGTTTATAAAATATAATAATACAAAAGTTTTCTTTATAATTAAACCCATCCAAGCCCGCCGCAGCGATGAAGGAAGATAATTACACACTCATTGACAAACAATTGACATAGTTACACAATAGTGCAAAAAACAACAAAAGAAAAACAAAATGTAAACAATATAACACAAACATTGCCAAGACAAAAAAAAAAACATTTTTACATCAAAATGGGACTGCATAAAGTGCTGTCTTACCCTTTACAATGGGAAAAGAAAAAAAAAATGACATTGACAGCTTGACATTTGTACTCTATGAATATGAAGTCTGTCAAAGTCACTACAAATTACAAATTTAAACTACAAACATTTTTAAAGTTATAAATAATTAACTACTAGAGAGAAGAAATTATAGTACCTTACAGTTAAAAATAAATCTTGGTATACAACTTACAAGTAGGTTATTACAGAACACAGTATAATTACATATGAATAGATAGTGCAGGCCTATGGTTTTCTTGCACGACGAGTAGAAGAAGCGGCTCTACTGGGCGGCTTATTTCCAGTGGGCTTTGGTACCTCATTAAGACCACTCTTGGCAACTGGCAAGAAAGGAGTAGCCTTGGTATCTTTGGTGGTGGGGAATTTAGCCATGAGCGCCTTGAGCTCGTCCATGCATTCTATTTTCCGCCGAGACTTATCTGGCAAAACGATGGCTATCTTACCCTCTGCAGACCAACAATTGCGGATGCCAAAGTGTTGCCGTGCATTCATAAAGACCTGATGCCTTGTCTTGGTCAGGAATTCAGACACAACTATGCCGGTGTTCTTGAGTGCAGTCTTAGCTTCCCAGACCAAGCGACGCTGCTCGAGATCTTTGAACCTAACTAAGACGGCACGGGCTTTCCCTTTTGGAGATCCAAGGCGGTGACATGATTGTAGTTCATCGCTTGTAAGTTCAGTAATTCCCATTTTAACTTTAATTGTGTCAGTTATTATATCAAATAACTGTTCGTCGCTACTTTCAGGGATACCATGGAAGAGCAATATCTTCTTACGGAAGTAAGTTTCATGCCTATCCAGTCCAAGAGTTAATAGATCTAGCTGTGATTTTAGTTTAGTGAGAGTTTGCCAGACAAAATTCTTAAAATTGCGAAACTCACTACTTAGTGTTGAAAGGTCTGGAACTGAAGACATGGATGCAGTGTCCTGGAGGCGCTGCTCGTAGGTATCCATGCGGGACTGGAACAGCTTGGCCAGGTCTTCCAAGTTGGTGGCAAGTTGTGATGATAGATCCATATTTAGTGGTGATGGTTGTTGTTGAAAGTGGTAAAAAGTGCTGAAGTTGTGCAAAGTTAATATTGTGGCGAGCAAAGGAGGGGTTTAGTAATTATTTAATATAGCGCATAAATAATTTAAAGAACTGTAAGTAATTTAATTTTAATATAAGATTCCTGGGTCTACTTTTAATGTTTTTGCACCGCCTACCCTCAAAAAAAAAAAAAAAAAAAGAAAAAGATCATAAAATATCGTATGCTTTGCCAGTGCCATCTTGTGTTGGTATAATTTTACACCAAAATGTTAATTGAAAAGAAAAACATCAGAATAATTAAGGGATGATAATGTTATTTTCAATGTTATGTTATGTTTTAATCAGGGTGTAGGTCGACCTCCAACTAGGTGGGATGACGATCTCCGTTTAGTTGCGGGTCCATGTTGGACACGAGTAGCAGGAGATCGGCCATCTTGGCGTTCATGGAGAGAGGCCTATGTCCAGCAGTGGACGAATATAGGCTGATATGATGATGATGATGATGATGATGAATGTTATTCTCCAGTATTTGTACTGGTAGGACAATACACTTATTTCATAACTAGCTGTCCCGGCAAACGTTGTTTTGCCGTTTAAAGTATTTCTACTTCATCAGTTGACACAAAATCTTACCCGCTATTTGGTCCCCTAAGAGGGGTGGGGGGATAAATTTTATACACCAGATGTTAAGTTGGAAAAACAGTTAATAATATGAAGTAAGTCCATTAAAGAAAAAAGTTTGATACAAAATCTGACCCCCTCTTTGGTCCCCTTAGAGGTGGGGGGGGGGGGGGGGATAATTTTTATACACCAGATGTTGAGTTGGAAAGAGGCAAATATATCTGCGAAAACCGTATGCAAATCGGATCAGTAGTTTTCGTGTTAAAGCAAAAGTCTTATACAAAATCTGACCCCCTCTTTCGTCCCTTTAGAGGGGTGGGGGGAAACATTTTACACACCAGATATTAAGTTGGAAGAAGACAAATATATCTGTGAAAACCGCATTCAAATCGGATCAGTAGCTTTCGTGTTAAAGCAAAAGTCTTATACAAAATTTGACCCCCTCTTTCGTCCCTTCAGAGGGGTGGGGAGAATTTTTTTTATACACCAGATGTTAAGTTGGAAGAAGACAAATATATCTGCGAAAACCGCATTCAAATCGGATCAGTAGTTTTCATGTGATGCTGGAACAAACATACAGACAGACAGACAGACAGACAAAAAAACTAACTAACTTTTCGGCTTCTATAGCGATATTGTGACACCCTCCGCTTATTATTTTTTTAATATCTTTAATGTACAGAATTGACATTTCTACAGGTTTATTATATGTATAGATATTCTAATGGAACTACCTGCCTAGCAAGATTACTTTTTTTTTTCAAAGTTTATTATTACTTAATGTCTTTGTCTGTTTCTGTCCATTCTTGTAAAGTTAATAGGAGTAGGTACAATTTATCGAGGTGAAAATGGAAGAAAATTTCGTTTTTCTATTGTCTTTACTTTTTAAAACAACTCTCAGAGAACTTTATAAAGATCCTTGTTAATGATATTCCCTCAATGCGATGTTATTTATAAGGATTTCTCATTATAAATTATAGTAAATAAATAATCGGCCAAGTGCGAGTCGGACTCGCGCACGAAGGGTACCGGAACCCTAAAAAGATTGTTTAAAAAACGTTTTGCAATAAAAAATATTAAAACTAATTATATCAGGAATCTATCGCAAAACACAATGCATTTTTTCCTTTTTAGGGTCCGATTTGAAAAAATCTTTCAGTGTTAGATAGCGCATTAGATAGACTAATAGGAGATATCGATTTTAATAATTTTTTCAGTGGCTATATATTTTATACCCGTGCGACGCCGGGGCGGGTCGCTAGTCGAATAATATGGACACGTTACGGATAGCCAGCCAGGCGGGTGGATAAAGCCGGACATCACAGGCTTTTTAATTGCGCGTCCGGCAAAAGTCAAATGGTATTCGGCTTTTGTAGAGTCTGAATTTATTATTTTATATGAAAATCCTTCTACGATTTTACGCGGTCTAATTTAAAAATTACAATACATTGCTATTGATGAGAGATGTTAACTTGTCTGATAAAACATTAAATGTTCGTACGCGTCATCAAACATATGAGGTTTGATTCTAAGTACTCTACTATAGCAAGGTTTTCCAGCTTTTTAAATACAAATGCCCGGCTAAGCTGACAACATTAGACCCGTAACTAAACAGAGATCGTCCCACATTTTGCTGGTCAGTAATCAGTATCGACAAGACGAAAGGATAATATTCTTATCATTCCCAGCCTAATTCTTTATCTTTACCCCTGTATGCGCGCACGCATCCTCTCATGCGTGAAAATGAATGTTATAAAAGTGTTCGCACAACGCAACAATTATCATATACAGAAGGAATACTACACATGTCCCTTGCCAAGACAACAGCTGGCAATGGAATGGTTGAAATTGGTCAGTGATGTGCCGTGCTTGTGAAGTGTGTTGTGATGTGCCAAAACGGATGATGCAGATAAGCCAGTGTCTTCTTCTGTTCTCTTCTGTGACACGATTTGCCTATCAGTGACGAAATTGTTATAATTAAAAATAATTAATCCTTTGTTTGCAAATAAAATGAAATAAGCAAAATGCAAAATAATATGGTACTTATATACAAATGTTTATGAGGGTGTTGATCGAATGCGGCTAGAAAAACAAGTCCTTTCTTTTTTACATTTGTTTTGATTTTATTAATCGATAGCACCAATCATCGAAAGACTTTTTGCTAATGAGCAAAAGGCTTTTGAAAATGACCGAAATTTATTATTTTGACTTTAGAATTAATCGAAAACAAACATCCGCCTACTTGTTATTTTTAACGAAAAACAAGTATAATTGTTTTAATTACTTAACATCGTAAAATTCCGATAAAGTAATGTTGTTTTTAACTTTCTATTGATACTCTGAAAAACACGTGATATACTCAAGTTAAATTGATTTAAAACATTAATATTTCTTGCATCGACGTAAATAAATATAAAAATCCGCCAAGTAGGATACGGACTCGCGCACGAAGTGTGCCGTACCGTTTATAGAGCAAAAACAGGTCAAAAATTGTATTTTTTGTATAGGATTTCAATTTTATTATTAGTTATTAAACTACACATAATTGAGGATTTTGTAAAAATTTCAAGTGCCTACCTGTTAAAAAGTTACGTTTGTTGTATGGAAGGCCCCACATTTTTTTTAGTGTTTGTTGTTTTAGCGGTAATACAATAATTATGCACAATATTGAGATACAACCTGGAGACAGACAGACAACATAGTCTTAGAAGTTTTCCCGTTATTACCCTTTGGAACCCTAAAACGTAATGCTTATGAGGTTTCTGAGTAGCTATAATTTTTTCTGAATTTAAATAAATACTTAGAAAGATCGGACTAAGTACGAACTAAAATCTAAGCACTTGACAATTTCTTGTCTTATTCCACATATAAATTAATATATTTTACTGAAGATTTAAAATTGTCAACTCTTGAAAAGGAATTTATAATTCTACTGGCCATTGTAATTTGCTTAATCCTAAATTATCAGAAAAAGAATTTGAATAAAAAATTATAATATGGAATTTAGTCGCCTTCATCCATTCGCTTAGCAATCTATCGAAAAATAAACCTCCTCTAAAAGAATTTCTAATATTCACCCGTTCAAAACGTACAGTGCATATAGTGCAGGCGTCTAAAGAATTTAATGTTGTAAATTCCGCAGTATTGAGCACAAAATATAATGGCGTTTATTTTCTGTGTGTAGTGCATTTCCTGTATTAAAAAATGTTATTATTAGGTTTTAGGTTAGAAAAACAGTATTTTCTATTATTTCCTCTTCGACATTTTCCACAAGATTTCGTCGCCTATGAGGCAGTGATTCTGCACCAAAATTGTAAGAACCACTGTTACAAACCATCTGGATATAATGTTAACTATTCAATTCAATTCTTCTTTTTCATTAGACCTAGTGTATCTATATTTCTTTTTTACCGCTGGCCTCAGTATCATCATTTACATTTTTCAGCTCAACGATCTCGATATCAATGAACGGATGAATGAATGTTGAATGAAGATAACGTATGCTGTTCCGTTAAATAAATATATAAGTCTCTACGCCAATTCTGTTACTTTAATGCAACACTGATGCAGTTTTGTTCCTTGTTTGATCAACTCTGTTTCCTCTTCTGATGTTCTGATCAGAGAAGTGGATTCCTAGATTTCCTAGGCAGATGGGGGACCTACGTAGAGTCGCATAATTACGTCAAACCCAGCCGACAGAAACCAACCAGATGACGTTGGTCTGTCAACTGCCTAGGAATCAATTTCCTCGATGGTACATACGTCAATTACTTAAGTGCGCGTGTGAAAAATAATTTTTATCGTAATGAAATAAGTGAATCCCAAAAGTCCAACATAGAATTATTTCGATCGGACTTACAGACATTTAATGAATAATTAACATGAATAAAAAGCGTAATAACTACACTTAAAACGATAATGTTCGTTTAAAGTTTAATAGTCATTAAATGTTAGAGTTCTTCAATTACATTAAGTCTAAGTATTTTTTTTCTTTTCAGTTCGCTCTTCTTGTAGCTGTTGCTTCAATAACAACTAAGGCAGATGGACCAAAGTGAGTATCTTTTATTACTTCTGAAAAAAGCTCGATTGTATGAAATTTTATAATGATTAGCTTATAAGGGACCACTTACCAATGGAACTTTACCAAAAAAATATCTGAATCGTTGATACTGAACGCTCCAAACAGAAAACTGATTAATTTGTTGGGTACCTAACATATACCGATAAAAGGTGATTTTCTTTGTATGTTTGTCACTTTTTAGTTTAAATTTATAAATATTATAGTAATTTAAAAGAGGATTTTTTAGTTTTGTAAACCATATTGTTGTTACTTTATTACTTACTGCAGCGATATCCATCATGTAATATGTTGCTTGGTTATTGTTTTTTATTTTAATGTGATTTTCAAATATCCTGCCATTATCAATAGATGCTGTTGCCCCAACTAACTTTATGGTCTGTTTCGCGATCGCCTCGATAGTAAATATCTTATTATTTATTTAATTTGTACTCCTTCAAATATAATACCGAGAAAGACCAAAATATGTTGCGAAACAGACCAGCGGGACTTTGCCAACATGTTCTTTATCGCTCTTTTTATAGAAACGCTAGAATTGTCTATTGACATGACAAGAGTCGAATGTCGACTACATAACATCGAACGCTTCTATCAATTCCATACATTTTTTTCGGCGATTCTATAAAGAGGCGATACAGAAAGACGTAGGTGTTGTTTGTTTGTTTATTTTTGCGATTTTTAACTCGTGTCATGCCATGCGACAATTGCAAATAAATCACGCGTATAATAATAATAGATTGTTACGAAAGCGCCAATTAATGTCACAGAATTAATATTAGTACCAAGTGTAACGAGTCGCGACATCGCCAGGGAAAGTGCGAACGTTCACTCACGGAAGTGCTAGCGAATTCACTGTATAGTTTTACATCGCTAATTTATGTATAGTAAATTAGCGGTATAATAGAGGTGTGGCTGATTGCTCATAAAAAGTTTGATTGCAGTTCATAGCTATGAGTTATTAATTATGGACTTAGCCTTAGTTTATTACTGCTGCGCGCAAATGTTTGATATACTCGAAGCGACATAGTTGAAACTTGTTTCACAATCACTTAATAAGTGAATCTTATTTAATCTTCAAAGCTTTTTGTAGCCTATTAAGTTATTGTGAAACAGGTCCTGATTAGAATGAACACTATTGAACAGCTACTTAAAGACGTCTCTCCTTGTTACAGGAAGAAAATCCGCATACATCTACCACAGAAAGTGAAGCATATTCATCACCATAAGAAGATTTACATAACGAACCACCCCGCGACCGCCCAGTATGCGCCGGCGTACATGCCCAGCGCTGAGGGGTCGGTGTCGGTACCGAACGTCATGCCGTTAGTGCCACTCAACTCCGACATGTTCGACGAGCAGCGCCTCCCCGGGGTGTCCGCTGCTGCAGCACAACTGCTGCCCCTCTACCACGCCCGTGGCTACTACGGACCCACTAACACCGAAATAGAGGAGGAGGAATTCGAAGTCCCCGACGACGAATACACCCCACCCGCCTTCCCGTCCACTCCGCTTCCCCCCAGTCGCCCCAAAAGAGTCAAGATCATCAAAATCAACGAGCCCCGCAAGAAAATAGTGAAGAAAGGCAAACCCAAGCGCGGTCCTGTCCGTAAACCCGTCCCTGCGGTCATAGAAGGTGAACACCCCGTCTCCACGTTCCACGAGCAGTTCTATTCTGACGTCGACGGTTCCGGCACCATAAGGAAAATCAGGAAACCGCCGCGCGTCGAAAAGATCATCGACGGGGACACCGAACACATTCACACTTACAGTGAGGAACACATCCATAAGATGCAGTACGATGATGGTAACAAAATTGCAAGCGTCATCGGTGTTGACCCTCTCACTGGAATGTCAGCGATTGGCGGGGCCCAACAGATTATACCTCTGAAAAACGGGCACACGTTGGTGGCGGTGCCCGCTAATAGTTTTGGAAGCTTGGCACCCATCGGGCCGCTGGGTGGACCGCAGTTTGAGTACGCAGCCTACAATCCTCGAGAGGTAACCCACGATCATATATTCCATGATCATGGTGAAATACCAGCAGACGTTGAAATAAATAAAGAATCTCTCGGTTTGCCACCCAAAGTTTCCTATAACACTCAAGGACTACGCATAAGCGGAGGCGTGGCTCGACCTAAGCCTAAGAGTCCTCTCAAAACTAAAAAACCTGCAAAACCTGTGATACCCACTGACTTCTCATATTACGAAGGTATCTACGCACCGGTCACTAAGCCAAAGAAAGCATCGAGGAATAAACTTAACGTGAACGGCTATGACCCAGCAGATGATATAGACCTAAGTAATTTCAGACCAGTGCCAGATTTAGGATATAGGGATAAGAGAACTAAGTCCCGCATCCCTCTAGGAGTATACTTCGGTAAAACAGGAAATGACTTTCGGAGCCAACAGTCAAATAATCCAGCACCATTTTCAGTTTCATCCACGGTAGTTCACGACTACAAACCTAATAGTTACACGGGTGCTGGAGCTACTAGCGCTAACTTAGGTAAACACAAGGACTCCTTCGGGAATTATAAAAATTCGTACACAAACAATTTCGATTACGATTCCTATTCCGCTGGATCAAACTTGTACGCATCCGAGGATAAAAATGATGTCGGATTTGAAACACAACAGAAAAGAGGAAAGAAGAAGTCGATATCTACACAAAACATAAGTTTCGGCAACCAAGACCACATATCCATAGTCGATCATCTAAACAATGTTCGTGATGAAACTAACCCGGAACCGACTGCGCTAGATAATATTGATCAGTTTGATGATCAATCGGAAACAAATATTGATATATTGAACCCATCGTCACCGGCTCATCAATATTATTCTGCGATGGCTGCCAAGGCATTTCAAGATCCACTAGCCGTTCCCGAAGCTTCGAACGATAATTTTGAATACGTGGAAGCACCGATATCATCGACAACTCCGTTCACTCCGTCAGTCGCTACCACTGAAACTCCGCCCGAATCCACCTACGTCATCGAGATAAAACCCAGGCCCAAAGACACGCATAAGACTAACATGGAACTTGAGAATCAAAATATGGAAAGACATAAAGACACACAGGCTGTTTCTAATGAGTTTAGGTACTCAGCCGGTCACAGCCCCGAAAGATTGCGTTCCCACGATCAAGACACGAGCACAGTGCGCGGAAAACTAAAATATGGAGATAAAATCTAGCATATTGTTAGTTTTAGTGAGTAGGTATGCGTGATCATAGCTCTATGTGTTGTGTTGCCAGTGAGATAACTATTTAAATTCTTAACTTATTTATCCGTAGTAACCACGTAGGTGTAAATAGATTTGAATCATGCATTTTATGAAAATTCTTAGTTGAGTTTGTTATGTAAGTATCGAAATAAATACAAATTATTTCAAGTTGTTATTTAACCCTTCCTTTATTAGGAAACTTTCTATGACATAAATATAAGGTGTAACAAAACTAAGTGATAAATGATAATACTACCCATCAACTCCCAAGCTGCACCCGGCTGCCGCATACCAATTGAATATCTATTGTGTCTGCGATTCCCTCGATCGAGGAATTAAGGGTGTGTATCAGTCCTCTGCATAGAGGTCACTGTGAAAGTAGCAGCGCTTGAGGAGTATATTTTTTTTAACTTTTATATGGGAAAACTCATTTAAAGCATAACGCTGGGGAGCTTGCCCTTACAAATCACAAAAATATTTGCTCTTTCAGCGCTGCTACTTTCACAGTAAACTCTATGGACACACACACACCCTAAAGTGCTATCACGTAGTTTTGTAACACCCTCTATACATAGTTCCCGTTTTCACCACACACAATCTGAGGTCAATTCACATTGCAACGTTGCGACTTGCAAGGCGTAGCGATTCATTCTTAACCGACTTCCAAAAAGGAGGAGGTTATACTTTCTGCTGCATGTATTTTTTTCATTGAAGCAGGCGCAACAAGCAGCCCTACACTGCGAGCTTCAAGTCTATTATTTCTGTAATAAAAAAGGCACTGATTTAAAGGGGCAGTTGTAAATTGCAGTTTTGGTAAGTAAAAAATTATAAATGGCACGTTTAATAAGTAGTTTAGCAGTTAAAACTAAGCAGTAAAGTAAACAAAAATGAGTAGTAAAAAATAATGAAATGGATAATTGGAAACATTATTGAACAGTAAAATAATTAAATGAGCGGTAAAAATTAATGAATGAGCGGTTACGTGTGGGCAGTAACAAATCGGAATTTGTCCGTAAGAAATCTCATTCTAAGCAGTTCTTTAACAATGAGGTGGTAAAATATAATAAAATCGGCCAAGTGCGAGTCGAACTCACCCATGAGGGGTTCCGTACCGTTATAAAGCGAAAGTATAAGACGGTCGCCGGCTGCTGCCGCAGCACGCTCGCTGCGCTTGCTCGGCTCCCTATGTGTTGTGGTCTAAGTTCTAACCTAACCTAACCTACTCTTGGACTTTCTGGATTCTATTTGTTTTTGTTTTGGTCCCCCCTTTCGGAGGGGCTGCGCCCCCCCTTCCCCCCCGCTTCGGTATCCGTGGTTAAGTATGCCTTCTGTTAAGTCGTTATCGTACCGCTCATTCCATTATTTTTACCGCTCAATTGTTTTTTTATAACTGTCCATGTTTTACAGTCATAATAATTAATCAACCGCTATAAAATTAAATAACTGCTCAATATTTTTTTCAACTGATCATAATAACGTCTCAAATATTTAAATAACTGCTCAAAAAATTAGTTCCCATAAAAAAATATCCGTTTTGAAACAGTTATTTAAATAAACGAAGTCGGTGATTATTAAACATGCATCGCATTGCTCAAAGACATTACCACAGAGTACAATAATACTGACATTACATTGCAATATGAGCCGACCCTAATATTGTTTCCTCTAGCGTTGATATAGGAGTTAGGACATGATATAGGACCTACTATAGGACAAAACCGTTTTCACCAAGTCTTATTTGTCATCTAATTCTACCCCTAAAGGCTTATGTAACATAATATTACTCGTATTATAATCGTTGTTGAACTTTAAAAAACTAGCCCATGGCTCAGAATAGACATGAGAACAATATATTTATATATATAATATATAATATAAAATTAAAAAAAATTATATATATAATAAAAAATTATACTAATAAATATAATAATAAATATATAAAAATTATATAAATAATATATTTATTATTAAAGAAGTAATAACTTTAAGTGTACCATTTAAGTGCTTATAAATAAATTTCTCTGATAGTGCATATTAATTTTTATAGTAAAACTAGCTGTCCCGGCAAACGTTGCTTTACCATAATAATATAAAATATTTCGCCCATATTATTATTTTATTGAAGTGACTAAATAAGTATGTCGCCATGGCAACGTCGATCGCTATCCCGTCGCACAAACAATGGTCGCCGTCAGTCTCAGGTTGTAATAATTTACTATTATTTATTCAACAAATGCACTTATCAATATATAAAGTACCCAGTAGCCGATTCTCAGACCTACTGAATATGCATATAAATTTTGGTAAAAATCAGTAAAGCCGTTTCGGAGGAGTTCGTGGACTAACATTGTGACACGAGAATTTTATATATAAGATAATATAAATTATTTAACCTTAAACATGCTTAAGAAAATGCACTTTCTAGATAATATTACTACTAATATTAACTCAAGTATTCATGGGTGCCGGCAGGGGGGTGCCAGGTGGTGCACTTGCACCCCTTGGGAATCTCGGTATCAACAGGCATTATTGAAATAAAAAGCCGTTTATTGGAAAAAAGTTCGTAATGTTTCGGCACTAAATGTATTCTGTTGACGTAAATAGACAATCGTTATTGTTCGCAAAAAGTAAAAAGAAAAGAAAGAAAACTAAAATCTGCACCCCTTGGAAATTATTTTTGCCGGCGCCCATGCAAGTATTATACAACAATAAAATAGAATATAAAGATCTATTATTTTATGCAGCAAAAGCTGCCGGCACTGAGAGCTATTTATTTTTATCAGGCGTCTACGTCTAATACAGGCGTTAATAGCAAAAAGATGACTTCTTTTTGTAGATATTTAGATTCCATAATATTGTAACAGAAACGGTGCGTAAATTATTAGTGTCTCTTATCTTCTGGTCACGTAAGCTGTTCTACCACTAAAATCTGGTATAACGATAGGGTCGACAGGGTACGTGCCAAAATACGCACGAAGTAGTTTATTCCCTATAAGTATTGGTACGTGGTCAATGCGTGATTTGTTTATTTACAAAGGGTCAAATTTTTTATTAAGATTCCGCTGTCCATCCGTGTGTTTATCTTTCTCCAGGCTCGGTTTGCCTTTTCACACATAATGCATCTCTGTTGCCGCTACATCAACAATAAATACCTACTAAAAACAAAAATAAAAATTGAATAATATAAATGTTAGATATAATGTACAATGTACCCATTTACATTATCTTTGCATGAATTAGTCAGAATCACACCTTGGCATCATTTTGCAGGATACCATTGTGGAATTGATGGATCTGAAATTGGTTCTATTCTTAATAGATCCTAGTATTGACATCTATAGATGCAGGCCGCTTTACGCTTCAAAGGAACAGTATAGGAAGATTAATTTCAGTAAGGAGCAATCAAGGAGCTTGCCCTGATCAAAGCATTGAGATAGTTGCAGGATATCACAATAGCTTGAACTAATTGAAGCCGTCGTATATGTATTTGTAATTACTAATTACTTACCCATTATTTCATTCGCATCAGTTCATTAAAATACAATTAATTAGACTTAATTATAATTTGATTACATTTATATGATAGAAATGAAATTTAATTTGATAGCATCATTATAGCCACTATTATATCACTCATCTATGTTTTCAATAATAACAAAATATTTGAAACCGACCGCTAGCGGACTGCACAGTGCACAGTAAAATTAAACGCCTGATCAAAATTAAAAGCAATAGATTTATTGTGAGTTGCTTTTTATTTTAATTGGATTTTTTTAATTAAATATTTAAAATAAAGTAGAATTAATTATGTTTAGATAAATAAGTGCTTCTTTCAACAGTAGAAGTATTTTCATAAAATAAATCAACAGTCAAAGTGGCGTACAGACAATCAGGAACAGTCGATAAGAATTAAAAAAACTTTTTTTACCGTACTTATGTGTAAAAATACAAGATTACAACATACTATTACATAATAACCTAGAAACGTTATTTATATTATATTTTAACTTATTTATAACATTTATTATTTTTCCAGAAAGGAAATTAGAGGATACTGGTTACTGGTTAGACAACATGACGTTTCTATGAATCACCTTTAGTTTACTATAAATTACATAAACCAAATGATTATAAATTATTATGGCACGGAACTCATTACATAATCAATTTATGAGATAGGAGGCATACTGAAAGTTGTCTTGAATAGGTCGTAAGAGCTTTCCTGGTCTTGACAAAGCTATAATTTCTATAAGAGCAATAATTGTAGTTGTTTCGTATAGGATCTATCAAGGAAATCAAAAGGAAGATAGTAATAGGCAGGTGGTCGTTTTCGGTCTGATTTTGTCATTATTGTCTTGACATAACCAGACCAAACGTAGATCCTATCTACCTTAACAATATTCGTGAAATGAGAAAGAAATATCGGAAATATCCAAGGTCTTCCTCAGCTTACTTCTTATAGGCCTGGAGATGGTGACACAAAATTCTTGGTCATTTGTACCAGGCTGGCGCGGGCGGTTCTACAGGGGTATAATTACGTAAAGGCAAAAAGGAAAATGATGGTCATAGCGCTCGCACTGGCGGCCCAAACGCTACGGAGATTCCGTAATTTGCCGTATTTAAAGCCTTATAAACTCATAATCTGAAAGCTACAAAGTTATAATAAAAACACAGCAATAATCTTCAGTATATCAACATTCCTTTCCCCGTTTTAAATTTTCTATTTTTGTTTTTTATACTCATGATATCAGCTTCCAAAGTAATACCAATTTATTAAAATTCAAGCATACATTCAGCATCTCCTTAGGATTTACAAATTACTTTTATTTGAAACTCACGCTAATAGATCGACAATATCATAAACTACATTTTCCCCATTTTAATTTTTTTAGGACAATTTTGAACTAAGATAAGTAAAAATAATAGGGTTTTGGCGCGATCTCGGCAACGCGGCAAATGTATGGCCAAGGTCGTTTGCTCGGGGGACGGCCTTAAGGCTGCTCTTTCGAAAAAAGCGTGCAGATGAAACAACTTTTCATCGGCATTAACAGAGAAATTATATCTGAAAAAAATTATTAGTAATCTACATGATATGATACGTAATTTGGTTTTGCCATATTTTTTCTATCGGTATCACATAATAAAGAAATAAAAAACCAAATCACCTCCAAATCGTTGAATGAAACCGCTTTACTCCTTCATTATTTATCAAAAGAATATATAAAAAATATCTACTGCCTAGCAATACATAAGTTAATAATTTGGTTTGGTTACTTTTTTGAAATATGTATTATATTAAGCCTTAAAAAGGTTTTTTCTCCTATTTCGCCCTATCATGGACGCGGCGAGCGTCGTAACCGCCACCGTACAAGGCGCGCTGTTATGAATGTTATTTTAATGTCATTTACTTCGATATTCGCACTGACAGACAATCGACCTGCTAATTTAGGGAGGGCCCTTAATCGAACATGTCGGATAAATAACGAGTGTCGAACGATTTGTTCCACAAAAATCAGCCATTCACGAAAATCACCTTGCCATACGTCTTTTCCGACAGGTCCCAATGGCCGCCATACCACTGCAAAGGTGTAACTTTTTTTTCGTGCGAGCGCTATGACCATCATTTACCTTTATGCCTTTACATAATTATACCCCTGTAGAACCACCAGCCTGGTACAAATGACCAAGAATTTTGTGTCACCATCTCCAGGCCTATTAATTTTCACAGATCGCAAGCGCCATGACACACTTAGCGAAACCCACATTTTTGACAGCTAACTTAGCTATCGAAACTACAGAATTTTTGACTAAGCATGCAGTAGAAGCTATCACGAAAGTGTTAATTCAAAGTCGCTATTAACATTGGGCCATGATGATTATCATGCTGCGAAGCTGTCATGCCATAACAATCGACGTAAATCATGGACATTAATCAGAGATGTACTATCAGAGAAGTTGATTCCTAGGCAGTTAACGGACCTAAGTACGTCATTTGGTCATCTTATGTCAATTTGACGTTAGCTGTGATCGGTCGGATGAGACCAAATTACTTAGGTCTACCATCTGCCTAGGAATCAACTTCTCAATTTTGGCAAGCCAGATTCGCAATTTTGGTTAAACATCACCAACGTAGAGGGGCCTTAAGACATCCGGAAGTTAAGAAAGGTCATCAAAGGTCAACAAGGCAGACGCTACACTTTTGAGTTTCTCCAAATATCTTATCGATATTAAGTTCGGGTTGAATTGGTTGTCGGAAGTGGCGAGTGAAGGGACATGGTTACGCAACTAAGTTCAGGAGATGGTTGCGCAACCAAGCTTTCCTACACGCCCGTTGCAAACGTGTGTTTACCGACATACAGCTATCATGTTGCGGATTATATAGTAGCAATATGACAAAGGCGACCTAACGTAACCTGAACAAAAAACCAGAATAAGTTTTTTTTTAATCAGCCAAGTGTGAGTCGAACTCGCGACCGCACGGATTATCACTCACTTGCATGCACCGAATTTGAACTAAGATCGGATGTAGCTTGGAGGTCTGGCTCTCAAATTCGTTCATGATATGCCCAGAGTCACTCCACTTTCGATATGCACTGTGAACTAACCCTAAGATGAATGTAAGGAATCTCACAAAATATGTTACGAGCGGCTTAGGATCTATTGATACTATAATATTATATCCGTGCATAATATTTTGAATAACAATTATAGGTAAGTACCCCATATTATAGATAATAAATTAAAAATTATATATTCAAATTTCAAGGCTCATTCCGCATATTATAATATTATTTACAATAATTATGAGCTTAAACTTAAATTTGATGTCCCCCGCAACTCCGTTGCGCCAAAACTCGTTTATGGCGCGGGAACTGTACATTTTCCCGGGTTTAATGTATCCAATTAACTTAAAGTATCTCCATACCCAGCAAAATTGGTTCTCTGGTTTGGGTGTGAAGAAGTTACAGACAGACAGACACACTTTCGCATTTATAATATTAGAAGTATGGATGAGCTTTTGCTAACACAATAGTTCTTACTTCTTATAGCTTAGTTCTACAACAAATATTTTCCCTGACTCCTTTTGTATGAAAAAGGGTTTTGATAAAAAAGGAGTTGTCGTTGTCGTGTTTGATTGTTTGTCTGTGTACACGTGGAATCATAGCTTCTAAAGGAATGAACATAATTTTTCGATCTTTAGACGAGCGGTTTCGACTAAAATGTTCGTCTCCCGAGTCCCGCTTACTATCTTGTTCCTCGAATTTGCTATTATTACCACTACATTTTATAAGATTTGTAAACGATAAACTTTATTACCCCTTGCTAATATAGCATTACGATCATACAAAGCGGGTGATGTGCTTTTCTTTGTCTATCTTATTGGAAAAGTCACTTAAGGCAACGCCTTGATAATTTGGCTGTAGCGATATCGATTTTTCTCAGCAATGACTAAAGTTAAGAAATTAAAGTTCATTGTCAGTATTCATCATGTCCTTGTCTTTGAATTACCCATAGCATAACACGATTGGTCAACTTTTATAACACAGAATAATCAATCAAAAAGACCTCTGTAAAAAAAGGGATTCCTACCTATTTTGCCAACAGTGGAGAGTGATTTAAGCTTCTAAAATTTGTACATAGATTGGTTCAAGCATACACTTTAATTTGCCCATAGCTTATATGAAATGTATTTATGGTTTTTAAATAACGCGACAAAAACCAATTTGTCGCTTACGCCCTTTCCATTTTTTGCTGTTACATTGCTTGTTTTCTATGAGAGGCTGGGCCGGCCTCTCATAGAAAACAAGCAATCTTAAACATATCCAATACAGTTTTTTACTTTAACGCGGCGTCACCTTAATAGAGAAAGACCGCTGTCTTGTAGACACAACGCAGGGTAATACTCTATTCATGGCTAGACAGCCATGAATAGAGTATTACCCTGCGTTAGTATGTATATTAGTAAGATTATCAATTCATTGTCCAAAGTCCACTTTACAAAGGCTTTACAATGTAATCACAGCACTTAATTGGTTGCGAACGGACCTGGTTTCCTCGTACTTTCACGATCTACCAATTACATACAAAGTTTGCATAATGCTACCGGAAAAGCTGTTAAATTAATCTATAGATTCTATGGAATTTCAGTTTTATTTATTTGAATTTTGAATGTAAGGGAATAAGAATACGAGCGTATTGATTCAAAATCAAAATAGTTATTTGTAAGCTCCCTGTTCATGATAGTAATAATCATCACCACGATAAATAAAGAAGACATGAGTTTTTTTGCAAAAATCAAATAAATGTGGATTGTATCATGAATCATGATTCATGTGTAGCCTGCTGCCTGATATATTGGCCAGATGATGAAGTAGGTAATCTACTAGATGTGTTGTCCTTATGTTATAAAAATATGTTAGTTATCTGGTTCTTGCATTTACATTTACGTTTACGTGTCTGATTGTATCTTTAAACGAGCAATTCTTGTAAATATATAATTGGAAACTCGGAATCGGCTCCAACGATTTTCATGAAATTTAGTATATAGGGGTTTTCGTGGGCGATAAATCGATCTAGCTAGGAATCATTTTCATAAAATGTCATTTTATGTGTGTTTTTTTATTTTTTTGAATACCGAGCAAAGCTCGGTCATATAGCTAGTCTGTAATTAGACGAATATCTTCTACATGTCCGTAATCGCTTATTGGTCCATCATACGCTAACATGGAGAGACTTTATACAGTGTTTAAGAAATTGAATTGTTTTGTATACTTAGTTCACTATCAATTATCATGGTGAGTAAGTTCCAAAATAAATCCCAGTACACTGGCCAGTTATCATGACGCCTAGAATCGACCTCAAACTATTCATTCGTTTGTAAATATACGCCAGTGCATTGACTTATTTGCAGTGCTGAATTTATATTTTTTATGAGAATATGCCACTTTACTTCCGTAGCCTGTAGGGCCTCTATGGGCGCTGCCGCCTCCCTAAGACGCTGCCACCCCTAGGCAGTGGCCTATAACGGCCTAGTTATAAATCCGGGGCTGCGTATTTGACATTGTTGGGATGTAATTGTCATTATTACAAGTATGGCATGCAGGTATACGTAACATTGTTCTTATCATTACAATATTATGGCATAGAATACATATGGCGTCATGTGCACTGACCAGTACACTGGGATATATTTTGGAACGCAATAATTATGAAATTACCACAATCATAATTTAAACAGGAACACAGTTAAACACGTCTTATACAACAAAGAAACAAAAGTAAAATTAATTACAGCTCTCGTCAACGTTCATAATACCAAAATCGTAGTTACGTCACACCATTATTCACATACTCCAAAATATGTCAGTATGTTTGTTTATGTAATACACATTAATTTTTATTGGGTAATTGTTTTTAAATTATACATTATTTTTTGGTAATTACGCTTATATAGGTCAAGGCAAAGAAAATTCTTCAAAACATAAGGGTAAAAGGTTTTGGCTTCAATAGTCGGCTTTTTATCCTCATATTACAGCATAATAATATGAGGACAAGAAGTCCACTCACATATATTATGTTGAGTACCCACAATCAATATCATAGCAACCACACTTTATTATTACAAATAAATGAGCACGAAATATGGCTCTACATTATTAACTCTCTACATAGGGTATTACGGGCTATCGCGAACATAAATGACTTGCTGCGAACAAAAAGATGATAGTGAACGTAGCCCTACCCACTAAAACTCTGCGGTACACCAGCACAGCCCCGGATATATAAATAGGCCGTTATAGGCCGCGGCCTAGGGGCAGCAGCGCCCTAACTCCTAGGGTAGCGTCCATAGAGGCCCTATAGCATATAATATACTAGCGACCCGCCCGGCGTCGTACGATAAAATAAATGGGCTATCTAACACTGAAAGAATTTTCAAATCGGACCAGTAGTTCCTGAGATAAGCGCGTTCAAGTTAGCCCTTTCAAATAATTTTCCCCGTTTTTTCCACATTTTCCTCCATTTCTTCGCTACTATTAGTCTTAGCGTGATAAAATATAGCCTATAGCCTTTCTCGATAAATGAGCTATCTAACACTGAAAGAATCATCAAAATCCGTTGAGTAGTTTTAAAGATTGAAGGGAACAAAGGGACACGAGGGAAAAAAAGCGACTTTGTTTTATAATATGTATAAGTCAATGCCCTACAGATTACGTACTATCAGAGAAGTTGATTCTTAGTCAGATGGGGGACCTACGTTGTTTGGTCGCGTTACGTCAAACCCAGCCGACAGAATATCACAGTTAACATTGAATTGATACGATCCGACCAAATGACGTTGGTCTGTCATCTGCCTAGGAATCAATTTCCTCGATGGTACATAGGTCGGAGGAAATAAAGTGGCTTACTCATAATATAAAAATTTAAATTCGGCATTGCGCCAGCTCCTTACTCCTATGAATGGGAACAAGTCTTGACTTCTACTAGTCTAGCTTAAGTATTATACTAGTACTATTAATCCTTCAAGCCCCATAAGAGCACCGGTGATCGCGACAACAATAGAATACAATAGCATTTCCAAGAATCCGCGATCGAAGGATTAAAGTACATATAATATTTAATGAACGGCTTTTTTAAATAACATAAGAAATTAGAAAGGACACTGACGTTGTTTAAGAGCAACCGTGGTTAATTCTGATGTTAATTTTATATATGTAGGGTTACTTTTCTTGTTAAATACGAAAAGAGAGAGACGATAACCTATAACTATACTAATAGTATAATATTATGGCTTGAACATCAGCGGCGCTAAATTGGTCGCTTTAGAGAATCATATTATGAATCATAATATGATTAATTTTTTAAAAATCACAAAATGGTCACTGCTTGCAATTCTGAATGTCTATCGTAATAATTTGACATTCGTCAGTTTGACTGTTTTGACGATTCAGTTTCTGAGAGATTTTAGAGAAAATGCAAAAATTTTTTCTCGCTTCTACAATAAGCACGAAGCATATTTTGTATAGTGTCGAATTATCATTGTTTGCCAATGCTCTCAGTTCCATACAAATTATGGTTTCGTTACGATAAGAAGTTGCTATAACTCACGCAAGAGTATTTTCACACAAAGCCACGAGGCGTCGCGACGCACACGTAAAAACGGGACCCTATTTCTAAGTCTTCGTTGTCTGTCCATATGTCTGTCTGTCTGTTAGTTTGTCTTTCTCCAGGCTGTATTTAACCGCTATAGCTAGACTATAGCTAGACTTTCCCAGATTATCTAAACAACAAATACTAGAAACAAAATACAATTAATTAAGGGCTCCCATACCTTTTTTGCACAATATCAACAATGGCAACAAGTAGGCAAATTTTCACAAAATCATTTAAAAAAATAGTTTTATTTCTGTATAGATTTTAAAAAAATGCTGCTTTTAAAGTTTCACTACTTTCTGATGAAGTGGCGAATCCACAACTTTTTTGACATATTCTCCATACTTTATCTGTCAAGTTAAGTCGTGACTCGTGGACAGCTTATTCGGCACTTATCAGGAAGTGGTGAAACAGGCCCTAAATCTATATTGTACTCGGCGAAACATGGCGGTAGCGGTCATTGACTCCCTGTCAAAAGCTTGTCATTTTATATATAAACCGCGATTGACAATGAAGTGTCAGATGTTGTCAATCGCGGCTTTGTATGACAAAGAGTGAATGATCGCTACCGCCATGTTTCGCCGAGTACAGTATAACTACGGATGCTGCTCGTACATCCTGTTTCATAAGGACTTCCTGTGTCCAGTTCCGAAGAAAGTTGTTTACACTAATGTCCACTGCAGTTTTCCGTCAATACAAAAACAACCACTTGATTCTAATGCGAAGTTCAAAGTACTCAGTCATAAGGCTCGATTTATAATCACAAATTAGTGGTTTGGCCGCTAAACTGCGAGATCAAAAGGAATTGAAGACGTGAGCGGAAGAACACAATAAGTAAAATATTGTAACATACATTTACTCATTTTTCCCTTATAATTTGAACAAGCGTTGTAATATATCTACTTCATCACCTGGCTAAAATATATTCTGTATTATATATTTTAGCCAGGTGATATTGTAATCATTTTTCTTTCCCTAAAGCTTGAATAGTGATTCAAGCAAAAAAACGGCATTATTTTATTGTCAATTATTTATCGTGATCATCCATGTCTTCAATTGTATGTAACGATTTATTTAGACGTCAGCACTCAGCATGTCAGCTTCTTGCTTGCGGTGTAGGCTGTAGCGGCCACCGTTTATTTACGGTGACACCTCTATTTAATAGTGGTAAAACTCATAAAAGTAATTGCAATGCAA
Organism: Polyommatus iphigenia; assembly: GCA_963422495.1. Classification (NCBI taxonomy): domain Eukaryota; kingdom Metazoa; phylum Arthropoda; class Insecta; order Lepidoptera; family Lycaenidae; genus Polyommatus; species Polyommatus iphigenia. Next base: position 16,980,757 of record OY730178.1, on the reverse strand, counting down.
ATATTTATATAACAGTAGCGTAACATAATATATATAATATTTTTGCAAATCTTATGCACTGGAGAATATAAATTGTTTTGTTCTTTAATATTATAATATCTGAAATACTATGTGTAATGTGTATTATCTTATAAGAAGATGTTCTGCTGTATATTGAATGAATGAATGAATGAAATTATATTGTGTGTATCAATGTCAGTCTGTGGGAAATAAAAGGAAACCGCAAATTAAATAAAACTTTTACTTTATCAACAACAACAATAACTTAATTATATTTACAACACCTATGCTAATACTGGACTTTAGTTTATTTTCTCTTGTGGTAAGGTCCACCCCCATGGCCCGCGCTTATGGCGTTCGTGTAGCTGTCCCCGAAACCACCATGGCCCCCATGGCCGCCGTGGCCCCCACCGTGACCGAGATCTGATAGGCCATGGCCGTGTCCACCGGTAGCACCGAAACCTACGCTATAGCTATCGTGGCCCGATCCGTGGCCTCCAAAACCACCACTGTGGCCCACCGAGTAACTGTCGTGTCCGTGGCCCCCGCTGTAGCTATCGTGACCGCCGAATCCACCTAAGCCGATGGAATTATCGTGGCCCGAATGTCCGACGTTGTAGCTGTCCACGCCCGAGTAGCTGCCGTGGCCGTGGCTGTCGTGGCCGCCGAAACCGCCGTGGCCCCCGAGATCTAATCCGTGGCCACCATGGCCCCCACCGATTCCATGATCTCCGTGGCCTCCACCGATTCCGTGACCCCCGTGGCCCCCGAAGCTGCCGAGGCCGGTGAATCCGCCATGTCCGTGATCATGACCGCCCCCGTGTCCTCCCAGGCCGTATCCACCTCCTAATTCAATGGCGTGGTCTCCGTGACCGCCTCCGTGGCCTCCCAGGTCGTGACCCCCAAATCCATGCCCTCCGTAACCTCCTCCATGGCCTCCCAGATCGTGACCACCGAATCCGCCTCCATGACCACCTAGATCGTGACCACCGAATCCACCTCCATGACCACCAAGATCATGGCCGCCGAATCCACCTCCGTGGCCTCCTAAATCGTGGCCACCGATACTGCCTCCATGACCACCGAGATCGTGGCCGCCGAATCCACCTCCATGACCACCGAGATCGTGACCGCCGAATCCGCCTCCATGACCACCGATATCGTGGCCACCGAATCCGCCTCCGTGGCCACCGATATCATGGCCACCGAAACCACCCCCGTGGCCACCTAGATCATGTCCGCCACCGTAGCCGCCCAAATCTCCGCCATGGCCTCCATGGCCCCCGAGATCTCCGTGGCCGAAACCACCGCCGAAACCGCCGTCGTGGCCACCGTCATGTCCTCCGAAGCCGCCTCCGTGGCCACCGTCGTGACCGCCGAAACCGCCTCCGTGTCCTCCGAGATCGTGGCCCCCGTGGCCTCCGCCGAAACCGCCGCCATACCCTCCGTGGCCCCCGTCTCCGTGCAGGTGGTCCGCAAATCCGCCGTGCAAGTGGTCAGCTAGGGCCCCGCCGTGGCCCCCACCGTAGCCGCCGTGGTCGTCGTGGTGTTCGTGAACGTGTACTACTTCTTTTGAGCCGTGATGTTGTTCGGGTATGTGGACCCTTATGTGAACGCTGCAACAAAATACGACTATGAGTTTTCTGCACACATCATGTAAAGTTATTTCGCAAAGTATGGTCATGACAAAATTGTGGACAAATGTTAAAGCATGATTGTTACGTTGAATATCAGAAGACACTGCAAGATGCGGAATCGCAAGTTTCACATTAATGTATGATAAATTAAAATAAAATTATTAATTTGCATTGATGATTACCGAAGATAGAACATGTAAAAACCGATGAAGTCATGATAAAATTCGCCGAGCAAAAAACAAACAGCAATGAATTCATGTGAAAACAACAACAATAGTCGCCGAGCTTAGTGAAAACTAAGGGTACATACACAATAGATTTTCACAATTAACCGCTGTGAAGACGTGAGAACATAGAAATCCAAATTACGAGTTTTTGCGGTGGCGCATCTTGCCGCATCTAATCGTTTGATCCGACTTTGCCCAAAATTACCTCACATATTTGTAATTGTATAAATTCATGTTAGTGAAAGCGCTTGTTACGATTCGGTGAAATAAATGAATGGGTGCTAACTTATATTAATGTTTAGTTAAAATGCAAAATACTTTCTTTGTTGTTTATAGTTACAGTAGAGTAATTTTATTAATTGTTTTTCGAGTTGTTATAAACTGCAATACTTTAAAAGTAGAATAATGTACTAAGAAGGTAAAAAATACTTACTGCTCACTTCCAAAAGTTGCGGTGCTGAGTCCAAAGCCAGCTACCAGTAAGCAGCTTAACTGAAAGACAAACACACATTTTATCCGATTAATAAAATATTAAGTAGAATATATTACGCTCACTCTCTAATAGCTAAATCTTACAAAACAATATCTGAAGTTTGATAAATGAGCGGAAAAAAAGAAAATAAAATTGATAATATTATAATTATCCTGATCTACAAGTAACTAATTATAATAATGTCCTGTAAATTTTCAGTAGAAGGCAGACATTTCTATAATTTTAATACTGCAACAATTTTAATCCTACAAAATATCTGAAGAATATTTTACTTCCAAGAACCAATTTCATTATGCCGGATGGCATCTGAAGAACTCGGATATCCGTATGTAATATCGGAATATCCGGATTTAATACCGGATTATTCAGGATAATAATCTGATGCAGCCTCCGTTGCACAATTTAATCTCGGATGAAAACGAAAGCGGTCACTTATGAATGTCTGGTTCATGACTTGATTATGTAATGGTACTTGAGGTACTCTCCGTTCACAGTTATATTACCTCCGAAATGTACGATAGTGATCTTTATGCTGTTGGATTCAAGATCTTCTCAAAGGTAAAATAATGAGGTCCGTACAGAATTTCTCAAAGGCGTTACGAACGCCATTATTTTATTAATTGAAGACCTGGGATCGTAAAAAGGTTATTTTATAGGAGGCTTCATAATAAAAATTTTGTAATGGCATCGATAACATTTTAAAGGTTACATTGCTTACTTTTAACTTGTTACTACAGGACCCATTTTGATGATTCGCGCAGATTTAGAAAAAGCATATTGTTAACTTTTCGCGAGCAAATATTTCTAAAGCGCGTGAGATTAAAAGCTTCGTGTAGCTTTTAATCTCACGCTCTAAATAAATACATATTTTCAAACTATAGCTTTTAAAATAATTATACTAGATGACGTTCGAAACTCGCACAGGAACCGTAATTTTTTCCGGGATAATAAGTAACCTATGTCCTAACCCGGGACTCAAAGTACGTACATTGGTTTGGGCGTAAAGAGGTAACAGACAGACACTTTCGCATTTATAACATTAGTATTTAGTAGCAAAAACCAGCGGAATTAAATTAGTAACAACATAGATCCAAATTAATTTGAGTTTAGAAATATTGAATAAATAAAGTTTCTTTTTTTTATAAAAAAAAACATCTACTGGCACAATTATTTTCATTTTGTTTTTTTTTTTTTTAATAACAAGTGCACTCACGGTAAAATAGTAAGCCATATTGTATGCTCCCACCGCACTGTCAAATGGTACTCACTTGTTGTCTTGTCTCGGCTGTGGCCCGCTTATATACCAGTGAACGTACCCCTTCCCTATCATATTGATAAGATTGTATTTGATACATGTAAACAAATCCAACTCTTTGATGGTTGAATCATACTTTGGGGAAAACCTTACGAATAATAAAAACTAAAACCTTTCTTCATTAAACTACCGGTGTACCACTTTTCGGTGGCAAAGTTTAAAAGAGATGCGCTGGATTATTCGACTAATAATTTTGGCAGAAATAAAAAACGTAGCAGCCTTTAAAAAATAAGTTATATTGATTTGGTTGAGTTCCTCTTGATAAGGTCATACTAATTTATTAATGTTATAAAGTGACTTTTGTTTACGTTTAAAACACATTGCCTATGACTGAATGAAATCGAGATTTACTGATCTAATGTAGGTCGCTATAAGATCCGGTGTATCATTGTAGTAGTATTTTTGAGTAAAATGACTGGTATAAAAATAGTAGTTGAATTGTTTTAATTTATTTATGCAAATAAAATCATTTAAAACCTTATCACAAGTTAAAACTGTAAGATTATTAGATTTTTAATCCTTCAAGCCCCATAAGAGCACCGGTGATCGCGACAACAATAGAATACTTACAATAGTATTTCCAAGAATCCCCGATCGAAGGATTAAAAGAAATACAACTTATTGATAAACATCAACTTATGATAAGTATTTAGGATGTAGATTTTATCTGTCATAGCAGATACAGATAAAGATGACTTATTATTGATCGATATAGATAAAAGATGATCAGGGCTTTTCACGCGGTTTTCCCAAATATCACCCTAATCTTGGGATGTTTTCAAAAATAACCATTTTCTCGTGACTCATAAAATAGATTAGGTACGTATGATTTGTCATTCAATAGTTTGATTTGAAAAATTGGCGCGCACACAGTCAATCCATAAATTTATCTGTTCATAATGGAATACGTGAGTGGAAGAACACAATTACTAACAGTAAAAAATGCCGTTTTTTGCATAAACGGAGGCTTTAGGGCCGGAAAAATGATTTGAAATAAAAAAAAACTGTGCATTTTATGTGTAGCCAGATATATAAGACAGGTGATGAAGTAGGTTTGTTAAAATTATAAGGGAAAAAATGTATATGTCCGTATGTTGCAAAATGTTAATTATCGTGTTCTTCCACTCACGTCTCCAATGGTGTAGAGAAGCGGAGTAACGAAATATTGAAAATGCAAAAATCAAATTCTCTATTCAGGTAAGTTAGAGTCCTACATGGTTTTGGAAGAGAGTCAATATAATTTACGTAATTCTTCTGTCTCTTAACCGTTGCTGCCGTTGGTCCCGTTCAAAAGGATTTACATCTTCCTGTATTATTTAGAAGTATAATATACATACATTTATGCAATGTATATTGGGCAATATGATAAAATAAAATAAAATAAAATATAAAGTTAGACATAATATAAAGCTCTACAATTTTTCTAGAGCTTTGACTCTATGTGAATCCGTAGCAGCGTTGCCAGACGTCCCGATTTTTTCATCAAAATTAAATGTCCCACGCGGACAGGCTCAGTCCCGCTTTTCGGGGAAAGCCCGAACGTATGTGCAGGGTGCTGAGAAAGAAAGGTGCGTAATGAAGATAAGAGTGCGGGAGGTAGAGGGGTGGATTTTCTTTGGCTACTTTAGCTATCTATTGTCATGTAAACGTTATTTAAAAGGATAAAAATTCAAAAACTTTTGTTTTTATACCTTTTTTTACGTTGTCTCGCTTTTGACTGAAGAATCCCGCTTTTTCACTCAAAAAGCTCCAAATTCCCGACTTGGTAAAAAAAAATTGGCAACGCTGATCCGTAGACATTGTTAAACAAGGCTACTGACTAGTTCGACTATATTATATGTCTCGCTGGGTGATGCTTTCCATATCGATGGTCTCACCCCGCTAATAAAGGCAGAGGCAGTTCATCCGAAGTCCAAGGTCAAAGGTAAACAGTAAGCATCACCGGCGAGTACGCATTGTATACAGGGTGTAACTAAACTAAGTACTACTTTAGGGTGTGTATGGGTACCCAATATTGCGTTCGTTGTGAAAAAAGCCTGTAGCAGCACTGAAAGAGTAACTTTTTTTACTTTTATATGGACAAAATCATGACGCGTGAGTGCTTACACACAAATCGGAAGGATTAATATGGTTTTCGAGATTGTGTATGTATAAATAACTAGATGACGCCCGCAACTCCGTTGCGCCAAAATTCCGCGATAAAAAGTATTTTATGTCCTTTCCCGAAACTCAAAGGATCTCCATATAAAATTTTAGCAAAATCGGTTAAATGGCTTGGGCGTGAACAGATAACAGACAGACAGACACACTTTCACATATATAATATTAGTATGGATTAGCTCTGCCGCCTACGCTTGATGGATTTTAGCCTAAAAGGTGTCGTTGTTTCGTATTTACTGTGACAAATGTATAATTGACTTGGGTTTTTTTAGTTTTATAAACTGTTCTTACTTGTTTTGCCTATAACATGCAATAGATTTATATTATAGCCAGTCCCTTCGTTTTTTCAAATCTAATAGCAGTATATAGTAGTGCACATTAAAACTAGTGCAGTACTGGAAAGTTGTTACGTGTAAACGTACTATGTAGATTGTAGAGATAAACTACGATAATATGGCGCGCCCCTCCAAAATTCAAAACGTTTGAAGTGCGTTGTCAAAACGTTTGATGTGCGTTGTCTTGCGCGGTCGGCTAGTTATGATTAGTTGACCAACAAATCTTGGTATTATGTGACATTAAGTGAAATATTACGAGTACTGGTTGATTGGTTGAATACTTACTACATACAAAACTCTTTCATAAGGATGTGTTCGGTGCCTTCAGCACGTGTAACATAATAATTTATTTTATGTCAGAAATAAATTTAAAACATTAGAACTAGAGTGAAGTAAATTCTCTCTAACTCTAATACTACACACATTGAAACAGTAATTTGGAGGGGCGCGCCATGTTATCGTAGTTTATCTCTAGTGGATTATAATATGATGGCCACTTTGACATTTCCCCCTTCATTGCGTAAGTTGAGATGGTCACTGCTTGAGAGTCACACAGATTCATAAAGTTATATCGTACGGTAGTGTACCTCGATGACTCAAGAGATCATAATATTATGTAATATTATCAAAATTCAATAGGTTTTCGTGGTTGGATGCCGTTGTTGATCCTGGCGACACAGAAGATACAGTGGTGGGAATGTGTAGTGGGCCACAGCCCTTTAAAAAAAAGTAGTGTTACTCTGTAGTGTTATGAATTTATAGTCGGTATAGATGGTAGCACCTCGATCGTGGGTATCGCAGACACAATAGATTTTCAATTGTTATGCGGCAGCCTTGGGGATTGACAGGTTGAAGCTCGTATGTGCAAACTGTCAAAAGAGACAAAAAAATAAATGAGGCTCGATTTATATGAGTGCGCACGAACGAGCGGTTATACATCTTCTGTACGTGTGTTAATAAACTCCTCCGAAATGGCTGGACCGATTTTGATATTTTTTTGTAGATATGTGTTTAAATGGGTTCAAGTTAAATGGGTTCACAATCCGCTTAAAAAAATTCGTTACCACATTTTAAAATTATTTTCAAAGGATTTGACCGGTTTTGATACAACCAATCACTATCAATGATGATGATCATCATAAATTTAAAAATTGGTCCTTAGAAATACCTCTTGAATTGTTATTATTGTAATTTGATCAATACTAACAACTAATTAAAAAAATCAAAGCCAACTTGTAAAAATTCGTCTTATTTTTTGTTTGTTTTGTATACATTAAATCTTGGAAAAATCTGTTGAAACGCTTATTATTTTCCTCACTTTTTGTTTACAGATCGTCCAGAAAAACAAAGTAATTGAAGTAACATTTTCAAAAATATCGTGGTTCTTTTTAGGCTTTTGTAAACATTTTTCAAGGAATAAAATTACGTGAAAAAGTAAGTAAAATAAACATCGCGATAGTTTATCGGCTGTACATTTTTAGATCATAAAATAATCTATCATTCTTCCATTTACAGTGTTAGAAAATCCCAGATTGTTAGATATTTCACAAAATATCCGATATCCCTAGACTATGTTGATGAATGATGATTGATGAGTGTCTCTATCTATGCAGTCGATTTTAAATCAAAGGTTCGTATTTGCTATGGCCAGGTTTTCCGTTAAACGAGGACTTTTGAATTCGATGTTAGGACACAGGTGGACAACAGTATCCAATTTACTATCAATACTTTGAAGTGGGGGTGAAAGGGGTGAAATGGGAACAACTTCACCGCAGACAAAGCTTTGTAGGGTGCAGTGCTGAAAATCGAATCCTTTGATCAATTACGGTTTCGGATTATCTGTCGGATTCGATTTTCATATCCGAATCTGGATATCTGGATTAATCTTTGTTCTACGTTGGAATACCTGGCACTCGCCTCCACGTAGGCCAATAATTATAGACCAAAAACTAAAGGGGCGTATTCATGATCGACGTTTACAGAGTGTAACAAAACTAAGTAATACTACTTTAGGGTGTATACGTGTTCCTTGTAGAGAGTTCACTGAGAAAGTAGCAGCGCTAAAAGATTTTTTTCACTTTTGTATGGGGAAAGTCGTGACGCTTGCCCATACAAAATTGAAAAAAAAATGGTCGTTCAGCGCTGCTACTTTCACAGTAAACTCTCCACAAGGAACACGTACACAGGTCACACCGTCACACCCTAAAGTATTATCACTTACTTTTGTTACACCCTGTATTGATGGATTCACGATCATGGTTGTCCACCATGATCCAACTTGAAAAGCATTTTCAAGATGATCTTATGAAGGTCGAAAATTTTTGGGAAAAACTTGATGAGGGCAAATATATTATATTTGTGTCCACTTGACAAAAATCAATCACAGTAATAAGAGCCTCTTACTTTAAGTAGGTTTTGAGTAAGGTTATTAAAGTGGCTGATATTTAAAGAACGTAATATTGCGATTTACAACATTTATTGGCTATTATACAGCATACAGGTAATTTTGACGCCATTAACTAAAACGTTGACCTTTGACAGTAATAAATATAATAATATGTGATAATATTATGTTTGTCGCGATTTGGCTACTGGTTAATACATAATTTACACTTTACAGCTATACTTCACATGTAAAAGTTAAATAAAGTCGAAAAAAACATGACAATTAGAACTTCTTGTATGTTGTTTTTGTATAAAAGTTTATCAACTAAAACTTATATAACAGTATATAAAAAATTTGAGTATTCATTTGCGTTAATTTAATTACATATTATGTATTGAAATTATGTTACAAATAAACTTAAAAGTATTTGGAACTATGCTGTATACATTAAAATGCTATGAAATATGCAAATAAAATCCTACTTAGGGGGTCAAGTAGTACCTAGTACTCGTGAATCCATACTAATATTATAAATGCGAAAGCGTGTGTGTCTGTCGTTTTACGCCAAAGAAGCTGAACCCACTGGCTCAAAGGTATGGAGATACTTTGAGTGCCGGAAAGGGCATATTATGATATTTTTTATCCCGGAAAAATGTACGGTTCCCGCGTGATAAACTAAATTTGATACAACAGAATTGCGGACGACATGTAATAATAAATACTACAAGTTGCGTTGCGGGAATGCAGGAATCCAACCCACCTACAAGTCAAGATCCACGCTCTAAACCACAGGAGTACACGTAGATATACGTATGTAGGTATATAATACAATTACTAAACTAGAAGGTATGTATAGTGAAGTTCTAATTTGGTTATTAATAACTAAGGTCAAAATAATTTAAGGTGGCACCAGTGGTGATTGACCTTTCTTGTCTAGGAGCTATGTGAAAAATACTGTTAACTTAAAAAACAGATTCATCTGAAAACCTCTTGGTAAATCTTAGTATAATAATCCCCAACTATTTATAAGTTCGAACTTCAAAGTGATAATATACAATTCATACTCAGTTCACACATCAATCACAATCAGTTCACAAATCAATATCGCCCTTAGACTAGAAACGTCTGTCACTTCATTGTTTATCGCGGTTTGTATATAAAACAATGAAATATGACAAGTTTTTTGACAGGGGGTCAATAACCGCTACAATCAGGATTTGGCCATTTCAGAATAATACCTTCTGAAACTGATTATTTTAATACTATACTGTACTCCACGAAACATGGCGGTACCGGTCATTGACTTCCTGGCAAAAACTTGACATTTTCTATACAAAGCCGCGATTGACAACATCTGACATTTCATTGTCAATCGCGGTTTATATAGAAAATGACAAGTAAGTATTTGAAAGAGAGTCAATGACCGCTACCGCCATGTTTCGCCGAGTACAATATAGTTAGCTGTTAGAAGTATAAATATTTTCGAGACAAATCTTTTTGTGACTTTATTATTGTACAGTCTCCGCGGTACTTTCACTATAAAACTAATAATTTAACGCATAATTAAAATAACAAGTTGCATAATATTTTACTTTCAATAACACACTTTAGATGTGTCTTGATTTGCAAAATGATTATGAAATTGCTTTCGCACTTTCTTTTAAAAGCTTTAAAATAGTAAAATGTTTTTTAAAGGCTTTAAAATAGTAAAATGTGAGTCAAATTCTTAGTATACTATTTACTATATTAATTACCAGGGCTCCAAGGGCTACTGGCGCCTGTGTGCAAAAAAAGGATTTTGGCGCCCCTTTAGGCAAATTTTTTGGGTCCTTGGTTTTGGCGCCCCTAAAGATGGCGATTTGGCGCCCCTAGAGAATGGCGCCCGTGTGCATTGCACACATTGCACATATGGTAGCGGAGGCCCTGTTAATTACTATACTAAATTGTGCTAATAGGATTAATTTATTACTGCAATGTTTTCACGCTAGAGCCCAGAGGCAGCACAGCATAGCCAGTAAACAAAAAGTTTTGTTCGAAGTTTGACGACGTTTCTGTCAGTATTCTGTCATGTGTGCAACATGTCGGATTATTTACTGTATGTGCTACGACTGCTACGACTTACAAGTAGTAGCGCAATCTGCTCCGACCTTTGTCTATACTCTTTGTTTACTACGGTAACTACGCCGAAGCCAAAAAAGAAGTTTGTATGTGCCCACGTAACTGCTAAACTACTCTTCCGATTTTAACAAATTATTATGTATGGTATTTTTTTTTGTATTATTTACATAGTTCGGCTATAATCTGTTTTTTTTTTACTTTTTACTATTTTTTTGTGCTTTATGTCCCAATCAAGACTCAACTTCTTCTGTTTAATTAGCACTCGAAAACTTACACTTTCCCGAACAAAGTACAATATGTATTTTGTCCTTCCCCGTAATTTTTCTGCGCTAAATTTTATCAAAATCGGTTCCATTCAATCAACACGACTCTACAATGCAAATAAACTTTATAAAATAAATACTTATCATACTTATAACTTATGTAAGTATTAGTAATTACTTCTTACTAATACTATAATTAAGAAAAAATATGTAACATGAAAAAGCTAAAAGTGATAAAAGCTTTGAAAGCTACTTTGAAAGCTTCAAATAAGACAATGGTGGCGCCTTCAGTAATGTTCTGTTGTAACTTGTGACCGGTATCACGTTGCCTTGAGTCCCTTGAGATCAGCTGACTGCGGTCAGTGACCAGCTATAGATACTATAGACGAAGATTCTATAAATCTATACTAATAAATTTATTACTGCTTTAAATCAGAGAAAAACATAGGAAATGTAAGATCAAACTTTATAATAGTTTAATTATAGGCATTATAATATCTATGGACGCTTCACACCACGACGTCAGTCTGGACACTCTGGACTCTGGCCTCGTGCTAAGTAGGTACCTGAAGGACTTGTGTTACGGGTACCAGACAACGAAAGTATATTTAATACTATACATAATATTATATTTAAGATTTTTATTACATGATACAAATATTTAAATTAATACACATCCATGACCCAGGAACTTTGAAAACTTTTTCTTCCGTTGGCGGGATTCGAACCTGCGACCCCCGGCTTGAGGTACCAACGTGCTTATCCACTGAGCCACAGAGGTCGTCTTTAAAAATTATTGTTAATAGCACTGACATATAAGTACTACGTTAATAGTTTGTGAATCTTATGAATTACTAGACGTTCCGCGCGGCTTCGCCCGCGTAAATTAGATATTTCACAGACAAATTAGTCCACAAAAAATAGCCTATGAGTCTTCACGTGGTTTACTTCTTATCTGACCCAAATAACAGAAAAATTGCTCTAGTAGTTCGTGAGATAAGCCCTTTCTAATAATTTCCCCCCTTTTTTCCACATTTTTCTCTATTTCTTCGCTCCTATTAGTCTTAGCGTGATAAAATATAGCCTATATCCTTTCTTGATAAATGAGCTATCTAACACTGAAAGAATTTTTTAAATTGGACCAGCAGTTCCTGAGATTAGCGCGTTCAAATAAGCCCTTTCAAATAATTTCCCCCCGTTTTTTCCACATTTTCCTCTATTTCTTCGCTCCTATTAGTCTTAGCGTGATAATATATATTCTATAGCCTTCCTCGATAAATGAGCTATCTAACACTGAAAGAATTTTTCAAATCGGACCAGTAGTTCCTAAGATTAGTGCGCTCAAACAAATAAACAAACAAACAAACTAACTAGCAAACGCTTTATAATATTAGTATAGATTAGTATAGATTGTCTGTTCATTTAGGGCCTGTTTCACCACTTTCTGATAAGTTCCGAATAGGCTATCCACCACTTAACTTGTCAGATGAAGTATAGAGAATCTGTCAAAAAAGCTGTGAATAGCCTATTCGCCACTTTATCAGGAAGTGGTGAAACAGGTCCTTAAAGTTGTAAAATTTTCTCACTATCTGCTAGTGCGCAACCACTCAACACAGATAATATTTAAAGATTAAGGTACAATGGTAAAAACAGCAATTCTTTCTCGGGAATCCCGGGATTGAAATAATTACATCCATGGAAAAATTAATTGGCCTAGCTATTTAGTCGCAAAGAGGTAACAGACAAACAGAGACAAATTTTCAAATGTATAATAATATTTTATAAGTATAGATTGATGTTTGATTTTAGTTTTGTTATAAATTTAATCTCTAACAAAAACATGCAACACAAAAACAACTTTCTACGGTCTAGAGACTAGAATATAATTAAAAATAAGTTATTTAATGCATTGCCAAAACCCGCCAACCACATGTTATTATGTAATATTACGCATGTACTAATTATGTAGCCGTTATGAGTTCATTCACACGAGGCTACAAGACATTCAAGTTTAAAGTGAGTTTTCAGAGCAAATGTCTGATGAAAACGCTTTTAGATTGGATTTTATATGTGTCCGCGCGAATGAGCGGTTTGGCCGCTACACCGCGAGATCACAAGTAATTTTAGGGCCGCGACACACCGGAATGGCAGCGGCGAGGCGAGCACTTTTAGTGTCATAATTATTATGATTTTAAACTTTATCTTCATTATTGTAATACATAGAATTGCTTGAGAAATCGCCGCCGCCAGCGTCCACGAGCGGCCACGGGCGGCCGTAGACTTCTCAAGCGATACTATGTATTACAATAATGAAGATAAAGTTTAAAATCATAATAATTATGACACTGAAACCACTGAAAGTGCTCGCCTCGCCGCTGCCATTCCGGTGTAGCGCGGCCCTGCGATCTATTTATATAGCGGCGCGGTCGCGCTGTTATTTAGGGCTCCCACATAATAGCGAATTCGCATCGCATCGCAAATATCTGCGGCAAAACTCATAATAAAAATAATGACACTGCGATGTGATGCAAATTTGCAGTTATGTGTGGAGGAGTCCTTCTTGTGATCTCGCGGTGTAGCCGCCAAACCGCGCGTTTTTGTGGACGAATATATATCGAGCCGGAAGGCAGGAAGTAATTTTGATATTCGCACTAACTACTAACTTTACGAAAATATTCTATAGTCGCATTATGTTACAACCTTACTAATTACCACAGGTAAATCAAGAAGATTCCTTAAGAAGAAGAAAGAAAAAGGAAAAATCAACAAACTTTGTGTGGCCATGGCTGACCAAGCAAGGCCAGCTCGATTTTGAGTGCGGTAAGATAAAGAGTGTGTTACGTTTAACGTTTATATCAAAGTAATAGCAAGTACTAATTAGTTCTTCTAGTTAACTGCTCCTGCTAAAAATTGTACAATTCTGCGGCATACTTACCTTTTTTTAACGTCGCATACCTGACTTATGATTATGACTAAGTAGGATGTAGGGGCAGCTTGATTGAGGGTCATTACTCGTAACTTAAGGAGTTTATGTTTTAAATTAAATTTTTTTTTAATTTAGCTGGGCAAGCTGAATTTGCCTGAATTTGAAGCTAACTTGATTTGAAGAGCCATAAATGAAATTACTATTTGTTTGAAAATTAAATTATATACCTACTAGATGTTCCACGCGGCTTCGCCCGCGTAATTTAGGAATGTCACGGAAACCGTACATTTTTCCTCAAAAAAAGAAACTTATGTCCTTTCACGTGGTCTATTCTTCATGTGTGCCAAATAACATAAAAATTGCTCAAGTAGTTTCTTAAGATAAGCATTTTAAATAATTTCCTCCGTTTTTTCCACATTTTCCTCTATTTATTAGTTTCTATTAGTTTAAGCGTTATAAAATATAGCCTATAGCCTTCCTCGTTAAGTGGGCTATATAACACTGAAAGAATTTTTCAAATCGGACCAGTCGTTTCTGAGATCAGCGCGTTCAGGAAAAAACGGGGAAAATTATTTGAAAGGGCTAACTTGAACGCGCTAATCTCAGGAACTATGGTCCGATTTAAAAATTCTTTCAGTGCTAGATAGCCCACTTAACGAGGAAGGCTATAGGCTATATTTTATCACACTTAGACTAATAGAAACGAAGAAATAGAGGAAAATGTGGAAAAAAACGGAGGAAATTATTTAAAATGCTTATCTTAAGAAACTACTGGAGCAATTTTAAAAGCAAATTTGGAGCAAAAAAGATTAGCGCGTTCAAACAAACAAACAAACTCTTCCCAATTATAATATTAGTATAGATATACTTATATTTATAGTTTATTTTACTCTTGTTAAATATTGGTAAGATCTGTGGCAAAGTAATTGATGCTTTGCCACATTGATAAGTTATTTTAACAATGCAAAAAAGCTTAGTTGTAACTTGTAACATAATATCTATACTGCTCAAATCTAATGAGCAATTCAGTATTTCAAGCAGCAATCTCATTACTGGCTTTGAAATAATATTCCTGCAAGCAGAATGTATGTGATGAACGCTTAAAACATTGTTTGTAGGAAAAATATTGAACTAATCGCCGTATAATTGACGACAAGTTCGATTTGTTTATGATATAACAATACTATAACAGTTAACTACATATAAACGGACAGTGCAGACAAATTCATAGTAAGCCCAACGATTCTATACCTTATGATGTTTATATAAAAGCTCTTTCATCTTAAACGCATCTATCAAAGATACTTTTATGTTATTTACTAAGATTATGTGATATGTAGGTAGTAGCCATAGTACGTACATTCACTTTTATTTTTAGAGAGGTATTATATAACGCAGTGTTCTGAATGATAACTCGACTGATATAATTGTAGTGGAATGACCTGATGACCCTAATAAGAGTAGGAAAATAGCGGACACACTACATAAAAATACACCTGCAACTCTACTGATGTTGCGAGTGTCCATGGACGACGGTACTTGCTTTCCATTAGGTGACCCGTATGCTCGTTTGCCCCCTAATTTTATTTAAATAAATATAGAAAATAATATTTTGTAACCTCATTAAGTACCAGATTATTTTCTCCGTCTGAAAAGGTTTGTAATCTCTGACACGTGTAGCATCAATTATTGGTGTTTATATTTCATCTGGTTCCATAAATTGCTTTAACTATAATGTTTTTTACGGTTCGAATGGCGGAATTAGAATAAGATTGCGTTGTTGTTACTAGTTTCATCTTCTTAATATCCATAACTATATCTGTCATAATAATATTATTACCATCTCATTACTTAAGCATACAAAAGAAGAGAATAAGGCACTTTTGTTTCTACAATCTACATAATATGTCGGCAACCTTTTGGCAAGCAGCTACAACTTACAAGGTGGCAAAATAAGCAATAGGCGGGCCCTGCAGGCCTTATACTTGTATTAACCCTTAAAGCACAATATACATATTGTAACGCATAATAAAGGATATTCTAGACCACAATAAAAAAAAAGTTTAAACCTCTCTTATCTGATAGGTAGCACTAGTACTCGTAAACTATCAAAACTTGTAAGAGAGAGTCAACCAACCCCAACCACATCGTTCAATTTATGAGCAGCATTGGATTGGGGACGGTACTCTAATGCGAAGGAGTCACAATAGATCCTCAAGGGTCGCAGTGACATCAAGGCTACTTGACCTGCCTTGTGCCCAGTGCTGATATTTTCATGAAAAACTTGTTGCTATCATACGTTACACGAGTTCGAAGAAAAGATTTAGGGCACCTGATTTTTGTGTCTATTATCCCGCAAATGTTTCTCCTCTCCTAACCTAACCTCTGATCTGAACTTTTACGCGTGTAGCCTAAAAGGTTTACGGCACCTTAAGCGACTGACTTATGCCAGACAAATTACAAATAAAAGAGGCTGATATTGAATAGGGGAGCTTATAATTTTATTATTATGATGGTAAAGTTTTTACCATCATAATAATAATCATTAAGTATATACAGGGTGTAACAAAACTAAGTGATAATACTTTAAGATGTGTACGTGTTCATTGTAGAGACTTCACTGTGAAAGTAGCAGCGCTGAAAGACCAATTTTTTTTCACTTTTGTATGGGCAATCGCCCCAGCGACACGAGTTTCCCCATACAAAAGTGAGAAAAAAATTTGTTCTTTCAGCACTGCTACTTTTACAGTAAACTCTATACACGGGACTCATACACACCTTAAGTATTATCATTTGGTTTTGTGACACCCTGTATATTATAGCTCCTGTAAGAGAATTGTAAGCTAATATTATTCTCCAAAGACAGGAATAGAAAACTTAACCTTTTTTCGGAGGCTTTGCACCTATCATGTCACTATAACGCATAGAAAGGACAATAATGTTTGGAGTAATTTCCACTGCAGTCGCAATAGAAAGTCCAGTCCAGTCAGGAAGTTTGGACCAGTTGTCGGTCGTTAGTGTCGACAAAAACATGCGTGGTACCACCGTAGTGATGTAAAACATCGATATTATAGCTCTATTAGTCGAGTAATGGTGAAAATATCGATATTACAGCACTATTAGTAAAGTAGAGGTAAAAATATCGATATTATAGGTCTATTAGTAGAGTAGTGGTAAAAATAGCGATATAGTAGCTCTATAAGTAGAGTAGTGGTAAAAATATCAATTTATAGCTCTATTAGTAGAGTAGTGGTAAAAATATCGATATTATAGCTCTATTAGTAGAGTAGTGGTGAAAACATCAATATTATAGCTCTATCAGTAAAGTAGTGGTAAAAATATCGATATTATAGCTCTATAAGTAGAGTAGTGGTGAAAATATCGATATTATAGCTCTATTAGTAGAGTAGTGGTGAAAATATCGATATTAAAGCTCTATTAGTAGAGTAGTGGTAAAAATAGCGATATAGTTGCTCTATTAGTAGAGTAGTGGTGAAAATATCGATATAGTAGCACTTTTAATAGAGTAATGGTGAAAACATCAATATCGTAGCTCTATTAGTCGAGTAGTGGTGAAAATATCGATATAGTAGCTCTATTAGTAGAGTAGTGGTGAAAATATCGATATAGTAGCTCTATTAGTAGAATAGGGTTAAAAATATCGATATAGTAGCTCTATTAGTAGAGTAGAGTTGAAAACATCAATATTATAGCTCTATTAGTCGAGTAGTGGTGAAAATATCGATATAGTAGCTCTATAAGTAGAGTAGTGGTGAAAATATCGATATTATAGCGCTATTAGTAGAGTAGTGGTAAAAATAGCGATATAGTTGCTCTATTAGTAGAGTAGTGGTAAAAATATCGATATAGTAGCACTTTCAATAGAGTAGTGGTGAAAATATCAATATCGTAGCTCTATTAGTCGAGTAGTGGTGAAAATATCGATATTATAGCTCTATTAGTCGAGTAGTGGTGAAAATATCGATATAGTAGCTCTATTAGTAGAGTAGTGGTGAAAATATCGATATAGTAGCTCTATTAGTAGAATAGGGTTAAAAATATCGATATAGTAGCTCTATTAGTAGAGTAATAAGGTGAAAACATCAATATTATAGCTCTATTAGTCGAGTAGTGGTGAAAATATCGATATAGTAGCTCTATCAGTAGAGAAGTGGTGAAAATATCGATATTATAGCTCTATTAGTCGAGTAGTGGTGAAAATATCGATTTAGTAGCTCTATTAGTAGAGTAGAGGTGAAAACATCAATATTATAGCTCTATTAGTCGAGTAGTGGTGAAAATATCGTTATAGTAGCTCTATTAGTAGAGTAGAGGTGAAAACATCAATATTATAGCTCTATTAGTCGAGTAGTGGTGAAAATATCGTTATAGTAGCTCTATTAGTAGAGTAGAGGTGAAAACATCAATATTATAGCTCTATTAGTCGAGTAGTGGTGAAAATATCGATATAGTAGCTCTATTAGTAGAGTAGAGGTGAAAACATCAATATTATAGCTCTATTAGTCGAGTAATGGTGAAAATATCGATATAGTAGGTCTATTAGTCGAGTAGTGGCTATATGGTAGTAATGATCATAATTATCGATATTGCAGTTCTGTATCCAGCACTCATCTTGTGAAGGTCAATTCAGACAGCAACGTGACACGTTATAATATATAATAATATATAATATTATGTTTATTGTACTTATATCAGTATATGGAATTGACAGATTTCAATGTACCTACTACCTCTGCTACTACCTAGCTTGCATGACACAATTGAAATCTGTCAATTCAAAATCTACATTTCATTCAAATGCATCCACGGCAGTGGGCACCCAACTGTCACTTTACGGTCTGAATTGACCCTAAATTCAACTAAATATATTTAGTTGGATATTAAGATAATTTTGAATTTATTTGTATTTTGAATTATTTTGTTATTGAGATGTTGAATCGCTAATTAGCTTTGTCCACACTGTGCCTTTTTCTGTTCGTCAAGGGCATGCGTTATAGCGCAGTCAACAGCGAACGTGAGCCCGGTGAGGCATACCCGCGACGCATGCCCTCTGACCGTCTAAAACTTTCGCATTGTCAAGCTTATAGTCAAGAGCGTCAGTGAATAGTTTAACTTCTATAACCTCAGAAATCGGGAATTTTGTTTGTTTTTCTTTGACAATTTTCTTCATGGGATGTTGTTTAGTCCCACTGTTCGTTCTTTGCAAATATTGGGTATGTAGGATTATAATTTCCTTACTTTTTAATAGATCATAATATTTTAGTACACAGGCTTTAAATGAATTAAATTGCAATATACCTTTCTGGGCACATCTGCTTTTATGAAGCTTTCCTTAATTAAAATTGGACTTAATAGTTCATTTAATAAATGCCTTTAGACAAAGCTTTTGTTTAAGCTCAAAAGCTCGACAGAGCTAAAGCTCAAAATATAGTACATGAAAAAGCAATAAAAGGAATTTGAATATTCAAACCCTGTGTTTTAGATAGATATTTTATAGGTTATTAATTTTATAGGTCTACCAGGATCTGATGGCAAATTTTGATGGCAGATTTTCAAAAAATATTCTTGATCATTACATAAATTTTTATATTTGCATGTTTCACACACAGAATCAGCCGCTATAAGGAAAAAAAGATCAAAATATTCGAACTACCCAGGTATTGCTAGAGTCAATTTCTTTTCTCACTTTTTGCCATCAGATTCTGGTAGACCTATAGATTGTCATACTACAGAATTCATAGTTTTATCTGGTTTTATGCATGCTGCTTTACGCGTGACTTTTCCATTTTGAAATCGGAAGTCCGTTTTAAACTAAATTTGACCTACAGTTATTTATTGTGTGAATTCAACTGTCGTAAATAGTTTGCGTCTAAAAAGCCTTGACTTTTGATAGAGGAGATAAGCGTAGAGATCATGATTAGGTACACTTAACTACCAGGCAGCTCTATGGATGGATGATTCGAAGAAGTTGCAGCGAATGGATGGATGGTTGACGCTCAATGGGGTATCCCATCCTCGGCAGCGGATGGCGATAGGCTGATGATGATAGCTATTGCTAGTAAGTAATAACACTCTCAATCGTGACAGCTTCCAAAAAAACGTGTGACACCGTTGGGGACTACCGCGGTATAGCCATTGCAGTAAGCAAATAGCAGGTAGTCTACACGCATACGTCTTGTCGCACGCACACAAACACCGTGCTGAAGTCTGCCGAACTGAAACGACGTGAGACGAGTGTTTACTTCGTTACGGAATTTGTTGATTCGGTCAAAGCCTACGATAAAAGCTATGCAATAGCTTAAAGCTAGATCAAAAGTAGTGTACCTGTTTGAATGCTACGTTGCCATGAACACTGACAGATAGACACGTCTTATGAGTTATCATTTTGTCGGGGGTCAAAAGTATCGACAAACAACTTAAATTATATATCATCACTATAGTTTTAAGTTAGCGACAACTTACGTAAGACTGTCTCGGTCACTTATTATTTAATAGGAGCCTTAATAAACCAACTTCACCAACGTCTGTTAGTGTTAACGGCTTGTTAAAATGTCATGTCTTCTCTTTCATTCATATGAAAAACTAATGAACGTGATACTAATTCAATCATTAATTTTAACTGTCATAAGTGAAATTGTGCCTAAGTGTCGTTGATCGATAGCCTACATTTGTTTAAGTCGAGAATGTCATAGGCTTGGTATGCTCTTTGAAGTTTGAACTTGATAAATGATAACATAATAATAATATGTTAAAGGATATCCAATATGCAAAAAAATATCTTTAAATGTTGCAAATTTTAGTACGCAGTTAATTAAATTTCCCCGGCCACACCATAAGGTGTTTTTAGAGTGGATGTGTGTATGTTTATTTGGTTCAATGTAGAGTTCTAGAGCATACTGCATAAGCGGCTTCCTATCGCAATGAGCATAGGTAGGTACAATCGAGGAAATTCATTCCTAGGCAGTTGACAGACCTACGTCATTTGGTCGGCTTACGTCAATTCAATGTTAACTGTGATCGGTCGGATGGGTTTGACGTAACGCGACCAAATTACTTAGGTCCGCCATCTGCCTAGGAATCAACTTCTCTGATAGTACATAGCTGTAGATTGGCTATTTCGGTAGAGTCAGCATTATCAATTTTTTTTTACAAAATTGGTACCTTGTCGTTGACGGAGGTATTCGCAGGTTAAGCACTGTTTACCTACTTATAAGGAGCTTTTTAACTCATCAGACAAAGACAACGACAATTAGGGCCATACCTCACCGGGACGCCAGCGCATGGTCACCAACTAGTTCTAAATGAGATGTATAGTTATACATCTCATTTAGAACTAGTTGGTGACGTTCACCTAGCGACCGACTGGCGACGTTGCCAAGTAGCCAGCGTAGCCAGAGTCGACCGCTACGCATGCAGCGACTGTTGACGTTGCCAGTTTGCACGTCTTTGTATGCTCCGTCACTCAATCAGTCGCTGATTTAGGTGATATCCTCAGACAATTGAACATTTTTCTAGGTATTTTCTTAAATATTCATAGAACTTAAGAACAACACCACTTTGCGGCGACGTAGAGACGCCAGACGTTGCCATGGTAACGTCACTGGCCACGTCGCCATGGCATCAAGGTGAGGTATTAGTTAAGAACCCACACACTGTCCTATTCTGTACTCAACGGGTAAAAAAAGACTACGCCGCCTGTCCGTCCATTGAAAAGCAGGATAGACTAGATATTAGTTCCAGCTTCATCCAAGATATTTCCTCGCTTTACGTCTCACCTGTTTGTGTGGATGTGATAGAAACAGAATATTGTCATTAGCGCCAAATGTAGGAAGTGCTTTCCCATCTTCACTTTCAAGTCACGATTGTATCGCTGTATGTTTGGTCATCGCTAATATCCGTAACCAAGAGTTTAGATCAGTGGTACTCAACCTTTTTTTATAAGTACGGGCCACTAACACCTTTGGTTTCGCGGGCCGCAACCAAAATTTTGAGGACAAAAAAAAAGCATTCTTCAAAACAATTGGTGTACAAGTTCGTGAATTTCAAAATGGTTTAACTTCACACAGGCTATGAATTGTCGACATTATGCAATTTCATCTTCGATTTTCGTCATCTTCTTTTTATTCAACTTTCGTTTGGCATATTCAATAATTGAATGCGTCAAAATCCACCCGCGTCTAATGAAAAGTGTCATAGCGAGCATTTCAACGCGGGTCACGGGCATGCCTCACGTTCGCTGTTGACTGCGCTATAACGCATGCCCTTGATGAACAAAAAAGGCCCAATGTGGACAAAGCTATTGACAAAGTCCCGGCGGGCCGCAGGTTGAGTATAGCTGGTCTAAATGGAGATGTCCATATTAGTAACGACAGCTACATTTGACCAAAAATCATGCGTGTTAAATCCTTATTAATATTATAAATGCGAAAGTGTGTCTGTCTGTTACCTCTTCACGCTTAAACTGCTGAACCGATGATGGAATTTGGTATGCAGATACTTTGAGTTTCGGGAAAGGATATAGGATAATGTACTTCTGAATGATATTTCTGAGAAACTTGCTAAGTTGGTCGTAAAGTGATACACCGGTCTCTTATCATACGGCGACATCATACCTATGGCCTACCTAGGGCCTGTCCACATGTCCACTTTATGACGTCGTCAACGTGGAACGGTGCGGTAACGTGGCACGGTACGTTATCATAACGTCAAAATTTACGTCAACGTAACGTAAAAATGCACGTCACGATGAATTCATTAATTTTTTGAGATGGGGAATTTCAATTCTCAATTACGTCACAATAGACATAACTACCAGTAGTTCGACTGCAAAGAAACGGACAGATTTCAATATCTGTCAAATTCGTCAAGTTTCACTAGGATTATGAACGGATTGTGCCTCGCGCTGGCTGATATAATTTATTTTTAAATATTTAAAATAAAGATTTCAAAATTGGATTCTGACAATTTTAATCACATGTGCCAAAACACAAACAACAATACGACCAAAGAGGAACACGTCCAGCGAATATGTCATAGTTTTAAATTCGTAGGTAACAAGTCAACAACCCTAGCGACGATTTTCGTCATAATACGTCAAATTTAAAAATTTCAACATCAGTTCTAAGTCGGCATATTCTATATTACGTACAGTTTTGAAGTCGGTTTTATCTTTTTAAAATACTCATGTTTAAAAAAAATATCATGTAGGATTAATTACTTTTTTGTGGAAATATAGGATTTATATTGATAAATATTTATTTAAATAGAGCCAGGTTCTAGGTATACCGTATACGTAGTTATTGAAACCTAATAAATCAGTGCACGTGGATTCCAGGAATCTAGGCGACCTGTAATTAATCTGAACCTAGTCTAGGAAACCTACCCGAACCCTTTGTTGTATAATTTAATCAACTCGATGTGAATGAGAAACGAGATTCGATTGAAATGTGTATGTATGTGTTTGCTATAATATTATACTCTAGTAAAAGACTGCATTTATTATTAGGAATTTTGAACTTTGCGTTAATTATTATTTATTATGTTAGTAACAAATAAATGTATGCTAGGTAAACAGATAAATAGTGAACGAAAATGGAACGAAACAAGGCTTTTTGCTCATGCAAACCATATTATATTTAAAGTAAGCTATTTTACCTTGTTAATATCTTCCGGCAATCTTTATTTTCCTATCCGAAGGATTTAAAGCAAGTTTTACTCTACAGTGTTAGCTTTCATTAAGTTAAATTGCGAGTTGAAACTTGAAAGAGAGCACTTAAGGGTAGTTTCTGATAGAATAAAAGAATTTATTGGTGCAAAATGGAGTCTTTTTATATGTACCGGAGAATTTTTATATGTACCGGCAATCTGTATAATTCAGGCTTTATATACAATACCTAGGCAATGCATACAGTGCCTGCGGCGCAGTGTCGAATTTATATGTTTTATGAGAGTAGGCCACATTATTTCCGCCGCCCCATGTAGGTACTATCGAAGAAATTGATTCATAGGCAGTCGTCGGACCTACGTATTTTGGTCGTGTTTTGTCAAACCCAGCCAACAACACAGACATTATCCAACCAAATTAGTCTATGAATCATATTCTTTGATAACTTACATGGTACCAGTCAACTGCCAATGAATCAATTTCTTCGATGGTACATAGGTTTTCTTCATTCTACCGTTTGTGGACCAATTTCTCAAATATTCGTTATTGTGAGGTTTATATTATATTTTATTCGAGCTCAGTGTTATGGCATGCAAAGTCGTAATTGTATCGTGGGATCCATAAAGCTGCGAAAATGTTGAAATCGGTCGCACCCCCATACATTGAGATTCTTGACAAATAACTCACGTTTATCTGAGCTGGTATTGACTTGAAAAGAATGAAATAATTATTGTATAACCATATTATCTAGAAATAGTCGAGAATGTCATACATTGCCGGCTGCTAATTCGGTATTTCCATATATATTAATTGTAAAATTGTTCCATAATGACTCAGAAATAATACAATTTTTATATTTTATAGTTTAGTATAAATATTTTTCTATAACTTTATATCTTGTTTTATAAGGTATAGTTAAAATCTTGGAAGTATCAAGTAGCAGACAAACTGTCATTTCGCCTGATGATAAGCGATAAATACACGAAAAGTTTCAATTGCGTTTATGAGAACCAAAGTTAATTGGTTTATAGCATTGTAATTTAATAACTTATTTAATAATTATTGTATAAAATGATTGTGTATTTATGAGTTATAAAGTATGTACAGATAGGTATGCCAAGTAATTAATTGTAGTTTTCTTTAATTAATAACATAATAAGGGCCTGTTTCACCACTTTCAGATAAAGTGTCGAATGGGCTATTCACAACTTTTTTGGCAGATTCTCCATACTTGATCTGTCAAGTTAAGTGGTGGATAGCCTATTCGGCACTTATCAGGAGGTGGCGAAACAGGCCCTTAGGCTGTGTTTCCACTGAAGCGGAGCGGAGCTTAGCGGTGCCCGAATTGACCAGTCGTGCAGATTCCGCTGGAATAGCTCGAGTGACTCACGGAGCGAAGATTTCGAGCATGGTGATTGGTCAATTCGGCACCGCTAAGCTCCGCTCCGCTCCGCTTCAGTGGAAACACAACTAACTTGACAGATGAAGTATGGAGAATCTGTCAAAAAAGCTGTGAATATCTTTTAGCCTATTCGGCACTTAACCTATCAAGCCGCATAAGATCACCGGTGATCGCGACAATAGAATAACAATAGATTTCCAAGAATCCGCGATCGAAGGATTAATCAGAAAGTGGTGAAACAGGACCTAAGTAGGTATTGTAAGATGTACTAGATAGTAGGTATTCATCAACATTAAGTACAAGTTGCAAGTTAGAGCTAATATTTAAGATGTATCGTCCAAACCGCCAAAGTCACACAAATAACATTAATATCAAACTTTGCGTGTGACAAGACTCGTGGTTTATATTATAGTTTATACTTTATACCAATGTTTACTTTAAGCGTAGATTTGCTAAGAATTAACACAGATAATGAACAAGTATTTAAGCAAGGAGACCTATTGAAAAGGAGAAAAAACAAAAACTTGTATTAACAAATGTTTTTTATTTCATCAAAATGTTTGTGTCTATTAATAATTAAAACATTGTCGATATTTAGCACCACTTGATAATATATATTTAAGCACCCATTACAATAAGATTAAAATATAAGCTAAGTTTTGTGATATATTTTTAATTGGTTATGTACAGAGTTAAAAATAATGTTACAAAAAACAGTTACTTAGTTACATTGTTCATAACATTAAAATAAAGTAAAATATGTAGTTTTTATACTTTACATTACACCAAATAAATGCCTATAAATGCAAAAACATTACAAAATACTAGACAACTTATTTCTAAAGTTTAGAAACACGAGTATAATTTGTAATCAAGAATTTGCACTTTCATTTCGATTTTGAAATATTCAAAGAGTATTTTATATTTATATTTTTTATTATTCTCAGGCCAACTTGCACACACAAAGAAAGCACGAATAATATGGAAGGCCTACATTTTAAAATTGATTACAAGGTAGATCCTGAAGTTGGAAATGTGGAAGGTATATTATGCTAAGGTTAGCGTATTTTAGATCATCAATCATCAATAAAACATTAGTAAATAGAAGCATGGGCGCCGGCAGAAATAATTTCCAAGGGGTGCAGATTTTAGTTTTCTTTCTTTTCTTTTTACTTTTTACGAACAACAGTGACTGTCTATTTACGTCAACAGAATACATTGAGTGCCGAAACATTACGAACTATCTTTGCACGGCATGGTAATAGGGTTACAAAATGCTTTTTATTTCAATAAATCCTGTTGATACCGAGATTCCCAAGGGGTGCAAGTGCACCCTCTGGCACCCCCCTGCCGGCGCCCATGAATAGAAGTTGGTTGAAATAAAGACCTACAGTTTGAACACTAGACAGGGGAACAGTGTGCAAGTGCCCTTATAGTACTCGTAGAATTTTAATTGTAATAATTATTATTACATTAGCTAAATATTAAATTAAAATTGTAATAGACCACACAAAATAATAATTTTAACATGCAAAGCTTTAACGTAATAGATATTTAATTAAGTATTGTTAGCTATATTAAGTAAAATCATGCAGTAAAATTTTTAAATAAATTAAATATTTAAATAAATTAAATTTTTAAATAACGTCCAATAAAAGCCATTTTGATTTTAATAATAATACGTCGTTTGACCAAACAACGTATAATTATTATCAAAATGGGTCAACTTTAATCTTGCCACAAATTCTCAAAGTCTTAAGTCCTAATATTGCCTAAGTATAGTCAATTTTACTGTCTGTCTATAGTCAAGTAAACATTGCTTAACAAATTATAAAATTTAATAAAAGGGGCGTTCCACGCCAAGCGGACAAGAAAAAATAGTCGATGTCTCCGATTTTGATAATATTTGGATATGTTATACCTACACATGTTGTTAATACGTGTGCCAAATATTTTTGTAATATAATTGCTAGATTAAGAATGATGGGACTTTGAGACGTGACTTTTCTGGCGTGACGTGGCGCTGGACACCACCCTTCGGCAGTATTTTCAGTCTAGCTCCTAATCCACTACCCGGCCCATTATAGAAGTAGTGCAGGAATGTTCTATAGAGTGTTAGCTGTTTATACAAAAAATATTTAAAAAATCAAAATGGTCCCTCTTTGAGAAAATTAAGAAAAAAAATTGATTTTCATTTTTTTAAAAGAAAAAAATATTTTTTTTGTTTTCAAAAATGCAGTTAAAAATCTCATTAAATGAAGTAA